>JAZHFQ010000100.1:0-1308019 GCA_038387885.1 Spodoptera picta | reverse complement strand
CTTAGACCGGTATCAGTAATAAGGGGTTATTTATAAATTGCGATCAGAAGCTTAATTGTTTCTTTCAACTATTCAGTCAACGCATAAGTTGGAGCGCACCGAATAATAAAAAGCAATGCTTCTGCTTCTATACCAAATCAAGCATAAAGTAGCCAGATGATTACCCAAAAAAAGATAAGTAGTCATTACGACAAAATACATACAAACTAATATTTATTGCGCAGTCACGTAATTTAATATAGTAACTGAAATTGGAATAGGAACCTATTCCGTGTGACATTTGAGAAGCAAAAAATAACTAATACGTTTAAAATTATATGTTCACATGTCTATTTGGTTATTAGATTACTTGTGTAGTTATAAGAAGTACGAGACTGAAATCCTAGACTTTTCAAAGTAGAACATTAGCTGTTAGCCGACCGCAAGAATAACATGAGAAGCGGTTCTTATTCGCTATTAGAAATTGTTAGTAGATATAAGTTAAATGTGGGCTGAATATTTAGTCCAATCTTCTTTAAAATGAATGGTTGGGGATTTGTCCAGAGTATACAAAGTCCAAAGGGAGGGTATTTGTACAGCCTTACAGCAGTTGCGGCTGATAACGATGATGAACTAACTCTAGGTTCTATAAAAGCATAGTTCTTCGATGATCTCTGTTCTCTTGCCAATGACCACGAGTGGATATCAAATATTGGACAGATTTATGAAACTATTCACATCACGTCACATATTTTGGTTTTATCTTACAACTTGCGAAGTTGCGACGATCTCCATTGTATTAAAGTTCGCATCTAACAAATTAATTAAGAAACAACAAAAACTCGTATCCGATCCGAGCGATACAACAAGTGGATTGTACCTACAAGCTTAATTAGAGATGTCTAAGTGCGATCGGTATTGTACACATGACGTAATGTGGCCTATTGCGCGCTATTGCATATTTGCTGTCCATAGAAACCGTGAGCGATAAAACATAGACTAGCCATATTTGTTTTGTTCACCTTATACCGTGAGCGAACAATGTAGGTTTATTCCACGGTGCTTAGTACAAGTGTTAACTCTACGCAATTTGTCGTCATGTTGTGTTATGCTAAGTCTGTCGATTGCTATTCTAAAAGTTTACGTAATTGAGTCCAATTGAAAGAATGGATACAACAAATTGTTATTGTATGTATTTACGAGTATGTAATGGGTATTGGGAAAAGTTGGGAAGGAGAATGTGTGGACCTGCTCTAGAACTCCGAAACAGGACCCAATTCACAAGAGCGAAAGATCAAGAACCTTCTCTTTGTTTCAGTGGCTATTGTTTATTGCACCTTCACAAATTCCCGAGTAAACTTTGGCCGCTTTTCGACTCTTGATATAAAATGAAAGTTTCAGATGTTTTAAGTTTGCACGCCATTAATATATGAGTATAGGTATGATTCTGAAAAGATTTTATCAGTACCTACGTGGAACAACCGTTCTTAGAATATGTACATATAAGCGGAAATTGAAGAAACGTAAAAACGGCAACAGAACGAGACCTTTTTTTACTACTACTTTGCGGATTTATAATTGCGTCGAAACACATGAATGTCGTTTATCGTCATTAATCTCTGAGGTGCTCGTGGTTGCAAGGTGAACATGATTCGTGGAGTAGGAGATGGAAAACGTGACCCGAAGTTCAACTACGATCTACGGTCAAGTTATGTATGGCTATTTTATTTTGATCACTTTTATTATAAGGAAAACCCCGTTCGTTCAACACATAGAAATCTGCAGAATCTAAAAATGATGAGGAAAGCTGTTAGAATGATGGAACCAAGTAATTTATAAAATACTCCGGCACTAGATATTTCAAACTCATACTTTCAATTTATCACATCCATGATTATTACGATTAGAGTAAGTGAAAATATTATATTCTCCTACAGATACATAGCCGCACCTACGTAAACCACAAGCTGAAGGTCTTTATAATGGCAAAACATACTTATTGAATATTTATTCCATTAGGCGCAGTGGGTGGTGTACTTAAACAAAATATTTTTAAGGAGTACCGGACCAATTTATTTCTTTGAGAAGTTTAAGTTACATTGGCTGTGCATCATTCTACGACATGAAATATTAGAAAATAATGCTCCGTTTTGGATGTATGTAGGCAGCGTCAAGTCATCACAAAATCAGAATTTTCTAAAAGGACCTTCGCTGAGAACCTGTTTTTATTTTACACGTTTTTGAATAATCGCGCTCTTATTACATTACTAGGGGATATGTGAAAATCGGATATCAATTAAATTATATTTTATAAGACTCACCTTCGTAAATCTCCATGTCGATTCCGGCCAAAAAAAATGAAAAGTTTCTAAAATAAATCGTTTCTATGACGACGCATGACAGCAAAACTCTATTTGGATTCCTATTGGTTTCTGTCAAAAATTGAATGTCAAACACGGCAAGGCAAATGTCAAACACAAACCATAAACAAATAATTCTAATAGGACTGCTCTTGACTTTTTGAGAGTTCTTACGTGGAATACATATCTACGCTGACGCTGGCAGAATAGTCAACTACTAAATAGTGGAGACTCAATTGCCATAGAAGAAAAAAAAAAATACATATATAGTAAGAATTTAATTTTTATCATGTATATAATATTTAATTTAGTAATAGTTATTATTAATTTTATTTAAGTTTTTATTAAATTATGTTCCCTGAATAAAAATGGCATCTAATGAGAAAACTTTATTTATTTATTCGTAATGTTGTAATTTTCATAACTTTGATTTTAGGAACTAATTTCATTTTTTATCCTTATTACATATACTATTATTACACACTAAAAATAATAAAAAACATTACTAGGAACCTATAACCATATTGTTTCATCTCTTCATCTTTACATATTTTAAGAAGATATTGGAAATCAGATCTTAAATACGTTCTACTAATAAATGAGAGTCAAATAAAAGAATAAATATAAGAAAAATAAAATTTAGTAATCCCCGATATAGTAAAACTAAACGCGAAAAAATAAAAAGCGGTACGTCACTACTTAGCAAAGAAAAAAATTGGAAACGTTGACGTGCGTATGGTCATCACTCAGTATTTCTCTAGAATTTGTGTTTTTTCATTTTAAATCTAGCAATTTGGTTTTTTAAATAGTTGATAATAACATCTGATACCAAAATCCACAATGGGCTTAACAATCTCAAGTGTTTTTACTAAGCTTTTCGGCAAAAAACAAATGCGTATCCTTATGGGTAAGTGACATGACAGCTCATCGGTCTTGGATTGCGTAGAATTTCTATACATTTTTATGACATCGTCATTGTTTTCTTGTACCGATAATTTCTTGATAGATTAATGCAAGGGATATTGTTGCAGTTGGACTGGATGCCGCTGGAAAAACAACTATACTATATAAACTTAAGTTGGGAGAGATTGTGACCACAATACCGACTATCGGTTTCAACGTGGAAACAGTAGAATACAAAAACATTAGTTTTACTGTATGGGACGTCGGCGGTCAGGACAAGATCAGGCCACTGTGGCGTCACTACTACCAGAACACACAGGGACTGATCTTCGTCGTGGATTCAAGTGACACAAAGAGAATAGCAGAAGCCGAAAATGAGCTGGCTAATATGGTAAGCATAGAATAAGTGTTGTTCTTATTGATATCTAGATATTCTTAAAATAACAAGTATAACCTGTTTTGTGCCTTAGAATTTTGTTTTTTATGTATGCCAAGTTGCATCAGGTATTGCATTTAAATTTATAGAAACCAAAAATTCTTATAAGAATCTGTTTTAACATTTTTATTTTTATTGGCTCTTCAGGTAGACTTTGGAGTTATTTAAAAAAGCTACTCAATTATACTGACAATGTTTTCCTTCACAGCTAAAAGAAGATGAATTGAGAGATGCTGTGATCCTTGTGTTTGCCAACAAACAGGATATGCCCAATGCTATGACAGCAGCTGAACTTACTAATGCTCTCAACCTAAACAATTTGAGAAATCGCCGCGTAAGTATAATTAGTACAAGAATATTCACTTACAATTTGATAACATTATTGTAGTTAGTGTAGTATCTAATGGTATTACTTCGTCCACAGTGGTACATCCAAGCCACATGTGCAACACAAGGACAGGGGCTGTATGAAGGTCTAGACTGGCTCTCTAACGAGCTAGCGAAGAAGTGAGAACCATTTTGGCAAACGGTCACTGGGAACAGACTACAAACATTCCCGTAATGACTGACAACTTTCAACAATGTGATCGTTGTTCATTCTACAAATACCTAAAAGACTATGAAAATTTTATGTAATTATACAAGTAATGTCTTTTTACTACTACTAGGCTGAAGGCTCTTTTCACAATGTTTTGCCGAAGCTGTTTATTTATAATTTAGCTAGATATATATATAAATGATATTGTGAAAATGGCCCCATATAGTTATTTAATGGTCCATATAATTATTCAAAATATAATTTCATCAGTTTCCTATTATATCTGTAGAGTAGATTTTCACATAAATCTTATGTTTGATATATTAATGTATTATTGGGAGTATGTTGATTATATTCTCACAACGTTGAAATGTAATGAAATGATGCAATAATAGTAGTATTTGTAATGTTTGTAATAATCCCACTCTTGTCTATACTAAATTTTAAGAGTTGTTCTGTCTATAAGTAGATACTAACTAGTGAAATAAACTGAAGGAATTTCAATATTTCAACATAGCTTGCACAACTACCAAGTGTCACTGACAATAATGAACCATTTACTTTGGAGAATCCAGCAGAGCATGTAAACATAAATTATTATTCTATATTAACTTTAGATGTATTTATCATTAATGTTTAAAAAAAAATTCTTTTAGTGAATAAGTTTATTAATTAATACAAGTTTTGTATTTGTGAAATATGTGTGCACTGAATATTATAACAGATACTAACATTTTAATGTGATCCATCTTGATTTATTAAAGTTAAATGTTACAATACATATTATGTAAATAATGTAAGATGAATCGGCCAAAAATATTATAATGTCCTGTGTCATGTCATGTTGTATGCTTTAACATTATAATTTATGCTTTGCAAGTTTTGTTAAAGTATATTACTATAGTGGCAAATAAAGGTTAGGTGTAAATAAAATTGTCTTTTCATTCTGTTAATATTTTGTCTCTTAGTATTATTTTAAAAGTTACTTACAAAGTACTCAAGTACTTCGTTATCAACTTGCTTTTTCCACTATCCAAACTAAATTAAAAATGTTTTCTTGTAAAATAAAACCTACAACGGTCTTTATCAGTGCCATTATATAGATAAACACATGAATGTGTAAGTAATTAACACTATTCTGGAACATTCGCGATAACCGTTATTCGTGAGTCCAAACTGCTTTTCTTTTTTCAACAAAACTCTTGATACCTTCTTGCCCATCATTAGAGTTAATATTCTGAACCATAATATCCTCTCCCAGCTTGTAAGCTTCCATCAGACTTAAGTCAATTTGTTTGTAAAAGAATTCTTTGCCAAGAGCGATAACGCTTCGACTTTTGTGTTTGATTTTCTCAATAATTTTGTTAACTTCGTCGTCTAATTGGCTTGCTGGAACTACTTTCGTGACGAGTCCACTTTCATAGGCTTCTTGAGCAGTTATGGGTTCACCTGAAATATCGAAATTACATAATTGGGTTGGTACTTTAACCACAATTTATTTCTACTTATCAAAAAACTAAAAAAACAATCGCCGCATGTTTAACTGTTTAAGAAGATTGTTCTTTCACGTCAATATCTAGGTACCACTTTACAACGTGGAGACTTATTCCTAAGCATGTTGTCGTTAAATACAGCGTGAAATGACATTGATAGCGATATGATATTTCCAGATTTCTTCAGTACATTTCAATAACCAGCTATAAAAATGATAAAGTCAAAGCATTTTATTTCAATTTAATCCTTTTAGGAAGTTTTGAAACATCATAAATTTAATTGTCCATCTGTAGGTATGTCTGTCAATGAAGCTAGGCGCTCGTTCCTAAGTGTAGTTTCGAATGTAAAAGAACAAGCAAGAGATTCCATCATTAATCTTAAAAAAAGGTTAGGTAGGTACCTGTAAAGAGCATATATGTAGCCCTAGATTTGGGTACACATCGTCCTACAGCTATCCCAGGTGTTGAGCAAAATATGCCAAAGTTAGCTCTGAAATAATTGAATAGTTATAAAAAAATTAAACTTTATAATGTTGGTTATAAAGTTTATAATCAGTTGTTTACCCAGGTGTGGAGAATTTGCTCGTGTCTGAACATACAATCATGTCGCAGGTGGCGACTAACTGGCAGCCTGCTGCCGTAGCGAAGCCATTTACCTAGCAAAATGATTAATGAAAACGAATTATTATTTATAAAAAAGTTTATGAAATGAAATGATTCCAATAACCAATGATCTTAGGTAAGATAGGTGTGATGTTTAGTGAAAAAAATACATATAAGCAAAGAAAAGCACGAACTGAAATACACAAGAAAAAAAGTACATTAGTACCTACACTTTTTAGATGATTTATTATGGCACATGGGCCATGCATTAATTTAGCAGGTTCTATGTAATTTTAATTCTAGGTACCTAGGTTAGAAACAAGCACCACAGGAAATAAACATATGAATAGGTACGCACACGAACACAGGGATGTTATTATAAGGTGAGTATTTTATTACCAAGGGTTTATTTGAATAAAACCGCCAACTCAAAATAACCTGTACGCCCGAATACTGAAATGCTACTCAAGTTGTACTTAAATATCGTGCCATCTCTGTCATTTCACAAAGAATTTGTAGAGACAGAACTAGGCTTACGCATACTTAAGCGCGACTTTAAAATGAGTGGCATTTGAGTATTTGAACGTAATGTTGTTAGTGTAAAAATGCTTAATATGGGTCACCGAAAATAAGGCTTGTTAGATTTTAGTGCTAATGAGCTTTATTAGTACCTCAAATGAATAAACACATAGTTATTACACATACAATATTATGGATTAGTATAGTCCATTATAATTTAGTTATACCTTAGCAATAACTGGTACAGGACTCTGAATTATAGACTTCATCAACTCGCTCGCTTTACTAAATATCAGTTTGTGTTGATCTACACCTGTGTTAGCCTGCTACAAATTGAGAACACCGAATAATTAATTATTTTAAACACGTACTTATTCTAATTTTATGATTTGAAACCTCCTTTCTTAGGTAGGTACTTTGCTATAGATAACTTCTATATTTTAGGTATTCAATACCTAATGACAACCTATTTTTTAAGTCATTGAAATGTCTGAGATATTTTGCAAATCCATAAAATCTTACACAAATACAAATGAGGACAGTAAAGAGAGCTATCTCTTCACGAACTTACCAATTCTTTCAAATTATGACCAGCAGAAAACACATTCCCTTTAGCACTTAAAACTATGGCTCTCAACGATTTATCATTCTTGTTCGAATTAATAGCTTCAATAAGATTACTCATCATTTCCAAAGACAGCGAGTTTCTACACAAAAATATCATAAAATGCTTAAAGTCTTATTATCTTGAAATTACGATTAAGAATACATTATTATTGTTGAATACAAACTTTGTTTTCTCATGGTTAAGAGTAATTTCTCGTGTGCCATTATTTTCATTTGTGACTAGATACTGGTTATGTAGACCACGGGAATACACGTATAGTGGTCTTATATACCTATTCTGAAAGATAAAATATAGTCAATATTTTAGACATCAAATGTTTGTTATTGTATTAATATTGTACTTTTTAAATACTACTATTCTAATGTACTACATTATTTATTTTACTTATAATGTAACAATATTAATTATGGCCAGATGGGTTAAGTATAGCATCCGATTACAAACAAACATGTGATTTTATGAGCCCCTGTTAGAGCTCGAAACTAGTCGACTACCCTCCCGAAAGTAGTAGAGTGAGTATGTCGTCTTGACTGATTAAATCGCAGTGATACAAGAGCACATGAATCTTAGTAGTTAGTAGTCTTAGAAATTCATAAATTCAAAGATTCATGTACAATGGACAATGAAGTCTTCAAGACTTACGTCAATGTTTAATTAATCGACATATAAATGCAGTCAGTTGTACTTTGAACTGCATTGAATACTGACTAATGACTAGGCCATTAAACAAAGTTAAAGTACTATAATATTGTCGTTTCTCCCAGGACGGCCAATAAAGGCAAGCCTAAGTTGTCAAGAAAATATAAAGTCTTCTAAAATAATGATTCAAATACATATCTCACACACACAATAATTTTTCGACTGTTGTGTCAAAGAGAAATCATATAGGAAAGTTTATAAAAACAGTTATTTAATAACTTAATTATTTTTGATATAAATACTTAAGTACCTTTTTAGGAAAGTTATAACAAAATACAAATATTACTTAAAGGGTATACAAATCTCAGAGATCAAAAAGGGTTAAATAGGTTCTTACAATTAAAGTAGAAATATCATATAAAAACTTAAAACTATCCCTGCTTTTTATTTGAGAAATTCTCATATAAAGGGGAATAGTTCGAGATAATATATAGCTTACGTTATATATTAAATAGGTAGGTATTTAAATATACCTACGTAAAATACTCAAGAGTTTTGATCAGTGTATAATCAGTCGATAAATTCTGTATAGTAATAAAAAATAGGTATAGTTGTAAAAGTAATTTGACCCACCTGCAGTGGACTTAACATTTTTCTTCACAATATTACAAAATATCTTAGAATTTAGGTATTAATTTATAAAAATCTAAATTTGGTTCATAACCAAATAAAATCAACCTTTATCAAAATATCAAAACAAGTTGTTATCATTGAGCTGTCAAAACGGGGTTGTTAGACTAAAAAATCACAAGTTTAAAATAAAAAACGAAAAGTAACAAAATTTCAACTGTGTAATAAATAAATAAAATAAAAATTTTATTAACGTCGCCAGGACCTACGTGAGTCATATTCGGACCTGTCTGATTCCGAATCATTATCTGAAATAAAATCTAAGCATTCGTCCTCCGCCGTGATTAACTCCATGACAGCACTGAAACAAAATACATGTATTTAGACGTTTACTAATTAACTGTATCATTCAGAAATAAAACAATGCATCTATCGTAAAATTATTTCGAAAATATTATGCTCCTACAATTGGCGTTGCTAATTTTGTTAACCTTATCTGATTAAAACCTAAAGTTTGTTAAAATATGTTGCCAGTTCTAAATCAAAATATTTGAAATTAATTTTCTTTTACAAGTACGTAGGCAATTTTAGATAATACTTAGTGATTACTAATCAGATTATTTTAGGAACTTTAATTAATAAATGTGGAGGACAGTATGTCACATAGCCTTCGTTTTAACCTTGACTATGACCTCGTTCGTTCATGGTCGGCCTCGGTGCTGAGGCCACGACTAAACCAAGGTTGCTTACGTTGCGTGGCCTCCCTGATATAAATATTCGCAGATATCATGCTTATGTATAGATGTTATAACGGCACATAAACGGCGCCAAATTCAATAGCACTTTTTTATAACTATTATGATGTAAAAAGTATTAAGTGCGAAGTGAATACGACTTCATAATTCTATTATTTGATCATGATACTTGATATATTTTGTGGCAAATCTAATATTATAAAAGGGAATATGTGTTTGTTTGTCATTCTTTAACGTTTCGCGTCGATTTATTTCTAGACTCAGGACGCTGTGGAATAATATAAGCAATTTAATTACGTACGTGTGGGTGAAGCTTTACTTAACAGTTAGTAAGAACAAACTAAAATTATAATAATATAATATGTACTCACTCCAATACTTGATTTTCGAAGACATTTCCACTAGCTGTATTAATATTTGAGCTACTGATCTTAGCCGCCAAAACTTGATCCAATAAAGACCGCAGTTCCCACAGAAGATCCATAGTAGTCTTGTTGCAGCTTACTTTAATATTGGATATCAAAATGCAGTAGTTTGATGGGTCAGGAGCTAAAAATAATATTGTTTTTGTCACAGAACATATAAAGAAGGTTAGAAAGGAAATAGTTCCTGATTTGTATTAGAACACGCGTCGCCGTTTGTCCCCCACTCTTTAACTTTACTACAAGCAAGAGACCAATACCTACGCGGAAAATGCACACAAATAAACAACACGCACTATAGGTTAAAAGATTTGTTATTGGTCGTCACACTGACGCAATCACTTCGTTTGACATACACTAATACAGGCGTAAAATACTCATATATGGTAGGGGGAGCGAAAGGTCGATTATTGATATCGATAAAATTAATGGCATCTAGCTTCTTAATTTACATGTATAGCGGACTTTGCGGATTTGTATAAGGCATATTGTGTACATGTATTTACGTTAATGTAAATAACTATACATAGAAAAATACATAACTGATTTTTAAAATCAATTACATTTTTAACATTAAATAATTTGACATGGAATATAATTATAAGTAAATTGTTGTTTGGTAGTAATCAAAAAAGTATAAAAAACCGAAAAGGTATTATTTCGATTTTGTTTTGTTTTCAACTGTAAGTTTCATAAAAATAAAAGGAGTATGGGAAGTCATGGGGTCAAAAATAATAGATTTTTACTTAATTCAAAATATATAAAAAATAGCGTAATTTCTCCCTAAGGAATGAAAGATCATAAAATAATGAAATATTGAGAATTATCATAACGTAACCATATCATGATATATGTAATCTGTGCTCAAAACTCTGTTATTGCCTCTGCTAGATATCATCATGACATTCGTATGATGACAACCGATAATCGTCGTTCGTATTTCTTTAATAGTTAATATAAATAGGAATTATTATATAGTTTCGGTTACATAATTTCCTTTACTGAATGTGAGTGGTGTGCAAATTAACTTAGAAAGTACGTATAAGTTGTATGAAACAGCGCCGCAACCTCCAGGCCAACACAATATTTTAGCTCACATAAATTAAGTCAGCTCTAAAAGCTCTGAAAACTAGAAAAGTCATCAGGTGTACATAGCTATTCTTAAAAAAGGTACAATACAATCGCTTCCAGGATATAATGTCATCTTATTTGTTGTCATAGCTTTGTTCTCGAATAGAAAACCTCAGCAACTATTTTAAGATATTGACTAAAATTTCGGCTGGCTTTTAAGAATTTCTCATAGTTTCAACTATTTACAATTTGGGCCTAAGCATGTATGAAAGAGTATCCATCTTACGAAAAATGATTTAGATGTCGCTTAGATGATATCAAGGTAGAAATGTAAAACAAAATTTCCTAAATCATAAAATCAGTCTACTTACTGAACAAAACATAACGAACACATAAAAAATTATATAAAACTGAAATACGAATAAAATGCCTCACTTAAAACCTATTTCATAATTATTTGTAATAAATAAAATTATTTTAGTTATAATGTGTATAATTTGATAATAATCCTTTGTATCATAGTAATTATCGACATTGTTTACAAATTTACACTTCTCTATATCGATTCGAGGAAATGACGTTTTGATTTGATACTCGTGAATCTCGTTGTGAACGTAATACATTGCGCGATCGTTTGTGTAGTGCAAAACGGTACGTATCTATTGTAAGCAATGTATACTGCTTGCGATAATGTCGTTTTTGTCTAGAAACGTCATAATATTAATGTTATAATTACAAATATCACAAGTATATTAATGTTTTTGGAGTCACTGGTGGAAAGAAATCCCTTCTAGTGCTACATTGCACACCTGTCTTCTTTTCCGACACATTACAATAGTCCAAGACGGCATAATTTAATATTATTTGCGGAGTTTCGTACGCTGTCACAACAACATTGCGTTTGATGGCCGGTTTTTGACATTTTGGTAGATTTGGAGTATTTGCTCATAACCGCGGCACGCGTGTACCGCCCACAAGGCCGTTCTATCCTCCTTTATATGTTCTGTGGTTTTTGTAAATTTATTTGTTTGCTTATTTTTAACTGCCTAATTTGAGGTTTTGTGTTTAAAGATTAGGTGAGACGAAGTTGCATAGATATTTTTTTTTTCGGTTCGTTTGTTATTTTCACACCAGTTAAGCACGGACGCATGCAATGCGCATTTCTCCACCTCTGGTTCAACAGAATGCAAACTATAGGCAATGAATATTGCTTTCCTCCAGGTAGATCAGATCCTAAACCTGTTTTAGAGTATACAAAAATAGGCAAATACATTTCCAACACTCACCTTCAGTTATCGCCAATTCTCCAAAGAACAAGAAAGGCAAAGTATAGATCAGGGTTACATCAAAGAGGAACAGGTCTGATGATCGTTGCTTAAGCCAGTAGACAAGCCAGGTGGCTCCAGGGCTGTCACACACTGGGGCGAGGGGGTATCCACGTCCTGGTGGGTAGCTCTTAAAGGCCATTACACTGCTTGGGTGCAAACTCACTGAGCCATCTTCTGGTGTCCTCACCTTTAGACGAGGGTCTAGGAAACGTTTACGAGCATTGATATTCTTCCACCTAAAATTAAATAGCAAATTATTAAAACCTTTGATTCTCCTACAAGTAAAACTTGTGCCTACATGATAATGTTTACTGAAGATATTTGCAAAAAATACTGATTAAGACACAAGAGTTAGATGAAAGGTATATAGATGACAATGATGTGGGTTTGTTGTGATTACTTACTTCACAGTCGCAATGTTAGGGTACAGAGAGGCCGCCACTATAGCTTTGAAGAGGCTCAGATTATCCATGTTGCGATTCTCCCATGGAGACTTGATATCAGCATTACGTAGGAAGCCCATCTGCTTCAAATTACCCGCAAACTGCCTCTTCATATCCGACAATAGTTCTAAAGTGTGGCAGGACAAGAAGTTCTCGTATGCAAATTTGCGTTTCTCATGGTAAGTGCGGTAATGCTCAAATTGAATGACGGCTTCTGATATAGCCACGTGATCACTCGGCTCGCCTAGAGCTAGAGTGCGTTTCGCCTCATCCACTTCTTTTTCCTTGCCTTGAATGTTACAATAAAGTTAAGCTTCTAGTCAATAAGTAATTAGATTGTCTTGTGGTAAGTATTTTGTAGCACTTAATTCTAGATTCAGAAACAGAACTGAAGAATCCATTTTAACTTCATCTAAAGTCAACATACATTATTGATTAGTGTGTCTCAAAACTTACCAATAACAAGTTGGAAGGGGTCCTTAAATCCCCATACGGCAGCGACACTGGCTGCGCGGTTAAGACATCCGAACAATGTGCCTAATAACAGCAGTTTGCCTGCGGCCGGGTGGACTGGCAGACGAGCTAAGTGCCACCCAAGTGGGGTTAACTTTTCATCGTTGTCTAGAGCACCGATTCTGGTAAAGAGAGAGAATATTATTATTTTTATTAGATCATAACAAAAGGTGATGAAAAATTAAAAAAAATTTACAATCATTTTCAATTTATGACAAGTTCCCTTGTTATTTATTTCCAACAAGACGTAGGTCTTGTTGTCATGGAAAGTCTTCAAAGGGATGTTTTAAATTTGACATCCTATGTATAATTAAACATCTCTTTTTTAATTCTTGATGCAAAAAGTGTGTACTATATTCAATATACCCATTCTTGGTCATTATCTTTCTTTTTATTTATTCACACAGCATTCAGCGCTGGATTTAATTTAAACTTTCGTGATTGCCAAAAGTATTGCATTCTACTTACTGAGATAAGCGTTTGACAGCTCGTTCCACAGTGGTTTCAGCGGGAGGAGACGGCATCTTGCTCAAAGCAAGAGATGCCTTGCCTAAACGCAACTTCTTTATAGCTAGAACGGGTTCTAATAAGGAGTTCCGTTGTATTTCAGGCAGAAGACGTTCCGCCAGTTGACTGGCTCGGAATGACGTCACCAAATGGTAACATATGCCTGGCTGACAGCGACCAGCTCGGCCACGCCTGTGAAACAAAAGTAACTTTAAAAAATTACTGGCTCGGAATCTCGTCACTAAATGGTAACATATGCCTGGCTGACAGCGACCAGCTCGGCCACGCCTGTGAAACAAAAGTAACTTTAAAAAATTCGACTAAGGTTGGGATCGGATCGGAATAACAATAATATTATTGCCTATTGTACTCAAATTAATATTAAAATCTAAACTTATATTCTGTATGTGTGCAATAAAGTATAAATAAATGTTGTTTGTGTGATTTATTTCTATAAAATGATGCAAGTGGAGATTTCAAATCAGTAGTTCAAAATGGGGGAGCAGTTTTAGTATACATCAAGATGTGTTATGAATTTAGTAGCATGCATTGCTTACCGCTGCCTTAAATTAGCTTGTGCTACCCACTCTGTACGCAAGGTGGGTATATTATCCTCAATATTCAGTCCACTATACTTAATTTTACCGCAGTCAATAACGTATACAATATCATCAATAGTTATAGACGTCTCAGCAATGTTTGTAGCCAGTATAATCTTCCTTATATAATCTGGGGGTCGCTGGAATATCTTTTGTTGTTCTAATGATGGCAATTTTGAATGTAATGGATAGATTGCAAAGCGAGATTTTGGGAAATTATTACTAGTTTCAATCATCTTCAAAAGATTTGTTATGTCACCGATGCCTGGCAGGAAAATCAGTACCGCGCCAGGATTTCCCTTACATATGTATAATAGCAGTTCATAAATTATATTTATGTTCAAGTCTTCAATCCTTGCGTCTTTGAGCACAGTGTACACTTCACGGGGGAGCTGTTTTTTGACGGACTCAAGCCATGGAGCTATAACAAAGGAATACGTGAATTTAAAAAAAATACTGACTTACGAACAATTATTTTCAAACTACTTGTGCAAGTACATTAGTCTACTCTATACAATAAGAAATCATTAATAGATTTTCGACTTTACATACAAACAGGAGAGTGAAAAATCCATTGATTGAATGAACAGTTCATGCGGCATTAGTGAAAAATAAATAGAAATTCATAAACATGCAGCATCATATTTCGTTTCTAACCAATTTCGGCTTTATATTGTATGTCTCTCTCCATTTCTTCTTCTTTTCGCTTCCATTTCTGTCGTTGGCCTTTGTGGGCCGCTCGGGTGCCTTGGTCAAACGATGGAATGTACTTCGTCATTTGCAGGATATCTTCTAAATAAATATCCTTTACAGGGTACGCTAGGCCTTCAATATGCATCACTGGACAGTCATCAAAATAAGACCTCAGTCTATCAGCATCTATTGTTGCACTCATTAAAATTAGTTTGAGATCTTTGCGCTGCTTGAGCACCTGAAAAATGAGTATTATAGTTACAATTTGAGTCCATAAATATGGCTGTCGTAGCTTAAGTAGGTATATTGTTCAAAGTAAAAGAGCAGGTTTCACATTTTAAAAAGAGTCTCATAAAAAACTAAATTTATGGGGTAACTACGAGTACCGTAAAATGGGGTGAATAGGGATCGTGAGGTGAATAGGGATCGTGAGGTGAATAGGGACAGAAGAGGGGTAAATAGATATTAGGAAATTCTTCATAGTATCGATTCACCCCTCTTCTGTCCCTATTCACCTCTCGATCCCTATTCACCCCATTTTACCGTATACAAGCAAATTCGCACATTACTTATTATTTTGTCTAGTTACCTGTTTCAACATTAACATGGATATGTCAATATCGCAGTCTCTCTCGTGTACCTCATCTAGTATCACATGACTATAGTTTGTCAAACCCTGGTTAATTTCCAGTTCCGCGAGTAAAACTCCCGTGGTACAAAATTTTATACTACCGCGTGGTCGTTGATCCACACTAAAAATAGTAGAATGCATATAATACAATAATATAACATAATTTTTGAATATTTTGGGCTTTACTTTATGGAAATAAATAATAAATTGACACATGATTAATTTTTGTGTAAATAATTAATTTCAGCACATAAATACATGGTACCAAATGCGAACCCTGAGGTACCAATCTATACATTAAGTACGTGAATTCTGTAATGAATCTCACGAGAATTATAATTTTATACCCAATAAAATAGCATTTCGCATAAATAGGTAATCAAAATAAATAAACATAAATCTGTTTATGTTACATTACACTAAAGGAACAGATAATTGACACAAGCTTCATAAATTATAACTAATAATAAAAACATTTAAATATGATTCTCCTAATCTAGAAGTGTACAATTTTCTGCAATACCAAACCGGAATATTTGACAATAGTTTGGTAATAGGTACTAAAGTTCTTTGAGTTATTTTAGCAGTTTTATTAATAAAACAGGTGTTTTATGAATAAAAAGTCTTTAGTTGGTCAAAGTAAGTAATACTTACACTTCTAATCTGACAGCATATCCTATAGATGTGCCAACTTTTTCAGACCTCTCCTCAGCAACTCTCATTGCCAAGGATGAAGCGGCTATACGCCGCGGTTGAGTGACTAAAATATGAACATTAGCACCTTTTTTATTGACAATCGCGTTATCTAAAATTATCTGTGGAATCTGAAAACAAATATGTATAATTAACTCGCGTGTTACTCAGTTGCCAAAGGAAGAAAAAAAAAAAAAAACTCGTGTGTTCATAAGTTTTGAGACAAACTTTTTGCTTATAAAAATAAAATAAAAATTACTGGCTGCTGTATATTTCTTTTTCTAATTTTGAATTTGGAATGTTAACTTTTAATATCTATGATTTCAGATTATTTTATTTAAATTTTCTCGTAATGGAGGGAACAAAAGAATTACGTGCGACCGTCATTTCATTATTTAAGGTGGGAAGAAAACCTACGGATATAAAGAAGTGGTCGTCCACGCTCTGTGAGGACGCCTGCGAACATTAAAATCATCCGAGAGCGACTTCGCCGAAATCCATGTCGCACTCAGAAGAAACTCGCTCTGCAGGCCAATATTTTGCGCGTTTCAGTCAACAGAATACTGAAATATGATCTCAAGGTTAAGGCGTATAGCCGTAGAAAAGTACACTTTTTAAAGGATCGCCTTCGTCAATTGCGACGCGAATGTTGTCCAATACTGCTTAGGAGACACGATGCGAGGAAGATACTCTTCACCGACGAGAAAATCTTTACCGTCGAAGAAAAGCTCAATCGACAAAACAATAAAGTGTATGCCAAACAAAAGTAGCAAGGATGTCCCACCTTCAGCACGGAATGTCTCGCGTACTCATCATCCGGCTAGTGTCACGGTATGGTGGGGAGTTTCGTATGAAGGTGTCACTCAGCTTCATTTCTGCCAACAAGGCGTCAAGGTGAAAGCAAAAAATTATCAAAGTGACATTCTAGAGACTGTTGTGAAACCCCTGTCTAATACCCTATTCCATAACAAGTATTGGGTTTTCCAGCAAGACTCGGCGCCATCCCATAAGGCTAAAACCACCCAAGCTTGGCTGAAGGAAAATGTCGGCCGGCCGGCCTTCATTGCGGCGAACGAATGGCCCTCCTCCAGCCCCTACCTCAACCCGCTGGATTATTCTCTATGGACCGAATTAGAGCTCAGAGCCTGCCGAAAGTCCCACCCAAACTTGGAGTCACTTAAGCGAGCTCTTGTCCGAGAAGCGAAGCGAATTCCTCTGGAAAAGATTCGTGCCGCCATTGATGACTGGCCAAATCGTCTAAGGGCATGTATTAAAAACAGGAATTTTGAATAATAATTATATTTAATTTTTACTTACTATCTACTTAATGTTTGTTATTGTTTTTATAAATATAAGTTTATTATTTAAAAAGATATGCAACTTTTAATTTGTCTCAAAACTTATGAACACACGAGGTAAATTCAAAAATAGTCACATTCGGCCATTTTTTAAACTTATTACAGATTTTCAATTTTACGCTAAAGAGGCAATAAATATTTCTTAAAGTTGGTAAATATAAAAATACCTGAGTAGATTTTCCACAGCCAGTCTCACCACTAATAACAACCACTTGATTATTATGAAATATTTCTAGCAGTTCCTTTGTTTTCTTGTATGTTGGTAACCTCTCTCGGAATGTTTTCAATTTGATATATTTATCAACATTTATCATTGTCTTATAGTTTTCATAGTATGATTCATTTAAGGCTTGAATTGTAGGGTTATTCATGGCTATAATGACTCCATCATTTAAACATTTTTCAAGTTTTTCTTCAAAAGTACCTGTAATTATGTCTTCATAGCCATATTTATAATCACCGGCACCTCTTAGAGGACCTGGCTGTCTTTCATCTGATGAAAGACTGGAATTTGCTTTTTCAGGACCTGTATTCAAATCTTCTTCACCTGATGATCCCACTTTCGCTTCTTTTGCATTTGATTCTTTTACATCATCTACCTGCATATTATAGTCCCAAGAGGTACTAGGAGTATCCAATGACGTGGACTGATCAGAATATTTATTTTTGTGTGCAGGATAACTGCTTTTTCTATCATAACGGTGCTCAGATTTATCATCTTTCTTTATTGTAACAAAATTTAAACGTTTAGGTGGTGGTACATGTATATTATGTTCTTTGGCAATCTTTTTAATAGATTGTATGTTTTTCTGCAAGCTAGTCAGTACTGCGGGTGGTACTGATAGATTTATCTACAATAATAATCAAAATTAAATTAATTACGTATGTTTAATGTACGTATAAGTTTAATTTAGTATGGTATAAAGTTAATAAATTATATAAGGCTTCTTTCTCATTCATGTTGCCTGTTCAAACAACATATAAACACCTATTATATGCTGTCAGGTTAGGTCTAGTATTGAAGACGAACACAATTTGGTCAAGTCGCAAATGCAATTGATTGCTGAGCATAAGGTCTTAGATTTGATTTGGCTTAGTTTAACTTGGTTTATCGATTTCGAAACCCTCAGTATCAAAGCATAGATTTAGAATTTATTAAAATTTTGCCCATACATTCGCTCCGCTCCCTATTACTAAGTGACCGATAACATAACCAGTAAATTTGTTGGGAGGATGATATGATATATCATAAAAATATTTGTGTATACCTTTTTTATTATAACCTGAGATAATATAGTTATGTATGTATAAAATAATAATTTGGTTTTCAGAATGTACCGTCGGGAATCTAATATTAAGAGTTTGGAAGGTCTCAATCATAAAGAGAAAATTCTCAAAGAAAGCTTATTTACCATATAATCTAGATCCATATTTTTATTTTTATTTCTCTGCAGATCTCTATAATAAAGGCCGATGTCTTTGCCGCGCAAACCATGAGGTCTGCCCCCACGATTTTGATTTTTATATGATGCTCTATTCCAATTACTACGCCGCGACATCGTGCGCGTTGATACTATTGTTTCTATTCGGTCAAATAAACACGTTTCATATAAAAACAAATAAAAATATAAAATGAATTGAACAAATAAGAATTTGACGAACAAAGCGCAAGCAAGCCACATGTTATGTTCCACATTTTAAGCTATTGCTCACAATCGATACGCAATAAATATCAAAAGTAACATACCTTTGGTTTAGAACTAAATATTGTCGGCAAAATTAATGTATACCGCTAATGGCAAATAATGACTGTGTTAGTGTCAATTCATATGTCAATCAATGGATGAAAGAAATCAATAAAGTTTGACATTTTTGATATTAACTTCCGTAACTTCCTCCTCTGCGCTCTCAAATTCTCGATACCTACAATCTTGATATTGATACTGTTAAGAAACCTTTTTTTTTTTGAGTGGGAATAAGAATAAGAATAAGAAATAAGAAATAAGAATAAGAAATAATTTATTTGCTAAAAATGTAGGTAACAAATATGTTGTTTTATAACTTATGGTGAATCCCAGTACATTTTGCCTTACGGCATGCAAAATTATTGAATTAGTTAAATAAAATTATGAAACACAATTTTTAAATTTAAACAAAACAAAATTAATTAATATCAATCATATCATTCATAATTAGGCACAACACAAATTATACAATAATACTTATAATAGAACATCAGAAATTTAGATTAACAGAAACTTTCATCATCAAAAAAATCTTTAAGCGAGTAGTAACACTTGTCTAATAATAACTTTGTCAGCTGCTTTTTAAATACTGTAATGGGTAATTCTTTTAAATGTACAGATAATCTATTATATATAAGAGGACCCATAGAAAAAATACTCTTTTTAAGTAAAGATGTTTTATAACCACCTGTATAAAGTTGGCTTTTATATTGAGATCTCATTGGTCCTTTGCGCATTCTTATATCCATCATTGTTGAAAACAATTGACCGTTCATCTTAATGAATAGGGCAACTTCAAATATATACAGAGAAGTTAATGTTAAAATCCCTAATGATTTAAAAATAGGTTTACAACTTTCTATCGGTTTCAGTCCTATCATTGATCGAAGACAACGCTTCTGGGCCCTAAATATTCTTTCTCTCTCACTACAGTTACCCCAAAAAATGATACCAAACCTCAGTAATGAAGCAACTAAACCGTGATATGCTGTTACTAACGTGTTCATATTTAGCTTTTTCGAGAGGTTATGAAGAATATAGGCGGTCTTGCTTAACCTTTGGCACAAAATTTCAGCATGGTTTTTCCACGTCAACCTATCATCAATATACAATCCCAAAAATTTTGTAACTAAAGTGGTATCTACTATTTCGTCTTTATATTTAGTTATAATATTAGTAGGCATTAGCCGTTGATGGAAGTGCATTACTTTTGTTTTTTGTAGATTTAAAACAAGGTTGTTTTTATTAAGCCAATCTATTATTTCTTCAAGTGTATCATTTATGTCTTTTTCGTATTGAGCTTTATTTGTGCATTCAATTATAGCTGTGGTGTCGTCTGCAAATAAAGTCATTGGATGATGTATCTGACGTGGTAGGTCGTTAATATAAAGTAGAAACAACAGTGGCCCAAGCACACTGCCCTGCGGAACTCCAAATTCAGTTATTCTACAATCGGATAAATATTTCATTTCGCGTTTAGTTTTAGGACATATTCTCGCTATTTCAGTAAATTGTTTACGATCCGTAAGGTAAGATTTTATTAAATTTAAGACATTGCCTCTTACACCGTAGTGGCTTAGTTTATTTAATAAGATGTCATGTTTTACACAATCGAATGCTTTCGTCATGTCTGTGAATATTGCGCATACAGGATTCTTTTTATCTACATTATTCGTGATCACCTTTAAAAGATCAAATATTGCCATGTTAATATTTTTGTTTTTTCGAAAACCGTTTTGCTCTTTGCACAAGATATTATGTTTAGTTACAAATGCGTAAATAGACTCATAAATAACTTTCTCGAAAATTTTAGAAAACACCGAAATTAAAGCTACCGGTCTGTAATTCGACATGTCTTCCCAATGACTTCTCCCGCCCGGGTGAGGCGGGAGGGAGTGTCAGACTCTTACTGACTAAAAACCACCCCGTTCCTATTCCTGCACTTCGAGCCGGAGCCCCGGCAACCCGTTAAGTCTTCCGCGGCTCACTGTTAAGAAACCTAATATTAATACTAAGTAGACGGTGTCTTTAATGCGATGATGATGATGATTTAAAATCCGCTAGTTAATTAATTTTACAATACTGAGTATGACTAGTATTCAAGTATATAAATGTGGTAATATTTAAATTGACTTTATTCGATTTTATTCAAGAGCAATTAAGTAGAGCCTAAAAATTGTTTGTAACAAAGTAAATAAGATACATAAGTTTGTAAGTTGAGAAATTGAACGCAGTTACTCAACGGGGAAATAAGCTGACTGGTTGTGTTGTCTTTTCCATGTAAATGTCCATGTCATTAAATGACATCCAGAAGACCAGAACTTCAAAACTTGTCTTGTCGCGTAATAGCAATCGCCAATCGCGTTGCACTTCTCCAACATTTATTTCGAAAAGTGGCACTAAAAAAGGGATCATTATCTTTCGTAATGGAATTGCTGTTCATATGGAATTTGTAGTTGAAAGAATGAGAGAAGAAATGGGCATGAATGAAACAATAACTGAAACTATTCAAGAGTAACAGTTGTTATTCAGTCGAAACAACAATAGGTTGCATTCAGTCCATTCAATAAATCAGCTTGGAAAGCAATAAGATAACAATATGTTCAGTGTTTAATTCACTATTTATGAATTAAAAAGTATACTGTACCACATCGTATAGCGTTAAAACGATGCTGCATAAAAATGTAAGTGGTTTTCTAACTTTAAAAGTTATGAACTAAATTGTGTTTTCTGAATGTTTGTATCACAGATATAGATAGCTTTGTATGTATAATTATTTATTTGTTTAAATTATTTTATTTCAGGGTTACTGGTCCCTACTATGTCGTGGACGTAAGAAAAAAGTAGTAGTTCTAACTGTAATTTTAGTAGTCTTATTAAATTGTTTCTTTTATGTCAGCTTAGAGCTCTATAATACCATTAGGAGAAAAGAAAAACAGCCTTGGTACAATAGGTGAGTCGAACATTATGAAATAATCATCATCATCATAACATCACGCCTTTTACCCCCAAAGGGGTAGGCAGAGGTGCACAGTATGCCATTGTACAATGTAACACACACTTTTCACTATTTATGTTATAAGTCCCATGTAATAGGGGGCGAGCCTATTGCCATATACTGGGCACAGTTCCAGATTCTGTGCTACTACTGAGAATTTTTTAAAAACCCATAATACTTTGCCCGACCCGGGAATCGCAAGACCCCTTGCCCAGCAGTCGCACTTGCAACCACTCGGCCAACAAGGTAGTACATTATGAATAATAATTCTAATAATATTATAAAATATGCAAAAGTTTGTATGTTTGGTATTCTTTTACCTCAAAACTTCTCAAAGGGTCTGGATGATATTTGAAACATTGTACATAGGCAACTTTTTATTCCATGGAACCCCAGACGATGCTGCTGGCAGAAGCTAATCACAAAATATATAAAAGTCTTTATTTATGATTGATGTGTGAATAAAAGTATTACCTAATGTTAAAAGCTATATAATTTTATTTCAGTTTACAATTTGATAAAAACTCCTATGTGGACGAAAGTGGGATGCGAGTCATAGTCGGACATTATGTAGGTGGTACAAATGGTGGCAATTTATCTGAAGGTAAGTTATTACTTAAACATTTACTTTGTCATTATTTTGTTGTGTGATTAGCAATTCAAAAAGAGTAGAAAATCAGAATATTTCTTTTTAATTATAATAAATTAAAATTATATTTAATCTACTTTCAAAGGAAGGAGTAGGTTCTCAATTTGCCTGAATGGTTTTTTATTTATGTTTGTACAACCTTTTTGGATAAGTTCTAGCTATTTATCTGTCCTACTGGTTGGTAAATCCTCATTCTTACAAAGTATAGCTATATCTATATTATATTACACAATTTAATTTGGTCTTTAAAATGTTACTTGAAATGTTATGTTACTTACTGAAACATTAATTTTCAGTCACTCTTAAGGATTGTCCTGTTACTTACTACAAATTCTTTGTAAAATGACAGTGATAGCACAATATTTAAGTACAACTTAAAATTGGGTAGCTTTCAGTATAGGGGAGGTATAGAATTAAATCTTTACTTAGCATGCTTAACAGTCAGACCATTACAGTGTCATATCAAACCACTAAAAACAGTTACCAAGATTTTTACTGTTCTCAAGCCCAAGTGGCACGATCTCTGGCCACCGTAAGCACGGGCCTGCGGACGGCGAGCATGGGTAGCTCGCCGCCCGATCTAAACCAGACCCGAGCGTGCGGCACGTCGCGTTTCGCGCGCGCCTTAAAAGAGCCTTCAGACCACAACAGATGGGGCCCAATAGGGCTGATGCCCATACGGAGCCGCGGAGAACTTGAACGGGTTACCGGCTCGAAGTGCAGGAGTAGGAACAATGTGATTTTGTGGTCAGTAAAAGTCAGACACTCTCTCCCGCCTTACCCAGACGGGAGAAGTGATTCGATGATTTTCCCCCCTTAAAAAAAACCCAAGCGGTCTGCTCTCCACTAACTCTATTATAGACCTTATTTCCGATGTTTAGATTTATTGATTTATTTATTTATACATTTATGATATATCAACAAATTAATGTATGAAAAAATGCAATAATGCAATAATAATAATACCTTGCACCCTTGCAAAATGTGATGTGTGATCTATTTATAACTCTAACATGGTGGTAATT
The DNA here is from genome assembly GCA_038387885.1 of Spodoptera picta. Classification (NCBI taxonomy): domain Eukaryota; kingdom Metazoa; phylum Arthropoda; class Insecta; order Lepidoptera; family Noctuidae; genus Spodoptera; species Spodoptera picta. The sequence continues at coordinate 1,283,861 of JAZHFQ010000100.1, read as the reverse complement.
CACAATGAAACTGTGAAACCTTGAATGTCTATGAGATACAAATCTTCACACGCATGTTGATGATTTAGCAGGAAATTGTAACAGCCTAGTTTTAGTAATAGTTACTGAGAATCGTAATTTTATAGTATTGGCATTGACAATTTTTTTTACCTTTTAATCTTATATACTATGAGTTGTTTCCCGCGACATCATCCGCGTAGAATATGAATTTTTGAACGTAACTATCATTTGTTTCATATTTTCAAAATAAAAGTAGTCTATGTTACTCTTTAGTACATCAGCTATCTGCCAATAAAAGTCTTGCAAAATCGGTCCAGCCATTCCAGAGATCCGCCAGTACAAACAGACACACAGGCAGAATTGTAAAAAAATAGAATAGAATAACTACAATAGAATAAACTTTATTGTACACCATTAATAATATAGTACATATGTACATACATACAGAAAAGGAAAAACAAACATAAACAAAATAATGAGCACAATATCACTGATAATGATTTCTACCAGACAACCTTTGGGTGTATATTATTAAAAAGAAACATTTAGATAGGTTGTGTACTAAAAAATTAACAAATAAAGTGGTAAGTAATAATAAAAAAAAAAATATTTTGGTATGTGTATCGTATGTCTAATTGTACATATACATGTAGTAGAAAGTGGTTATTGTAAAATTAGAATGAGACATTTTATTAATTTGTATTTAAATAAAGCCGAAGAGTTTGTTTGTTTGATCGCGCCAATTCTCCGGAACTACTGATCCGGTTTGAATAATTCTTTTTGTGTCGGATAGTGCGTTTGTCGAGGAAGGCTATATGCTTTGAACATCACGATACGATCAATAGGAGTTGAGCTGACCGGCTGAAACCGCGCGGCCTAGCTGGTCCTTACATAGAAAACAAAGTTCCTAAAAACGACTGTACAGATTTTGATTTGTTTTCATCAGTCAATTAAGTAATTATGAGAGTAATTTTTTAAAGCAGATGCCAATTTGTCCCAATCACCAAAATTATTTTCTACAATGTATATTGTCTTCTAAGTTTAATGATACTAAAATATAAACATGTAATGTACCTACTTAGTTACACTTATAGAATTCAAATGAATAGTATTCGTATGTAAACAGGTATTGTTTTTATTTATTTTCAATATTCCCTTACAACAACATTGCTGTAAAAATATACAAATAGTTATACAAAGATTGGCTAATCGTGTTTGCTTGATTTAACAACATTTTTTAGATATGCGCAAATAATCTTTCATGATTTAATTAAAATTAACTTGTCATGCTTTTCGTCATGCCAATTGTTCTTTAATCTGATTACTTAGGCACTATAATCAAAATGTATTTAATTCTCTTTCCTTTAACGACTTTTAGATGTAACATGTACGATACTAGAATTTATGTGTCCAAGGTTTATTAATTTTAATGTATGTCAAATTAATGAAATGATGCCCGGTAGGTAGCAATAGCTTCACTCCTTATACTACATGGGACTTATAACATAAATAGTGAAAAGTGGGTGTAACATTGCACAGTGGCATTAAGCGCCGTAATGTTCGCCTCTTTCTATCTACCCTGCCTACCCCTTCGGGGATAAAAGGCGTGATGTTATGTATGTCAAACTTTGAAATGTTAAATTTATGGATGTATATTTGTTACGTTTTCACATAAAGACTACTGAGGCTATAGTACCGAGGTTGTCGCGGTGAACCTAACGGGTTACTGGGGTTCTGGCTCGACGTGCAGGAGAAGGAACGGGGTGGTTTTTAGTCAGTAAGAGTCTGACACTCCCTCCCGCCTCACGAGGCTTATTTACGAGGCGAGGGTTTTTTACGTAGTGATCGAACTGAGATAGCGTTCAGCACTCTGATTGCTTGGTTCATTGGAGCTAGCTAATCAGAGTGCCGAACGCGGTCTTGTCCTCTCTGAACTACATGTAGTTGAAACTTGCCACATAATCGTGAAATTGTTACTTTTCAGAAGTAATACATAAAAATAATTATGCACCTGTGCCGGGGGCCGGCGAAGGAGGGCGGCCAGTACAGTTATCACAGCGAGAACTCATCACTGCCCGGGAACTGTACTCCCTACACTCGTATAACATCCTCGTCAGCGACAAAATATCTATCAATAGAAGTTTGCCAGATATGCGTAGTGACAAGTGAGTACTATTTCTCAACAACTTCTTTTTATGATTGGGAACAAACAAATCATCCAATGGAAAGCAATCAGCACCGTCAATGAACACCTGTAACATTAGAAGAAAAAAAAAGTGCTTTGCCGAGCTTAGAGAAAGTGTGCAAGGTAATTGGGATGACGACAGGGTATGAAAATTAAAAATCTAATTAGTCCGTAAGTTAGGTAGTGAAAAAATATTAGACACGTTTTTTTTTATTTTCTCGTATAATAAAACAATACCTACATAGATAAAACGAATCAAAGTTTAGGAGTGGGGGCTAAAACGTCATTTCTACGTATAAAATGTACATAAAAATGACGTCACGCAACATTTCAAATCAATATATCATCGAAAGTATTCGTTTCTGTAAGAAAATAAAAAATACGTGTCTAATGATTTGAAATAATAATACCAGACGGAAATTTAAATAAAAAAATAGTCGTCTACCCTATTATTAGGCCTCCTGTCGGGTCATTCACACGGCGTAACACCTTAGAAATGGAAGCAGAAGCATGATTCTCTCATATGAATAATTATATTTCCTTGATTGCATTGCTTCTTGATCGGATCAATGATTATCATGACTGTTTGTTTTTCTGATATGCACAGTCATAGCATTGAGTTTCTGATTACCCACCGACCGTCATTGATGTTCGTATGACAACCGAAACCGAACGGTTTAACTTGGCGTGTCGATATGAATATGTAAGTACTTATTAGGTACTTATGATGTATATGAGCCGATTATTGTTTTATAAACCTTCTTGAACTCCGAAATTAATTTGATAGGTGGTTTTTGCACCTTTCACTATTTATATTATGGAATAGGAAGGCTACCGAGCAGGCTGATCACCTGATGGTAAGCTATTAGCGCTGGTCATGGGCACCCGCAACACCAGCGGTGTTACAATTGCGTTGCTGACATTTCCGAGTATTGGGGGTTACCTATCTTTACTCATACGGTGAAACACAACGCAACCGTCACTCGCGTATTATTCCTATTAATAATCAAAAAGTATTTACTAGTTCATGTGTATTGGATGCACTTCAAAATTTCTAATTCTTCTTGCAGAGCATTACATATTACGAGCTTACATAATCCTCCATTATTGAATGATTTATGCAAGGTTGTCTATAATGCACCGAAACTATCGTTGTAATTAGCGAGGATGCAAAGATAAGGGAAGTAAAGTAAAGAAACGTTCATTATTTGCTGTTCTTGGATACAACTGATCTCAGTTGAAATAAATGTTTTTTAATTAGATGATAGCAGATACAGAAGTTATATGTGACTAATCAAAATGGTCCTTAAAGGTCCTCGTTTTAGAACCATTTTGAACTGATGTCTTCGGAGAATAAATTTTTCTCTTCTTCTTTAATTTTTACCATTCATCAAATACAATTTGATACTGGAATTTACTGCAGTGTAGAATGTCCAACAAATAGGTCAAGGGTAGACCACCTGCATGCAGGTCGCTTCTCAGGGTCGATCTAGAAGTCCTTAGGCTGTCCTGTTCTGGGCTCACTGTCATTGCAGCGGTAAGACCCCTCTTTGAGGAGTGGCTTGCCGTCCGACCAGAACCAGACCCGAGCGTACGGCGAATCGCGTTCCGCGCGGGCTTCAAAGAGCCATCAGACCACCCCAGATATGTCCCAATAAGTGAAACAAGTCAAACAAGTGAATTTATTTCTGCAAATAGGTTAAAAGGCAGCACTTTTACACGTCAATTTTATAGGGCTGATGCCGATATGGAGGACTTAAAGGGTTGCTGGGGCTCCTGGTCGAAGTGCAGGAGTAGAAACGAGGTGGTTTTAGTCAGTAAGAGTCTGCTACTCTCTCTCGCCTCACCCGGGCGGGAGAAGTCATTGGATGATTTCCCTCATTAAAAAAAAGGATCTCTAGTTTAGCAATAGATATCTTGCAGCCGATACGATGGTGAAAATAAAAATCTGTACACTATTCAAAAGTACCTTACCTGTGTGTGTATTAATTAAAATAAATGACTTTGACCTTCAGATGTAAAGAAGTGCAGTTCGACCTGGAAAACTTGCCTACAGCGACGGTGATAATAGTGTTCCACAATGAAGCGTGGTCTACTCTCATGCGGACTGTCATGTCGGTGCTGATAAGATCACCTGCTCAACTATTGCAACAAGTATTATAATGTATTTCTTTTACTACTTAAAATTAAGTTTATTCCTTCTATAGACTTTTTGGGTAAAATTGGGTCAATAATGTACTAGTTTTCAATATTTTTCAAAATGTAGTTCTTTCTAATTACCTCCATGTCTCGGGCTCGATTTAAGAATGCACTGTTATGTTTCTCTATCCTTAGAAATTAGTTTGATTGGCAATTTAATCTAACGTATTTATTTAGACAGATTCTAAAGATGGTTAGAAGTTTTTAAAATTAAAACTACTGGGTTTGGATGTCAATACCATGGAACATAAAAATAAATAAAATCACAATTTTAACCAATTAAAAACTTCTTACAGATAATTCTAGTGGACGATGCAAGCGATAGGAAATATCTTTTCGAAGAGTTGAACGAAGCTGTGGCGAAGTTGAACAAAGTGAAGATATTACGGAACCCTGAGAGGAAAGGGTTGGTTGGGGCTCGTCTGATGGGGGCCAGACAGGCTACTGGAGACGTACTAGTCTTTCTTGATGCGCACTGTGAGGTGAGACGAGACTATGTTTATAGTCTATTGAAACACATTTCGTTACTTTTAAAAGAAAATATTGGGAGTTTTGATGTTGTGTGTAATCGTGTATGCTACGGTTTAGGCTCTTCTTACTTAGAAACAGATGTACATTTCTGTTTCTTAACCAAAGTATCAGTAAGGAGTATGGCAAACCTATCTTCGTTGTGAAGGAGTAGTCTGCAATACACATATTCCGGTTGATGACAATGGGTGTATCTGTCGATAACAAAGAACATATTTGTTATTTCAGGTCACAATAGGATGGCTGGAACCATTGTTAGACCGTGCAGGAAGCGACGATGTCTTCATATGTCCTCATATAGACCTGTTATCTGAAGACACACTGTCATACGTGAAAAGCATTGACGCCCATTGGGGAGCATTCAGTTGGAGGCTGCATTTCCGATGGTTAGTACCTAGCGGCGAAGTGCTCAAAAAGAAGTCAGAAAATCCTTCAAAGCCGTATCCAACTCCAGCTATGGCTGGTGGTCTTTTTGCAGTCAGAAAAAGTCTTTTCTGGCGCCTCGGAGGTTATGACGAGGGTATGGTCATTTGGGGAGCAGAGAACTTAGAGCTATCATGGCGAGCCTGGCAGTGTGGAGCCAGGGTAGAAATAACATCGTGTTCCCGCGTCGGACATATATTTAGAAGACATAGCCCTTACAAATACCCTGGAGGGGTCACAAAAGTCCTCTACGCAAACTTAGCTCGAGCTGCCGTAGTCTGGATGGATGAGTGGGCAGACTTCTACTTCAAATTCAACCCTGACGTAGCCTCGTATCGCGATCAACAGTCAGTTGCAAATAGAATAGAATTAAGAAAGAATTTGAGTTGCAAAAGCTTTGGGTGGTACCTAAACAACGTTTGGCCACAACACTTTTTCCCAACCGATGATAGATGGTTCGGGAGGATAAAGAACGAGAAAGGAGCTTGTATAGGAGTTACTGTTGGGACTGTGGGGTTGGGAATACCAGCAGTTGGAATAGATTGTACCAAACAAGCTGAGTTCGAAAGCTTAGTCGTTTTCACTCCAGAAGGCAAGTTAATGGTGGACGAAGGGTTGTGCTTACAGCAAGGGAATGGGCGAGCTATTTGGAAGAGTTGCTCTGATAGCAGTAAACAAATTTGGGAGCAGAAGGGTCCCAGATTAAAAACCCAGGATGGTCAGTGCCTCACATTAGTGGTGACTAAAAACATGCACGGTATCGGGGACCCTTTAACATCAAAACGATGCCTTACAGACGATAAACAAATATGGCATTTTGAACGCGTGCCTTGGCGTTAATATTGTGATAAAACTAGGTAGTACAAATTAGTTAAAATTTAAGCAATAATTTACAAAAAATAACTACAGTTTAAGGTTTTAAGGTCGCAAATCCTAGTACATATTCCAAAATAAGATTTTAGTAAGTACTTAATATAATTTGAGTCTGATTCAGGATCTTATAAGTTAGATCGTTGTACAATGTTCTATGTGTTTAGTGCAGGCATTTAGGTACATAGCACCTGTGATTTGTAATATTAATGTTTATATAATTAATTGACTAGTTTATAGACGAGATTGTGACCATAACTTGTGATCTTTGACATTATTGACATGATTTTTTACATTTACAACTTTATGTTACTATGAAATAGTTTTAAAACAATGACGCATGCAGCTGTTATTTTATGACATTCCACTATATTTTGTATTGCATTTTTTTTTTTAAACGTTGCCCCACACTATGATTTTCTCCTGTATCGTGGGTGCGTTTACAAACATACAAGTTCACATACACAATGACACCCAGACCCGAAACAACACTTTGTGGATCACACAAAGTGTTGTCCCGTGCGGGAATCGAACCCGCGACACGTTGCACGGCAGCCGGTTGCCCAGCCACCGCACCAACCGTGCAGTCGTCATTTTAATCTACTTAGTTATTTATTTATTTAAATACTATAAACTGTCTTCCTTTTTTGGATACCTATGCTTTATATCATTGTAAAATCGATCTTAATCAGTAGATTTTAAGGATGTTATTTATATAGAATATTTACAGATCTGATTTTATCTTATTGTTGTTGTAGTTTTGATCTCTCGAGTGTGTAGCTAAGTACGAGTCTGACAAGAAATACCTTTAATTGACATCAGTACTAATTCATTTAAGTTTTTCTAATATACTTTTAGTTATCATGGAAAAGAGATTTATATTCACAGATACATTTAAAGCCGTGATAGAGTTATTTTTTTAAGGGGGGGAAATTATCGAATGACTCTACCCGCCTGGGTGATGCAGGAGGGAGTGTCAGACTCTTACTGACTAAAAACCACTCCGTCCGTTCCTATTCCTGCACTTCGAGCCGCAGCCCCGGTAGCTCGTTAAGTTCGCCTTTCGGCTCTGTATCTGCTTCAGTCCTATTGGGCTCCATGGTGGTCTATTCAATTCTCGGCAATTCTTTTTTACAATCCTGAATGTATTTATTTTCCTTATCGCAAAAGTAGTCGCATCTGCGCTGGCGTACGTAATTTTTTTTATTATTTAATTGACAGCGATTGACGTCCTATTTTCATATTTAAACAACTTTTATGCTTATTTCGACTCATAAACACTTCTTCTAGTCTTATGCTTTTATATTTAGATTTTATAAAAATAGAAATTTCTTATATTGTGTTGAAATTAACAACTACTTAATTATGTTAGTTAGTATTCATCTAATTTGCCAACTTCTTTTAGGTTTCGGTGTAATGAAAGACAAAAACCATTCCATTTAAGTAAGATTACTGCGTATTACGAATATTTATGGTTTAATGAAAGTTCTGCATCTAACTTCAGTAAAACTAATATTTTGGTTCTCTTACAAGATCCATATGAACTTTCTCATATCTAGTTGGTAACCATATCAGTTTGTAAAACATAGTATGTCCTTAAAATAATTATCTTTTTTTGTAATACACCCCTGAAAATTTCTAGACAATTTTTATTACACCCTTTGCATTAACCGCTTGAATGCACCGATATGAGACACACGGAAACAACGTTTAGACATACGAAAGGTTAAAATGGTTAAATTTACATTTTATCTTGTGTAAAAACAGAATTAAAGTAATGTTACACATACAAAACAGCAAGTTTGAGTACCGCCATTATAGACACAAAAAGAACAATAGGTTGCGGTCACCGGTGTCCTCGCGGTGTTTGACAGTTTAAAGGTGTTCTAGTTCTATAGTCAGAATTTTAATTAGATTCCAGATTTGACAATAGCTACTGTCATTTTGTGAAATAATGATACCACATATAATAGTGTAGTGATGCACACAAAAATGGATAAACAATCAGTGTGTGTGTTTTATAATAAATGTTACAGAAAGTGACAGGATAGCGATAGCGATGACGGCGACAATTTATAAAATAACTTATTACCATAATACATCTATCTGTTTTATTTGTCATTTTCCTTCATGATTACATTTTTTTATTTATTTCACACACAATTATAAAAGAAAAGTCTCAGAACGTTAATTAATCGTCAAAACTAAATTATCGGTTCAGAAATATTTAATTACATGATATACTTAGTTTACTAGAGTAAAATTATAATCGAGAATTCGAGATTCGTAAACAGACCTGAAATAAGCATGCTAATTTTGAGCAACATATGTTATTAAGTAACAAGTGGTCAATTGAAGCATGCTTTTCTGCTTGAATCAAGCATGTGTATCAGCACCTTAAATAAGTTCAAGGCAGCTTTGTAAACATGAAACTAGGGATGAGTTTTAGGAGCGATCCTTATAATTTTTATCAGAATTGTATCGGTCTTAAGTTATTTGATAGTAACTATGAATTTTAGATTTGAAAAATATTTCTCAAGAAAAATATAGAATAAGTATACTCACTGCCTCCCCTCTTTAATGAATGTTACAATGTAATTGTCCATATTATTATGTGTTAAGTAATTTATCAGAAGTAAGCAGTGGAATAGGCCTTGGGTCCATATCATGTTTCTCAAATACAAGTTTTGATGTATCATAATAATAAGAGCTTTTTAAGTATTCTAAAGTGCTTGGATATTTTAATCAGTATGGTGCTTTTGTAAAAATCTTAAAAAATATTTATTATCTATACTTAACCCGTCTTATTCATAAAAAGTAAATCAAGTAAATCAAGTAAAAGTACCTATCGAAACGAAATCGCGTAAGGCGCTGTGATTGGTTGGTTCATTGTAGTTGGCCAATTAGAGCGCTGAACGCGTACTCCTTTCGATTACATTCAACATAAAACAAAGTCGTACTAAGCCCTGTGTTCAAATTTTTAATGTGTCAGAGGTGTCCGTATTGAGTTTTAATGAAGAGGAAATAATGCTTTTATTATGTTACACTTATGTGTAGATACTATTTCGGCCTTGCCCGACTAATTTCGACCTAGACCGAGGCTCTTAATGTATCTCGAAACTAATCGATTATCTGATTAGTGGTAAAAATATTTATTTCAGACTAGATTTATTACTTTTCATGGATAAAACGGTGACTGTACAAAAACGAACCACATCATCACAAATAAAAAATAAAAAATATTACTTGAAATGTTTTAATTTGCACAAAAAAAATTCGATTTACAAAAATACTAAGTATTATATTATGAAATGTACAATAAAACTAAATGTATTAAAAATAAAATTATTTGAGAATTCTATGTCATTAAATTAACTGTTTACTAAAAATTGTTTTATTTGGTTCACCTAAGGACGAAGTAGAGTAGTATAGTTGCTATTGTTGCTTGTAAGGATGTAGTTGTATGCGTCGCTGAGTTGCAGTCGTTGCCGTTGCAGATGAAGCAACGAGCGTCACTATGGCCACGTGCTCTCTCTACTGCGAGTAGACCAAGACAGACTGAATCAACTTGTGCGCGTGGTACACAACCTCTTAGAGTATCCACTGTGTTGCCAACTGTAAAAACATTTTTTATTCAATAATTATGGTATAACATTATACGACTTTCAGCATTTGAAGGGCGCATTATTTACCATTATAAGTACGCAAAATAACTGCTTCATAGAAGGAGTCTGGGCAGCAGTTATCAGCAGGTAGCTCAACGAATAGGTTAGTTTATCTTGAATTTTTCGTATAGATATTGAGCCTTATCTTTTTGGAATAAGGTTGAAAATCTATTAGTATTACTGTCTAAGCGAATTTCTGTTGTTATGATTGTTGATACTTCCATTAGATAGTTTTTACTTAATAAATTTAAATACTATGCTTTAATACTACTGTACTTTAAATATGTGTTAAACTAGGAACTTACAAGTTTTATCATCAGGCGTAGCTACCATCTTCAAACACCTATACTCAATAGGGATCCGGGAGTCTGTGCTCGGCGGCGGATGTCCATAGTTATGTACCCATGTAGCTGACACCCAGTTGGCAGGCTGGCACTCCACTCGGTTACCTGGTGCCACTGTCTGCCCTGGGTAGCAACCCAGACACCGCTGGTAGAAACAGGTCTCTGGTAGCACTGTAATGTTTAAAGTAAATTCGTTAGGACTCGGATATTTAAAGGTTGAGAAAAGTTGTTATTAACTTTTAATTCACGTATGCAAATATAATTAAATTGTCTTCTCATCATTATTATCAACAGCATATAAATGCCCATTGCGGAGCAAAGCCTCTTCTTACACGAAGAAGGTTTGAGCATTAATCACCACGCTTCCTCAATGCGGGTTGGTGAGTTTTTAAACTTATAATTAGAAATTATAAGCCCAGGTTACCTCACGATGTTTTCCTTCACCGTTTGTCAAATTATCTTCTATTGTATTTTATTATAAGGTAAGGCAACGCATCCTAAAAGGCAATGTTCCGGATTTAAAAAAAAACTCATTAAAAGTTTGGCGGGTAGACGTGATCTATTCTGCTTTAAAATAAGACGAAATTGCATCAACCCTCAACATTTTCTATTAGTTTGTCAGTTTGACGAAGTGGCGTATACGCGCGGGTGTACGCCCTGATAATATTTGATTAACGCAAACGGTGAAACCATTTTCAACATCTAAAAATATTATTTACCTAAATCAGTGGTAATTTCCTACTTCTTGAGTGTGTTTAGTGACGTGTGTCGTCTTAAAAACGTTCAGATCCGACGAAAAGAAAAATAGTATACCAAAAAGACGGTAAGTGATAATCTAAATGCATAAATTAGTAAGCCAACGCGAGATTATTAGCTGTATAAACTGTTATCCCACTTAATGCGTTCTGCAAATAAAATTCAGATTGTGACGGACAGTCGAACACGTGACTTGCGGATCAAACATCGGAAGATCTTATTATTCTTGTACCTTCATATTTTCTTCAGTGTTGAGGCGAATTTCTTTAGTGGGTGCTGCAACCAGTTTGTTGCCATTTGGTTATGTGAAAAATTATAAATTCATTATTAATTAATTGTTTTGTCTACATAACCAGGAAAACTTGCTCATTGCTCTTCACATTCCAATTTTAAATTTAGCTATGCCTGACATTGTTCGTATTTGTTACTATTGTATTTTCTAACCACCTGTACACATTATGGATTTAATAAATACTTGATTACTATTGATTCCAGGCACTTAACGATATAAATGTAGGTACGTACGGTTAAATATCTACTAATGGATTTTTAAGTCTACCTTCGAACATTAACTTTCGTATACGGATTTTATTTTCTGATGACATTTGTTATAAACGAAACCGTTACGGAATATCTTCGGTCTTGTTTACCACATCGATAACCTTAACTGCATGCCTTACTAGGTACCAATTTATTTGATTGGCGACAATTGTATTAAAAACGCACGAATAAATTCGTTGGTAAACCATTAAATGATCATAATATTTTGTCTTGGAAAGGAACCCTGCTAGGAGTTTGATTGAGACCTTTGGTAGAAAATGAATATTATTGACCTTTGTCATTGTTTATTTCTGAGCGTATTTAAACAATATTTCTTTGTTTATTTTCTCTCCTCATTGCTCGGTAGGTGATCTTAATTAGTTTTGTCTACCTACATACTTTAGTCAGAGGAACGTAATATTTTTTATGCAAATTGGATGTCCGTGTAATACAATCAAAATTCATGCCATGTTTAATTTTTGGATTAAATTATGCAGTTTTTATGTGAAACAGTTTTCTTCATATTATGTGTTTGTGTTAGCAAGATTTTTTGTTCGATTACTTACAAGTAATCACAATCAATTTGCTTTTACTTGGGTGACTGACAAAGATAACTTCGTTCCTACTTGGAAGTTAACAGTATTTTATTGGAATAATGATTTGCACAACAAAAAAATTACCTATTTTTTTATATCTAGTGAACTAATATTATCTTTCTATTCAATCGATACTTCTTTCCGAAGAGATCAACAATTGAACGTAGGTAAGAGAATTGCATGGAAAATGCGTTATTCATCCTTGACATATGAAGTAGCTACTAGCGGTCTAAAGACGAGAAATTAATGATTGAAGGCTTCCCTACATTATCTGCACAATACACGTCCGTGTCAAATGTGATTGTTGTGTAGCGGAACGGTGCAGTGTATAGAATCTAGCTGACCGGACCCACCATTACGAGTCGGTCTACGAGTACCTAAGTGCTTGTTCACGGTTACCACGCTGGCGCGGGCGCGATAACTGTCGCGAGTTTGTGTACATGTTAACCGTTTGCACGAGCAATAAGTTCAAACTCATTGATCTTAGTCGCCAGTCGATAGATTGTCTGCAAGTTATACAGCACTGAACAGCGCTTTGTACGACACGACGCGTCGTGTCGTTAATACTTAGATGTCGTGTCATATTTTTCATTTTTCGTTACCGCGCCCGCGCCCTCGCCCGCACCCGCGCCCGCTATTCAGCGTAAACAAGCATTAATGCCACTCCTCATGGCACTTTACGTTTGTTTTAACCGCTGCAATCATATATCATTTTCTCGCGTTTCGCGCTATTTTGCCGGCCGTCCATCGCTCGCGATCCGTTCGGCGCGTACGCTCCGTAATTATTGAAAGCAGGGAATCCACTCTCGACGGACTCCACGTCAAGGCATGCCGCACGAATGATTATTTCGCCGCCGTTTAGTTTCGCTCTTTAAATTATAATAGCTGATATTAAAGATAATGTTATCACAGTTAATGAGTTCAGTTATTGTGTAACGATGGTGGGTAGCTCTCGCCTCGTATTGTTATTTTTTGTATTCGATATAAATAGCCTGATATCTTTTGATTTATCTAGAAGTTTGCTTATGGATTTAGCGAACAATGATACTCTAATTTCGGAATGAATGGAAATGTTAGTGTTAAAAATGTACGCAATATTAATATCACGTCCGTACACATCTAGGAGGCGTTAAGTCATGCAATCATGCTCATGATCGGCTTGAAAAGCATGGCATCCATCTCCTTACCGCATTCCTTAACTTAAAGCTTATTCTATTGACCTAAATGCAACAGCACCTACTCTCGACCGACATAAATAATCATAAATAACCAATAAACAACAGCTATCACATAAAAAATACATAAAACTATGTTCACAAGGCTTTTATATTTACTACTTAAAAATAAGTTCTAAGAAACGGCACCTATCTAGTCTAACTACTAAGTATAAAGCGATGGTGCGTAAGATCGGACTGTGATCGCCGTATCTTGTCGTTAGGTTGGCGCCCGAGAAAGTGCTTGATAGGCGCCTGACATAATTGTGCACAGCTAGTGGCGTTCTATGTCTTTATTGTAATTCTAGAGGTATATGGTGTTAGACCCATTAGGTACCCATGTAGGTACTTTTTCTGGGGACCAGTTTTTGCCTCAATACGATATTGTGTCGTCAGTTTGGTGACAGACCTAAATTGTGAGGCAGGGCCTAGGACTAGGTATCCAGTGTACATAAGTACAACAATTTGTCATTTTGTGAAAAGATTATACTCATACAGTAGGATAACAAATGCGTTGAAGTTGGAAGAAGTTGGGAGACTTTTTAACATACAACAAAGATATTGAAGAACACAATCAGAGAAACGTCCTTTACTTAAGTACTTACCTAGAAACGATATGATAAGTACCAGTTAATAGCTTATTACATATGCTTCACAAAGAGACCAAAGTATCTACCTACTTGAAACGAAAATTCAGTTAATTTAGTAGCTAAGGAAGTTTCATAAATTATCACGTACCGAAATCATACAAACGAGACAGGTAACTTGCAAGTCACTGATACACTTATTATCCACTTTATGGAAATCACTTGAAAGAATCCACTAGACATTGCTAGACGACACGCTATTCCTATTCGCTATCTTCACTATCTAAGTCACAACACAGCACTGACCTAAATTCATAACTAGCGATCATCAACATAAAATCCTCTACCCACGCCCTCCATGGCGACATTACTAGACGCATTGACAATGTAAATACTATTGTCAACAGAATAAATAAATATTTATCCGGAGGCAAGATGAGTCGGTATTCAGCAAGCCATTGTGTGCGCGCGGGCGCGAGCGAGAATTTAAAACCTCATGATGTAACGAAACACATTGTTTTATTTATGCACGATTGGATGTCAACTTGTACACACAATAGGTTAACAAATCATTACAATTTGTTTATCTAAACACGAATTTTCAAAATGGTAGCTTACCATTAGGAATGAGTCCAGCAATGCTAAGAATAAACACAAACATCGCTGTGCACTGGAACATAATTTCTAATTATAAATGTAGTCTGTTATAACGTCCACTACTGCCGCAGTTTTTATCACACTAATCTCGCGAGGAATCGGTTTTATCTTTAAACGAGTGCCGTTATCATTGCGTTGTAAATTATTGTGTCGTTCCCAGTGGAAAACAAGGATTTATCATAGTTAATAATGTTGAATTTTTCTGCAAACTGTATGAGACTCGCACGTACATAGGTATCTGTGACGAAAATAAATTTATATCTGTGAGCGAGCACCGAATATTCTCGTCATGTCGTGCCTGAAGATGAGACGGAATAAACGTGCCATGGACCGTTATTTGTAACCTGTACCTCATGTACATACGCACGTTATAATACTATGGGATGACTCACACATAAATTCTTAATCACTGTTATTCAACAAAAAATAGAATAACAATTCGGCTTACAGTAAGAAGAAAAAAACAAAAGTTTAAAATAACATAAAAACTGAATTAATCTTTATTCGTACAACTTACGGCTGCCAATCGCTTTGTGCATAAAAATGTGAGCGTATTCTTACTCCACTAAATAGGAACAAAAATTAATAGATGTGTCAAAGAAATAGAAATTAAAATAAGTTAACATTTCATTTTAATAAAGATTTTTTTCGAAAAAGCAAATTAGATTAATGGTAACACGTCTGCAAAGATGAGTAGGCGATGATATAGCGATCAATTAAATGGCACTCCTGCGCAAATATATACTAATCCGGATTAAAATGGCGGTTTCGCTATTAAAATTACATATTCATGCAATATTTCAATTAGAACATTTTCATTATTATTAATGTGCAAGTTAATTGATACTGATTTTATTATTATACGAGATTAGGAATGACCTGTCGAGACGATTAATACCTTTATACTAATTTCGTATATATATATTTGTCAGCATATTATCTGGTATTTACGTCAAAGGCGTGCAAAATGCCAAATAAAAATTATAGGAGTCATAGCTTAGAACTAACTCTTTTCTTAACTAAAAATCACGGGTTAGTCACGTGAAAATACTAAGAGAAGCTATACTAATTTCGAACTACAGAGGGTTTCTTCCTCATGAGCAGCGTGCATGGTCGCGGCGACGTCGCGCAGCCTACTAACCTGCGATTTTTAGTTATTTTAGTATGTCTCAGTTACCCTATTATTTTGATTATTGTCTTTCGATGTGATTCTATTACTTATTTATACTGAAAAAAAAAACTTTACAACGTGTTGACAACAACAATTAAATACAAGAACCACTTCAGCATCGATAGAAGTATCATGTCACTTCACATCCTAACTGAGATCTACGACCAAATAGGGCTCACCGTAAATCTGATACCAACTTAATAATATCAGCAATAGAAACTAAATCGACCTTAATTTCGATACACATAGGGTTGATAATAACGGTGTGTGAAATTTTGGTTGTGCGCGAAATGGCCCAGAATCCTAGATCATGGTTGCGCCGGCGATGGTTTGGATTTGGAGGTGACAGACGCGCCATCTTGCGGCGTGTTGGTATGTGCGAGTCTCGGATGAATCCGATAGATATCAGAATCCTGAGGGCTTAGTGTGACTGACAACAGAAATGGTACTCCCGTTAAAATAATTGCATTTAATTAGCTCGATGAATTGGATCGGTATTCTGAAATGGGCAGGGTGTGAAATATGTAGGTATATGCACCCATGACAATGGAAAAAATCTCAGTGTGCCTACTCCTTAAGTCTATGACCATTAGGTAGATCAACTATTCCTCTCTCTCTCTTTCACTTACATAAATATTTGTTGCAGCATCTGTTACATATTTACAAGATGTGAACATATTAGGCTCTAAATTTAGTATTCATCATTGTACTGAAGTCTAGTTTCGACAGACGTGAAGGTATTATTTGAGACGTGTGGGTAGGCTTCAAAGTGATGATAAGCATTTTCTGTCGCCTAGTTATCCAAAAATATATCTACTTGATTCATATCGTGTGCAATAAAAGTATTACAAAGTGGGATATCTTTTTCAATTCTAAGTTTAAAGAGGGTTTGTGTAACTGCTAGTTTGTAGTGACAGGTGATTTAGTTTTTTTATCTATGATGTCGTAGGCGGTACGGGTATCTATGATGTAATAGGCTTCCAGAACTTTACTTACCTTTGTCCCATACCCATTGTCAGTTGAGTGCTTACCAAAAGCACCAAGAAAAACAATTACAAAGAAGACTCATTCCATTACTTATTTCGGTGACTAGTAACTAGGCAAGGCATATTGTTCGTGTTAGTTTTTCTCAAGATTTCCCAATATTAATTTATTTTATGTCTTAAGGACTAAACGTAAACATTGATAAATTCAGTCTTTGTAAGAATTTGAGCTACCAGAAACGTACTGGGATAGACAACCTAATCAATATTGAAATCTAAAATATTCTCGTCATCAATAGAGCAGCAAGCCTGGATGTTAACCGATTTATTTTGGTGACCATATAAGTAGACACCTGTTCATCTAATCGGAGCTTCTGATGCTATCAATCCGTACAGTCCCATGTTACAAGGCGTCTTATCAATATATGATCTTCAGTTTCCAAAGTGTTTCTGATCATTATAATTTAAAAGCGGCGTACCTTTCACTCAAGGGGACCAATTAATTCTTGCTCGATACATTAAGCGTTCAATAAATTCTCAAAAAAGTCCGCGTTTACCGATAAGAGGAACGAGTTCGGGACCTCTTCTTTAGATTAAAAAGGTTTTATTTATCTTGGACAATTTGTTAATGCCACTCTTCATACCTTCCGGTAGCCGTGTAATTGAATCTTCTGGTTTTTGGAGATTTATTACGGCCATTTGATTGAGCTACCGTCCTTTGATTAGCGGCACTATTTGAATCTTCGCCGCCATCATTTCTGTTTCCTTTTTTATTTATGTTATTACGTACATTTTTCAAATGTGTTTTCTCTCTTGCTTGTCATTTGTAAAATGAGGTGTTACTTTTTTTTAAATAATTTATGTAAGCTCATTAAAATTTTGCGAACGGTTTCTCTTAACGTTTTCTTACTTTATTACAGTTTTTCTTACGTATAATTATATGCTTCATTGGATGCAGATAATAGTAGTGTTATACGCACAAAAGTGATATAAAACCGTGTTATTGAATTTTTATTTATGTTCATGCACGCTTAATAGCTTCTAAAAAAGTTTTTAAGTGAGCCACTGCGGAGGCTTATGTAAACAATTTTCTATAGTACCTTTTACGGTTGTCACTTTGGCGGTGTTGAAATATGAAAGGTATATCTTGAGAATAATGCAGCGGCATCTCTTTGTCCGTTGAGAAATGACGGGGGTTGATAGAAAGTAAGTGCTATCTACATATTGGACGAAATTATTAAGATTAGAGGAGGTGATGATGGAATGCGAAATGTCCGTCGGCGACACAGTGACCCGTAGTGTGCTGCGCCCGATACGATCGGCAGAAGGACGAGGCGGCAGCGACGATCGCGTGAGATACTCCCGCGCACGTCCGCGCTGCCCTCACGATCCTGCGCCGTTATTTTAATTTATCTTTTCTTTTACCCTTGTTCTCTTTCGAAATGTTTTCTTTCTTCTATATTTTTCGCAGATAAACATTATAGTTTCTGCCATCTGTACCTCTGTGTTATCACGACATCGTCAGGTCGTTATAATATGGTATATCGTTTGCCGCGCCATGTTAAATGATTTTAGCAGTTATGTAAATTAGAGCTTGTTAGTCGTAAGAAATTCTGTGAACGAATGGTCGTTAGAAAATATTTCTTAACTGATATCTAGTTCCTGTATTATATCTATTGGAGTTTGTCAGTCTTGTGCTCGGTGAGGTGAAAAGTTGTATGCAAAATAGTGCCGGCATCGAAGACGAAGATATACATAATGAAATTGATGGTTATCTCATTGTTCACACCAGAAGGCGTTTTGTTCGCGCCTCGCCCTGCCAAAATCTCGGCATGAATTCTCGGTACACTATAATGAACTAAATCAACCAGTGGAATAATGGCGGCCGCTTTCCGCAGCTCATAAACTATACTGATCGGCTGTGCGCTTGCGATTACAATATTTTCTGTCGGACAAGCCTTAACGATACTTTAAACGGTGCTTCGTCCAATTTTCGCACCTCCATTTCTTATTTGCGCGCTCCCCGAATTCAATTTAAAACACATCGATTTTTGTGTGGTATATTTTAAAAATTTTAAATTATGATAATGACGAGCACACCATAGGCGGTCCGGTGATAATTTCTTAAAAATTACACAAACATCGAGAATGATCGGTTCTGTATGATCGTATAATTGGCGTTGTAAATTTTTTTTTACTGGTGATGACGATCCGATAACCGCTACTAAAAATTCTCATTTAAAAAGAAATCAACTCGTTTTTGTACTCGAGTAATTTAATTAAATTAAACTTTTATTAAAATCGATTTGAAAACCGTACGGTCTACAGTTAGGTGTGTAGATTCCAAATTCAATTTGAAATGTTTTTATTATTGATTTCGAGTACCTATTAATTTTTTTTTTTCGATAACAGTGAAATACTTACTAACAATAAATTAAAAATTACTTAGGGCCTATTTCATCCCTGCCAGTTTAGTGTTAGTTAAGCTGACAAGGATAACGAACTCATTTTATTGGGGAAGATAATATGTCAAATAATTACTTAAATATGGCAAATTAAACTTAAAGTCTACTAACCGAAGTCTAATACCTACCTCTAAGTTAAGTAGGTTAAGTTACACACAGCTTTGGGAACTGGTAAAGTTCAGAAGTGTCCTTTTATCTCAGAAAAGTCTCAAAAAATATTTCCTATTATCTTTTAAAACTAAAACAGTTATACATTTTGAACTATCGAGACCTATTTCTCTTCGTCACGTCAGTCGGTCATCGGGTTGCGTAACTGCGTGTCCGTAATTTCATTGACGAAAAACCTTTCAGTGTTGCCAGTCACGCAAAGCCAGCGATTGCCAGTGTCGACTCAATAAAACATTCGATAATGTTTTTATTTCACGCCAATTGTATTCAATTAGTCGCAGAAACGAAAAGTGAGACACGAAGAGTCCTGTTGCAATACTAAAATGGATTTTTTATTGAGCTTTGTTGCATAAGTGGGTCATTGCTTGTCTTCAATGTGAATCAAAACAAAGTTTAGCCTTTGTGGGGTTTTCTAAGTGAGTTTTGTTTTAGGAAAAATCTATCGCATCTAGATTTTTGATAACTTATACTCGCTATGGATAATAAATAGTTCTGTTATATCTTACAGCAGTTGATAGAAAATATTTTAACACGTTGAACGCCCAAAAAAAATACGCCTTCGCCCTATGGGCCATGGCAGACACCGTATGGCTGGCAATGAGCCGGGTCCATCGGGCCGCGGCACACACGGTTTGACTGCCAGTACGATCTGCGTTAAAATGTCTTTACTGGGCTGGCAGACAAATAAGTTTGTGAACGCTATTCGCAGTGACCCGCGGGGCGCTGTAGAACAAACCTCGCGCCTTAGCGCGGCAAAAATCTTACAAGTCTTTGAGATATTTGGGACCTGACGGACCCGACACATTTTTTCTCTGACATTTCTGGTTTAACATTTATACGGATGACTTTTAGTTAAATAAATTGTGTCATACAGTTATGATTTTAATTATTTACATCATTGGGGTATAAAATTAAGCATGCCAAATATTAGAAAAATACCTTTATTATAAAATAAAAAATACAGTACTCTACGCTATGACTTAAAATTGGAGATCAAACAAATTAAATGACTTCTTTCTTAATTATACATAATAAAAATGAAAAAAAAAACAATCAAAACACATGGACGGCTTATAAGGGCAGGTTTCACAAAATATACTGACTTTCTTGGTTTTATTTCTAGCATATTATCGGCCCATGAAATAGACATAAGTTCTAAACTTTATGTAATCTATTAAAACAATCAAAACACATGAACGGCTTACAAGGGCAGGTTTCACAAAATGTGTTGACTTTCTTGGTTTTATTTCTAGCATATTGTCGGCCCATCAAAATGACATTTTGCTTATAGCATCCAGAGCACAAACGTCGGGTACTTTTAGATTTGCCATCTTTTTTAGACAATTGATGCTTCAACCGTTTAGGCACCTCACGAAGTCGATACTCTTCGCTCTCTGTTTGGCAGAATTGTTGTACAATTTCCTTTCTAAAATCTACTATTTGAATAGTTTTCTTTGTGACTGACTGATACAAAATTAGAGCATTTATCACTGTAGTGTTTAGTAGTAAATTAATGGCAAGCTTCTTATACCATTTGACAGATTTTCGTAGTGGAGTCGAATAAGACGCTAATTGATCAGAGAGGTCTACCGCACCCTTTGCCATATTGTAATCAACAATTATTTTTGGCTTCCGTATAGTTTTCCCACGCTGTTGAATATTAACAAATCGATCAGTATGTTTAGTGGATAGAACATACACATCCCTCTTGTCCTTCCATTTTAAACACGTTACACGCTTAAGTTTGGCATCAATGACCTCTTTTGGTAAACCTTTACGATTTTTTCTTACGGTGCCGACGAGATGCATTTCTCTTTGTAATAATTGTCTGGCTAATGTAATGCTTGTGTACCAGTTGTCCGTAAATAATGTATGCCCTCTTTCAAAACGATCTTCACATAAAGACATCACAACATTTGTGGGTGTGTTATGAACATCATCATTTTTCCCCGCGTATACTTTTACTTTATAAGTATAGCCCGGTATGGTACATAGTTTAAATTCTTTAATCCCGTATTTATGCCTCTTTTGTTTATTGTATTGTCTGAAAATAATTCTCCCACGGAAAGGGACCATGCTTTCGTCTATACACAGGTTTTCTGTTGGCGAAAAGTTTTCCTGAAATACTTTATTTACTTCATCATACAGCTTGCGGACACGATGCAGTCGGTCTGATTTATGTTCATTGTCATTTTCTGAAAAGTGTAAAATTTGCAGCAACAGCTCGAAACGATTACGAGACATAATGGTCTTTGGAAATGGATGGCTAATCATGTCGTCCTTACACCAATAATCAGCTAATTTAGGTAGCCTCACCAAACCCATAAATAAAATCAAGCCAAAAAAACATTTCAACTCAGCAGGGTTAGTGGGTGTCCATCTACGAACCCGTGCAAATTTAGAAGCTTGAGGTAATTGTGTTATTTCTTTAATTGCATATTCATTAGTGGCATCGACTATTAGTTGCAATATGTTATCAGTCAAAAAAAGCGAAAAACATTGCGCAGGAGTCATTCCATGCATACACTTTATATGGGGTGCGGGACCAGAAATGTCTGTAAACGGAATAATACGGCGTTGATTACCTTGAACCTCTGTCCAGATGTTCGAAGGGCTTGTATTATTACTGGGGCAGGGCGGAACGTTTTCGGCATCGCTGTCTTCGCTAGTTGATAATATAATTCGGCGGCACTTTCGTCTTAGGGGTTGAATTATATCACTACACTCGTCATCTGAACTCGGCATTATAAAACTATTATTTAGTAATGATATTTCAATATTGTCCAGTTGCATCAGATGTTCAGCGGTTATATCAAAATCCAAGTCTTCCATGTTTATTAGTAATAGTAGGAGTATTAGTAACGAATACTGAATACGTATGTAGGTATAATTACAAATTACAGAGCGCGCGAAACGGTCCGCACTTTAGCGTACGACTTTTGCCACTGAGTAGTAGCGAGAGCAAGCGCAGCGCTTACGCGCGGGTGCGGGGGGGTGGTTGACAAGGTGACCCGCGTGGCCCCCTCCACTGAAATAACGAATAGTGCTTTGGCTGGGCCATGGCAAATAATGGTGACTGCCAGCTATTTTTTCTCTATATTTACTATTTTTCGCTATTGTATTTATTTCATATTAGATTATACCCATTTTTCATACAATTAAACCGGAAAAATATGTTAACAAATTTTGACTGTTTTTTAATATTTCATGAAGCCCACTGAGAATACACACTGGCAGATAAATGGTGTCTGCCATGACGTTCAACGTGTTAAGATACTAATAGACAAAAATATTTATTGATAAGCTCAATTCTCAATTTATTTATTGTGAACAATGGTAGGGGATTGTCCACAGTTTAGGAGAAATTTCATTCGCCGATACTTCCGATAATTGGTCGCCAGTACGTTGGTATTAAAATTTAACGCTTTTATTTTTAATGAACGAGTTCTGTCCATGTGTGGTTAGTCTTTAGGGCATTTTGTGGGGTATTTACATGGTATTATAACAGGTTGATTTATTGGAATTTATTAAAAACTATCAATCTTTTCTAGTTACAAATTTTTACACAACAGTAAGAGCTCTTTAAATCTGTCATTACTTAAAAAATCTCAACTCCCTGCTGTCTTTTATTAAATACTTTACTTAGAATTTTATTCTTCTTGGAGTTCAAACTATAGACCGAACTTCAAGTGGACCATTTGATCATCTAGATCCCAGATTAGTACCTAATGGTAGCTATGAGTAAAGGCAATGTTTAAATCAGTTTCTCATGCCTTTATAGCCTCGTGTCCAAACACCATAGATAGTCTCATGCAGCACTATATTACTACTTATTTATAGTTTAATTATGGGACAATCATTCGGAAGGTGTTTTACGGTGCACGGTAGCCACCCTCTAAATATCTTTGCTACTAATCTGATTGCAATTTATTGTTTACGTCCTCTGAAACTAGATTCATGGTTTATGAAGATTTCCTGGTAGATTTTATGGCTTTAAATGATGTTATTGTGATGTCTTTAAGCTGTATTGTGACGTTAGAGTACAAGATATTTTTAACAGACTTTAAAACAAGGAGGAAGTTCTCAGTTTAACTTAATGTATGTATGTCTTTGCGCGATTACCACGGAATTGGCTGAAATGATTTTAATGCAAATTTCAGTTAAGTGTGTATACTTAAGAGAAGATATATTATATACAGACAAACAGACTTCAAAAATAGAGGGAGTGAAAGACGATTGTTTAAACCGTAGTTTTTAAAAAGAATTAGGTATTATTCACCACTTCTCGTGGGTGTGGAATGAGCTAAGGGAGTAGTCTCTTAGGTCTTTCTCCTTCTAATGTTTGATATTTTATAGATATATATATATATAGATAAAACATTTGATAGATACCTAGCAACACCGCTCACTCATAAATTTCTTTATCAGCCTGTAAATATTCTACTGCTGAGATAATGCCTCTTCTCACACGAAGAAGGATTTTGTTTGACAAACCTTTAACCCGCCCGCCTGCTAAGCGTGAAGTTAGAGTAAATTTTCTTATGTAGAGGAAACCCATATTCCAGTAGTAGTATTTAAAATTACTGACAGGTTGTATGAATTAATTTAAACGAATCGTCATCTGACAAAAGGTTACAGGCTTAAATCGTGCATGACCAACATATGCGTAAACAATGTTGTTTACGAATTCTTTTTCATCAACCTCAATATAGACATATGAGATCTAACTCTCGGAGTCATAATTTGCCAAATACTGTTTTAGATGTTAATCTATTTTACATCACTGGAATGCCATTGATCTCGGATTTACAGCCGTCTATTGTTCCAGACATTAATGCATATTAAGAAACCATAGAAAGAAGTCGAAATTTTAATTTACGAGATAATTCACTGACTGCCGAGGAAGGGGTCTCGGGTTCAATTCCCGGGTCAGGCAAAGTACAACTGAGTTTTTAAAATTCTCAGGAGTAGCATGGAGTCTGGAGTTGTGCCTGGTATATGGCAATATGGTAAATGAGACCCCTTGCCCGGCAGTCACACCTACGACCACTCGGCCAACGAGGCAGTCAGGCAGGGTGATGACAATAAATTATAATTGCTACTAATAAAGGAAAATACTCAAAGACCACGAAACTACTTCTACAAACACACACGCTTACATCAATGAATTACCTACATGACATAAAACTCACCGCAATTTCATTTCGAGGGTTGAAATATGTGTCAATAATGGAAACGACCAAAAACCTTGCATCAACGAAATTGTATAAAAGGTCATGGTAAGTGGGTCGGTGTGGGACGGCAGTCAGATCACGTACATGTTCATTGTAAAATGCTAATACAAATAATAGAGGAATGATTGCACTTGTCCAAAATGGAGTCCAATCATCGGCGCGGACGTGTCCAGCGCGATTGAAGTGTCAAGGATGCTAGAAATTGGGCGGTTGCTGTACTATCTGCGTCTAATGTTTCAGAGAAATAGCTCTGTTGATTAAGGACTGCATTGGTGCGGTTATTGAGTTGTTAATGAGTTTTCTAGAATGCGGTTTTGATATAAACTTCAAACCTTTATAAAAAGGGCGTAGCTACAGCTTTTTGAAAGGCTGGCAACACAATTGTAGCTCGTCTGGTGTTATGGATGTCTATAGGCTACGCTGAACGCTTAACGTTACGAGATCGTTTGCCTCTATTCCATAAAAATGCTCATTTTTCATAAAAGTTGCACGTACCTATTTGTTTAGCATTTTGCTTAATCGTTCAGCTTAAAGTGGGTGAGTTATTATTCAAATTAACACCAAAATAAAAGGATTAGTTTTTATAAGAACAAAATGTTTGTCAAATATGGTTTTTGCCATCACCATAATAGGTAGGTATCGTGAGTTAATCTGCTATTAAATTTCGGAGCGACAGTTATCCCCGACAGGAGATTGTAAGCGGAACTACCTTCAAGGATGGTTTCATTAACAAAAAAGAATGCAACTAATTTAAAATTTAATTTAGCATGTGCATTTAATCAGTTACGATGCAGAAATGGGTTAGGGCGGGCGTCTGTCACACAGCTACCAACATAATAAATACTTTTTTTTATTAATCATCCATATATAGGTACAAAAGTCAATCACAAGTTGAAGGTGAACCAATTTCATACAAAAATATCTTCGATCATTCATCGCATGCCGAATAAAGAAACAGATAAAGTATCATACAGATCGCAATGTCGATTGTTTATCAAACAAAGCTTTATTACTGTTTATTGTTACATAACGGTGTGAAGGCAGCCTGTTCCGAGTGTACCTTGAAAAGTAAAATGTTCCAGTTGGAAATTGCAAGTTGTTATGAGATAGCGAAACAATTGAAAGAAGTTATTCGACATTTTATTTATTGTACTGTAATTAAAATATTTCCATAAGTCATATGATGCACGATTTTAATTTATTGTGCGTTTTTTTTATTGAATGCATTTGTTTGTCGAAAGGTCGCCTGAAATCGTTTATCGTGTTGCATAGGTTCTGATTTGAATGCGAATAATTATTGCGTTGCTATACATATTTGGGCATGATGTAGTCATATACTTACATGTCTGGTTTAGCTCCTTCTTGTCCACTTATAGGAAATACATACGGGTAAAAAAAATCGTGGCGTATTGTATTTTAATAATTCTGGGTACATATCCACATCTTATGTTACACTCAAAGTATCATTTTTCTGATACTTTTGAATGGATAAACATAAAAAGTTATGAAGATTATGTAAGTAATTCAATCATACAGTTACAATTACTTATTGACTTAAATTATTTGTTGCAACGCCAAAACAAGAGATTCAACCTTATGTAATGACATAAAGATTGGGATCCGCTTGTCTCGGCAAACATTGATGTTTTAAATTACAATATCATGATGCTGCGTTTTATATTTGATTTATTTTTGCAAAGCCTTCTTCTTTGGCAGTTGCTGGTGGGACTGCCACGCAAGAGCTCGGATTTCGATTCTTAGATCATACAAAGTATAGTCTAATTTTTGTTTCCGAAATTTTTACTGCTTATTTGGTAGTATGGAACTTGTAATATATAGTTATATATGTGTTTACAAACACGTTTTAATTATGACTGGGCTTTTTAAAACTTCTTAGTAGTAGCACGGAGTCTGGAATTGTGCCCGATATATAGCAATAGGCTCACCCCCTATTACATGGGACTCATAACATAAATAGTGAAAAGTGGGTGTTACATTGTACAGTGGTATAATGTGCACCATTACCTACCCCTTCGGGGATAAAAGGCGGGATGTTATATTATGTTTAATAATAATAAAACCGTTTAAAAAGGTGTGGTTCTATTGGCATTTCAAACCAAAATTTTTATCAGCCAATAAAACTATTTAACCTACACAAGTATTTCGGTCATTGTTATCGAAAATGTTGATAAATTAAAAGATAAAATCGATTAGCTAAAACGGACTGAGAACAATAAATAACTTTGTAACGTATTAAATAATATCGATTAATTTTAACTGCGTAAAAAGTGCCGCGTTTTGCCTGAAGATATTCGGGAATTTAACTCGGTGATTTACAACTTTATAACCATTCATGTAACTCTCTTTATTCTGCCGAAGGGGTAGACAATGGTAGGCTTTTAGTTATGTGCCTCATGTATGTGAATAGGGGGCGAATTTATATAAAATTGTCACATATTGGTTGAAAATATGAGATAATAGATTTATAGATTTCATACATTTATTGGATATTTCTGTTGTGTATTTGTTATCTGTGCAAATAGATTACTGGCCACTTGTAATGACAATAGTCTATGCTTGTATATTGTCTATGCTATTTTTTAAAAAGGAATAAAACAGTGTGCTAATAATATAAAACATTTTATTCAACAGTTTCAAACTTCGATCAAGTTAGTTATAAGTTAATCGAAGAATTCCAAAATTATAAAATAAGTATTTTTCGGGAATCGACATGGTAACAAAATTCTTGATAGCAGTCTCTTTTTTTTGATTAACAATGCTGTGAATAACCAGAAAAAGTATTAAGTATGTGTTATAGACTTCTGAAATAGGTTTTAATATAAAATAATGTTTTCGCAACATTTTATTAAAAATGTAAATATTCCGTATATTTCACGAGTTGAGTGTAACGCGACCATACTTACAAATATGTAAAACTGTTATATTATGCTTAATTCCAGCAGAAAGTAAGTGCTACCACGGTACATACAGCATATAAAGCTACGCGATGCCGTTCAACCTTTACCAGATTTTCAGCCCTATCATAATTGCAATAAGGTTGAAAGTCTTTAAAAGAATTTGGATATTTTGGGGTATCTTGAGGTGCTGTAATACACGCATGTTTTACAGTTTAATTAGTATTTCTGTTGACATATGTCGCTTCCCGTATTGCTTCGCCGCGGGAAGCCAGAAAATGATGATGAAATTCGATAATGCTGTATTTTTTGTACCGCAAAATAACCTCCAATGATATGGTCTGAAGAGGCTCATTTAAATTAATAAGGATGTTTTTGATGCTAATTACCTCATGAATTAAAAGTATGACTGTCAAGTATAAGGTTTCAGATTTCAGCAACTCAATCCCTAAATCGGGAAGGAACTTCACAATCCTCAGTGCAGTGCGGGGCCTATATTAATATCCTTAGTGCCCTTTTAGATGAACAGACTAATAACATAATTAACAAGAACCAACGTTTCAACCTGCTAATTGTACTAGAGCCATGCTTCGGCACGAATGGGCCGGCACGACCGGAGTGATACCACGGCCTCACAGAAAGCCGACGTGAAACAAAACTTGCGTTGTATTTCGTCGTGTGATGAGGGTCCCGGAGACTTTCAAAACATACATATATAACCTCACGTCTGTCTCACGCGGCAAGCAGAGCTATGGAACGCCAAATGCTACAATTCTTACATACCTCTTTCGCTTCATCAACAGTCATCAGTCTTTTCATGAATGCTCGTCGGTTAAAGGTACTTTTAATTTGGTCCTTCTTTAATATATCGCCAGACTTCCAAAAGTTTCAAAATATATCGCCTCAGTTATAATAATGGTAACTGTTAGCCAATCACCTAAGTTCATAAGACGATGTTAAATTATCCGTTTATCGCGTTAATCGTCGCATGTTTTTAGACCCATTTATTATTGTGTGTTCATCTCGCTGCCAAGCATCGATCAATTTTGGAATTTCAAGGAGATTCATCGAGTTTAATAATATTTAAGAACAAGAAACAGAGTTTCAACATAATTTAAACAATATCTTCGATCAAGAAAACTAGGATATATTTAAACGAGACTAATATAGAATTAGGTAACTGAAAATTGTGACGAAAATATTTGAATCATAATATGACCTTTTGATGGGTACAGCAATTACTAAGCTTATGCAATATGATTATAGTGTAAGGGTATAATAATTATTTAATTATTAAATTAACGATTAAACCAGAACTCTATTCACTAGTTAAACAACGTAATCCAACAAAATAGGTACCAACTAAGTGAAAGTGAATTGGTCTAGAGTCTAGGTCAAAATCCAGAGCGAGTTCCTGAACTTTGACTTTAAAGTTATTTACTCGCCTTAACGACATGTTTGTCGGACCCTTGAGGCACAGTGATATCGTCTTTCATTGGTCGAAAAATAAAAGTTGTTTTGTTAATTAACGGTAACTCGAAGACAGGTCCTCCCACCAAGTTGCTTCATTTCTTCGTACCTATAAGTGGTTGACTTATTATGTTAATTGCGAAATAACCCTTGAACAACATATTCCGAGGCCTGAACTCTTAACGCTAATAGTTGTTGTTAACATACCTTAATTTTAGGTAATAATGATCCTACACTAATCATTAAACCTAGAACAAAATAATAATCTATTTTTAACAGTATCCAGCCACGAACTGTAACAGCTAAACGTTATTATTATGACCATTAGCCAATATTTGAATTATTCAAAACTTAACAACAGGCGGGCGTACGAAAGGGCACGAATATGGCGGTGCTCGATATACCAAAGAGAATAAAGGAGTTGTCGGTTATCTACGGAATTCGCGACGCAGGCGCAGTGACTCACGGCGGCTGAGCCGGCCACACCTGACGATGCCAGACCCTGTCGAATTCCAAGTTTCATTTACCAAATACCCTTTAATTGACAGTTTACTGCCTATGCCTTTGTTCACTGCGCTTCCATGCATCTCCGAAGTTGTGTTGTGTCATAATCTGAAATGGATTTCACCGTAAGCGTATTTCTCCGCGATTTAAAGTCAAAAGTCAAGACGCTCTGATATTAATGCCTTTCAAAGAAGCGTAATGGAGTCTTTTGCCGTGTGACTATTAAAATTATTTCAGTTTATGGCGTAGTAGTTTCCATATAACAGCGGCTCCTAGAAATAAATATATGGGAGATCGATTTTTGAATATACACTCTACTGAGTGACTAGGCCTACTGGCCTACAAGTCAACAAGTTCACCTATTTTCTATTACGAAATCTATTTATTGGTAGAAAAGCGTGCATAATTTCACATTACAGATACAGATACGTACTATCGCATTATACGCAAGCGCCTACCATTTCTGTTATTTGTACTTGTGTTAGCTACCCTAATAGTAGGTGCAGCTCAGCGCAAGGTTCTAATAACATTTATTTATTACATATAACGTACCTACAACAATTACAGGTAACAGTCGTAAAGTAAATACTTAGCAATAAGGAACTGAGTGGGCCTATTACAAATCTATTTGCATCAAAACATAATAAGTCTACTAGTGCAGGTGGAACACATTAGAAGAATTCTGGTAAAGAGTTGTAGGTGAGCATTTTTGCGTTTAGTAGATGGCGCTAGGGTAGAAAAAGATTTTGCTCATTAGCAAATAGTTTATTATTTAAAAAAACTGTAATCTACTTGGTTTGTAATGAATAGTTTATTATTTGTCTTGTTTCAAACTTGATATGGAATTTCTAGTTAGTAAAATTAAATAAATGTTTCTTAGTAAAACGTTATTTCCGAGTATTCAATTCAATACAGAACGTCTTCTAGCATAACAAACATTCTCAAAAACAACAAAGCAAAAACAGTTAACAATTCTGCGGATGCGAGATTTCATATCAAATTCTCTCTCAGATGAAAACCATAACTTTCATCCATTAGGGTACTAACAAATGTTATTGTATACGTGATAGAAAGAAAGGTAACATCCATCTATATCAATCAAAATTTCACTCTTCTCTTGTTCACCACGAAATGAGTTTTGTGGTCAAACAATTGATTCCATCGAACATCGTACGGTGGTCGACGATTCTTAATTTCACACTGATTTTATTCCACCGATGGTTTTGTTGTATTTTATTAGGAAATTGTTGGTTCGTTACTACGTATACACGTTACTTAATTTACACTAAATTGATAGTAGTTCTCAGTAATCCTCCTTTTTGCTTCGTCGCAGTTGGATGGAAAAGACGTTTGCAAAGACTGCTCCATTGCTCCATCCATAATGTCTAGTAACTAGACCCCACAGTCAAACCATTGCAACGCGATTTAAAGATAAATAAATAATAATAATAATTTATTTTGTGGACTTAACCTGCCTGTTGACGTCGAAATCCTTGAGTCAATGAATCAATGAGAACACAAAGTTTGTATAATACGAAGCTAGACTTTTAGAAAAATCGTCAAGAATGATGGAACAAACGTGTCGTAGGTTAGTGGCTAATATAAATAGTTTCTGGGATATTTATCTTTATACTCTGTTTTATGTATTCACCTTTTGTAAATAAAAGACATTAGCTGAGTTTTTTGTTATAAACATGTTGCCCCACTCTAGTATTTTCTCCTGTGTCGTCAGTGTCGTTACAAAAATACAAATTCACGTACATATGACACTCAGAACCGAAAGAACAATTAGTGGATCATACAAAATGTTAGTCCATGCGGGAATCGAACCCGCGACTATCTACCTCTAGTTAGGGTCGCTTAAGAGTACGTATTCCATTCCATTTGTAATCAATTAAGTCAAATGTTGTCGGTTAGCGTGACCACACGCTTGCATTATGTTAAGTTATTTTAGAAAACGCATTCAATGAGTGATCGAGTCAATTCAAAATGTAATCGATAGGTCCGAATCAAAATAGATTGTACCTCTATAATCTGTGACTTGCGTGTAAATATGTCGTTACAATTGAAATTGAGAAATTGTTAACTACGGATACCTTAAGACAGAATGTTTGATAACCAAGTCATAACATAATATCACGCTATTTATTCTACAAAAGGCCGACTGTAGTATACATAATTTAAAGCAACTCCCAATTTAAAACAAGATTACCTATTGGCTACTCGATTATTGAAAATTGGCCTATAACATAACATGTTCACAACTATCGAATCCAACCCGATACACGTTACTAATCAGACGTATGTGGCACTAAAAACTCAAAAATACAAAGTTACTATCAAGGACATATTTTTGGTTTGTCAAGGGAATTGAGTCCGTAAGTACAGTCATAAATTCAGCGAAATAATAAACAATATGATTTCTCCGTAAAGGGTAAATTGGCATAATGATGACGTTGATGTTTTAAATGAAGACATTCTGCGAATTTATTTTCGGTTTCGCAGTTTGAATGAAGAAACCTGAGCCCTGTGGATGCTGTAGATAGATAATACAAATAAATAAAACGGCAATGTGGGTGAAGATTGTATCACGTAGGGACTCGCAGTTTGCAAACCGTCTGGACAGACCACAGAGTTGAGAAATAGAGAAATTGTTTGTGATTTTTTACGCAACGTATAGTTTAGGTGCCTTGTTGATTTGTTCAGTATTCGTGCAGTTAATATTTCTATGAGCATAATATTTATGGAAAATTATTCTGAACTAAAAGTTTCAACAGTATTAATTTTTAATTAATATAAGATTTATATGTATTGTATTAATGCAACTAGTTATCACAGTCATAGCACTAAAGGAATGATGAAGTTGTAACATTTCCTACGTTTCCTATTCACCGGAAAAAAGGAATAAATTATTTTATTACCTGCTATATATACATTCTCGGCATATCTATCCGTTTCTTCAGACTTGCTCGGGTAAAATCAGATAAACAAGATATCGATCAATCCATCAGGCGATTTTATTAACGCCATAAATTTTCGAAATTATTTCTCTCAGGTGAAAATCGAGGGCCATCGCAATTGGTCTGTAATGTTGCAACTAAAGTAAATTATAGTTGGTTGGAACGCTAAGTATAGAGGATCAAATTGCCGCATCTCTGCTTATGCCCGAAATTGCGAGCTGTATAATTTGGGTCACATTTTAGGCCGGTCCGAGGATGGTGTGCTCTGAAACCGCAATGAGTTAACCAAAATTAAGTAACTGTACATTATTTCGAGGTTATTTCTTTCTGTGTGTTTTATCCTGCATACGATTTACACTGTAATTGATAAATGATATCCAATTGTAAGAATTTTATAATTGTGCAAACATGCAATCTTTTGTTGGAAGTCCTGTAATTTCGTTTTTATTGCGAAAGTTGAAAGCGAAGTTTATTTGCATATCAAAACACCAGTCAATTTTTGAGGTCATCGATCACCAAAAACGACAGTTTGTCAAAAATCCGGACTTGCGACATTGGAACCGATTGTTCGGTAAATGCATAATATCCATTTTATCGGTTTTGGGCTTACGTAAGGAAGTCGGTTGTCGTTGATTATGGGTCGTTCGTGAGCGAGCTTGCAGCGATCCCGCTGCGTGCGACATGCCCCTTACTTGAATCTCATTGAAATCTAGGGAGTCCTTCATAAAGTATCGCAGTCGATGATACCAGTTCCAATACTGAATACATTGCAAGGACCCCAGACTTAAAAAATAGCAATCAAAGAAAACCGCTAAAAATGTACACCAAAATTTTGAAATTCTATTTTTTGTAATGGGTGACCGATTCTGGTGGTCTTGTATTCTAATTTTAGATGCAATCGACTCTCGATTTCTGCGGTTACTTCAGTTTATCTCGTCCCAGTTCTAAATAGGTTCGTTTTTGTGCTTATGGTGATTGTTTGACAATAACTGTAGGTAAATCAGTTTTACATGTTAGACAAACCGACTATTTTTACGATTTTGACTTAGATCGCTTTTAGTGATAAGGCCGGCTTTGTACCCTACTATTCTTTATTATAACGTTACATGCATATTATATTGATTTAATTAAGGTGTACAATAAAGGGCTTTTTTTTTTTTAAGGGGGGAAAATCATCGAATGACTGCTCCCGCCTGGATGAGGCGGGAGGGAGTGTCAGACTCTTACTGACTAAAAACCACCGCGTTCCTTCTCCTGCACGTCGAGCCGGAGCCCCGGTTACCCGTTAGGTTCTCCGCGACTCCGAATCGGCATCGGCCCTATTGGGCCCCATCTGTGGTGGTCTGATGACTCTTTGAGGCGCGCGCGGAACGCGACGCGCCGTACGCTCGGGTCTGTTTCTGGTCGGACGGGGAGCCACCCATGCTCGCCGTCCGCAGGCCCGCGCTTACGGTGGCCGGAGATCGTCCCGCGATCCCCGACGCCCGGTGTGTCCTTCGCGATGGCTGGGTTGCGAGGAGGCAGCGTTTCGCTGCCTCACGCGTCCCGCCTCCTCCTTAGCTAAGTACTTAATTGAGTAATTATTTTGTTTGTAATGTATGTATAGTATTTATAAATCTTTAATGTATTAGTTTATAGTATTCGATATGGGCCTGTGATGCCTGAAATAAATAAATAAATAAAAATAAATAAAAAAAAAATAAAAAAAAAATTAGCTAGCATGACTGCGTCGCAAAAAGAGGAGACGGCATCGCGACCCGGCCCGGACGCGAGAGGTTGCCATCGCCGATCACTTCCCTGAGGGCACGGCGGTGCTCAGCCCACGCAGGGCATTCTCCCACCGTGTGTTCCACCGTGTCCTCAGGGCGGTCCTCGCAGTGATGACACCCGGGCGTTTCCTCCCGCCCCATCAGACACAGGTACCTCTCGAAACTCCCATGTCCGGTGAGGACCTGCGTCAGGCGGTAGGTGAGGACGCCGTAGCGTCTCTCAAGCCACTCCTCAAAGAGGGGACTTACCGCTGCGATGGCAGCGAGCCCAGCCCTCGGTTGCGACAGTCGTTGCTGCCATTCCGCCATGAGATCGCGCCGGAGCTCATCCCGCCACGCACTTATCTGACGCGGCAGCGGAATTTCGCCCCGGCGACGTGCCTCCGTGCGCATGCTGTGCACACGCGCGAGCACCTTCGCCTCCAAATCCCACGGCGGTAATCCGGCAAGGAGGTTCGCCGACTCCCCAGAGATCGTGCGGTATCCGCGGATCATTCGGATCGCCATGACCCTCTGTGCCATGAGCAGCGTCCGAGCGGGACGCCGCAACAGGTTTGGCGCCCAGACAGGGGCGCCGTAGAGGGCCATGGACCGCACGACCCCGGCGTATAACCTCCGGCAGGAGGCGTTTGGCCCCCCGAGGTTGGGGAGGATGCGTTTGAACGCAGCTGCCGTCCTCTCCAACTTTGGAGCCAAACGTCGGAAGTGCTCTATGAAGTTCCACCGACTGTCGAGGACGAGTCCTAGGTACTTCATCGTCGTCTCGACGCCGATGGGAACTCCTCCCGCCGTTATTTGGGACCCACCCGGAGGTGGCGCGTTCCCGCGGCCATGAAAACACATGGCCTCGGACTTGTGGAGCGCCACCTCGAGTCCCAACTGCCGGATTCTCTCAACGACTGTCGCAACCGCTGTCGCCATTAGATCGGCCGCCGCCTGGTGCGACCTCCCGTGCGCTAGCACCAGCGTATCGTCGGCGTAGCATATTGTGCTAACGCCGTTCGGGAGGTCCCAGTCATAACCGATGTTCCACAGGAGCGGCCCCAGAACCGAACCCTGTGGAACAACGTGTGACATCTCTCGCCGGTTCCACTCGCCCCGGTGACCGGGATAGATGACGGACCTGTCCGTCAGGTATGCCTCGATTACACGACGGAGGTAGGTAGGCACCCGATGATATCGGAGTGCCTCCAAGATACAGCTCCAGGGCAGGGAGTTGAAGGCGTTGGCGATGTCCAGAGACACCGCCACTACGACCTTACCCCTGGACACTGCAGTCCCCGTCGTCCGGTCCCTAACGCGCATGATGGCGACCACCGTGGAGCGCCCTCTACGGAAGCCGAACTGGCCGTCCGATAGGTCCGGCCCAATGTCCGTCAGGTGCGCGACGAGGCGGTTCGAAATTATTCTTTCGAACACTTTCCCCACCTCGTCGAGCAGCACTATGGGCCGGTATGCGGACGGAGAGTCCGCAGGGCGCCCCGTCTTCCGCACGAGGACCAGTTTTCCCGCTTTCCAGAGAAGCGGGAACCGGCCTCTCTCCAAGCATGCGCTGTAGAGACCGATTAATCGAGGCCCGAGGGCCTCAGAGGCCAGGACCCATGCTTTGCCATGCAAGCCGTCGGGTCCTGGGGCGGTGTTCTTGGCGC
The DNA here is from genome assembly GCA_038387885.1 of Spodoptera picta. Classification (NCBI taxonomy): domain Eukaryota; kingdom Metazoa; phylum Arthropoda; class Insecta; order Lepidoptera; family Noctuidae; genus Spodoptera; species Spodoptera picta. The sequence goes on along the minus strand of JAZHFQ010000100.1, from coordinate 1,248,009 downwards.
CCATCCGGCGCACCGCCGGTCTCCGTTCTGCCTCGGTCACCTCTGGGACGATGTCGTCGTCGTCGTCGCTATAGCCCGCGTCGGGCACCGCAGGGGGCGGAGTCATATACGGAGGGGTGAAGCCCCTCCACAGTCGGGGGAACAGGGCGCCAATCACCTCCTCCAAGACTTCTGGCCGGAGACTCTGGGTGAGCGGGGGAGCCCAAGCGCGGAGCTTGTCGCGTACCATTCGGTACGGGCGTCCCCACGGATCTCTGTCCAGAGTCCCCAGCATCTCTCGGCGGGCCACAATAAAGGGCTATGGATGGATGGATGGATGGACTTTGTAGAATTTGGAAATACGTACCATGTAACCGATTTACCACTAAAACTCAAAACCAACAAACAACTATGATGAAACTCAACTCAAAAGCTAAGTACTAAATTACAACACTGCCAATTTCCATAGATAACCAACTAGGCAAATATAGGACACCTGAACTACTTTAGCACTATCACTAAGTCACATAGCGGTATATCTATACATCTGGACTAGTTGTAAAGTTGAGCTTTTAGTAGCCAAGCCGACAAACCTGGCCAGATGACCTATGATATATTTAACGCGGGTAGGGGCAGGGCGTGGCGACGCGTGCGCAACTAGGCTCTGTTAGCGGGGAGAGGGGCGCGGGGCGGGGTACTGAAGGGACAGTACGATTAGGCTGCGGTGTGAGGCATGAGCTTTTAATTGTAATATAGAGATAAGATTTACTCTTAAGTTGGTATGATGGATTAATTAATGAAGAAACTTCTTTTCTGAATTTCTTAAGAATTTGGTTACCGACAGCAAACCCTTTGCTAAACTCAGTCAATATTAACCGTGTTGGTGGTAAACGATTCAATATCGTTGTCAACAACAAGTTATAGAACAATGCACCTTACGGTATAAAGATGAAGGGCACATATTTATATTTCGAAACATTCAAGATACATGGTTACTTAATACTATAATTTGAACTCTACGAAGATTAGAAAACCAAGCACTTTGGGGTTTTCGTTTGTTCTTTTCCACCACACAGAACACCCAAAAATTAGCTTATAAAGCTAAAGTTTAGAACAGCGGGATTGTTATGGCGTCTTAAAGTCAGAATCTTAAATACAAGTCGTCTAGCGAGATCTCGTTCCTTCAGCGGAACCACTCTGGTTTTAAGACGTCATAATACGCCACCAGGCCGCGTTGGTGGTCTTTGCGGATGCGGAGCGGAGCTAACCACAAGCAAACTTGACCTAACATTAAAAATACCAACAATCCCTTGGAAATCTCTGAACCGCTCCATGCTATACCTTGTCCTATATGACAGGAAGAGTGGTGTCGGGCCAGTCCGTCGTGCAGGCATCGCGGCGGCTATTGATAAATCATCGGCAGCCACGCGCGCCCCCGGCGAGCTGCGCAACCGTAATACACGCCGCACTCCTCAACGACACGATGCCAGCCTGCTTAGAGAAGTACTTCTATGTACTTATAATTCCTTTGAACATCTTCTAAAGTACGTTAGTTAAACTACTCTTAAAGAATTTGCAAATTAAAGTACTTTTTCATTTTAAGATACCATCAACAGCCTATGCTGAGCTAAGCCTCTTTTCACGCAGAGAAGTTTTGAGCATTAAGCACAACGCTTGCTCAATGCGGGTTAGCGATTTTCAACTTATAATTAGAAATTATAAGTTCAGGTTTCCTCGCTATGTTTTCCTTCACCGTTTGTTAGTGGTGTCTAAATAATCTTAGAAAGTACATATAGCTCGGAAAAAGTCACATTGGTACTCATGCACGAGAAGTGGGCGTCTTAAACCTCAAATCCTCCATGGCCACAATAGTTTAGGCTATGCGAGGTAAATATTTGGAAAGGTGTGTGTGTGTTAGGAAAAATATTGCCTATGGACTATTTATTCTCTTGATCTGTTCAAAAAGTAATTACATAAAAATTGACTACTGCATCGTAGATATTCTCTTATTTATTTTCTAGGATTCATCTTCTGGATTCTCTAGGGAAAGATGGAGGTGTAGATGGCGTTGCTCTTTTTTTTTGGCATTGTTAGAAATATTCTTTTGATCCTATTTTAATAAGTTTTTTTCTTAAATGGGAATATGAACATAACCACGTATATACGCCAGATGCCATACGTTGTCATGGGTATCGAATCCGTGAATAGGGTTCCGCAGACTCTTTTATGACGAGACTAATGAACCAATTTATTCATAATACTTAATACTAAAACATAAAGCTGAAGAGTTTGTTTGTTTGAGCGCGCTAATCTACGGAACGACTGGTGTCTTTTTGTGTTGGATGGTGCATTTATCGAGGAAGGTTTAGTTTATAGGCTAAAATATCACACTGCAATCAATATGAGCCAAGTAGACCAAGCAGGTGTTAATAATAAAATTATTGTGCAGTCAACTTACTTAGCACTAAGCAACCGTTGCCTAAGCCAAAGTCAAAGTCAAAATCATTTATTTCAATCAGTCGTAAAACAAAAAATCGAAATATAAAAAAAAATACAGTCCGTCCTCTAGTAAAGCTATTTGCTCGTTCCAAAGTGTAGATTCCTATGGAGAAGAACGAGCAAGAAACTCTTTTTCAATTAGGATTCACAATACAATATTCTTTGTTAGTTTGTTTCATTGGTTCAATTATGTGAGAACAATGTAACTGTGAGTAAAATCTAAACTTCAGTCAAGGATTGGAAAAGAAAATGAGGACTGAGGACAACTACTTTAATACAATCTAGAGCACCAGCACCGCCCAACTCAACCATATTATAGGGAATCTAAAATGAATAACTGACTGACTGCCTCGTTGGCCGATTCGTCTTAAGTGTGACTGCCGGGTGAGTGGTATAGGGTTCGATTCGTTCGTGTCGGGCAAAGTATTACTAGGTTTTCTAAAATAAATCTAAGAAGAAGCACGGAGTCTGGACTTGTGCCCGATATATGGCAATAGGTTCACCCCCTATTACATGGGACTCATAACATAAATAGTGAAAAGTGGGTGTTACATTGTACCTACATACAGTAGCATCAAGTGCCGTAATGCGCACCTTTGCCTACCCCTTCAGGGATAAAAGGTGTGATTTTATGTTATATATCAAATAAATTAACTTGTACAATAAATAAAACAAATCACAGTGTTAATGCTTCTAATTAATTACATCCATTACTTACCCACGGAAGTATCAGGTAATTTAGAAATGCCAGCGGGAGCATCTCTCCCTAGTATCTACGGGGAGTGGTGCGTAGGCGCATGACAGTTGGCATGTCTTAATTAACCCATTGTACGGGTTATTAGCCATGTTCTACGTAATTACTGCTTTAATCGAAGTCAAGTAAAGTTCGAAAGGTAAATTATACGATGTATTTTAGTTTAGTATAGCGTCTTAAATGTATTTTAAGAGGTTAGTTGGTTTGTGTGGATTTAGGCAGTCCCCTTCTAAATTAAATGGGGACCAATAAATAGTTATGAAAAAATTAAGAATTTAGATTAATTCTTATTTTTTTAAATCGTTGTTTTTAACTCTAGTATTTTCTCCTGTGTCGTTGGTGCTTTGACAAACATACAAGTGACACCCAGACCCGGAACAACAATTTGTAGATCACACAAAGAGTTGCTCCGTGCGGGAATCAAACCCGATACACGTTGTGCGGCAGCCGGTTCCCAGTCACCGCACCCACCGTGCAGTCAATTTAAGCATAATATAGGTTACTCTGCAAGATTCTATTGCCGAAATTACTATGAAAATTGCATGTAAGGATAAGGTATATTATATACTAATCTTTAATATATAAATGGCATAGTCTGAAGTTATGGGACATATAATAAGAAAGCTTAAATTTAATACTAATTGGTGTTACATTGTTCTCGCACAATCGAACCAATAAAACTATGTAACTGGAGAATTGTATTGTGAACCTTATTGAAAAAGAGTAACCTATAGAGTTTCTTGCTCGTTCTTCTCCGTAGGAATCTACACTTTGGAATTGGAACGAGCAAATAGCTTCACTTTTTTTTTGTTGACGTACAAAAGTGCCTTTCTGCTCTAATTGAAATAAATGATTTTGACTTTGACTTTGATCATCTTGTATGCAAAAACCGTTGCGTTAATTTTGATAGGATTTCGCTCTTACATACGTTATAATTTTAATCTAATAATAATAATATGGTGGGCAGATCCGCGTTCAGAATAATATATCGATTTTAATAACAGTCAAGTCGTGACGACTTGGTTCTGATTAAATATGTAATTATTTAATCCAGTGTTCCATACAATTGTCTAATATTGTTAGGTTTATTTAAATTAACTTTATTGTTTTATGATTTGTGATTATTATCTCAACATGTAATATATGTATAAAAGACAAGAATGAATCGTGTGTTTAAAAACCTCGTTACAAAGAGGTAGCCTAAGGTGTAATTGTTTGAAATCTTAAGCAATGAGTCATTACATTTTTTAAAAGACCCACTTTAAGGCTTTCTTTATGACTTTTTAGTGTTTAATAATTACTTTGGTATTACAGAAGCTTAGATTTGCGAAACTTTACACTGATAGCACTTTCTATTTTTAAATAACTACACAATCCATTGTGTACACAGTAGTAGTAGTGTAGTAGCAAAAATAGGCCCCAGCTTACCGTATTTTTGCTCAGTAGATGGCGCTAGTGTGTCCCTCTCGTTCTTCATCCAAAGGGGAAATAGTTGGTGTCACACCATTGGACGTTCAATATTTGAGAACTACAAGTGATTGGATAAAATTCCTACATTCCTACATTTGCACCATTTGGAGCTGCAAAAAAACGTTAACCCTATTGAATTTACTTTTAGAATTAAACAATTTATTTATCTAAAATAACTAAAAATAGCGGGTTACTGACGTGACGTGACGTCTTCCTCATGAGCAGCGTGCGCGGTTGCGGCGATGTCGCGCAGCGTTGGCACTTGCGTTGGAACCCTTCTGTGGTTCGAAACGAGTAGAGGTTTTCTCAGTATTTTCACGTCAGTGACCCGCGATTTTTAGTTAATTTAGTATGTCTCACGATAGTTATTATAAAAACAATACATTTATCTAGTTTTCTACAACATTTCAAACCATGCACCTTCATTAAACTGTAATATCAAATCAAAGCAACACGTTTCAAAGCACTACAGGTTCCTAATAACTAATAATAGGCCTCAAACCGGCTGAGGGGACCGCCAGGGCAAGCCAATAAAGCCTTCGGCCTTCAGGACACCTAGATTGTCCAACTCTTTCTACGACTGTGGAATGGTCATAAAAAGAAGCATATCGACGGGCGATACCATCGCTTAGTGAGTTACCGGTTGGCACTACCATTATTTGCAAGGGATCGTATTGTGGAACTATAGTCACTGGATACGACTCATCATTAGGCTCTAAGACTTTAAAGTAGTCGGTTGAAAGATGTCATTTTTCGACTTTGTTGATAACAACAAACAAAGACTGCCTCATTGGCCGAGTGGTCGCAAGTGCGACTGCCGGGCAAGGGGTCTCGGGTTCGATTCCCGGGTCGGGCAAAGTATTACTGGGTTTGTAAACAAAACCTCAGTAGTAGCACGTAGTCTGGAAATGTGCCCGGTATATGGCAATAGGCTCACCCCCTATTACATGGGACTCACAACATAAATAGTGAAATGTGGGTGTTACATTGTACAGTGGCATTAAGTGCCATAATGTGCACCTCTGCCTACCCCTTCGGGGATAAAAGGCGTGATGTTATGTTATGTAACAAACTAATCTAAGACTGAATTATTTATTTATTATTATTACTTTGCAAAGTATTATTTTTGGTAACTGAAAAGGAATTAAAAAGTCCTTTGTAGGTCCTTGGACAGGCAATTAACCAATTAATTGCCTGTCCAATGTCAGTCTGATTGATTCATTTAAAACTGCACTGTCAGCTTACAAAGCAGAATTGACCCAACAGGAAGTCAAGGGCTAACAAAGTCTGCATTGAAATCTTTACATCAAGCTGTGAAAAACCAGTATAAACTGACCGTTAAATGTACGGAAAGATACATACAAAGCGAGATCATAATAATCTGGTTATGTGTAGTTTTAAGTGTTACCTCGTGTTCAAAGCCGTTCAGGGTAACGATGACTCATATTGGCTTACAGAGTCCCGTTTTAAACAGAGGACCAATTCGGAACACCTTTATGGCACAATGCCATATCTAGGTGTATAGATAGTACATCTTTCTAAGCCATTATTCTGTGGCTTCGGAGACTAATGGGCTATCTTGGCAATAACTCAGGTTTGGCTCATTGTCCACGCTCGCACTCTCGCACTATCTATAACGCAGGGCAAATTTATTAATGTTCGACATTGTAACGGCTCTTATTAATCTAATACTATATCTAATTTGATGTGGGACGATTTGTAGGAAGGTTTCGGTATCATTTGTACATCTTTGTTTATGTGTTTGTAAATGTACCTACATCCGAGCAAATCTTGCTTGGTGGTAAGTCTCGATCTCTAAGTAAAATTTTGAAGAAGTTCTGATTCTATAGAGGTATATCCTGTGTATCTTTCCAAGTAACACCTGAAATGCATGAAAAAAAAAACGAAATCCGAATAGCCTTTGTTTATTGATTCTGAGCCGGCTCAAAGTTACCAATTCAACCTGGTCTATAGAATAATTAGATTGAACGTTGTTTACAAAGCCTGTTGTTATAGATCTATTTTTATACGTAATTTATCATTTTAAGGCCGTTGTCCCGCCAGCTTTGACCACTGCTAACAAATTGATTCGTTCATCGGATTTCAATTAATTAATTAATTATTATTTAATATGTCAACTGTATAATATAATCAATCACTGTGTGTGTTCGTATCATTATTTTAAATTGTTATGTCTGGTTTTAAACACTTCCGTATACGTTTGATTAGTGTTTAAATCTGATGGGTTTTTCATATCCTGTTTTGTAAAATTAATCCGCAGGAAGAATTGTGACATAATGGAGTATTTTTTATGATTTAAATCTAATTGAACTTTTTTTCATTAGCAATTTATTGCATAATGCTGAAAAAGTTCAATTTTTATCAAAATATCTCGTTATTGTAAAAAATAAATATAACAACTGAGTTTTAAGATCACGAAAATACTAACAAGGTTCTAATTCAAATAAAACAGAGCAACACTCAAACTTTAATAAGCTGTGAGCAACACCTACATTGCCAGCCAGTTACATCAAAATTTCATTTGAAAATGGAACACGCTAGCAAAAAACGTCAAAGTTGTCAATTAAAAACAAAATGGCGTCCGTTAGATAATATTGTATGTCAGTTAGTCGTTCAATATCAATCGATGTAACTGTATTTGCATGCTTTAACGAGACTGAAAATGAAAAGTTGTTTCTTATCGTCACTTTCTATTTTAATATACGTCGTAGGCATCTGTTATACAACGGTGTGCACCTGGTAATGTATTCGCCAGTTTAATTGTCTTTGATTCGGCGTACAGGTGGTCTGCCTTAGGCCAACTGGAACAATTTAGAGGCAATAAGAGCTAGTCTTTTGTGAAATACTACGGACCCTTTTGGTTGGATTTTGTAATATTTTACATGTGGTGGTAAAGTATCGGTGCAAGATTCAGACATCTTTTTGTGATGGAACAATCAATTCAAATTTACTAGTTTTATCGAAACCCCTAAAACGAGACTAAACTTAAAAAGGTGTGGTCGAAACTTCGCAACTTCGAACCTCTTTTTGTAAAACCGCAGCAATTTGCGTGGTCTGAGGAGCTACCGTCCTTGACGCAGGAAGCCCTAAAATCGTCTACAAGGTGGTCCAAGTGCGTGCTTACACTTAATCACTTTCGATGGCCTTGTGGTACTCGCAGCGAGTTGTCTCCAGATAACTAATGTTAATGTCGCAAGCTTGAATGTTTGTCCGTTAGTGCGATATAATTTGTGGCTCCTACCTCAACTCGGGGTAACGTTCCAGTATTGTTTAGATAACTTACACCGACGTTAGTTAAACTAAATAATATTTATCACAAAACATAACTTGAATTGTACGTTTACTTTATTGCACGAACTGTTGAAAGTACAATTATAAAGTGGCGAACAAAACCTGGTGTTTTCATAGTAGTATACATGTTATGCATTATACAAGTTATTGGAGTAAGGTTCTCGAGACTGTTACATATTTTACTTCATTTCGAGTGTAAAGTAATAAATTTTACACCAAATTAGGGAAACACAAAGGACATCGAGTTTTTGTGATACAGTTTCGTGGTCAGATGAAACTGCTTCGTGGAAACGAAACCGGAATTCTTCAGGTTGGTAGCACAAAGGGTGCCGCGGGCTTCAATCAGATCGATGCGTAACTTGAGCAAAATCGAAAGTGCAAGGTGAGGGCCGATGTTGAACAAAAACGTCGATGAGTAAGCTGATCGCAATGAACCTGGACAATTAACTCAACTAGGAAATAGCCTCAATTTGTCATCATAATATCACAAAAAGTGTTCACGGAGTTTACGTTGCGTGAAATTAGGTACGTTCTTTTTTCACGATGCGAGTTGTGAATGTCGCCTGGTACGCGGCGGCACTGCGCCTGCGACGGTCAAATGTATTGTGTTGATGCTCTTGTTTGAATATTTGTCAATCTGTCCCAGTTATATTCTGTGTTAGATTGGTTCAAAAACGATATCACTTTCAATTCCAATGTACCGATATGTTAATGTACTTTTTCAGTAAACGTTTTTTAACAAGATAGCTTTGACACTTTTGGAGCCGCTTTGTAGGTTGCAGAATGCTTCATATTTCTATCTACTCAATGAGGTCAACGACGAGGTGAAGAAGATTTAAAAAAAAGGGTAATTATAAGGAGGTTATATTCAATTCTAAAGATTTAAAATATTGGCTACCATGTGTAGATCAGTTCACGAAAATGTATTCTCGACTTTGCAATTAATTGCAACTAAATCCACATAATAACGTACCTATACTACGTATGTGACTAATTAAACTAATTAGCTAAACACATGTTCTGAATACCTAACGGTTTAATGTTAGGTGTAAAACAAAAATGCCCAGTAGCTAAATGTTGTTTATTATTTAATTTTAGTCCTAGCCTTCCGTGTAGTACGGCCTTGGGAGACGGACAGTTAGACAAAAAATGTCGTCATTTAATTATAAATTATTGGTTAAGTAGATACTACGATGTAAATGAAATCGTTCGATAATAAGTATTTTTCTATTGTATACAGTAAGGTGTGTTAACGGTTAATTATCTATTAAGGGTTCCTATGTGAGTTGACTACACATTTAAACTTTTTTGGGCACACCAGGTTCTCGGCCAACGCTTATAAGTTCCGATGTGACTTGAAACTCGTCGAGACTTTTATCGAATATGTAATTGACAAGTGTAACCTATATATATATATTATTATATAAAACTAATTAATCAATACCTAGTTTCTACAAGACCTATAATTTTTTACTCTATTTTTATATAACATTGAAAATGATCGTGTTAAATGACAAAGCTCTCACTGTTTAGAGTGACGGGTGGCGCAAAGACGCGGCAAGGTCGAACGTTCGTCCAAAAATATTCTGTAATGACACTTTTTTTCATCGATTCGTCACAAAACTTGAGAAACAAGCAAAAAGTGTCCGATGTACCTTTTTTATTTATCCTGAAAGTCATACTCATTGGTTACGGATTGGGTTAAAAGCTAAAAGGAATTCTGTGAGGACACGACCGGGGAAGTACCACAATAACTTTATACTAATATGTATACATATTTTTCAAGAGGATATTTTCGTTTCTTTTTTTCGTTAATGATAAACTACGACTTGATGCACCAACCGCACATCTTACGTAATTTTATTATAAAAGGAAAACAAGTATGAAGTTGCTTGTTCAGTCAAAGTCGAAGCATGTACGCCAATGAGTCCTTAATCAGGCAGTAAATTGTCCGTCCGTTTATCTGTGAGTGAAGCTAGGCGCTCGTTCCAAAGTGTAGTTTCTAATGGAGAAGACAAGCAAGAACCTCTATCGTTACTCTTTAGTCTATCTGGATATTGAAAGTTATTAAAGTTTAGCATTGAAAATGAAAGGGATACCATACAAACTTGCACTCGATTGTTGTATTACATTATATCACACTGTAATCCGATAAAAAACTCGTCAACACCCACACAATGGCCTTGCTTGCAATGTATGTATGAAAAAAGTACGAATTTCATACAACTTGTTACATTTAATTCATGGTTTTATGTATGTGACCGTCAGGATTATTTTATTTGCATATTCAATGGACTGATCAACCACTTTAGGACATCTGTCAGATGTGTTTAGTCGGATTATTCTGCTGAGACTAATCACCTTGATTTAGATGAAATTTATATTCATAAAATTGATCGCCTTATTGGTTCGGTAGTTGCAAATACAGCCATGAAGTCCTCTGATCGTTATGTCGGGTTTTTTTTTTAAGGGGGAAAAAAAGGGGTTGGATCAACATAAATAGCATGGGACACACCAGTGTTGGACTATAGTCTTCTCTACATAAAAGCGTTTAATTTAAACCATCCTTCCATGCATGGCAAGCGTGTTGGAGATCACTGCTTTAAGGGTTTATTAAATAGTGTTGCTATTGTCATAAGTGTGTAGTATGGGAACATTTAAGTGTGGGGGAGCATTTAAGTCATGCTTAGGCACGAATAGGCTGGCTCGACCGGAGTGAAACCTCACAGAAAATCGGCATGAAACAACGCGTTGTGCTCCGTCGTTGTGAGTAAGGTTACCGGTGGCCCAATTACCCCAAATATCTTCAATCCCTGAAAACCCAACTTCAACAACAACAACGACTTGTAACGCCTCTGCTTACTATCGGGTGTAGCGTAGATTGCTTACTATCAGGTGATCAATCTGCTCGTTTACCGGCTTATGCCATAAAAAATATGAGGAGTGAAGGGGGTGTCAATCGTATTATTTTCTACCTTCACTATAAGGTTAGTAAATAGTGTTAAATTGTTATAAACACAACTTTTCCTGTTTCAGAATGGTCAGTAAGCTATTAACGCAGGTGCTAAACCAAGAAACTTCATCCCTTTTGTAGAAACAAATCATTATCATAAAACAAGTTCACAAAACATTGACATTGAAGACGCCTCGTAATATTTCAGTTTGTAAATTTAATAGGGAGGTACTTGAGCAAGTGAACCTGATATTCTGAAAGTTGATATCGAACTTAACGATAGCACTAATAAAGTATTATGTAATGGCTTGTAAATTATCTTTATAGGTACTTTATACTGCATTACAGTTATATCAAAACTGACATAACAAAACATCACGCCTTTAACCCCCGAAGGGGTAAACAGAGGTGCACATTGCGGCACTTAATGCCACTGTACAATGTAACAATCACTTTTCATTATCTATGGTACAAGTCCGATGTAATAGGGGGTGAGCCCATTGCCATATACCATGTATACCGGGCACAATTCTACACTCCGTGAGATTTTTTTTAAACCCAGCAGTACTTTGCCCAACCCGGGAATCAAACCCGAGACTCTTTGCCTGACAGCCGCACTTCCGACCACTCGGCCAACGAGGCAGTCGTATCAAAACTTCTTGTATATTAAAACTTGTGTTGGTGTTCAAGCAATATTCGAAATACTTACATAGGTATTGCAAATACGTATCTATGATTTGTTTGTATAAAATAGTAAAGCAATTAAATATATCAAGCTGTCTAATAAAGCAAGGCTTGTTCAATTAAATATTTTGATCTTCTTTACGAATATAATTATTTACAACATTTTTTGTGAAGTTCCCTCTTCATAAGCATTTTCTCAGTACTTAAATGAATATTTGGGATATTAGAGGTATAATTTTGGAACTTTTGTGATATACATGTTTATTGGTTAGGTTTTATCAAGTTTATCCATAGGTCTTTATTATCTATCATAATAAATATTGGCACATAACCGTGATCGTTTAAAAACAATGATTATCTGGCCAGAGGGCTTAGTACGAGTTTCTTTTACGTTTAATGTAATGAAAACGAAACCTCGTACAGCGCTCTGATTGGCCGGCTTCAATGAACTAACTAATCAGAGGCCTTAGTACGAGTTTGTTTTACGTTTAAAGTAATCATAACGAGTACGCGTTCTGGGTGTGATTGGCCGGCTCCATCGAACAAACCAATCAGAGCGCCGAACGTCGTCTCGTTTCGATTACTTTAAACGAAAATGGAACTCGTACTAAGCCCTCAGAGCGCCGAATGCGTACTCGTATCGGTTACTTTAAATGTAAAACATACTCGTACTAAGACCTCAGTCCAATAAGAAACACGTATCAGCTAAACCGGAATAGTGATGTCCCAAATACAAAATACCGAGAATCAAAAACACAATTAACGTCAATAAATTCAAATCCCCTTTATATTTTGTGAGCAAATTACCTTATAATTATAATGGGTGAATGTATTGATACGGATTTTAAACTTCTACATACATATTATCGTTATTTATTATTAGATTAATATGTCTTCGATCTTATCGCGTTTTAACTAAGGTAGTTTGGTACCGCATCGGCGCGTGCGCAGAGATTTACCACCGCGATATATATTGAGAGTTTACATTTATCTTCCTTACTTAATTCGCGATTAAATAACATTTAATTGCTTTATTAAGCAAACTATGTAGGTTAGGAGTGCTAGTGAATAGTTATTCGGCGTATTCATTTGCAGTTACTTAGTATTAATTAATTCTAAGTTAATTATTTCTTCTTTGGATGCGTATTTTCTGGTCCTATTGGTAGAACTATCGTATGCTGTTTATGTTTAATGCTATTTATGTTTCCGATTGATTTTACAATAGTGCCTTTAGGTACTTACATATTTTAAGGCCGATTTTGCAAAAATCACTTTATTTTTAACTGTAGAATAAAATTGAGATTTTGGCAATTATTATTATGCAAGAATTGTCGAATAATCACAGTTATTTCTCGGTTGAAATTTATCTGGTGTCGGAATAATCGGCTCTTAGACATTTACTTTTAGAGACCAAGGCAGAAATGTGTCAATAATAATTACTTGTTTAACCCTATCGCGAAAATACTTGAGGACTAACCTATTATATAACCTATAGACTAACATTGTCATGGAGGTCCATGTATACCATTACTTATTACGGTACCGAAGAATCGAATATTTGAACAGATTTGCGAACAAAGGTTTGATTTGATTTTAATTCGAGAACTGCACGTACCTCCACGCACGAATGAACAGGACCTTGAAAACTGATCCTGGCCACAAGATGTGACTTGCACAACTTCACTTCGCTATTTCTGACACCAGTTACCAGAAGGCCTAGACCAAGTTTTGTTTTTCGCTAGCACGATTGAAATGTCACCGCGCTAAGGCTTCTCATTGGTCAGTTAATTTGGGCAGGCCAATCCGAGCGCCGAACGTAATAAACGTGTCGAACGCGTTAACGTAAAATAAATTCGCATTAGGTTCTCTGTTCTCAAAGCCTTTATGATGACTTTACAGCTTTTTTATTATATTTATGGACGTCATAATACAAAACCTTCAATTCTTTGTAAGTTTGCACTTAAATTCGGTCGTTTATTTAATTTATTTGGCCAGTTATTGGTATTATTATTATTTATTTATTTATTTATGTACACACATTCAACACAGAGGACAACACATATATAAAAACAGAGTACATAGGCCCCACATATTATGTGTGGTTGTATGATCTTCTTCCAATGTCTTGTAGGTGTTAAACCTGCATATTGATCGCATGGTTCAAGGACTATAAAGTTGGTCAACATCGCACTGTGAAACTTGATTGTCGTAGGACTAGGTACTTAGTTATTCTTCCTTGCCATTGGCTGTTTTGGAGTGAATCTATATATACCTACTATTAAGTGCCTTATCATCGGTATCCTCAACTTTTTTGTACTCCTTGAAGACGATCTGTGTCGTCAGCTATTTTCAATAACCATTTTCCTAAACTTAGTTGCATAAAGCAAATCCAATATTCTTTTGTTTCTCCTACTTTGTAGCTCTCAGGTCGTGTCCATGGTGCACAATGCGGCTGAAACATAATAAGCTAACGGCAGGGATCAATGACATCATTCTACGTCAAAATATTGTTATCTCATGCTATCGCTATTGATAAATCATACAGTTTTATTACGACAGTAGCCAATAAACCTATTTATTCGCAAACAGATTCACATAATCGGTCCCCATTTGACAGATATGGAGCTTTAAATCATAAGATTATTTTCTTTGTAACCCTTCCACATTAGATTAGAAACCTTAAGAGATCAGCAAAAGGGTTGAGATTTGCTAATTTGTTGGTTGAATATGTGTCCCTTGGCGGTTATTTGGTCAGCTTCGCGAATAGCTAGTAAATAACAGACGTACGAATAAAATTTTAGATGTTTGTAATACGATACGTAAATTATGGTCCTTGTAAATTGATCTCTTGGCGTGTTACCATTAACTGTATAACGTCTATCGGAAGTGTGAATTGAAATGGAACATAAAAATGAGTTGTGCACACAATAATCTTGTCTTTCGAATTGACATTTAGTTATTTATTTGTATAACGTCTATAATTCCAAGTTGAGAGGACAAGTTGCAGTAAAAAGCTTCATGTTAAGTGTAAGTCGACCAGTCGTTGATCAATATGGATTTCAATGATTAAAAAATACCCAATGAGGATTGGTCTATCCAACAATATCACCAGGTCATCTTTAGGTTGATCTGGGACCCCTTGAGACAGTTATTAATTAAACATTTAATCCACATTTCTATACCTAGTAATATGACTATTTCTTGAATCCTAACCTCACAAATCTCAAACCAAAATAAACTATCAAAAATCGCTTCGAAATCTGCAATTGTAGCTTGTCTGTACAAATGCGCGCGTATGTGTCGTGGAGTCACGACAGTCCTCCGTGACCCGCCAGACAAATCGAGATGAATTGCCAGACTATTCCACTTATGCTACTTATGCTACTTATTCAACCCACTTACTAGAAGACTTCTTAATGTCCCTTATAAACGATGGGCTTTCGTAATATTTGGAAGTCCATTATAAACTGTTTGGTATCTGATGTTAGATGTACTAATATCGATGTGTTAATATTATTAGGTCAATGACGGCTCCCATTGTTTTGTTAACTAGATGGTGGAAATGTAATGTGTGGTCTGTCGATCCAATAGACAAAAATCATTGGATATTCAATTTTCGACAGCCACTGTGATTGGACAATAAGTCTCACGCCGTCATCCATATCAATAATATGATGTTATCATACCTAATACCTTTTAGGAATCCAAAGGAAATGATATAGTAAAATGTAGCTTTAAACACATTGGAAAGAGAATATTATTAAACGATTCATCAATGTTTGCTTACAGTTATGCTAGTTATAAAGTGCATGTACCAAGAAATGACCATATTACCATACTTGCCTATGTGTAATATAGTGTTAACTAATCTTATACCTACTTTTCATCTACGAAGTCGTTGAGATAGAGATTAAAGAAAATCCTGTACTACTTCTAGGAAATTAGTAATCCAAAAGAAACAATACAGAGGGAGAGAGGGAGAGAGACAAAGTAACAAAACGAGTATGGGAGTTACGACAAATAAATGTGTTTCCTGATAGATCTGGGTCATCATCAGCCTGTATTCGTCCACTGCTGGACATAGGCCTCTCCAATGGCACGCCACTGAGCTCGGTCTTTAGCTCTTCTCATCCAACTAATGCCAGCC
The DNA here is from genome assembly GCA_038387885.1 of Spodoptera picta. Lineage (NCBI taxonomy): Eukaryota > Metazoa > Arthropoda > Insecta > Lepidoptera > Noctuidae > Spodoptera > Spodoptera picta. The sequence goes on along the minus strand of JAZHFQ010000100.1, from coordinate 1,232,211 downwards.
ACCTTGCGGATGTCGTCACTCCACCTAGCTGGAGGACGCCCTACACTGCGTTTGCCTAGACGCGGTCTCCACTCTAGAACACGTTTACCCCAACGGTTATCGGTTCTTCGTCAAATGTGACCGGCCCACTGCCACTTCAGCTTACTGATCCTTTTGGCTATGTCGATAACTTTGGTTCTCTGTCGGATCACTTCGTTTCGGATTCGATCCTTCAAAGAGACTCCGAGCATAGCCCAGATCTGGGTGGTTTTCAGTAATTTTATCAAAGATCTCGTCTTTCGAATGCGATGGGCTTTTATGAGGATTTTTCTCTTAGGAGTTAAAACAAAGGAGTTGGTCTTAGGCAAAAGTGATGCTAGAGTATGACTTTATAATTATAGTTCTCAAAGCAAGGTTTCTATATGTTTATTAGATAGTCAGCCTATAAGAATTATGCCCAATAAACAATAAAGGACCATAATTCGTTGACTTCGATTATAAGGCTCTAAATCTAATTTACTGTTCAATTAATTATATATTATTACTGACAAATTAACTTATCAAATTGTTGCCTTAAGTTTTTATCTGACTGAATTAATTAATGATGTAATTGCATAGGTAATTAATAATTTAAATTAAGATGCATCAAATGTCATGATTTCTTTACTCGAAGTACTTGTAGTGTTAATTATCAAAGTAGACCACTTAAAAAGATTTGCATTCTTGTGTTTATATTCAAATTCAATTAGCATTATTCAAAAAAAAATAAAAACATAAATATCATTAGCATTAATGTACCTACGAGTTGCATTTAAACTTTTTAAAGTCATTTAGATTGCATGCAACATCGCCTTATTTGGTCAAGGAAATGCAATTCAGGTTTGTTTTCCGGGTATATATTTTCGGAATTCACAGGAAAAGTATGTAGGTAGTCTGGTAGTAATAGTTCGCCATGTATTACCTCCTCTAACATTTAATAAAAATACCGATAAAAAACTGCCAATATACAGGTTGTCCTTGAAATTGACTGAGTGGCACAGGGTGTACATTTTCGTGGATAACACATAAGTCACTGTAATTTAGAAAATGTATAACATTGAATCTTCTTTATATTTTTCTCATAACTGTTGGAACCATATCGATCACCGGTTGCCATTTGGACGTCGTCTTCAGGGGCACCCTGCATAAACCTACCTGCATACATATGAATACACACATACCTCTACATAACGCCACTTAATCTAATGTAGTGGTGCAGATAAACAAAATAACACTTATTTCGTCAACTATCGCCCGAATATTGAAAGGCTACTCAATTTTAAGTCGAGCTTAAGTATAGAGCTAGTTCTGTCACTACAAATTATTTGTAAAATGATAGAGATGGCACGATATTCAAGTACAACTTTAAATAGAGTAGCATTTCAGTTATCGGGCGTATAATATTACTATATATATACAGACTAATCACAAGTCCCATGTAATAGGTACTTAGTGTGAGTTTCCTCTCTTTGAGTACTTAGTGTTCTAATGAAAATTATCCTCACGGGGAGATACAAGCGCAATTTTTTACTTCTGTTTGTTTATATATCTCCTTATACATATGATTATAATCTAGTACATTCTAATTGCAACGTACACTATATTTAATTCGTGCACCAAGCATTTCCTCTTGATGCAAAACGTTGTGAATAATATAATATAGGTTATATGTTTTATAACGCAGTTGTTAAACTTCCCGGCAGTTATCCTTAGACCACATTGTACAAGTAGCTACATAATAAGATCATTGACGATTTTGAGTTATTACAGTAAAGCTTTTCCAAGAGGAAAACGGTACAATTTACATTTAATAAAATGTGGCCGATATATTGCAATAGGCTCACCCCCTGTTACATGGGACTCATAACCATAACATAATATACCTCTAGTGAAAAGTGGGTGTTACATTATACAATGGCATCAAGTGCCGTAATGTGCACCTCTGCCTACCCCTTCAGTTATGTTTATGTTCATCCCGGTCTTTTAAGCCGAGATTTGACTGAGTAAGATACATACATACTTACTCACGAATTATCGCATTTATAATAGCAGTTCAAGCTAATTTCGATCATCGGGCCTACAGTTACAGCATAAGATCCACTGTAGGCAACCTAACATTCAACAAACTTATATTTGCGTTTGGTACAATAGTTGTGTTTAGGGATCAAGCCGTATGCTTAATATTTTCAATGTACAGAATTTACACCTCTATGTTGTCTTCTATTTATTCTTCTATAGTTTTATTTGTATGTGTAGATATGTTTATCTTAATATATTATGTTTTGAGAGAAAATCTGAGATTAATCTGCGCAAGTTTCACCGCAATATCAATCAAAATCAAATCTGATCTTTTAATCCAGTTGACGGGTCGACGTTTTACTTTAATTAAGGATGTCGACGCTCCATACCTGTCGGTTTGAAGGCGAAGTTATTATGAGCACTTACTGGTTGTGTGACCTCCGTCTTATAACTGTATGAATTTCACTTGATTTTTAGTGCTATGAAAGAGCTTTTTTCCGTGGTTTGTTCTTAATGAATTGATGTACGATTGAACGTAAATATACTGTCATCATATCAGGATAACTATTTTGACATTCTGTGTGGAGGGTACGTAGAAGGCGCGTCATTAGGAAGAAAATAATTATGTCGCAGTCTGAAGAAAAAAATATCATCACGCCTTTTATTCCTGAAAATGTAGCAGAGATGATAACGAAGAATGAAGATGTACATTACGACACTTGATGCCACTGTACAATGTAACACTCATAACATCATCACGCCTTTTATCCCCGAAGGCAGAAATGCACATTACGGCACTTAATGTTACTGTATAATGTAACACCACTTTTCACTATTTATGTTATGAGTCCCATGTAATAGTGGGTGAGCCTATTGCCATTTACCGGACACAATTCCAGACTCCGTGCTACTACAGAGATTGATTAAAAATCCCAGTAATACTATGCGCGACGCGGGAGCCGAACCCTTTGCCCGGTAGTCGCACTTGCGCCCACTCGGCCAACGAGGCATTCTGAAGAATATCATTTTTAGCTTAGTCTGCGTAAGTCAGTTTCGAAGATTTTATTTTTATTTTGAAATGAAAATTACGACTGCGGTTTATTTCTTTTATTGAAGTAATAAGCCTTTTGTTTCTTTTGTAACATACAATGCAAGAGATGCAAAATTATAGCGAGTTGGTGGTAAATTATTTCGCAGATGGTGTCTTGTCAAACTGCATGAGGGCTTAAATGAGTTCAGTGTATGCGGCATCATGTAAAGAACAACCTGTCGATGTTAGAGTGACAGCCCCGTGCACGTCAGCCTTCCATGATTTATGTGCATCGAGCCACATGGGTCCTGACAACATGCAACGAAACATTGAAATACTCTCCAACCTTTTCATTCCCACACGAAATTAATACGTAAACTCATCGTCTTAACATTAATGATATTTCGCAAAACTTTAAGTGCCCCAAGCGAGAAATATTCTCGTAATTCTTACTAACGCTCAATTCAAGAAAAAACTTGAATTCTTCATTACATCGGAGCTAACATCTTTCCCAGGATTCGTGGCATTTTAATAGCAGCGCGTAACGGCGAGAATGGACCAATACCACCCAAACTTCGCATAGTTTCACATGCCGCGCATCACTCGCATCACTGCGCCTGAGCACCCGCGCCGCGTGGGAATGTCCAGTTGTCCACAACGAACACATTTTGTTTGCCCGAATTATTACTTGGGAGGCCTCAATTAATTATACAACCCGCTGACATTAACTGCCGCAGATTTTTTCACTTTTACGTAAAGTAACGAAACTGTTGAGAATAAAAGCGAGGTAATTTGCTCGGTCGCCTGATAAATTGGAGTAGGGCAATATTTCGGACCTTCGGGGGACGACATCGGTTTTCGAATGAGCGAGAATTATTTCACTTATATAACGAAAGCAGCTCCAGTTTCGTACCGACGCAATTACTAGAGTTGCAACCTGCACTTGTTATCGTGACGAGAGCGAAATAAATCGAAGATTAATTTTCATAAAATTTCGTGAGTTTACGTAAGTCTATGCGGTCAGTTTAACTCGTTATTTTACGTTGGTACCGTGAAGTTAAGTCAAGCGTCATGGTTTATAATTTATTCATTGACATGATTATTAATAAGTGATGTTTAGATGCGATAAGACGATATTTGTAGTTGTAAGTTATGTCGCAACGTGTCACTTTATTAAGTTTAAGATTTCAAGGGCGATGTCCTGTCAAACTAGTTTGCTCTTGTAGTGCACGCCTTACGGTTGTAAGACTTCAACTAAGTACATCAACTGATGGAAATTTATACTGACAGATTTTCGACATCGATTGCTTTTGAGTAATAAATATATTTGCAATATTCTTGAGCCCAGGTGTATTCGGTATAGGGTCGGTTGTGTGTGAACCATCCAGATACAATGAACCATCGCCATATTTAAATGGTATTCATGTCATATAGATTTAATGAAATGTTAACAATTTGTTAAGGGTATAATAGAATCTGTAAGCTCACTTCATAACCTTTGAAATTCTGCTACGGCTCTATCAGTACCTCTATACCTACATTCTGATAAAAAATTAATGTCGCATCACCTGCTCATCAACTTCATACCCGGAAAAATAATCACACAAACATGAACTCATTAAACTCGAGAAACCAAAAAAGATGCCTTAATTAAGAGCTCAAAAGTGATTAAAAATATTATACTGATAAGATAATTGCGGGTTATAATACTCGTCCTCTTTGTTTCATCAAAAATGTATTTATAATGAAATAAATCATTTCGCTGGTGAAAAAGTCATGCAATTAAGAACTCTTAGTGGAGGTAGCATGCTTTATATTCATTATGTCAGGTTTCTGAGATGCAAGCCTTTGTCACCGATGTCGGGGAGGCCACGTCATTTGACAAAGTGCATTGAGTCGCTTTTTGTTTTTCGGTTTATATTGCTTTTGCGCTTTTTGGCCTGTATTTTGGATTTAATTATTATTAATTTTAGTTAGAAATAGTCGAAAATAAGTCATATCTCATAGTTAATTGACACATAGGTGAGTTTGTTATGACTTTTATTTGTGAAGTAGATTATAAATGAAGATTCAGAGATACATACGACATTTGACTGAGTAATTTTAAAATACTAAATATTTTCAATCCTGGATAAGAATGGAAACATTATTTTATCTGTAAACATCTCTTCATACAAGATCAACGCGAGTCAGAAAAGAAATAAAATAAATAAGAAAAAGTGTGCGGTTGACATCGGGCGGTGAGTTGCGCGACACCTTCGCTTACACCTCAAATTACTGCCTCATTTAGTATCCAACTTTTGTCGTGATTTACTGTTAATGTTTTAAACAACATTGTGCTGTAATTATATTTAAAGAGTAACCTCAAAATCGACCGTAGCTACAGGCAATTTCCCTTAAATATCCAACTTTAATTTAGCCTCATTACCGCTGCAGCAAGAATCGCAGCGATGTATGTCGATTGTCGATACGCTACCGATTCCTACCGACCAGATATCCCACGAACCATCCAATAAATAACCAACAATACCGCCGCAGATTAAGTGATTATTAAGCACAAAAAGCGTGTAAAAATTACCACAAAAATTGATAAGAATTTCTTTTGTTACTTCAGTGGCCAATAAATTGGTGTGTTGCATTGCTGGTTGAAAAACCGCATCGAAAGAAGGGCAGAACCTTGGAAGGTAGGGTCTTTTAATAAAGGCGCTCGGCGAACGGACTTATTTAAAGTCGCAATAAAAGGAATGCCTTAATGATGCTGACGCCGATATTAATATTGGACGAAGTCGTCTGGCTGGCTCTTCGGTTAAATGTAGTTATAAATTACGTTTTTGGAGCTGCGCATGCGTGGCGGTGTAGCCTCGTCTGCCCTTTCCACTTGTACCGTAGTTACTGTCAGTCGAACGCGTTCGACTGTTACACTTACTTGTTCAAGTGTGTTATATGTCTACGTAATTGTATCAGTTACCTGTCAAGGCGATTTTAATATGCTTTACATAATGTAGCTGTTGTTTTCCTCTCGTGTATTGATAGAAATTATTTTATACTAACGCTTTTAGATGCGAGATGACTTCTTTATAGACAGTTGGCATAGGTTTCTATAGAAACCAATTTCTTAAATTAGTGTTTTCATTTTTGCTTGTAAATCTTTGACTTAACATCCTAAGAGTTAAGTAAAAACGCGGGTTACTCACGTTAATATACTGAGAAAAGCTCTACTAGTTTCGAACCACAGAGGGGTTCTTCCTCATGAGCAGTGTGCGCGGTCACGGCGACGTCGCGCCGCTTACTGTTTTTACTTAATTTAGTATGTCTCACGATAGTTATCCTAAGAGTTCTTTACAAAGAGCTTATTTTTGACAATTTTTTGTTGTTTTACATTTATGTTAACACAGATCTGCAACTAACCCAATCAGTAATACATTTACAGTAGATCAATTACACAGGAACTAAAATAAATAACGCCTTGGATGTAAAAAAAGCTTCGTGTACAATGAAACAATAAAAATACAGATGTAATTGTAATGGCGTCTGTAAATAACTACTTATGTCTTATTTCATCATAAATTACTACAGACCCTTGAATGCTGTAGACGTGGTGCAAAATTTGTATATCAATAATGTATCCAGAAGCTTTTATTTTATTTTAATCTGGCTAGCTGTGATATTGCAGCTGCATTAGTGCATCCTTCGTCAAGTGTTCCGCTCTCGGCTTTGTTAAGCTAGGTACACAGTCAGATGAGAAATAGATATTATTCGCCAACCTCCTCATAAATTTGGGGCACAAAAAATCTATCGATTTTTGTGACATGAAACAAGAACAGACACACACATTACAATATTAATGCAGATTCATTTAAAAGCCATTTATATATTTTTTTATGGGATAGGCCGGTAAACGGCCAGACGGATCACCTGATGGTAAGCAATCGGCGTCGCCCATGCGTTACCGTCCTTTTAGATTTAGGATTAGGATTTAGGAATTGGGGAAGGGGGGGTCATTAGGCGTCCGGTGAGTGTGTGTGAGAATCTAGTGTGAGATACAAATGAAGAAACAAACAAACTCTACTCCATTATATCAATTATTAGCTTCTGCCAGCGGCTTCGCTCACTTAGTGTGGGTTAAAAAATGGCCTGTGTTATTCCAGACCATAATCTTCCCTTGTTTCAAATTTCATCCCGATCCCTTCAGCTGTTTTGACGTGAAAGAGTAACAAACATACACACACATACGTATATCCTCAAAACTAGAATATTTGTAGGATATTAATAAGTACTCGCTACAGTCAGCAGCTTGAAGTATTGTAAATGTCAAATTAATAACTGGCATCTCTGAAATAAAGCATATTTTCGAATGATCCTTGAGATTTACGAGTATCTGAGAAATTACTGCCGTAAAATTAAAGGCAACAGTTATTTATTATTATACATTAAATGATAATAATATGTTCCATTACTATAAACTATGGAATCAGAAGATAACAGTTGAGTTCATCAAAATTCTTATTGTTAATTTGACTAGTATTATACTCCCGGTCTTGCGTAGGAAAATTGTGATTCAAATGAAATCACTTTACACAATAACGGATAGAGCAAGTCGTATTCTTTAGAATATTAAATAATTTCTAACCTCGAAATCAGGTCTTGCAATTGAGTTCTTTGTAGATCGATAGTGAGAAAAGAAATTTCAAATATTGCCATTTAATTTTCATTTTCTATCATAATATATAAAATGACCGAGTCCAATCATTCGCATATCTGCCTTTAAATATCTACACACATGATAGACTAACAGATCAACATACAATTTAAAACGGGATATTATAAATTGCATATCAAATAAATAATCGCCTATCAATACATACTCATCATTTATATTCTTTTGTACATCAAATAACTTACTTCACGACAAACAAACTAAATGTTTTACAAAACTCAAACTGCAGATAATTCGAAATTATACATCAATATGACAATCCTTTTTTCCTTATAATGCAATACAGTTTAAATTTGTTTTTGTACAAAAATACTGCATACATAGCATAAATACTGACTGCACAGCAATTTTGGGCACTTCGAAACATTTGGTTAGGTTAGATTAGAACTGCGACCCTCACAAGGCGCGAGGCGAGCGAGCGTAGCGAGCGGTGCCGCGGCAGCAGCCGCCGAGCGCTATATCATTTACTGTTTTTCAAATCTTTTCATACCATTTAGCCGTTTATAATAAAAGTTAACCTATATAATGTGCATTAAGATTATTAGCTATGTATATCATTTACTGTTTTTCAAATCTTTTCATACCATTTAGCCGTTTATAATAAAAGTTAACCTATATAATGTGCATTAAGATTATTAGCTATGTATATCATTTACTGTTTTTCAAATCTTTTCATACCATTTAGCCGTTTATAATAAAAGTTAACCTATATAATGTGCATTAAGATTATTAGCTATGTATATCATTTACTGTTTTTCAAATCTTTTCATACCATTTAGCCGTTTATAATAAAAGTTAACCTATATAATGTGCATTAAGATTATTAGCTATGTATATCATTTACTGTTTTTCAAATCTTTTCATACCATTTAGCCGTTTATAATAAAAGTTAACCTATATAATGTGCATTAAGATTATTAGCTATGTATATCATTTACTGTTTTTCAAATCTTTTCATACCATTTAGCCGTTTATAATAAAAGTTAACCTATATAATGTGCATTAAGATTATTAGCTGTGTATTTATGAAAAAAGCTTTTGCTTTAGGCAAATTCGTTGTACGCTGCGAAAATAAATTATAGTGTGTTTAGTGATATTTTGAGTTAAATATTTTGCTGTGCAATCAGTAATTTTGATGGGAATTCGGAATCTTATTGCAAAGAGAAAGGATATTTTTTGATATGCGTTTAAATACTACCCATTTAAAACATATATTTTGGCTATACTTCTTAGTAGCGCATATGCATATGCATATGCATATATGAATCATATGATTAACGTAAATAAAGTATGCGCCAATTTATGATACAGCCATCTTGTCCGGCCGATAAATTGTGCATATTAACATGTACTTAAAATTTTCCGGTATATTAATGGTTTATTGCTTCATAAGTACCTGTAAACGAGAAGAAGTAAGTTCGTTTCTTATTTGGAGGGTTCCGTAATGGTACAAAGTTGAAGGAGCTATAAGATGCACACTGCTCTGCGACAAAATTACAAACTTAAACATATTTTATATACTAACTTTCCTGAGACATACTAAATAATTATTATGTTTGTCGCGTCGCGGAAATGGACGGGGAATGCTGCTCATGAATAAGAGCCTCTAGCATGGCTTGAAACTATTCGAGTTCCTCGTCAAATAATTACGTGTGTAAGCCGAAAAATATAATGATTAACTTAGACACTTTGAACTCTGACATCCAACCCGCCTATCAAGATCCGATGGAGATTAGGGCAAACCCTAATATACATATAGATGAGTATCCATAGTTCAGCAGTGGGCTGCCACGAGTGGTTTACCCTTTGATCGAACAATGTTTAATATAGGTAATACTAATAAATTGAATTTTAGTTGCAATAAAGTGATTTCTTAGAATTATTATTTTTTTAGGGCATAAGCCGGCAAACGAGCAGACGGATCACCTGATGGTAAGCAATCAGCGTCGCCCATGGACACCTGGAACACCAGAGGCGTTACGATTACGTTACCGGCCTTTTGGGGATTAGGAGTTTGAGGATCGTTGGGGATTCAGGGATTGGGAAAGGGAACGGGAGTAACTGACTCTCACTCACACAACGATACACAACGCAAGCGTTGCTTCACGTCGGTTTTTTGTTAGGCCGCGGTATTACTCCGGTCGAGTCGGCCCATTCGTGCCGAAGCATGGCTCTTCCACACTTCAGTTAACTTAATTATTAATTTGATCGAATAATTAATCGGTAAATTTTATTTAGCATAATTTTTTATTGTTCGACCAAACTAGGGTGAACCGCCACGAGTTACTGCCCGTTCTAGAGTTCTATTAGGAACTCAAGTGTCGTTTTCGAGACGTTATACAAAAAATCTGCATGGAATCCTAAACCTGACGCAGTGATCATCGATTTCTGAAAGTACTTGGGCACTGGAGCAAGTGCCGGTCCGTACTTATTACTTATTATAGGCATAAGAGTCATCCTACATCGCACATAATATGAAAACTTTCCGAGAAAATCATATCGAACATCAATTTTATTGGCCGATGATTATGGTCGAGATTGCAAGTGCTCGAGAATAATTTAATGTATTTTTTACGAAAATGTCGAATTTAAAGTTATCGAGATTAAAACGTGAATAGGCCGGTTGTTACAAAGTTGCCAGTGAAAATACGACGCGACCGACGGAACGTGGGGAACTGGGGATTTAAGATTTTCTATATAGTTTAGATTTTCCATGTGATCCGAAAACAAATGTTGACTAATTTAAAACAGTTCTATACTTCGTCAGTTCGATTAAAATAATTAAATTAGTTCAAAATAGTTATAAATGTATTTCCTCATGACGTGTAAAAATGTCGTGGTGGCCCGGATGACTCAAGACGCCCGCTTCTCATTCACGAGGGTCTGAAACCGACCAATGGCAAGTACCAATGTGATTACTTTCTAAGCTTATTTAGACACCATTGATAAACGGTGAAGGAAAACATCGTGAGGAAACCTAAGCTTATAATTTGTAATTATAAGTTTAAAATCGTCAACCCGCATTAAGCAAGCGTGGTGATTAATGCTCAAACCTTCTCCATGCGAGAATAGGTCTTTGGTCAGCAGTGGCCTTATACTTACTTATATATAGGCTGTTCAAGTGATGTGTAAAAAATGACTTTTTTTGTAATAACATGACAAATAAATTCCCATTGATTTATTATTTATTTATTTATTGAAGTTTTATGCAATTGCATAAGGAAGACTTAATGCTAACGGCATTCTTTGCCAGTCATCCTTTGGGTAGTGTAGAAATGTATGTGGTAGGTGGTTAGCTTATGTAAACTGTCTTTATAGTGTTGTGTAATTACGCTCTTCTAACATACAAATAGGAGATCACTATACCTAAACCAATCAGAACTTACGCACAAATAGAATATCTTTAATATAGAGGTACTTCGGAAATCCGATCAAAATTGTAGTGTACCGTACACAGGTAATTACGTTAGAACAAATAGTAGTGGTTGAAAGGAAGTATAGTTGACCTTAAGATCACATTACTGTACCATATCAAATATTACATGAACTTATAGTGTTTCCTGTCATTATGACGTCACTGATGGACCTCCACGATTGATGTCTTCAATTGGATTGCAATCATAGGGTAGAATTATTGCAATTAATATTTGTAAGAGTGATATGGAGGTTATTTTTATTTGGAAGGCTTAGTTAGATATGTTTTGATATAATACATTATTTCTTTGTTTTTTTTTTAAAAAAAACCTTTGTCTCATTCTAGGATTTTCTCTTGTGTCGTGAGTGCGTTAACAAACATACAATATCACATACACATTACAACCAGACCCGAAACATCGATTTGTGGATCACATAAAGAGTTGCTCCGTGCGGGACTTGTACCAGCTACATGTTGCTTGGCCGCCGGTTGACCAGCCACCGCTCCAACCGTGTAGTCTAACAATACATTTTTTTATTGTTTTAAACTCCAGTTTTTTATCTTTTTTAAATAATGCTGACGTGGCGTATTGATGCTGTAAGATTGTAAGTGGGATAGCAGTATGTGAGGTCTAAAATTCAACTTTTGGGTTGAGTAAAATATATTGTCTTTTCTGCTTCAAAATGCTTTAATAATGTCATAGAGAATGAAACTGTGACTTGCTACGTGATATTTAATAATGGAGGAGTAATCCTCGTTAAAAAAACTTTGTGGTAACTTGACCTAGTTACCACAAAGTAACTTAGTCAACTTACATTCTACTTTGTCTATCTCTTTTGGGAACCCAGGTATAAAAATAAGTTATTATTATTTATACAAGTCACGATTGCTAAATATTTGTCATTATTACACTAAGATGACTAACAAGAGCAGTTTGCACCACATTCTGCGTACAATGCGTATGCGCAGCTATACTTGTAATGTTGTTACAAGCAGTTTGCATAGTAGTTGCTTCCTTATGTTTATTGTTCATGACAATTACATCATTGGCTGTGTAAAGGCAGGCTTTATTAAAACTATAACCATAGTGCATTCGTTAATGTACTTTATCTAGATTATTTTATCTAAAAGAAGTACAACCTCGCTGGTTAATTGAGTCGCAATTGCGAGTGTCGAACAACGGGGTATGATGAGCGTGTTGAGAAATGTTTGCTGACGCTGATGCTATTGATGATAAATTTGTCAGTAATAGAGTCCGTTATATTGTTGCCAGTTCGCAAATTGAACTTATGACCCCTTGTTCGACATTCGCGCTTGTGGCCATTCGGCCAACGACGCCGTTGAATTTGTCATAACAAATTCACAAATAATACTCAATAATTTTGCCCAATTCTGTTACTAAACCCAAGAGCTAACGCGGTGGAAGCGCTTCCAACCACATGACCAAAATCACAGTTGCCATTTTTTCTCAACTGATCTAAATGCAAATTAGTTTTTCTTATACGTTTTTAACGTGCTTTGGAACACTATTATAATGACGTAACACTGTCGTTGATAGAATTTATTTATTACTATTACAAAACGAGTGTATTGTTTTGTAATTAAACTTTCATAACAACGAATTAATTGGAGTTATGTGAGATTAATTAGAAATTGTCGAACAGATCGTGGAGTGAGGAGATAACATCGATGTAGTTTATTGTTTTATTGTAATTAATATGGCTATTAATAGTTATTAGTTAGTGGTGTGGTCATTGTGGAGTTGAGGAGATATTGAGTGGACCTTGGAAGTGTGGGAGAGCCATGCTTCGGCACGAATGGATCTGCTCCACCGGATTTTTTTATTTTTATTTTATTTTATTTGAATGATACCACGGTCTCACAGAAAACCGAAGTGAAACAAAGCTTGCGTTGTGTTTCGTTGTGTGAGTGAGGTTACAGAAAACCACATTACCATTCCATACTCTTTACTTCTCAATCTCCTTAATTCCTGAATCCCCAGCAATCCTTAAATTCCTAATCCCCAAAAGGCCGGTGATGCACTTGTAACGTGTCTGGTGTTCTGAGTGTCCATGGGCGACGCCGATTGCTTTCCATCAGGTGATCCGTCTGTTCGTTTACTGGCTTATCCCATAAAAAAACTTCAACCTTTAGATTTACGGTTAAACAGAAAAAAATGTCGTCGTGTTGAGATTTTGTACTGATTCTCCGTTAAAGTATCATGAAAAAACCAAAGAAGAATTGTATGCGGTTTATGTTCAAATACTCAAACGCCACTAAATTTAAAGTCGCTTTTAAGAATAATTCTGTCACTACAAATTCTTTGTGAAATGAAAGGGATGGCACGATATTTAATAAGTTCAACTTACAATTAAATAGTCTGTCAGTATTCTGGCGTTAGTGTGCTTACGTGGCCTATAATATAGGCTTATTTTTTCGGCATTGATAAAATCAAATATTATAGGCATATTACTTTATCCCTATTGCATTACAACGCTGTGATAATATAGTCTTGCTATTTTTTTTATGGAATAGGAGGCAAACGAGCAGGCAGATCACCTGATGGTAAGCGATCTGCTCCGCCCATGGACACCCGCAACACCAGAGGAGTCGCAGGTTAAAACTATATGTATATACATATGTAGTGTTGCTTAAAACTAAGTAAATCATATATTTTTTTACAGGTGACAAAAATATCTTTTCTCTTTGAAAAATATTAGTATTGCCTCAATAGACTTGTAGCCTGGACAATTTAGGCAATTTGTGCATCTCTGTGAAGCTGTTCTCAATAAAAACTTATGGAAACTCATATAGACAGTTAAGACATCACAGTTGACATCACCTACATCATTGCCGTTCCATTCAGTGCATTGAGAATGTTTTAACAATACACCTAGTTCATCTAAAGGGTAGCTAATCTAATCTAGGTAGAAATAGGCTTCATTTTGCAATATTGAGTGGCGGCGGTAATTAGACCCGCGTCCGGATTGTTACAGCATCCTGATTCTAACGCGTAGCCCTCTATAACTGTAAACGACGCATATCTTTAACATTTGAATACGATTTACATCTTTATTAACACTAATATAAAGCGCAAATTGCTCTGAATTTGTAACCGCAGATTCCGGAGTGACTTCATCTATAGTCCAGTGGTTGCTTGTAAATTAAAAAGATTGAACTTTAACTGGAGCATATAGGATTTTGCTCTCTATGGAGCTAGTAATAGAGGAGGTTTTTGACTGTATGTGAGTGTGGTTTTAAGCTCTTTTGGTGTAGGGTTGTCTATGTGGTCCCTAAGAAGTCTGGTTAGTTTCGCAAGGGTCCATGCTATCGCATCGAATTCATATCATCTAATTATATGGTACGAGTTGTACACACAGCATATCAATCTACCCCTAGCTATCGAACAATACATTTTCAACTCTATTACATGACGATAGAGTTGAATATGTTTGGGGTATCTTAATGAGCTGGCGTATATGAATCACAATCAATTTACCCGTTACGTTAATTGAAGAGTTTTTAATACGCGTAGGTTGGATGAAAGCAAAAGTATTTTGAACTTGAGTAGTTATAGATACAGCAACCAGTATATTGTGTATGTACCTCGTACGAGGTGACACATTCTTGAATTTGTAATTTGTTTTTATTAATATTAAAATAAATTATATTCGTTTCATTGAAATTCTAAAGGTAGTGACTAATAATAGCATATTTTGAATATTCTATTCTTCTGAGAATGACAACCTACCCATTATTATTCCATGGGAGTCATATTAATGAATTAAGGTTGGTACTCCACATTTGACAGAGGGCGTGGCAGCAGTGGACTTTGTAAAGTGCGGTCTTGAAGAAACCCAAAAGGTGGGCAATTATGATCATCAACGATCATGAATGAGATCATTCCTATCAGAGTCTTCATTGGTCTGTAATAACATTCTCTCTATAATAATTTAATTCTACGATTCTCTCAATAAACATTTAACCAAAAGCAACTAATACAATCCAAATTCAACACAACAATGTTAACAAGTAATCCCATTAAACTTTGATGTCTAACCGAACCAATAAATAAATAATATTATCTTAACGCAACGAAATAAATCAACATTCTAAAATTGGTACTAATACTTGATTAGCATTACAGGATGTCAAGTCACAATCCTAAGCATTAAAATTAAATGTTCTCAACATAATAAAGACTTAGAGTTATTCATAAAAGATTTTCGTATTACATAGATAAGATCAATCGAGGTCACCTGATCTGAGGGCTTAGTACAGCTTCGTTTTAAGTTTAACGATATCAACACGCTACCGCGTTCGGTGATCTGATTGGCCGGCTCTAATAAACCAGCCAATCAGAGGACTAAACGCAGTAACTTTTCGATCTCGTTTAACGTAAAACAAATTCGTACTAGGCCCTCTGTAGTCTAGGAGCTGGCCTTATATTGATAGATACATTAATTCCTGTTATATCGAACTCAGGTGTTATTACTGACCATGTCTTCTTGTATTTGTAACTATATTAATTTGGTGTAGCGAGGTTACCTTGGGTGGTCATAATGTAACCAATATAAGAACGTGTAATTTTTCTTTCAATACTTATTGAGTTGGCCAAATGTTAAGCCTGGCATTGTCAAAGGTATGGTTGAGAATATCATTTTTCTAATCGTTATGATTCCTAAAACTGACTTTAATTGCAGCTTGATTAGACCTGATCATGTTGTAGGTGGAAAAAATCATTGGACAGATGGTTAAAAATAAAATATCGAATGTTTTATTGTTAAAAATTAGAGCCATTGTCTGGCCAAACAACGAAGAAATTGTTTTAATTTATATCACTGTAAAACAAGGACTACATTAACAATATCTACAGCTAACTTTACCGTCGTTTTCTGAAGCATAACGTAACCATTTTTATACCACCTAACCTCAACATATTTGTCCGATACACACAACACTAAGATGGGTTTAAACAAACAATTTCGTTGTAAAACGACCAAACATATCTCAGTCGTACATTTATTTTTTAACGAGCGAATATATTTTATTCTGTGCTCGTTTTACATAATGCTTGTGCCCTTAGGTGATCTTAATGCGTCCGTCTGGTAGGCAGTGAGACGTCACCGCGGAAGAGGGCGACAGTAACGAACTGCGACGCCCGTTTAAGGCGAACACATTATGTTGCCTTTTGACATCATTAAGGCGATTCTCAAGCCGGTCGCAGGACATGTAACGAGTCTCCTTATTGTTTTGGTAAAATAAAACTTCCTTGTAAGCAAAGTCGGCATAATGTGACGTGTGCCTAAGAGCTTCTATTTACTTGTACATGTGAAGAGGAATGTATTTCTGATTGAAGATTATATGGACAATTTGCTGGGCTTTTATGCTGGTACAAAACATGAGTTCAAAGTAATATAAATAGGGGGCTCAACTGTACGCTACAAGGTTCATATTGCATGTTCCCACTTATTCAGATACGAAACTTTATGAAGTAAATAAATCTGGTTTTGTAAATAGAGGTTCTTTGTATGTACAACACTATTTTACATTTTTATAATGTTATATTAAACTAGCAAACCCGGCGAACTCGGTTTCGCCACCAGTTGGCTTCGTTTTATGTAACATTTCGTTTGGTAATTAAAAGATAAAGAAAATTTTTTTTTATAGTTTAAAAACCTCACAGAGCTCAAGACCTTTCCAACGAATGAAAAACCGTGGAAATCGGTTCGTGCGTTCTGTAGTTATAGCGTCAGGAAGGAAAATCCGACTTATTTTTATATAGTAGATTACACAAAAAAACTGATTAACAAATACTGATTATTGAAGAAACACTTCTTAGGAATGTATATTTACAAATGCAATCGATATCATTACAAAACGCCTAGATCTAATTTGTCACTATAAACCAGTTTTAAACCCAATATAAGTACGAGTGACTCAGTCCATTTGCTTACTGAGGTGCCGCCATACTTTGAATTCTTGAGTCATCTTCGCCAATTACAAAATAATTAACTAGCCACGCTGCGTTTTTCCTCAGAAGAATGTCGCCGAAGGAATCTAAAGTGTCGATGAAAACGGAGTGAAGATAATCTAAGTTATTTAGGTTTTAAATAGGTACTGGGAAATTAGACGTCAATTCCCTATTAGTCATATGACGGGAAAATTAGAGGCAAGTGCTTTAGAAAATTGTTTTTAGGCTTGCCAGCTTACTAGTTTAGCAAATAGGTGACGTTTGAACTATTTCGCGTGAAGTAACCAGCTTTTAATAAATCAGTTTGACTTATATATTACTTTCGTCAGCCATACACTAGCATCAAGTACTTATAATGGCTTCGTATTGTTTTATTATAATTAAACCTTTTTAATACACCTTTATCCAATTTAACAATTTTAATAAATGCATGCAACTAGAAATTATTATTATATATGAAGTAAGTAGGGTGTTTCTTTGTCTATGGTCTACAGATAATATTAGATATTAAATATTCTATCATTTCAGTAAAATAATAAGTCTGTGGACCATGGACAAGATCTCACTTCATTTTAATTTTTTAGCTTCTTTTTATTTTCTTTTTTATTTTTTAAATATGTTATGTGTGTTTTGCGCAGAAAAAAATGGCTTTTCTTTCTTTTTCTTTCTTTCTCTCTTTCTATACTAAATAGCATAATAATTATATTATGCTTTTCGGCTTGCTCACGTAATTATTTGAGGAGGAACTCGACTAGTTACAAGTCATGATTTCAGCGTGACAGTCGCTGCTGTCGGAATGCTGCTTATGAACATGAGCCTCTAGCATGGCTTGAAACTAGTATATAATAATTACTCAGTTTTCCTAATTCGTAAATGCCCATTTTCATGTAGTTGTTATGTTTTTATCTTGAAAAAGGCCACATGTAGTTTAGTATTCCAGGGCTGTTGTTTGGATCTGACTACTGTAAATTGTAATGGAGTTTCTTATAAAATATATATTTACGATATTCATCACATTATTTAGTTTAAGTAGTCCAAATGAGTATAATACTTGAACTGCTTCTCTTAAATTATGTGATTTGTATCTCCTATTGCGTAAAGATGACGGCTCCAATGCGTATTAATAACCTAATCCTAATATTGACTTTATAGCCTATTATAATATAGCCGTAGACCGTCAGAGACCATTTACTGGTACCATTTAAACAAGATTGATGACATGATAGCCGATTGACAGGAGTAAGGTAATGATGTCTCTGATAGTCAACTAGATGACCCATCCATTATAAATTTACATAAAGCAGAGATGACCAACCTTTACGTATTAATGTGGCATTATTCTAAAGAAATATTTATTGAGCGCCTCGTTTGCCGAGCGGTCGCAAGTACGACTACCGGGCATGGGGTTTTGAGTTCGATTCCCGGGTCGGGCAAAGTATTACTGGGTTTTAAAAATAATCTCAGTAGTACCACGGAATCTGGAATTGTGCCTAGCATATGGCGATAGGCTCATAACATAAATAGTGAAAAGTGGGTTTTACACTGTACAGTGGCATTAAGTGCCGTAATGTGCACCTTTGCCTACACCTCCGGGGGTAAAAGGCGTGATGGTATGAATGTATGTTTGTTTATTGAGGTCTTAAATGTGCTGTAAAGTAATTTTGTGATAATTTTTTACTAGATACTAGCATTAGTAACAAAAATTAAAAGTCTCCTGATGGTAAGCCGTTAATATAGCCTAAGTATACATCTGAGACATAAGCATCAAGCTTCAGAGACATCACAATAACGAACGCCCTTCCAATATATGTTGTGAGCAGTACATGTTCTAAATATAGGGTTGCGATTAATGGCTGGATTAAATAATCTACTTTAATTCAAAATCTGCGATCGATTTTTGACATTAGTTTTATGAAGTTCCTGTCATAAATCGATCTTCCACAGATTATTGATTGCTATAGTTTATTAACTCTTCGCGTTCATAGTCGCGGTGGCTTTAGTCGCGGTGGATCGGAGGTTTAAGACACCCACCTCTCATGCACGAGGATTGCGGGTTCGAAACCTACCAACGGCTAGTACCAATGTGACTTTTTCCGAGTTACATGCACTTTCTAAGATTACCTAGACACCACTGACAAACGGTGAAGAAAAACATCGTGAGGATAACCTAGGCTTATAATTTCTAATTATAAGTTTGTAATCGCCAACCCGCATTGAGCAAGCGTGGTGATTAATGCTCAAACCTTCTCCGTGTGAGAAGAGGCTTAGCTCAGCAGTGGGCGTATGGGCTATTGATGATTAACTCTTCGAGAATTATATGGCGTGATGTTTTGATAATGGGGTGGGTATTCGCGTTCGAAGTTTGATTTTTGCAATGGTTCACCAATTAATTTAGGCTGTTAGTGGCACGCGTGCCAATAGTCCGCCATCTCTGACATAGAGAGTACCTTCATAAGTTGTTCTATAAAAACTATGCCTCGTTTGCATCGGTTGGTCGAGTGAGAAAGTGTAGTGGTAAGATTTATTATTGTAATTTTCTATGATAATAAGATTTGGTTCATAATCAAGCGTTGCGAGTTGCCAATGAGTTTGGGTACGATTCTCTGATGGGATAAATGTTTGTATCTATAGTGGTAGTATTTTATTCGGTGCATGGTAAGATTTTGTGGTGCTTTGTTTTTTGGATGGGACTAAATCAGAATGGCAGATAATAGATGGACTAGGAAATGAACTATGCAAAAAAAAAGAATGGACACCAAGGGGAACACAAAGAAGTACAGGTAGACCGAGAACACGATGGAAAGTTATACTCAAGGAAAACGAGATAGACGCGACTGGAAGAAGCTGGGGGAGGCCTACGCCAAAGAGTAACTTCCACAATACATTTTTTAAGGGGGGGGAATATCATCGAATGACTTCTACCGCCTGGGTGAGGCGGGAGGGAGTGTCAGACTCGTACTGACTAAAAACCAGCCCGTTCCTACTCCTGCACTTTGAGCCGGAGCCCCGGTAACCCGTTAGGTTCTTCGCGGCTCCACAATACATTAGTTGCATGTTTTAGAAATAACAATATATTTTTTTTATGGCGTAAGCCGGTAAAGGAGCAGACGGATCACCTGATGGTAAGCAGTCGGCGTCGCCCATGGACACCTGGAACACCAGAGGCGTTACAAGTGCGTCACCGGCTTTTTGGGGATCAGGAGTTTGAGGATCGTTGGGGATTCAGGGATTGGGGAGATTGGGGAACAGGAAGGTAATTGGGCCTCCGGTAACCTCACCCACACGACGAAACACAACGCAAGCGTTGATTCACGTCGGTTTTCTGCGAGGCCGTGGTATTACTCCGGTCGAGCCGGCCCATTCGTGCCGAAGCATGGCTCTCCCACACAATTATACAATATGTTAATGACAATATAATTATCATGAAATCGAAATAATATATTATACTAGGTATAATAATTGGAATATTGTGAGCATGTTTTGCGGTAGAATAAATACTATTTTTATTTTATTAAGCATACATCTGGCATTTCGGCCTTCCAACTTGGAACCAACGGACACACTAATCTATATAAAATTTACGATAACAAACTCCATCAAATTGACAATATAAATACGTCAATGTAAGTAATGGCTCAATTGGAATAGTTCAGCGGTGCTAATTTGAACTATTGACCTCGTAGTTAAAACTTACGTTTTCAAAGAAAATGGACTTATGGACAGGTTGCCAAATGCCAATACTAAGATAATAATCTATTTATTTTTTTACGCAATAATATATAGAAACTAGACAAAAAGTTTGTGTGAGGTTACCGGAGCGGAGATTCGATCCTTCCCTCTCAAAAGGCTGGTTAACTGATTCTTAACTCCTCTGGTGCTCAGGGTGTAGTAGTTTACCATTATTTTTTTAATAAAGCGTTGTCTACTAGGTTCAGTATACTAGGATACAAAGTATACACACTCAGACCCAGAATAACAAACTGCCGATCACACAAATAGTTGATCCGTGCGAGATACGAACCCGCGACATGTTGCGTGGCAGCTAGTTGCCCAGCCACCGCACCAACTGAACAGTCAACCAGTATCATTAGGTGATCTGATCCTTCATTATCCCATAAGAAGAAATAATTACAAACGATAACGAAATGATAAGAGATAATTTTCCATAAATCTAGTTTATGTATTTATCCGGTCGTCACTTATAGCAATAAGTACTTATCCGGTTAAATCTTAAAAGAAAAAGCTAGACATACTCGGAAAAACTGAATCGTACGTACCATGTAGTCAGATTTATGATGACCGAGTACTAAGTCGTTAACAAGTTAAAATTTACGTAGGAATCCTAAGCTCTAATGACAATTACCTCAAATTACCCAAACATTCCTTGAACGCAGAGGAAATCATAAAATTTGTTGAGTATTAAAACTTCAATTACTTTAACTCGCTTTACAATAATCGAATACAAAATCGAACGACAATAAATCGATTGGAACCGTTAAATTGTTGGCTTGTTAGTGTTAGTTCTAGTAATTAGAGAAAAGTTTCTGAAAATAAACATGGCCGCCGCCCTACCCTTTGAATGCGCGTGAGTCGTTCTAGTTATTGACATTTAAAGTGACGTAAATTGACGTAGCTACATTACAGCAAATTAATGAAGAGGTACGAGATAATGATATAAATAGAATAGAATAAAAATTAACTGTTTTGCAACTTAGGTCTGAATAGACAGAAAAATAATGTTCTTTGTTAAGTACAGATCTGTGGTGTCGGAATAGGACTATAGAGGTACTGACTGACCCAAATGAAAACGAATTTAGTACTTAGAATCAGTCAAGCTAATAATACTTCCTGCTTAAATTGACACATTCTACCAAGAAAAACAAATAAAAAAATATATTAATAGGTAAATCAGATCTACAGAAGTAAAATAATAATAGACGGACAACATTTAATTGGGTACTTGCCTTCATCAAAAATATATTATTGCGACTGTTAAATACAATAAAATATTTAAAAAATTCTTTCACTTTCATAATTGATTTTATGGCCAACTTGATTTTATTACTTTTCCAGCAAAATTTTAAAAAGTAAGTATGAGTTTGACGCTAAAAAAAGGTGACGTCACAATACCTACACAATCCCGTACAAAATTCATAGTAAATTGTCGTTTTTGATAGTTCGAAAAAAGCATTGAATTTGTCTTGTAGGCAAGTACCCAATTTTAAGTTCACATCTGTCATACATTATATCATATTGCCTTTGTAGTAACATTTTAAAAGTCAACCACATTTTATTATGCAACAAAAAAAAATACAATTGCAAAAGCTACTTACTCACTACTTAATTATTAAAGAAAAAATAAGAATGACTTACTGTTTGGCCTAGCTAATGTTTTGCTCCAGGCTCCGTCTACATCGATGAGATGATTACGAAAATTGATTGTCCGCTAATGTGAAAGTTAATTACTAGTACATTGCGACGGACAAACTATTTTATTCTTTTGTTTTTTATTGTTACGATTTGTAATATTGATTGTATGTACTTATGGTAATTTGAAAGTTGAGGTTTTGACGGTGCAGTTTGGAGTTCTATGTTGCATGCCCTCAATTTAAATCGGGAACTGCTCAAAGCTCAAAGTAAAAAGAGTATAAAAAAGAATTATAGACGTAGGATGTTGCTGGTGTCCATGGACGATGCGAGGTACTTACCATGTCATTTTTTTTGAAAAAAACGCCCCCCAGTGGAGTTCGTTCTCCACTGGAGGAAGTCTCATGACTCTAGGAATTTATCCTGTGTCGTGGGTCTGTCCACAATTTCACATACAAATGACATCCAGACCCGGAAAAACAAATTGTGGATCACACAAAGACTTGCTCCGTGCGGGAATGAAAGATGTTTATGCTTGTATCTTCCTAACTCATAAAAGTAAATGGTCTATAAGTAATTGGAGACATACATTTATCTCCGAACCATATTTTAATGCATGTAGGAATCTAATTCTCCCATATTCAAATCTGTCCGAAATCTCATTAAATTATCTTTCATATTATCCCTATATAACACTTTTTTATTACTAGATTTTAAATTCGCAAGTGCACTAAATGGGGAGCCCTTAAATCAAAATTGAGAGCATCGCTATTGTCATACTTTAGTTAACCAGCCACGTGCCTTGCCTTCTTGCGGGATGCCATTAAAAACGAAAAGAAAACTAGTTAAATTCTCAACAAGCTTCCAAACGCACAATTAATACAAGTTAATAATTTTCAAATCGACTCCCACTTACATATTTACTTAACGCAATAATTAGCATACCACGCAAGGCATTAATCAGAGTGAAAATAAACAAAACACAATCGAAAGAATTCTCATCCTTTTTGGTCTCACAAATGGTTCTACGGTATCATTGCACTGCGCCATTCAATCTTTGTAACTCATCTGCTTTTGAAAGATCACTTAAGTATTTATAAACATTTAAGCGAAAACATACTTTATTGTGTATGATAAAGGTTGGTTTTTCAACGGTTTGTTAATGGAGATGGTACGTTTTAACGCGCAGGGGCAACGCGTGCCTAGCTCGTGCCAATTTGTGAATAGCGCCGGACGCTCCGGGCAGCTTTCTTTCCTTCATTGCTAAACTTGTTAGTTGAATATCACTGCTATGTTAAATAGGGCTCATTTGATCACTTCAACTATCGATATCGATAAACTGTACACGAATATGTTAATAAACAGGTATGATTTTAGCGGAATATATTCATAACAATGTTTATGAAGTATAATTCGTCGTAAAATTGTAATTTACGTCTATCAACGACCATAACACGGTGAATTGAATGCGTCGCTTATTTGACATACACATAACTTAATAATTCATACTATTTATTACTTTTATAACTCGGTGTTACCTATTTGCTTTATCTTTGCATGTTTTATTAATATTTAATATAAAGTAGATGACTAGTTCCTTTACGCTACTATTGGAACATTACAATATAGTCATTAGAATATATTAATTGTTACCTTTTCACCTATATGGCAGTTTCACTATTACTTTGTGCGCATAGGTAGCTTGAGTGTCAACACTTTTTTAAGCACTAACATACTCTTTACCTTCGTCGCCACTCAACAAACGACAGCTACTTAACTACTGAAATATCTAATTCACCTCACTTGATGACTTCGTTAATTCACCCCCGAGCGATCACGTCATCGACAGTTCAATCGATAAATCATGGCGCATCACTAGTGTGGTCACGTGACGGCCTGTGCCCGCGGCTTACACCCGTCCCTGCCTACTGCTTGGCTCATTAGAATGATTGATGCCGTGTTTGAAGGCATAAATATGTGCCTATGGAGCGAACAGCATTTCTTCGGTCACGAGGCACGCGTGTACAATTCTACACAGGGCTACACGTCAAGCCATGCAAAACTAGTGTTAACTGACCGTCGAAGGTTCGGTATGATCAAACAAACCGAGGTCATTATAAAGTGGTTTGTATGTACAGTGCTCTTACGGGTGGTACTAATATTAAGCGCTCACAGATTTTCTCGGAAAATTGTTGTATTTTCTGTATATGATTGAAGTTGGAGCTGTTGGGTGATTGAATTGTTCTACAGTCGTGTATGTTAGGTGTCTTGTCAGAAGACAATGTTAATGCGAGTGTAAGAGGGAAAATTGACATGTAGATGAGGCACACAGGCTCAAAGTCAAAGATACAACAAAGTATTTATTTCAGGTCACGCACAAGCAGAAGGTACTTTCCAAACGTCAAAATAATATACCTACCTACCTGCCTCGTTGCCCAAGTGCAAGTGCGACTGTCGGGCAAGGGGTCTTGGGTTCTATTCCCGGGTCTAATAAAGGTTTTAAAAAAGATTTCAGTAGTAGCACAGAGTCTGGAATTGTGCCTGGTATATGGCAATAGACTCACCCTCCATTACATGGGACTCATAATATAAATAGTGAAAAGTTGGTGTTACATTGTACAGTGGCATTAAGTGCTGTAATTTACACCTCTGCCTATCCGTGGATAAAAGGCGTGATGTTATGTTATGTCGTTTATAACTGAAATTAAGTGCAGCTCAGCGGTCGTAAGGTCTGTTTTGTCTTAGGTATTAAAACAAAATACCAATATAATCATACAAGTACGGTTCTGTTGACGCACCGCTCATAACACGTCAGATATTCATATAGACACGGAATAAAATTCCTCAGTGTCACAACTCTAATTAAATTATAGCTCAATTCTAATTAATAACAATTAAATTATCTATAAAAGGACATTATAGGAAGATAGACTTGTATAGTTTATTACCTTTTTTCTCATAAAGATATATCAGCCTCCCAATGACTACAGCTAAACATATTTCATTCATCCTTCTATGGGAAATGGAAAAATATTGCTTGGTAATTAAAAATGATCCATATTATTGAGTCACTAATGACTTTATTACCTCTATAATCTTAGGTCAGATGCCGATCGTTAAGATGCTAATATTGATTTATGCAATCAATTAGTTGCTTGCTATAGTCAAGGTGTTTATATAAAATAGAGATAGACCTTAAGGCGTCTTTGTGTTTTGGTAAATAATTTGTGGGAGAGCCATGCTTCGGCATGAATGAGCCGGCACGACCAGTGATACCACAACCTCACAGAAAACCGACGTGAAATAACGCTTGCATTGTGTTTCGTCTTTTACCGGAGGCCCAATTACCCCTCTCCAACCTCCCTAATCCCTAAATCCCCGACAATCCTCAAACTACTGATCCCCAAAAGGCCGTTAACTCATTTGTAACGCCTCTAGTGTTCCGGGCGACGACGATTGCTTACCATCAGGTGATCCGTCTGCTAGTTTACCACCAGCTTACCCCTTAAGAAATGGGTTTCATTTGGTTAGATTTTGAAATAAATTGCCTAGATGACAATTGACTTTATATTTCGTAAATTTCTGAACTGAAGAAATTTTGGCTTTCAGGTTTTCCAGCTCGCTTTGATCTACTACTGCCAATCTGAAGGTATGTAATGCATGGAATTTTACCTTTATCAATAAAAAATTCATTCAAAAGACTTCATATAATATGAAGCAAATAACATAGATACCTACAACATATGTCAGTAGTCAGTCCTACACTTTCATATACCTAAGTTTGATGTTCATAAAATATATTTTCATAAACAAAGCTGCTTGAAGAACCCTATTCGCGTCCTAGAGAGTGACATCTGTACAAATAATTATAAAAGATAGTCGTGTGTGATAACATAATTGAATAAGAGATGTGTGCCGGTCGTGACTCGTCGCCTTTCTTTGAAACAACTTCTGCGCATTCATTTGTTTGTGGGCGCGGTACAAACGTTTATGGAGATATTACCTAATAGCAGTAGCGTGTATGGTGTGTAATGGTTCCAAGCTGTCTGGTTTCGATACTGGTATGTGAATTGTGAAGTTATTCTCTCCCTGTGTCATGATATCGTGGTGGGCCGTAGGTTAAGAAGCTTTTCATACATGCGTGCAGGTTCGAAACCTACCAACAGCAAGTACCAATACAACTTTTTCCGGGCTATATGTATTTTATAAGGTTATTTAGACACGACTGATAAATGGTGAAGGAAAACATGGTAAGGAAACCTGGAGTTATAATTTCTAATCATAAGTTTGAAATCACCAACCTGCATTAAGCCAGCGTGGTAATTATTATTATTTTTTTTAATATTAGATGGGACTGACATTTGACCACGAACTCGCCTAATGCTCAAACCTTCTCCGTGTGAGACGAGGCTTTGCTCAGCAGTGGGCTCTTATAGGCTGTTGATGTTGTTGTGCAGTTATTAGTTCATGTTTAATAGGTATGCTAGAAAGTGTAGGTAGAGATGTAAGTAATAATTGTAGACAATCTTTAAACGTTTTATGTTGATTTGTTATTTGTGTAACACACTTTGTGCTGTTTTAAAATCAAAAATATCAATCACTCTGAGTAATTGTATTAATGGACCATGTGAAACTTCAATTTCGCTCCAACAATTGTGCCATCTTAAAACATATTTCCATCAATCAAGAAACTCTCACACGATCAAACCAGCCCATATTATATCAATAAAACAATTTTTTGGACTATAAGCGTTGAGGACAATCCATATAAAATTGATTCCATATAATATTTCTGATACATTTATTACTTCGATATGAATCGCAGAGCAAAAACAGCACTGCTCGGCTTACGACATCAAATTCGCAAGTCGTCATATGAATAATACATACATATGATGTATTATCGTGTTGGTTTGTGTAGTCGATGTATTAGTAATGCATTGGGTTCGGTTACAGGTCGCTTAGAGGCTTTAAATCGCCGACGAAGTTAGTTTAGATACTTACTCGACATTTGGTTTCGTTTAAATATCATTGAAGTAATTATTACGAATGATTGACAAGATAAACAATGATTGGGCGCTTCAAAACTACTTGAGCGCCATCTGGTATGAAAAATTATCATGTATATCCACGACAGTAATTAAGATGGTTACTGCTGCAAAAAACATCTCTTCCTTTAATGCAATTCTTCTCATATTAGTCTCCTTGTTCTAAACGTAAAGAAGAACAAACATCTCTACCGTCACCATTAAAATATCACGTACGGATTGAATAAATCTAGTCTATTTTCATAGACTAAGGTTCAGGATTATATATTGGTAAATTGTTCCATGCCAGCAACATTCAGTCTGTGTCCTATTTAAGATAATACAGAATAGTTATCACCACTAGGTATCATGATGATACTATCGACATTCCTGTGACATTATATTGACATATGAACTATGAAACGCTTCCACAGTGAATTTCATTCTCAAATAAAAAAATCAGACCAATAATAGATTTGACAACAACCACATTAATTGTTTCTCGTACAAAACGTAATACCGATACATTCCTTTGAGTTTTGTAACTAGTAGTTTATTTGTGGCAAATTACTTTCCCATCAGTGGTGCTGGCTCACAATGGCGAATAGAAACCAATCGGTGTGGTTGCACAGATCGCTTCTTTTGTAACCACAAGTCCGTATGAAATCACATTTAGATACTCTGTACTGAGTCTATTGAATACACAGGTAGGTCATTTGGATATTGGAATTTACTTTAATTCTGTATTAGTTTGAAATTATTTTTATAGATAACGGTGTACTGCCTCGTTGGCCGAGTGGTAGGCAAAGGGCCTTTTTTTTTTTAAGGGGCGAAAATCATCGAATGACTGCTCCCGCCTGGGTGAGGCGGGAGGGAGTGTCAGACTCTTGCTGACTAAAAACCACCCCGTTACTTCTCCTGCACGTCGAGTCGGAGCCTCGGTTACCCGTTAGGTTCTCCGCGACTCCGAATCGGCATCGGCCGTATTGGGCCCCATCTGTGGTGGTCTGATGGCTCTTTGAGGCGCGTGCGGAACGCGACGCGCCGTACGCTCGGGTCTGTTTCTGATCGGACGGGGAGCCACCCATCCTCGCCGTCCGCAGGCCCGCGCTTACGGTGGCCGGAGATCGTCCCGCGATCCCCGACGCCCGGTGTGTCCTTCGCGATGGCTGGGTTGCGAGGAGGCAGCGCTTCGCTGCGTCACGCGTCCCGCCTCCTCCTTAGCTAGCATGACTGCTTCGCAAAAGGAGGAGACGGCATCCCAGTCCCCCTTGCTCCGCATCATGGCCTGCACTAGGCCCGGACGCGAGAGGTCGCCATCGCCGATCACTTCCCTGAGGGCACGGCGGTGCTCAGCCCACGCAAGGCATTCTGCTACAGTGTGTTCCACCGTGTCCTCAGGGCGGTCCTCGCAGTGATGACACCCAGACGTTTCCTCCCGCCCCATCAGACACAGGTACCTCCCGAAACTCCCATGTCCAGGCAAAGGGCCTAGGGTTCGATTCCCGTGTCGGGAAAAATATTAAAGAGTTTTTTTTTAAATATTCCAGTAATAGCACGGAGTTTAGAATTGTGCCCGGTATATGGCATTAGCCTCACCCCTTATTACATGGGAGTCATAACATAAATAGTGAGAAGTGGTATTAAGTGCCGTAATGTGCACCTACCTACCCCTTCGGGGATAAAAAGTCATCGTTACGTTATGTTAGGTTATGTCATAATGGTGTATTTTATTTCGAACATATTGGTCTTCATGCAGTTTTTGATTTCTGATAAAAAAATATAGGAAACACGTTTTTATGCCCCGAATGGATGAGGTTGATGTTGCCCTGTCCCAGATTTAACAGAATATTTTGGATATACCTACTGAAGCTCTACTAGTTTTGAGTGCCAGAGGGGCTTTTCCTGATAGTTTTTCTCAGTATACCGTGAGTAAACCGATTTTTTAGTTAATTGAGAATGTTTTGTATATAATGGCTTGGTGAGTCTTCATGATTTTAAATCATCGTAATAAAAAATGGCGCCATTCAAATATCACCTTTAATGCGTTTCTAAATATTGATGCTCTTATGTTAAGTTTATTAATTCTCACAGGACTACACTTTATAATGTAACACAGATTCATAGATCCGTTTCAATAATATTTTAAGAATTACGCATGCCATTCCTTTCGGTATCGCACGACAGATTATACCTCTACATACGACTGAAATCAGACACGGTCAGTATAATAAAATATTATCTTCTAATAATTCTAGTCTGTGACACTTTGAGGGTGCTCCAGTTAAAGGGTCAATGGTTTTAATTTACATACGACTGGTGCTTGATCTATAGTCATACTTTAATAAATAGATTTCATGTTTGTATTGTAACTTTCGTGAGACATACTAAATATATTATTATGTTTTCGGCTTACTCACGTAATAATTTGACGAGGTACTCGACTGGTTTCAAGCCATGCTAGAGGCTCATATTCATGAGCAGCATTTTGCGACCCACGACGCCCGACGCTTTCGCGTCTAGTCGAGTACCTCGTCAAATTATTACGTGAGTAAGCCGAAAACATAATAATTTATTTAGATTTCATGTGTTCAAGCAGAGGTGCACATTTTTTTAAACGTTGCCTAATAACAGGTTTTTCTCCTGTGAAATTGCATTTACAGTATTCTAATTTTTTCGACTTTTCTTGAGGAAGAAAGTAGTTTAATGTTCATCCTGTCTTATTCACTTTGTTTTTGGTTTACATCATAGAATAAAAAAAAATATTGAATGGTCTCAGCCTATTTTCATGCTATTTAAAATATGTTACATAATAATCTTAATTTATACAGATTGTGGTTTTAATTGCAAGCGTTATGACGTATAGAGTTTCATAGTAAGTAAGAGCCAATAAATTAATAAAATTCCATAAATTCTCCGTCTCCAATCAAACCACAAGTCCTTGGTATTCTGACAAGAAATTAACATTGGAATTTAATATTGATCGTCATTTATTTCCCACAAATTCTCACGCAGCGGGGAGTTTCGGTATTGGAATATCAAGACACGCTTTTAATCGTTTATTTATAAGTTCGATGCAAGAATTTATATACTAGATTTAGATTCAACACATATCTGGTACAACCAGCGTCAAATTTAGGAACACATTTTTTCTTGACGTGAAAATCTCCCGCCTTGGCTGAGGCGGGGGAGTGTTAGACTCGAAGTCACTAAAAACCACCCTGTTGTTCCTACAGCTCTGGCAAACCGTTTAGTCTTCCCCGCCATCACAGTTCAGGAACGCTTAGATTTCTGAAACGTTAGACGTGATTGAAACGCCGAAATGTCCTATGAATTTACCATAAGATATTTTTGTCAACAAAATGAGCAATTTTATTGCTCATAACTTGGTTTAAAAGTTGCACAACAGTTAGAAACATCACTTATTAGTTCAGTGAAAGCGCCATTACTTTTTGTTGCGTCTATACATTTCTGCAGGTACCCTAATTTTCTTGACAGTAACTGTATAAGTAGTTAAGGCACCCCCTAATTGTTCATATTTGACGCTAACTGTACCTATCTGTGAGAAGATTTTTTCAATCGTTATTTTACGAAGCCCAAGGAATGAATGTAATGTGTAATATTTTAATTGTATTCTCCAAGTCTTAGTAAATATGCGGCCGATATATCGAGAGTTTTTATCGCCTCGTATGTATAATCGATAAGTGCCTTGAATTAAAATATAGATCTGTAAATGGTTGTTGGAGTAATTATAAAATATTTGTTTTTTATAGTTGTCCTGTTTTATCGGAAGTAGCTCCATTGTTTGTAGATGACACAGTTGGAAACTTTGTAGTTCATTTTTTTAGCTGGATTCTTAGATAATTTATAATTATGCGATTTCCTAAATATCTGATTGTTTTTTTAAAGTTGCGTCATTCAGTTTACACACCTTCAGAACTGTGTAATGGCACTAATGGCACACACGAGTGGACGTAATGTTTGTACGTCAGGCTTATTGTCAAGTTCCATGTGTTTGAATGGAAAGAGGGAAAATTAATGATCCATATATTACACATACTTGGATATACCTATACATAAATCCCACTACGATCTACGAACAGCGGACTTGGATTAAGCCTAATGATATTTATATGAGACTCATAAAATTAAACGGTTAGTGATACACTAACACATTTTGCTATAAAATAACTAACACCACAAACTTAAGCACTTCCAATCTTCTTTTTAAGTCACGATAAGTCGTGCTTAGATAATTCCATTAAACCCTTTCATTACTGTCACGTCTCAAAATAATTCAATACTTGTAAAAAAAACCTTTCGGACCGCATTGGGTGCGTATGCGCACGCCGTTCTCATTTTATTTGCTCCGTTAACAAGTTTTTGTGCAAAGAAAAACCGTGCCGGTACCTATGTAAGTTTAAAGGGAGAAAGGGTCTGATTGCGGCATGGCATTTGCAAATAAATTGAAGAGGGTATTTTTTTCATTAGCTAATTATCATCTTAATTAATTCACCATTAATTATAATTTACAAAAACCTCCATCCAGGCTTGCTGTAATCGTCAACGTCTCTAATATAAATGTGAAATTAAATTATGGTTCCATCGTTCAGTATCTTTAAAGCTCCTTAGTAAAATATTTTTTTTATTACACTTGTCTGTCTATTGTCTTGTAATAAGTAGTTGTTAATTGAATACACATAGAAATAGGAAAAATGTGAAAATACTAGTATGTATGTATCGCTTAATCCTGTAACGTATTTGTAGTGATCAGAACCAATAAACAATCTGCAGCGTTTATAATCACTTATGTCGCAATCAGCCCCTGTTTCCTTTACTCATCTTGTAGCCAAGAAAGTTAACCCACTCGTGCACGACGCAAATGTACACTGATTTCAGTATTCAGTCAGCTGTAATAGTTTTTGAGGAACCGCAATTTACTAAATATGCGTTTTATTTTTTAAGTGCTGAGAGTGGTTTTTGCGTGATTACTTTTGAAAAGTAGTCACCTATCATAATTGAGATGTTTAGTATAGATTTTTAAATTGAAAAGTGATATATTGAATGTTATCTTTCGACATAATGGTTGTTAATCAGTACATTTGATGAGCACAAAGTTAAAAATCGTATTGTAGAGCAACACTCATCGTGATTCTACAACAAGACTTGACGTACCTTGACAAAAAGAAACACAAAACACGAACTCAACCTACATATTGTGCGATCTCAACAGACCATTAACAGTCGTAACCAAAAATTAAATCAACGTCTCAACCCATTTACCGTACATCTTATACGACTCAGTAGCCGACAACAATTAGTGAAACCAGTCGCGTAGTAAGAGCCAATGAAAAACTGTATCACCGTAGAAAATCACCTAGCGGGATAGTATTGAGAGTGAAAACAGATCAACCGACGACTGATGACCAACATAACTAGACACATAGACACCAATCAAGTGATTACCTCCCTTTAAATTTTGTATGAGCTTATTTTATTCTGGGGACACGACGGCTCATGTTAACTGGTTACTATTTGTGTTATCATCGGGTCTTTCAATATGTCTATTATTGAGTGTTGGACTGCCTCGGGCTATGCAAGGGTGTTATTCCATTGGTAGTTGATGTTGTCATAATTTTGTTTACATTGGAATGTTGTATGAATTATTCATTATTTGCTGTAAACATTTGTGTAATCATTGTATGTATTTATGTTGTAAAATATGTTCGTAACATGAGTGATGAATTGCATAATGTTAGTTTTTTTGTCTTTTGCAAAGTGTGAATTAGAATATGAATTTTATTTTTAATTTGATCTTTACATTACAACAATTTAGGCAATATACATTCTGAATTGTAGTTTTGTTTGAATTTTCGTTAATCAAATGATTTATAGGACTTTATACATTTTTTAGGATTAAAAGGAGGATAGGGAGGTCTTTGCCCTGCAGTGGGACGATCATGGCTGAATAAATAAATAAATAATATATTTTTTCATTTGGCTGGATATACATATTTTTTATTAATTTCATGATGTAAGTCCAGTGCACTGATGAAGAAATGAACATTGAAACATTAATTAAAATAGACATACACAGTGACCTCCCAATTTGGTATAAATCACACGTGCAATTAACCGTACCTCGTGTCTGCGCCCGCACATACGCCACTTCACTTTAGGGTTGCCACTAGTACAAAAAAATACGCACACAGGCACACCTTTAAGGAGTTGTGTAAATATTGTGCACTTCTAACATACCCTGTCCTATATGCCTTCGCTGGATATAGGTCGCTTCTATAATCATTGGGGAACATGGGAGAAAAGCATGAATAATGTGTAAGGAATAGATGTAATCCTACTTACCTTACAGTATGTAACAACAGTAGTAGCTAATAACCCGTACTCGACCATTTCCACGCTTTCGCCATCTCTAAACTTCAGCGGAATCATGTACATCTATTACTATTTATTTATTCACTTTTAATATAGAAAGCAGAAGAATTTGAAGCTACTGGTCCAAATTGAATAGTAGGATAGTTTCCTAATTGAGAAAGGTTATAAGATATAAAACATCACGTTTCGAACAATAGGAGCTGAGAAGAGTGGATGAAACCGCGCAGAAGTAGCTAGTTAAACAACGAAAAGAAAGTCTCAAAAGAGAAGTGTCTGGTCTTTCAGATTTATCTTAAATTAGCAACCCTACACAAGTACCCACGTCTTCCGCGCACCTCATTATTTCGGCATCTGCTCTTGTTTTGCAAGTCGCAACGGCTTTTTTTTTCTTTTGCTCGTTTGGACCGAACGCATACTTTAACTTACTGTGAACGCTCTTAAATTTACTTTTTTATGTAACCGAGTAATGCTGAGTTCGGGGACAGGTTCAAGAAATTGTCACGCTTCGCTTTTGTCAATCTAATTAAAGTTCCAATTATAATACTGATTGGGTCTAAATTTAAATAATATCTATTTTTGTTCGTTTATCAAATAAATTATGACTATGTATGAAGTGCAGTTTGATGAGGAGATATGATTTCGTTTAGGAGATATTAGGAAGTTTATTTTCAGCTGAAGGCTTGCGGCTGATGATGATAAATTCGTCAAAGCCTAGATAAAACCCTATAGCATCTGAACTTTGAATTCAATTAAAAATGAAATAAATCAAGGGGATTGTTAAGAACAATCAGTACTATATTTATAGTTTACAGTTTGTATCTAATGGCAAGTATTATTAATTGCAAAAATGGTTCCAAACACCTTAATGGACAGATTTGGATAAACAGTCCTATCTACTTGAATTTCGAGTTCTAATTCAAATGAAACAACTTTTTGTGAATGTGTTAACGTTACAGTTTGTTATCTACCTCTATAGTGAGTCAACCCGGTGCGATGTCAACGTCGAGATTTCCAAGCCAAAGCATATCTATTCATTGGAGGCGGCAATCATTTGCGTATAAATCGAGTTGGTTGCGAAAAACTAGTTCACAATTTATGTACACATTGACTTGCGACTTCTTGTAAATTGAAGACCTATGTTTTATTTATTTTTTGGACCTAAAATAATTGTAAATCTGTTTAATATTAATATTTTATGATGATAGACTCAAAATTGTTCAATAATTCCATTGTACCTTCCAAAACTATAATCAATTTTAAATGAAACGATTTATACATCCAAACTGATTTAGATTATTATATTTACTAGTAGTTAACCTATTTTCGTATGAAATTATAATATTTAAACTAGTTTGACATCCAGGTGATGTATTTTAATTTCCTTCAATCAGCTCAGTAAGGAAATTGCGCTTTACAGCGGCATTTAATATTAAACGGAAAATCTTATGCCTGCGCAGCATTTATAATACGATGATGACGACTCGGACAGTTGTAGGGACATCTAGATCATGATACTTTGGTCCCGTATGAAATAGATATAAATTGTTTTTCAAGTAATTAATAAACTGCACGGTTGGTGCAGTGGCCTGGTAACCGGCTGCCGCGAATCGTGTAGAGTGTTCGATTTCTGCACGAAGCGAACTTTTTGTGTAATCTACAAATTGTTGTTTCGGGTCTGGGCGCTATGTGACTTTGTATGTTTCTAAACGCACCCACGGCACAGGAAAGAATCCTAGTGCAGGACAACTTTGAAAAAAGAAAAAAACAAAAAAAAAGAAAAGAAAAAGAAAACTTTTTGAAGTCGGTTATAAATAAACTTAGCTGAAACATAAATACGCTCTGATTTCGTAAAGTTCGAAGGTACCCTACAACACAACCGGTTAACAGCATAAGTACACCGTGTATGTAGTGTATAATTTAAGTAATACAGGACGACATTATGCACAATGGTGTCGACGCTTATCGCCCCAGCTACCGTGCAATTATATTATCGATCCTCACTTCAGTTAATATCGAAACATTAAACGAACTATAAGTTTCTTGATTTGTGATTAAAATGATGCATAACACCGACCATCGCCGAAAAGATACCATAATGGAAATTGTTTAAATTTATTTTTGTAATTACAAGGCTCGCCGCTTGGGGGCAAACGTACTTAATTTGTTTATTACGATTTATGAATATAAAATCATTTAAACGGCCGTTGTTATCACGTAATTTGAAAGTGTGGCTACTATCGTATAAATGTATAATTATTGTTGGTACTTATTTTGAGTAATGGTACATACTCATCAACCTTACGCCTACTCGCATACAATTAATAGATACCAATTAGAAAATAATTCGTTAAAGTTATCAATCAACTGAAATATTATTTAGCTGCGAATATTTCCATTTGAAATAACTATACAATTGCCAAAGAGTGGACATTTATGTTATTTATTATTGGAAAGCTTTACAATAAAGTTATTTTAATTTATTTATAGTCTCAATGCTATCTATATCTATCTCGCCCGATGTAATTAATACAAGTCAATTTATTAAAACCCCAAAAATAAAAAGTGTTGCAATTGTACTTCAGTTGTAGCAACCGTTTGGTAACAGGTGTAAGCTTTATCATTACTGACTGTAGTATAACAAAATCGTTACTACCGGGACAATTAATCACAATTTTTACATTATCTGTATTTTTATAAAACTCTTCCGTTTCGTTATTGAGTGATTGACTGACAGACAACGCACAGCCGAAACTAATTACTTAATACTAAGAAGATAAAACTTGCATATTACCGTTATCCGTCTGCTCGTTTACAGGCTTGTCCCATAAATGTTTTTTGGGGAGTATAGGGGATCAATAACAGGAACCCCTGGAATAGGGCAGATGCCTAATTTTTATTTTAATGTCCGTCTGGTAGATTATTTTAAATCATTAGATACGTATTTTTTATTTTCTTACAGAAACGAATACTTGCGACGATGTATAGAATTGAAATGTCGCGTGACGTCACTTCTATGTACATTTTATACGTAGAAATGACATTTTAGCCCCCACTCCTAAACTTTGATTCGTTTTATCTAAGTATTGTTTTATTATACGACAAAATAAAAAATACGTGTCTAATATTTTTTCATTACCTAACTAACGGTCTACCTCTAATTAGATTTTTAATTTTCATACCCTGTCAATATCCCAATTACCCATTTGTGCGTACGTAGTCGCTGGCAGAAGCTAGTTTATATATATAAGATCTCATACCAACCACTTTCAATGTCGTTTTACCTTCGAAAATCCTTAGCTTTCTTACTAAACTTAATCCGTATTAAGTTTGCATCATTAAGTCGGAGCGACGTAACCCGACCGGTCATTACCGTGTCTGTCTCGACTATGATATCGATAAGCAAGTTTGTCTGTTTATTAGTGTACGGCCATTCGATTTTATAATTAATTTATCTCGTCCTCATCAAAATATCTCTCGAGGCATGAGGTCTCGAGTTCCAAGCCAAAGTAGAGCTTCATTCCTTAACTGGTGTTGAGTTATATGGAGATCAGACCAGGAAATGTATGCCTGCATCATCATTAAAAGCTTAAATTAATCGAAGAAACCACCACGGATGGGGCCCAATAGGACTGATGCCGATACGGAGCCGCGGAGAACTTAACGCGTTACCGGGGCTCCGGCGCGAAGTGTATGAGAAGGAACGGGGTGTTTTTAGTCAGTAAGACTCTGACACTCACTCCCGGCTCACCTGGGTGGGAGGAGTCATTTGATGACATTACACCTTAAAAAAAATCAAAGAAGCCTTTATGAATTTGAAAAATAGATTTGGGTATTCTGTGTCC
This sequence comes from Spodoptera picta, assembly GCA_038387885.1. Classification (NCBI taxonomy): domain Eukaryota; kingdom Metazoa; phylum Arthropoda; class Insecta; order Lepidoptera; family Noctuidae; genus Spodoptera; species Spodoptera picta. The sequence goes on along the minus strand of JAZHFQ010000100.1, from coordinate 1,194,409 downwards.
GATTGACACAATACTTAGATCATATTAAAAGACACTACGTAGAATACTATGATAATTTTTAAAGATAACTTAACTTGATTTTCTTTATTGTGTTCATGTTTAAGTTTTTACAGTTTTGTCTTACCACGTTTAATTGGGTCTGAAGTTTAAATGTTCATATCAGTCAGAGGGCTGGCTTACACAACATGTTACGATCGCATGTCTCGAAGGTGTAAATGCTAAGTACAGGGTATTTTCTTACCAACGGACGTTTAAATGGATAGCTGTATAGTTTTTGGAGCAAAATTTAAGTCGAGCACTCCGATTTCGCTTTAGGTTACATAAAATAATTGGAGTTCCTGTTTCTCGAGGAAGATTTTACTGTAATTTAAATGTAACAGGTTGTAAAGTTACTGTGGCGGCACATGTGAATGTCCTTATAAGGATTTTAAAACTAGAGGCGTTGTCGCATATTCTTTGATAGAAAATGAATTTGAGCTGTTTAGACGTCAGAAACACAACTTAACTTATTATAATATAATAATAATGAAATAATTTATATTATTAATTTATATTTATTTAGACTACCTCGTTGGCCGAGTGGTCGCAAGTGCTACTGCCGGGCAAGGGGTCTCGGGTTCTATTCCCGTGCGTGCAAACTATTAGGTACTGGGTTTTAAAAAAAAACTCAGTAGTAGCATGGAGTCTGGAATTGTGCCCGGTATATGGCAATAGGCTCACCCCCTATCCTACATGAGACTCATAACATAAATAGTGAAAAGTGGGTGTTACATTATATAGTGGCATTAAGTACCGTAATGTGCACCTCTGCCTACCCGTTCGGGGATAAAAGGCGTGATGTTATGTTATATAACACTTTGGGATCGGACCAAAGTATCCAAAGTCTTTAAAATCACGCTTTCGAATAATGGAATATAATTATAATTTATGCTAACAAGTCAGTATAATTATAATTACACATGTGTTATAAAAATAATATATTCAAGAATAAGCCTTGCAGATTTGAGCCACGAGATTCTACCTCTAATAAGATGACAAACTGTCTCGGCGCAAGAGAAACGTCTCTTGCGCAATGTAATTTTTTGTGACAATTTTAGAGTGGGTGTTTAGGCCTGTTTCGTCACATGACCTTGCTTTCCGTTAATTAGCCACGTCCACGTCGGTGGCTCGGTGATGGATCGGTCACCTGCATTTACAAAGACGTACAATAACTAGATACGACGATTATGCAAACGGCATTGAACGTCGATCGATCGACATTGCCAATTTTGGTGGTCGATTATTTCAAATGAACACCTGTGATACATATCAGCAAATATTGTTATTGATACTATACCTCTATAAGTAGATGAAGAAAAGTCCTAGCTAGATGATAACTAGTGACGATGAAGAATGAACGAACCTACGAACGAACGAGGAATGAATGAACCTAGATACCAGGTATATAATACTTAACATTTCATCAAAGCAAGATCATCACATAAATGAAAATAAAATAATTAAGCTAAAATCAAACATAGGACAGTTTATTTACTTATAGTCTTCAGAAGTTTGTCGTTGGCATCAATTACGGAAGAAATTGTACAGTATGAATCGAAACTGATACATATAGAGGTAATATTCTAGGTATTGCACAAAAAAGGTCGTAACAAAGGTAATTAATTAAACACAGACTAAAGATAAGAACAAAATTAAAATTGATTGTCAGAAATGGTCAACAAACTCAATTTAGTTCAAGTTCACAATTGAAAGTACTTTCAAGTAGTCTACGTCTATATGCATTGAGATTACGCCTTTTTGGGAGAATTACAAGTTAATATAATGATTAGGGTACTCAAAGGGTAAATTTATTTATTTATACACGCTTCATGCACAAAGTGTACACAAGGTGGACTTAATGCTACAAGTATTTTTTCCCAGTCTGACCTTTGAGTGATGCAGAGAAGAGTTAATAGTAGGAGCAAGAAGCAAGCAACGATTTAATTGAGAAAATATAAGATTAATATAACATAACATTTATCCCCGCCTTTTATCCCCGAAGGGGTAGGCAGAGGTGCACACAGAATTAACACCCACTTTTCACTATTTATGTCATGAGTCTCATGTAATAGGGGGTGAGCCTATTGCCATATACCGGGCACAATCCAGACTGCGTGCTACAACTGAGATTTTTTTAATTCCAATAATACTTTCCCTGACCCGGGAATCCAACTCGAGACCCCTTGCGCGGCAGCCGCACTTGCGACCACTCAGCCAACGAGGCAGTTAGGCACGAGTACGATACAATATACATACATGCAATACATATATACATACATACATATACTCCTAGTATATGTATAAATATGAACATAATTACTAATACTGTGTAAATAAATCTGTAAGTATATCCGTCTCCAACCGGTAAAAACCTAGGCTGTTTTAGTAAGACTCGGTTGTTTGTCCATCTGTCTGTCACCAGATGGTATCCCATACACCGTTATAGCTAGACAGTTAACAGAAGTTTCACAGATGACGCCTGTATTATAGCAACTGATACTGTAAACTGAACAAAATAAATATTTAATAAGGTAAGTTTCAATTAAACAAACGCGATTGTTAGTCCAAGTCGGACTTGGCCTTTTTTCAACGTGACTGTTATAAATGACAGTATGATAAGTCGTTTCCATTTTGTCACAGATCGTTGTTGCTAAGTTGCCAATCCAGGTATGCTTTTAAAAATCACGCAATGACCAACAGGTTCATTTCCATGGTCTCTTCTTATCATAATGGTTTTATTTGTCATTGATTTATAATTATTAGGTGATAATTTTATTGTTGATCGATTTTATAAAAGTGTTTTATTATTTGAGGAACTTTTTGCAATACACTCCTCAATTGCGTGGGTAACCAAATCTTACTGGTCCCGATTTCCGATTTAAATTACTTTTCAATTCACTTTTCAAAAATTTTGTTATTCCTTCTTCTTTTTCCTTTGTTACCATTGGCCACAAAGGTATTGTCAATTCTTATTAAGTCATTATTTTGAATAATCAGGTCATAATAGTAAAAACAACAATAATCAAAGTTGTTGACTTGCTATAGGCCAATAAGAATTCATAAATGTTTTATGACGAAACTATAATACTAAGGTGAAAATTGTCTTGCATTGAGTTAAAGTACATCGACTGGAGCTCCTATATATTGATAGTGGACATCATAAACACTAGTTTATTATGATATTAAGAATAAAACCAAAGCGGGGCTTGGTCCCTCATTTCTGAGCTGCTTGTCATTTGGTATTTTAGTAGTGAGTGACCCAATTACCTCAGACATACTCTTTATATTACTGATCATTATTTATTATGATTATGAGATGCAAATTGCATCGCAGGTACCCTAACACCGGTCGTATTCTCTACACCTCTCCAACAACAGTTTTATGAGTTAACGTTTGCCTGTTAAACATGCAAGTGCCTGAAGGCTTCATATAAATTAAATGTGATTGATCAAAATTTAATAGACAGTACTTAAAGAAAATATGAGGCAGCCAACACATTTCCTAACACGAACAATAATTGCTTTCTCAATTTGCATCAAGTAGTAACGAAAATAATTAACAAAAACGGTAACGAAACCAACCGCAAAAGTGGGTAGGTAAAGCTATCGGTAGTTTTTCAATAAGCAATAAATAATGCAACGCAACGGTGGCAGGCGCACGCGCCGCTAACAAGGCGCCCGCGCCGTGCGCCCGCGCCGTGCCATCGTTGTGCAACCTGCCCCACCCTGCGCAGGCGCGCGGACACCATCCGCAACTCATAAGCGAATGGCGAATTGCTAATTGTCTGTTACTAAGTGAGCTGTCCAGCTTAAATTTTTGTGAATGGAAAGATCATAATATAATGTTATTCAGTTTTATTTAAAGTCTTATTTCAATAAATTATTTATTCATGTGTTTGTATTTAATTATACATACTATTTTTATGTTGTCTAGGTTAGCTTACAGATTAACATATATTATTTAAATGAATGAACCTGTGTCGAGAAACATATTTACTCGCTAAAGGGGAAGTTAAATGAAATTTAGTTTAAGAATAATTATAATTTAGGTTCTTAATTTATTTTATAAGATTAGAGGTACAATGTGTGTGATGTACTAAGTATATGAATAAGTTCTATAACTGGTACTAGTAATAAGATACATCACTCGCTCATGATTTCTGTCTAATTCAAATAAACCTTTGCGTAATTATAGTTTTTTATTAACTAATATTTATTTTTGTCACTAAAAATAAAGTCTAGAAAATAAAATAAAATCTTGAAAATAAAGTTTTGAATAATTACCATGTTCCGTTGTTCCTTTTCACTTGGACCAGCTCCTTAGTGATACCGTTCTTGTCCGACTCCCGTGCCCACAATATGCTATAGCGTCTACTGCGTCCACTTTCTGTATCTATTAGATCACTACGTCACATACCATATATAAAACTTAGCTAAACTTTTGCTATCAGTAGACTGATTAAAAAAAACTATGGATTAGACTTATGTCCTCCAAAGACGAGGTACCTTTCTAATGCTGCTGTATTTCGATATCGACAGACGAAAACAAGATTCCACATATAGATAACGTCTTATTCATTAAGCTGGTAATTATTTTGGTTCAGGTGATTGTAGGCAACGGTCTTTGTTGGAGGCAATGAAGTAATTCGATTGGAATTTTGGCAGCGAACTCCACTTTATCTTCTGTGTAAATATACTGAAGTTATTACATAATAAAAACGTTTATGGACATTAACTGGTACGTGTATACTTGTACGTGGTGTTTAGTTGTTCTGATTAGATCAATTTTAATAGTTGGCCAACATGGCGGTCTAGATGGTGTTGGGCGGTTTCGTTTGTCGCAAATTAATGGCGATAAAGCATAATCATATCGTAAACGGTGTTCGTGAGGCTGCGCCGGCGCAGCTAGCCTACGGGCGCCCTTCGATTCCAAGATGGCGCTCGAGTTTAATCGTATTTGCTGCTTTTTGCATAGATTTTTTATGTCTAATAGCTTTTTGTGATCTGTTTTTTGTTTTTGTTGGACCCAGAAGCGTTCATTTTATTGTAATAGGCCGTTTAATTCACTTCTAGAGTTCCTACTTTGTGCAATTTTTTAACCAGGAATTTGTGACGAATTGTGATATTCAGTTCAGAATTACGACTCTTTAGCCTTTGTTTTCAATCGGATCAGTAGTGTATGAAATTTTTTTTTATTTATGCCGTTTGCATACAGGAAAACATCAGACTTGTAATCCATAGTTACATAGCTGATCATTTCATATACATCTGTTTGTTTGAATAATTTAAACTTAGTACTGATTTTTTTCTTATGGATTTGTCCCATAGGCTGTGTGCTGACAAATGATGTGCATTATGAGGACATCCCTTTAAGTAATACATTTTACCATGCCTTTAAAGTTGGTAGTTCATTGTGAATGAAATAAAAATACAGGAATAAAATATTTATTGTTATTTATTCATTTTGACAAGGTATTCGGTGACCTTTGAACGACTAATAGATATCAAAAGTATAAACAATAAGGTAATAATCTCTATTAATTATACATTCTAGTTATAAGTTAAATAGCATCTCTTATGTGATGATTCAAACAAGATTTGGTACGAGTACTACGAAAACATTCATACTGTAGGTAACGTTAACTTGGAAGAACAAAGACCAAATTTAAAGAAAAATCGACCATAAAAACCTTTGACAGTTTTTACTATAACATTCAGAAAATGAGAATAACAATAAAGTTGTAATTAGGTTAACATTGAATCCTGAGTAACATTAATTGGTGGCGATAATCAAAAAGAGATCTTATTGTCATGTGATATAAAATTGAGATTAAACCTTAAAGCTTTTTATGATCGAGATTTTCTTTGTCCTGTATGATTAAAACAATGCTTCGCGAAACATTTTAATACATAAAAATACAATTTCTTAAAAAAGTCGTCAACATTTGGGTGTTTGAGTTGTTTTGCTTTGTATTTTCTATCATAGGAAATCAGTTTTACTTATGGTATTGGAAATTACATAATGGAACATAAGTGACATGCATTGACTCATTCATCACAGAGTTACACAATTCCGTAAATTTTTTACCACATAGAATCTTTAAACTACATTTTCATGCATCATTTTCGTGTATATTTTAATGCATTATGTTTTATATTTGAACTGAGCTGTAGTGGTTGGATATGGGTTTGGTTCTAGGATAAAGGGACATAGTATCTATGTATGTCTATATGTAAATAATATTATCAAGTCTACGCTCGCAACAATCATAGAGATCTATCTATACTTACAGGAACGTTTAGATTAGTTCTTTGAGAGATTCATTTAACTGATACAAATATTTTCTCATTTATTGCTGTCCAGTAATAAATTAAATCACAGATTTGTAATTACATTAATTTAGTCATAATTTTGGAATACGAATAACACAATTCTGGAGTAATCTCTAATAAATGTATGATTTCTAATAAAAAATCTCAATAAAATTGATAATAAAAATATCTAATTTGCGTAATATTTTGAAACTTAACAATTAAGGCAGGTTTACCACACGGGATTGCAACCCGTGGCGGGCGCCCAAAACGACAATAATTTACGCAACATTCAGTATACATTATACTTCTACATAATAACTATATATACAATTTCCAAAGTAAGATAATTTTTTAAAACAACTTTTCTAACATTTCGTAAAAAATATTTAATAATATCTTCAATAAGCAACAAGTTATATTTTTATTGGTAACCGGCGTTTCCTCTCAGACTAATAATACTAATTATTTTACATCGAATAAAGCGAAATTTACAAAAAAATAGTACAAAGAAACTACTTACATCCGTACAGTACATCGATATAGCGTAATCTATTATAGCGAACACTCTCTGAACACTTAACATTAATTTTCTATTTATGTCTTTACGACGAGGAATACATACACACTACATATTTCGTATAACTATCGGTAGAGAAAATTCGGTACGCAACCTAGCTACATACACTACAATAGCTTAATATTTACATTAAGTACACGAGATTCAATATCACTTTATTTATAATACATATCCTAATAGCCGACTTCGTGGCAAGTACATTTACTTTCACTCGTTTGCGCCAATTCAATGTGCTAACGCGGTAACAATAATGGGTATTTACAGAACTGAAGATGCGTGGTCATTACGATTGCATTGTTTCCTTAGCTATACAATTACTTGAGGCTTGACGTTCTGAAATATTTTTAATGTTTGCCTTGCATTTTCATATTGTCATTGCTCATTAAACAGATTTGTAACTAAAGTTGGCGCTTATTCATTAGCTATTTGATCAAAAAATTCACACTCAATATAGTTTATTAGAATACACAAGAGTCATTTGGATGCATCGACCAGATATTGTAACTGTGAAAGTGGTCAGCTCGTGTCACTATCAGGTGTGGTCGGCGGGGCTCGCGGTGGCGGCGGCGCGTCTTCCCGGCGCCACGCGGCCCATGAACGATCTGATCTCCTCAAAGTACGTCTCATCCGGAGACCGCCGGCGACTGTCATCTCCGTTCTCCGCTTCGTGTTTCTTGAGATGCCTATCGAGATTCGTTTGTTGACCGAAACAACGGTCACAGTGACGACACCGGAACGGTCTCTCTTTGTTATGAATATTCCTCACATGTCGCTGCAAATTCGATGATATCGAAAATGAGCGTTCGCAATATTTACAGCGGTAAGGTTGCTCTCCCGTGTGCGTTCTTAAATGTCGAGTTAGATTAGCGCTGCGAGGAAATGCTTTCCCACAGTAGGAGCACGTATATCTGTCTCTTGCTCTAGGAGCCCCAGGATTTTGAGGCACTGGTGGAGCTCGAGGAGCTCCAGGCGCTAGTAGCGTAGCGGCTGCTGCAGGTAGGAAGGGATAGCGGCCAAATGAAGCCGGTAGAGCTAGCGGTAGTCGTCGACAGAATTGTAGTAGCGCTGGGTGCGCAGGATGAGCTGGGTGCGTAGGGTGAGTGGGGTGTGGCGGCGGCGAGGGTGTAATCAGGTTGCAGTTCTCGTCTTCGAGACGAGGTGGGCGTTTGTGCGTGACGCGCAGGTCGAGGGGCTCGTCGGCGCGGGGGCTGCTCAGTGGGCTGGGGTGGCGGTCGAGCGGGGATGCCGGTGGGGACGCGAGGCGGCGCGGCGCCGCGTGCTTTTCGCGCATGGCGGCCGCCGCGCACGCGCTCATCGGGCTCGTGCGCCACCGACCTGGAACAATGAAACGAAAAACATGTTAGCCTTCACTCATATGACTTTATGATCTATTATTTGTAATAGAGATATTAAATCGAATGTATTGATAGCCGTATGTACGCTAGAACTAATCACAATAATGATAGACCTGTCCCGGACCTGCCTCAGCGCCACAATAACGTCATAGTTAGGCAATCTGAACACAACAACTGATCACATTTTATTGATCAACTTTGCCCCTATCAGCAATATCCTCCGAGCACCGGTATGCTAAAACTTGTATAAATATTGCGAAATGACGCGCTGCGGTGCGGCGGGGGTGGCCGGCTGATCGATGTCGGCTCCTACGCTCGCCTTCGACTCTCGCCCACTTACTTGCGACATCGGTAACTAGAGCACTTGCTACCGAAACCACCAAGTTTTTTGTTAATTATTAATACGCCTTTATAAAGCCAATATATTGCGTTCGAACCAGTTGCTTATGGAAGAGTTGCGAATGCGATCGACTGGCTAGAATCAGAATTGACATCCACGTAACAAGCTGCTCCACATGTTCAAGAAGTCTTGGGCATGCGCAAGTATTTAAGCGATGAGTGAAATACTTTATGCTTGTTACCGAACCTTGCCCCAGATGTGTCTGTCTAGTTTTTGCCCAATCTTGTGTATTCTCAACAATGGCTCTCACTTCGTGTAAAAGTGAAATCGAAGGCACGAAATGACATGAAAGATACGAGTAAACGTTATTAAAGTGCTTTCCTTTCGCTATTTCATGCTTCTGCCCACGTAGTGTTATAACAGATAGTGTTATAACAAAAATATTATCCGCCGATAATCGTGCAGTAATAAATTGGACAACTTCATTGAAGATAGATCGGCGCGCGCCATCACCCACGTACGTCACGCGCATTGTTGGCGTGCGCCGGCGTCGATACATTTACATGTTAAACTACATTATGTTGTCATTACTCGGTACCGTGATCTATAATCGTTTTTGTCTCAATGCCGCGTGGTTTTCGGTACTCTTTGTTTTATACGGCGATGTGCGCTGTAGCCGAACTCCGCAACCGGTCAACTTCGTTCACAAGTAGACCGCAATGACACTGATAGAGTGGTCCGATAGAGGCACGGCTATCTGGCTAACTCGCAGCTTACTATTATAGATCGTGCTGCCCAAAACAATGTTAACTTATCTATGTAAAGACAGAGTACTGTAATGGGTACATTCCTTTGCTATAGGGTTAAGCTAATGCAATTTTATCGTGCCATTAACATAAAAAGTAAAAGCAAAGCATCCTAATAGTGCTGCTACAAATTTGTTCGCTCACGCCTATACCCGACACGGGCTAATTTGCGCCAAAAGGAGCCGACATAAATCCTTTGAACAAGGGTCGGGCATAGACGTCAGGGAGGCCATATATGGCGCGGTCGTGAGCCCTCGGTTCCATACTTATGATTTGTGGCGCAGGCGCAGACGTGCCCCTTTTATGCAAGGATTAGGAGAATAATTATGTTATGCAGACAATCAATATTAAACGATGGGCGAGAGCTGCGGATGTGGAACCATTTGCATTGAAAGAGAAAGGCAATTAACCGAGGTCAGTATCTATAGTTAAAGATTTTTGTATGGTTAGAAGTGTTAGGAGCTTTTTCCGTACGTTACAGAGTGAGTTATGAAAGCTTCTTTTGGTGTTCTAAGATACATGACATTACATCCTGTTTCAGTTAGATAACACGTGTAGTGATTATCAGATTTAAAATAATAAAAATGTAAGCAAGACGCAGGAAACATGAGAGAGCTTTTCCTGAAAGCTGTGTTCGGAAACCGTAACTCGTGTTGTTGATGTTAGTGGTCCGGCTAAGCACAGTTGCACATTTCGTAAGTAGCGTTTATAGCAGTTTAGCGCGCGCATCTCCGCTCAGTCACGACCCACTAATTACTGGTAATTAACGATGTTCGGGCGCGGCGTGACGCGCGCGCCGGTGGGCGGGGCCAGCGTCGTTATGTATGTTAATGTAAATAGCGTGGCCAATGAGAAACATCATGCCGCGCCGACGCTGTGATATATTAGCATTTGAATCGCTTATTCGTTCCGTCGACTCGTGCGCACACCGACTGACCACTTTTGTGACTTTGTGTTATTCCATGCGTTTCGTAGTTCGTCCCACCTCGTTTCTTATGCAAAACAATAATAAATTACCGCGATTCGTTTTACTGTGCTCTGTGTATTTGGAATTCCGAACGTCGACGATAAACTATAGTAGCGATAAATTGCTTTATACAGTCCATGTAATGTAGGTATCATGTTAGAGGCGAGGTGTGAATGGGAATGAGATGTTGACTTTGTGTTTGTATCTAGAATTTGGTTTGAATTCCATTTTGAATCGAAATTATAAAATAACTTTACCGAACTCTGTGTTTGTACCGACCTAATGAAATACTGAATAATTCGCAATTTAATCTGACTTATTAGCTTAACATATTAATGTTAATATTTTATCGATAAATTATTATAATTTATTGCACATAATGAGGCGTGATACGAGCCACGCAGTTCGATCAATCATGGCGATTAATTTAGTATGTATGTATATACCTCTACATAGATAGTACGTATGTAGTTGGTACAATAGTATTTACTCAGTGAGCAGCCAATGGTAGTAGTCTCGCATGGCCGCCTGTCCGTAACACACGATGTTGCGCTCATTCGTGACGCCTCGTTAACTTTACCTACAACTTGTACAATATGAACATAACATTGACGTATTCTAAAGGACACTTTATTTATGTAACCACTTGACAGGTATGATATGACTAGCTTATCTATATTAACATTCAGTTTTAGTTTCGCACGCTTCACTGAAGCACTAGCGAATTAGAATATATCTGATGAAAGTTTTTAGAACATAATATCCTTTCATTTTCGATTAACTTTGACGCGTCAACACACCAACAAATACCTTTATGACAAAACAGTAATTCAAAGAATATTTCAAGAGAATATTGTCGAAAAAAGCGTGAGTCGTTCAACAATAAGTCTGGAGCGGAGATTGCTTCATCGCCATTGCTACCGCGTATCGATAGAATGATTAATAAAAAAAGTTGACGGCTTCCATAGGTCGCAACACTGCGTAGTCACGAAGCCGGTCCTTCGCAATGTTGCGATGAAATAAGTAATAAATCGCTGACTATCGTCTTGCAAAAAAGAAGGAAAAATATTCGTGTGACTGCAATAGATGAAGTAAGCAATTTGTTAATAAATATTAGTAAACCTGCACTTGTATGTCTCGCTGCACAAACATGAGCGTAAAGTCAAGATTTTTTAGTTCAACTTGAGCTGCGAGCTAGCTAAATAAAGATAAGGACTTGTTCATTACTGATACTGTAGATAAAAATATTGTTAATGGGTGCATTGGCAACATATTTACTAAAATTAGTAGTGGAAATCACATAAGTCATGTAGTCAATGGTCGACATTCCGTATGATATTCTCATACGATCGCGGTCGGAGCAGATTCACACGCACCGCCCGCTTTTTTAGACGGCATCGTATCGACAACCACGATCTTTGATTTATTTCACATCACTATTTTAGGAAACGCGTCGCGCCAGTCGCCTTATGTCGAGATATGAAATTGCTCTGCGATGTATGTACTTAGAATCAGTAGTAAACGCCCGCTGCTCAGATGGATCGATTATGTCCGCGAACGTATCATGTCGCGTATTATGCGGTTGATCGTTGCAAAACCCAAGCTGCAGCACTAAATCCTCCTGTTAAACGCACATTACTTACACTATATTAGGTCAAGCAATTTAAAGCTTCTTCATTGAATATTATCTTTTAGATGACAACTAGTTTGTTGCCTGTGCGAATTTATTTAGCATTAATGTCTCTTAACTAGACGCAGTCTTCGATATGCCATTTGTTAAGATCGTGATGGAACGCAGTCGTAAATATTGGTGTCTTTCTTTAGCATATTCAATGATAGCTGTAGTTTATTGACAAAGGCCATAACTTGACCTGTGCGTGACATGATAATGTGTTCGTGGGCACACAGACGCAAGCCTCATGTTACACTGTATCGCATTGTTGTAATCGCGAGCCATTAAACTGCGCAAATGGACTCGCAATTCCAAAATTAAGTATTCAATACAGCCACCGATGTTCGAGTTGCCACGCGAAATAATGATCTAATCTATTATCGAATTGCATTTATGGACCAATCACAGCGGAATGTAACGTATTTTAGAGTGGGCATTTAATACACCTAGCGGGCCGATTCTGCCCAATGGCGGATTGATTTACCACGCATGCGCACTTATGACGATAATGTTGTTTATAAAAGTTGCGATTGCATGTGGGAACCGGGGCGGCAGTGCGACGCGCGTCGTGGGAACTGCCGGAAATCGGGACTTTTTTTTATGTCAACCTGCACGTTGCCTACATACAACTTATTTAGTGGCGATTAGTTATGTGAGCGGCGTCCGCAATTAAATATCAATATATTACGCCGTTTCTGCGAAGTATCAGTAGATAACGATGACGGCCCTTTTTCGTGGCATCCTGACGACTGCACCATTAAGGTGCGCTCCAAATTTCAATATCATTTTTAGTTAATTTAATGAGAATTTTATCAGAGTAATTATTGGGGAATTGAGTCATATATTTCGTGTCGACATGAGATCCACGGTGTCCATTTTTTGCTGGTTAATTACTGGAATTATTTAACATAATGTCAGTCTTACAAGTTGTATAAATTGTCTCAAGTTGTCGCAAACTTGTATATTTGCATGCGTCACTCAAATGCCGTTTGGGTCAATTAATAACTGAGTGTTGCGAAATATTTATTTATTTATTTATATATGCTTTATTGTACACATTTATGTAGTTTAAAACAAACAATTGAAAAAAGAAAAAATTCTTTAAACCCAATTCAAGTAAATATGCATACAATGGGCGGTCTTATCACACAATGGTGATTTCTTCCAGACAACCTTTGGATGGAAATATTTGTAAGAAACCAGAAGAAATATTTTGGTCTGAAACTATTTGAGACATATCCGCAGTGTAATAAAAAGATTAACATCTACGAAATTAAATTCGGTGAATCATTCTCGTTCGTAATACCAACGTGATAATTATTTGTAAATGTAATAGGAGAGGTTGTTTAGATATTTGCTTCAGTTTTATTTGATATAGATAATTAACAGTAGAGATACAATCAATACCGCCATCTTAAATGTCCCGAAGAAAGAGTTCATAATATGAAAGCAGACTTATAGCTAGGTACGTTTTGAGTCTCATTCCCATTACCTACCTAATAGGAGGTAAGCCTGTTATTACACATTTTACACAATTTAGGACTCTATGCTGTAATACTTAAAATCCGAACACTAAATTGGGAGCATAAACAGGACTTTTACGAATAAAAAACACTTCCAATTTACCTACTTAAGCTAATCTTTAGAATTTATAATCCAGATGACACTGACACCAGCTATTACATTATATGGTTGGAACTATGTAGCCTGATGTAATTGGCATGCATCAGTAGCCGAAGCCGAGTAATTAAACACGTCTCGTTATATATATGCGCACGCGCCGAATTGCAACATTTAGTTTAACGCCGAGAAAACTAGTTGCATTACACAATGATGCCCGTAGCAACTGATTGAATTAGACGAATAAGATGTATTTATTTGAATAAAGTGTTTAAGTTCGAAATGCGAGCATTAAATATTTTACATATGGATAAAATATTTAGAATGTTACATTACTAGCTGCAAGAGATGTTTGGTTCTGTGACTCCCTAAAAATTTGGTATTTGCAACAGTCCAATATTTATAAAAAAATATTTCAGGCTCTATATAGGTAGTTTTATTTATGAGTTTCACTTTGGAACAAACTAATTTTTTAAGTGAATTAATTTTTTTTGTAGCTACGTCTAGATCACTGGTCCACTAAACCCCAGTAATACTCGTTCCGAATAAATTGACTAAAATTCACAATTTATATTGAAACAAGCAAAGGTTGCAACACTCCAACGAACCTAGAATAATGTATTAACATTACGTATTCAGTGTATAATCTCAACGAAATTCTATAGAGGGACGCGCACCGATAACAGAACTGCTGTCTTATAATTTATCGGTCGCCATTAGATCGTACTTTGTATCCAGCCTGCATTTCATTTGCATTCGAATTTGCGGTGACATGGCCAGTATTAAAATGATGTATCGAGGTTTGATTACATTCTGCTGCGCCATAGAGAAGCGCACCTCTAGCATATAAATTGTTACGCATAGACAACTCTAACTCTTCTTTGACACTAATGACAGATATTTACGTTTATGACAAGGGTAAACTGATTATTTTGTGTCATTTAGCTATGGCAGTGTCGTATTGTAGTTTAGGAATGGAATGGAAATTCGGTATTAAATGCGTAGATAAAAACATAAACTGTTATTAGTAATTATTAGTAATTATTGTAAGTTTGTCTGCAATTAAGACAGGTTTAAAATCAATATAGAATTTAAATTCTTATTATTATAATATTCAATTGAATGTAATTGAATTCGGTAGCAAATATGTATATTGGACTCGTTATAGTGCTAATAAACGATTTTTATGACCATTAAATTCAATTTGAGTAAATAAATCTGAAATAGAATTCATTGAATAATCATTTAATGGCTTCATTATTATTTAAAAAGTGCACTAACGAAGCCAAATGTGATCGACTTTAACTATATCATTATGATTAATGACTTAATTTGTGGCATATTTCAACTGCATGACAATTAATAAGTAGTAAGATATTGTATGACGGTACTTAAACAAAAAAAAAGTATAATAAGGAAATGTAAAATGATTTGCATACCTTTTTTTTGGTATAAGTAATAAATGTTGGAAAATATTGTTACTGCAACGAGCTGAAAAAGAAGTTATAAGATTGAAGTAGTAAAAAGCAGAGATATTACAAAAAAGTACTCTATAAAATTTCACAAAATTGTAAATATTCGCTCTATTGGCATAGTCAATGTTCTATTTAATCGAAAGCCGACCGATTCTAATTTACTAACGACAAGTCGTACGAAAACCGATACCCAAGCTACAACGCATACCGATGCCATAATATCGTTGACTGGTGAAATCCTTTGCGCGGGATTCACACCAACCGATATCGACTTGACATAACTAATTTCCTGTTTATGTCGCATCAGATGTAAATGAGTAGGGAGATGGTTTTTTACTTAGAACTTTTGAGTTATTTTTGAATGGCAAATTGGTCTCGTTTTGCTGTAATCATTGACAAAATAAATAATTTAGAATAATAGACATTGTCATCGATGGTGACTATGGTATGAAATATGGAGAATGTGAATTCGTTTTGAAATAAAAATGTTATGAATATATTCATTAAGAATGTCACAGAATTAAACATTATGCGAATTATCCCCAGTATTCAATTTCTAGGCGAGTAGTAACCTAAGATATCAAAACCCATAAAAATTGAACATCTAATAAAATTTAAATAGCTTAACATTATTCGACAAATGTCGTTCAGTTTAGTCGATTCGTGTAAACGTCGTTTCGCCAACGCATTCCTAGTTCGTAGGTGGTCACGCCTTTATCACAGTTACAATACCACTAGAGGGGCCCATTGCACTTTATTAGACTTCCCCTTAGTAAATATCAGAGCCGAGACTGGCTGATATTTCTATACCGAGTAACGTTGGAACAAGAGATTTGTTGTAACTAAAATATTACGGGCAAATTGTTTTGTTCAGAAAGATGTAAATTACTACTGGCCGGTTTTAATCTGTACAATTTATGGTAGCAAACCTACATGCGTATAAACTTTTTACTGGCTGGTTAAAAAAGATATTCTAAATTTGAAATTTGACAGATGTTAAATGTTTATTTGTTTGATTTTTTTTCTGCGTTGAGATTTTGGTTTACTCACTTAGGTACAGTCGATTTATCTTTAATTTTTTTACTGTAATACATTATTTAATTTTATGCAACAGTTTTATAATTTGACGTGTGGGTAACATAACGATTATGTGATTAAGTAACATGATCATTATTTTAATTTACATGTAGCCAGTTACCGTGTTTACATTACGTTTGATGTTCTATAATTATATCTATGAAATCGACCATGTGTAAATTTTATTGGTTTTACTACGAACCCATTTGTGAGACTTCTACATAATCGTTAATTTTTATTCTTCTTCCATTAGTAATAGCAATTCCTTGAACCTTTTAAATAACGATTATGGTAGACCTTTTTATGTAAAGGACTACATACCTCTATAGTCTGTCACGGGCTCAGATTGATATAATAAAGAAGTAATATTGTTACAATGTCGTGGCATTAAGTGCCGTAATGTACACCTCTGCCTACCCCTCCGGGGGTAAAAGGCGTGGTGTTATGTTACATAATGATATCAACCACAGTGTAGATCCGTACTATGAATATGAGCACCCTGTTTAACCTCTTTTTTATTAAATAAAATCGGGGTTTACTCACGTGAATATACTGAGAAAAGCTCTACTAGTTTCGAACCATAGAGGAGTTCTTCCTCATGAGCAGCGTGCGCGGTCGCGGCGATGTCGCGCATATTTGATGGGCCGACGTTTGGCTACTATCTCTTAAAAAGTAAAACCAATAGGTATAACTTAGATACAACGCATATTTGTCAAGCACTTTATAAGTCTACAGATTATTAAGAACAGTTATAATGTGTGTGTGTACGCAATAAACTGCGGAGTGATTTTATAAGTGAAGCAAGAAAATTAACGCCTACTATAATTACACGGCTGATCGGTGAAAGTGAAACACTGATGTCGCTTCTGATCAGGGCTAGCACAAGAATTTAATAATAGATACAAAACAATCTAAAACCTAAGCACTTTTAAATTTGTTTAAATACCTATACTTTGTGTAATTATTGATGATGAAAAATTAAGGTTTGATCCAAATCAAGGAAAATCATTTTTCAATATCAATTCTATTTATTCAATATATTCAACAAACTATGATGGCCCTTTAGGTGCAAATTGGGAATTTCCAAGAAGCTAACTTTGTTTACGTGACAATTTTCTGAAGTAAAGTGTTAATTGCCAGCCCTATTTATGATGTTTTGTCGTTTTCATTTATATAAAAGTTGAGCTTAGATTGATATTTCATAAAGAATGTCAGCCTGTTTGACGGCTACCACTTTTTAATACTGAAGCGCACACTAAATATGTGTACAGTCTTTAACCAAAGAGTTTACTCATTTTTTTCCAAGATTACAAAGTTGCAAGCAAAAATTGAAAAAACATATTGAGTGATAATTAAGCTACTTATGTAGTCAATACAATTGTATTTCAATTTAAAAAATAATTGTAGGCATGTACCAAAATTATGTCTGAAGTTAATAATTAAATCAAAAGATGAACTGTTCCCCTCTTAATTGGAATCGAAGGCAACCATAAATCTTAACATTAATGAACGGAGAAATATATAGAGTTGTTCATTTGAAATATTGTTTTATTCACCAATAAAACTTGTAATAAAATAATTTTCTAATTTTATTAAACCGTTATATTATATGCAAGAAGATATGCTTATGCTGTAAAGTGCCAGCTCTATAAATATTGGTGTTATCTCCACCATATTAGCTTATTAGATTTCACTTTGACAGATCATAAACCCGTAGTTTTATAACTCAATTAATATTACTTAGTGTGTAAGTATAGAATGTTGCTGTAAAGATGGTAATGTCACTAGTAAAGGAGAGACTGGCGTATAAAATTTTAATTATGTTACTAAAGCGAACTCATTTGTTAAACTAGAAAGTTTAGCATTTTGACGGCGTTAAGGGTAAGTACGGTTTCGAAAGCTGTTAGCTGTTAGTACGGCTCTCAACTTTGCAATTGGTGTAACTGCAACTTTATATTTTATTGCTAAACTTACTCTGGTTAGTTGCTTCGAATTAACTTCATTGTAACATGTACTAGCGCCATACAAAAATATAGGCACTACATCTTTTAAATCGTAAGTAAAGAAAATTTCTACTTACGTAGTCAATTTAAATTATGAAATACATTTCATAGTTGACAATATAATGTTTGAGTGATTGTACAAAAGGCAAACGAAAAGAAAAATGGTCTTCGTCCGAAGACTTTCGTACTCGACAGTACTCATTCATATCAATCGCCGAGCACAACTTTTTATCGCATCAACGCAACCATATCCATTTAGGGTTCGCACTGATGTCCACTTAAAAATTATATCATATTAAATCAACTAATGAAGCGGCGATTACTGCATTCTTTCTTATAATATTTCCAGTATTAATATACCTATAATTTCAAACCTCTGTTTGTTTGTCTGTCAGTCTTTCATCACACACATCACACACGCACCGAAAGAAATAAGTGGTGATAAATTTTTGTATAAAATCATGCGGCGAACTTTTGTATCGAAAACTTACCCTGTAGATGGTTGTTAAGTGATAGTTAGAAGATAGATCTCCTGATGGCAAGCAATCAGCATAGGTTACAAGTTATTAAGTTTTCTTAAAATCAATCATTTTTCAAGACAGGCACGGTACTTAAAACGCCTGTAATTTCTGTCTTATGATTACATAACATCACGCCTTTTATCCCCGAAAAGGTAGGCAGAGGTGTACATTATGCCACTGTATAATGTAACACCCACTTTTCAATATTTATGTTATGAGTGTCATGTAATAGGGGGTGAGCCTATTGCCATATATCGGGCACAATTCCAGACTTCGTGTTACTACTGTGAATTTATTTGAAAAACCCAGTAATAGGTACTTTGCCCGACCCGGGAATCGAACCCGAGACTTCCTTGCCCGAGTCACATTTGCGACCACTCGTCCAATGAAGCAGTCAAGTCTTATGATTAATATATGCATAAATGCGTAGACTGATAAAAGGACAGAGGATGAAAAAAGGACTAAAGGGCTAAGGAATAAAGTACAAATTCTACACAAATGAAGTCACGAGCAAAGGATAATCTAAATAAATAAGTAATATAGGCATATTGGCCTTCCATATGTTCCACTTATAACATCTATGTTATGTTAATAAAGCAGTTAGCATTGTTGTTGAGGATCCTGTGCTGTGCTGACCCCGCTTTATATTACCAGTATCAATGCGTATGTGTGTTCATGACGTAATCCTCACTTCATGTCACTTTTGTTTGTCCTTTATTTAAATCTGGATCAAAAGTTTAGGTCAGTTAGGTTGCATTTTTATTGTTCGTTGCGTTGCAAACGTGAGTGCTGTTTCTGTAAGTCGACGTGGATTGTGTTACTTTATTTTTGTTAGTCACGTTATTAGCTAATTTTAGTAGGGTTACAAGTGCATTGCCTTTATTTAGTTCTTTGGGTAACTTAACCCACACGGTGAAACGTTTTTCGTAAACTAACTATAAAGCTTTGTTAATGATAGTAACTGCTTTAGTGATTTATCATCAATATTCTTCAATTCTATGGACCAAAATAAGTGTTAATAAGACAAGATAAGATTGTGACAACAATCTTAAATAGAGAAAAAAACAGTGACGTTTATGGTTTTGGCATATATTATCAGTTTAATCAGCCGGTTCATTCTTTTGATCATCTTTATTGCATGTGCCAATTGATTTTTATTTGTATAATTATTTTATGACTACGGAATAAATATGTAACCAAACACTGCTTTTAAAACCAGTCAATTATTCAAATGAGACAGGCTGTCAAAGCCGATTAGATCTAAAATGGTCAAAATATAAGCAATTTTTGATGTTATTCCGATAAAATTAGAGATCATAATCGTATGAATTAGTTTGGCTGGGGTAATTAAGCTGTTTTGGTATGATTTCAGACCAGGTGTAGTAAGTGGATGTCGGTGGATTAATGCAAATTATCTAGGTTGCCTAAACACCTATTAAATTATACTTAGATACTTACTTGGGTATATATTTTATCCTACTACCTACCTAATTTATAGGAGACGGGGGGAGGATAGTTACTCGTCAAATAATTAAGTGAGTAAGCCGAAAAATAATTAATTGTGACTTCTATACTTAATTTGCAAATGTAACTAGATTATCTAACTTGTTACTATGTTTGGTTTGCGACCAATTCGCAATACCAAAGGAGTTCCAAATTCAATGCGGGCCTTTTCTTCAGAACTATGTATGTACGGATGTTATATGTATGTACAAAAGTATAGGCTAAACGGTGAGTAGGTAAGTTACCAAGCGATTAACTTTGAACATTAATGATTGTGTAAGGCACATCCCGACTAGAAGCTTCAGTTTGTTGGTACATATTTATAATTTAACGACGGATTCATCCTGAACTGGTAATTAAAACTACGGTAGTAACAGTTGGTCGTATGTAAGTATTATGTAATTCTAGGGCACAGAGATTAAGTACCTGGATTAAGTAGAATGTATAATTTTATTGTTCTCCTTTTCAGAATTTGTCACTGAACAGAGTATAATACTCTCTCGGTATCATTCGCTACTCTGTGATTACAAGTAAAATTTAAATAATATTAGCTATGCTGTAAAAACCAGTACCTCAACATTATAAGAAATATGTGTCATACACACATATTTTACGGACTCATACCAAAGTCTGACAATATAATCTTATATGGCCGGGAGAAATCATTGGATAATTTTCTTCCACAAAAAAAAAATTAAAAATTGCCTATAATTATTCAGAAGTTCTAGGAACTAGAAACCAGGATCTTTGATTTGGTCGCACTCGCGATCATCATTTTTAAATAGTTTATTATCCTCATTACACCTAACCCTTCCCAACACCCATACAATTGGGTACATCCACATAAATCCAACATCACCTCGAGTGATATCATCATAACCTATAACTAGTGATGTATAACGGTTGGAAGTCGGGCAAGGCTGTCTCCTCCCTAGCAAGTTCAATCATTATGCGTGTGTGTAACTATTGATATTAAAACCGGTTGCTACCTACGGATTCACTTGTTAATTTACTATTAGAATGTCGTTACATATGTAGGGCTGATTTAGCTTGTTTGTGTTGTAGTTAATTAAAATGTATTTAAGGGATTTTGTTACTTGTTTTAGATTAGTTATGTTTACTTATTAATTATACTTATAATTCTGACAGCACGGTTGGCGCGGTGGCTGGGCAACCGGCTGCCGCATGTGTATGTGAGCTTGTATGTTTGTAAACGCACCCACGATACAAGAGAAAATCCTAATGTGAGGCAACGTTATTAAAAAAAATCTGGTATCTTAAATGACGAACGCATCCTTTAATGTTCACGAGCGAGACTTCTGTGCCCAAAGATCTTGAGGTCTTTAAAGTATTAAGTTCACAGTTATTAAAGTTCCTATTAGCATTAAATTTTGTTCAGAGTCTGGTGTGTACTGTGTATGGCCAGATTTTTCCTTCATAGGAACACACAAAAACTGATGTGTGTGGGAAATTAATACACAGACTAATATCGCAATTCTTTTCCTTAATTGTAGCTATTTGTCCTTCTTTATTAGTTACTAAAAAAATTGTTCATATAATTATTGAATTATCTTGCTAGGCTTGACACAGCTGTCGTATTGACGACAGCTGTGTCAAGCCGTATTTGTTGCTACATTTTGTCCAACAGAATTGGGCCTGTATATAAAATACGTAACATACCGGTTCTCCAAATCAGTCAGGCGTACACACATCATTGTTGTTAATTTTTAATCATCATCATTGATTAAAAATTAACAAAAAAAAACCTAACAGTTTCTGGCACTTCGTCTAACTATTTCATACAAACTCTAGTTCCTTCTATTCAAATTAATAAATAACAATTCGTTGCAAAAAAATGTACACGACATTATTTGATAAAAAATGGTATAATTTGACCCAAAAAAATTAGCCTAGGTGTTGAAATTTAAACTCTAATTTGTCACTTGAATTCAAGTTATCCAATTCAAGCAGAACTACTGGCTACATTTGCTACAGTATAATTCATTTGACATGGTTCATAGTAGCGTAAGAACGACATTGTGATGTGAACTAAAAATACAACTAGACCGAAAATTAGGTAAATATTTAATTTGTTACAAGTTAATTACGCTTAGTAACTGGTCATACTCATAAACCTGACATTGAAATAACTAGAATTAGACTTTGATGTCTTTCGTAGAAGAGAGCATATAAAGGTCATTTTTGTTTGTCAGAGCGATATAAACTGAACTAATACACAGCCAGGCAAACATGACACAGCACACATTGATACAATTGCCATAGAAATGATCTTTGCATGTGTGAGTTGTAATGACACTGGTATAGTTATGAAATGGTTAAAATTGTGCGCATGCGACTATGATTACAGTAATTTGTTGCGTTTGAGTCGATATCGCGGCGTTCAAGATCTTGCCAAGGTAAGATTTATGCATTGCACAGATGATCATAGTACTCACACGTGATAAATTGCCCTCTCGAAGTCAAAATTGAGATATTACACGTTTTTACCGAAACATCTGGTAAAAAAATTAATGACTACTTTTTGTTGCTTGTCTCTTTAAGGTTAAAATATGACGACTTTCATTTATTTATAATTTTCGGTGCACTTGAATTTTTTAGCCGATCATATTTCGGTCGTACGTGCAAAAATGTTCCAACTTGATCTGAATAAATGCGAACAACTTCATTCGAAACATATTTATAATTAATTGAACAGAATGTAACGTGGAACTAATTTATATAAACCAGATCTTTGTGCAGACAGTGAAAACTCGTCAATAGATTCAAAGATACCATCTAACAGGGAAACTAGTCTTCATAGAGTCATGTAACCGGTGCGTATATGTATCGGTACTTAGCATACGGATTAGATTGCTCGGAATATGGAGCACGTATGTAAATGGCTTAATAATAGTGATGCCATCGGATTTAATACTCCATGCTCGAGTTAAATCGAGTGATGATTTCTGGTTTGAAAGATGAGGTAAAGTGGATGATTGGTTTTAATGATAGTATCCAGAGTGTGATTGTAATAGAGACTTATTTTCTAAAAGATGGATAAAATCAGTACAATAATAAGATGTACTTTCTATAAACAATTATTACCTACATGTAGCACAGTTGCGTATGCCATATAATCGAACAATAAAACCATAATTCTAATCTTGTCGATATCTTCGCTCCCAACTCGATCCATTTCTGTATGATCATTCAGATCACGTCACTATCCAAGCTTATCAGCTCTGACCCTCATAATTGCATCCCATTAGAGCATCAGAGGTCTAACGAGGCCAGTGTGTATGCGCTTTATGTCATACTTTTGTATTATGTACACTAAATTATGTATAACCCATTTATATGCTGCGTACACACCGTTCAGTATTGCCGGGCTTATGTAACGAAATTGCCACAATTCATAGCTCGAGATGACATCTTTAGGTGAATTCTAAAAATAATTTGTATTTTGAATTTTATGTGGATTTCAGTCTAGACGTGGAGACAGATACGACAGAAACAAGAATAATTTTCAATAATAGTAATGAGATAGGAGATGGTATTAATACGAGTAGTGTCTACAAACAGCAATGACTTAGAGCTGAGTATTTTCCATTCAATAGTAGAATAAGTAACTATCAAAGTTCCTCACAATGACCAAGCCATCAGGCTCGCATTACATAACAGCAGCACCTGTTAATCAGGCACATTACAGGCAATCGACCTTCTACAAGATAACGCAGATGTAGTGCAGCCTCGGGCTGTCATTACGGGCATAGAAGCCGCTACAATGAAGGCGGGTCGTAAGTACGCGGGATAATCGTCAGTTTGCGGGACATAATGCTGTGGGTCAAGATCTTCATGCCTCATGCTGCTCTAGTACTTACGCAACCTACGCTTTTAATAAACCATCGCTTTGAAGCGCTTATTTTACAGTTACTTGGGCTAAGTGCTGTGAAAAAGTGTTCAAGTATCTAATCTTTCTTGTGGATCTGGCTTGTGCATGTTTTGAGGTGAGATCTTAATGTGAGGTGTGAATTTAGCTTACGGCTAAACAGATCAGGTTCGTAAGTGTTAGATCAACTAGGAAGCTAATGCTTCTATGTGATTTTATGCACGATTTAGATCAAAAATCTAGAATTTGAATACATGATAATAGGAAATGAACTTTATAAATCAATATTTGTGATGGTGACAAATTAACCAAAATTTTTCATCTAAAGGTTAACTTGGATTAAGTAATCAATTTTATTGACGTTTCAAATGATATACCTCTAATAACAGTTATTTTGCATTCAACGCCTTAAGAAGACAACAAAAGAATCGAACGAAACATTGAAAGGCGGAAGGTTGGTCACGGATGACTAATTTCGCGCTACAAAAACCTAAAGGTCCTAAAACAAGTTTACCTACGATACCAAATGCCTTTTCATATTCATATCGCAACATTTATAATAATGACACAATAATAGAAGTGGCCCAATATTGCCAATACAAATTAACAATGGCAGACGGTTACAATGGGCAGCCCACGTGCTTGGAGCCTTGGCATTCACTTCAAATGTCTGGCAGATTCCTCGGGATGATATATCACACCTTTGTTAAGTGTTAATGCTTATAAACAAGACAGTTTGTATTGATGAGCATATGTTACGCTAGAGCTACATTTTCATCGAATTTTATATTCTTTGCTATTCACGTTAATATTTCTTCAACATCCCTATAAAGATTGTCATCTGTCTGACCTAGTACTTATTTTTAAACGTAATTTTACATAATTTTATTATCCTTGTGTCCATATTTATAACTGTGATTAATCATTTAATTGGTGCATTATTTATTTGCCCTATGGTACACGTGTAACCTAGGTGAAGATTTTCCTGTTACAGTGATGTCGTCTTCTTCGCTGTATGCATAATTGTTTGTTCTATATTAAAATTATTGATAGCTTCAGTTTTTTTATTTATGTGTTCATTGTATTGAGGACAGACATTTGGTTAACCGTCTTAGGATCCTGCCCACGTATGTATCAAGTGATTGGTGTTGACGTGACGATTTATTTCATCGTCTAAGCCCATTATAATCCAGTACCGAAGAGAACTACACTACATTGAATACTAGAAATTAATTCGGTTAAAGTCCTACCTACTGAATTTTGCAACAATAATATTGAAATATTGATATCGATTTCAATGCAGCTAGTGAACTCATTCGAAGAGAGTTATATCTCATTGAACCTACTGTTTATTAGAAAGACCAAGAGCATTGATTATGGTTTATAAATTTACTAAAATTACCTATTTCTCGTCAGCAATTACTTAAGGAAAGTTCCTATAAATAAAGTCTGAACAAAAGTGACGTGTTACATGGGTGCAATCAAACACTGAATGGACCATCAACTAACCAAGTGGACAAGTTGGATCCAAATTGGTGCACTGACGAAGAAATTTCCTATATGCAATTACATTAAGATCAATGCAAATTCTGGAGCGTACGTGAACCGTTTATGGGCTTCATTAAGGGAACATAAAAACAGTATTGAGCTCGCCTTGGCGTTTAAATAGCAACGTTTTTAATTAACAAACTTGAGGACTTTTGTTGCCGGCCTCTTTGCTCGGTTCTGTGACGGATGCTTTCGAAATTCTCTGTAATCCTGTTAAGATTGCCTTCGATTTATTGTGCAACGCTGAACACAGATTTAATTGAATGAGCATTGCTTCATTTTTGGAAGTTTCATGTGACTCAAATTTGATTAAAGTAAAAACGATTAATTGTTTTAACGAGTGATCAGCGAGTTGTCTTATTTCCTCGGTGAGTTTCCACAGTGTGAATTAAAAATGCATTATCTATATCCAATAATACACAATATGCATTTACCAATTGTTTTATACAGATACACAGCAGAACAGAAAACAACTTTTACTACCGACAGCGAGAAATTCAATATTGGTATTCTTAACTGAATTGGTATCTATTAGAAATCATCAGCGCGGTAATAAAGGGTCCCTAACTGAACATTACGCGGCGGACGGTCGTAAAGTACGTTGCGAGGCCGATAGATGGCAGTAGTGGCGTACAATAGCGCGGGGGCGGGTTTCGCCGCTTCCGATGCGCAAGCGCTATTGATTTGCTGCCAACTGTAGAAGCTCAAATAAATTCATGTTTGTAATACGGTGGACGTCGTGTAGGTACTTTATCTACAAGACATCTAGTACCACATATTTATTTACAGTTTCTGTGTTCAAGTTTACGATGTCTATAGCGCCTAAGTTATTTACTGTGTCACCTGGTGTTTGATGATGATTATATTATATAATTTAACGGCCTTGTATTTCTTAATTCTTCTTAATTTACAATTATTGGATGTTTAAATTTATTGTCTCGGCGTTATTTGAACGCACAAATAATTCCGACGAAAATAACTAGATACGCTAGTAATTGAAATGTGACTCGGGAAACCGCAATAAAATAATTAAATTAATAAGACAGATAATAATGTTGAAGGAAGCCATACATCATTCGAGATCCAAATTGAGAAAACCCCGTGTGGCCCCAGTATAAAACTAATGATCATTTCCTTTAATTTCAACTTTAATTTCTAAACAGTACTTAGACTTACGACGCGTATTAAAACTATCAAAGTGGCCGCAATGAGGTCTGATTTCGATAATGTATTTAATTAATAACGAAGAAAAAACCGGATCCCTTCCTGTTCCACTAAGAAATAACTTATAGCTATAAGATCTGTTACGAAATAATCATTGGTGTTTAACGTTGGACGCGCCGTGCGTAACGGAAACAAAGTTGTATTGGTAGACGATTAAATTTATTGTAACACATTATTTAATGTGGTTGCTCTAGTCGTTTTTATACATTATTAATTGTAGGTCATGTTGAAACTGTTTGATGTTTCGATGTTACAACCACTGATGGGGCTACTGTGGACAGAGATTTCGTTTTTTGAATGAGATTAAACCGGATCGAATCGTTTGTAATTATTTAAACTGACTAATTGGTGTAGTCTTAGCTAAGTGCTACTGTTAGAGGAAACACGAGGATAAAATTAAACCATGGCCAAAAAGTATACATTCTTGAAATCGTCACAACTGTTTAAATGTTTACAACGATTGGGGTAGGTTAAAATGGAACATCAAATAACACGCTTCTAACACAATTCTTCTTCTTCAAACTAGTATTATTTTGAAATAAATGCATTAAATATTTATGTTATTTTGTTTACGAAAATCAGTCCTTGTTTGCACTAGATCGTTATTTAGGAACACAATGTCATTACCTTATCAGAGAGTACGAGTTTATCGAGTTTAATCACCAGACACTGGCGTCGAAAGACTTTCTCTTAAGCAGAGGAAGTCTCCTGGAAAGCATTAGCCATTACGCCTTACACGGAGCAACCTCGCACTTGCTTTACATACTGATCTTGTCCGGCCAGCGAGCGTGCACTAATTCCGAGTGATGTGACACCACTGGCTCCAATAAATTATCGATACAACGTTACAACCTCTTAGCAACGGTCTGTTAGTTTTAATTTGACGTCGATGCACGGCTCCCTAGCTATGTTTTTGAACCAAACATACTCTTTAT
Source organism: Spodoptera picta (assembly GCA_038387885.1). Lineage (NCBI taxonomy): Eukaryota > Metazoa > Arthropoda > Insecta > Lepidoptera > Noctuidae > Spodoptera > Spodoptera picta. The sequence goes on along the minus strand of JAZHFQ010000100.1, from coordinate 1,166,543 downwards.
AGGCAAATGCAAATTCTAAACAGAAACTTGTTGACATAAGTGAAATTTTCTGAATATATTAAAGAAAATGAACACTAGAACCATAATTGATCTTATCGACTATCGATAAATTGTATCCCCGTCATAAAACTAGTATTGACATTAGGTATAGCCGATATATCGAAGATGTCAGTAGCCATTAACGGTGAAACCGCTCTTTATTTAGCCACAATCTCGCGCACTTGTAGTGTTTTACGACAGACCTAGACGACTGAGATAAATACATGTAGACACGCATTCCGTCGCACTGCGTACTGAGAGTTTTTGTAGAAAATAACAACCATTTCATCGACATCGATATCTTGACGTAATTATATAATCAACATACTTAATTTGAATTCCGATTTAATTGGCACATCATTTGCTGTATTTTTTGCTTAGTTAATTGAGATTGCTGATTGAAATTAGATCATTAGTATGTAAATTTGCTGTTATGACCATACTGTAATTGTATTCGTAAAATCGAATTCGAAATTCTTACGCGGAAGACCACACGCGAGAAGATCATTACTCTGTCGGCCAAGTTAAAGAGACCTGCATCGGTGTACCATCTTCATGTATTTTCAGTAATAACTTGGGAGAAGGTGTGGTAGGTCAAGTTAAGTTGGTCTCGATCGTGTTTCAGAGGGTTGGCGCAGTACTCCAATTTGTGCAAAAAACTGTGTACTCTCAATAATAAGGAGTGAAACTTTCCCCTCTTTTATTAAGATGAACTCGAGACCCACCACACGAAGCGACGTGATTTTCTTTTTTGGCCTTTGCGTCACCATCGCCTAAAGGAAATTATATAAAGTGATTGGAACACGTTATGATAATTGAACGATAACAATCGATAATTTAAGAGCTTTTATCGATTTAATTAGCTTTTCTCTTTACTATTTATTTTGAGTAATTTATAGACCAGTTAGTCTGTTGTATATATAGTTCCTAATAACTCGTGCTTTCCATTGTCAAATCGATAAGAGAGCTTCATATGTATATTCTGGATATGTAATAAGGCACACGTTTGACCGATGATTGCGAATCGATTTGTCGACATAATTCGATTTCACGGGTTGGTATCGTTAATTACTATTAGCGAGGATCGATGCAACTTGCGGACTGGTTCTTACGGTGAAACTGGACAGAGGTTAACAACCATTGAGAGCATTTATAAAGTTATTACCATTCCGTTTTTCTCCATTAAAATTGAACGTTGATTTATTGCGATCAAGTTTTAATGCTTGCTCGTTAATTACCTGAAACAAAATAGGTAATATCATTAATAAGTTCGTGGCACTTAACTCTACGTGTGTAACAAATTACTCTTATCTGTAATCACTTATTAATAAAACTATTTCAATATTAATTAATTAAATAATAATAAATTACGGTTTAAAAATATTTTCTCCATTACAAAAACAAATTAAATATATTAAAAATGTGCACACATCCATCACACATGAACAGTGACGTTAAAAAAATGAAACAGTTGACAACTCCGCAATGATTTCTCCGTTGCGCGGGCGCACGTCGGTCGTGCGGAATTTAGATACCGCTCGGACACTCGCTCTTGTTACAGGGACATCTGCGTCGCATGCCGTTTTCACTTCACTTATATAACTAGTATTATATTAACACTTCATTTATTTCTAGCACTAAACTACACTTGACATCGAATATATGAAGTGTCGATTACAATTTTATTCAAGACTCGTTGTCTGGTTATGCTAAAAGTAATTTGGACTTGTTAGTCTACTTATTGCTTTAATAATAATCTTGTGATGTACATATAATAAGGATGAATAATTACTATGTGTAATATAGTAATGAAAACGAACGGAAATGAAAAGTGTACGCAATAGCTATGTTGCTAGTAGGTATATAGATTTTCCAGTTTTACTAAAAATGGAATTCATATATTTTATTATAATTATCCTGTTTGCAATTAGTTTTGCTATGTAACAAGGAAAATCATCAAATAATTGTAACGCAGTGCTCTTGTAGGCCTAGATGACAAAATGTAGAGCCTAGATAACAACGTAATTGACGCGTCGGTGCGCAGGCGCACGCTCGTGGGTACTTACCGCTCGCTAATGCACCGCGGATTACCGTGTTTAACATATCGGTTTATGACGGCCACGGCAACCATTAAATCATCATTAGATATTATTCTATTTTATGGTTATTGATTTTATATTAAATTTTATGAACTCCCAATATTAGATCGTTACGCTAAATTATACGGTACCTACTCGTTATGCAAACATTGACTCAGTCTGAAATAATAACGTTACATAAAATATGTTATAAATACTTATGTTTCTCTTTAGAGCGATTGATATGCATTGCGAAAAATGAGAGTTGCATTTTGAGAAAGAACACCTTTCGTTTCGGGCCTCAAAAATGACAGAACACGTATAAAATTACAAAAATTATACCGAAGGTTACAACGAGAGTAATCAGACTCAATAAAATTTTATTCACCGGTTTATTTTTTAATACTTATTGGTTTACGTAACGGCAATAATTTTGTAGCACGTGCGCCGGCGCAGCTCTGCGCTGGAACAAATCAATTAAGCGGCAGTTACCACCCATTGTCTTTGATTCAGATATCTCGTTAAGGCGACGCGCTTACAGCAAACAGGATTCCGTCAAATTTATGTTTATCATTAAACTCTTGTCGCCGACGGGAATATACAAAGTTTGGTATTTTAACGAAACTTTAATTTGAGCTAAATTCGATCATTGTTAACGAAAAACGCTTCAAAGGAATACGGCACTGTAAGAGACATACCTTATTGATTGCCTCATTACTCTTTTTGACTCTAATTTAATTGGGTGTATAAATTTTATTGCACTCTTTGATTTCTTTAAAGGGTGTTTATTTATTGGGTGCAATTAAATCGGGTCGAATGCGCGAAGTGAAATTGGCATAGCGCAATAATCACGAGCGGACTGGTCCCATCAATATAGTTAGACACGCATCCGGCGACAACCGAACGGACAGGCGGACAAGCGGACGCGATTGAAAACTAATAATATTTCATGTGACCAATAAACCGTGGTACACATTTACGCAAGCCCCGTCTGCCGGTGCCAAGCTTACGCCCGGACAGGCTAATGAATGCGACGTGGTGCTCACTTGACGCTTATGTGTCTTAGGACTTACGATTTACGCAAAGGGAATTATTTTTATTAGTGTCTTCGTATTCAGGAATGAAGATTTCTATGTCTATTTAAGGCTGAGAGCATAAAACACCGTTATGAGCAATTCAGGATCCACATATTTGACCAGACAACGTAAGTGTACATATTACTGATAATTTATTGTCTATCTATAAATTATGGAGTAATTTGTTCATGTTGGCTAAGGCTAGAAAAGATTTTTTTGTAACAAAATTACCGCATCACTCTTTTACTTTTACTTCATAGAAGTCAAATTGAAGATACTTGGAGAGAATCAGTATAATTACGAATTTGCTTGAAGCCAATTTGATCGACTATCAAGTGTGTACTACTCTCAGTTATTAATGAAAAAACTGGCAATTATCTACTCGTCTTTATGATCTAGTTTGATGAATGATATCAAATTAGAGAGGCAATAGACCTACCAAAGTAGTTATTTTGATGTAAAAATATTGATGTGTCATAAAAAATATCACAAATATGATACATTGGGGCTCATCATGTTATAGAGCGGTGTAATAAAATTAATTACGAACATTTCGAGTTTATTACGCGTTACTTCATTAACTATAGAATTAAGTGTTAAGTTCTTTATTTATGCAAATCATTTGATTAGAATGCCTTGTTTAATTATATGTTTTGAGTAGGATTTACTGTTTTAAATGATTTATGAAAGAAAACATTTTAATTAGTAATTAATTATAAATGCAGTTGATTTATAAACTTGTTGATAAGTCATTAGTAGAATCTTATTTATGTTTCGAATATGTATACACAAATTGTTTGTTTTATTAACAATCTGAATTTCATTTATGTAAATAAACTAATTATATTTGTACCCGCATTAACAAGTCCTATTGAAATAATCTAATTTGATTTTACACTCCGCATATTAATTATCTTGCGTGCATGTGCGATATTTGTCAGAGTTCTTATAGTAACGGGGCATAATTCAATTTAAAAATCGGCAGCAATCGGCAGCAATCGGCTGTCGGCATCGTCGGATAAAAGGCCGAAATATCTTTCGGCAATTAAAACATTGCGAAATTCAACACCGAGACTGTCGGCTTTTTTCATATAAGTAGGTACATGTTTTAACAAGAGAAATTATAGCAGATCATTTTTTTCTTTAATTAATACTCTGTTGACTGATGATTAATTTCGAGCCAAATATTAATTTATATATTTAATTATTGATAAAATATTGCTCTATATTTTATTGTGGTGATTGCTATAATTTGAGATGTGAATTGAAAAGTTGTTATATTTTTTTGTTGATTAAGAATTATATATAGGAGTGTAATTAACTCTTGTCTTGCGGTTTTCACTATATGCACACGATTTTGTAAATACAGAAAGAAAAACAAATTAAAATGATGGTGTATACCAAATTTTTAGATAAAACATATCATCACACCATTGACACATTACAGTACTTAATGCCACTGTATAATGTAACACCTACTTTTCACTATTTTTGTTATGCGTCTATTGTAATTGTAATACGGGGTGAGCATATTGCCATATACAGGGCACATTCCCAGATTTTTAAGATTAATTAACTAATTTGCGGTTTTAATAGCAAACAAACACATTATATATTATCAACATAAAAGATATATGCGTCAACACAGAAGCACACAATCATTTTCAATCAATCAAAACCTGAAAAATAAAATCATGTTTTTATGACCTGACCTTTTGAAACGTAATTTATGTCCTATATAATTTGAACTAATATAAATTAATTACTTATTAAAATGATATGGAGTTAATCTATTAAACAAAGGACATTAAAAGCGATTAAAGACTCTATTTAATTGATGTATTAAGGTTTTTTATCAGTTGTAAATGATGTGGTGGGTATGACATTTTATTACCTTTCCGTACTTTGATTGAATCCGTTTATGGCTGCTACTTGAATCTCAATGATACTCGATATCCATTGATTTCTAATAGTCAATAGTAATAAAACACAAAAGTAAGGTTTTATATCTGTTCTGCTATTACTATGAGTTTTAGTTGTGAGTGAGTTTCTTTCGACTTGAAATCGACTAATGACATTAATTATATTATTGATGTTTCAATGCTGTCACATAAACATGATTGTTTATGTTACCTTTAGTAGGTATACCATAGGAAATTAAAATGTAACTTATTTTTCGTATAAGTCCTGCACCCCAGTGTTTTCTCCTATAACGAATTGTTTTATAGACTTAAAATTAGAGTAGATTTTAACTGTCGCGCACTTAATATCAATCTTAATTGCACAAACGTATAAACAGAAGATTATAATAATATCCAAAGATCACGTAAACTGTGAAATAACTTTTCGATCATAGCATACAGGAATTTAAAAGTGATAAGTTATCGAGAGTTCATAGTAGTTCCAAATCGTATTACTCCGGATACATCGACCAGTTTCTAAATTCCAAGTAATAAATATAAATAAATCAATGAATATAGTCGTAAATGCGTATGATTGGCATATTATAAATATTTGACAAAAGTGCTCCAGTTCTGCGCTCAATTTGGTAATTTACGATTTTAGTGAATCTATTTGATGTAGTTAAATAAATTGGCAATAAGATACATTATAAGTTGTATGCCTATAGAAATAGGCTTCAATTTTAATTAATATTTATTCCTTTGTGGGATGGTTTTTGTACTCATCAATTTTCTTGTTTTAAATTATTTCTATTGATTGGTTTTAAGAATTTTAAGTATGAGGTCATCCGTTTGTAGTTCATTTTGTAGTTGAGATGAGACAAATGGTTTCTTTAAAAATATAATGGGTATAATTAGGAGTTTTTGTGAAGCTTCCTATTCAACTAACTCTCAGTTTAATTAGGAAGATATTTATTGCTGTTGCTCCTTAATATTTTACTGTTACCTGATCGTAGGTATAAGGAGGAATTTCAAACCGGTTTCTATACTTCTTCTGTCCGGCATTAAAGAACGTAGACTTAAAGAGTAGCTTCTTTGAATTCGTTATTGATGTAGTTAGTCATTTTAAGTGCAAGGACTAGGAAAGCCAAGTATTATTTAGTACCTCAAAATGTGAAGAAGTTCTCTATCAATAAGTATGCTATCTTTTTGGCGAGTTATTTAATTGTGGGTAAACCAAAGCCTTTGGTAAAAAAGAGGTACATATTTTGCAATTATCATCAATTTTATTAAAAAAAGGAGTTAATAAAAAAGGTCATAAAACACACAGGCATAAGTAATGTCAAATGCTCAATAGAGGAGGCTCTAAGTGAGAAGAGGCTTTGCTTAGCAGTGGGCACTTAAAGGCTGTTGGTGATAATGAAGTAATTAAATGGTTTCGATTCAGGACTAGATTTTTAGATGGCTAATCAATGAAGTCGATAATACTCATTTGGATGATTCTCCAAATCAAAGCAATAACACAATCCTACACCTTTACGACACGGAGACGCGGATAACCTAACGGGTTACCGGGGCTTCGGCTAGAAGTGCAGGAGTTGGAACGGGGTGGTTTTTAGTCCGTAAGAGTCTGACACTCCCTCCCGCCTCACCCTGGCGGGAAAAGTCATTCGACGATTTTCCCCCCTTTTAAAAAAACAATTTCACGACAACATCGACCAAATCAACCAAATAAAACCACACGATACTGGACCTTAATTACTTATTCACTTATACAGAGTTCAGATGAGTTATTCATATAAAGTCAGTAATACTCAGTATCGTATGAAGATCTCAGCATTGACTGATTGAAGTAATTAACCTGGTTGGGATGTGGGGCAAGGCGGGGGCTTTGTTCACGTTATGTCTCATAATTATTATGTCAAGATTTTTTATAGCTGATACGGTGTATGCAGACAGATTTGTAATTATATTTGGATTAGTGGGGCTTTGATTTTGAGGTGATTATGTGTGAAATTTTTTCATGTAAGTACAAAGTTATCTTTTAGAGGACCCGCTTACAGGTATTGAAGGTGGTCACCGGGGTGGTTTTAGTGAGGTAAGAATCTCACACTCCCTAGTCTTTTTCCCCCAAAAGCTAGACGCCCTTTGAAGGCACCTCTCCGTCATCCAAAAAAATAAAATTTGGTAAGGAGTTCTTTGTTCTTCGACGGATATTCTTTTGAATACTTGCAAGATTTTTATATTTATTCATGCCTTTCATCATGTCTTTATGTAAACGATATATACGATTTGCGACAAAAGTATCATATGACAAAATCTAGTTCGGTAACGCACTTGTAACATCTTGGTGTTTCAGATGTCTATGGGTGGCACCGATTGCTTACCATCAAGTGATCCGTTAGCTCGTTTACCGGCTCATGCCATAAAAAGAAACCATGGGTGTAAGTATTGTGTTCTTAAGCTATGAAGTTCAAACAAGCATAGTGAGATGGGAGTTCAAAACCGTCTAGCCATGCTGATATTTATTCCGTATCTATTTAGGATTTTGTGAAACAGAAGTTTGAATTTTAAAATATTTTTTTCAGCAGTGTTGTGCGATACGTTTATTTGTTTAAGATGACAAACTCGATATGATCTTGTCGGTATTAGTCACTCTTTCAAAGAACAGAAGAGGAAAAGGCACCGTGTCGTAATATGCAGGGTGTTATCTTTCACACATTTGTTGCTTATAAAAAGGTAAAAAGTAATAAAGAAAGTAAAATGTTAATGCGTGTCACTGAAAAGGTTAAAGGGAGATAAGAAAGCGATTCAACGTATCGCCTACTGGTAATTAAATAAATAAGTATTTCAAGGGATTTTTTTATGGGATAAGCTTTTAAACGGATCGACGGATTACCTGATGGTAAGCAATCGGCGGCGCGCATATACACCCGTAACACCAGAGGCGTTCTACATATGTTACCGGCCTAAAAATGCAAAACATGTTTCAGTTTGTGTACCTATAATAGTAAAATTGAAATGAATCATAACGCAATGGGTGGAGGTTCATAGTAATATATCAATTCTAACAGCCGCACTTAACTTAATGTATCGGTTGCCATTAAGTTAACAAGGGGAGACGAATTTCAAAATCCGTGATACTCCGAGATTTTTGAAGAACTGATAAACCCTAAGTAGCATTTACCTAGAAATCAAATTGGAATCTTCTTGCTCGGCAGTCTCAATAGTCGGCATCCTTTTTTTTATTTTTTAAGAGGGGAATAGTCGGCATTCTAAAGTTTACATTCAAAGAACTTTATTAAGTATTAAGGTATACTATATTATTATACACGATACTATAGCCGTAGGTACTTATGCTACATTGTATTAACGAAGGCCAAAACAGCTTGAACTTTCCACGTTGAACCTCTGACCAGCCTTTGTGTTAAATGTTTATATAGCAGTTTAATGTGTTTAATTGGGTACTTCTGATATATGATTGTTATTAAGTACATTTAAACACGATTTTTCAATCACCTCATCAGTAAAAATATTTTGTGTCATCGATTTCTTGTTGTAAATATTTTTATATGGTCCAAAGCATCGATTTAAGTATTATTTAGATTCGATCAATGGCGTATTTAAGTTTTTTGTAAAATAATAGAAATATATTAGTAAAAGTAGTATTTGAGGTTACGTAGATTCATTTGTATTAGAAATTAAATTGCATTTAATTTATTTTGGAGCCACTCCCGACTCATATAATACATTTCTAATATTTAAACGATCTACCAATGGCAGACATAACTTATTTTTTATTACTATACGACTATAATACTCTGCTGGAACCACTTCAACATTATCGGCTATGAATCACGACAAATCAAAGCGTGCGACTATCAATGGCGACGCGACCGCAGGAGCCGACAATTTAATCGCACCATAAACTTTCGAACGCGAAAGTGAGTTAAAAAACGCCGAATGCGCGTAAATTGGACTGTTTACACACCGACGCACAAATTATTTTGGTACTTTAGTGACATGTTGAAACTGCAGCCATCTTGCGTAAGATGGGGCTGTAACTGACAGATTACATCTGACTGTTTTAAGACTGTTAAAATACATTCACTCTTGTTCATTCGTTAAATCTCATTAGTGTTTCGTGTTTTACTAAGTATCATTTTCACTGCTGACTAAAGGCCTCATCTCCCATGAAGAAAGTTTAAGCATTCATCACCATCATATCAGCCACAGGACGTTTACTGCTGAACATATATAGGCCTCCGGGAGGCCGCCTCCCCCAATGACTTGTAGATAAACCGATTAGAAGAGTTGAGCAATATAATTAAAGAATATTTACAACAATAAAAATCAATATAAAACCGAATTTCATAACTGTTTAAAATGACAAAATCCCAAAATGATAGCACTACATGTTGATCTCAGCCAAACTTGAGAAGTGGTAGTGAATGAGTAAAAATGCAACTACAGTTACCTATTATTGTTCAATTAGCGTTTCATAGTAAACAATCAATATTACCAGACAATAATATATTATAGTAAAACATAATTAAGTAGCTTACTTACTGGACTAGTAAGTCTACTCATGGCTACACATCAACCTATACAAAACCAGTATAAACTGACTCTTGAATGTGTACAAAAATCATTCAAAGGGAGATCAAGATAAACTGGATTTTGTATAGCTTAACTCGAACTCTGATAAACGAGGGTCAAAACGAAACACTGTTCTAATAACTATCACTAACTCGCTTCGTATGTAGGGGCTTGACCACAACGTGCCACAAATAATTGTATAGAAGCCACTATTATATACACACAAAGGCTTTGTTTGTCCGTAAATTCGATCGTATTAAAGTAACTGTATAATTATGTAACTCTATACAAAAACAGCATTAAAATTAGTTTAGCCATTTAGGTGTTACAAACACACTTGGATAAAATATTACTCACATATACCAAAACGCTAAAAACTATAGCCATGATGCGTGGTTATGATATCTTGGTCCAACCCAAATGTACATTCGATTGAAGAAGAACCTTATACTAGGTAGTAAGTACTAAACCATTGTCAAAAATCTTTTTATCGCATAAAATTAAGTTAACTTTGTTTTTAGCGTGGACCAAATGTGCGTAGGCGAGTCCTGCAGGCATGGCTAGTGTACAATGAAACAGGTAAATAGACAGCCTGTAGGCATTTGTTGTGTTACTTCCTACGAGTGCCGCTCTGTATAAGTAATGTGAAACAAGCGCCTGCGCCGACGGAAAATGCTTTGATGATCCGCTTACAACGGGCCAGTTACTTGAACGAGTAGATGGAATCGATATGTGTGCAAAATTGGAGCAACTTTAGTAAAACCTGCTAGTTTAGTTGGTTTCAAACGAAAATTAACGAAATTCTAATCGGTCTATTAAGTTGTCATGATTATTTCTGCGTTTGATAAATCGTAAACAGTCACATATCGAAGTAAAATGAAAATTACTTCTCGTACCACGCGGGGTTAGATTAAACCATTTATACACTTTTCACTATTAAAATTACAATCAAAGATAACAACTCTATCCTAAACTAAATTATTACATAACAAAGACACTTCCTAATCCAGTCCATTATCATCGGAAACGAAAGCTCTTCGCCAGTAACTCGTGCACTAGTGCAGTCCAAACGCTTGTTATCGATGTATCGGGAAGCGAGTGGTGAAAGTATGCAAGCAGGGCATTGGGCATACAACGGAGCATGCGACACTGCCCTCTGTCCACTGCACTTAGGTACTATCGATAACTTGGTGCTTAGAACAACTTCCTAGTTACAAACTATTGTTTGAAATGATTACGTTTTGTTAGTTCTATACGGTATTGCTGGTTAGGGATATTGTTGGGTGTCATGTTGTAGTGTATGATTGTGGCGATGTTATTGTTTCAGAAAGAATTTTATGAAATGTAATTAAAAAGAGGAAGAAGTTTAGAAGTTAATAATAATTTCTTGTGAAAGAAAAAGCTCAGATTTCTCTGAGCAATTTGGTATTTTTGGTAACTAGATCTTGCTATTACTTAAATAATATAATCTTATTTATTTTCCAATCAAGCATTAACAATAAGATACGAAGTTTTTAACCCATAATTAGTTTAACCGCTGCCCCAAGCTCATTAAAGAAACACCCAACAACAGACAAACTTCTAAACCCACATTAAATCCAATTTTACACTCTCAATATGCAATAAATACAAACTAAAGTTAACATTTCTCTCCAAGGTAACATTAGTTGAAATTCGATAGTCCCTGTTTCTATTCGTACAATATTTACAATCAAGTGTGTTTAAATAAACGATCAGCAGTGCTAATGAAGGGAGTTCTATTTAGTCCCACTATGATGCCATAAAGTGGAGTCAAGCTTCAATGTAGCTCTAGTAAATTTATTTATACCGGTATAGGTAATTAATTAGTTAGTTTAATGGGTGAGGTATCGTGTGGTTGTGTGTTGTTTATTGAAATGACCAATCTTCTTTGGGTGGAAGATGGCACATTCATGGATATTTTGGAGGTGGAAATGTCAGTAATTGTTGGTTTGTTTTGGATGCAATGAATCCATGATTCATTATTGTTGCTGCTAGGCCTAAGGTTTCAGATTTGATACTTGTCCAAAATAATTATTATTGTGTTTGGTAATAGTCGAAGTTTGAAATTATTATCTTTGACATTAAGCTTCTCTATAACTGGCAAAACGCGAGTTCTCGAAGTATCTTCCTATCCTTTTGAGGTAATTGATATTTTATGTAAGTATATTGAATTATCTTACTTGTATAAAGTTCCTTATTATGTTCTTAAACGCGATGTTTAAACATAAAACTGTGAAAAAGTACCATATCATGGAACAATGCAGTTCTTAAATCGACACCCGAAATTACGCTTCACCTTGTGTTTCAACGACCATGATCAGGTCACAACTAGCGACAATAAAAGCGGAATAAAAATATTTATATACACATCGAAAAAAATACTTATGTCCCATTGTTCGTAAGGTGTGTTGATCGCAAAGATTTACGTACGACGATCGTACAAAAGACCATATTACGGAGTGGGCACAATAAATATGATTTATTACTTCATCGGCAACCCTGAATGTATTTTCGGGTCATCTCAGTTCCTCCCACTCACGACCTGCCCGCAGCTACTCAATGAAGACATCGGATTCAATGCCTCCATAAATCAGCGATTGGGGAAGAAAAATTCTGTCTAGTTGAAATATCGATGGGGCCAAAAAAGCTTCGGAGAAATTCCGAACGGTTGGAGAATATTGATGCGCTGGGTGTAGGGTTGTTAGGGTCAAGTTTACAAGTATTGAAAGGAATTATTATGACAAGAAATGGCAAATATTTTTAAGCGACAATTGAAATTGAATTTTGAGGATTAATTCCAATCATAAAAGTTACAAATAAATTAACTAAAATCGCGAAATGATGCGACCGACCGCGCAAGCTGCCCCCAGGAAGAACCCCTCTGTGGTTCGAAACTAGTAGAGCTTTTCTCAGTATATTCACGTGAGAAGCCCGCGATTTTAGTTAATTTAGTATGTCTCACGATAGTTACTATAAAAACAAGTCACAAATACTCAAACATAACACTTATTCAGCTCAAACTATTAACAGGAATTTTGACTTCCATAATATCACTGATGAATCAATTCTATGATTGAAGCCTGGTATGCCTTCATTAAATGCCTTTTAACAAGCAATATTTTTCAAACAAAATAAAATATCACTTTATAACAAATTGAGCCAGCCAACCCTGTGTGTTAACGAAACAAATTGAGCTGTTGTTCATCATCGAGTCACTGTATCGGCGCCTACGCATGTCCAATGGCGACGAATATTAACCATAATGCTGTCGCTACCACGATTACTTATGCACTTTTCGTATGGAAATTAAGTATAAGAAATAAAATATCGATTAAGACGTGTTTTATATGAGCGTTGAGAATGCTTTTAGTTCATTGTATAGTTATTTAAATTAGGGTCATCAAATGTACAAGTACGGTGTTGTCCATTCATAGATTTTACTTGTCTTTTTTCTTTATTCTAATTTAACTGGACAGGTCTTTTCATGAGTTTTTCATTGCTAAATAATTATTTGTTTTTCGAAGAATAGAAGGCTTTAATCTGCTTCACGTTCTAAGTAAAACATTGAGTTCTTGATACTTAAACATTGATTTTACCAACACTTTGTGAATAAGTTTTCTTTCAGAATTACGTAGGTAGTCCATAAGGACTACCTACGTAATTCTGAAAGAAAACCCATTTTGAACCCTGTCATTATAAAATGACAGGGTTCAAAATGGGTACATAATAATAACCCTTAACCGAAGTAGGCGACCAAAATACACATCCATTAATGTTTTAAAAAAAACAACATTATTAAGATCTGAACCAATCAGGAAACAATGGTAACATTATTCAACATTTTTTACAATCGAATTAAATGTACAGCTTGTACGACCATCTGCAAAATCTAGATGTGTAATGATTCTGTTTTTGTACGTAAACTCATTTCATTCGAACAATATTATACCCGAGTTCTTCCATTATAGTTTTTACCATCACTTTTGTGGGAGGTAAGTGCACATTATGGTGGATACCCTAAAAGACGTTATAATGTCAAGGATAGGGATATGTGCAAGGAAATGTGAGTCAGAATTGACTCACGGATGGTTATAGTGGCATTTACCTTACATTCTGTTTTCTTAGAACGTCCTTATGTCCTTATTATTTTTATTACGAAATTGGCTCATCTGTTACTGTTTGTAGGGATCTTTGTAGTACCTACTTTGAGCGGTAAAATATTGACAGTTTAAAACTCGCATTAATGTTATAAAGATTGGGCCCTGTACCTAGTGTTTCTGGTTTATACTTGTGGTGAAATGACTATATCAGTATACTGTTTAAATATATTCGCTTCGTCAAACTACTGCGGTCTTCCCTTCACTACCCAAAACAGACGATGCATTTTTGAAACTTGTTGACAGCCCGAGGGCGTGTGACTAGTCGCGACTTGATTGTTAAACGTTTTGCAAGACAACTAGATGAGACATAGCACGAAGGAGTTTCAAAATATTTGGGATGGTCATCTACCTACAGACTGATTGCGAAAACCGTTTAAATGTAACTTAACAAAGATAACTGAACCTATTTATGTTAATCACGGTCTCTAGAATTTAAAGCGATTAATTATAGCCCAAAGTCTTACTGTTCCTCTATTATAAGTCCTCATTGACATCTGATACAAACAGAACAATGACATATTGTAGGGGTAGGCAGAGGTGCACAGTATTATAACCACTGTACAATGTAATTCCCACTTTTCACTATATATGTCATGAGTCCAATGCAATAGGGGATGAACCTAGTGTCATTACCGGGTACAATTCCAGACTCCGTGCTAGAAGTAGATTTTTTGTAAATCCCTGTAATATCCCGGGAATCGAACCCGAGACCCCTTGCCCGGTGTGGCAGTCGCACTTGCGACCATTTGTTCAATGAGGCAGTTGCATGTCATTAACTTACAGGGCGTTATTTTTATTTTAGAATCATTGAAACGAGATTAATTTCTGTTTTCATTTGCCGTAAAACAACACTCATAAGAAAAATGGCAGACAATCGAATGAGATATTAAGAATCAATTTCAAATTACCGATTAACTCGTCGAGTACCGGTTTTGTAGACACAATTATAGAACAATAGGTTGCGGTCACCGGTGACCGCTTGGTGTTTGACAGTTTATATTTACCGATGCATCGAGTGATTTCAATGAGTATCAAGTTACGATGCGCAGACGCAAACCGATGTCAATGACACTTTATTGTTTAGGATCTATAAGATCTAAGTCACCTCATAAAATAATATACTTTACCGATGTTGAATTAAATGATATCGATACTCGGATCGAATCGATGTGTTTAACGATTATAATTTAATGGTTTCTAATTAGAATCGACGTCGAACTTAGGCGATGTTGATATAAATCTTATTGCTAATTACTTTGGTTAATCCTTGCTTGTTGTGTAGGTTTTGTATTGTGAATTTAGTGCATTGGTGCATCAAAACAACCTATGTAGATACTTATTTTATAATTATTATTAATATCTATTGAGTTTTAGCGAAAAGTGACCGACGAGTATGCATAAAAAGACTGATGACTATTGATGTAGCGAAAGAGGTATGTAAGAATTGTAGCAATTAGCGTTTCATAGTCTTTACCTACCTCCATGGGAGATAGGCGTGAGGTTATGTATGTAAGTATTTAATGATCGCTTTTAAAGAAAATATAAGTACATCTGACTTTAACTCGTCGAGTACCGTCAATATAGACACAATTATAGAACAATAGGTTGCGGTCACCGGTGACCGCTTGGTGTTTGACAGTTTGCTATTGTTCTGAATAAAGAAAATGATCGTTTTTTGATAAAATTTGAAAGAATGTTTGCAGATAACCCTTGCACCGTAAATTTTAACTACCACAAAAACAAACAATTTATCTTATATCTTAGACTATTTTATAAAACGGAAGAGTTTGTTTTTTTGTTTGAACGCGCTAATCTCCGTAACTACAAGACTGATTTGAATAATTATTTTTGTGTTGGATAGCGCATTTATCGAAGATGGCTATAGGCTATAAAACACGCTACGACAAATAGGAGCTGAGCAGAGCGTATGAAACCGTGCGGAAGTAGCTAGTTAAAAGATTTTCTAAAATTTATTATTAAATTTATTACCTCTAAAAGCCTCTGAAATACAAAAAGGCTCTATTTTCTTCCGTATCTCATATTTTACATATAGTCCAGTTTATAATTACCTGTAACAAAACAAATAGAAAATTATTCAATTGCTCTTGCGTGGGTTTACGCAGTATTAAACCGGACAACGGACCAAATGTTCAATATAAAGCATATGGAGGTATCATAAACCGTTTAACAGATTTTCAACTTCAGTGTTTTTGTTATAGGGTTGAAAATGGATTTCATGTCAGTTGTTGGAGTGTAGGTTAATCTGCTGTTTGTACACTGAAGAAGCTCTATAATTGAGAACTTGGCCTCAGGCTTGAGATTACTATACGAATGTTATTTATGTTGGTATTATTTGTTTTATATTTTTCATTATTGTTGTAACGGTGTTGGGATTGTGGTTCGAAGTATTGTTTTAGTGTAGAGTGATATTAGTTACTGTCTGTCTAGATTAAGTTTGTTATTGAAAATTGATAAAAGTTAATCGAGACTGCCTCATTGGTTAAGCTATCAAGTGGCTTGGCAAGCTCAAAATCCATTTTCGACTATTCTCGAGTCGGTCAAAGTATTATATAGATTTTAACTAGACTGGAATGGTGTCAAGTTTATGACGGTAGGCTCGATTTCTTTTACATAAGCCTTATAAAAATAACTGGAGAAAATAACATAACATAACATCACGCCTTTTATCCCCGAAGGGGTAGGCAGAGGTGCACACAGAAGTAACACCTACTTTTCACTATTTATGTTATGAGTCCCATGTAATAGGGGGTGAGCCTATTGCCATATACCGGGCACATTTCCAAACTCCGTGCTACTACTGAGAATTATTTAAAAACCCAGTAATACTTTGCCCGACCCGGGAATCGAACCCGAGACCCCTTGCCCGGCAGCCGCACTTGCGACCACTCGGCCAACGAGGCAGTCATGGAGAAAATAGTTAGCTATTAACATTGAATATGTTAATTTGTTAAAGGTGAGTTAAACGGTTGTTATTGAAATTTCAAATAGGATATTCTTAGGTCATAATGTTGCAATATTTGAGGTCACACAATAATATATCATTCGCCCATTAAGTATTTCACATTTGCTTTGTAATCAAACGAAGTATGACTAATTTTTAAATGGAAATAGAAATTATATTACGTCATAGAGCGACTTGAGGCATCAACAAAACATAAGTAGTGTTATACCAATAAATCTTAACAAACCAAACAACATGTTGATTAATATTATTAAGCGATTTATATACAATTCGTTAGATCTGTATTGTGTATAAATATCCGTTTAATGTACACAGCAGCACATCATTATACCGTAAACTCTCCAAATACCTCCAATCGACTTTAAACCTTATCGTTTTTATAACAGCATCGAAAATTTAATACAAGTAAGAGTAGGATTATAAGCTGCGAGTGAAAATGAACCATAAATAAATTGTATTTAATATTTGAATAGGTTGCATCGTTTACGCACGAAATGTCTAAACAGTTATCAATGAATAAGGTTTTAATAAAAATGAATTGGAGATGGATGGATGGTTGAGGTCATTAGAGACGACTTATGTTCTGCAACTTTTGTGTAGCACTTTTTTCTTTTAATGTGTTGTAAAGTTGTAATTGATGGGGTATGGAATGAATTAGTCTGAACAGAAAATATTATTTATTTATTTTATTATTTTAAGCCATGATCGTCCCACTGCAGGGTAAAGGCCTCCCTACCCTCCTTCCAGTGTCGCGGAGAACTTAACGGTTTACCGGGGCTCCGGCTCGACGTGCAAGAGAAGGAACGGGGTGATTTTTAGCCTGTAAAAGTCTGACACTCCCTCCCGCCTCACCCAGGCGGGAGCAGTCATTCGATAATATTCCCCCCTTAAAAAAATGCCCCATTTATTTAGGCTTCACTGTTTTTTAAAATCTCGACCTCACTAGGTAGGTATGCTACGAATTGTACTGTGTCCTATTCACAAAAGCTACATATATATACAAAAGTGTTGTATAGGGCTAAATAATAATAAAGATTATTCGACTTTAGGTATAACTTATTTATCCAAATTAATAAAGGATTTTCATCGATCTATCAGGCATTAAACATTTGTTATATATGGACCATATTTGTGCCAATTTATTCATCAATACATATCTATACTTAAAATAATATGCACATATTGCTTCTGCCAATTATACATTAAACATTAGCATTTAATACACCCAATCAGAACTTTATTAAACGCAAATTATAATTACTGAACCCAATCCTACATTCCTAAACTCTATACCAAAGAAAATAGAGTTCAAAATAACTTGTAGCTATTACAATGATAGGTAGGTAGTTGTAGAATCGGTCGGATCATTAGCGACGCGTGCGCAGCGCGTGCGATGCGCTATTAAATTTGAAACAGTATACATTATAAGTAAATGCGTTTACTGTTTAATATTCTATCAGATATAGTCACGCCGGGTTAGTTCATTGGGTAGTCATAGTGCAGTGAAAGTAGTGTTAGAGTAAGCTTGTTTTCTAATTGTTTATCTAACTGACCCGGCAAACTTCGGAATGCCTAAATTTTTTTTCTCACCTTTCATATCTTCCCTGGACTTTTACGAACATTTTAAATCGTCGAGTACTGTCATAGACACAATTATAGAACAATAGGTTGCGGTCACCGGTGACCGCTTGGTGTTTGACAGTTTAAGTAAAAAATTGGATAAATCGGTTCAGCCGTTCTTGAGTTTTAGCTAGACTAACGAACGGATATTTATTTTTATTAATATAGATTTATCATCTCTTTTTTTTTTATTTATCTTTATATCACACAGGTAAGTATTTTATAATGAATTTGTACAAGAAAGGTAAAGTTGTAAAGAAGCTGCATGCGCCCCTTTTTTATAGCATAAGCCGGTAAACGAGCAGACGGATCACCTGATGGTAAGCAATCGGCGTCGCCCATGGACACCTGGAACACCAGAGACGTTACAAGTGCGTTACCGGCCTTTTGGGGATTAGGAGTTTGAGGATCGTTGGGGATTCAGAGATTGGGGATATTGGGGAAGGGGAGGGTTGGGCCTCTGGTAACCTCACTCACACGACGAAACTCAACGCAAGCGTTGCTTTACGTCGGTTTTCTGTGAGGCCGTGGTATCACTCCGGTCGAGTCCGCCCATTCGTGCCGAAGCATGGCTCTCCCACACTTAAAATGTGTACACTGTATACTGCTTTCGTATTTATGCCTTAACTTTATTATGAGATTTTTTTATAATTGAAGTTTACCTGATATTACCCTATTATTGATTCCCACGAAATCTAGAGGACCATAGTTGCCTAGTAAGAACTCGGCAATCATCTTGTGAGAACTTAATCATGATCATAATATATATCATACTAGTTAAGCATTAAACGTCTTCCCTACTCAGATTATAAGTTAATTAAACTAAACTTCAACGCTATTTTGTTTATCTAAAATGGTGCAATAAAATTAGATCTTAATAGATTCCTATAAAGAAATAGTTGATTAGATTTAACAACATTTATGTAATGATAGCTTAATAATAAGAACTGCTGTGTCCGTATCCATCATCAGATTTTAAATAATTGCATTGTTGTTTAGGGGTGTCTCTATACTAAAGAAATAGTAACAATGTGACTCTCAGATGACGTATAGTCTACAAATTTCTGATGTAGAAAAATAAATTTTAAGCTCACACGCGTAAAGCGTAAAATAGAGTCACCTAAAATTTGTACAGGAATTGTATGTGTTTAAGTGTTTGAAGTCTCATATAGCTAGTAACTTATTTCACCATAACACAAAAATTTAACTGTAATAAATAAAGTTTCAAATCTACTTTAAATTATGTGATCATTTCAATACACCATATAAATATATCACCACAAATAACAATTAGATATTCAAAACCAACTATTTAATATCATCAATAAAATTAATTCATAAATCAACACAGGCACAGCCCTATTCTCTAGCGTGTAATTTGGCGCACATTTTCAGCGTGCGTCTCCCGCCCACGCGTCGGCCATCAATCATGCGCGCGCGCATTCGTTACGTGCGACGCGACGTTCTAATGCCGAATGTTTCGCAAACAGATGACCGGGGTATCGTAGTCCAGCCTTTGTTTTAACTTGAGGTCTATGTGTTTACTGGTATTATAATTAAAGTAAAAATAAACGAGTAAGAGGGTTTCGTGGTTTAGAAGATTACTGGCTGATTGAGATCTAAGGATGGTTCTTGTGTAGGATTGTAGCCTTAAATGATTCCATGTTATGCATAGCAATAAATGAACGCCATAGACGAAATGATATTCAATCAGTATAGAAGGAGCGAAACGTATTTATATGGACAGCAATGTGAAGTTTCGCACATGCCAGTAAGTGCTATAATATTATCATAGCCGATACAAGCTGACTTATACAAAATGGACGAGTTCCTTAGATTCCTAAAAGGCTGCGGTGCCCGCATTGGCAGACAAACATTGAGTAAAGAACCGTGTCTATAATTTGCATTGAAATGTTGACGATGTTTTAACTTATTCAGTGTTTGAACAAATATGCAGTAAGCACACATATTTTTAATATTATTTGCAATGTAAATTATGTTTACAACATTGTAGTAATTCGCTGGCGTCAGTAAGTAGGCGTCAATTGCCATGTTTATTGTGGAGCCATTGGACTAGAGTGGTGGTCGTTAGATAAATAATGCGTGTAACAATGCCATGAAGTATTGGAGGTTCAAGCGATGTCGTAGGATCGTATCTGTATGCAAATTGTGGCGAATTTTCGTAACATGGCGGCGCCGGCGACCGATTCATCATAGAAATGTGGACGGATCTGCCCACGCGCAGTGTTTAATGCACCACGGCTAGACGGCGGATGTAAGCCGCTTGATACGTTACGAAAACTGATTTGTATGTACATAATCCCAATTTGCGACACGGTGGCTATCGATCGGAGTTACATTTGATTTTTGTGTAATTTAACATTGAGCTGTTGGCATAAGTAATTTTCTTATCTACTAATTATTTAAATAATTGCTACCATTTCTAAATACCATTTTGCAATCACTTTTAAATAGTAATAACGTAGGTTAGGTACCAACTTCATAATTACTTTAAAATTCACTAGTATCAAGACCACTTCTAGTCAAGGTGCGCTATACCTAATTCTGACCTACCAAATTCCTAATCTTTTAAGCTCATCTAGTCTAAGGACATAGACGGTTACTCGGCTAACACAAACATGATACTTGAATAATCAAAGCTCTATTCACTGAGAGCATCAAAACGTCACACTTGACGTATCTGAGAGTGAATCAGGGAATTTTCGCTGTTAGCTCTAAAGTTTGCAAACATTTTAGGTTCAAATAATCGGTTATGGTTGTCTAGTAATGTGCCACACGCACATATACCTCTATATCGTGTATATTGAATGATTTGATTGTTGTATTGAAAATAATTTGACGAATTAACCAAATATTTTTTTAAGGGGTGAACATCATCGAATGACTTCTACCGCCTGGTTAAGGCACAAGTGAATGTCAGACTCTTGATTGGCTGACTAAAAAAACTTCCCCGTTGTTACTCCTGCACTTCGAGCCGGAGCCTCAGTAACCTTTCACGTTCTCCGCGGTTCTGTATCGGCATCAGATCTCATTCTTCTCTCAACCGAAAATTTGAGAAACCCATTTTGAGAAATAAAGAGGTGATATGGAGAGGTAGATCCGTATTGTGTAAACCAGTAATTTTTCTTAAAAGTAAATAATGGCAAAGAATACAATAATTAGGACCTAAGAAATTTCCGATTAAATAAAAAATTACAAAACCCTAATTCATCCCGCAATTGTAATACAATTTTGTATACAGCAACTGGTAGTAGTCATTGCCAATTTCTATATAAATGAAAACCAAGGAACGTTCAAGGACACCCACAAGGCATGGAAAGGCTCATCAGTAGATAGGATATCCATCAGTTATTATACATGATGATGCAAGATGGTATTTAATGTCAGCCATCATCAATAGAACAAGCATTCAAGCCGCATGACTCCGTTTAATAGTCTTTGCAATTGATGCGCACACGCTGGTCTTGATAAATGCGTTCGTTTGATCGACATTCATTGAAGTGGAAATAATTTTGTAATTGGCGCACAAATTTTGATTGGTGCAGTTTTTGAAAAATTGGTGTATTATTGTAGTAGGGAAAAATTTGACTTAACTTGATGAGAATGAGTACCTAAATAATTTGAGTATTGGTATATAATTTACGAAAAAAATGTTTGTTCTTATTTTCAATTACTTGATTGCTTTTTGGCAACGTAACTACCTCATTAAGTTTTACAAATTATTTTTGATTACCATCTAAGTCAGTGTCACGGAAGTTACAACTTCAAACCAACTTTCAAATTGATGTCTTACTTCACTAAAAATACAGTACTATTTTCTTAAGCTCTTTATTTTCAACTTAAGCGTATAAGCCTTACATGTAGCAGATCAATACCAAGTAACGATTCCTTACCATAATTTTATTACTTGTGTCTTATATCTGATGGTGGCTACATTTCAACGTCCATGATTCTATTCAATATGGCCGTCAAATGAGTAAGGAATTCATCAATGGAAATTTGTCCATCATTCCGCATTACTTGTGTGGCTTTTAAATTGGTCTATCAAAATGTCTGAAGCGTTAAATTGTAACATACTGTGTATTGTATTATTCCAGTTCTATATTATTGTTTGTTGTAATGGGATTTTAAAAGTTATTGGAGTTGTTTTCGATAAGAAATCCGGATCTGGGTTTTAGGAAAATCTTTTGGTTAGCGACTGGCGCATTAAAATGGTCTTCGGGCTGTATAAGTGTTTGTATAAATGTTATTTTCGAACATTAGATAAATATCCTTTTGAAAAGTCTATCCTAAAGAACATTAAAATGGAAACAGTTATTGCTATCCGTTCAGAATTTTCAAAATATATCCCTATAGTTCCAAGAATGGATTTCCAGAAATAACAGCGACCAAAAAGGCGCCGCCGACACAAAATATATCTAAACAAGTGTTCATTGACATAATTGAATACCTGATTTCAAACTGAGATAGTCTTTAAACCTAGATACTATCTAAGATCTCGATCACAAACTATTTGGAAGCAATTTGGTGTCGGTATTCAGAATGTCTTAGTTTATAGAGTGGCACTGTCATAGTACATACAGCTATAGTGTTGCAAAATATGTATTCAAATATTTGTAAATGGCTTAGCTATAAACATGTTGAGATAAGATGGAACATTCTAGACACTTTGTTGTCATGCAATGTTTTAGAATAACGCGTGGGTTGAGTATTTCATGTATTGTGTCTTATTAGGTTTTGTACACTGCCTCGTTGACTGAGTGTTAGCAAGTGCGACTGCAGAGCAAGGGCCTCGGTTTCGATTCTCGGATCGGGAAAATTATTACTGGTTTTTCTTTAATTTGTCAGTAGTAGCACGGTGTCTGGAAATGTGCCCGGTATATGGTTCTCCCCTTACTACATGGGACTCATAACATTAATAGTGAAAAGTTGGTGTTACATTGTACAGTGGCATCAAGTGCCATAATGTGCCTACCTCTTCGGGGATAAAAGGCGTGATGTTATGTTTATATAGGTTTCGTAGTCCGTGCTAGATAAAGAAAGAAATTTTTAACTCGAGTTTAATTGTTATCTTCAATCATGGTTAGTAACATTATAACAGTGTAACATATCATATAATAGTGTTATTGTAAGTCAAGATGAGATGAGATAATGGACCTATTCTTTAGTACACCCCTGCTGTAATGTTTAATTCAAATAGTGATTTTTGTGACGGCCTTTAGCCAAACGCTACTTTAGCGCTTGTCTACAGAGAGAGTAAAAAACTAAGTGTCAAAATTTACGTCGATTCCATATAATTTGGTTTTCTATTCTACTTACTTATAGACAAGCGCTAAATGGCATTTGGCTACAGTTGCAGGTATCATACCTAGGTATATGTAATTACTTCATACAATGTAGTGTGCTTACCATACAGATCTGTTCAGATCAAAGTTAATGCATAATTTTCCACATTTATAACGTGGAATTGACTATAAAAGCCAGATATTTTACATTTTAAGTAATTTTATTTCGTACATTAAAGAAGAAAACATAGCGAAACTCATATGGTCTGATGTTTATAACTTCTTCAATCCGTGTTTGGTATTAATATCCGTGGTCAAAGTTTACGAATATTTCAGGGTTGTCGAGACGCGAAACCAATGTTGAATCTTGAAATGACATTCGATGGCCTGAGGCGTGCGGTCTGGCTTTGTTCAAATACTAAATCTGAATCCATGCCTACGGCCCCACATAGAAGATTTGGTCTAAGGTTGCAACACTTTCGTTTCACTTAGTATTAGTTGGTATTATAATTACTTCTCAATAAGGTCTTTACTAACTTAGAGCTCATTTCCGCTTCAGTTCGCTTTTTGCATACAAATACTGATACATATTACTCTCTTAAGAACCCGTTACATATCGAGCTATGCTTTGGTATTTTTTAAGACGCAAAAGTAATACGTAAGCAATAATTTATAAGTTTTTTCTTTCCATTTTTAGCATACGAGTGCTCTAAATCTGTCTATCAACTACATAGTTGTTCATTACATAATAAATTTCGAACTAAAAGAATCTTTTCGTAGCCTTTTAAAGGACTAATTAAAAAAACATCGTTTGTCGGAAGCTGCACCCCTGTGAGACTTGCGCGTGCGCAGCTAGGCGCGGCGTCACTTCCTCAGTTGATCGGCGCCCGTGGCCGGCGGCGGTCGTGTCCGCGCGTAATGGCCTCCCCGGTCCCGTTCCACAGCGCTGTCATTACATCGGGAAATCTAATAAAGCCTATTGAATGGGCAGATCCTTAGAATGGAAGATATAAACCCTAAGCTAATCCTCAAAACATTGATCAGTTTACTAAAATATAGACCATACAGCACAATTAGGACCCGTGCAGATAATAATATCTAAGGAAGAGGGTTAATTAAACTTATTCTGAAAACTCTATACTAAATTTCGATATTAAATTAGTTTTATAATGCGAGAGAAGATGAAAAGCATTTAAGAATTAATAATAAAGGGATTTTTATTCAGTACCAAATAAAATGATTTTATATCAGTCAGTTTCGAAATAAATTCGATGTAACTTCCCATGTCTCGTAATTGAATAGGCTGCACAATGCGACTTGCTCAACCTGCTCACTTTTTGTACAGATTAGGGACAATGGAACGATTATGAAAGATTGCGATCTTTTAATCGACTTTCGATAGTCAATAGTTAAGGCGACAAGCTCACGACAGGACTCAGCAGGGGACTGTTACCGAATACTGCATACCGATCATTATCTTATATTAATTAATTGATATAGCTGTTCACGACCAAGTAGTGAGAATAGTCACACATTATTGTGCAACAAGCAATTAAAAATGTTATATTAAGACATTTGTGTCGCTCTATTATGGCGTTTTGTTTTATAGGGGACATTTTATTACGATAATTTTTCATTTTAATTTATCAACTCCTACACAACTGTGGGAGCAAACTTTTACTTTTTTTCTTGAAATAATTTTCTTGTTCAAAAGTGGAGATCTCTCTTTCGCCGTGATTTACATTTTTTTTCGAATATGAAACGAAAGTGTTATGATTATGGGTAAAATTTGTGGCGTGCGTCACAGCGGTCGAGTTGGAGGCAAGAGCTCGATGGCGCGTAACGGGCGTCCAGTGAAAACTTACAAATAACCACCCATTAGCAGCCTCGAGCGGCGGCGGCGCAGGCGCAACCAACAATTTCACCCTGATTTATATCATCTGTACGTCGATGTACACCGAGAAAATGTGGGAAAATTTTCACTATCCGACAAGACCCGTAATTTGATAAGGGGAATCATCGCTCCGGTTTTGCGATTGAAAACGACAGTTTCCTCTAAGTGATGTGACCGGTCCCTGCGAGAAAACTCGATCGAAGGAAAAGTAGTTTGTAGTGCAACTACCCCTTATAGATGACGTCTCATAAATAATGCCTCCACATAAGTGGGGCGCGCACTGCTCGATTCAAAAATAACATAGGTAACATAATTACTTTAATTGAATCTTGGTTTTATAAATCGTAAAACATTTGACTACACACACACTACAATTAGAAAATACAAAACGAAAATGGCCGGTTATAAACTGGTTCTATTTTTTTTATTAATAAAACTTGCATTTTTAACGAGCTCAAATAAATTTGTTACATGGATGAGGAACAGCTAAGTAACGCTTACTAGTTTATACGGCAGACTCATTCTAGAGCGTGGAATAAAGATGACTCACGGTAATAACCGTCCAGCGACGCCGTATGTCAACGAATGTCAACATAAAATACAGTTTTTAATGGTGTGAATGCGCTATGGTCACATCACAGACGACATACAGCCTTGTTACGATGTACCATGTTACGTGAATTGTAGCTTTAATTACAACTTAGAGTTCAACACATCGAATATTGTGTCAAAGGTTCTGCAAGTAGAGCAACCTTTCTCACGTACTCGACTTTTTTAAACATTACGATCCAACAGTAGCATCAGAAAAGACACCTCGTTTAACCCACAATGACTCTTACGGCAATTGCAAAAAAGATTTTATTTGAGTGCTGACTTTTTATGGTTTGAGAACGCAGTGGCGAAATAAAGGCAACACAGAAGCAGGCTGCGTCAATTGGCCGCGCATTTTCACATAATAAAAAACAGTATATTACGCGTGTCTAAATTCCGTCCGTTACATTCTGAAAATATGTTTTTTTAGCTCTCTGATGACTTGCAGAGGGTAGTTAGTCTGACGATATATGCTACAGTATCGTAAACTGTCGAGAGATCGCTCCGGAGATAAAAATACGAGTTTTTCCATTCACGCAGACATGTATAGAAAATGTTATGATACAAATAAATGTAAGACAACTTTCAAAGACGGTTTCGGACAAAGACCAGTCCGATAATTGATTCGATCGCTTAAAAGACAAGTAGTTTGTATTTTGGGATTCTGATATCGGATGTCAACGAACTGTTTCGGGTATCTTCGGAAGCGGTCGGCGGTTCCTTTGAGTTGTGCTTTAATTTCTTAATCCTAATTGAATTTGTTTGTTCCGAATGGCGAGCGAGATAACGCAACGCACTCGCGCTGATCGATTGTTCGCTGGTTGCGACGCGAGTGCGGTGACCATTCAGTTCGGTAATCGAGGAATGGGATGTCATATTTTAAGTAGTTGATGTTTGATAACATGCTTACCTTTCTGTTAACAATATTGATATGATATACAACCGTTACATTGATATCTGAGCAATTAGGATCTTATTCTTTCACAGCATATCTCTTAAACCCCGAAGTTTTTAAGTTCCTAGGCTGGGTGCCATGTGTATTTGAAGTTGTATGTTTGTAAATGCACCCACGACACCGGAGAAAATTGTAATGTTTTTTTTTTAAATCGATAGCTGACCAAATTGCTATTGTCCCAGACACATTTAAATATAATGGTAACACTATTTGAAACTAATAACCAGCAGAGGTTAGATAGATGAGGTCTATTATTGATTAAGCTTTGTGTATTGTCCTTTAAAGGTGAAGTTTAAGTCGCTATTGAAATCCTCTGTATCTCTTGATAGATGGACATTGGGCGATGTCTATTACGTCATGGAATGCGGAATACTGCGTCCAAGATAAGCTGGTGAATAATTTTGTTATGTATTTCGATTTATGATAAGTAAGCTGATTCTAATTACGTGTTTGTATATTTGATTGCTAACGTTTACAGTACAAATTCCTGTATATCTTATTTCCGTAGGAGTTTCCAAATCTCTTTGTGTAATAGACTGTATTTTAAAGTTTAGATATTACCTAAGAGTATTTTAGTTTCGCTTTGAGAATTTTCCAATACAAAAAATGGAGTGATTTTCTTTAGTTGATAACTGAACATGTTGACTTCAAACGTGAATCTCTTAACCACTGCTCTAAAGACGAAGTATAGCCAATTAAATTTTTATACTTTGATTTATTTACTCCGTCATTTCATCGAGATGATCAAGATTTTTATGTTCTTATATCATCCTATAAAGTAAATGTTAAAGCTTTTGATACAGCGTATTTATTTGACATCGACATCATCCCGTTTTTAAGATTTCTTATTTGATTTTGATTACATTGTTCCGATAGACACCATTCAATAATCTTTTAAATATGCAGCAGCATCAGTACAAAAATATCACATACCATGTTAAGCGTCTTTTGAAAATAAGCAAGTATCTTTGCAAAAGAATCCTCAACAGTTTAATTGAGTCGAATACCTACCACTTATGGTGTCCGCCATAGTATTAAGGACGGACACACACGATGATGCTTTAGGCCCATTTCACACGACGTTAAAATATATCGTCTTTCCTTTTATCGACCTTAATTATTGCCTAAAGACCGACATTTAAGACTGTTTGACGTTTCTTAATCACCTCGATAAGGACTAACGACACTATCGATGTTATATCCGACAAATTGCAATAATAAAATTAAAAGTTTCTTTTTACGCGAATCGAACGTCAGTTTCCCAACGTTTTTTAATGTTTCCTTTGGATTGTGTAATAAAAGGTTTTATTTGAACCTATTAAATTTTATATAAAAATGTCATGATCTCACAGAGATATGAATTTAAGGTGTTTATTTAAACTTTCTGTTTTACGTCCCACTGTGCCTCGTATAAAACAATAATTATACGGTGACACAAGTGGGTTAGGTCATAACAAGCGAAGTTGATTCCGTCAACAGACTAAATTAATGGCACCCGCTGTACCACAAACTGTTGTATAAATCTGTCCACATCAAAATGGCAAATGTTTGTGTGGACACGGTATGTTCTGGAGATCTATATTAGATAACTCCTATTTAGGAAATTAAGATATACATGAGACCTTTATATTTTGTGTCGCGTAAAATTAGTGGTCCGTTCCAAAACAAAGAATTAGTTTGATTTCACAGTGTCTGAGTTTACCGCAAGGGCCGTACATGTCGTCACCGGCTGCGACATCGCCGGCGGGGAAGCGAAAGCGAATCAATCCGGCTTTTATCAACGCTGTGCGTGACCGAGGCCATTGTTAGGAAAGGGAAAATGGGACGGAGGCACCGCGAAAAATAGAAGAATAACGCGGCAGCGCGCTTCATTGGACGTTTTTGTGCGTCGCAAGCGCAACCGTCCGGCGTGACGCGGGGACGCGTGCCACTTCACCCGCAGTCACGACCGACATTCATATACTTGCGACCGGGGAACATCGATTCACTTTTACCTTTCGATACAAACAGTTATTCAAAATTATATCAAAATTTGTGGTAAATTAGTGGACCTTGGCTTTAAAGTTGAAGCGGCACGTGCGGCGCGGAAAGCGTATCTGTCAGCCGGCAACATTAGACTTCTATGTGGAATACATCTGACATAACGATAAGGAGTTTGAACTCGAGACCTTTTCGATCTAGCATTTTACAATTGCGCCACTGTGAAATTGTGGTCGGTGGCGTGTGCTGGCCAGCTTTTATTTATATTGCTTGTAGTGCAGGAGCGCTCACGACCCGGTAATTGATGCTCTAGCTGGCGCGCGTGCCTGCCTGCACCCGATGAGCCGTTATAACTGCTCCAACATACTAAGCAAGCACGCGCTAAACTTATACCACCTATAAACTTTTGCGTCTGTGAAAATATTGGACGATTAGTCGTTGTTTGCTGTCTACGATTGTCGCAAGACTTTTTGCGTCGGTATACACATGCGTTATGTCAAAATGTGTGGTTTTTAATTCATGTGCACTTAGGATTGTACGTTTCTGACCTTGTAGTTGTTGCAGTTTGTAATTAAAACTGCAGTTATTATTGAGATTTATGAGTTACTTTTCACATTAGTCTTAACTTTGTTAGCATTTCTTTCTTTATTGAAACAAAGAGTTTCCTTTTTCTTGTATAGAAGCACTATTTCTATGGATTGTCAGTATGCATATGTGAGCACCATGTTAAACTTAAGATTTTTATTTTTTTTATTAAGTTATTAGTATAATGCGTCAAGAGTGCCTTTGCATTGTTCTTACATATGCGTACAGTATTGAAATATGTATCAGAGACATTGTAGAACATACTTTTTTAAAAAGAGTAACGAATGGAGTTTCTTGCTCGTTCTTCTCCATTCGAATCTACGTTTTGGAATGAGCACCTAGCTTCACCTAATTTCACTGACGGACTGACTGACGGACTATTATTTATTTTGTATTTGTTGACGTTTCAAAAGTACCAAACTATGGTTTAATTGAAATAAATGCTTTGACTTTGACTTTGACATTAGTTTTTATCTAAATCTTAATTTCAATTTACTACAATTTACTTAGATTTAATTCTACTGGTTTTGATAGAGTTAAGGTTGTTCTAAAGTATTTCTTTTCCTAGAACATGAGTCCCCAAGAATTACGTCATTTCTATTGCTAATTGAAGCAAATATAAATTAAGTTTACGATTCGCTCGTTTCCTTTTGGTGATCGAATTTGCTCGTTCTCTAGTAGACAACTTACACCGCAAGTGATTGAATTATGCACATTTCAAATGATACATTAATAAATTATTTTCCACGTAAAATACGTACCTTTATACCGGTTACTGTTTATCCTCTTCTTAATGAGGTATTTTATCAACACACGTATTTTAAAGCTCACGATTTTAAAACACAAGCATACACTTACCATAATTTTATATCCATGTAATGCTCAAAAATCACACGTAATTAACAGTTAATAAACTTCACATTATCTCCTCCACACGGTGTGAAAAAGCCTTAAAAAGCATAAAACTTAAAGGCCTTTGATTACCTAATGGCTGATGAAAATAGTTGAAAATTAACGAAGGCCGGTGCGTAAGCGCCTCCAATCATTTTAAAAGACCCGCAAAGAGTCGTATCTGAAAACGATCAACGTTTATTTCGGCTTTCGCGCAAATGGAGGTAAAAGTCCTCTTTGATTTCGGTAAATTGTATTAAAGTAAATCGATAAAAACGAAAATTGATAAAGTTTTTTTTCCTCTCACTTTACGCGTGAGTGGTTCGTGATTTAAGGCATCGGTTTCTGTGACTCGTTTCGTGAGTGGATTTATACTCCAGTAGGTAAAGTCAGGTAGGTAACGATGATTTACCGATTATTATCGATTGCTGTGTATGAGGCGAAATCGATTTTTCTTAAAATCACTTTACAGATTCCATTAGAGAGCCCTAAATGTTTGTTTTATTGCAGTTGATTTTGTGCTAAATATATTTTTATAGCCCAAGATGTGGCGATCGTGTTCAATAACCAATTATGCAAGTTGCCGTAGCTGTGACCAGTTATTTCAAGTAAATTGGCGTCAGATATTTGTTAGAAAACCGATCGACTTCCCGCGTGTAATTATGGGCGCATCCGTTCTTGATCATTTTTCTTAAGAAAATTTTTATGACGATATTCAACGCAACGTCAAATTGGTTTTTATCGAAATAGCCGTGACCAAGTTTCTATTTAATTGCAAATGTAGACTATGTGCAAAAATTATTTATTATGACCTTATTACGATGTACCCAATAAATTACAGCGTATAGCGTAATTACTGCAATTTCAAAGATTTTAGGACAAACAATAAAATTAATTACCTTGTAATATAGTACTTAAAGTAGTTAAGCTATTTCCTTAATTAAATGGAGTTATGTATACCTTCAGTGCATATAAATACGAACAGGTAAAATTATTCATAGGTTCATATAGCGTATTTAAAGTTTTTCTAGTTTTTTACTACTTATAAGTCACTATTCAAAAACTTGTAGTCAACTACTTACATAAAATCGGTGCACATCTTCAGAACATGTGAAGTATCGATAATAAAATCGAGTGAAACTAGCCGATACTTAATACCGAGAATCTCAATAGAGCTGTTGAAACCACTTCATTTAATCGAGTCACTATCTAGAATATCGATTTTTACTGACTCGATAGCATAATTGGAGCGGCGTAAGTGTAATCATTGGAAACGAGATGGCTGTACTAATCCGGAGCCAGTCAATAAAATCTATTATGTATGCATCTTGTAGCCATTCGTGGTTTTGCGATTTCAAAATGGAATTTTCTTGCTTTCTGCCTTATTTTATCAATGTGTTGGACATAATCGATACAGTTGTGGCAATGTGTTAATTTATTTTCATGAATAGCATAGTTGCTTAAAGTTGTTTGTAATTTCCTACGGAAGTTTTTTTAAGGCTTTATACAATGTTATGTTTAATAGTGGAACTGAAGCGAATATGGTCGTATGTTTGATTTTTGGACTTTTGGAAAAGCGCGACTGCATCGGAAAATAGGTTTGCGCCGTAACGACATAGTTTTATTAATATTATACAGTTTTATTAGTATTTACTAACAAACTTAACTCTATTACTAAGCACTCATTGCTACTATTATTGACTACCTTAAGATTTTCCTACCTTTTGAACGATATGTGTGCTACATTTTTGGATGACACCGGTAATATTTTAGATTAATTTAAGTAGGTAACTGAGCGTGACGTAACCGTAGCTACTTTACAATTTCAAAAGATATGATCGTACGCTTAAGATTTAATGATTTGCATCATGCGTAATCATCTGCGAGATTATAAGATAAAAATAAACTTGAATGACGTGTGGGGACATTTCTGGACACTATTACGTAAAATAGTGACCAATTGTAAGAACGAGAGTGGATTGCGTAGACGCATGCCTTCTACAATTGGTCTAAAACTTTCACTGTTAAATGTAAATAGATTTCAGACTACTATTGGTATTGATACATTTTTTTATAATAATTTCTCGGAAGCGATCGATGTAGATTGAGCACGTGTCTAATTTATCTGAAAATGTAAGGAACATGGTAAGGTTATTATCGGAAAAAATAAGTAACAGAGACATGTAATGATTATTATCTTTCATGAGCTTAAGTAATCTTACATATGTAATCGATGGTCTCAAAAATCTACTTACGAGTTTTTGATATACCTAGTTTCTTTAAAAAAATATATCATTTTCTAATGATCTAATGAGAACATAGTTAAACTTTACTTATGCATTATAAGTTATAAGGAATCAGGTAACTCTAAATCTAAGAACTAGTAAGAATCCAATGTCTGTGCAGATGTTCACATAAATCAGGTGGATTAGTTAGGCGATGTACAATTAAATGAGATTTTATTTAAAGGAAATTCGCAATTATTGCTCGAGAAACGTCCAAACGGAGCTACCGGGTGATAGAACTAGTTTAATAAAGTATAAGTATTATATAGAGGTATATGCGTACACGCCGATAGTTTGTTCAATTATGGAGACAGAAATTTGGATTCGATTTTAAATCGATTACTGTTTATTGAATTTTCCGATTAATGGAGTAAGCTTGTGTTTTGGCGTAGGTCATCTAATGGGATAAAGATATATCTCAGTCTAGTTCTTCAGGCATTTTAATGCCTGTTGATGTTCCATATTATTATTATGTAAAGCTATGCGTGTACGTCGATTAAATCATTAACTTAACAATTTTATAGTCTTCTTTTATCTAACATTAGCATATTAATATAGTTTTATGTTACTAGTACCATTTGACGCTCTCAATCGCTTTATCTAGAATCTAAATTGTTCTATTACAATATTAAATGCTAAGAAATTGGCACTAACACTTGCGGACGCCATTTTGTTGATATCTACGGGTCATTTTGTAAATGCTTTTAAGTTATTGTAAATATTTGATAAATATTTTACAAATGTAAATAATATTACGTAAGCTAAATAATCTAAATAAAATTGACCGTATAGTTTGGTTAGAAAAAAAAGAGTGACAAAGAGTGCTAGAGAGAAGAGAAGACAAAAAAGAGAGAAAATAGTAATAGTAGCAAGAATTCCACAAGTTAATAAGATTTCATTATAGAAATTACAATGCACCTATATACAAAAGAAAGCCTAGATTTCAAGCCTTTTATAGAAACAACGGGTATCCAGTGGCATTGCGCACAAATTATGTATTTTGATGTGATCTTAATACGCAGCCTGTCTCTGATTCTAGGCGATAAGCGTAGTACTATAATGACTCGGTTCTTGCATTTTATTTGTTTGTTATTTATCTGGAGAAAAATGTATTTAGTATAAATTTATATTTGATATTGCAAGTTGCTTGTTACTGGCTGGTGATGGTCTGGAACTTATTAGAGAATGTTTAATAATGGATGCCTTATGGCTGATATGATGAAGGTGTTACTGTACTCGCTAGTAAGTAGCGCATTATGCCAACATGTCTAAAAGTATGTAACAGAAACCTTATCAATAAGATCATTGTTCTTGAATGTGTATATTATAGTTTAGACAACAAATTAACATTTCCAAACTTTGCTTGTTAGAAAAATCCGGACGAGTCCGAAAATAACGAGTCAACTTTAAATATTTGTACAGATACCAGCATAACAAGCTACCCAATCTGTAAAGCTTCTTTAAGGGATTTTCAACTATATGGTAAGAAAGAAAAGGTTGAGAATTCAGTACAGAGTTCTATCTGATTGGGGCAGTTTGAAGTGCAGCCTATCAACAATCTTCGTTGTTGCTACCAGCTTACCAATTTCAATAATTACATCTAAATAACCAGCCCCAATTTGATATGACCAGATGTTTTTTCTCCAATTACCGCATAACTATACAAACTACATATCGATAGACAAACTATGATTACGATACATCGGTATAAAAGCAATCGACTTGAAATCGAGATGGTTACTAGTGGCGCAAACCCGCGTAATATCAATTGTAGGCAACCGCAAATGGGTACTCACATTAAGCTATGCAAAACCAGGTTATCATGGTCTCTCGTTGTGTGATCTGTCCGCACATTCGACTGTCAGTTTATACTGGTTGTGTATAGTTTGATGTGTTTCCGTGGGTACCTGGACCCGTTGCTTTCGCGATGTATCGAAGGAAAGTGGGTCTGATTCACAATGTTCTTTGATAAGGCTGTACAGATGCTGTAGCTTTGTTGTTACTGAGATTTTATTATGTAGATTCATGGTGCATTTTTTATTTTGTAGCTGTTCTTCTGTTTTTTAGTTGTTACTTATTGGTTTTAATTAGGGTTTTTTAGAGATCAAGAACTCCTGTCTAAGAGGGCTTTAAATTGTATGTAGCACCTATATGTAAATTGTAGTTTTCCCGTTCAGGGATAAAATATGGCAAATAAGTACTAGACTTCAGGTCCATTACCTGAAAGGTTAGAAACTAAAAGATCTGGACTACAAAAACACCAGTTCTAATAGGGATTTTTAGAAAGCATATATCCGTTTTTGTTTTAAATAACCTAACCTCAAGCACATCTATTGCAAGTGTGATAACTAGACCAGCAAACTAGTTATAATGTACTAAGTGCAAAAAGTCAAAACCTGTTTAATTGCCTGAATTATTGAACATCTTTAGGATCAAAAGAAAAAAGAATTTTGCGAATCTGTAACACTAATGTTTATTTTACGACAACATTAATTTATGAGTCGAAAGTCTTGTTTAAATGTAATAAAAATGCAGCTGATAAAATAAAAAAAAATATTTTGAAAGTTTTGGGATGCACTGAAAATTGATGCCACTACTAGAGAGAGAGAGAGAGAGAGGAGAGAGAGAGAGAGAGAGAGATATACTTACTAAAGGTTTTTCTTTTTTGTAATCCTAGTGAAGTTACCAGGTGATCCAATTACGTAAATATCACGCTTACAACGCACTTGAAATTCCTTTGGGAACTCCCATAAAGAAGTATTTGTGTTAACAATAAATAAACAGACAAGATATTATATCATATCATCATCATAACATCACGCCTTTTATCCCCGAAGGGGTAGGCAGAGGTGCACACAGAAGTAACACCCACTTTTCACTATTTATGTAATGAGTCCCATGTAATAGGGGGTGAGCCTATTGCCATATACCGGGCACATTTCCAGACTCCGTGCTACTACTGAGGGTTTTTTAAAAAACCCAGTAATACTTTGCCCGACCCGGGAATCGAACCCAAGACCCCTTGCCCGGCAGTCGCACTTGCGACCACTCGGCCAACGAGGCAGTCCAAGATATTATAATAAGACATTATCATTTTAATGTTATTATTAACTCCAATTGTTAAACATTCCACTGTTTATGGTCCTTCTGTGTAAACATGAACGAATTAATAATCGACATAATATCGATTCATTCAATATTTTACATCTTGTTATTGGAGTCAATACATTAATATAAATAATCAATTATATTAAATTACTAGTATTATCCTATGGTATTTCTTGCCTATTTAGAGCAGAGTAGGTAGATAGGATGAACTTTAGAATTAAGTAGTCTTTCAACGATAGGACTGGTCGACGCAAAAGGAATTATGGTAATGTAAATTGAACTGTTTTTCACAGAAACACGTAAGCAAACAAACAGACAAACAATACACCCTTTAACATGTTAAACGCCATGGCAGTCACCGGTGACCGACATTAGCGGAGGATTTGCCTTCAACAATTATTTGTTGGCAGCCAAAGCCTTAAATG
Source organism: Spodoptera picta (assembly GCA_038387885.1). Taxonomy (NCBI): domain Eukaryota; kingdom Metazoa; phylum Arthropoda; class Insecta; order Lepidoptera; family Noctuidae; genus Spodoptera; species Spodoptera picta. The sequence goes on along the minus strand of JAZHFQ010000100.1, from coordinate 1,130,046 downwards.
ATAAATTCTTCTTATAAATTATTCTATAAATTTAATGTATGTAAATCTAATATTGTATAATTATTTAAACACCGATTTATTATTTAAAATATACTAAACTATATTGTACGTTAAATATGACACTGCTCAATTTTATGATGTAAATAATAATATTTCGTTAGCATTCAATAGTTCAATTGAAACTTATTGGTTAAGTAGGTATTAGGTTAGAACTGCGGTTATGTTTAGCTGGATAAAATAGGTTGGTACCTGGTTGGGGCTATTTGTAATTTATTTTCTATTAACATTTCAGATTATATTTCGAAGATATATTTATTAAATATGGGTTTTGTAAATGGAATTGTTATATTTTAGAAAAGTTTGTTGTGACAAAAAGTTTCTGAACCCACATAAGGTTTCTATTTATTATATTATTTTTTATTTTATTTTTATTTATTATTAGAAGGTTCTAAACCTCCAAATTTTCAAAATCCCATAACAAATACTGTCAAAAACGCAATGTGTATCTTTACTTGTTATTTTACGTAAGTGCCTTTTATTTTATATTGTACGTATAATTTAGTGTTATGCGCATAGGGTACTTTATCAACAGCACTAGCTGATTCGACGGTAACAACTCAAGTTAATCTGACAGTGGCCAGTGGTGGCCAGTAAGTTACGGTCAGGTATATATCCTATACAATCAAGTAGGATAATGTGACATCTGCCGAGCACTTAACGTAACTAGGCTTTTGTTGCATGTGACATAAACTCCAATAATGGAATTAACTAAAAATCGGGGCTTATTCACGTGAAAATACTGATAAAAGAAATAATAGAAAATAGGAATAAATACCAATAATTGAAGTTGAAGATTGCTTGCTTTTTCCTGAATTAGAAGTTTAGCAAAACTAAATCTGGAAGCAGACACCAGTTTTCTACAGACTAGACTATAGTCTGGAGTCAGCCTAACCTATATGTGTCTTGTACATGAAAGGCTTTGTCATAACGCTATGCTCGGCGGGCAAGTCGGAGATCGAATTTTAAGTCGCGTCGCGTCAGCTTGGCCTGCGACTAAAAGGTTCGAGTCTAATCAAAGTACGGCTTCGCTAAGATAATATAATATTTTTCTTAACCTTGATATGTCAATTTCCAGACCGCCCAGCTATGTATATTAAATTGAGTTTTATGAAAATTTTATGATCAATTATGATTGGTTATTTAACCAAACAAAGCAGTATTTAATTTAAATTGTTTTTCAATTAGCCAGCATCCCGTTCGAAGGATAATAATATATTATCGTGTCAGAACTGATAATGTTTAGTCAAATAAATACGTTCAGTTTCATTTGAGATTCAATCAACAGCGATATAGTGGGTTTAATTATATTTTAAAAATAAGTTCGCATATCATTAGTGTAGTTCTTTTCTCTTGTGTAGAGGATGTGCATTTTTGCATACAAATCACACCTAGTACTAGAATAGTAAGTAATTTCAGGATTACAGAACCAATTATTGGCAAACCATGAGTTCTGTCTAAATCCTGCAAGATAAAAAATAGACATGTTCTTTTTATGACTATATTTCAATTCAAATTGTCTCTTCGTGAGGGAATCGAAAAAGCTACTGATTGACGGATCATCATACATAGTACATAGAGTCCCATTTATGATTATATACACTTTTATTTCTCTTCTTTTTGACTAGCATTTATCATTTGGCTACTATCCCGTGTAATGATAGTTTAGTTTTCCATAAAATGCCATAGAATTCAGTTATCTGAAACCGATGTCGAATGAAGTGTAGTTATTTTAGTTCATTCGTTTATAGTCATGTTGTAGTGGTCAAGAGGTTCGCTGGAATGATGACGTGGGTGGTAGAAGTGGCAATTATGTTAGGAGTGGGAAGTGCCATTCTCGGGAACGTTTAAAATAGAATTATACTCCAATATTATATGTAAGGTCTCTAGTAATTCTCTAACTTAATGTCTTCACGAAACCAAACTGGGGTTCGTAGGAATGGGAGTTGTAATATAATCATCGTAAAATTCTAATCTTTGAATTTAGGATTATGTTATATTTATTCAGCTCCAATCTGACGATTTTGATATCATTAGGGTGGCCTATGTTTAGCAGTAAACGTCTTATTCTTATATGATGATCGTATTAATAAAATTTGTATCCGTATATAAGTTGTTTAATGTTGATAATATCTAGTGTAGTGTTACCTGTTTAACCATTAATCAATAAGAGATACAAAGAAAATTTAAGTAAACACTTTATTACATAAAACATTATTACTAATTGTGTTTTAAATTCTGTTTTGCATATTATTATTGTATGCCTCAACGGCGGGACATAGCTGTACTTTTTTATTATTTAAGACCTATATTTCTGATGCATACCTATAGTCCACAATAAAGACGATTTGATTTGATTTGATTTGATATACATACATAATATATACATACAGGTGAAACTGAGAACACATGTTTATGAAGTCGGTTAAAAAAAAGAACTAAATTCAAATGTATTGTATGTAAACGATTTAGAAGCAAATACACATCACACACTTATCAAACATCAGCAGCTTATAAGTGGCCACTGCTGACAAAGTCCTCTTCTCACACGGAGAAGGTTTGAGCATTAATCGCCACGCTTGCGCAATGCGGGTCGGTGATTTCTAACTTAAATTATAAGACCAGGTTTTCTCACGATCACGATGTTTTCCTTCGCAACATGTAACGAAAGTACATATAACTCGGAAAAAGTCACATTGGTACTTGCTGTTGGTAGGTTCCCTACCCGCACCCTCATGCATGAGAAGCGGGCGTCATAGATCTCTGAGCAACTACGAGAAGCAAATAACCATACGGCTATATTATCTCAAGACTAAATTAACCTCGTTGGCCGAGTAATCGCAAGTGCGACTACCGGGTAAGGGGTCTCGGTTTAAAAATCTCAGTAGAAGCACGGAGTCTGGAAATGTGCCCGGTATATGGCAATAGGCTCACCCCCTATTACATGGGACTCATAACATAAATAGTGAAAAGTGAGTGTTACATTGTACAGTGGCATTAAGTGCCGAAATATGCACCTCTGCTTACCCCTACCAGAATAAAAAGGCGTGACGTTATGTATGTTCAAATTAACAAAATATGGGATGTATTTAAAATGTTCGCCATTCCATTTGTATGTTATATTATGTTACTAAATTAACCTACTTATACAACTAACCATACAACTAATATAGAGGTATTACAGGAACATAAGTAAGAACCATTAATAAAATCTCAGTTAACATTACTGACAGCCGTTTAACCATCAAACTGAACGAGTAATTACAACTAACACACCCGACTCCGCTTGCATTAAATGGTAATTAAAACAGAATAAGATCAGAAGCTACACGAAGTAATTACTTCTGCGTACGCGCATAAATTAAAACGATTTTGTTTTATTGGTTTAATGAAGTATGGTTTTTGCTAAGGAGCTATCTATCATAGGTGTCTTGGCATGGGAGAGTGGTTTGTTGGTTCGTGTGGCTCAGGCAGCTGAGGACGTAGTCTCGACTTTGATATTCAAATCGAGCAACATCGAGGTGAAATAGTGGTTTACAGTCAGGTTTTTGTTTTGCCGAACCTAAGAAAAAATTATATCAGATGTTTTCAACCAAATCTATTTGCAGATTTCAGTTTTCAAATCCAAATAGGATCCGTTTAAAATCCAACTTAGGTAAATCTAATAAATTGAATGTCTCCTACTTTTATCATCACGCCTTTTACTCCCGAAGGAAAAGGCAGAGGTAACACCCACTTTTTACTATTTAAGTGAGTCCCATGTAATAAAGAGCCTATAGTCATATACCGGAAACATTTCCAGACTCCGTACTCTTAATGAGAATTTTAAAAAAAACTCACTAATACTTTGCCCGACCTGGGAATCGAACCCGAGACTCAGCCAACGAGGCAGTCTCCTACTTCTAGGCTCACAATGCAATAATGCTATTAAAACTATTCTATTCAAGTCTTTCCTTAAAGGATAGCCGTGATACTATGAAAGTCAGTAAGTGGATGTTCCGGGGAATACAATAACTGGATACAGGTGCCTCGTGGAGCAACCAACGAATTGGGATCAGAGGTCACAATGGCGTGTAAGTGTTAGATTGTTAGACAGAACTCCTTGTACTAGATACCTCGTCTTCTATTATAGTGGGTCACTAGAGGTGATGGTGATGGTTATTTTTCCATGAAGGCGGTGGGCAGAAGAACAGTATCTACCTCTACATATGTCTGGCGTTTACATTAACGATATTAAAGTTGCGATGTTCATTTATTGTTAGATCTTTTTATCCGACTGATTTCCTTTATTTATACCAACAATAAAGATTTATAATACTAGCTATAGACCAGCTATTGCCTGCGATATCGTCTGCGTAGAATATGATACCTATTTTATCTATCTACCTATCACCTAAGTCAGCCCATATCCTGCCTGTATACCAAATTTCATCACAATCCGTTAGTTTTAAGTAGTCCAAAATTTCTGATTAGTTTTATTATTAAAATTAATTTCATTCTTTAGGCTCGTTTCTCAACTTTTGAAATACGAAAAACTTTAAACTATCTGTTAAGAAGGTTGTACTTATTTTTATACAATGGTGTAGAATTGAATCAAAGTTTAATATCAAGAACTAAAAGTTCTTTTTAACTTTGCAGCACGCATCTGAGGAAGTATTACCACAGGTACAAGGTTCCGGTTGCCGTTCGTCGACCATTTCCCTTGAAAGTAAAACAATAATAACTAGAATTAAATCGTAAAATCTGATTACATGTTGGACTAGTAGTCTGATGCGATTAAAAGTAAAACATTTTATGCAGATATCAAATAGATTTCTAGACCTCTTTTGAGAACCAAAAAAATCAGTTTAGATAACAGAATTGAAACCACGCTTGACAGTCCACTTTTACGAGACATAAAACATTGTACATGATGCAAATGACTCTAATTTATTCAGATTTAAGATGGAAAACGGCGCTCCTAGGAAAATTTCTCCGCGGCGGTCGTTTGCCGCGATTATATCGGTGCATGTAATGCGTGCAGATGCATGCAGTCCCCGATGTAGTGTCACACTGTTCTCTTGTACTGGATGCGATATGGAAAAAGAAACTGAATGTGCTTACACTTAATACTTAATTTAGCATGTTACTTGTAATTTGCGAACTTGAAATTTCTATCTTTGGAGAATCTTGAGAAGATTGGCGAAGTATGAACATATTACACTACAATTTCCGACCACTGATTGAAGGCCTCTTCTCAAGAAATGAAATTTCATACATTAACTGCTTTTTATTGGCACCTACAATAATGGAAGAAATCTTATTAAAATGGGAGAAAAAGAAACAGATTATATGGTGAAAACAAAACATAAACACACAGTCATGTTTTAAATAGATAATAGAATTGATTTTCACATTCGTCGATCAATCTTCAAGACGAATAAAACGCGTTTAATCTACTGCATAATCCATATAAAATTAAATCGTAAGAACAAGTACGTTTCACAACGTACGTAGCGAGTACTGTGTGTATGCGCAGTGTAGTGGAAGACAGATGTCAACTATTTATCTTGTAAACGTCTTCACAGATTTCAATCACGTTTTTCCTAAAGAAGCGAAAAAAGCCGTTTTAATGTAGACGTGCTGACATAATTAAGATCATTTTCCCTTAGCAGAATTAGTTTTGATGTTGTAGTTATGGATTTTTGGTACACGGTTTTATCTAGCAGTAAAAAGAAGAGATGAAATTTGTCTAGCAGTAAAAAGAAGAGAAGAAACTTGTCTAGCAGTAAAGAGAATAGCTTACTATACCTAGAGCTCTAAGTTCGAATCTCCCTCTGCCGTAACAGGCGTTGCACCGTGTGGGCTCCGGTGCAAGTTAATAAGTTCGATTCTCCCTCTAGGGATGTGCCGTAACAGGCGTTGCACCGTGGGGGCTCCGGAGCAGGTTGAACTGTCAAACACCAAGCGGTCACCGGTGACCGCAACCTATTGTTCTATAATTGTGTCTATAATGACGGTACTCGACGAGTTAGAGGATCCAGTGTCCCCTATAACTGAAAATGGTGGCTACTGGGATGGTTTTAGTGAGGTAAGAAAGCCACAATCATTCTCTAACAAGTCCTTCTCCCTAAAAACCTTGGCGCCTTTTAAAGGTTTTTTTTTTAAGGGGGAAAATCATCGAATGACTGCTCCCGCCTGGGTGAGGCGGAAGGGAGTGTCATACTCTTACTGACTAAAAACCACCCCGTTCCTTCTCCTGCACGTCGAGTCGGAGCCCCGGATACCCGTTAGGTTCTCCGCGACCTTTTAAAGGTTTAAGCTGTCATAAAAAAAGGTTCCATTTCCAAATCGAACACACAGTTAATTTACGATGTTGTTTTACGTAACGTTTTCCTTATTGATTTTTAGAATCAATAAAATTGCTCTCTACCTCTAACATATTATATGGCTACTCTAAATTGTAGAAAGTTTATAAAATGTCCATTATTCGTGTTAAACGTAAAAAGTTTGGAAATTATTTTGATAGCTACTCACTTTGGCTGTAATATTTTAGTACTTGGATTATAGAGAAAGTCTATATTGTCCATAATGGCTTCAAATACTTACTTGGATTGACTTAACTATATCCTTCACTTAGGTATTAATGTGTTTTTTTATATAATTCTTTGTAAATGTACTTAGAAAGGTGTGAATGTTTAATCTTGGTATGAGTAATATAGGTAATCTCAAAAAAGGTAGAAATAAGCAAGTTATCAATTTAAGAAATTGCCTAGTGCTTTCATTCGTAACTTAATGTAATATTAATTAGTTAATATAGAGTTAGTAAAATATGTTGGATAATATTGAAATAAACGGAACATTGAACCGGAACCATCATGCTCTGCAGAAGCACTGACAATCTCGTAACTCACGAATAAAATCTGTACTGTTACATCGTTTTAAATACTTATTTTCAAAATTACAACCCTAAAAAGTCCGTGGCGTATTCAGTAATTCTTTAGAGACGGTTTTAGTGCAACATGTTACGAGGTATTACAAGAAGGTGCTCCACTAGTAGTCGACTAATCGCAGGCCTGAGGTCAGACCGTGTAGGAGCCCTGCGGCCCGCCACGTTTATTCTAATAAGCCCTGGCTACCATTATAAAGTTTGCCCATCGCCCTTTATATATGTCGGGGTACGTTATAGTTTTAACATTAATTTATTTAGTTTGCGCTTTATGCTGCGATGGTGGGTTAAGATTTGCTTTCGTTTGTTGTGGTTTTATTTGGGTGATTAATGTGGTTATTACATGTGGTGCTGATATTATATTATATTGGTCTATAAGGATGTGTTTTCGTATGAATTATTGCCAAAATGACTTACCTATTAGCGCTTTGACGTGGTAACTGGGTATAATCTCATTTGCGGTAGTCAGCTTGGCGGCGGTAATAGTACACTGTAACAAATAAACAAACGTTATAAAATCAAATCATATGACCATGTACAAGTTTGTAGGAAACGATTTAATAAGAGCAAATGTAAGCAAATTACACGTTACCTTACATATAGAGAAGACGAACGAAATCAGGCTAATAATTGCCAATAAAAAATGTATAGGTCTTGATGACAAATAAAGCGGCTAGTTCGCGAGTAATGACTGTGATTGACTCAACAAATAATAACGGTTGTTAACAAATAATAAGGCTTAGTCGCAATAAGTTAATTTCATCGACATCTGCTCGGTTGCGCAATTCAGACGTCCCCAAATACTGTTGCGACAAAAAGACGCAATTATTTCATTGTATTACAAAATCAGTTTCAAATTAGTCGCATCGTGACAACCCTGCCGATCGATATAGAAGTCTATTGAGTTTTAATCGCGTGATCTTTGAACCGTTGCCAAATGTTCGCGAGCCCTGTATTGTCGCTACATCGCTACATAGAATGATTCACGATTCCCGCTTTAAAGCTGAAATAAAGTGGGTGTTGCGGCTCACTTTTACACAGATAATATAAATTATTAGCGATACTTGAACAAGATTACGTGATATTATACTTTTAAAGTGGAACATCGTAATTTTTAAGTTAACGATCGTGTTTATGAGGTCGTAAATTATTTGTATTGCAATATTTGTAACGAGTCTTTGTTATTTGTAAGTTTCACTCATCCTGCTTGTAAATTGTTTGTTTTATTAAATGTGTATTTTAAACTGTGATATAATAACTGTTTACGAGAAAACCGTTTCTTGTATAATCGTCATAATAGAGGTAGTAAGTCGAAATTGTAAGATCAAACACTCATTATATGTTACAGATCAAGTACGTACCTACCTACGTGCCTAGTTTAGTTTCTAAAAGGGAAGTCTAGACCAGCAACACCGCAATGACTGGCAAATCTAAGAAATAACTAAATATTCATAAAACCACTTTACACAGATGAAATTATATAGTGCAGAGACGTATTTTATTCGCGTAAGCGGAAAATAATTTCTTTATAGGCATAGAATCGATTAGTAGCGCGCTTTACGATGCGCGTGCGCTCCTCCGGGTGCCGGGTTTATTGCAGACCGCTGTACCTAAGTATTAGGTGCACATAGTTGTGCCCAACTAGTTGGTAATGATTTAAACCTTCGGTTAATGAAAAATTAGACTTGTAACGTTGGAGCTAGTAAATGTTAATGGACGCTTAAATACTTATATAAATTTTAGGTTTAGGTTTTATGTATGCGAGTAACTGGGGTATAATTATATGTTACGTGTGGTGGGAGGCAACATTTTAACTCTGGTATTACTAAAAGTTAATAGTTCGGTCGTTTTGTAGCTTGCACAAGAACTCTGTATTTACCTCTATAGTTAAACAGTTTTCAATTATTAATTTTCATGTCGTTTGGTTGAAATATTAAGTACTAACTTTTGTCTGTGTCTTTCATTTGTAGCATTGTTAAGTATCGTATACGGATGTTACTTGGTGAGTAACCTATTAACGTAGGTGCTAAATCCCTTTTGTAGAAACAAATCATTATCATAAATCAAGTTCACAATACATTGACATCGAAGACGCCTCGTAATATTTCAGTTTGTGAATTTTATAGGGAGGTACTTGAGCAAGGGAACCTGATATTCTGAAATTTAATATCGAACTAACTCTTATTTACCAGTAGATCATTAATTGCGCAACAACATTGTTGCAGGGTTTAATTAATGGTCTTATAACACAAAACTAATGACAATATATTCAAATTGTTAAATCCAGAAAACAGGTGACCCGATTAAACAAACTTTAGATCGAGCTCTTATAGCAGATCTATGAAACACACTACTTACTATAAATCTCATTTAACAAACTCACATTTTCATTTTTATTGCAAAGAAAACTTTTATTCCACAAAAAAAGAAACATTATATGAATTACCCCAATATATCTAAAGTCAAAACACTATGACGGCGAATAACAACATACTATATTTCTCAACAATGCGGTTGCCTAACAAGACATATAAGTTACCTGCTCTGATCATCATCAATGAATGAGTACCTCTTATACAGGTTGTCCAAATATATGAAGTTATATTTTAAACTAAACGTCTACTAGGGGATATTAAATGAATTAATTCTACTTTTATACAAATATGTTACTGTTGCAGGATGTTTAAAAATCTTGCAGTGACAAAAACTGACACGTCAGTGCCTTTAGCCAAATGCCACTTTAGCGCTTGTCTACAGAGAGAGTAGAAATCAAAATGTATGGGGATGACACTGACAAGTGTCAAAATTTACGTCAATTCCATATAACTTGGTTTTCTATTCTACATGTAGACAAGCGTTAAATGGTATTTGACTACAGCTGCAGGGCTGTTAATGCAATTTAGTAGGTATACAACGCGTCATTGATAGTATGAGACGTCTTTCGCGCTTTCTGACCTAATAATCCAAGTAACTTATATGGACCGGGGAAGTTGCTAAGTGTACTAAAGTGTATTAAAATATTTTTGAGAAGGTATTTAAGTTTTATCACTAGTAAAAATAAATAGTATAAACAAAGTCGCTACCCGCCGTTAGTCCGTCCCTATGTATGCTTAGATCTTTACAACTACGCAACGGATTTTGATGCGGTTTTTTTAATAGATAGAGTGATTCTTAAACTGTCAAACACCGGTGACCGCAACCTATTGTTCTATAATTGTGTCTATAATGACGGTACTCGACAAGTTAAGGAAGGTTTATAAGTATAATACATGCATATTGCACCCGAGCGAAGCCGGGGCAGGTCGCTAGTATTTTATAATTCAATCACCCTTTAATTCGATTACAACATGTATAAAACGCACAACTGGCAACATCCTATATAATACGGTAACAAAGGTATGAAGGTACAAATTATTTGAGAGCATCATTACGTGGTTAGCTGTTGAAAAAATGGATGTTGTGCCGTCTTCTGACATATCCGTGTCAAGACTGGTGTACTTGGCACGTGCCGCTTTACGTAATGAAATCTTAGATGATTAGCACCCATTTGTTTCAGAGTTTTTACTTTTTTTTTGTTCGTACTGCTTCGTTGGCCGAGCGGTCGCAAGTGCGACTACCGGGCAAGGGGTCTCGGGTTCGATTCCCGGGTCGGGCAAAGTATTACTGGGTTTTTAAAAATCTCAGTATTAGCACGGAGTCTGGAAATGTGCCCGGTATATGGCAATAGGCTCACCCCCTAATACATGGGACTCATAACATAAATAGTGAAAAGTGGGTGTTACTTCTGTGTGCACCTCTGCCTACCCCTTCGGGGATAAAAGGCGTGATGTTATGTTATGTTATGTTTTGTTCGTACTGGTCATAGTGTGTGGCTCTGGTGGTCTCTGGTCGTACTGTGATTGTGTGTCCAGATCATGTTTTTATAATAACTTTCGTGAAACATACTAAATTAAGTACAAGTTGCCAGTTACTCACGTGAATATACTGAGGACAGCTCTACTAGATTCGAGCCACAGTGGGACTCTTCCTCATGGGCACTGTGCGTGGTCGCGCAGCCTACACCGCCGACGCCTCAGCTTTTCTCAGTATTTTCACGTAAGTGGCCGGCTCTTTTTAGTTAAACTATGTTTTTTTGAGATTTTTTTGGTGTTGCTCCTAAACAGATGAACCGATTTTGATGACAGAGATAGTTGTCTATAAACAGAAGTGTAGTTGAAACTATTCTGAGTCTAAACAAAAGTTAGTACCAATATGTCTTTTATGGATATCATTTACCTCTAGATATCTGTCTCTATATTTTATATTCGCCATAAACGTCAAAGCCAATGCTAACCAGTCTTTCTTCCTGTGTGTCTCATCAAAACCTGATGATTCTGATACAATGCATTGAAGACCACTATTATTCCTCACAGAAGATTAATGTGACAGTAGAAACTATCTCTTATCTTGATGTAGGTTAAGGTCCATTATCCATTATCTGAATTGAGTAACTAGAATACAATAGGGATTAATGCTCGCGTTAATTACGCATTTAGGTAATAATAAGATCATTTTGTAATGTTCTTCTTTTGATGTATTTTTGAGATATGATTCATTATAGATGTTAAGTCGCAATGTCTCATATTTTATTTATTAACCTTAAAGTGTTGGTACTTTTAGTAGCAGTGTATTTTTAACAGACTTCAAAAAGAACTTGTATTTATGTATGTATGTTAGCGTGTGATTATCTCGTAATTGGCTCATTTAAATTAGGTTTTCCGAAAAGTGTTTGTTACACTTATATTTGGAGAAGGTTTTAGTATTTAAAAAAGAGGGGGGAGAGGGTCAATGACCAACATTGATGTTGAATAGAGAAATTCTAATTTTTCACAATTTACGCAGAACAAACATATTAACAGAAAATTTATAACTTACTAATCATGTGGACAAAATAAACTGAAGTACCAAAATAATGTCATGTTTTCTACAATTACATTATAAAATTACCAGTCGTAAACTTAGTCATTAAGTTTAATATTCGCTACTCATTGTATTGTAACCTAATCCTGAAAATAATGGCAATAGAGAATTAGACACAGTTTAAATGTTTGTTTCTATCGTTTTTATGAAGTCCTGTGGGTTGTTATGTCAAAATGTTACAGCATAAGGTCTCGAATTTCATGTCCTCATAGTTTTTAAGGGACCATTATTTTGTAACTATTTCTACTGAAATTGGTAGTATTATGTTCTTGAAAATTAAATGCCGTATTTTAGCTAAGTTTACTATGTATATAATTATTTGTTTACAACCCATCGCCAAATTTGCTGGCACCAATGATGCTATAAGTAAAAATGTTTAGGTTATGACCTCAAAGATAATGACGATACAGTGGTCACATGCCGCCGTGTATTGTACAGAGAGGCTCTAGGTAGACACATAGGTCTCCATAGGGAGGTGCCGTAACAAGCGTTGCACCGTGGGGGCTCCGGGGCTGGTCTACTAAGAGAATCCGGTGACTCCTTCAGGTGCGGATGTTGACTACCGGGAAGGTTTTAGTGAGGTAAAAATCCTACACTCCCTAGTCTATAATCCCCAGAAAGGTTTCCCTCCGTCAACAAAAAAAAAGGTTACCTTAACAATATTCTCTATTAAAAAATACACTCATAAATACGTTAAGACGCACCGCAAGTCTACTAACCCACCGAAAAATGTGGCCAATAGTCCATTTACAATCCCACTTTCTTAGCGCTTTATATGACATATAAACCTTTTTACTTACAACATTATTAATTAGCCGTCACCGTTTGACACTGGCTGTATTGGAGATTCGGTTGCCATTAAATCGCCTGGGCACGATGGGCTGAGCATTGAGCACTTAAAATATGGAGGCGTCCATCTGCCGAGAGTTCTGTCTATGTTCTTCTCATTGTGTATCAGTCACGCGTACTTGCCTCCGGGCCTAATGCGGACTATTGTGGTTCCTATTGTGAAGAGCAAGACAGGTGACATTGCGGATAAAAATAATTACCGACCCATTTCGCTGGCGACTGTTATGGCAAAGGTATTGGATGGCTTGCTTGATTCTTGTTTGGATGACTACATACATCTTCATGACGCGCAATTCGGATTTAGACCTGGACTTTCGACTGAGGCTGCTATTCTGAGTCTCAAGCATGTGGTTCAGTATTATGTTGGCCGAGGGACGCCGGTGTATACTTGTTTTTTGGATCTCTCGCGAGCGTTCGATCTTGTGTCGTATGACGTATTGTGGGGGAAGATGAGAAGCAGGGGTATACCCGCAGAGGTGTGTGGGTTATTTAGATACTGGTATAGGAATCAGGCCAATCATGTGAGATGGAATGGCACCCTCTCGGAACCTTACAGGTTAGAATGTGGCGTAAGACAGGGAGGCCTAACGTCACCCAAGCTTTTTAATTTATATATGGATGACCTCATAGTCTCACTCAGCAGAGCTCGTGCTGGATGTAGCGTTGGTGGGGTGAGTTTTAATAATATAAGTTATGCAGACGACATGGTTCTTTTGGGTCCATCGGCGGGAGCAATCACTCAGTTGCTTCAGATATGTGAGGAGTACGCTGCCGCACACGGCCTAAGTTACAATGTTAAGAAATGTGAGTACATGGTTTTTGGGGTTGGCGGCAAGTGTCGTGACATGGAGTTTGAAATAGCGCTGAATAAAATCCCAATAAAGCGAGTTAGCAGCTTTAAATATCTGGGACATTTTCTTGCTGACAACCTTAGAGATGACATGGATATTGAGAGGGAACGTAGGTCTCTGGCGGTAAGGTGTAATATGCTGGCACGTAGATTTTACCGCTGTACCGAACAAGTTAAAATCACATTATTTAAGGCGTATTGCCAAAGTATGTACACGGGTGGTCTATGGGTCAACCATACCAAAAAATCGCTAGATGTCCTACGCGTCCAGTACAATAACGCTTTCAGGATGTTGTTGAGATTGCCCCCCTATTGCAGTGCTTCGGAGATGTTCGCGAAAGCTCGTACTGACGGATTTCACGCAATACTGCGGAAAAAAACAGCGTCACTATTAAGAAGGTTGAGAGATAGTCAAAACAGCATCCTGAGAACCGTAGCTGAGAGTATGCACTCTCCAATAATTAAAAGATGTGTACAAAGGGTGATTGGTACTAACAATAGTTTGTAAGTTTTCTATGTAATACTAACATTCGATGGACTTTGTCTGAAATAAATGCCTTATTATTATTATTATTATTATTAAAGAAAAAAAAACAAATACCATGTACAATTTTCTTCTGCCCATTGAAAAAATCAATCATCAGACCACCGAAAAAGTTTCTAACAACTAACCATAACGTGTTTAAACCATCAACTCATGCATACCGACCATTACTCCAGTTTCTATAAACATAGCCTTGCGCAATTTCCATTGGATGTTGTTATTAAGTAACAAAATAGTAGCAAAGCCGATGAAAAATTGTTCTAGAGGATTTATTAAACCAAAATGGCTGCGATTGATGATACCCATTGGTATTACGGGCTTGCGAACAGTGGTTTTGTAGAAATAATAATAATTAAGATCTCAAAGTCTGTACTATGTTGTGTATCATGTTGGGTTCTTGAATGTAATTTTTGTAATGGATATATAGTGGGTGGTTCTATTTCTATAGTGTGTATTGTATTTATACGTTATACAGGTTGACATTAATTAAGTAGGTTTCGATTTCTAGAGGTATTTTAAAATGTATGTTATATTGGTTTTTCCACAAGTGTTTGCCAAGTTAGAATGAGAAATACTAGCTTTTATTCATGAAGGCGGATGCTATAGAGCGTCAATAACTAAGGACTTCTTATTATAGGACACTACTACTACAGGACAAGTATAAACTTAAACTTAATGTTTAAAATGAGAAATTGTTGAAAATCATCCCCAAAATTTGTTCATACAAAAGTAGTCTGTAAACATTGGAAATGAGGTCACTGGTGACCGCTTGGGCGATATACGAGTTTCCAAAAAATAAGAATTCTAAAATGTCATGTGAAAATTAAGTCTTTTAAAAATTTCGCAATGGGTACTTTGAATTCACTTTTCTTTGCAAACCATAATAACAATACTATACGGGGCCGTAAAACAAGAATATCGTAAAAATGTGATTCATTTCCATATAAATAGAACACAGAGATGTAAGCACAACGACTTTTGGGATTATTACTTCTTAGACATTCACGATCGTGATGCATTAAGAACGGGTAGGCAGAGGTATCGGATGATGAGACATAACAATGTATGTAATTATATGGGTAGTTATGTCATTTAAGTCGCATAAAAGTATACAGGAAATGTATGGCTGAGATGTATGAAGTTATTGAAATACATTCACATAGATACATTTTAGGACAAAATCAATCCTGTGTTGTGACCACACCTAGACCCCAACAACAATTTGGGGATCACACAAACAGTTGCTCCGTACGGGAATCGAACGCGCGACACGTTGCGCGACAGCCGGTTGCCCAGCCACCACGCCAACTGTGCCGTGGTGTCGGTGGAGTAGAATTATATATTATATATCAGCACTGGGTTATTTTTTACTATAGGCATGATTGGCATAAGGTTATAACTCACTAGTACATGTCATAAAATAACCCAATGAAATCGAGGATCACCTTTTCAGTACAACCTTCATTCTCAAGGCAATATGTCGTCGAACTGTCAATAATGGAATCAAAAGAGAATGGTCCTTTAAAACTTCAATTTTTGGTATACTTTTATGACTTTTGAAAGTGATTGCTGTCATTGCGTAACGTATTGATTTTATAAGGAAGGATGTTAATGATATTACTTAAGGACGGTTACTTCACGAGTTGATTGTGAAGCAATTGTTTCATCTCATTTTGTGTACTTTTGTCGTGTCGTTTTAAAAAGGTAGTAGATAATATTCCTTTGTTTATTTGACTTGTAGATGCTGTAGGTAATTTATTCATAACATAACATGACGTCTTTTATCCCCGAAGGGGTAGGCAGAGGTGCACATTATGGCACTTAATGCCACTATACAATGTAACACCCACTTTTCACTATTTATGTTATGAGTCCCATGTAATAGGGGGTGAGCCTATTGCCATATACTGGGTACATTTCCAGACTCCGTGCTACTACTGAGATATTTAAAAACCCAGTAATGAATTTATCAATAAGGTAATTGATATAGTGCTTTTATCAGAGGTAATATTATAATTGTGAAAGTTTCTTTGTTTAGCCGTTTGGATGTATGTCCGTCAATCACGCTGAAACGATTGAACGGATTTCGATGAAATTTTGGTTCACAGGCAGGGTATGGGCTTACTTAGGCGATAGGATACTTTTTATCCCGATTAAATGCTCCTATGGCTTAAAACAGGAATACGCGGGCAAAGCCTGGTAAAAGCTAGTTACGGAATAATTGGCAGACTGGACTGGACTGGACTGACTGCCTCGTTGGCCGAGTGGTCGCGAGTGCGACTGCCGGGCAAGGGGTCTCGGGTTCGATTCTCGGGTCGGGCAAAGTGCTACAGGGTTTTTAAAAACAATTCTCAGTAGTAGCACGGAGTCTGGAAATGTGCCCGGTATATGGCAATATGCTCACCCCCTATTACATGGGACTCATAAAATAAAAAGGCGTGATATTATGTTATGTTATGTGTTGGCAGACTGGACAACCTGAACATTGCTTTATGTTGATTAATAATTGAGTCGCCCAGAACGTGTATGAATCAGAATTCTACTATTCCTGACTGCTACATTAGTTCGTTGTATCAAAATAATCGCATTATATAGAACTAAAAATAAGATAATTTAATTATAAATAAAATTTTAATTAACATACTTAAGAAAAGAATACAGTACACAAAATCTAGTAGGTACAAACTAGGTTTAAAAAAACTGTCATATTTCCAGTAGGTATGCGCATGCGCCGTATTTTCATGGAAACCTTGTTAGTCATTGTAGTCGCCATTTTTTCTTTTTTCCGTGTTATAAGGAAGTGTCGTCGAGCCATAGATCACGGTTGCGCCGGCGCTGCTCCGGGAATCATCAGAATTTTATTACTAGCGTTAAGCTTACCTAAGTACTGTGAGCAAAAAATGTGTCTGCGATTTTTTGTGGTTGCTGTTTTATTGCACTATTAAAATATTAATTAAATGTTTATTAAAATAGGAATTGTTTTTGTGAACCTAATATAGTAGTAGCAACTACACATTAATTTTATACATAATTTTACTCAACCCATAATATATCCCCAAGCGGTCACCGGTGATCGCTCTCCACTAACTACATTATAGACCTTATTTCCAATGTTTAGAGACTACTTTTATATGAACAAATTTAGGGGATGATTTTCAACGGGTCTTGTGTAGTTTTTAAAAAGATTCAAAAGATTTTATCACTTGATCTTTCTTCTTCAATAAAAAAATATAAAACAAAAGAACTCAATTTCGATAACAACAATGACGAAATATGAATTATTTTTCTGACCTTACTCACATTTTGAAGCGTAGCACCATATTATGGTCATATATCATATGACACAAATGGTCGAGTTATTACGCGGTAGCCATGTTTGAGACAGATGTTGTTCTGTGTGAAATATTTTTTTTAAACTTGACAGATTCAGGATGAGCCTATTTTTGGAACCCTAATATGCAAAGTGTGGGAAAAATTTGCTGTGGACAAAGATTTTATTTTATAATTTTCTGGTAAAACATTTTAGATTACAGTTTGAATTTCACATAGTTAATCTAATCATTGCTTTTTGGATACTCCGAATTTGCCAATTAAATTTCATATAGTTAGCCTAAATACTGTTTTTGGACATCCTAAATTTGCCTAGTGTATCTAGAATTTTGAAGCCACTTCTAGACCAAGGCTTCAAGTTAATACCTAAATACGAAAAAACTTCTTAATTTTCACATCACACCACGACTATTAAACATTTGCTCGTCATATAAAGTAATAAAAAACCAATAAAAGAAACCACAAGCATGTAACACTTATAGTTATTATTTCCGCACAGAATGCAGGAACAAAGTAAATATATACATGTATATAAGTATTATATACACTCATATACCTATTATAATAAAACTAGGTAATAACAGTTAACATTTTATTTGTCTAATTTCAAGAATTTGGTATTTTTATAACTGAATTAGTGGTTTTATCACTCTATTTTATAAAGAATATATTTTAAAAATTGAATGCTCAGTTAAAAATATTTTCCGGCCTTCACAAGGACGTTGTAGAAGAATTGTGAGCTACAATGAATAATAATGACCGAGATTTAATGATTATATTTTAGATTTATACTCCAAGTAAATAGACAATGTATAATTTAAAAACTAAACTAAGATTTTAGGAGAATAACGCTTACTTAAAAAGACTATTTACTTTAAACAATTTTAGACATAACATATCATATTGACTGCACGGTTGGCACGGTGGTTGAGCAACTGACTGCCGCGCAACGTGTCGTGGGTTCGATTCCCGCACGGAACTACTCTTTGTGTGATCCACAGATCGTTATTCCGGGTCTGGGTATCATGTGCATGTGAACTTGTATGTTTATAAACGCACCCACGACACGAAGAAAATCCTAATGTGGGAAAACGTTTTTTTTTATAAAAAAATATTAATAATAAATAAGTGTCATATCCTATATTTTCTTTAAAATTACATCATACAACTTACTTCATAACTAAATTCAACCAGCACCAACATAAAACAAAATCAATTCTACTGAGTAACGATATGACGTATATAAAATCAGATAGCTGAAGTAAGGTTCCTGCACGACCCCTGTTTATTATGCGCATGAATAATTTGTTCCTATTACTGATTTATATATGATAAAGCACCCAACGGAATCCACGATATCGCCCGCCTATGATTTAATATCTGCGTGATTCTTCTTGCTCTCTGCTTTAAATTTTCCTTGTGGTATGATTTAGAATGTTTAGATATATTCGTAGAAAATAATATTTATCTCTATAAGAAATATTTTTGTGATGTACTGAAAATCTTATTATATTTTTAGATACACAATTTAATTAAAAATTGCAATAATCGATCTACTTGTTTCGAACCCCAGATTCTTCCTCATGAGCAGCGTGTACAGTCGCGGCGGTGTCGCGCAGCCTACTGATCAATTGCGTCATCATCAGGAAGTATGAAGTACTTAGAATGCTGTTATTTTTCATTATACTCTAATTTAATATAATTATTATTAACTGCCTGTGCCACTTAGCTACTGTAGTATGGGCCTCCTCTGTTTGAGTCTGTCGTGAAAGAATCTACGCTGGGGGAGAAGTGTTCGAGGTTAGATCTTAAATTCATTTGAGTTAAGGTTTAGTTTTGATTGAGTGTGTTAGTCTAAGAAGGTTTGTCATAATCCCCACTTACAGGATTAGATAGTAAGCAGTCTCTTCACTGATAGGTCTTAATTACCAAAAACCCTAGCGAAAAAGACTAAGAAGAAAGAAAGCTAACCGAACCCATTAAACTTACGGAATATCGGTACAAAGCTTCACGTAGGTATAACTTAATGAAACAACTTTCACTGAACTTAATATCACATCGGCAAGTTCAAATAAAAGCATCGAGAAATTATAATTATTTCAGTGCTGAATCGATTTTCATAAAAATTGACGCGGCTTGCGAACTGTAGTACAATAGACATCAACGAGCGTGCCATGAATGTGCTCTTTACATTACCGACCAATGTACACCTTGTTTTTAATTTTGATCAAAATAATGAACGTCTCCTAAATAATTATTTAACTAAAAAAATCTATGTCGATTTTCCAATCCCATTACGAAAGATGATCACATAAATTCTACCATACGACCTTATCTAAGTGCGGTCTGCATTACAATCATTCCGTTAAATTCGGACCATCGTTTCGTACATTTTAATATGGCCACATTAAGTCGGACTCATCTCCGTTATTAGTCAGAAACTGGTCTGACTTCCTACGTCCACAGGATGTTGCTCCATATACGCCATTCATTAACTTAATGGCTTTGGGCCGCGATGATTTTTATTACGAAACATCGATCTGAATGCGCAGAGGCATCGGTTCGAGTGAATGAGTTTTTAATGAAACTTCTGTCTTTTGTCATATTGTATGGATTATTGTTTTTATGATCAAATGAGGAAATAGTTTGTTCGTAATTATAGGCTTCGTGTTGATTATTTGTTTTATGGACTGTTTTATTTTTATTTCTATAGGTATTCCGTAGTATTCATATTTATTCGTATAGTAACGTCTTTTGATATTAAGTTAAAACACATCCGGTATTTATAACACGGAATGAGTAACAAAGATATTGGTTATACACAAACTAAATACACAAATACTACACTGTAATGAACAAACAATATATATATTGAAACTTCAATACAATCCATCACTCATCAGAAAGTACATTATTTATTTCATCTTCTTCAATATTAAAATATTCCAATACTTCTTTAGACTATTTAACATACTAATCTGCGATTGTTAACATGAGATGGTTCAAACGACCCGCTTCTATTATCACAATCAATCGAAAATCAACTTTATCTCTTGAATCTTTGGGAGTATTTTTAAATGGATAAGTTGTGAAAAAATCGTGCTTACGGTAGCCGAAATCAAGGGTCAAGAAGATCAAACGTGATCTAAAACTGATATTAAAGATTGTAAAGAGAGTGACGCATGCGTGAATGAGATATTAGTGAGGCAAGGTATGTTAAAACCGGTGTATACTGGCGAGCATTGAAAATTGACTTCTATGGAATTAATTTGATATGGTAATTAGAAAATAAATTAGGTATTATCTATTAGTTTATGTTTTTGTTCGAAATAAAGAATGAACATAACATAACATTACGCCTTTTATCCCCAAAGGGGTTGGCAGAGGTGCACATTGCGGCACTTAATGCCACTGTACTATGTATTTAACATCCACTTTTCACTATTTATGTTAAGAGTCCCATGTAATAGGGGTGTAATAATTGCCATATAACGGGCACAATTCCAGATTCCGTGCGATTATTGAGATTTTTGTTTTAAAAACCCAGTAATACTTTGCTCGACCAGGGAATGAAACCCGAGAGCCCTTGTCCAGCAGTCGTACTTGCGATCACTCGGCCAACAAGGTAGCCGTCGTCGATAAAGAATGAATTAGTATGCAATTATTTTTCTGATTAAGAATTGTGAATTATTACATAGAATTGTGTACTAGTGACTTAAACATCCTCAGGAACAAAACTGATAATTTATCCCAACTAAGATAATAATATGTATAATCGACAGTCAGATATTTTTAATGTAATAAATCAGTGTCCGCATATCTCTGTCCGCCACTGTAAACTTCTTACAACAATACCCACAACGGACATCAAACTAGATCGGCGATGGACACCGGCCCCCGCGCATTCGCGGTATCTCTTTATTACACTCGCAATATTTCTTTTATTTTAATGTTATATCATATTAATGTTTTATATTCTTTTATCTTTTGTATTTGTTGTTTCAATGTCAGTGTTTCGAGAAAGAGAGGAGGAAAATGTTTTGGTTTATGTTTTAATTGTTTTGTTGTAGATATATGTGTATGTTTGTTTAGTATTTGATTTGTATATTTAAGTTAGATTGGCAGGTTAATATTTTAATTTCATCTACTAGTTTTTCTTGAACCAATTATCTTCATTTCTTCCTTCCGAACAAATATACAAAAGACAAACATAAAATTATTTAGTTACGCGATGTCGTTTAATAATTAAAGCAGCTTCTTTGATAAAATTAGCTTAATTTCCACCCAAAACCGATAAGTTGATACGATTAACAATCTCATTATAATATGACCTTTAAGGTGGAATATCGAGAAAAAAATCATCAGAATAAAGGTGAAAGCTTGTTAAAATGTCGACGTACAACAAAATCTTACACTTGACGTAGTTGGCGTCATCTCAAACGCACCATTAAAATTATCTTCGAAGCCACGTCAACTCTAATCTCATTTACTCGCACAATAAATAAACTCACTTTGATGTAGCCGCTTCGCTTAAATACGTTTAAATTCGCTTAAATTAAGGTAGTTCGCTCATTTCGGAGGCCAATTAAGCGCGAAAAGTATCGCGTTCACCAAAAACTGCGTCTTCGCAGTCATCAAAATTGTTCACTTTCATTGTTAAGCCTTTTTACGGAGACCATGATAGGGGTTACTTTTATAATTTTAGTCATATTTTAAACTTAAATGTTTATAATAGCGTATAATGCTTGCGTGTCTTGGGTTCATTATTTGTGGGAATATGACGCTGTTTTGACGTTTCACACCTCTTGGCGTGGTAATCACTGCAATAACGAAATGTCAACGTGAACTTATTACAGTACGACCAACATTAACAGTAACTTATTGGTTTTATCTGTCATTTAAACTAACCAATCACAAAGCCTCCTTCTTTATTGCATCCTGAAAGTTACTGGCACTTCAAAAAGCCTTTTCAACAAAAAAATCACATTCACATGTAAAATATGTATAGTTGACCCTTTCTACGTTGCTTACTAAGTAACCGAATTCAATTAGCATAAAAACTATAACCGCCTACGCGTAAAAATTCACCCTGTATATTGAAAATTTTATTAATCTTACTAATACTATATATCTGCAAAAAATTGTGTATTTGTGAACTGATTTATGCAACATAAAAGACAACACATACATAAAATTAAAGTACAAAGGTACCACCTGTTCATAAAAAACAGACTTAAAACTAAACAGATATAAACTAAAGAAAAAAATTACACATTGTTCCGGGTCTGGCTGTCATGTGTATGTGAACTTGTATGTTTGTAAACGCACCCACGACACAGGAGAAAATCCTAGTGTGGGGCAACGCTATAAAAAAAAAACTTTACTTTTACATATCAAGAGGTCTTTGTTAGTAAAATGACTGAAGATATCGAGATGAAATTTTGGAGCAGGGGTAGACTATGATTTAGAATGGTTCTGATGATGATATGATTATAATCTAGAATCTAGATTTATGATCTGGAATAACACGGGCTTATTTCTATTCTACAAAAACGCGAGTGAAAACGCTGGCAGAAGCTAATTAGACTATATGTAAGTTTTAAATAAGGTTAAAAATAACTGTTTCGATGCATCGCTGCAATGTTAAGTGCAGTTAAGCCTTCGTGGGTGGTTAAAGAAGTCAGTTTAAAGTCCATATAAGTAAATTATAGCCTGCACAGCCTTGACTGAAATGTGAAGCGCGTTTTTTAAGGAGGTCTGATGTTGAATTTAGTTTTTTATCCCAATCTGTAAGGGTATTAAAAAGATTATCATTGTAGTAATAAAATTGTTCCTGTGGTTGTGCTTTGGGATCGTCTCTGGTTGCCCTTATGGAGGATGGGATCGTCTCTGAAGGAAGAGCAAATAAAATATTGCCGTATAGAGTAAATTATGTTACGGTAAAATTTGATCTACCAATAAAAATATTTGAGAATATACCTCTATTATGTATCCGTCTATGCTATTGTATTTGGCCATAGTTATTAACGTTCAAAAACAGTCAAACTACAATACTGCGTAAATATGATTCGAACTCGAGACCTACTCAGCAGTTCATTATTATCACCAATCGATTAACGAGGCGAGCCAAAAATATATATTTTCAATTTCAAAAATTCTTTACTCAACACGGATATCGATGAATCTTCTACTAAACCGCCACTTACCGAAGCACGTAGCAGTAACATTGTTTATTTATTGGTATTAACATCTCTCTATAGATCCACGAGATAATAAGACGACTCAGTGACATTCACTCGGACATCTAAAGCCTCGTGTGAAATGACAGCTGATTCCTTTAAGATATCTCATAAATACAACCTTAAGAACATACAATACATTTACTAATTTATACCTTAAAGTTATAGTGTCAAGGTTGCTTGTTGTCTGTAGGACTGCAAAGTTAAGTTGGTTGACAATGTCTCATCTCGAATGGATCAAAGCTTAATGCCTCGCGTGAGAATTAATTTCGTGGTGTAATGACATTGAAATAACAAAATCTGTGACATATTGTGAGAAAGCCTCTCAATTTATGTAAATATATTTATAGACTTATTAATGTTAATGAATTATTTATTAATTATCGTTTTATCAAAGATTTGATGGTTGATAAAATTGAATTCTTTCGAGCCATAATTTCGATTTGTGATGGAAAATATTTTGATTTAAACTTGATTATTTTTTATATTGGCGATGAAATATCAAATATTACCTTTGAAACGATAAGGAAATATTTTTATAATAATTTAATTTATTTGAAGATCTGAAGACTGTTTTCACAGGACGTTTTATGGGTGATATATTTTACTAAACTTATTAATAAATTAATAAACTTTCAACTAAATTGAACACGTACCTAATATAGACATTTAATGGCGACGTAAACACAAAATAAGTGACACCATCTAATCGGTTCAGAAAGTAAATGCTCATAAATTATTAATTAATTACAAATATAGTTAACATGTTCAGAACCAATTAACGTGCTGCTAATAAATTAATAGTAAAATTTTAATGCGATCGTTTATCCCTTAATAAATATGAAAGTGATGTAAAAATACTAATATATCAAACAGTGGGTGGCAATTAAAAGGCACCTCCTTAGATTGCGAGAGAATATGATTTAGATTCAGTATCTTGTAATGTTATATTTATTTCATGCTATAAATATGACATACCAGAGCCTATTACCATGCATCATAAATTCAGAATTCATGTTATGACAATTCGGACATGGGAAAATGCCATAATAATTAAGGTATGTATGAAAAACGAAGGTGCTGGGGTTTATTAGGTTGGTAAATAAACTTTAAATAATTAAGTTTAACAAGCGTGGCGCTTGTACAAATGTGATCATCCTACTGACGGAATTCATCGTCATTAAAAAAACACGAATAAACCATCAAACCTCTTTACATTATATTCCGCAATACTTAACACGTTCTTCACATATAAATATAAAAATAAAAACTCCAACCGACCATCGTTTCCCACACTGCTGAGATGTGACCATAAAAAAATTAATAAGAAACAAAAAATATTCTCAAAAAGATGAACCTCTTTACGAACAGACCCTGGCACATCAAGTTATCCAAATCAGTTGAATTTCTTTATTGCATTTCGAATTTTAACACTTTTGGTATAAAGTTGGAATTCTATTGAAGACTTTCGACAGTTTCGGTTAGCTTCATGTGCTGCCAGTACTAGGAAATGCAACTTGATACACTAGAGGCCACGAGAAACTGGTCGCGGGTGGTCCTCGCATTTATTTTTCGACTTGTTCCTGTAATTAATGAGTTCAATGGTTAACGTACGTGGTAATTTGAATAGACGTTGTAAAACATTATGGTGAATGAATAATAAGTACAGCTTGGTATGATAGTTTTAAATTGAAATTGCTTTTTTATATATTTTGATTGAGTCCTTCGATCTTTGATTTATGAACAACTGTTGGCTGTTGTTGTTAATATTTCCACTAAAACTGTTTTTACTTTCAAGGAAACTATTTGTCAATATCATTTGATTTGAAAAGCAGTATGTAAATTTCCTTCTCGTAGTAAAGATACCCGGAGATATTAATCCAAGACTTCGTTAAAAATCATGTCTCAATATTCTACAAATCACAAAACCAGTAATTTACGAACCACATTAATTTGACTACAAAACTTAATTGCAAGTTTTTGCCGTCGAATACGCATGACGAAACCATGAAAGATGAAGACGGAGATAGCAAAAGATAATTTACTGTTACGTACAGTTAAAAAATATTTTAATTAAACTACTATTTACTTATGGCATATCTCTCATATCGGTTTGATGTGGAACAGTCAAAAGTCGAGTGGCCCGATACTGATCTAGATGAATATTAATTGAGAATATGTTGGTTACAAATGATGTTGGCCGCCACTGTACGGCTGTTACGAAATGAGTTTGGTCTGCCATCTTTGTTCTAGGTTTGACGTTATGTTATAAACTTAAAAGTTAGTATCATAAAGAGAAGGAAATTATTCCTGTCTTTCATCGTCATTTGAAGATGACGATCCTCATCATAATTTTCGTTCATCATTCATGGTTGGACATAGGCTTGTCTAATTCTTAATTCATTATTTTTAGTCTTACCAACTTCAAAAAAGTCAAAATTGTTTAAATATTAAAAAAAAATGATTTAGTTAAGAATCTAACTCCATTAATGATTCTATGTCCATATTTCCATAATATATTATATAATCATGGTTTATTATAGTGTGGTTGTTATAGTCATACAAAGACTGGTTGTTATAGTCAATACCAAAAACCCATAAGTGTACCATTACATAATTAACGTAAAAGTTCTGAATACGTGTGTGAGATCTCATTGTGAGAACGTTCGGCGAAACATTCCCTGGATACTTGTTAATAAACCTGTAATAAGCCTTCGGAGGCGGACTGCAACATTTTAGGGTTCACTACGCAAAGAGTAACAGAGAAAACCGATTTATTAATATACGGTTATGCATATATGGCTGTAAAGGAGTAATAGTATCTAATAGCATTCGTTTTTAAGCATAACTATTTAACCATTGTTTTTTACTTTTAAAATAAATTAGGTAGCACATATAGAGGTAATATCTGTCAGTGATTCGCAGGTTTTAACAAAGAAATGAAATTAGCAATAAATTACGCATACAAATACAGACTTATTAACAAAAGCTAAACCATGCTACAGAACCCACTTAGTCAGTCTCACTCGCACTTAACAACTTTTTTGTTTACATTTTCAATTATAAGCGCGATCCAAATATAGTTCGCTTACAAAATCCATCAAACTACAATCTCAGATCGTCCGTCGACATGAAAGTCGAGTAGTCTACCAGTTAAGGCAAACGTATATGATATTGTTATAAAAACGCGTATCAGTCGACTTTTCACTGACACACCTTATAAAGTTCTGTAATCCAATAGCAATGCCACCTTGACGGGAAATCTTTGATACTTTTACAACATTTTTGTTGGAATTCTATGTAATTGAAGGGAGAGAGATTTTTCACAAAAAAACTGTGTTTAAATACTCTAAACTATGTGTTAGGTGTCATATGTTATTACTTATAGGGTTATCGTTTCCTTTTGAGTTTCGCATTGAGTACTTAGAGCTGGAAAATAAGCTAATAATAATATAGAGCATAACTTTTCTTAAATAACTAACTAAACTTTTCTTAAATACCGTCGACGTTCTGTGATCTTAATAACTAAGTTGACTACAAAACTATAAATTTTGTAACTTTTCAAACTAGTGTAACTTAAACTAGTCTTTAAATAACCCACACATTCAACGAGTTGACATAACATAACATATTATATTCACTTGTCTAAAACTTTAAAGATAAAACAATAACAATAAATAACAAATAAATGTTTACAAGTGGCTCCATTGTACGCAGCCTTGTTATCCGTTCATGATAAATGAATTCTTTGTATTGTTCTCAAAGAACTTTAGATGTTTTCAAATCATTCAATTTCATCGATACATAGGCCTCTTTATCAATTAAATAACAAATGTATTTACAATTGATACTTAAATGAAGTGTTTAATTACAATTATGAATAAGATTGAGCCTTTCATGAGAAGTCATAAGGAAGCTGAAAGAAAATTCTTGGCAAAGCAGAATGTCAATCAACACGAAAATTGTATAAGACAATCAATATAACTATTTATGAGTATATACAGTTGTTATGTATAGAATCATCATGTTATATTAATTCTTATTACATTTCGCAATATAAGATTAAACAGCAAAAATAAAAAACCTAACATTACATTCCTAATCCACTTTCGACAGCCATACAACGGTCTAGCGTTACAAAAAACTAATCACATCCAAACAATAAATACACAGCAGCTTGACCCCTTAAACTGTCTCAATCTAGAACCTTGAGTCAAGACGAGATTAAAAGTAAAAGTAATAGACGTGATAGGAAGATAACAGTACAATAATCTTTATCAGGTGTTCAGAAATTATAAATGTTACTAGACAAGGACGCTCGAAGAATTTTTCGACCGATGCGTGCAGAGATCTGAATTACGAAACTGCCGATCAGATAACAGAAGTGTTCGTCGAAAGCGAACTCGAATGCTCCCGGGTCCGACAGACGTCATAGAAATGCCTGAGTGCCATAACAATGTGTAGGGCTGACGCTGTTAAACAATCGATGATGGTGTAATTTCTAAATGAGGAAAATATTGTTTCCTAAATAGTTTTTTCGATAATAATTATAATGAATCATTCTGTAAATTGGTTTTAATCGATCTAAATTGACATTATTTTCAGATTTTGTTTGAAAGTATTGTGCAAGAGGATTTGCACTCGTGGTACCTACACTTTTTGGCAACATTGGTACTACACTCGAGCTATATGATGTAGCTTCTATGACTTTTCTACGGTATGCAAAGGACAACACAAACATCACCGAATACAAAATACATTCTTAAAAACCGTTACACATACGAAACTAATCAATCACTGATCTCAAACCCAGTCAATCCCAAAACCCTATCATTAGGCAACGATATAAAGTTATAATTAGTGTGTAATGTTGCAAGTCGTGTCGTTAGGATCATATCATCGCACAATGACTTCTGATCGACTTCTGACTCATCAAGGTTTGAGGTGAAGGTGTAGTTGCTATCCCTTGACCGCCTCAAAGCCTTGCTTTCGACAAGATCATGATAACGCTGACTGAGACCATTGAGCGTGATTGAAGTTACGATCACAATGTACTCGTGTTTCGTTTGATTGGTCATTCTGTTTAAAGGTGAGTTCGTATGTGAGTAAAATTCGCTTTTGATGTGCAGTGCGATTCGTAAGTGTGAGAATTTATTGTTTATATATTTTGTTTTTATGTGAAGACGTGTGATGTTGTCTGGACCAAAATTAATTTTTTGCTTGACTTTTGAGTTCTTTGATTTTGTTCAAAGGAAGTTCTATCTGTTTTTACATTCAATAACCAACTACATTACGTTGAAATTAAGAAATTAAAAGTTTTGATACAGTGCCCATACAACAATGCAGTGCTTAGTAACGCACTGCATTATTGTGTAAAAGTGTATGTCCTTAAGCAGAAAAAATAAATATTGGCGGTAGATTATTTTTAGTATAACATTGAGGCTTAAAAATATGATTTGTTGCCTTATCCATTACATCAATATCTTATAATACTGTCATAGTTATATCTAATTATGACTTCACATACCCGGGCCCATATGACCATATGACTTTAATATTAAAACAAGGAGTGTCTATAGCTAGAAGCTACGACCATAATGTGTTTGCTATGGGTGCAGATCGCGATAACACAAGTGAAGACAGATTTCTTGACGACGCCTACGCATCTATTACCATATTTTCTTAGTAATGATGAGTACTAGTAATATTTTAAATGGTTTATTATATGTTAGGGATTTATTTTAGTGTATAAAGGTTATTAATGCGAAAAATATGCGGGTGTATGGTTTTTGAGGGTTAATAACAAGGTAGAATTAGTCGGCCTATTAGAAGCAGTGCGGCTCTTCATTTCAGATAATTAAAGACAGCCAAAGGGGGCTCCATGAGGAATTTCTACGTCTGTGACTAATTCCTTCTTGTCAGAGGGATTCAATTGTATTACCAGACTCCAAACTTAAACTTTTAATATTAATAAAATAAAAAAATATTAAAAGGAGACTAGACCCACAACTTTTGAATATTTCAATAAACAAGTATAGTTGAAGTACTTCACTTGTTTTAACCCACAAAAGTACACGCACAGCGTGTTGGTACATTCAACACATGAGTAGCTACTTTGACATTTAAATCGTACTTTGCAGAATCGATAACCTTGCCTCTTTTGTTCCGCTGTCAAAGTTGAAGTATCGATTAACGGATTGATATCGATACCTTTGAGTCGGTAAGAAAGCTATAAATGATATAATCGTATGTTACGTTCAAGGTCGATTAAGACCTAAGGGATTGAGGTTAATTGATGTATTCCAATGAAACGTATCAGTCCATTAGGATCTTATTCTTGCGAGATTAATTCGCTAGCGGCTTGCGTTTGAAGATTTGGTGGGTGTGTGTATTTGTCAGTGCTTCTGTGTCTGCTGAAAGGGGTAGAGTGGGACTTATTGTACTTAATAAGAGTGGTTCTGTTTAGGAGATATTAACTCTAAGAGACAAAATCCTTAAAATAAATAAGAAAAAGAGTCTATGAAAGTAAAGCCAAATGTTGACTATCGGCTATTCCAAATCCCGTACTAATTGTATAAGGAATATAAGCATGATCACCGCATCGATGCGTTACTTAAGATTGATTCTCTTTTCGGAAAACCTCATCAAAATCAGTTCAGTACTTTAGCAGTTATTAGGTCCTATTCATATACCTCTACAAACCAACAGCCAGAGTTTCGTAATTCTAACAATATCACTAAGGATTGATTCATCTTGACGCTTTGAAAAAATAAGATAATGAAACTGGTTGGTAATCTCGATCGCAGATGTTCAGTTACGTGTGTTTAAAAAATAACACATGGCGGCGGCGCGCGCGCATCCGATCCTATCGCGACCGCTCGGGGGGGCGTTACGAAAAACCACTTACTTATCAGATGCCATCAACGAAACATTCATTTTAACTACTCCCGCGTTCAAATTATATTTCTAATACTTTTTGTTGGTTATAAATCAATTGATTGAATATTCTTTGAGTGTTACACCTTTTATTTCCTGAAGGGGTAGGCAAAAAGGTTTAGAAGAGATGACATCTCAGTTTTTGTCCTTGTTATAGGAGGATGCACATTTATTGAAAATTTTCGACTCTGTGCTATTACTGAAAATTTTAAAAGTCTAAGACTATAATACTACTTATTATATTACTTCTACCCGGGAATTGAGATGGAATCATTCACTCGGTAGATAGATTTTACAACGACATAAGTAACTAAAGACAAAGAATGTTGTAGTAATCTGTTCCTGTCTAGCTAGCTTGATGTGTTATTCAGATAGAACATTTTAGAGACGCCAGTATGAATTCTTTGAATTGGTACAATTTTTTTTAGATTGCTCTTCAATATATATACGTACAGAAACTTTTATTGTGACGTTTTGTCGCTTCTGACTTAGTGCGTTTTATTTATTTTTTAATTTATGTATAAATAGCTGTTGTAATCTTTTTCGATATGAATTCTATTGACTGAATTGGGATTCGACCCTCAATTTCGTGATAATTGGTTGCACAATTTGCCATTAGCCATCAAAATGTAGAAAGAGGTATATCATCATCAATCAGTTCTAGACATATAGCAGTTTATTGTTTTAAACCTAACACTGAAAATTACTAACTGGAGGAACTCAGTAGAGACATCTTCGATCGGATCTAGTGTTGTGCAATAGTCTCATTCCTATGACAATAAGAATATCATAACAACTGTCGCGAAAAGTGGGAGTAGGTATTATGACGCAGCCTGCAAATCTTTTCAACTATAACAAGAGTAGTTTATGACGTCATCAATTTCTAGATCGCCATAACAACAATACGTTAGCTGATCAAAATGGTTGACTTAAATTGGTAAGCGTTCATAGGGATGATATAATAAATATAATCTAATATTATGACATACTAGTATTATAAATACGAAAGTCTCTGTGTCTGTTTATTTGTCCGTCTTTCACGACAAAATCGTAACTTGAATTGACGTGATTTTTAAGTGAAGATAATTGAAGGGATGTAGACATAGGCTAGTTTTTGTCTTTTTCTAAACCTCCACTTTTCTAAAATGGGGGGTGGAAGTTTGTATGAAACATTCTTTGATTTTCCAGGTAGAAAGCTAAAAATTAGTAAGTATATGGACTATTTGTGACTGAAAAACAATCGTGCGTAAGTGTTTTTGTAGGTATACTTAACCCCTTAAAAGCTACGTGCATAGCCGCAGGCGGAAAGCTAGTTATTTATAATTTATAGTCTAGTTACCGAAGCTATTATGCTGGTGATTGAAGAAGTACAGTAGTGGTAGGCTGTTTGACTACTAGTATAAATTAGATTTGGAAAATTAAGTGCTCTTGTATTTGTTAGGTTTGTATTGTATTTTAGATTATATTTTCGTAACAATTGATGGGTTAGTGTAAGTGGGCAGATTTAGGGATAAAATAGAGATGTACCTATAAGTAGCTGTATTCATATGTTGAAGTGTCTTAGTCCAATTTGTAATTTAGCTAAGTAATGCAAAATATGTCGAGGAGTGGTATTCTCGACATAGTTGAAGTTAAAAAGAGTTTGTAAACTATTTCTTCTTACACTTTACTCAAGATATTTATGGAGATAACAATATTATCTTTTATACGTATTTGTTTGAAAAAATATTCGTCTTTCATTATTTTCTTTTACACTGAAGGAAAGCGTTCATACTTAATATTTTCTTATTCCGTAAAGATTAAAAACCATGTGTTGTCTACTATTTAATGTCTAATTTGATACCTGTCTTGAAGGAGAACAAAAGTCTTATAATAATACTCACCAAAGACATTCCATCTACTACTTAGTAACGAAACCAAAAAAATCGAACAGGTCTATTCTAAAAATTACTTGGAAATGTATGACGTAACCTCCCTGCATAAGGCCTAGAATCGCTTGCGTTAAAATAACAATTGCCTACCGTAATTTAATCTTCGATATCAGAACACGGTACCATTTTTTTCTACATTACATGTTCATCTGCTTTCTATAATCGTTTTTATATCCTGCTTATATCTTACACTGGTATTTTTATAGACAAATAATAGTGATTATTAAAATAGACATTGATGCAAATACTGGGTGCTTTTTATTGCAGTTCTTTGGAACATGCCAGTCATAGTTGATCTTCAATTGTTGTATGACATTGTCACATATATTTATTTGCATGGTTAGACAACTTGCCGTATTTAAGAATATTGTTTGATAAGTTAAATTTAATATCAATCAGAGTCTTGAGGAAAATCATGTAAATGCTGTAATGGCGTAATTTGTTAATCACTACGATTTTTTTGCAGAAACACTTACATAACTTTATTCATTGGTTAAGTCTCATCAAACAAATACGTTGTACACAATACATGCATCAACTATTAACTTAAAAAGTTACAACAGAGAACAAAATAAATAATTGTGACACAAGAATTAATACAAAGGCAATATTTTCGTTTTTCGCATGGCCCGATTATCTACATCACTATCTGGACCGCTTCATGCAACAATAGAACCATTATTGTTATGCCGAGCACCAATTGTTTGATGTTTTCTTTATTTCGACTTTCAAGGTGATGTTTTGACAGCGTAATTGCTTCGAGACTACTCGTCGTTAATCTTGTGCCTCAAGAATGTAATTAATTTTAGTTTGGTTTTATTTTTTGAATGGCGCGCGCCGCATAATGTTTGTCAGCGTAATTACCGTTTAAGCGTACATGAATTCTATTGAGACGGCCTTGTTCACTTTCTATTGAGCTATAGTTATTGGATACTTTATTCATTGAGTATTATTTAGCTATCTAATTTTACACTTGCTCCTAGATTTTGTTAATTATCGGTAATATTGTTCAATTATGCCCAATAGGCGGCCTACTATACATCTTATACCGTTCTATTGCATCTAACTGCACCCATAATAATTATTACTGCGTTATTTGGTGCAGAGGACACACCCAGACTCGTTAGCAACTAACCTTATGCTTCGTTCAGACCGCTCAATATTTTATACTTCTACTAAGCTCATTTTGCTGGATTAAGAATGCGATAGTAAGGACGCGTGATTTGACATGATTGCTTTTGTTTTTTTGCATATTCGCAATATACCTCTAACTATTGGTTAGATTTAATGGACGTTACGCAGTAGGAGTTTAGAGGACACGTTTTTATGAATATTGTTTGGAATGTATGTAATTAGATAGACTTCTTAGTCATGCTAGTAGACGTAGCTTTACGTAGTAGTAGAGGTAGCTTTACTTTAAATCATGTAGAAGGCAATTATAAGTTTCACAGTGTATTTTAAAAAGCTGGCTATGCATCTTTGACATGAAATTTACCAGCATTTTCCACTTACTCGCCCGGAACTGGCGCAACTCGGCGCAAGTCCCTAGCAGCGTTTGAATGCGCCTGTCTCCAACCAATGCTGTCCTAAGCTAAGCCGCGTTGCGACAGCGTACAGACTCATTGTATGTTAAGCGGGCACTTCATCTTTCACACGGGGCCAACGCCGATTTATTGGCCGACGCGCCCCTCTTGTGACACGGCTAGATACAACCTATCTCTGAAACTCATGTCTGATTGAATTAAAGCCTCTCTTACCATGTCAAGCAGATAACGGAGTGTCTCGGGTTAGAGGCAGATTAGATATAGTTTTAACGGTTGTCTCACTTGATGAATTAAGGGGAAAGCTGAAGGGTTTGTGGTTTCCGCATGCCGTCATATAGATAACATTCCGAACTTCAATTTAATGTATGAAACTTTATCTCCCATGTAAAACATTCAAGGTTCAAGGCGCACATGTTCTCTAAATGTGATGCAGTTTATATAATGTTCACTATTCATCTGACATACGTGACTCGACAGCGATTTTCATTTTCTATCGGCTCGTAGCACATCATAATTCCGAGAGCGTTTTAACAATGGATGCGCACGCGCTCCCCGAGGCGCGACCTCTGACCGGCGCGGGCGTCTCGCCACGTGCTGCCGCTCTCATTGGCTGCGGTACACCCAACACTCATCGTTTTGTAACACCTCTAGTCACCCGCGCTCGCTTGCCACTCCATTCACTCTATTATAAGGCTACTTGCAAACAAAATACTGTCCCATTGTTAGCTGCCCTCTATATTGTATTCAATCTTTTTATAGCCTCTTGTAACTTTGACCTTTCGCTCCTTGGAAGCATCTTTGGGTTTTTGCTTATTAACTGCTATCTTTTTATCACTTTTATATTTTGTATAGTGAGAACAGTTGTCGCACAATATTCAATTCTTGAAGTAGGTTATCGATTATTCTTTAGAATTGCAGATTGTATGTTTCATGTGGTCGGAATTGAATTCTCTGAATAGACGAATAATTCGTTGTCATGGAATTGTTCGACGTCGGCGTGTTGCCAAAACGTTTTGATATCGAGACGTTTATTAAACGTATTATATATTTGCGTGACTGTTTTCGGTTGTAATGTCTGTGGAAATGTGATCACGTGCGGCCTTCGTACGTAGTGCTGCGACAACGGATCGAGTGGGACAAGCATTGTTCTATGACATTTCAGGCCAGCTAATGACAAGCAATTTCGATTTTGAAACAGAACACATTTGATTTATATTGTCTTTTAATTTGTTCCAAAATTGCTCGTACATCGGGCTAAATGTGAAGTAGAACGACGTGAATTACTTAAACTTTAAACTGTATCAAATATTATGTGAATCAAATATATCAAAGCAATTTACTATATTGAATCGTTCAGTAATAAATTGTTTCTATAATTTATGGGTTTAAATATAAAGTTAATGTTGAAATTACTTGGTAAATGGTGTAGTCACGCCCGCGGCTGTATTTTTTCTCGAGAAAATCTAGATCAGGTCTAGATGTTTTCGATAAAGATAATAACCACGCAGCAGTTTCATAATATTACACAGTTTAGGGTAAATGTAAACCTGAGAACGAACCAGCATACTAAATTAATCATTGTGGTTTCAAGCTTGTGTTTCTTATGTCTTCGTTTTGATTTTCAAGAAATTATTTTATAAATTATCCATCTATGAAACCATGAAAAACTTACAGTTACAGGTAGCAATTATCTATAAAATACTTAAGGCTTCGAAATCACCCGACACCTTCGCAACTCAAATATCAACCACATCTAGGCTTTATCCTTTCATCACGCGTCATGTCATCAACGAATGACATCCCGGTCCAGTTGTCATGGCAACCACTTGTTTACAGATGACGCATTGACACCTCTTTCACAAGTCTTCTGCGGTATTAAGAACCGCAAGATATAATATTTCGTGATGTTGTAATGTATGTTTGTACGTGGCTTTATTGTTGGGACGATA
Source organism: Spodoptera picta (assembly GCA_038387885.1). NCBI lineage: Eukaryota > Metazoa > Arthropoda > Insecta > Lepidoptera > Noctuidae > Spodoptera > Spodoptera picta. The sequence goes on along the minus strand of JAZHFQ010000100.1, from coordinate 1,093,930 downwards.
AGCTCACTCGTGGCCACTTTGTAGATTGATTAAGTTTAACGTTTAGCTTGGTTTAACGTTTTGTACGATGTCTTCGTGGGTAGTACCTACATGTAGTTTTATGAGTTGGTTGATATTCCAACTATTGACTTAATCAGAAGTAAATTTATGTTAATTTTGTTGTGTTCCCATGTAAATTGCGTTAGAATGTCTTGATTAAAAGCTTTTGAAAAACAAAACACTATCTAATTTTCTATTTGAATTCGGTTTCTTAATTGTTATTTTTATTGGCGTATAAGTTATTGTTATTACTTAATATGATTTTATAATAACTATAAGTTCCTCCGTATCACGAAAAAAAAATTGTGTGACTCATAACCAAAATAACTAAGACGATTACTTAAAGCTACTTAAGTATTAAGTAATCAAGTAAGTAACATTTTCACAAAATTCCTTCGTGATAATATTTTCTCATAATTAAGTCACGAATTTGCTTAATCTGATCTATTTGTTACACAAGTAAGGAAAAAGGTCTTAAACTGGTCTAAATCTTAGTATTTCTAGATAGACCTGACCCCTGTAGTGTGTTGAGAAACATTGACAATTCACTGGTTACGATTAATTGCAAACAAAACGATGATTATTGTTTCGTAACTGTTTGGTGGTAATGCCAAATTGTGTAGTAACAAATTTTTACTTTGGTACTTCCACATAAGTTCGTTTAAATTAAATTAATTATAGCAAAGATATATGTATTTTAGTACTAGCATCATCATATTAACCTCAAGGCGAACATAGTCCTTCCCTAGTCACTTCCAGATAGGTCGATTGGAAGCGAAATCATTAGAGAAATCGTTTCTCAATTCTATCGACCACAATAAAAAATTATAGTGTAAATTAGTTTTTTTACCATTAAGGTTTGCTTAGACTAAAGCATCTTTTTATATTTATTATCTAGTCTCATTTGTAAAACTAAAAGTCCACAACTTATCATCACGCCTTGTATCCCCGGAGGGGTAGGCAGTGCACCTCTGCCTACCCCTCCGTCATTGCGATACGTAATGCCACTGTAAAATGTAACACCCACTTTTCACTATTTATGTTTGAGTCCCATGCAATAGGAGGTGATCATATTCCCATATTCCGGCCGCAATTCCAAACTCTGTGCTAATACCGATTTTTATTTTAAAAAAGGTAGTATTTTGCCCGTCCTGGGAATTGGCCAAGAGGCCGTCTAAAAAGTCTAAGTCTCATTTGTAAAACTAAAAGTAGTAAGTAATAATAATAAGAGTAAACTTTTAATAACCAGTTACAGACAGAGATAGTAACAATCGTACACATTTTACTATTTAGACATCGTAATGAAAAAATTGCACAAAAACTAAATCGTTTCAGATCTAAATAACTCATCAATAGTTTACAACGATACAATGATTGAATCGTGTTGCTTCTACATTCCAATCAATTGCAGTTCGATATTACTTCTTAAACTCCTTTAAGTGCGAGGTAAGGTAGTGTTTACAGTAGCGAATGAGAGGAGGAGAGGAATTAGTGAATAGTGAGAATGTTGGTACCTACCAAGGTTTTAAAGAAAACCTACCTAGGTTTTCTTTAAAACCTTTATTTGAAAGCTAAAACAATTTTGTTGGTTCGATTGAGGTAGAGAACATCTGTGAACGTCCTATGCTTCATCTAGAAGATATAGAACTTGAAGTCAAGTTAGTTATGTTACAAAGATAGATTCTTATATGGTATTTGTCAAAATGTGATGCGAGCTTCGTATGAACCTACTTTTGTCCAAGACTTTGTAGATAAAAGTAAGTTTATACAAAACTTTATTCGTTTCTTTGTAACATGAATGTAATGAGGATCATTAAGACAGATCTGTGTAATAAACTCTTTGCGTTTACACAGCGGCACCGCTTTATCATCTTTAATAAAAACGCAGCCTTAAGATGTCTTACTTAGATACGCAAATTCAATTACGTACTTAGCAGCCAAATACTTCTTGACAAAACTTTCTATTTTTAAGGATGTAATTATTTAGATTCTATTTAAAAGTAAGTACACTTACTTTCTAAAAAGATTAAGTAAAATTTTTGTCACCGGATAAAAATATGAGGATGAAATGAATGTTTTTGTGCGAATGAAATCTATTTCGAAATTGCCGTTTGTGTAAGACATCCAAGGGATGTTGGAGCAATCTGTTTCCCTTGCTTGATTTATTAATTTCCTGATGATAAGCATCTGGGATTTGAATAATTTTAGTATCTCACGTTGGGACGTTCTTTATTACTTCTTAGGCTCCTAATATTAGTTTAAGAGCCGTTTTATAGGCTGCTTTGGGCCGATATGGCACTTTTATGAGAGATTTAGATACAGTAGATAGTAAAAAGGTTAATATCGTAATGCAGATCGTAGATCTATATTTATATACAACTGCAAGTGCTTTTCCAATACAGCTCAAAACCTCTTTGGTCTTATATATCACTGTATTAAAAAATTAAAAATCATCAAAATGTGCTTAACAGTTTACGTGTAAAATGAAACAAATAGTTTAACGCATTAGTTAAGGTTAGTTCGAATAAACTGAACTTGGCACTGCCATTATTACATGTAGGTAGTACGTTAAATAGTCACATAGTCCCCGATTTACAACCTTCTTCAATAAACATAAGCGAGTCAGTCATGGCCGCTATAAATCTTTTATGAGCCTCATAGACTGCAGATGAGCGTCAACCACATGTCAATAGTATTACCTGTCATACAAAACTATATCTTATTTCTAAACTATTAAGGCCTTTAATATCGAACGTATGTGTAAGAATTATTATTTTTCTGAAGAGTCGTATCATAACTTTTAATGTTACGAATAACAAGATTACTGGCCTATTGATTACTAATACGTTTGCTAAACAGGAATAATGATGTTCTATTAATGAGTCACATTTTTTATGGTGACAACGATTGACGGGTACTATAAACTCTGGTGGCGCCATCTACAAAGTGCAAAAATAAAAAATAGTGTTTTGTTTGGAAAATCAATCTTATTTTATTAAACAAAAATTGTCGGTTAACCATCCAGAGTGATAAAATGTTCTATTGTCCATTTACTTCTAAGATTTTCGAGCCAGAAGTTGAGATTTCCTTATTGTTATTCATTTTATTTGCTGAGGATGTGGGCTGTACTGTAAATAATTTATACATCATTCGATCTGTAATAAATGTTAATTATTTGTATGCAATTATCTTTTGATGTCCTTGTTTTTGATTAGTAGCCTACCTACATGTTCTTTAAGATGGTTAATTTTGATGACTTTTTTATAGTTCAAAGTTAAACACTAAGTTCAATAAAAATCAAAATCGGTTAATCATCACACTTTTTATTGCCCTAAGGGATTAATTGATGTAGTTTACATTATAAAAAATTCCATGTAAAAAAGGTCAAGTCTAATATCAGTCACTGGTCACTTTCAATCTTCGTACGCTAACTACTAACATATGGACACAACATCTTTTGTCCGCCACATCGCTCCACTTAACCCTGTATCTACCAGCCTATCGCAGCAAAACCCGTTGCTTATACCCCGTTACATAACCCAACTAATTAACCCTTACCCGCGTCTCAATCAGACCGATTAGATAAGGAAGTGGTTAATAGACTTCGGTAGCACATAGGTGTTAAGAAATAATTACTGTCGGTCACGCCTCCCTGATTGCTTTTCGTAAGCAATCATAAATCTTGGAAACCCTGATCGTAGACACGTGTTTTTTATTGGAAATAATAATGGTAAGTTTTTGGGCGTTGTGTGTGATGTAAGATTTGTAGCGTAATGTAACATTACGCCTTATATTCGATAGAAGTATCGGCAAGGAGGTTCATGTTAGACTTAATTTAATCGCTTGACAGAATATAATCGTTTTCGATGATGTGTTGTCTATAAAAACCGGTGGCAAATCAGTCTTTTTCTTATTACATGCAATTTTGGAAATAATAAAAGACTGACTAGACAGTCTTTTGTTGTAGTATGAGGTTTTGTTTGCATTGTGCTTCGATATCCTATAGTTTTCGTGTACATACTGCTTCAGAGTACAACAGTAGTTAATCTTTTACTAACCAGCTTGTCGTTTTGAAATTAATGGACAGACATTTATGACTGTGGTTGCTAGCTGTCAACAACTCAAACGATTAACTTCTGGTCTTAGGTTTAATTAGATAAAGTTCAAATTAAGTTACGAAAAGTCACACGTAACCTATACATTTTGTATCTAAACATTCGTCATTTACCTTTAGGCCCATTAGGTTCACAAGGACCGAGCCATTCGTCAATATGGGCTTATAAGAAATTCTAGTACCAGGCTTAACAATGTACAATTTACGATATTAACTTGTCTAACTAGCTAAAACATCTAGTTCTATTATCAGATACGAATCTACACTAAACTAATTACCATATTAATAACCAACTTTAAAAGTCGCAAATCAACGATAATTATCAACCATTTAGATTGTTCTGCAACATTTTAATTAAGATTTCTTATCTTCAAATTGACAGTTGAATGTTACAAGTCAAAAATATTTTCATAAATTTTATTATGCTCACACAAAATGTCATAAAAATAAAATGTTTCGTACGTAAATAACTAGTTCATAATTTATTATAGATTACCAATTCAAATTTGCTCCTGAGGTTATTTTTCTGTATTGTTGGTATGACGATGTTCGAGTTAATGTTCCTCTAATTATGGGGTCCGTATTTTATTAGTTAATCATCACTTATTTGCGCCGTCAATGGTCAATAAATTGGCATTCTCGAACAAAGTGGTTTCAATGGCATTTGGTCATGTAAGGACGGTTGGACACTCAAAGATGAGTAAAGCTTTTTCTAGTAGAGTATAAGTAGAGGTACAATTTTTGGCTTCAGATATAATGATTTTTATGTAAAAACGCAACATTTTTGTCTAAAATCTAAAACTATGTTTGTATTATTTTTTTTTAGTTTAATATACCCAATACAATTATTCAATTTATTATTCAATTTATTTAATGATATACCATTGTCATAGTGATAAAAATGTTATCTGTAAATATGTTCATTATTATCTTCCATTCAAACTGCACTACAATTCTTTCTTTGCATTACCTGAGCGTAATTTTATATCTTTAACAGCTCAACAATATCTTAGTTTATACTACATAACCGCCCTTACTTCAGATCATAGGATGCGTCGCAACGTACTTAGATTTCGTTGGTCGATTACTCAACAGCTGACAGGAACAGTCGAGGACAGCTTTATATCAATAATATTATGGACTACAGACGGAAACTGAGTCATATTTAACCAATTTTATATTATGTCCGTGTGAATTAGTCCAATGTGATTAATGCTTTGTATGTTGTTTATTGTCAATAAACAGCTGTATGGTTGAAGTCAATTAGATTCTTCTCTTAGATTCTCCTACAGACAGGCTAAGCGATCAGCGACAGAGCAATATGTCGAGGGGTATTCTTGCGTTCTTGCGATAAATAACTTGTAGTTAAATCGTAGCACATTTTTACATAGTTATTATTGATTCCAATTACGAGAACAATAGGCAAACCAATTATTTTAAAGTTGACTCACTTACAACCATCTTCAAACAAGCAACCATCATAACTAACGCTCTATTTAACCCAATCAAAAAGAACTAGCACTTAACCTTTCATACCACTCATTCTACGAAAGCATAAAAAGGAGATTCCTATCTTCGGATGCACTAATCGCTTATCTTAAACCGGTGTTTAGCCGCCCGGGTGAGCACTATACCTTACTATCTTAGTATCTACGTGAGAACTTCGCATGGACCAATCCGATTGTTTGACGGACAAAATGGAATGTCAAGAGGAACGGTTGTGTAACGTAACCGTCACATCGTATGTGTCAGCTTTGACATTCGAATAATTTGCATTCTGGTTTGTATATGTATGTGTGTTAGGTTCGTTTTTGGGTCACTAATTAGAGCAACTGATTTGTTGGTGTGCTGAGGCTTTTCGGTATCCGCAGTTGTGACTTGGTTGGATTGGATAATTATTAGTTTATGGTTTGATATCTAAGTTAGACAGAGGGTTGTCGCTTGTCATATTATCACAATTACATGATATCATCGAGCTTAACTCCTTCAAGTTTCATACTTGACAAAAAATCGTACTTCAATATCGGCCAATCGGCCATCACACTACTGATTAATCAGACACATAACGATGTATCATATCAAACCATCAATAAAACCTCTACATATCAATGTGGGTTATTATTGAGTAACTTATCTTATTCTTAGCTACCAACTAATTAATGTTTAACGATTAATTAGCGTTCAACAAGCACAAAGCAGTGAATCAAATGCCAAGTATTCAACTCTAAATTGGCTATTAGAAAAAGATTTAAAGCGAAACTTTGTAGGCTGTTAGCGGCATACTTAATGTCTTAATAATGTCAGCTAATCATCCGGCTACTGAGAAATGTCATCGCCAAGGTTTGGTTCCTCAAGAACGTGGGTAAGAAGTAGAGTAGAGGTTGTTCTTGAAGCTGGAGACGGTACACGTGAGAAGAACAAAAACAGTCGTTAATTTGTAAGTTCTAAGGTTTAAATCTTATTCGATGTAATGTATGGTTGGTATACATAGCTACAGATATCTTACCTACAAGTTACATAGTATTATAGTAACAAGTTCTGGGTGTTCTCAAAACGATATTCCTCATTCCATTGTTGCTAATGTACTAAAAATTACCACAGACCAGATGCGAATAGCCAATTACAGTCACTCAAATTCAAATAGAAATGAGCGGCACAATACAGGCGAAGTCAGATGATATTCATTATGTTAATATCCATCACATAATTTGACGTCTCACGCACACACGGCACGCGCCCACAGATTGTGTTAGCTACAAAATCTGTTTTAGATTACACTAATTTGTTAGTTGTATGGCCGACAGTGGTCCATTCATGCTTCTTCGTGTGGGAAACGTTATGAAATTGAAAATGATCATATTTCTTTAAAAAGACACTAGGCTATTGCACAAAGATTCACCTAGTTTTCGTCGTTAACTATTCATTATTATGTGCCGTGGGATATTTTTTGTGGTCGCTATTGTTGGTTTGATTGACGCATTCCAAAGGACTCGGCCGGCTCGTCTGTGTGTTCGTTCGATCTGTATGCTAGGGGAACTGTGACACAGTTATGCTGTAATTAGGCTTTTTACTTATTGATGAAATTGTACTGATACGTACATTTGTATAGATCATAAATATTATGCCTGTTTTGCTCTTGGAGTACACCATACATATTTGATCGTAAGAGTATTGTTAATACTCTACTACAACTAAATACAGCAAACAGCTGAAAACAATTATAAACCTTATTCACAGTATATTTCTAGTAAACCACAAAAAACTCAAATACTTAACCTAGATAGCACAATACACTATAACAAGGGTGTTCAACAAATAGTAAAACAGTGCTCCAGATTGCGAAGGTTCTATGTTAATTTCGGCGTTCGTCCGACTAGATACACGTGCAGTTTAGTATTAAAACACGCTGTAATCAACGGCAGTATGCATAAATGAATCGCAAACTCCCATGAGTTATGGCTACTTGATGTTGAATATTAAAACCGATTCTAGACCGAAATGTAGATAACCTATTTTACGTGGTTAGTGAACGTTTCTTTACATGCGTATATATTGCTTGCAGGGGTAGACAGAAGAATATATATCTATGTTACATTAAGTTCTTCAATCTTTGGGCGGATTCCTATTACCAAATTATAGTTTCAGATTTATGAAATTCAAACTACCTACATACTTAGTCTGGGTCTGGTGATCGAATTCAAAAACTCATAAGCATTGGGTCTAGTTACTGATCTATGTATGCAGTAAATTAGTACTTATTCATTCTTGTTGTACGTAAGAATTAAGAAAAAATCGGTGTGTACAAAAATAAGATTATCGATTATGACCCAATGAACAGTCACAATTAATTGGGTTTTATCTCACAGGATACAAGAATAAATGTGCAAGCATTTAACCAACAAAATTTAATAAAATACCCGCGTTCTTACGTAATTAATCACGATTATTTATCATTCGTTGATTGCGTTTAACTGAAAATGTATTAAAATCAATATAATCTCGTATAAAATAATCTGAACGGAATCGCCTGATCGCGACCAATTAAACGTTGCGAAACACAATATCTGATTTATATTGTGTCCAGTTTCATAGTGTTTTATTAAAATTAGCTATAAGACGTGTTTTCGTAATTGTAAATTAATGTTAATGTCGGTATAAGTTGTCAGTAAACGGATAAGCTCTTTATTGTAATCCTGATATCCTATTATCAGGTTAAAAGGAAATGGTGTAGGTTTTATTTGACGGATATTGCTTCTACTTAAAATATAGATCTAAAGTATCTGCTCGAGTTTTGACCTAGACGACATTTACAGTACCTATTCTTATACATTCTCTTCGTTTTTTTATTCTTTGCCAGAGTCTATGTTCCCTGAAGGGGATATATAACCTGGGTGTCTTCAAGGTCCGAGGGAATAGGTTCCTTATGGACCGACGTGCTCCATTGTAGGCAGCATCATCGTTTACCACCATGCGAGATAATGGCCAAACGTCGACCCATCAAATATAAAGAAATACTCTACTAAGGCGTCATCCTATCTTTGCCATTGTCAAAATTGAGCTCTAAATATCACTTTTCAATTAATGTTGAAACGAAATCGATAGTTTAAAAATCTCGTGCGAATCCAATGTAAATGCGACGCAGTTTATTACTAAATCGAGTGGAAACTATTGGCTTAGTAATAATCGGTAACGGCAATTAACAGTTTGGTGTGACGCAACGCCAATTTTTTACCGATTTCTTGCGCCAATGGGAGTTTCTGACTTATTGTTAAAAACACGATATCGATGTCTTAGTTAGACTCTTTGTAGTATACCTCAAATCTTGTAATTAAATTACACGATTTTTAATGTAATAGCAATTCATAATTGAATTTCATAATGAGAAAATGTTTTTTGGATTAACAAAAAAGAATTTGAAGAATACCTATAAGAGTACGAATATTTTAAACTGTCAAACACCAAGCGGTCACCGGTGACCGCAACCTATTGTTCTATAATTGTGTCTACAAAACCGGTACTCGACGAGTTAAAATGATTTTGATAACGATGAGATCACTAATTAAAAAAAAATAAAAACAAAAAGATAAAAAATAATATGCATAATACACACACTTCTGTAAATGAATGTACAAAATTAAATGAAACTGATGAAAATGAAAGTGATAGTATTTCGCTTAAGGAAAATGATCAATTTTACTTTTAAAAATGAAAGTGATAGTATTTCGCTTAAGGAAAATGATCAATTTTACTTTTAAAATTGGATACGGTGACTATAGAGGTATCAGCAGGAAACTCCTCAGTTGGGGTCCGTTACTTTATTCTTTTGTTATTCTTGTTTGACATAAAAAAGTAAATGAGCTTTGGTGCTTACTTTCAAAGTTAATGATGGGAATCGATTGTAAATTGAAAACTATCATTTAAGACTTAGCTTTATTTTGTTTTAAGAAGAAGAAGAATATTGAAAATACTATTCATAGTTTGAATGCTGTTTTTACACTTTTACTATACAAACAAAAGTTTTATTAATATAAATAGGTTACTGAGATTTTACTGCATTACAATTTCTTATACCATAACATAACATAACATCACGCCCTTTATCCTTGAAGGGGTGCCATAGGTGCACATTACGGCACTTAAAGCCACTGTACAAATGTAACACCCACTTTTCACTATCATAATTATGAGTCTCAAGTAATAGGGGGTGAGACTACTATGCCATGTGCCGGGCACAATTCTAAACTCCGTGCTACTACTGAGATTTAAAAAAAAACCCAGTAAATCTATGCCCGACTCGGGAATCGAACCCTTTGCTCCGCAGTCGCACTTGCAAGTCGGACAACTAGGCAGTCTCTGCCAAGCAGTTCTCATACCTTCCTCAGTTATACGAATTTGTGTACCATCACTTAAGAATTCTAAAAATAAACGGTAATGTGTAGTTTAATGTGTATTTCTCATATTACTAGCAGTTTGCCGGTAGCAATTTACCGGTGACTAATAAAGACACTCGTAAAATAACGGCTTCTTTAAAGTGATATCCAAAATGGTGACTGTAGCTAGTGTTTTTTAGATTTTTAGTATGTAACAAATGCTAAAAACCTACTTATTTTAAGATGGTCAGTCTTAACTGGCTACCTAAACTAGTATGAATTTAAAGACTGGGTAAAATTTATTTAGTAGGACATAGTTACATTACTCTGAGTCGATCTCCACTGTTCAACATTGTATATGGTTACAATATTTTTTAAATCTGAAATACTTTTTCTTAGGTGTATTACATACGAGTGTAGCCTTGCCCTGCAGTGGGACCACCATGGCTAAAATGAAATAAAATACTTTATGACATTATAGTACCAAACCATGTAGAAAGGTCAATTAGCATCAAAAATGTTCTTTGTATTGTAACTTTCGTGAGACCTACTAAATAAATTATTATATTTTCGGCTTACTCACGTAATAATTTGACGAGGATCTCGACTAGTTTCAAGCCATGCTAGAGGCTTATATTCATGAGCAGCATTTCGTGACCCGCGACGCGGCGACTGTCGCGCTGCTACAGTAGCAGTAAAAGTGTTCTTGAATAAAAATCGCTAAACGTTACACTAACTAGTAAAACCAATAACAAACAAACAAATATCCTACCACAAGCCACTTTAGCTCGCCTCATAACGCGTCCTAATGTTGGCATTCATGTGTGCGAACATTTTGCTTCAAACAATACAGTTCCCATGCACCGATTGCCATCAGTTGTAAACTTGCAATTGTTATGCAATCCGAAGACGTATACCGTAGATAACGAAAGCACTTTTTGTGCGTTTTAAACACGTGTGAGCAAGCAATATGTGTATTTAGGTCTTTAGGTAAAGTGTAGGTACTGTAGTTATGTGAAGATTGTGAAATCTTGCGATGAGACGCGTGTCACTGACTCGGGTAGTGCGTGAGACTTTCTTTGTTTAAGGAGACGTATTTTATTGTTATTTTAAAACTTACTGATATGAATAATATAAATGGGGCCGTCGGTACAGAGCGCCATAGACCGACATATACTGACCAGATTGGCGATATATTAAAGAAGGGCCAAATTAAAAGTACCCTTAGCCGACGAGTATGCATGAAAAGATTGATGACTGTAGATGAAGCGAAAGAGGTATGTAAGAATCGTAGCAACTAGCGTTCCATAGTCTCTGCCTACCCCCATGGGAGACAGCGTAAAGTTATGTATGTATGTATGAAAAACTTATCGTAATATTATCATTGCTATTTTATTTGTTTATAATAGTGGAGGTGTGAATTTATTTTTTTTGTTTTTTTTTTAGTGACTTGGAGTATATTGCATCAAAAGACTGTTGGTGAATATTGTCTGGTAAGTCAAAGCCATTTTGTCTTATTTTCCCTTCAATGGTCAATGTGAATTTTAGACTAATATTTCAGGGGTGACATAGACATAATATTGTGTGACAGTTGACCGTGTCCAAGTTTTATAGTCCTAGCAATAAAATAAGAATACAGAGAGAGAATAAGAGAGACACATAATAATGTGTCTCTCCATGATTGATAAGAATACATTGTGATCGCAATATCAATAATTTGTATTAATTAATACAAATACATTTTATTAACATTAAACACACGTAAAGTCACGCCTCAGTTATCTGATATAAGTATAGCTAATTAATTGTAATTATAAGAGCTTTATTATTACATATAAGACCATTGTATAATTAGTATTGGAATTTATAAAATAATTGATTACAATACGGAAATTTATGTTAAGAAAATGTAAGAAAAAAAAGAAACCGCGAAACAGTTTTCACGAAACTGTTAAATAATTTATAATTGAACCGCAATATAAATGTCAAATTAAATTTAATTATTGATAATTTGTTCCTTAACCACAATAATTATTAACTTTGGTTTAAGTTATAGTTCTTTAATGACTTATGTTGTACGGTATAATTAGAATCCCTTTCCTGGTATATACTTTGAACTATTTAGTTCTTATATATATATATAGTATATAGTGAGTAATGTTCACCTTCGGAAAGTCGCGCTTGCGACCACTCGGCCTACGAGGCAGTCTACAATAATTTTTAAAATTATTTATTTAATACGTAGAACTTAGTTAACCAGTTGATTAAAAATGTACGTTACATTATAAGAAAAGTCCACATCTGTCTATCCCTTCGCGATTAAAGGACATGAAAATGTGTTCATATCATTTTATTATTAGGATACAATGACAAATTTCGTCATCGTACCTAAGATAATCGAAATTACTGGGCAAAGTCGCGACGCAAAACTACACCTAAACCTATAACAAACTGGTATAGATTATCACGAGTCTCAGTTTTCTCCGCACTCTATCAACGGTTATCATATTCAAGTAAAACCAAGGCAATTATCATTAAATATTATTATTTCAATGTCTGATAATAGCTTGCGAATTTATCAGTTTAATGTTTCTAGACTGATAGTGTTATAACATAACGTCACTGCTTTTAATCCAAGAATGGATAGGCAGAAGTATTTGTAATGTAACATCTTTGTAGCCATGTCATAGAGGATGGAGGTTTTTTCAGGATATTATTTTTCAAACGTTGCCCCATTTTCGGATCCTATGTCGTAGGTGCGTTTATAAACATACAAGTTCACATACACATGACACCAAGACCCGGAACAACAATTTGTGGATCACACAAAAAGTTGTTCCGTTCGGGAATGGAACTCGCTACACGTGGCGCGGAAGACGGTTGCCTACCACTGTGCACTCAATTTATGCTTCATTGAAAAATAAATAAAACGGGATATTTTTTTCTAATCCTACCCGGGAAATTAATCCACAAATCCTTGCTCTGAAGTCTTGCGGACATTCGACCAATAAGATGAAGGTAGTGTTATAGCACAAGTCATAGTATTGTGCTTCTATTGAGTCCAAATTGCTTATACAAGTTGAATGTTAAGCAGGTCAACTGTAACCAATAAGGTGTTTTCCGATTAATGTCCCATCTATTGTCTTAAAATATTGAAATAAAAGGCGTCACCTAATTGCCTCCATCACTTTCTAAACGTCAAAAGAAATCGCTATATCCTTTTACGGTATTTACCCAATCGAACGGCAGAACTACAAAGTAAAATGTAGCAATCGATACCTCCGATATTTCAATTCATATCTCATAAACATAAACTAATGGTTTCCCATTTAAATAAGCTCATTTTGTTCAGCATAATTGTTTCTGTCACACAAGATATTAATGTAAATATTTAATATGGCGTAAAGTTTTGTTTGTTGAGTGCCTATATATCACTGGTGGCTCGTTAGTCGATCGTGGTCATGCTACGACTTCTCCTTAATGGTGAATTAATCTTCTCTAGCTCCGGGCTATGACATCCTTATTCAAGTCTATGTTAAACGGACGTCCGCCCGGTGAAAGGTGTAATTGTTTTATTGACAAAATACTGCTTTATAATTGAATTTAATAAATGTAATTGCAACAATTTTATTTTATTCCTTTACATTTATTGAGCTTTCTGTAGTTTCTTGATTATATTGCGTTTGAATAGACAGTTTTCTAATTTGAATTTTTATGTAAGGTTCATTTCTTAATAACTTCTCTACTTATTATCAAATCACAGTTTTTATTTGTATTACCGAGTTTTAGTTTCAAAACTGACATATATTTAGAATAGAACACAATAAAACAATCTAGACGTAGCTAGTTTAAGAATGACCTCAACGTTCGACTGCACATTATGAAAATGAATTTGAAAATTATACACCACGGTCTACACTCCGTCTGTGCATTTTTACAATTTGAATTTCATCTAAAGTGATGTACTTGAATGCAGAATATGTCGAATTTCCTTGAATTTTGATCAGATAGCTATGTCTGCGTCTTGAGCTAGAAGTAAGAATGGGCAAGCGAAAATTTTTCAAATTTGTTTGGGGTTTGAGGTTTTTAGGATGAAAATGGCTTGTTGTTTGTCGTGTGTTCACCCCTAAAATAGAATATATTTATGGTTTGCATCGTGATTCATATGTCTGCTGCAGTAGACGAATACTGAGACAGACATTTTTTGAAGTTGAACGCTTATTTGTCACGTCAGTGCAGTCTGTCTGTATATTTAACGAACTGTATTACACCTGGGGAACTATTGAATAGGTAATTTACCTTCAGTAAGTAGGATACCTACTTCAATACTGTTCAAAGTACAGGACATGGGAATAATTCAATAATGTTCTTTGTGTTTGTGTAGTAATCTTTATTGCGTAATGAAGTAGGTGCCAAAATATTAGTAAGTATGCACTAGATACAGTGGATACCTACTGTATGATATTTCCCCTAAATTGGGTGTCCAATAATTACCTTCAGAATTTGCAATTTTGGTATACTTCTTTTTTATGCATAACTGCACTCTAAAGCACAGCGCTTCATTAGTCGCACAAACGGTATTCATAGTAAATTATGGCAACAATGCTCAAGATGATCGCCCATTCACCACACTAGGAAGAGTATAATCGTCGGTGTTGCCATTCTACGGCGATAATTAGAAATGAACCGCAATTATATGCAAATGCGACGCGCGACAAAGTTGCCTCGTTTTGAAACCAACCATTTCGAAGCCCCGCCCACTAGTGCTTGTAATGACGCTCAATGCTTTGAAACTACTTGACATACAAACTGCATGGTTTTTAGTCCTTTGCAGTTGGTATTGGGTTCTTAATTTAAAATAGACAGCCATATTTGTTTTACATTTTGCAAAAAAGAATCGAATTGGTGATTTTGACAGATGTTTTAACGGCCAGTGTTAAAGTTATTTTTGTATTAAATCCTCCTTTAATGCAGTTTCAGCTTTGACAAGTGTAATCTTATGTTGTAAATTAATATCGACTAGTAAATTATTTATTAAAATTATCAGTACCATAAAATAAAGTAAAAGATTATCGTAATTAAATAGCTATTTGAATTAACGATGTTTACTAAATGACGAGATCTCAATTGAATTTAACGTCCTAGTTATCTAGTCATATAATATTAAGTAGCGCTACTATCTTAATAATTTAGATGAGCAATAATAATAGTAATAGATGCTGTAATAAAGATCTACAAAAAGATAGTACAAATGTTGACGTGTTAACATAGCTTTGAGAAGGTTTTAAGTAAATTATATTGTATTTTTGCAATTAAAGGACCTTCACGAAATTTATTGTAAAATACACTATAAAACTGTATTATTTCTATTTATAGTTATTTTACTGTTCATCAACAGTATGTAACTTAATATTAACTAATCTAGATTTCTTTATAGTATTACTAAAAATCCTCTTAAATTTTTCCCCGTAACATCAACTCCAAGAACACAGTCTCAACAAGATAGCAGACAAATAAAGCCACAAAAAACAGTCCATAATAATTATTGCACCAATTTTTTGTTCATACTCGTACCAACATATAAAATAAGCAAGTAAGTGTAGCAAAGAGATGAAAAAACCGGCTACATGTCGCGTAAGTGATCGATATTAAATAAGACAGGTCTGTCCGTTACCTAACTCTACGCACGTATCGCAGTGAAAGCGAAATTTTTTAATTACTTTTTTTTAATACAACAAATGACACAGCGTTTCTTTTTAGTCTGTAGAGGGAGCGGTGTTTATAATTGAATTTTTTTTGTGGTATTTGAATTGATTTCTTTTTAAATTTAGTTCGTAATTTTAAAGTTAATGTTTACATAAAATCATATTTATTAGTTAATTCTTACAAGTTTGTAAAATGTTAAAGATATATTTTCTTAGTGTTTTAGCTTCTGCCTTTGTTACAATTATTAAACATAAAATAAACAAACATTACGTGTTATGAAAATTATGTGACGGCCTTTCATAATTAAATACGGAATTAGAAATAATATTAACAACAATAATAATCTTATACCTACTATTTAATGACAACGGAACACAATCATCGTAACTAATATTAAAATAACAATAAACTGAACGTGATTGGTTTTCGAATGAACAAAATGGAACTACATTAATATTTAAGTATATTCACGGACGGGTTTGCCTACAAAATAAAATATCTATGTCCAGTCTCATATTTAAAACTATATAGATACACCACTTGCATGCACCTATTATCAGTACCTTAGAGTTGATTAAGTATGAATGGGATTTTCAGTATTAAATGTCATTGTTAACGTAAATTGTACTTTACTCCCATTGCAGTGTGTCAACCTGTATGTGTGTGTATTCAACCTCGGGTTCGCTTACTAAATTGAAAATTGTTCCAATAGTTTCTTCCATTACCTATCGATTTTTTTCCTTGTAAATAGCGTGGTGTCAGATTGTAGTCAACTTTTACGATTTATAACTAGCACAGGGTACGTATTTAATTCCCGTTCCAGAAAAACATACATTTTCGCGCTGTCTTCTTTTATGACACATAAATGATCTAGTTAATTTTAATTAGATATACTAAGTAACAAAGTCTTACAAAGGATCGTAAACTTGTCGAAATGTTTACAAGCGCAGAATGTTAAATAGATATATCCTATGTTTATTGTAGTAATATACGCATGTTTTATAATAATATCATTCTTATAAATCTAGAAGTATTTACGTAAAACCTGTGAAGAAAAATAAAGCCACGATCCCAAGAAACCTTTCCTAAATTATTACGGCACTTAATTGATTCAAATAAACCATCTAACCACTTTAAATTCTATTGCCTGATAAGCAACTGGTTCTCAAAACAGAACCAACCCCAAAACGTACATAACTTATTCGGATAATTGTTGTAATCAAAATAATAAACTTGGTATAAAATAAGGAGGCTGAATCGCTATGCAATCGCTTTTATACTGTGTTTATTTTATTACAAAATTAAAGATTTTTTTATGTTTTTATTTTATTAAATTGCTGTGCACAAAAACATTTTTCTTTAAAAACATTGAAACGTTTTAACAGAAGCTGAAATGCTTTGATAATAAACATACATTTTTATTCAAACCTTTGCTCGGGTGATGTAAGGTACGATAAGAGTAATTTCGCGAACCCGGTTGCAACAGTGTTTTTTTTTGGTAGCCGCCAGAGTAGTGAATGTCTTTTAAGGAGCTGATACATGTGAGAAATACATTTTATGGCCTGTTACACATATAAAATCGACAGCGATCCAGTTTTCGTCACGTATTCGCGGTACTCTTTTTATATCAGCCCACTGATGTATAGTGGGTTGCAGATTGCGTCGGTTTGGCGACCAAGGATTTTGATTTTATCTTACTAAAATACTTCGTAATAAGTTACTGAGATTTATTTGTTTTAGCAGTTAATAAGGAACTGAATATACAGCCGGTAACAGCGGGGTGAATAAATTAATTCAGTATGTTGCTGCGTCCATGAATGGAATCCTTACTTTTTAATCGGTCCGTATAATTAGGTGATTCGTTAAAGCAAGAAGTATAAAAGGAACGCACGAACAGGTTACATAAAAACTGTCAAAAGTATTTTAAAACATTAATCCACAAAGAGCAATTCATCTTAAAAACGTCAATCGGTTTTAAATTTAAATTGCGGCGTGAAAGCATGAAGTGCGGTGGACGTTTCAAAACAGGATCTTAAGAATATTCGCCTGCAAATGTGTTATGGTGGAATATAAAGAGATGATTAATTAATATAGAGCTGAGGAATATACAATTGTATTTAAACAATCGACAAAACATGTGTAACTATGAAACGTTTTGTATATTTCCTACGATTTAATTTCGCATTGAGTATTGATGCAGAAAAAATGGGTCGGTTGCTATTGAAATAAATGGGACTATGTATGTGATAAATTATTTCCTAAATTCGAATTATTTGTTAATTTGCTTTATAGAAAAGAAAGGTATATAAAAACTTAGGAATGTAATTGAAACTATATAAAATTAATGATTCGTCCTACGCGTGCTATCGCAATGCGACACAAATAATTTATGTTCTCGCAGATTTATTGTAAATTTAATCTAAATGGTTCAACGGATAAATCAATTTGGAAACTTTGATTTATTCTAAATTGCAGTTAATTGGGCAAGGAAATTAGTGTTATCTAAGTACCTAAATAGGAAAAAATAAGAATTAGCAATTGCACTTCGATAAGATAAGAAAATACGCTTTTAATGTTTTTGATTTTTACGACAAATAACCTTTGAAAACGAGACTAATTGTAGAACACAACTAAATTCAATATAAAGATAAACCGAATTTAATTAATAATAAATTATAACTTAAAATAGGTATGAAACTACAACTCAAACATAAATGCTCCACATTAGTCGTGAACGATTCACCCTTTTGATTATTTTTACCAATCCCGCATGAAAAGTACAACTCAAAATGAAACTATCACAAAATGATAAAGAACACATAAAATATTAATTGTATGTACCACAAGAACTTGTTAATATCAACTGCTACCGAGTAATGTAAGTAAAACTTTAACAAAAAAAGGCTTCGACGCCGACGGCGGGCGGACGACGGCGGCCGCGGCGGGCGGAATAACTGTTCACATGAACTAGGTCGGATTATCTCATTTTTACTACATTTTCTATCAATGAAATTAAAAGTGAAAACGCCCTTCACTTTTTATTTTGTGATAGGTCAGTATTATAGTCATGAGATCCTTTAATTGAATAAATCAGATCCTTTAGTTGCAGAAACAGTTGAAAATAACTGTTTCTATTGAGGAGATCTCATAATACAATTTATTAATTGAAATTAAATGAACTTAAATTTTATTCTGTTCTGTATTCAATTTGAAAATAAATGATGGCTTTGTTAATCGTTTTATTTGCTATGTTTTATAATCAAGCCTAATTTCTTATTTAAATGAGTTATAAAAAAGGAAAAGATCAAACAGTTTTATTTAAATTTATGTTAAATTTTATATAATATAATGATCGTTTATTGGAACATCCAATAAATTTAATTCTTATTTATTTGGAATCATAAAATTGTCAAAACTGTATTGTTAAAGAAGTTCGTTTTATTTTAAATTTATTCAAATTAAATTGAGACGTTCCGAGATATAATAATTTATTCTGAAATACGGTTTTACACATGTTGCTTTATGGATTTAAATAATTTTCGTATCATTAGTGGCTCGTAATTTTCATTTCTATCAACACTGAATAAATCACAGATAAAATATTTGGTTTTAAACTGTCTAAGTGGGAATTTGTAGACATTTTAAAATCACAGTCACATGTGACATATTTCTATTTTAAATATGTTATTGATGTTGAAGGACGAATAAATCTAACTTGCAGTAAGTTATTATGCACCAATAAATAAGATATATACTTATCGCGGTGACAGTAAAAAATAAAACTTCACCTACCTGTTTCAGCAGAAAAGATAATAAATTTTTACGTGATCCTTTTCAATTTTGTTTCAGTTTTTAGCTAATAATCGCACAAGGAAATTTTTTTAAAAGAGTTCAATTAAAAATACCCTTCCGTTCAGAATATTGTAATTACACAGAGTATCGGTTTCACTTTCTCATTAACACTTTTATTTGGTTCAAACAGTAAAACACACAGTATTAATAAAAAATAGTTATTCGCGATTAGTTAACCACTGGGCACTTGTCCATAAAAAATATCCATTCCATCACTTGGGGCGAAATATTTTTTTAAAGTGTCCGCGCGAGCTTAAAGCTGCGGAGCGTTACTATGTGCGCGTGCGCAGGTCGGCGTGGCATCGCGTTATCAGCGCGAGCGGCGCGGCGCGCGACAACAACAGAACTTGAGAGTCGATCTCAATAACAACAAGAAAAGAAAACGGTCCAGTTTCAGCGGGGCTTCCGGATGGGTCGTGGACGGGGCGCGGGCAGGCGGTCGTACTGCTCGCACGTAAGGCGGCGTTTCGCTCTCTTTGTCTAACGGTACCGATGCGCGCGCGCCGCGTGAACGATAGCGCGGCTAGTCGCGAACGCGACGCCGCCCCGTGCGCACCACAGCCTGCGCACACGCAATACTACTGCACGCTTCTTTTCCCGCCACTTTTACGTGTATGAGATCGTTTTCAGCATTACAGAATATTTTTTTAACTTTTGTCATTCACTAGATATTTTTATATTTTCTTTTATTATGAAATTTTATATTTAGTACTTATAAGGTTATATTGCCATTTATAATTTCAAGGCAAGTTTTCTTTTATCACTTTAGCATATCAGTTAGGTAGTGCTCACAGTGATTTATTTAGTTTGCTTTATTTTTCATCTTATTTTCAACTTGATAACATTTATTTAGTAACTACTGGTTACTTAATTACTATTATTTCTAGTTTTGTACAAAGACTTTTACTTTCAATTTTTGCATCTGATTTCACTCCGCGTTGATGTCTAATATATGGAGTATCTTTAATACTGGAGTGTTCGGTACAATGCAACCAAATGCTTCTAAACATTATGAAAGCTGGTCTTAGGACATATCAGACATACAGTAATTCGGTATAAAAGCCAGAATTTATATAAATGTGTTATTGAAATGTAGCATTAAGAAAATATACTTCGTTGATGTCTAATATATGGAGCACTTGTAATACTAAGGAGCGTTCGGTGTCAAATGCAATCAATTGCTTCCAAATATTACAAGGGTTGATTTCAGTGCTTTAAATTATTTTGAGTGTAGTTTTGATCTCATCTTATCCTTAAAGAAAGGTTGTGGTGATACAACATATGATAAGATCTCAAGTCTAGACAATAAAGATTGTGATGATGTTTGTAGAGGCATTGTTTGTTTTATTGTGATTTCTTATTTGGTTTCTATGTCTAATATAATTTATATTTTGATTAATTATATTAATTGCAATGAAATATAGCAATGCCATGAAAAACACGAAAACAAGATCTCAAAATCGAAAACTCAAGAAACAATCCACTTCATACTAAATACGTAATAAATCAACAAAAATCACACGTCGGCCGTTCACCGAATTTCAATATCAAAGCGAAAATTAATTTCAATTTGAATATTTTTCACATTCGTTATTTCGTATTTTAGCGGATAAGCATATCGTTATTCAATAAATAACTTGATCGAGCATAAGTTTTATATTAAGAGGGATTTTTACACAATAAGAGGGAACGCCGGGGGCTTCACGTGCGGTACCGACGAAGCCTTATTAAATTGCAATAACAGTCATGCAGTTACGTGTTTTAATCTTTTTACATTTATTTGCAGGACTTTGGGTTTAAGGTTCTTTAGAAGAAAATATTGAAGGATTTATGATACAAAACTAGAATTTGAGGGCTGCTCAATGATTTAAGCAGCCGTTACATATTTAACAAACGTCAGTATTCCGGTACATTTGAGGTGACTTTTGACAATAGATTGACACATACTTAAAATAACTATCGTTTCAGTATACGGTTTTTTCATTTAAGTGGACTTTTGAGCACGACTTAAATTTAACAGACCTTTAAAAAGATAACAGACGTTTGAGTATACCAAACTAGAATTTGAGGGCTGCTCAATGATTTAAGCAGCCGTTAAATATTTAACAAACGTTTCAGTATTCGGGCAATAATGATTCTAGTAAAGAAAACTTTAATGTTACCTTATGTGTAAATAAGGGCTGTCTAATTATGTAGACTAAATAGTTTTACACAGAGTATACTAATAATAATTTAGTCAAAGATTTATTGCACTGTCAATTCACAAATATTTGTAATGAAATTGAAATCAATTACAATAAGTTTTTTTACACGCAGAACCTTTCATTCAGCAATCTTACTTCCACTTTCAAAGCATTAAATTAAAAAAAAACTTATGCGAATCAAAATAACGAACTAAAATTTATGCACCATTGCTACTATTCTCGTAACATCGCAGTGACCGCTCTCAGCTCATGTGGAGGTATCGTGTGAATCTCATCAATAATAGACCAGTTCAAGGCTTTGGGAGATTCTCTGCATTGTTCCACTAAAAGATACTACACCTTTGTATTAATGTATTACGTACTGAACGACGTGACCTTTGAATTATTATTCATAAATATGGTATTAATCAGATGGTATATCTCAGATGTAGAGCGATGAATCTTCAAACAAGTGGAATAATATATTTTTTTTTGTTTTTGGTGAGACGTCTTTATATTTAAATCACATTATTTTATCAATAGCTTATAAGTGCTCACTGCTGAGCAAAGCCTCTTTTCAAACGGAGAAGGTTTGAGCATTAATCACCACGCTTGCTTATTACGGGTTGGCGGTTTCAAACATATAATTAGAAATGATAAGTCCAGGTTTCCTTCACGATGTTTTCCTTCACCGTTTGTCAGTGGTGTCTAAATAGTCTTAGAAAGTAAATATAACTCGGAAAAGGTGCCATTGGTACTTGCCGTTGGTAGGTTTCGAATCCGCACCCTCATATATGAATGAATGTGATTTACAGTATGCCAATGTTCGCCATGTCACGACGGAATTTTTAAATAAGTAGAAATGTACCTGTAAGAATTTTATAAGTATGAATCTCTCATATTAATATAGCTACGCAAATTATCTAATAATAATAATAATAAAGGTGATTGACCTTTTCACAACGCGAGATTCACGGGTCTCAAACGGGCCACGTTTCCCATCACTCGATCATCATTTTTCATCATTATTTTTCCATAATTATCATAAAAATTAACTCCGTACAATGTATGTGCATTCTGTCACCAAATAATTCAAAACCTCCCACACGAGACGACACAGCTGGTCCAATTAAATCATCTTTTTCATTAGGGACCATCTACCTTAAAAGTAACTTTTAGCCTAATTAATGAAGTCCACAGAATGAAATGTCAGATATAATTTAACGAATTATGTATGAAAATTATACCACGGACCGAAAGAAGTTGATTAAATGCTACTGATGTTGAAGCGAAATTAATATTTTGGTACAGTTACTAGATGTTACTAGATTACTAGATTTATTTTTAAATATTCTTATTTTGTGCAATTTTTATCATATTTTTTAATTTGTACAGCAACAATTGAAATTTTCATTTTCGTTTATAAAAATATAATACTTTCTATTTTCGTATCAAAATGCGAGTGAGTGTTCACTTGGAAACATAGTAATTGTAGGAAACTAACACAGATTGAATAACCCAACAGGAAAATTGTGACATTGGTCAAAGGAATGGACACAATTTAATATTATCAAAAAAGTACTAATAGGAAAATGTAATCAATTGGTAATTTTATATAATCTCCAATTCCACAGACTATCAAGAACATTAAAATATGTTGACACAGTAAATCACGTTGCGAGACTCACTATCGTAAAATCACCATTACTTTCAGTTTCAATTAAACACAATTTTTATCTTCAAGCTTTTTGTGAATTACATAATATTTCGCGTGTTCGCCATACGTTTTCATGGCTCCATCGTTTTTATTGTAAGTGTAAGTTTCCGATTTTATTCTATTTTGTGTAACAGTTTTCTTACGTGAATGTTACACGATTAATGATAACATGGAAATTATATAACATACTAGCGGCCCGCCCGGCTTGGCACGGGTGCAATATGCATGTATTATACATATCTACCTTCCTTAGGAATCACTCTATCTATTAAAAAAACCGCATTAAAATCCGTTGCGTAGTTCTAAAGATCTTAGCATACATAGGGACAGACAGACGGCGGGTAGCGACTTTGTTTTATACTATGTAGTGATTGTCGGGATTATGTTGTAGAACATACATAAGATATAGGGAATATATTTTTCGGAAAGATACATAAAAGTGCCTAGTATTACAAATTAGCTTATAATTACGATGTCTCTTTGTGTGTTTGTTTTTTTGATCTTAAAAGATGACAAATTGCTATCTGTTTGCATTACGTTGGAAATAATATTTGCTATATGTAACTACTAAAAATCTTGTAATATAAAAATCTTGTAATTATAATTTTATTCGTTATAACACATTTTTTCTGTTCTTGAATATATCTTATGTCGCATAAACACGAACACAAAAAGAAAAAAAATAGACAATACTAATTCATAATTTGGTAGCCACATTGATAATAAGTTGACAATTGAAAATTATAACGAACATAATAAGGTTTTAGTTAACAATAGGTAGGTTCACATTCATAGTTTACAACTATAAGCTTATCAATTAATCATTCAATTACATGGTAATTGAATTAGCAATTCATATAGAATATTAATTAAGTTCTAATTCTCAAACTTCTTTTTCTGTTTAGTAAGAAGTTTATATATTAATAGACTATAAATAGTATGTGATGTAAACTAATCTATATATAAATAAAATCGTTTTTCTGTTATTTTTGTTATATATTCCTAATATTAATCTTAGTTTTAAATACTTCAGTTTCAATTTAACTATACTCGAACTCAATGAGATATTAATATAATATATTTACTTCCTTGGTAGTCTGGGTTACCATATATCCTCAAGGTTAACTTTATCGTTTTCCTATAGCGATAATTTACATGAAAATTTTAACTAAACGTCTATCACATTTTTATATTAGAACTCTTCTGTTTTAAATCCTTGAAGTAGCTGAAGGTAATTAATTAATGTAATCTTTTTTATGACAGTAATTCCAGTCGGTGTGTGTGAATAGTCAGCTGGCATCCATCGAGTAAAGATATTAAAACCTTCTTCTTTTAGAAATAAGGCTAAAAGTCGTTTGAGACTGAAATAGTCAGCTGGCATCCATCGAGTAAAGATATTAAAACCTTATCCTTTTAAAAATAAGGCTAAACGTCGTTTGAGACTTGGGCAGTTTTTGAAACTAAGCTGTAGTAGTTAATAGGTAGGCTCTAGTAAATTAAATTTTAATAAATGTGACAGCTATCAATCAGTTTATATGTGTCACGTTCTTGAACCCGATTATTATTAGTGTGAATTTAATTCGTATTATTTTTTAGTTCATACTAGATCTGGCTTATTGATTTAAATGAGTATCAAACCTCTTTTTCTCTGAAAGGATAAGTAAATGTGGCATCTACTTGAAGAATACAAAGTCATTAATTGTAGATAAGTGGATTGAGAGAGAAAGACAAGGAGAGAGAGAGAGAGAAAGAGAGAGAGAGAGGTGCAAAATACAAATTCGAGAAAACAAACTTACAAAATTCTCTTAGCCTAGGTATTGTTATATTTACAACCTTAAATTAAACCTTTTGTACAAGACATTAGCGAAACTCCTCACGAAGTATTAACACTTGTCAGTCAGGAAGCCATGATAGTCTTGACAGTGACTTCTAAACCAAAACAATGCATTATTTAAATCGCAACATTTTGCTTATCAATCGATCCACCCTTGTGCAACCACAATATTCGCTCAAGGCCGGCAATTATCGCACAATCAGTGAGCTTGATTGATAATTTTATTGATCTTATTTATTGCTAATAATTAAACTAGGTAATGCCATAATAATTTACACATTCATTGTATTTTAATATTCAATTTTAAATTAATGTTTTATATTGCGCCAATCGTGCCAAATAAGTTATTTGAACTGATTAAAGACTATAATTGCCTTGCTAAGTCAGTTGTGCGACCATAAAAGCGATTGCTGAGAACCTTTGGTTCGATTTTTGGTTCCAGCAAAACATTACAGCGATTTTGACTAAATGTGTATTCTGTACATTTTAGGTATACCCCTAAAGAAATAACTTTATTAATTCTAATAAAGAAATAAATTTATAATTATTAACTCAGGGCCAAACCTAACACCTCTATGCCTGGACAGTCACTCAAGTGCACACGCACCAAACGCTTGAATATCTTTCGTGAAAGAATAAAAAATAAAACACTTACATGTCAGTTGGAACATTTAAATTAATTTCAAATTATACTTATACCAATAAAAAAAGTTTTTACGAATTAACTTTACGCATACGAAGCCTGCGGCTAGCGGCTACTTTAAGATAATTAAACAATATATCTTATTGAAACATTGGTAGTTAACATACTTACGAAGATAATTTGCCTACCCATTATATAAAAATAGAAGAAATAAATTGTTCAAGAACATATTGCAGTGAAAGAGAAACCATTTACATATATATAATTGTAAATAGATCATGAATTTGTAGATATTAAAGAGCTAGTGCGCTAAAGAACAGGCTTAAAAATGATTTTTATTAAACAAATTGTATCACGTTCTCTGGATTGGTTGTCACACGCAGTTATATTGATACCTTGTTGTCTATTAAGTGAGTTATCTTGGTTCAACCAGAAACTCTTTATTGAATTAGAATGACACTTTAAAATCAAAACGGTAAAACAAATTACTTCGATAGGACTATGAAAGTAAAATGAATAAGAGCACTTTAACTAGGCACTTTCCTACTTTTGTCCAAAATGTTCTTTTGTATGAGACTTTTTATAATTCTTATGATTGCCAAACCTAAAATCTATATTGATGAGATAAGGAAGATGCTCCTAAGTAGAAAATATACTATACTACTCTTATGTCTGTAGCTGTCTGCATACATACATAGTATTTCCGAACCAATACGACCTTCAAACCTAAAAGAAAAGTGTGTAATCCTTTTTAAAGGCTAGCAATGCACCTGTACTCCTTTGGTGTTGCGGGTGTCCATGGCTGGTGCTAATTGCTTACTATCAGGTGATTCGTCAGCTCGTTTGCCTCCTATTCCATTAAAAAACATGTTTATTCATTTTCCTCACATTGATGCCCTATGTTTTAATATAAACAAACTCACAAACTACAACCACCACACCTTCTATTCGGTGACGATTACGCAAACAAGAATTTAACCAGTAGTTAGTACCGGATGGTGCTACCACTTTTTTTTTTTAAATTGTAATAAGGCATTAGACTCATTATAGGCTGTCAATCAAAACCGATACTATCAGTTAAACAGCCAGTTCAGTGAGGACGAAGCCTTAAACTCATGATTCATACAAAATGAGTAATTTCTTGATTTCAAGTAAACGTAGTGAAAGGTATTCATTATAAGGTCATCTTATAGATGTGCCCGGGTCAGTATTTATTTAATTTTCGATTCACACCCTTATTGTGTGAGGGATAAGGTTGGAGGTACGGGTAAAATGTCAGCAGTGATGAGTAAACTGTTCGGTGAGAAATGTATGAACGATGTAATATATTGAGACTTTTGAGCTTATTAAAAGAACATTTCAATGTATTGGCGAAATTTTGTTGACAATTTCGTTGTTAATACGACATGGAAGTGAATTGAACAGGAGTCTAAAGAACAAGAGTTAATTATTTTTAATTTCGAATCGAAGTTGCATGTAATGTGGTTTTTATGTTTGTAAACATTTGACTGCACGGTTGGTGCGGTGGCTGGGCATCCGGCTGCCGTGCAACGTGTCGCGGGTTCGATTCCCGCACGGGACACCACTTTGTGTGATCCACAAAGTGTTGTTTCGGGTCTGGGTGTCATTGTGTATGTGAACTTGTATGTTTGTAAACGCACCCACGATACAGGAGAAAATCCTAGTGTGGGGCAACGTTTTCTCAAAAAAAAAAAAACAATAAATTAATGGTTAATAATAAATTAATGGTTAATAATAAATTAATGGTTAATAAATAAATTTCATGCAAATTAAAAGATATGGGAGCCTTTTACTAAATTGACAACGTTTAGAAATCATACAAACAGTCTACAAATCGAAATCGACATGTAACTTCAAACTGTCAACACTCACGCATTGGAACATTCACAGAAATGACAACTGAACAGGTTCAAACCAGTTCATCCAAGTTACCAAATTAGACCATTCCAGTTTTCAAAACTGACAAAGATTCGAAATTTCATTGCGTAACGTTTAATGCACTAATACGCACGCCATTTTGTTAAGCAAAGGAACAAATAATTATTAATTCTGAGCACTCAAAGTCAGCCTGTGCGAATATACTTGAGTTGTAGGCTTCGGTACGGCAAGGCGTGGCCGCGAGACCTTAGCGAGCGGATGTAAGAGCCTCGATACTACTACCGTCAATCCAGATCGACGTTTGATGATAACCAACATCTGAAATGGAGAAAAAAAATCAATTGAGTGAAAAGGTCAGCCAGCCACTGCGTCGCAATTAAAGTCCAAAATAATAATCATTAAATACTCTACCACCAACTGATATTTTGACAGATTAAATCTCGAGTTTCAAACGGTTTTCGACTTTATTGACTGGTTTAGTTTGTTGGTAGTTTTGTTGTTGTTAAGTTGTGTTTACTGCAGTTAGTTTTCCGATGGCTGATTAGTTTTAAAACCTTAATTTCCTTATTCATTCAAGTAGTCCATTAAATCCGAATGAAGGTCTAATTCTTGGTACCTGAGAAGGGAGAATGTATTAAATTATGGAATCTTTTGAAATTCTTTTTTATAATTGATAGGTTAGCGTTTGATAAGTTTCCGTTGTGGTATTGTTTTAGGTATTAAGAATCAGAATCACCTTTGACCTTATTAGAATGGAACTCTATAACATTAATCCATATTATGGCCTAAAAATAAGCCCCATTGTGGCCCAGAGGTTTAAGACTTCTTCTCATGCATGAAGGTGCTAGTTCGAAACCTACCAACAGTAAGTACCAATGTAACTTTTTCCGATTTACATGTACTTTTTAAGATAATTTAGACGCCACTGACAAACGGTGAAGGAAAACATCGGGAGGAAACATAAGCTTTGAAATGAAATGAAATGAAATGAAATGAAAAATGTTTATTCGGCATAGGACATGCACGCCAGAAAAGACATAAATATAAAAAAGCATAAAAACAGAAAAATTAAAAGATAAAAGTTAAATTATAAAACTAAAACTAAAACTAAAACTAAAGCAAGCCAATAAGCCATTCAAGTGCGCGGTGTTGGCGGACATGTCCAATCCGAACGGGTCACCAACTCAGCATAAAGCTGGGCACAATGAGCACCCAACACTGATTTTCAGTTGGCACCCCTGCAGTGACGCACGGACGAGAGCAACACATACTAGCTTATCTTAATAATTTCTAATTATAAGTTTAAAATTTCAACCCGCATTAAGTAAGCGTGGCGATTAATGCTCAAACTTTATCCATGTGAGAAGATGCCTCTGGTCAGCAGTGGCCACTTTACTTTTTCACTTTAGGTTGTTGATGTTGTTGTTTAGTCATCATGTATCGTTAGTGTTAGCTTAACAAAAAACATTTTAACACGTAATAGGAGGAATCTATGAACTAATTACAGCAGGGAATTCACCCAGTTGCGAGAATTCATGTTTAAAACCCATTTACAATCGTTTTTGTTGACTTAATCTCCTCAAAATGTGACTTTGTGTGCCTTCATAGCCCTTTCTAAAGGGATGATTGGTACTTTGTTTTAATGACACTCTTTTAAAGCCTTTTATAGTAGTGTCTATGTCTGGTAATAGATCTAGTAAGTGGTATCTATTTGTTAGAACTAGTACTTATTTTGTTTTTGTAGATTGATAGTTGTAGCGGTTAAAATTAACTTATGGCTCTAGTGATAGCTGGTGGTTGTATAGAGTTTGGGTTTTATGTATGTAGGATTAAAAATCTAGCCGTAAGATGGACCGACGATGGTTGAAAGAAGCCGCTAGATGCCGCTTCTTCTGCTACTGCTGGAAGTTATATCTTACTTTTGAATGTTTCTGAGAAAAGCCTTCGTTTAGCAGTAAACATCTGCTGGTAGATAAAGTGATAATAATGATGATGAGAGGAATAATAGACTTGGTATAATTGGTTTTTAATTTTGGTACAAATATACCTAAACTGTTTAAAGTAGCAACTAACCTTTATGGACAATGACAACTATAATTTTGTTATGTACAAAAGTCAAAAAAAGTCAAAAGTCAAAATCATTTATTTCAATTAGGCCAGAATGGCACTTTTGAACGTCAAAATAAAATTAATATTAAAAGTGAAGCTATTTGCTCATTCCAAGGTGTAGATTCCTATGGAGAAGAACGAGCAAGAAACTCCAGAGGTTACTCTTTTTCAATCAGGTTCACAATACAATTTACTAGTTACATAGTTTTGCTGTTTGGATTGTGCGAGAACAATGTAACACCAAAATCCAGTCAAAGTGATCAAGAAAGAAAATAACCTTAAGAACAATAATACAGTCTGGAGCTGACCAGTCCCAGTTGACGGCGCCCGTTCACGAACATGACACGTACACCAGCACCGCCCAACTCAACCATATTGTAGGGAATCGAGCGATCCACTGCATGCGCCACCGCCAATGAGACCTTTGAGTGAGCATGACAACTCCAAGCTGACACAAATGACTTCTATTAATCTAATTTAATATTAAGTTAATTACAGGGCTCTCACATTTACATTGGTTATATAATTTAAAAAATATATACAATTTAGCAATATAGTTGTATTATTTACGATTTCATTAAAACAACAGTGTTTTTAGTTATCCTGTGGAGCCGGACTAGCCTGCATCCAAGCATTTTTATCCTCTATATATTCATTAAGTTTGTAATATGCTTGTCTACATAAAGTTTTCTTTATACATAATTTAAATTTGGATTCATTTAGTTGTTGTACATCGCCTGGTATCTTATTATAACATTTAACACAGAATCCCATGAACGATTTACTTACTTTCGCTAATCTCGAAATTGGCTGACTTAATCTATTCCCATGTCTAGTTTGATAGTGGTGTCTGTAAGACACTTTACCAAATAACTGTAGGTTTTTCCTAACATACATGATGTTTTCATAGATAAATTGACATGGAACGGTCATAATGTTGATCTCCTTAAACCTTTCTCTGAGAGATTCGCGACGACCTAGATTGTAGATAGCTCTGACGGCGCGCTTTTGTAAGATAAAAATAGATTCAATGTCAGCAGCGTGTCCCCACAGCAAAATGCCATACGACATAATGCTATGAAAGTAACTGAAATACACCAGTCTTGCCGTGTCAATGTCAGTTAACTGTCGTATCTTCCAGACAGCATAAGCTGCAGAGCTCAATCGTCCCGCTAATGATATAATGTGAGGACCCCATTGCAATTTGTCGTCTACAGTAATTCCCAGGAAAGTTGTCTCTTTTACAAACTCTAATTTCTCACCATTCAATAATATGTCACATTCGTTGCTTTTAACATTTGGCAAAACAAATCTAATACATTTTGTCTTTTTATTGTTTAGTACTAAGTTATTTAATGTAAACCAATTTTGAACTTGCATTAGGGCATTATTTACGTCGTCATAACTATTTGTGCGTCTATTAATTTTAAAAACTAATGAAGTGTCATCAGCAAATAATACCATCTGCGGTTCATTTTTAAATAAATGGGGCAAGTCATTTATGTACGCTAAAAATAAGAATGGACCTAGTATCGAGCCCTGCGGTACACCCATAGATATGCTAGCACCCTGTGAATTTACTTTATTTACTTGTACTTTAAGTTGCCTATCCTGAAGGTATGATTTCAACAGATTTAGCGACGTCCCCCGAATGCCATAGTGTTTCAGCTTCAGCAATAGCGTCTCATGTTCAACACAGTCGAATGCCTTCGATAGATCACAAAATATGCCGATGGCATCCCGTGCTTCTTCCCAAGAGGCGAACACCCGCTTAATTAGAGCTACTCCCGCGTCAGTAGTGCAGCGACCTTTGGTGAATCCGTATTGTTGATCATGAAAGATAGAATTCATGTTAAAGTGACGCAACATCTGAGAAAGCATCAGCCTTTCAAACACTTTGCTGAGCGCTGGTAAAATAGAGACCGGCCTATAGTTATTGGGTTCTGCACTATCACCGGATTTAAACAATGGAACTACTTTACTATGTTTCATTAAATCCGGGAAAACTCCGTGATCTACACTTTTATTAAAAATGAAAGCTAAATGAGGCGCTATAGTCTCTATAAAAGACCTACACACCCTAACAGACAAACCTAAGTACAAAATTATAGTAGTCAAAAGTTTTTATGATAACATCAATAAAATTACGTACGACAAAATAATAATCGCAATTCATACTCGTAAAATTTCATATCTTAATTTTGACATAAGTCTCACACAGCAAAGTTTCACTTTCGTATGAAAACATATCATAAAAAGTATGTTCGTATTAAAATTATATCAAAAACATCGGTCATTTCTTTTTGACATATCTCTTATTGATACTTTCACATTACGTGGTCCATATTACCTAAAACCTGAGGCCGGGACAGGTTCCACACGACCACAGGTCTTATTTTACGCAATCGTGCAAGTAATATCATTCTTTCTCTTTGTTAAATGTCAATATTTCGGTCTAAAGGGCAAATTAAGTAGTTCAATGTGTAATTGGATAACAGTGAAATCGTAATTAATTGAAATAATTCTCTCATTATATTGATAAACGTGTGGTTATTTATTAGACTTGAGAATTTTAACGAATTTAAATAAAAATTAAATGTGTATTTTTTTAAAACTGTCATTTGGTCTGCCAAACTTAAAGAATTTTAGTGAAATCGAATATTTTTTCCAAAACTGTACTCGAGAACTTAAACAAGCAATTCAACATGATCCATATGAATAGGGATGATGACAGGGTATGAAAATTAAAAATGTAATTAGTAAGTCAGTGTTAGGTAATGCAAAAATAAATTACAAACGTATTCTTTTATTTTGTTGTATAATAAAATGATTCTTAGTTATTATTAATTAAAGTTTAGGAGTGAGGGCTAAAACGTCATTTCTACGTATAGAATGTACATAGAAGTGACGTCACGCGACATTTCAAATTAATATATTTTCGAAACTATTCATTTCCGTAAAACAATAAAAATACGTGTCTAATGTTTTGAAATAATCTACCAGACGGATATAAAAATAAAAATTTGTCATCTACCCTATTGTAAAAAGTTTAAACAGTACTTGTACTTATTTTGTAACAAAATTTTACCTCACCATACGAAAATATCCTCCTATATCAATGTGGTAGTGTACCTATCTAAATATTAAATAACAGAATCGAATCCTCCTATTTTGTTTGAAGTGCTTACAACCTGACCATGTCATTTCTCAATAAACAACAAACACCTAACCTAAACCTAACAACAATAACTAAACCAACAGAAAGACATTGAATCGCTAATTAATAATAAATTAATTAGATCGCGTCCGCTTGGTTTTGCCCGAATCATACCTACGCGCTACGCATTAGATCCGTCTAAAGGAATTGTTCTGATTTAATAATTAATGTGTATTAGGTACCGCGAATCAATCGCGGATACTAGTCCTTCATACTGTCTGGCTTATTCAGACATTGATAAGATTACGGTGAATAAAATAAGTTTTATATCCGGATCAGGTGTTGCTTTGACGGTGACAAGATCTCAGATTTTTGGATATAACAAAATAAGATGTTTTAAAATATCTTAGTAAAACATGAAGTCTGCATAAAAGTATACACAAGGGGACAAAATGTCCTGCGACACGTATTTATACGACAAGACTTTGGTCGACATGTCTGGCAACATTCACGTCGCTGTGGACATAAGGCGCGCGTTGTAGCCTTATAATATCATCATCATGATCAGCTCATATTCATCCACTGCTGGACATAGGCCTCTCCAATGGCACACCACTGAGCTCGGTCTTCAGCTCTTCTCATCCAACCACTGCCAGCCACTTTGCAGATATCGTCACTCCACCTAGCTGGAGGGCGCTCTACACTGCGTTTGCCTAGATGCGGTCTCCACTCTAGAACACGTTTACCCCAACAGTTCTTCGACAAATGTGACCAGCCCACCGTTCTTTGTCAGATCACTTCGTTTCGGATTCGATCCTTATAATATGTCAGAAATTGGCAGGCTTCGCTTGTTGCCGATACATGTCTAGTATTATGACCCTTTAGCTTTATGTGTTACACTTTCTGTTTGATAGATAACTTATCGTTCCTTACTATGATGCAAGTTTGACAAGTTTGACTGCACGGTTGGTGCGGTGGCTGGGCAACCGGCTGCCGTGCAACGTGTCGCGGGTTCGATTCCCGCACGGGACAACACTTTGTGTGATCCACAAAGTGTTGTTTCGGGTCTGGGTGCCATTGTGTATGTGAACTTGTATGTTTGTAAACGCACCCACGACACAGGAGAAAATCCTAGTGTGGGGCAACGTTTATAAAAAAAAAAGTGATAACTGATAACACAACCGGCAAAATAAGGTACACTTTAAGTCCACCACTGCAAAACCCACATCACATCATTCGCCCGTTCCCGGCCACTGCTGGACATGAACAGTTTGGTTAGACACCAAACTGTTTATCGTTTCTGCTTAAAAAGGTATGAGTGGAAATTACTTTGTTAATTTAGAAGCTTCTTAAACAATAGGTATAATTCAGTAAAAAAATATACAGAGATGCACTTAGATGAGCACAAAAAGTTCGTAAAGTCACAAAACATTATAGGTGCCTATTCATGACCGCTTTTTGATGCAATATAAAAACATAATCTGACATTACTTACTAGTTCCACGTAATAACATTATGTATGTAAATGTTTAATATCGAGTATAATCGATCATTTACTTGGCAGTAGGTTATGTATGAACTCGTTGTTCTTCATACAAAGTCGATGGTACAGGTAGACACTGGTTTTTGCATCTTTATAAATCATATGCATACATGATGAAGTGGTACGGTCTATAGTGTTCCGCTGGTGGTGTATGTAAAGCCATGTTTTACAAAAGATAGTTTTTATCGTTTCTACTCGTACCTACATTGTTTCGCTTTCCTCAATGAGCCAGTTGAATATATTTTGAAGTCTATAGAATCAATGAGTGAATACAAAAGTCTCTGTGTAATACAATTTAAGTCCAATTATCCCGTTAAACCAACAGTGTTCCTTGACGCTTCCTAAAACACCATTTACAAATGCAATGACAAAATTTTACTATCACGTTTTTCGTTGTTCGTAACTAACTTGATTTACTATCGCGCTTAAGGCAGTAAGATGTCAAAAGAGACAATGCCGTATCAGCCTATGTTTTATAGAAATTCGCCGTGTCTCGCCTTAGTTTCGCTTGCTATAAGACAAATCTTTAAGCTGCACTGTGTAAAAACGTTCTTGAACGAGATCAAATACGGTGCAGTAACATGTGTTTATTCAAATACGGTACATAATTTTAATCTTCAGTTTAACACTGTAACTAGGTGTGGAGCCTTAGCCGATTATAACATTAGGATTCCCATAGATTGACATCTTACACGGGGCCCTTATATTAGGTACTAGCGACCCGCCCCGGTCTCGCACGAGTGCAATATGCATGTACTATACATATAAACCTTTCTTAAAAATCACTCTATCTATTAAAAAAACCGCATCAAAATCCGTTGCGTAGTTCTAAAGATTTAAGCATACATAGGGACAGACGAACGGCGGAAAACGACTTTATTTTATAGTATGTAGTGATTGATCAGCTTTATAGTTTTCTGCAACTGACTAATTACTTGGTAAAACATTTGTTTCAGCTTTCACTTACACTTATAACAAGTTCAGTCATTTCTTATGGTTCTTCCCTGCACCCTTAGAGAATATTGTACAGAAAGATTATCTATTCAAACGAGTGAAAAATAAATGGATAGCAAAATTATGTCCGAATTTAATTACCTCAAGCCCACACAGTGACATTTTTGTTCATGCGTTCGTCAAACCAAGTGCCATTTGTCCAAGAAGTTTAATAATAAACTGTATTTATGATTTTGGAATAAAATATATGAATTATTTTCATTTAAATATTAGGTATGTTTGGAAAATACTCAAAACAGAATATTTTTCTTTTCCATCTTCGTTAACCGGCACCCTAAGGTTTGCATTAATTGCGTGCCCTCAAAGGTTACATCGGTAATCAGTCATTTAAACACCGTTTCACTCAGCTGTCCGTCTGTCGATTGTTATAATTACTTGTTTAATTTGCAATTTACATGTTCGTGTATTAAAGTTTTAAATGTTTTGACTCTATTTGGCTTGGTAGTGAAAATGAGTTTTTAATAAATGTATTGTTATGTTTAATTATTTTTTTGCTTCTTTTTGTTCTTTTATGGTATTGTGTCATTAGTTACAATATTAAAGGGCAATATTTGACCAATAACTGCTCAGTCCTGCCTTTGCTCACACGCCCCGAATGGGACCTGACCACATACCCAAGCCTTGGATTGGAATCCCCAAGGGAAAGAAAACGTGGCTGTTCTAGGCAAACCTGGCGTCGCACCGTACTGGCAGAAGCGACGAGCATCGGTATGACGTGGAGTGAGGTGAAGCGTGAAGCTCAAGACAGATCGCGATGGAGAACTTCAGTGGACGCCCTCTGCCCAAGCTAGGGGACACAGGATATTAAGTCAAGTAACTCAAGTCCTGCCTTTGCTCAGCGGTTGACCTTTATAACCTGATGACAACGATATTAGGCAGAGATGTCTTGTGACAGAGCGCTCTCTGATAAACCTTTCGAGCTAAGATCTTCAACTCACCTGCAAAACGTTTATTTCATCAACCCATGACTTTCTTCACACTTTAAAGTTCATAATTAAAATATTTATTATACTATTTACGACCATTTAGTATACACCATTCGATTCATAGCACTGTAATTAAAACCTTAATGAAACTATTAAAACTATGGACTTCACACTTATTCCGATGCATAAATTACACAGTAAGAAGCAATGAGAAACGTTGTAGAGTTAATTTAATTTTATATTAAAAATGTTATTAATACTAACATAACTGTCTTATATCGTTTACAAAATGCAAATTAACATAATATTGTGTCACGTGTTCGAATTCAGGTATAGGTGTAAAGAAGACGAACTTATTAGGATGTGACTCCTGGTTTTAACCGTGAGACATACTAAATTAACTAAAATGCAGTAGGCTGCGCGACATCACCGCGACCGTGCACGCTGCTCATGCGGAAGAGCCCTCAGTGGCCCGAAACTAGTAGTGCTTTTCTCAGTATATGCACGTGAATAAGCCGCCATTTTTAGTTACAAGCCTGCGACAACCTCCCAAAACCGCTGCAACTCCTGTAAGCCAGGATCTACAGTAGATACAGCCATTAAACACCGGAACACTAAAGTCTGTCGCGTCGCAGGAATATGAATAACTGTCTTGGTTCCCGCAACGAAGTGAATTAGAAGATATTATAAGAGGAGAAGAAAAAAAACTGCCTCGTTGCCCGAGTGGTCGCAAGTGCGACTGCCGGGCAAGGGGTCATGGGTTCGAGTCCCGGGTCGGGCAAAGTATTACTGGGTTTTTAAATGTCTCAGTAGTAGCACGGAGTATTGACTTTGACTTTGTGCAAGGTATATGGCAATAGGCTCACCCCCTATTACATGGGACTCATAACATAAATAGTGAAAAATGGGTGTTAAATTGTACAGCGGCATTAAATGCCGAAATGTGCACCTCTGCCCACCCCTTCGGAGATAAAAAGGCGTGATGTTATGTTATGTTACAAAAAAAAACTATAGTTTCCATTTTTAGTTAATTTAACCAGCTACGTTAAACTGTAAGTAAGATTGATTCCAGGCTCATTGAAAATTAGTGACCAATTATATCAGGCAGTCAACTCCCCCATTCTTACACAAAAGCCTCTTCTTATACAAAGCAGAAATGGGCATTGATCACGAAGATAGTTTGTAGCGGATTTTCCTCACGACATTTTCCTTCACTGATGTGTTTAAATCAAATTAGAAAGAATCTACATAATTACATAGAACCAGGAAAAACTTACAATATCAGGTATTTGCCAGGTTTTGACCCTGCACCTTCATGCTTGAAACGTGGGTATCTTAAGCTAAAGTTATTATTGTACTGACGCCTTAAATCCCAGCTAACACTAAGATAAACCAGCTAATCAGGTCACAAAGTCACGGAAGCCGGTTGTAATTGGAATTATTTGTTATGTCATAGCGTTTATAACCCATAATAATACATTACGGACCAGGATACGTAATGGCCAACAATTGAATGTATCGATGTACCATAGTTTGCATGAGGGGGTGGGGGAGGTGTGCGGGCGCGGGGCGCGGGCGTGGTCGGCGCCGGCCGCTCTCCTTGACTCCAGCGTCAAGCATCGCATGATCTCTGCTAGTGTTAGCCGATTGGATGGTTTTGGTACTTTATAAATCCTTAATTATAATTTTTATCAGAAAAAAGTATTTTATGAGATTTTTTTTAAATAGGTTAAGGCTGTTTTCGTTTAGGTTAACATTGGATTATATAATTTTATTAATTGGCACACATCGCTCTTTTAGTAAAAAATGTCTTTCTGCGGTTTATTTGTGTCTTATTATGACTCCATTTATCACCTCATTTGTTAGGTTCTTAAAAAAACGCTTCTTTACGATGCCAGTATTATGAGTAACAATTTGATGATTACATTTTCCTTCATATGTCTCAATTCATGAAGGTTCATTTTCATGGAAATGAGGTTAAAGTATGGCCTAACTTAAAATTACAACGTAATCTTACCTATGAACCTGAACTTGTCTTAAATGATTAGATGACTTATCATCACAAACTATGAGTTTGATAAGAGGTAATTCGTTTGAATAATCTGAATCTTTCATACAAAATCTAACTCCGAAGCATATACCTCTAATATTAAAAATGACGAGAGATATAATTAAATAAATATTTACAACTTAAAAGTACAACTACACCTATGAATAAAAAGAATAAAAAAAATACCGTTCATCAGTAGTGAAAGTGATGCGGACGAGTACTTTGACGCGTAATTAAGGGTATTTTTCTATTTTTTTATTCTTTATATTCAAGTAAATAAATTATAAAATCCCAATGACCAAGCGCAGACAGTCGCAGTACATTCTCAGTGAATGTGGCGACTGTTCGAGTGGACGCAGGCGCGGTGATAACGCCCGACCGCGTTATCACACCGCGCGCTAATACCCGCTTTGTGCTCCCCTAGTGTCTACTGCTTTTGTTCTTTATTGGGTAGGTAGAGGTGTAGGCGATACTGAATTTGTTACCAATTTTATCGTTTGTATTAGGTTTTGTACAGGATATCTGTTTGAGCATCAAGGACGTAGCACAAAGATTTTAGTTGAATTACTAAGCTGTACTTTAGAAAGGTATTGTTTACTTATTAGTCTCTACACTCTAAATATGAATAAATGACCTAGCGAAATTGTCTACTAAAATGGGAACTTTCCGATCGATTTTCCGTTTCATTTTCAATCAATGTTGAAGTCATTTTTATTTGACAAATATAAGAAAATCATAAAGTCTAGGTAATCAGAGGTGTACTGACCTTAGTGTCGTTGGATTTAGAATTTTAGGCGATGTAAGTAACAAGAACTGATTCCATAAAAAAATAAGCTCAGCAGTCGAGCTAGCTAACACTTAACCAATGAGGTGATAGCCACTG
Organism: Spodoptera picta; assembly: GCA_038387885.1. Lineage (NCBI taxonomy): Eukaryota > Metazoa > Arthropoda > Insecta > Lepidoptera > Noctuidae > Spodoptera > Spodoptera picta. The sequence goes on along the minus strand of JAZHFQ010000100.1, from coordinate 1,054,391 downwards.
TCCCTATCGCTCTAATTTCTCTAATCCTTTTATCTACTATACCGCAATGCCCTATTGTATATTCAAAATCCTTAAACCTACTATCCGTAGCCCTATACTCCCCTTACCTTCCTAATAAATACCCTTGTCTACCTCATTGGCCGAGTGGTCGCAAGTGCGACTGCCGTAATAGCACGGAGTTTGGAATTGTGCCTGGTATATGGCAATAGGCTCACCCCCTATTACATGGGACTCATAATATAAATAGTAAAAAGTTGGTGTTACATTGTACAGTGGCATAATGTACACCTCTGCCTACCCCAAAAGGCGTGATGTTATGTTATGTTAAACACCCTTGCCTTCTATAATCCTTCATAAAATATATTCATATGAGTAAACATAGAAAGTGTTTTCTGAATAGGACAAGCAATGTCTTACTTGTGAATACTAAAAGCAATCCAAAACTCGTAAATTCCGATATCAGACCGCTTAGTATAATTTATAATATTTGCTACAAAACTTAATACGGACTCAGATTCTATTCAGATGTTTGTTAATTTTGTTATTGAGGTATTTGTCGGATTACTAATAAGTACGAGTACTTGAGTGGGCAAGGATTAAGTGAGAAATGAGAAAATGCTTGAGCATATTTTATATTCTGCGAGATGACTTTTTGTGTGAAACACATGGAAGGATATTTTGTCAAGCATTCTCGTAGTGACTTGGTAATGGACATTTTAAAAATTGAAATCGTTAAATTTTTGAAAAGAAATTTAACTTAAATGTTATTTAACTCGTAGACTGGACAACGACCTTTTTTGCATGTCTGCACTATTTTTTGGAACTCAATATTTCTTCTAGAAACTACTATCTACTCCGATTTTGAATATTGAATTTTAACTGTCTTTTATATTAAAACAAAATTGATAAAATAGCTACGGAACATCCAATTCTTAGTAGCTCCACGTTCACCACAACCACACACCGTATATTTCACGAACTTCACAGCCTCTGAGTTTATCAATAAAACTGAATATCTAACGCCTAACGTAGGCGTGGGCGTAAACAAGACTGATGCCTAGTAAGAGGACTTTAGCTGAATTTGTGTTCAAAATACCTATTGATAGCCTCTAGGACCCGGTGTAGGATATGTCCTACATTATGCCTAGCGAGGTATCGTTGACTATTGTAGAGAATATTCGTGGTGGCCAAGTAAATGGAAATGTTTTATGATGGGTTTAATTATTTACGGTCGGTTTAGGAGTTTTATGGTGACACATAATATGTAATGCTATTTTATTAAAACGAAATTATCCATCTCTGTTGATTCACTGTGCACATGATTAATACCATAATGCCGACTGGAGACCGCTTATGGATACAAATATTTATGCTAATACTGAAAAGGCTAGGCTTTCTTTTTTTTCCAAAAAATGTTGCCCCATATTAGGATTTTCTCCTGTGTAGTGGGTGCATTTACAAACATACAAGTTCACATACACATGACACCCAGACCCGGAACAACAATCTGTGGATCACAATAAGAGTTGTCCCGTGTGGGAATCGAACCCGCGCCACGTTGCGCGGTAGCCAGTTACTCAATCACCGAGCAAACATTGCAGTCAATTGTATTGACTTTGAATGCAAAAAAAATTAAAAGTGGTCTTTTAATTTTTATTCAACCTCTTAATCAGGTACAGGACTTGACACTCAGGAGTCATTTCTATTACTCCTAGACCAAAGGCTCATACATAAAGATGGTTATGTAGATGTATCATAATACAGCGCCATGCCCATATCAGCAGCACGTGTTATCATTAAAGCCATCAGTCCATACCTTCCGCGTACAATTATAGCATTCATATTCATTAATCCTCGTCACTCTGCAATTACAAGAACATGTATCTGAATGTGGACCAGAAATTTATATGTCTTCATACAGTCTTCAAGCTTGTTTTTTGCGGTTGGGTTGACAAACGGACATTTTAGGGTTGGTACTAAGATATTCCTTTTTGCAACTTGTATTTGATAAAGGACTGTGCAAATGGGATTTTGGGGACAAAATATTGAGTTTATTAACATCAGGCGATATATTTGTCTATATTAAGGTCATGGTCATGACATACACGTAACGGCTCGGCACGGCTCAAGCACGGGTCCGGTACGACGTTTTTTGCTTTGGAAACGATACAAAAATGTTATAAGCGCACCCGTTATGAAATATGTCATACGACATAAGATTTTAGGTTTATATTTAAATGATAATGACATTGCTGGTTGGGTTGGTAGTCGTGTCGGAGACTTGCTTGTGTATGATGACCTTGTGGTGATCAATTCAAAGATAGTAATTAGGTTTAAAAAAAATTTTAGAGGGATTCCGCTACTCTGCACGTGTGTACCAGCTTAATGCAGTTTTAAAACATACCTGGATTTTTTTATGGGATTAGCTGGTAAAGACGCAGACGGATCACCTGATGGTAAGCAATTGGCTTCGCCTATGGGGACACCTGGGACGCCCAGAGGCGTTACAAGTGCCTTACCGGCCTTTTGGGGATTAAGAATTTGAGGATTATTAGGATTCCAGGTTTGGGGAGATTGGTGACATAACCTTACTTACACGACGAAACACAACGCAAGCGTTGTTTAACATCGGTTCTGTGAGGCTGTGGTACAACTCCGGTCGAGTCGACCCATTTGTACCGAAACATGGCTCTCCCACACTTAAAACGTCTTCAGTCTTAAAACTGGATACAGTCGTCAAAATGAATATAATTATACCAGCCGATAATTTTAACTTTGTGAAAATCGCTGGCCGGCTCGCTCAAATGAAAATGTATAAAAGTATAATGCTTGAACAAATACTTATTTAAGTTTATGTCACTACGTTATATTGACTTCTTCCTCCACCTATTAAATGCTACCCACTTATATATCAGCATTATAATACTCTTTGAAAACACTTAATACCAATTGAAACGACTTTATGTGCATATATTTATTTAAATGTACCTACATGGCAGATGATATAACTAAGCCTCTGCCTTATGTTATTAGTAATTATAAATCTACATACAAATTGATGGTACTTCTGAATATATGTTATTTAATGTCATATGACTGCCTCGTTGGCTGAGTGGTCACAAGTGCGACTGCTGGGCAAGCGGTCTCGGGTTCGATTCCCGGGTCGGGCAAAGTATTATGAGGCTTTTTTAAAAAAAATCTCTGTAATGGCACGGAGTCTGGAATAGTGCGCGGTATATGGCAATTGGCTCACCTCCTATTATATGGTATAACATAAATAGTGAAAAGTAGGTACTTTTCACTATTTATGTTATGAGCCCTTGATTAGGCACTTTTGGAACGTCGACTTGAATTTTTAGTGAAGCTAGGTAAGGTACAAAAATATTTATAGGTAAAGGTGTACAATTATACATATTCATATTTCAGGTAAAGTTTTGAATATTTATAAAAAAAGAGAAGTATCATAGCTCAGTCGAAGATAGGCTGCAAATAAATTACCCACCTTATTACACGCATTGACAAATTAGGTACATAAAAAAACTATAATGCAAAGATTACTTAGTCTAAATGACAGATTACAATAGCAAATAATCTCCCATGCCCGTCAATACAGTTCCTAACACGCATGAGAACTTTAAAAAAATCATACAACAGATGTCAACAGACGGAATTCCTTCCCATGCGCAAGCGCACGTTTTGTTGCAATGAGACAGTACTAGCTAACCTATTGCATTGTAATGTACTAAGTTAGCAAATTTTTATACTATCAAAAAAACAAACGGACCTATTTCAGTAAAAAATATTTATTTGATATAAGAGAAAGAAAGAAATCGGATGAAAAATATTTGGACATTTATTAAGAAAATCGCGTTTTTACCGTTTGCTATGATTCTTATACAGTACGCCCTTTTTGACTTCCTTCAGGTACACACGGTAAATGTAGCTAGGTGCTGATTTTACTGTGAAAATGAAGCATATTTTTTAAAGGGGGAAATCATCGAATGGCTTCTCGCGCCTAGGTGAGGTGGAAGAGAGAGTCAGATTCTTACTGACTAAAATCCACCCTGTTCCAGTAGGAAGGAAGTAGGAACGGGGTGGATTGTGGAAGTGTAGGAGCACCTACACTTCGAGCCGGAGCCCCTTTTACGATCTTCGCGGCTCCGTATCCGCATCAGCCCTATTAAGCCCCATCCGTGGTGATCTGATGGCTCTTTGAAACATAATACCGTATTTTCCACAATATTTTGTTTATAATGTGTTGTTCACTGCAGAAATCCAGTATTTTTTGGAGTTAACGTGAAGGTGTTAATTTGTTTCTGAAGTAAAGGCGTGTCTTGCACACCATTTTTGGTTGGCTTTCATCTCATCCTGCCCTCAGGCTAGCAAACTAAGTATAAAGTACGTTTAAACAAGAGTTCAACATTAAAATTAATGAAGATCTTTCCAAGGTTTGCAGTTTATGGAAAAATTAAGATGTACCTATAAAAAACAAGATTGTTTTCTTAAATGCATTGCTTTAATGGGTCATATGGAGGTATGAAAATTTTTCCCACTAGGTGGACCGATGACATCGTGGAGGACTAAAGAGGAGGCCTTTGGTTCAGCAGTAGACGTCCTCCGGCAGATGATGATGACGTATAAAAGACTACTGGTATTCTTTGTCGAGTGCTCAAAATGGTGGGGAGAATATATTGCTCATTTTACAGTCACTTATTTCAAGTTAAGTTTCTAGTTATGTGTTATAATATAATTTTAGCAGCACATCAAACGGTACAGCACTCTAACCAAAACCCATAAAACCCGTCCCTAATTAAAGCCATCTACACTTCACGCCACAAATAAGTGCACGCTCATATTTCCAAAGTATTCCACATGAACTCGATACGCATGAGACTATGAGACGCGTATTCCGTAAGCGTCGTATCAAGGCCTCGTGCAGTATCGTCGTCGACAGGCGATCCGATGGTGTCGGGTGACACAGACGATGCGATCGACTTACCCATCGACCGATCACGAGCCTAGAATGTCAACGCACTTGTATCGCACTAATTAACCGAGTACAACAATTTGGTTCTTATGAAACTAAGCGATTGAACGTGCATGTGGAAGTGAAGCTGAACTGATGTGACTTGAGCAACGGGACATTATTTCTATTTTGCAATTTATGTGCACCCATTTTTTGCTGATATTTGGGTGGCTAGCACTATCAAAATAGACAACTACCACAAAATGGTTGTCCAAAATCTAAGTGAATATGTCGACATTTCCTAAGAAATATGGTTTGTTTTATATATTACTTATGGGATAATACTGTCTATGAAGTCTACAAAAATCTTAATCACTTACATTTACATCAGTTGTCATGCTTGTGACACCTAGAATAATGAAGCACTTAAGCCACATTGCAATAATTTGCCACAAAACCGCTTCTCAATACTTACTATCTGCAAACAGTAAAAATGGTGATCAATTTCTTAACACAGCTTGTAAACTAATTAGCAAGGCAACGTTAACCAACACGTATAAGAAATAAGAGACATTGCAGCAATGGTCTTCGCATGTCTCAGTGCACTCAATAAAACCGTAGAACGAAGTTTTTATAAGTTCGTGGAGAAATCCGCATTGTGCCTTTACAGCGTTTAATGTGATGCCGATATGTAGTGAGATTGCACAGTATTGCACCGCACGAGTGGGCGGAGACACGCAACTCTCGAGGTCCGAGCCATGCAAATGTTTGGTGTACACAACTTGCTTGATAATGTATTAGGAATCCTGTTTGATTTGTGTGGGCATTGCTAAGCTTTTGTCCTGTTACTTTCCTGTGTAATTTCTTAACGTAACTTCTTATCTATTCTTTTTGGTTCATCGTCTTATAATATATAGTGATGCACAAAACTACTAACTTAAAAAGATGCATCTTCTGCAGTTATTATGCCATATTATAAAAGGCCATGAAAATATGTGAAAGATAAGTAAGTACAAACACAACGATGTTACAGGAGAACACTAGTTTTCTAAACACGCGGTAGCTTGTAAAACATCCTTTACATCAACACCTTCCGAAACACCATTATAATTTCATAAAACAAGCAACAATAGCCCTTAACGTTAAATATTAAAGACCAATAACGTGGTTTAATATAATACAGGGTGTCGTAACAAAGGAACAGCAGTTATCAGTCTGAGGCAACAGGTCTAGGGGCAATGATAATGAAGTTTGTGCCTTTGTGCCGCAAGTTGCCAGTGTCCGCAGCTCATTGCGGTGCCGTATCGCCGCGCTCCAGGCTTGTTGCCGCACTAATGTGCAAGCGCATCGGCCAGATCATTCCGGCTGCATCAATGGCGTATTCTACAATGGAGTTATTTAGAAATAATGATGTGAATTGGGAACTGAACAATTGAACTGAGACGTTGCTTTTTTAATGATTTAATAACAGTGGTTCTACCTGGTTTCGCCTGCTTAAAACAAAAAATTTTAGGTACTTTCCATATCACTAGCTAGGTACCGTCAAAATCAGTGTCGTCGAACAAGAATTGTGACATTAACTCTGAATAGAACAGGTTGGTGATGATTGAACTTACGTGTAACTGATACCTTTAATAGTAGCTTTAAGATATCACACAGCTTTAATTCAACGCAAAGTATTGACATCCACCCAAATTGCTTAAGACTTACTGCGGTGCCTACAAACTGGTGAAAAAGCCCTCAGGAGGGAAATGTTTTATTTCAAATCGGTCCATTGTAGAGGAATCAAATAGTTCGCCCGCGGATATGTTTGACATTAGCTCGATATAAACATTGATGATTCCCGGTCATGTTACTCTACAAACGAGGTGGAACTTTCTACTGAGCTCGATGGTACTTTATGCAGTTATTGTGTAATATCAGGTGTTATGGAAAAACCATAAAATATTTTTTATAAAGTGACAATGCCTGAGTCATGTTTTATTCGACCTGGATGGATTTGGATGGATGGATTTAAGAAAATTTGAGACAGATTTCTCTCTACTCTAGATTGAACTTATAACCTTTCATCAGGCACATGAATGATCCTTGACCAACGAGATAGCATACCTTCATATTAAATACGTTCCATAACTATGCCTTTGCCAATTTGTCTTCGTTCATAAGTTTGCCAGCAGTAACACCATTACCTAGAGGTATACTTATAATAAATTTTTAAAGAGGTCAATTCTATACGTGATATATATTTCCAAAATGACTATCAGTGGGTGATTAGCGATCGATACTAATGCAAAGCCACTGGCAGAAGCTAGTCTAACATATTTTAATATACTAGATAGATACTACATACGAACGTAGTATAAATACTCGTACATAGGTACATAGTAACGATATTTAACTAGCAAATTTCGCAAGACCATCTCAAAAACGGCCAAAATAGTCAACGGAACTGGCAAGCAATTCTCTCATCCTGTGCAAAAAATTGCTCGGTACCTCGTTAGACGTTGATTTCCCTAGCTACGCTAGAGTGGAATATATCAGCAGGCTGCAGGAAGCTTAGTTACGAAGACCTACCGACAACGCGCGGACTGTTAACGGGAGTGCCCTGACGATCGACAGCTGTTGTACCGGTGAATGCTAAAGTGTTAATAAATTAGTATAAGATAAATTGGGTACCGATGGTATAATGTTTGTAAATATCAATGACAATAATGACGTTACTATATTTAAATAAGAAGCTCTTTAAGTCTCTTGTTACATAGAAAGATTCTTATCAGGAATTTGGCTCATTTTGTCTGTTAATAGGTTCTGACAATTCAAAAGTTCACGTGATCCTATTAAATGATCGATTCGGGAATCGAACACGACACTACTTAATTGTTCATTATTTAACTATCAGCAAAAAGATATAAAAAGTACGAAAATCAGGTTAAAATTATTATTACTAAGCTATTTTTAATCTCAAAAATTAATGTCACAATTCAAGCACTTTTGCGCACACTCATACTCGTACAATCCACCGGCGTATTTAATAGCGGGAAGCGGGCACAAATTAAAATAGGTTCGCGTCAATCCAACGCACGTCTCCGCTTGTTTACTTGTCTAGTGAAAGTGAGAGATATTATCTGCGCCCGCGTCGGTATACTGTGTCAACAGATTTTGATTGATTTTCATTTGAATATTTAATTGAGCAATTAACAGTTAGTAATGGGTGTTTAGAGCTAACTGTTATGTGTAATTGAATATTAGGGACACAAAGTGTCGCTTTTGCTAAATCACGGTTTTAAGGCTTCAAATTGTCAAAATCTTTAAAAAATATAAAGCGTAGCAGTTACAATATATGGACATAATCAAAACATTTCAACGCAGCTCTCATTGTGACTCAAAAACTTTTCATTTCACAATTGGATCTACCTACTCCTTTTAATTTACGTCCGTAGAGTAAAATCATATAATATGAGGTAATATCCGAACAATTATAAAAACGTATTTCAAGGACCCTGGCTTGCTCAAAAAGTCCCCGAATCCTAATTAAACTAAAAGCTCTTAAGTTCCTTATGAGTCATCGGAAGATAAAAGGACATCCAATTATGAGTTGGACTTCAGACTCTGACGTAGGTTTACATCGTTTATTTTCATACGCAACAATAGTGACGTCCAATCTACTAGTTCTACGTACAAGATTCTTAAAATCGTTCCATTAAAATGGAGGAAAAATAACAGGAAAGATATTCTTCAAAAGGAACTATTATTTTTAGAAACTATATGCATGGAGTATTAATATGTGTTACACTGCAACTGGTTTTGGTATCTTTTGTTGCGTTTCCGAGAACATTTCCGCATAAGGGCACGAGGAAAGGTCACGTCAAGGTTGTAGAAAGTTTGTTTTTCATTTGTTTTTTATCTTCAGCCGATAAGAAACCCCACATAAATAGCGAAATAATGGGTTCTGTGGTCGTTGGTTGGGGTTTTACCGATATTTTACCGTCAACAGTGACCTAGTGGGGTTTTGTTTTAGCCCTTAATTATTGCTGCAATTTTAGCTTTGGGCTGGTATTTCCTAGGAATTGATGTGGTTTGTCAAATTATGTGTAATGCGTTGCGGAAAAACACACAGAGAATCTGGAAATATACTAAGGAAGAAATGTCATCTGCACGAATATAGTGAAGTGTGTGCAGGACTTGGAATGTTGTGATTTTTTAGTGTTAGATATATAAGGTACTATTAGATTTTGTTAAAGTACTAATAGGTTGCCATCTAACACATTAATTAGCATCTCAAATGTATAGATGCTTATTGCAGCCAATAATTAGGTGGGAAAGAGCTTCTAAGTATAACTGCCCTGCATATGTCACTTCTCTCCTTTCCCATTTCACCAAGAGTAAGGGTGCATTCATAGTGACTTTTAGTTCTGTACAGTAACATATTGTAATTTAATAACAATACTATCGATCCTATAACTATTCTCTGCAAACTTTATTAGGTCTTCGCTGCAGCTTATGAGAGGATGTCCTGCGCTGTTTACTATTACGTCTCTGGATACAAGTCGCTTTTAACTGGCCTATCTGAAAGTCACTGGAGGAACATGATGATAATGATAATAAATATTACTTTCGTTGGTCTACCTATCACGTGGTTTTAGACACAGGTAATGACTGGATTTGGTGCTTGTGTCGAACTGGTGGATTCTTATCTGAGTTGACATTGGTAGAACTGTGTGCCACATTGTGATTGTGTCAATATCAATAGACTTCTCAACTTCATACCGTGATCAACTTCACATATTCCTGCTTGCACAAATGTCCTCCAATAGAAAGGAGCTCCACCGTGGACATAATTTTCAAATAATCCATAGGTATAACTCACAGGTAGTAGGTAGTTAGTGCATCAAAGCACCTGCCTTCGAGCACATTAATAACTTCATCTGTAGAGAGTTATGGCCGTCGCCGCCAGCCCCGATGTCGGCTTGTCCGTCTGTCTGACGCATGCTTGATTTAGATGTCCTCACGTATTTCCTCTGTTTCTTCGCTATGGGGTGCTCTGCAGCTGTTCTAGTAGATTTTTATAGGCGTAGCGTGAAAGCTTTCTGTAGAAAGTTTTGTTTGATTGGGATATGTTTGGTGATGATATTTGTGTATTACACTACACAGATTATACTGAAATGAAAGAGGGTCGTCTTTGTTTCCACTATGTCAACGAAATGCCCAGGTGCCATTCTTTTTAACTCGTCGAGTACCGGTTTTGTAGACACAATTATAGAACAATAGGTTGAGGTCACCGGTGACCGCTTGGTGTTTGACAGTTTACTGAGGGTATTTAAGAATTGGAAGTCAAATTGTAATAACAATTTTTATTTAAATCGCCTAGCCTAGCGCCTTTATTTAAATCGTGGATTTAATACAATAGTATTATATGCATAATATAAGTGGCATTATAATGTAGAGCACATAACATAATTTGTTTAAATACAAACACATAACATTAATGTTATGTATATTCTCAGAATAATCTGCAGAATCCAAATATTAGCGATGTTGACTAACAAGGCAATTATCCATGAAATTGCCGTTAGTAATATCGTGGGCAGAAGCCAATGGTGGATCCGAAAATAAACATCAAAATTGGATTATAACAATTTAGCCGATTAAAATCATTAATGTTATGATGAAACCCAAACATGGGTGTGGTTGGATTGAGCAAAAAATTAGAAAAAATAATATTTTGCAAGCAATTTAATTGGTCGTAGACTCTTAGCATAGTTATCGCGGCTTGTTATTTTTTTATATGCTTTATTATCTGTATGTAATTATGGCCGAGACGCTTAATACGGTCATTTACGATTTACGATATGTGCGCGACATTATTTGAAGTTTTAACATTATAATATTGGCAATCGAATTTACTGGTCTGTTCATAACGATTGGTGGTACAAGTTGCAGCGGGTAGAGGATATTGTTTCATTATTTCAAAGACATGTTTATCCCTTTTTATTTGTTTAGTGTGTTATTATTTAGACTGAAATATAAATTGTTTTAAGATAAACTCTGGTTACCTTCTTTTTGCTTTTGACCGGCCTTCATTGCGTCAAGCGAGTGTTCTATAATTGAGAATTTATAGTTGTAATTTATTTTGAACTTAAATTAGCAAAAATTAAATGAAATATAAGAATTCGCAGGAACTAAATTAATATTTTTTACCATTGACACTAATCGCCATCACGCACACCACACATTCTCCACAGTAATTCAATAAGGCAGCTTCCTCCAATGAAGCCGGTTCAATCAAAGCTTGAACCAAATTGACGTACATTTATTGGCATCCGCAATCAAAATCAAAAGTACTAATAAAACACACTACGACTATACACAATAATTTCTAATTAAGATGTAGAACAGGCCCAGTTAATGACCAGGGATAGGCATAGCCAAGTAATTAGATTTATGTTTATTTTATAAATGATTGTTTCAGTTTGGTTCCGTATTTGTGATGAGTGTGAAATTTCTTTATGGGTGTATGAGATGCGTACTTTTATGTGTCGTTATCTTTTTTTGATTTTATGTATCACAGACTTACTTCGTAGTTTTCTAGCTCTTTTTTATATGTAGATTATATTAGAAGTATTAAAGCTTACGGGCCTCCTGGTCGTGGTTAATGTGGCTCATATACAATTGTGAATTATATCAAACTATAACAAGGGGTATTACGTCTGTTGCCAACGATGCAGGAATTAGTAGGGTCATCGTGTAACACACTTTTATACCAATAAATAAAGACGTGTTAGTTTAAAAATAAATTATATAAGATACCTAGGGACATAGATAACCAATCGACATTCTTATGTAATTTTAGTTTTTATTAATGAAATATTGAAAAATAATTAATACTTCCAATGTTGGGTAAGTAAATACATTTTAGAGATCTTACACCAAGTATATATAATTGACTCCTAGTTTCTAACTGCTTCCACCCATCTAATAGAATAAATATGAACGAAATAAGAAAGAAAAATTAAGAAATAGCGTTTATTACGCCACGACACACGCAGACAAGAATACAAGAACACACAAAAAGAAGTCATATCAAATGTAATTATTGAAATTTGCTATAATAATGCAAAATATTTTTAAAATATTATGAGATCGATAAAATTAATTTATTTTTACTTACAAAAGAAATAAGTTTAAACATCGTGGAACGCAATAAAGAATTTGAATTTGAAGTTAAGGCGTTGTATACAACAATTTTTAATAACCCAGTCTAACAATTTTTCATTTACAATTGAAGTTGAAATGAGCAGATGGATTGCCTGATGATAAGTAATCAGCGTCACCCATTTTTAAGGGGGGAAAATCATCGAATGACTGCTCTCGTTTAGGTGAGGCGGGAGGGAGTGTTAGACTCTTACTGACTAAAGATCACCCCGTTCCTTCTCCTGCACGTTGAGCCGGCCCTATTGGGCCCCATCTGTGGTGGTCTGATGGCTCTTTGAGGTGCGCGTGTAACGCGACGCGCCGTACGCAAATACGCAGATGGATTGCCTGATGATAACTGATGAGCGCCACCCATAGGCTCAAAGCTTTGATGGGCTTGTTGTAGAAATAAAAAATATATAGTATTACGGAACTTTAATTAGAATCGTCTTTAAGAACTTTCTTTTCCTTTTCTGACACAATGACCAAAGGAAGTAATACCGTTGTAATAAAATTTTGCCTTTTAATTAAATAGGCTTTTTTTTTTAAGGGGGGAAAATCATCGAATGACTGCCCCCGCCTGGGTGAGGCGGGAGGAAGTGTCAGACTCTTACTGACTAAAAACCACCCCGTTCCTTCTCCTGCACGTCGAGCCGGAGCCCCGGTTACCCGTTAGGTTCTCCGCGACTCCGAATCGGCATCGGCCCTATTGGGCCCCATCTGTGGTGGTCTGATGGCTCTTTGAGGCGCGCGCGGAACGCGACGCGCCGTACGCTCGGGTCTGTTTCTGGTCGGACGGGGAGCCACCCATGCTCGCCGTCCGCAGGCCCGCGCTTACGGTGGCCGGAGATCGTCCCGCGATCCCCGACGCCCGGTGTGTCCTTCGCGATGGCTGGGTTGCGAGGAGGCAGCGCTTCGCTGCCTCACGCGTCCCGCCTCCTCCTTAGCTAGCATGACTGCTTCGCAAAAGGAGGAGACGGCATCCCAATCCCCCTCGCTCCGCATCATGGCCTGCACTAGGCCCGGACGCGAGAGGTCGCCATCGCCGATCACTTCCCTGAGGACACGGCGGTGCTCAGCCCACGAAGGGCATTCTCCCACCGTGTGTTCCACCGTGTCCTCAGGGAATTAAATAGGCTTAGGTAATTACCGTTGCGCATTAGCGAAATTTCATTTTTGATTTTAACCCACATCAATCTTTCTCTTCTCTTTTGTATTTTTATCGTTAAAAGTGGTTGATGAATTCGATTTCCGGACCAGAAAAATATGATTAATGTAATAATATAAAGTGTAACTAGGTACTTTTTAGAGGTCAGTAACGATTAAAAGGTATTACCGAAAATTGAAAGAAGGTCTATAAACTAAACAACAATTAAACATCATGCTTCTTATTTCAAATTACTTTGAAAAATCCAATGACGGCTTTAGTCTTTTCGGGACTCAAATCGAAGACTCTTTGATCGTCCTTCGTATTATAGTACTCATAAGCAATTAACAGAAGTGGCTGTCTTTATGTTATCTTTCTTAAATTAATCACAAAACCCCGCGCTTCGATAGTCGTAGCTAATTTACTTGCTAAAATAATTGTTTCCTGATTGTCAAGTTTTTATCATAGATTTGTGTATGTAAGGTACTTATAATATCGACGGGTACTTAATATGTCGGATTTTATAATTAACTGAATCGATAATGATAATGATTGTTATGATTATATGCTGCATAATATATGGACGTCTATTTTTCGATTATGACACGCCTCTGATTTAATTTTGTTTTATTTAAAAGGTTATTGTATTAGGTGTGCATAAGATTATTGATGGCATGGCGGCGGTGGAATACAATACGTCTGCACGCCTTTTTTCTTCTCGTGTGTATCGAAGGCTGACCATTTGATAGAGATCTTTCATATTGCGTTTTTCAACCCGCTTGCTAAGCGTAAAGATCATGGTACAACTGGACCACAGTCCAGCTGTGAGCTGTCATGTAAATGGTTTTTCTTAATAAAAAGCATAGATGTAAATATATATATTTTTTTGTAAGGGCCAACCGGTAAACAAGGACATGGATCACTTGATGGTCAGTGGCAATCGGGGCGCCAGAAATACCAGAGGCGTTACAAGTGCATTGCCGGCCTTTTGAAATATCGATTATATGATAAATATACAAATTAACAACGAAAGTACAATCCAACACAAAAGTACTACACCAATAAGTGATGTACAAGTACATTCATGTACACAAGTTTTTCTGAACGTGCGGCGCGTGCGCAGAACGTGCAAAAATTACTGCGCTCGCGCCTCAACGAAATGTAAATTAGATGGCAAGCGGTAATAGTTCGTGGTTCAGAGGTAAAGTTACTGATGGTGAACTGTTGCTTACATTGTTGTTTAACGGCGATGCAGCGCGAAAACGATCACTGTGAATGACTGTACATTAGTTCTCGTAATTCTTGAGGTGTCGACTTGGAATGTAGGATTTAAAGGGATGCTGGATATGTATTATGCTTTAGTTAGAAGTGCAGTTATAAGGAATAGAGGTGATTAGGAACTAGTAACTTAGAATCAATTAACTCGATTGACAGTTGCATTACCACTACTTGTTGAGTTGGTTGTTACTTGTTATCCATGCACCTCATGACTGTTGGCCCCTGATGGGACTTGAAACTATTCGAGTAGCTTTCTCGAACATTATTATAACGAATGAATTTAACCTTCAAGGTGTTTCATATCCTCTCTTTGTCTCTTCTTAAGGGACCTATTTAAATGTGGTTAGTTATAGTGTGTAAAGTTAATAACAATAACATCGTTATTTAGGAAAACGTTCGCAATTTAGTTCGTTTATGTCTGATAAATAAAATTCACTGAAATACAATTTTCTAAGCAAAAGCCTTGATACTTTTCAATACAAAGAAAGTATGGCGTTTCTAGAACAGTCCCAGCTTTGCGTGTCGACGACACAGGTAGGGAGACACAATCAGGAGGACACATCAGCTACATTAGCACGGGAGGTGTCTGAGACGCCCTGACCTCGACTAATGAAGTGATAAACACTGAACTAACAGCTCTGCCATCTAAGACGGACATCTCTTACATACATACATAACATCACGCCTTTTATCCCCGAAGGGGTAGGCAGAGGTGCACATTCTACCACAGTACAATGTAACACCCACTTTTCACTAGTTGTTATGAGTCCCATGTAATAGAGGGTGAGCCTATTGCCATATACCGGGCACATTTCCGGACTCCGTGCTACTACTGAGAATTTTAAAAAACCCAGTAATACTTTGCCCGACCCGGGAATCGAACCCGAGACCCCTTGCCCGGCAGTCGCACTTGCGACTACTCGGCCAACGAGGCAGTCTTACATGTTTCGAATGTATAGGGAAACAATCGAAGAAAAAATAGAAAATGTTTAAGAAAATGCTTGGTCCATACGAGTTAGAACCTAGCATTTTCAAAAAACAAAAACTGAGTTGAGTTGATCGAGTTTCAATTTTTACTCTCAATTAGACCATTTTCTGTTGATCTAGTGTGACCTGGCTTCTAATCAAAATGCTTACGTAGTTACTTACGTAAGAAATGAAGCAGTAGGCTATGACAAAGCATTCAATTAACTATTTTTTAGAATCAGCAATAGCAGGAATATTGTTGGAAAGTTCTGGTAAGCGTTTCATTCAAATTTGTATCCTAGGGCGAGTAAAACTTCGATACACGAGTAAAACTTCTGAAAACAGGGTTTACCTCAATTAGCCCATAATTAGGAATACCTTATCATTCATGACCTTATTATAGGTCAAGTTGCATCTATATCTACATACATTCGAAACTAATTTCCTTAGATCAATAAGGAAACAGTCTGTTTGTAAAATACTGACTATAAACATCGTGTGTGCCTGTAGGCTGGTGTAAATTTCAGGCGGGATCCTTGCGAGCCTATCAAAAAGATTGGTGATTATTGTACTTGTGATTGTAATGAGCGTCATGGTGTTGATATTATGATTTTATTCGTTCAGTGAGCTAGAGAAATTATGAATAGAGATTGTGTTGTTTGTCTTTTGTGCATTGTTTTAGACATGGTGCATAATATGTTTGTTTTGTCCATGTGTATTTAAAAAAAATGTAGTTTTATAAATACGTTATCTGTTTTTTTATTTTGGGGAAATCATCGAATGACTGCTCCTGTCTGGGTGAGCCGGGAGGGAGTGTCAGACTCTTACTGACTAAAAACCACCCCGTTCCTTCTCCTGCACGTCGAGCAGGAGCCCCGGTTACCCGTTAGGTTCTCCGCGACATTTATAATCTGGGTTACCTTGAAATCGTTGCAATTTATAATGGTAACAATAAGGTCTTGGAAGGATGTTAATGTTTTTAAAACAACCACGTCTCGTTTCACAATATTTTAATTTGTTTTAAGAGTTCAGAATATTCGACAAAATTTCTATAATTTTTTTATCTCGGTACCACATTAGACTATAAAGCTGTTATTAACTACAGAAAACTGTCACATAATCAAAACCTTAAATTATGCAAGTATGTCAGTGTTGAACAAACGAGATTCTCTTACGACAAATATGAACAGTTTTACGATCTAACGTAACTTGTAATACAAAATAGGTCTATCAAACGATTAGCGGCAGATCATTAAAAATCAATTGATCTAGTGTCGGAGGACAGTGTTATGCTAAAATGATCCAGTATAAAGACGCAGGTTGACTTACTCGATTAACTGTGCCGGACGTCAGCAATTTACTTGATTATTTGAAGTTAATTTTTAAACTAGTTCTTGTTAAAATTATGCTGATGTCAATTCAAGTTGAATTGAGCCATGAAAAGTGGTACATTTTTTTGCTAAGCACTTAATTTTAAACAGCCACAGACACTGATGAAGAGTAAAAATATGTTTAATCATCCGTTAGCCAGTCCCTCTATGATTGACAGACTTGGAGATCGGGCCCGTAAGACATCATGATCAGTAGTCTATCAAATACTCATATTCACTATTATATAATATATGTCCACTACATAATAAATAGAGGTAAATAGACTCTGGTATCGAAGAAATAGACAAACATCTTAACAGTCATTTTATTGAATTTATTAACACAATCGACGATTTATTTGAAACGGCCTATTAGAATTTTATATTAGTTAGTTGTAAGATGGCATACATTATAAGTTATAGACCAACAATATATAGTTTATATATATTGGAATCGTAAACAAGATAATTACTGATATAAGATAAGTATAGAGGAAGTTAACCAACGACTGGTTTTGCAATCATTTTTATTTGATAATGTTTTATATTTATGGATGTCGTCTTATATTAGTGCCTTGTGGGTGTTGCAAGATTTATAGGCCTTACATCATAATTATGAAGTAAAAAGAAGTATTTGCAGAAAGGCTTAAGGGACACATTAAAAATTATCAAGAATATTGAATCCCTAATATCGAGTTCATTCTTTTAAATGGTCCACGGTTTGTCTTTTTATTGTTATTAGCAAATTAACGTGTACATGGTAACTTCGTAGATCTTATTAAAATATAATTTACTTGTGAAGCTAATTCCTTAATGAAAAAAATACTCAAAACTATCCAGACATTTGTCGTATTTCGTGAGTAAACTCCTTTTCAAAGCGTTAAACCGCGTTTCATTTGTTCGCAAATATTGATTTTCTTAATAATTAAGGATCATTAAATGGTACTTTCAATACGAACTCAACATTATCGGTAATACCCTCTGGCTTCGTTCTCAAACATTACATAAGTAAACAACGAGTTTCCACTTAATACATGATATCAAGCGCACCAAAGATTCCCTTCTTCGTCCACAATCAGCAATTACGAATTTACGATAAATAATGCGTTTGGCCAAAACATTTCAAAGCACACAATGTCTTAAGATCACAATCCAATCAATTGAAAAGCAACTTTATAATTGCACCTTAGAACTTTAAATCGTATGTTGGTATGTGGAATATAAGACGTTATAATGCAACTTGCTCCCGTTTTCAGATTGTTCCAAAAGATAGGTGGTGGTTGCATGCAAAATACTTCCCGTTGAGATATGGGGATCGTCCAGCGGCGGACTATTATATAAAGTGCATCTTATATTAAATATACGTATGTACAAGTTGCTGGGGATGCCACACACGTCGCTACCGTATGGTATTCGTACCCATCAAGGCTCACTTCACTTTGTTAAGAGAAGCTTCCTCGGTTACAACTGAGTTGCTTTATGGAATCGGTTTATGTAGGGCTTCTCTCTGTTTTGAATGTGCTTTTGTGGCCATTATAGTATTTGTGGTTGTTATGTAGCTAATTATTTATTCATTACGAATATTTAGTAAAGCATCAGTAATTTGATTTGTCTCGTGAAAAGAGTATTTATATTTCAAACGCCTCTACGGAATTTTAGAGGAAACTCGATAATTTATTATACTCAACTATGTACAAACTAACCACAATGCCAGTGTATTAATCTTAAGAACATTTGCGGTTAATGTTTTCTTTAAGATTATCATAGCATCAACATCATTAATTCTGATCTATTTTATCAAAAACAAAAAACCTCAAATGACACAATTATTCATTCTACGATGACTAAGGCACATCCGTTTATCGAGTCCCGTTGAATTGTTCTTGAACTTGCAAGACGGATATGGCAACCACGTTAAACACTTAATCTAGCATCCTTAGAATAAAAAATGTCAGTAGCCTGCCCAAATTGGCTGTTAGACCACCCGTGACCTCGGAAGCGGAACCACCCACTCGACGTCACGAGTCGACTATCACGCCCGATCTTAATTATGAACGTGGCGATCATCATCTTAAATTTTCTACCTTAAAAGGTCTATAAAGAGTCAGTAAGTGTACGCAATTTATTCTAGATTACGGGCGCCCGTCGACTTATGTCACGACACAGCATAGACACTTCTGTTCCATGCGCCCGACTCCGGCACGTGCCCTTATCGTGTCGTAATCGTGAGTTGTAAATGTTACTTCTACAAAATTCCTAAACTTTCCAAATTCTCAAAATATGCACCTAATTAATTGTTGTGTTTAATGACTTGCTCATGTCACTGCTTAACTAGAAACTTGATGTGAGCCCTAGCTTTACTTGAGACTAGTTGAGTGTCTTGTCAAATAGTTACACAAGTAAGTCGTTAAACATAATAATTAATTTAACATATCTCATGAGAATTATAATACAAAAATATGCACTAAATTATTTTCTGTTTATTAATTACAGTCACATTTTTGTGGATAATTTCTCTAAGTCAAAACCCTATTTGGTTGTGCTAAGCAATTAGTTGAGTAAAACAGTAATTGCGTTACACCTGATTTATTTGTTAGACATTTGCTTTTGACTTCTGAAATTGCTCTCAAGAGTTATAATGGTGAAAATTAGTATATTTTTAGTCCCCTACTTTCTAAAGTGGTGACTGCCTGGGAATTATAGAAGCCTAGATTGCTAACGAAAAGGAGATCAGATAATGCGAAGTTGAAAATGATGATGTAAAATTTAAATAAAGGTTGATAGAAGGAACTTTAGGATGACTTAGCTCTAGCTAGGACCAGGCTTTATTTTTATGGGCATTACTTCCTGAGATATACAGCTATCAACTAAAGAGCCAAAATAATTAGGTACCAGGGCAGCAGTTAACGGTAATTCAATCCACATTGGTATAATGGCATAAGTGTAAAATGACGCGGGCTGCGCATGCGTCCCGCTATGGTCACATCACGCGGCCACTATCACTGTTATAACGCGGTTACCGGCGCGAGCGCCTCCCTACGTGTACTGCCTTGCAAAAAGCTGAGGAAATAATCTTGAGCGTTTTATTTTAATACACTAATTTATCTGGAAGGTGACAATGATTGAAAAATCGGTTCCTCAACACAACATAGGCCTCCTCCCTGCGCCTTTGATCAGACAGCTATCAACCAATTATTTAGTTATATTTACGAGTAAATATGACCTCTTTCATCTCTCTGCAATAATTATACTAGTGCCTACATGGCCGTTGAGAATATCACCAAACACAGAAGACATGTTTATTACACTGAATGATCTATGTAAAATAATATAATATTATTTGATTTTTAATGAGTTATACATAGTAGCTTTTGGTCAAAAATTATGACCATACAGTAGACAGGTTATTTGAAAATAAACATAAACTAAAAATTACATTCCCAAATCTTTATTACTGCCGCCAAAATAAATAATATATCATACACGTAATAAAATTACAATTCAAAATTCACATTTGATGAATAACCACCGAACACATCGCCGACAGAATTATATATCGTACTAAAAGATAACAGGAACTAATAAATAAAATCGCATTAGTAAGATCTAGAATAATATTTATTACATGACAGAACAATGAAGTAGTGATCAAAACTTATTGGTCGACGTCTGTAGAGGAATGGGTGTGATTGCGCGAATTTACAGATAAGGTAAATAGCTCATACAATTGTTAGAATAGGGGGCATCAGAGCTCTTTTGTTTAGGAAGTGGTCTAATGGGCGAACGTAACCGCGGGCAAGACTTACATGGTGTCAATTGTTGGGTGCGTTTAAGGTGGTCGCATAGAGAGGTTCTTGTTAGAAGTAAGATGAGTTAGCTGGCTTATTGTCAGATTTTTATATTAATTTGATTTCTCTAAGAAGGAAGTTTTTAGCTATTACAAACAAAAAATATGTTTTTTTTTTTAGTTTTATGTCCATAAATTGTGTTTATTTTTATGTATATGGTTACAGAATTGAATCGAATAATTGATGAGAACGTCGGAACAATAATAGTTTAAAACAGACTAAGCTTTTAACTTATACATATTTTGTGCATCGATGCCATTTCCTTCAACAATTTCGAATTATATTCCTCTCATACAATATTAGCGCTCACACGAGAATTCTCATTGAACTGCATAGCTCTAGAGAAATCATACATAGCTGCCCATCTCTCGCCTCGTCTTGCCTTTTCTGTTCAATAAACGATAACCTTTAATACCAAAACGGTTGGTTGACTGGACTCCATAGTCCATTCGATGACCAATAGGCGGCTTCCACAGTATAATTTGAATTTCGTTTATATGGTTAAACTGTTATTCCGATAGCAATGGATATGAATGGTGGCGGTTAAGAGGAGGAAACATTCTGTTATGTATATCCCTTTGTTGATGCCGGGTTGTGTCGTTGTGTGCGAATTTTTGTTATTAAAGCAGTGTATGCTTTAAATAATAGACATATACTTGGAAGCAATGAAATGGAGGCACTAGCGTTTGTTCCTCTTCGTTTACAAAAAAAAAACTAATAGAAACAAACACTATGATTTTTACCTTGTTGTGGGTGCGTTTACAAGCGTACAAGTTTACATACACAATCACAACCAGACCCGAGACAACAATTTGTGAACCACACAAATAGTTGTTCCGAAGAGTTGTTGTGGACACAGGTATTTTATTATATTTAACCTACTTATGTCGTATAAAAGGCAAATTGGCTACCTTTAAAATGAGAGCATTTTGTTATAAAAGAAATATATTTTTTTAAAGTGGCAGAGGATTCGATAAATTGAAAAAAAGCAAGTGCTTCCGTTTCATTGCTCCAAAGTGTATATTAAAATTGAAGAATAGATCTATTAAAGATAATATGAGGTTTATAAAAGGGGAGCATATGGTGGCAGTGTGCCCTGCGTGAGCTGACTACTAGAGGCCGTGTCCCTGAGGACATCTTAAAGAACAGTCAGACCACCACAGATGGTGCCCAATAGGGCTGATGCCGATACGGAGGGCTTAACAGCCCTCTGCGGCTGGGAATTGGCAATTACCTCTAGAATTACATTGTACAGTGGCAATAAGTGCCGTAATGTGCTGCACCTCTGCCTACCCCTTCAGGGATATAAGGCGTGATGTGATGTTATGTCAGGAATCTTCTATTTTCTTATCTTATACCTCTATATATATATATATATATATATATATATATATATATAATTCAAAGGTGATTGACTGACTGACTGACATAGTGATCTATCAACGCACAGCCCAAACCGCTGGACAGATTGGGCTAAAATTTGGCATACAGGTAGATGTTATGACGTAGCCATCCGCTGTGAAAGGATTTTGATAATTTCCACCCCCAAGGGAATGATAGTTGGTGTGAAATTGGGAATGAAAATTGAATCTAAATCATTGAATCTTTTTGAATTACATTCGGTAAAACGATGATTTGGGATCTGAGTAACGTATGATAGTTTATATCACAGAAGTCCCTCGGGAACGGGAACTATGCGTCAATGCTCCAGCACTCTCTATCTTTTAACCACTGAACTTATTTCATAGAGATTCTGTACAACAATAGTCGAAGTTTTTATAACTCAAAACTTACGTGATCGGGCCGGGACTGGTAAGAACCCTGCGGGATTTTTTAATTTATTGAAATTACGATAATTCATTTCACAATAGGTAAATCTTAATTGGGCACTGAATTGATTCTGATGAATTCTGTCATAAGTCATTAATCTACGCGGACGAAGTCGCGGGCAACAGCTAGTAAAATAATAAATTAAAACTTATTTTTTTAACTTTTCGCAGCATTCAAGCTACCGATCGACATATCCGAGAATTAGTAATGTTATCGCCATTCTGATCAGTAGGTCATTATTAGTTGTTGTGGTTGGCTGTCCAAAATAATAACAAACATACGTAGACAAGAGATTTGGTATTTGATTATACTGAATTGATATTATACACTATTAATTGTTCGTTTAGAGATCTCATATCTGCGGTTTTGGTGGATACTTAATCCGAATGGACGTGCATACTGTCTGGTTATATATGTCTTGTTTTTTTTTTTGCGCAAATGTTTCAAGAAGATGATTCTTATTCGAAGTGTTTTGAGGGTTTAATTACTACTAGTTTTAGTGCCAATACGAAGTTTGAGATTCGTTAAACTATCGCTTTGCTGAGTTAATTTATTTTAATTTTTTTAGACCGGGTCATATTTGAGCCTATCTCTAGACACAAATGTTTAATTAAAAAGGCTTCGCCTACCTACTCCTTGCTATCTAATAAATTAAACAACATGTCTTTTATATGTTTGTTTTTGTTAGTAACCCGCCATTATTAAATACTTTTATTGAAAATACAGTAAAGTATATTTTGCAAAAAACCATTTGACCAAGCACAAGTAATCCTTCACAAAAATTACTATTGCAGTATATTGGCCCAGCTTATGGCATACTTTGTTAGAACACTGCAACTGCATGTACTCCGATGTAATTAAATTTGCATAGAAATCCCCCCAAATTAGCCCTTAGCGTGCAGTCGACAAGGTAACGACTTGATCTCTTAGATGAAACTCCTTATAAGTACTTATAATAAAGGTTTGTGTGATCATAAGTTAATTTTAATTGAACCTTAATATCTGTACACAAGTATTAATTTGTTTAACTGTAGTGGTAGGTAGACACCAAAGGTCTTTTAACTCGTCGAGTACCGGTTTTGTAGACACAATTATAGAACAATAGGTTGCGGTCACCGGTGACCGCTTGGTATTTGACAGTTTAAAAAGGAATACGTTCTTTTCTTGAAGGTTAGAAGGTCATGTCGGTTTGGAAATACTGCCGACGACAGACTCCCATCATGATGGTTGACAAACTATTTATATGATGTACAAGATACGCTGTCGTGAGTGTCGAACACGAAAAGACGCGGCATGTGCTAGAACAAACAAGAAAAAATTCAACGTTTGACTAGATCATTTGTTACAGGTGTTCTGCATTTACTCAGTTTAGCCTTCAAGGAATATTATAAGTAGAAATGACGTGTTAAGCATGTTTTTTTTTAAGGGGGGAAAATCATCGAATGACTGCTCCCGCCTGGGTGAGGCGGGAGGGAGTGTCAGACTCTGACTGACTAAAAACCACCCCGTTCCTTCTCCTGCACGTCGAGCCGGAGCCCCGGTTACCCGTTAGGTTCTCCGCGACTCCGAATCGGCAACAGCCCTATTGGGCCCCATCTGTGGTGGTCGCAACTTACGGTCCGTCTGATAGTTAAGCAGTTACCGTAGCACAGGGCCATCTGCAATATCTGTATTGCAACTCTGTAGCTGACTTTTTATGGGATAAGCCACAAAGTACACAAGTAGGTGGATCACGTAATGGTAAGCAATCGGCGCCGCCCATGGACACCTGAAACACCAGAGGCGTTTCAAGTGCATTACCGGCCTCCTGAGAATTGGGAATTTGAGAATTGTGGGGTTTTCGGGGATTGGGAAGACTGGGAAAGATTTGACCTCCGGTAACCTTATTCATATAACGAAACACAACGCAAACGTTGTTTCACGTAGGTTTTCTGCGTAGCCGTGGTATCAGTCCAGTCCACAAAAAACTTAAACATTATACTAAAAAAGTAAATATAGTTCAAGCTGTCTTCAACAACATAATCTATACACTAAACATAATCTATAAAACCTACATTGTAAACAGTACCTGCTTTACACTGTTTTTCTATTCCAATAGATTATAAATATGTATAGGCAGAAGTCGCAATGTGGAACAAAGGGGTTCGGTTACCGGTCACGATTCTGACCGGTACGATTGTACACACCATTTTGGATGCCCGTGCGCCGCCCATGAAGTGTCGATGATATACCATAACAATGTGCTAATGTCACCAGCACCATGTTTATTAATATTACTTCTTTACTTATATGGTTTTATTATGAAAATCGGAAATATTGACTCCGATCTCGATCGTGGTGTGATAAGCTTATACGTTTGTATAAGCTGGACTTGGACGTTGTGATTTATCTGCGGTGGTGGTTTTAATTCTTGATTTTATGTTCTATTAGTGTTATTAGAATAGAGAGAAAATGGGGAAAGAAAAGTTTAGTACACAACATTTGGGGATACTCTTATTCAAAAAAATCCCATTGGTTTTTTCGGGAGGATTATGAATTCTGTTTTGACGTTCTTACTTACTTTCTGTTTGACTCTTTATATCTGATAGAAATTATTCAAAAGACAATACTAAAGTAAAGGGCTGATCCTCTTCAAAATTACACACAGCCTACAAAAGCAGTAATCGCTAGGTACATAATATAAAACAAAGTATACTTAGATCATTAAAACTACGCAACGGATTTTGATGCGGTTTTTTTTTAATAGATGGAGTGGTTCTTAAGGAAGGTTTATACGTATAATACATGCATATTGCACCCGTGCGAAGGCGGAGCGGGTCGCTAGTTATTTATATACAAAACTTTATGGCAATAAATGTATAGTATTATGATCCTAAGCTAACAAATTACTTAAAATGTTGCCTTGTTTGTGATTTCTATTCAAACGTAAAATTTAACATTAGCTCAAAAACACAAAGAACAAATCTTTTTTTTATTACATTCGTCCTTATCCTTTATCACAAACAATCAGTGTTTTATACTTCCTCTTTAGTTGAAGCGACGAAATATTTCGTAGTGCACATTCCAGCAAATCATAGTTATCATATCACACATGGCTACATCGTCACGATTGTCGCAGGCCCACGCGATAACACAAACATTAGGTACGTTCTCAAACAAACGACAACTATCGAGATCCACGAATGCAATAATTTTGTGTTCCGCAATAAACTTTATCGATTCTCTTATTAAATTTAATATTTGCACCGCACAAGTCGCTGTAAATGTACTCCTAAATCTATTTTAAAATCGGTTTATATTTTATTCTACACATGTTTGTTCGTGATACAAAATGAAGGAAACACCGTGGCACAGTAACAAAACGTAACAAAAAAATCGAATAAATTCATAGTAATATGAACATTATTTTCTCTTTCATTTTATATTACAGCGCAGTCTATGTAAAATACACGTACTGTCTGGAAGGTAAATTAATCGTTACAATTAAGTGAATGAGAAATAGCTAATGACTTATCGTAGTTTTCGTAAAGATTTAACGCTGTGCAATTTAATTCTCTAGGGCCAGAAAATATGACGTTGCACTATTTCGATGGTACAGATTGGGTGACTGTGAAACCACGTAATATCGGAGTTAAACCAGAAGGTAAGACGTTGAACTCAAAAATAGAACCATAGCACAAGTTGTGGCATTGATGTGAAATAGTAATAAGTGCTTTATATCTTTTCTTTAAAATAATTGCTACTTTTTCTACAAAGTATTGAAAATGATCTTAAGTTATTTCTGTAAATCAATCGGTCAGTCAATCGGTTTTGATATAATGCTTCTTAAATTTATTCATACGAAGTATCCAGTAGTCCGACGAAATGTACAAATTTCTTAGATAATTAGGCTAAAAAACATTACCATTTCAGTTTCAAGACCCATAAATATAACACAGTCATTAAACTGGGAGAAACTAAGCAAGTTGTTTCAGCCAATTGAACTGGAAACTACACTTAAAGAGACTACTACTAAAAAACCGCCAACGAAGCCTACAACTAAACCTACTACAACTAAACGAACTACAACGAAACCTACTACCACTAAAACCACGAAAACAACAACTGCGAAAACTACAAGAACAACAACTCCAAAAACAACAAAATCAACCAAACGACGATTAAAATTCATTACAAAAAGAACCATACCTGTATGTACAACACAGTACGTTTCACACTGTAAGTACAACTTGTGTAACGAAATATATAGTAAACCGACAACAAAACATAAAAAGGTATACAAAGTCTGGAAAAGAATTCAGAAGAAACCAACTGTTGACAGCAAATATATAACCAACCCTACGACTCCTTTTATACCTCGTTGGATAATCCAAGAAGTCACAACTAAAAAAATAACTAGATTTCCGATGACAATGAATTTTCTAAGAAGCAAAAAGGAAACTACAAAAACAGTGAAGACGACCACTCGTACTACAACGAAGGTGAAAACCCGTACTACAAAGAGGTCTACAACTCGCGCTACGACGACTAAAGCAACTACTACACCCAAACCGACAACCAAACCAGTTACTAAAAATCCTGGGAGAAGTAATATGAATATGACAGGTCTGTTATATTATATAGAACTTTAAAATTTTCCTGTGTCTGGTTAAAGGATACATTTTTTTATGGAATAGGAGGCAAACGAGCAGACGGATCACCTGATGGTAAGCGATCAGCGCCGCCCATGGACACCCAAAACACCAGAGGAGTCACAGGTACGTTGCCTACTAAGTGATTATATTCTAGTCTTCGAATTTTTCATTTTGTACCTCTACAGAACCTTATAAGAAGCTTTATTATTCCACTAAAATACACTTTCTTGTTTCGATTTCATCTTTGAAATGACAAAATAAGCGTTTATACACATTTGCATAATTTTGTTTAGTTTAAATAAATAACCTTTATTTTCAGAATTTCCTACTTTACCTAAAAACTGGATAGAGTTAATGAAAGAATTTGTGAAAACATTAAAATCAGTTAATGAGACGACTATATGTGAGCTTAGTGAGTATCATCTTTTTGTAGCCGTATTTGAAAATGGTCATAATTAAAAATTAGCTCAGAAAACCTTAGCCTTTTGTTTATTTATTTACAGCAAGTTTAAACAAAACGACTACCGCACCTTTCAATTTTCTTCTCTCTGAAAAAAGGAAAGAAATGACGAATGTTGCAGATTTCATTAATATATTAAATGATGGTAAATAATTTTTATATTTGACTATCTAACTATTATTTAATCTTATAGTCCTAACTATTACTTTATCTAATTATAGTAGATCATTGTGTCATGTACAAATTATTTTCATTTTTATAAATATAATAATAAAATGGATATCCCAGTGAAAATGTCAATTAAAGAGACAAGGGTCTGGACCATACATAATTATAATTATACCAACGTCATCGGTCAAACTATAAATAATAACAAAGTGTATTCTAATTGTAATGTTGGTCGTGAACGATAGATTCGAACTAATGACCTATAGATACTGCCGCATTACTACGATGCCCGATGACTTATCTCGATAAAAATCAACCTTCGAATACTTGCAATACTTGATCCTTTATTTTAATGAATACCTTTTTTAATGGTCAAATTAACATATGATTACTAGTATATGCCTATAAAATCAACGTCATAATAAGCTTAACTTTTTTTCACGTTATATGTACAATAATTTCTTTGAATCAAAGAGAGAGAGATATCTTTAATACAAAAATAGAGTGTAAAACTTACAAAAAATGTTTTTCATCTAAAAGCAATGGAGGAGGCCAATTCCAAAATAGGGAATAGTTCGTCATGAACATACTTTATATTTAATTTAGTTTATAACAGTTAAGTTACTTTATATTTTCAGGTGTTGAAATTGATGATGGACTAGTAGACGATGTTATCGAAAAATATAACCCTCTACGTAACTTTATAGAAATAGAAAGTACTGTCACAGGTACCGAAATACCTTTATCAGAAAAGGAAGTATTTGCACGTAATATAACCTCAACAATAAACACGAGCGAAAAGGAAGATGACGCCATTTCACGAGACGCTGAAATAGAAGCATATATTAATGTATTTATAAATAGATACGTGGCAACACACT
Source organism: Spodoptera picta (assembly GCA_038387885.1). Classification (NCBI taxonomy): domain Eukaryota; kingdom Metazoa; phylum Arthropoda; class Insecta; order Lepidoptera; family Noctuidae; genus Spodoptera; species Spodoptera picta. Next base: position 1,025,652 of record JAZHFQ010000100.1, on the reverse strand, counting down.
TAACCTCTCAATCACAACAAACAACACTACAATATAATGATGTACAAGCATTATTAGATATAATTCACGGTAAAACGAATATAAAAAAGTTTTTACTGACTAATGATGAATATCAGAAAAATGTCGCTATAAAAGCACTAGTTGAGAACATTGAAGTACAGAATTCACTTCCAGAAAATATTTCACGAACAAATTCAGATACAGATAGCAATCAATTGCTAAAGGAGCATAGAAATCATTGGAAGAAAAGAGATATAAGAAAATATTTGGATAAAATCAAAGAAACGTTTTCTGAAAAAGGCAATGAAGAACAAACACAAAATTTTTCACCCATTCTAAATAAAGCAGTAACTTTTGCTTCATCAAATAAAATGAATGTGGACTCCAACAACAATGAAGAATTATTAGTTAACAAAGACGTACAGTTGTTATTTAGTACTTTTGTTATGTTTTTAATGAAAAATATTACTGCAGATGCACAAACAGTTACCAAACCTATGAAAAAAACAAAGGAGGTCCCTAAACTAGATAATAGGACATTGCAATTAATTCAAAAGTTAAACGAAATGAATCCCCTTTTGACAAAATTTCGTTCTGATTCTAAAGAAATTAAAAGTCAACCACTATTTAAAAGTATTAAGGCAACGGATGAATTACCGATTAAATATTTTCTTGCTGACAATGATGACATTTTAATCTATGATAAAGAAGATTATGCAAGAGATGATACAGAAGGTATCGAAATGGATTTGACAGAAGAGGGCTTAGGAAATAAAGATAGAATTATTGGTTAGTGAGCAGCTGCTAAAAAATATTGATTTGTCTTAAAGTGACAGAATGAAACTTTTAAGGCTTAGAATTTATTTTACTTTTCAGTAACGATTGAATTGTACGTTTGGTCACGCTATATGTGCTTCTAATTTAAATTGATTGAAATAGTTTTTAAGCTTCATTTATGACTGCCATAATAATGATAATAAAAATAAACATATGTTTTTTGTAAAAACATAAATTTTTTTCTTACTTTTCTGCTTGTACTTTTTGCAGAATCTTTTCAATAATATTATGAAAATTACAATTCAAAAAAATAAAAAAAAAATATTGTAAGTCATGGATTTGACGACGATAATTATCGTTATAAAATCAGTTTCTTACAGTTTGTATATTTCGGTTTTATTTTTACAAACGTATGTTATTGTTTTTACATGTAGAATGATTTTGATAAAGTTTATGGTTCCAGTGATTTATTTCTAACAATATTTCCTTTTTACGAACTCGTGTCGTTTTTATGAAAAAGTGTGTTGATCAAAATTTTCAATAAGGACCGGATTGCCCTGTTTTTGTAGAGCATTATGGTCAAGTGACCTTTTTATGTCATGTCTTTTCTTATGAAAGTTTTCTTACTATGGATTGGATTCATTCATGAACAAGATTGCGCTATAATTAACAGTAAGTGTAATTAAAGATATTTTCGTTATTTAGTACAAGGTTTTAAGGGCGTGTAATTAGCATATGTTCTATACTCGTCCTAAGTTTTATTACTTAACATATCATCATCATCATCATCATCAACAGCCTATAAATGTCTACTGCTGAGCAAAGTCTCTTTTCACACGGAGAAGGTTAGAACATTAATCACCACGCTTGTTCAATGCGGGAGGAGATTACAAACTTATAATTAAAAATGATAAGCCCAAGTTTCCTAATGTTTTCCTTCACTGTCCGTCAGTGGTATATAGAGGTAGATAACCTTAGAAAGTACATATAACTCGGAAAGATTCACATTGGTATTTGCCGGTGGTAGGTTTCGAATCCGCACCCTTATATGAATATAGGTTTAATCCCTTTTTTAAAGTTTTATTTTTAATTCAAACCATCAAAATGATATTTAAGAAATATCTAAGTGCACTCCCTTGCCAAGCGCGTTTATGATACGGCTTTTTTTCTGTGTCTAACCATATAATTATATGAGTTTGCAACAGCTAGATGCTAAACGTGACGAAATAAAAGCCCGACTACCAGCGGCAGTTCACTAAAACTATATTTATGGTGTTCTCACGTGTCCACTCTGTGGAAGAATATTTATAAACAACGGTGGATTTTCCAACCACATGAGAGCTTATGATAGACGCCAGTAGTCATAAAACGGTCGTCGTAGCTGAAACCGGCATGGAAGGATTATTATTATATCTTATCCTATTTTACAAAGCCGAAGAGTTTGTTTTTTGTTTGTTTGTTTGAATGCGCTTATCTCCGTAACTACAAGTCTGATTTGAATAATTCTTATTGTGTTGGATAGCGCATTTATCGAGGATGGTTATAGGCTGTAAAACACCACGCTACCCAATAGGAGCTGAGCAGAGCCTGTGAAACCGCGTGGAAGTAGCTAGTGAATTATATGAGTCAATTTCGCAACAAATGTCGCTCACATGCTTCTGGCTGGAAGGCATATGCTTGGTATCTATAAGACATACAGTGCTGTTAATTCGATATTACTTTTAATTGTCAACAGTAAAGGCTATAAGTTTAATTTAATTCCAATAATTTTATGTTATAATAATTTTTTATTTATTTTTTAAGTGGATCCTAGTAAACACTTCAAAGGCTTTGATTTTGTCGTGCAGAAATATTTGGATCCTCTTCGGAAATTACAAGGTATGTAATGTACGTGAATGTAGATAAATTTACGTTACCTCATGACTACAACATGTATAACATCACGCTTTTTATCCCCGAAGTTGCTAGGCAGTGGTGCACATTACAACACTTAATGCCACTGTACACAATGCAACACCCACTTTTCACTATTTATGTTATGAGTCACATGTGTGGGTCAGCCTATTGCCATATACCGGGCACGATTCCAGATTCCGTGTCTGACCCGGGAATCGAACCCAAGACCCCCTGCCCGGCAGTCGTACTTGTGACCACTCGGCCAACGAGGCAGGCACTACAACACTATTGAGTCAATTAATTGTATTAGAGGTATATTTCTATATCAAAGCATCTATTACAATTAATCTTCTATTAGGCACTTTTAAAACGTCAAATTGAATTATCAGAGAAACCAGCTTTGGAACGAGCGTGTAGTTTCAAAAGGAGAACGAACAAGTAACTCTTTTCTAAAACATATGATTTACAATCTCACGGATACATTATATATGACCATATACGTATTGCATAACTTTACCTATTGTTTGTTTAAGTTTATAATAATGGTTGTAAAACCAGCAGCTGATAAGTTTAATTTTAAAATAAAAAAAAACGTCACTCACACTAGGATTATCTCCTTAACTTACAGAGGAACTACCGAATCATGCAATAGAGATGCAAATAGAACTTCATGATGCCCTTCCTACATATACAAAAACTAAGCCTCAGAGACGATTAATTCGTGTTTTAAATCCTCGTAAACCGAAACCTGGTGAGATAAAATTTTAATATTTAAGTGTAGGAGAGCCATGCTTCGGCACGAATGGGCTGGCTCGACCAGAGTGATACCACAGCCTCACAGAAAACCGACATGTAAGAATGCTTGCGTTGTGTCGGATGCATGAGGATACCAGAGGCCCAATTAACCCGCCCAACCCGCCTTTCTCCAATGTCCCAAATCCCTTAATCCCCAACAATCTTCAAATTACTAATCCCCAAAAAGCCGGTAACGCACATGTAATGCCTCTGGTAATCCAGGTATCCAATCCGTTATTGTTTACCGGCTAAAAATAAAATTTACACCATTATTAAGTAACTATGTACCTAATATAATTATACCTCTATATATTTTGATGTAATTTACGTTTATTAACGAAGTTTCTTTCGTTTTCTTCAGTGAAACGCACTCAGGGTGGAAATGAAAATGGTAAGTGAGTTATTTGATAGAAATTCAATTATAATAACAATAAATTTGGGAATAATTTAACAGATTTTATTAGAAACAGTTTGGACATAATTTTCTATTAAAGAAATGATGATGTGGTTTCTTTTTCCAGCTGCAGCGTCACTGTCGGCGCCATCAAATACATCTACACCAGTCCCACCTGCAGCTCCAGGTTTATAAATCTATCAATTTAATCGAAGACTCAACGATTGTTATATTATTGTAGCTTATAATTTAACAAAAGTAAACTTATTAAAGGTGGAGCAGGAAAAGTCCCCGTATACATGGACGATTTAAAAAAGGCACTCGAAGATCTTGAAAAAAAATTGAGCGGGGTGACTACTACAACTACAACAGCCGGGACAGGAGCTGGAACAACGTCGAGTAAGTTTGTGTTTACCGTGCAATACATTTTTACATTCGTGCCAATTTCAATTATACTGGGGACAATGTCATTTTTATTTCAGTAATAACTCGAAAGCAAGGTATTGTAACGTATTCGTTTTGTGTCGGTTGGATTGTTCTATATGACGATATAGTAAAATCATTTTAATGGAATTCTTTGAAGTGTGGGAGACCCAAGCTTCGGCACGAATGGGCCGGCTCGACCGGAGTAATACCACGGCCTCACAGAAAACCGACGTGAAACAACGCTTGCGTTGTGTTTCGTCGTTTGAGTTAGGTTACCGGAGGCCCAATTACCCCCCTCCCTAGTCTCCCGAATCCCCGAATCCTCCACAATCCTCAAATTCCCAATTTCCAAAAGGCCGGTAACGCACTTGTAATGCGTTGGTGTGTCGGGTGTCCGAAACCCGAGTGGTAGTGGGCGGTGCCGATTGCTTACCATCAGGTGATCCGTCTGATCGTTTACCGGCTTATGATATAAAAAAATCTGAAATGGGTATACAGATCAAAGATGCAATAAGGTAACTGCTGATTTCAATAATATAATCTTTTTAATTCAAAATTGGTTGATATGGATCGTTTTTTGAGATTATTTGTGTGGAAAATCTGTCATCAATCGGCAGATTTTGTATTAAGATATATAATTTAAATTAGCCGTAAGGAAAATACTAACGAATTAGTATTTCACACATCACATCAACAGCCTATAAATGCCCACTGCTGAGCACAGCCTCTTCTCACACAGAGAAGGTTTGAGCATTAATCACCACGCTTGCTCAATGTGGGTTGGCGATTACAAACCTTTATAATTAGAAATTATAAGCCCAGGTTTCCTCACGATGTTTTCCTTCACCGTTTATCAGTGGTGTCTAAATAATCTTAGAAAGTACAATATAACTTGGAAAAAGTCACATTGGTGCTTGCCGTTGGTAGGTTTCGAACCCACCCTCCAGCATGAGAAGCGGGCATCTTAAACCTCCGGCAACTGGAATTTGACTAAAATATAACGAAAATACAGTTTTGCATGATGAAATGACCATGGAAATATATTATTCATACATTCTTGACATGTTATGAACATAAGACTAGTATAACAAAAATCTTTAGTGTATCAGGAAAAGAACCAGAATAAATTCAATCCCTTACATTGGAAATATTGATTGATGCGATTAATTTTGACAATAAACATTTTGAAAAGTATATGAATCTTGTTTTCACAGATGGAGGCACATCGTGTAATGGTGGTGGTGGTAATGGTGGCGGTGGTGGTAGCGGTGGTGGCAACGTCAAAAATGTGTTGCAGACACCAATTCGAAGTATAGACAATATCTTGGAAATTTTGAAAAGAGGTTAATCTAGCTAACTTAAATCATAAATATTTCTAGTAACTTTTAGTGTGGTGCAAATTATGACACTATTAAGAGTATTTTTTCCCCACAAATTAATGCAATGATTTTCTATTTACAGCTATTCATATTGAACATCGGGAACCAAAACCGAGTGAAAACCTAGAATGGGTCCAAGTCAAGATACCTAAATAAGAAATATAAAATTAAATGAAGCTTTAGAAATAACATGAAAATACATTTCATAGAATTAAAAACTAATTTGATATATATTGTGTATATTTATTAACTTTTAGTTTGTATGAATGAATAAATTATTATGTTTTCGGCTTACTCACGTAATTATTTGACGAGAAACTCCAGCCGAAACCAGCAGCGCGACAGTCACCGCGTCGCGGGTGGCGAAATGCTGCTCGTGAATATGAGCCTCTAGCATGGCTTGAAACTAGTCGAGTTCCTCGTCAAATAATTACGTGAGTAAGCCGAAGAAACATCATGATGTATTTAGTATGTCTAAGAAGAAAGTTATAATGTATGAATAAAGAAACGAACGAACTTAAACGAGAGCTATACAGAACCTAATAACTTCTTTGAACATCTTTAGTTGGGTTCAATCTCATGTCAAACAATATAGTTAACATCAAACTAAGAAGTTAACCAATCAATTATTTGGTCAGGATCGACCATTTGAACTCAACCTCAGAGGGAACGCACAAAAATTAACTAGAACGTTATTTATGAACCTCGTTTTGAGATAATTCTGTGGAACGTTATTAACTCATCATTTTGCTGACGGTAAACGTGGGCCGTATTCATAGTTGGTTATTGAAAGTGTTTAATTTTTATACGTTGACTAGCTTCATTGGTACAGTGGTCGCAAGCCAGATGGTTTTACTAGCCAATTACGATTTTAGTTTAATTTTGGAAATGATTATTGGGTCTTCTTCACATTTATTTCTGCAGATGGTAATATGGGATTTCCAACTTCCTCTTTCTAACATGGGGCTCAATAACAAAACTGCTTAAATTTCAAGCAGTTAAAAAGAACAAGATATTACCATCATACGCTGTATACGCTTTGTCTTATAAAATAACTCTAAATTCAAACTATGATCCCTAACTATGAATACTCACCAAGTTATGCAAGCTTGATGAATAGTTCAGTAAAGCACGGATAGGCAGGTGACCTCCGGAGCGCTGCAGTGTTGATCTGTATCGGTGCCCCGAACCGAACAGCGCAATTATACTATTAGCTAAAGGACATTTGCGATGAATAAAGCGCTTACCGCTTTGTTCCATTAACCGTGCGGTAGGTGGAGTTAGGAATTTCGATTATCATGATAGGACGTTGTTTTAAATTTATTCCGCAAGGGTCAAATGTGCTGTCGTCATTTTCTATCATATTGGTAGTTTAACATTACCTATACATAATGATTATCGTAAACGATAAATATAAAGATGAGATCTTATGATATAGACATACTAAATTCACTCTCTTATAATATGATCCAATGGAACGGGACAAAAATGTAGACGGAAGCTCGATACTACCAAGCATGTGGTTTCGGGTTTTTATTTCTATCACCGTTGACCAAAGTATTTTATTAAGTTTTGGGATTTCGAAAACTCCCAGTAATAAGTATCAGGTTTTTTTAAGTGGCGAAAATTATCGAATAGCTTCTCCTACCAGGGTGAGGCGGGACGGAGTGTCAGACTCTTACTGACTAAAACCACCCCGTTCCACCCCTGCACTTAGCCCCGGCAACCCGTTAAGTCCTCTGCGGTTCCGTATCGACATCAGCTCTATTGGGCCCCATTCGTGGTGGTCTGATGGCTCTTTGAGGAGCGCGTGGAACGCGACGCGCCCTACCAGGTTTGGAGATGTGTCTGTGTGTGGAAATATTATTATCACACATTTTATTATGGGACCTACAACAGAATACGCAAACCTGCATGTTACAGTTTTAAGTGCATGTCATGCAAAATATTCAAACATAATTTTACCTCTCTTCAAAGCCAATAATTCACTTAACTACTCCAGCATGTAACTTATGCAAGAATTGACATGTCGTCGACGGACCCTCTATTAAGTTAATTTGAATTAACAACGCGATAACTGTGATTAAACATACCATCAACTTACTTAAAGACAATAAAAAACATGTATTCCAATCGACCCCAGCGTGGGGTCCACTCATTTAATACTCGTTTACATACAAACGAGGTAATTTAATAGCTGAACATTATTGCAAAGATCCTGTAATTAGACTTGCCACACCTTGGAGTTAGTATTCTATTTTATTACCGATGTGAAAAAGTCTAGTGTACCAAATGTTTTTTTTTATTTTAAACCGATAAAGAACATTAACTAAGATCATAACGTCTATTAAACTGTCAAACACCAAGCGGTCACCGGTGACTGCAACCTATTGTTCTATAATTGTGTCTACAAAACCGGTACTCGACGAGTTAAATAGGGATTTTAACTGAATCTTGAGCGGGTCAGTCCCCCCCTTAATAGGAGCTGATAGTGGTCATATTTTTTGTTAGGGTAGAAATCATAACACCTTGGGCATTCCCCCCAAAAACTTACTAAAGCCTTCGAAGGTTTTTCTCGATAAAAAAATGAAGCTATAAAAAGGTTATCTAACAAGTTAAAATTACTAGAATTGAAATACAAACTAAACCATTTATTAAAACAAATAAACTCAACGAACTTAGCAACTGCAAACATTTATTCAGCATACTACCAAACAAACCAATCTCATTGAAAAACGATTTATCCATTTCAGCTGTCAAACGATTTATCCATTCTGATTGTACAGAGAACTTAAGACCTAATCTAGCTCAAATGCTATCATTAATTCAATTAAAAATAAAAAACAACGGTAAAGAAATATGTAGTCGGACAATATGGCTAATTAGAGCCTTCAAGTTTCAGCAAAGGTCTTCACGATTATTCTTGTAGATAAATGATATGTGTATAGGTGCATTTAATTTGTAATTTACTAGTTATTACACACGATTGCGCTCGCGTAATAAAAAAATATGCAAAAAATATGAGGAATAATAATGACGATGTGTCTTAAAAGTACAGCGCCATCTATCCTACCTATAATAGAAGCAAGGAACTACACAATTATGGTAATTACGTAATGTTTTCATCATACTTTATCAGTCATATGATGTAGGCTTCCCTAATGATTATATTACCATACCAAGTCTGCCAATATTGGATTAAAAGAAGATATATTTAATTACTCACAATTAAAATAATGTTGCCCCTTTTTTAATAACAATAGAGACAAACAAACTCACATTGAGTATTACATTATTTATTTACAACTTATAAGTATGGATTATTAATGTTTATGCTAATGTATAAATAATATACATTCCGGTATAATAGGTACCTACTGGTGTTTGAAATGAAATCGTTTGTTTTATCTTGATCGTGAATAATATCAGGAATAAACGTCATTGTATTATTTGGTGTTGTTTGACGGCCATGTTGTAAATATACAAACTTTGATAAATGCGTCACTTTAAAATTGAATATCGAAACTTAGTCAATAAGTAAGTAAGTACCATTCAAGTACTCTAGCATCTTAATTTTAATTATTAAAAGTTTTCAATACATTTCAATACATGACAGTTCAGTATGTATGTGTGTATATTTGTGCGCCATTATCTCGCGATTAGCTGAACCGATTTTGATGCCGTTTTTAGAAAAGTGTTTGTTACACTTGGGAGAAGGTTTTAGTATAATAATTAACCGGCTTTAAAAGAAGAGGAGTTAAAGTCGGTTTTATTAAACGTAGCTGATAAAAGTATTATTATATTTACAGTTCAGTGCAAAGAGTATTACCTTGTATTCAGTGTACGGTAAATTGAATGGTTTAATAATTGCACGCGTGATGTTAAAAATATAATGCATTAAAAGGACCTGCGAAATGTAAGCATCATTTTACAGCCTCTAAGATTTTCAATACTTTTCCCGCGGAACGGTAATAAAACAACACCAAAACATTTATCTTTCCAATTTTCAGGACATTCTTCCTAAAAAAGAAACGCTTTCCTAACTTCAGCTTATCGTTTACTTAACCACTACTTAAGCTACATTATTAAATTCCTTAAATATTGTCACCGACGCCCGCCTATACAAATTTAGTGTACCAACAAATTTATGTAGACAAGAGCAATGAATAATCTCTACAGGAATTAGCATTCCTAAAATGGTAAACATATAGTTTATAGTAGACAGCGGCTTCAGTACCGGAGCGGCGCGCGTAAATCAGATTGCATGGACACTACACCATTTTGAACAGTTCGAGGTATCGGTACTTTCGGGTTAATGTAGCTTGTGTTAAGGTCAAAAATCGTCCTGTATGACATTAAGAAATAAGAGATATTATGGATTTAATTTTCTTTCTAGACAGTAATTAATTATTAACCAGTCAAGTCAAATAACACATTGTAAACATGGCGAACCCTTAAATATCTCTAGGTAAATACTACTGACGAATGTTATTTTAAAAATATTTTAATCACAACCTTCAGCAAATATTAAGCAAATAGGAAGCAATTCTTATCCTCAAGCTTTAGGTGCATAAAATTACATAATTAGATGGCATGCCACTTCAAATTGCTAGGTAAAGCGAGTTGACTAAACAGACTGCTTTCAATTCCGTATTATAAATAATAACAGTGGCATTGTAAGCGACCTTAGCGGGACTGCGGCGGAGCTATGGACAGCGCCCCGGAGCGAAGCAGCACCATAACATGCCTGTAATATCGGGAGCTACAATGAACTTTAACATTTCCACATAGGGCCCCTGATGGTCCCGACTTTCACCGTAAACGGCCAATTTACGGAGGTCTGTCGACCGGCCAGTGTCTTAAGCTAAACTGTCTCAATTAGTGGCCGGATAGATGACCTCGCAATTTCGACAGCAATACCGGCCAAGATTGCGGTGGTTATTAGGTTAAGTGCAATAGGGCGGCGAATAGATGTTGCTGGAAAGCTCTTACCCGTGAATGACTCCGCCAAAAGTTGTATGCCGGTAATTGTTTTTGACGTTGCCGTGTTCTTGGTAATTCTATGTGTACCTAGACCAACGTGTTTGATCTTCGAAGATATGGTAGTGAGGAAAACTTAGGGCCTGGCGAGTAATTTGCTAATCGATGTGGTCTCATTCTGAAACTTTCCAAGCCTGTTGAATTATAGTAAGCTTGTCTTCGGTCTTAATAACTTTGTAATAACACCGTGTCAGATATTCTCATGGTGGTAGGTACAAACTAAAACCAGCATTGCTGCAATGTACCGTCTCAATATATATATAATATATATTCATGGTATAAACCAGTCGTAGGAAATATGGTGAATATTTTCAGAATAGACGTACCTAATAAAGCAAAATTCAGATTCTATATTGACATATTTTAGTAGGAAAAAAATTTTAATGTACCGTCCGCATTCTCATATTCTGTACTTTAATTTTAAGTTATCATGTTTTCTCATATCTTAAGTGGATTATACTCTTTTTATGAGAAATAAAAAAAAATCTTAAACTGTCAAACACCAATCGGTCACCGGTGACCGCAACCTATTGTTCTATAATTGTGTATTGTGACGGTATTCTATGAGTTAAATCAGACATATTCAAGAACCATTTTCGTTAATCACAGTTTCTGAAAAGTGCAAATCTTTTAGTGATTTATAATCTTTGGGCGGGGGCACCCCAGTACCAGCTTCTTCCTCTGGACCGCATTCAGCGGCGTGCCGTTCGGATTGTTGGATGTCCGGATGTTTCAAACCGGCTAAACACTTTGGCAATGCGTAGAGATGTAGCTTCATTGTGCATTTTCTACCGCTTATACCACGGCGAGTGCTCTGAGGAATTGTTTGACCTGATACCTGCCGCATCTTTTCGCCATCGACCCTCACGACAGCATATGCATCCCCATCATATATATGGTTGGCAGGCCACAACTGTGCGGTTCTCACGTAGCTTCCTTCCTCGCACAGCAAAACTGTGGAATGATCTGTCGTCGGCGGTATTTCCGAACCGATACGACCTTCAAACCTTCAAGAGAAGAGCGTACTCCTTTTTAAAGGGCCGGCAACGCACCTGTGACTCTTCTGGTGTTGCGGGTGTCCATGGGCGGCGCTGATCGCTTACCATCAGGTGATACGTCTGCTCGTTTGCCTCCTATTCCATAAAAAAAAGTGATTTCTCACACATAACAAAATTAGATACTTTTCCCTTGAGAATTATTACTATAAATATTAATAATCTCCCTTAGCTAGAATATCTGCAGCCACGCCTTAACTCCTCTAGAAAGAAAGTGCCTACAATTCTGTTTAATAGCAACAATGATGTAGCTATCTTTAAACACGGCTAATCTAAACGATTGACGGACTACACTAAATATTGGGCCTTTTTTATGACAAAGAACTGATTACAAATCTTTAGTAGTTATCTCGGACGCTTTCGCTGTTCATAATGTTTTTTATTTTTTATATTTGAATCGAAATGAAGATGAAAGTGATCGTATGCATTGTAGTTGAAACTATTAGTATTTTATTGTGTTGCTAAACAGATTTCTAATGACTTTTTGCTTTTGTTTCTAGATGGTCTTCATTTTAGACTTTAGTTGATGGATTTTGATTTGTATAGATAGGTATACCGGTGTTTAGACTTCTTTCGTGATTATCAAATTTTATGAAATTTTACTAGGTATGTATTTATAGTCTACAATTTAGAAGTCATATTGAAAATGTTGTGTTGTAAAATAATTAAAGTATATTGAACACATAACATTACGCCTTTTATCCCCGAAGGGGTAGGCAGAGGTACACACAGAAATAACAGCCACTTTTCACTATTTATGTTATGAGTCCCATGGAATAAGGGGTGAGCCTATTGCTGTATATCGAGCACAATTTCAGACTCCGTGCTACTACTGTGATTTTTTAAAAAACCTAGTAATTCTTTGCACGACCCGGGAATCGAACCCGAAACCCCTTCCTCGGCAGCCGCACTTGCGACCACTCGGCCAATGAGGCAGTCTATATAAAGATATATTATACTATCATTAAAAGTACATACATTTTAAAATTACCACCTGTAAGGTACCTACTTTCAATAAATTAACTTATTTTTAAATTTTTTTTTCATTTATTTTATTTATAGAGGTATATTCTCTTAATCATATGTATCGTAACTCCGAAGTGTTTGTAAACACATTAAAATTAATATCTCAATAAATATGTAGCACATAAGTATCGTATGAAATAAAATAAATGACATGAACATTTATCAAAGATGTAGATAATAATAGATACCGCGCCTATGCGCTATATTATTCAGTTTTAAACAAGGTTAAATGATTATGCACAAAACATTCTTCACTTAAAATAAAATATGAGCAGCAAATTACGTTAAACACTTACTTTTTAGAATAATAGTCCAATTTATATTTTATAGTTTTGGAACCAATCATTAATCTGAAAATGTCAGCTGTGACATAAAAACCTCCCCCTGAAGGAAAGAGCTACACCATACACACTAAGTCCTCTACTTAAACCTTATATCTAGATGAAGCAGGTACTTCAAGCAAAAATTTGAAATAAGAATATCCAAAAAATTTCCCTAGGGGTTTTATGACTGACATAAAACAAGTTTAGGGCAAACGTGATGATGTCATAGTCCACATTATGTTGTCCCCTAATGGGTTAATCTGAAAATCTAACATCCATTGCTCATTTGACACTTGACCAGCGAAAAAGTTCCTAACTAAAATTAAAAACTAAATAAAACAACTAATATCGTGTTCAGTATAATATAGGAAATGAAAATACAATAATGAGTCTTATCAAGAGGGCAACATAGATTAAAATAATAACAATTACACAGAGGCGTGGCGGTACGAGTATGATGGAGTTTGTATCACGACCTCCTTGCTGCGGCCTCGCTCCTGCGCCTGCACCTCGCGGGGCTGTCTGATTCACCGGCTTTCCGCGTTTAAATAGATCATGAATGTCGTACTATTTATAATAAGTACAATTTAAAGTTGGGTAGTGAAGTATTGTGATTGATGAATGAATGTAAATGAAGCTGAAACGATAAATCCGTGTTAACCTTAATGCGAAATAGAATAAAAATAGACAAAATAAAAAGTAGAAGTCTAATCGCCGTAGTCGAAACCGACATGGAGATATGTATATAATGCGAGATAGAGATGACGGTAGTTTTTTCATAGGACAGAGGGCAAAGTCGAATCACCTGATGCTTAAAACCATCCATAGACACTCGCAACATCAGAAGCACTCTTCTGATGTGACGGGAGGAGCAGATAAATCAGCCCTTTTAGTAATATTTCAATTCCATAGTCTGTGCTATAGAACTGGATTTAGAGGTAGTTTACGGATAAATTTATTTTTCGACGGGTTAGTATTGAGCTGACAAAGCTTATTCGAATAAAGTTATCAGAGTTTTCAATTTCTATGTAGTTCATTTTCCAGGTGTTAATATCATGATCACCGAAGCAATAATTATACATGGAACTATGACTAATACTTCAATAAAGAGACGTTGAATGGCCATGTATTCTGATTGCTATCAATCATAATTTTGTAACGACATCAGCTCACAGAGTAAGGCTCTGACAGCTAACCGAGAGGTCGTGACCGCGGCGTCTAGTTAACTGTCAAACGGTTGTAGGGCTCCTACTCTTATCTTGTGAGACTATCTATGATAATTATTGTCTACCTACTGTTGAAGAAAGACTCATTATGTAATTTTTATTTGTGTTAATTTACGGGGCTACTTTTATTCTTTGCTGTTGCATTACTATTATTCTTTGCTGTTGCAACACATTTTCATAGACACATCACACACAGTCCTTTTTAAATAATACTTAGTTAAGAACAATTATCAATTTAAGATACTTTGACCATTCAAAGTATCTTAAACTGTCAAACACCGCGAGGACACCGGTGACCGAAACTTATTATTATATTAATATAATATGGTTCTTAATAGTGTCTTAACCAAGTTGGACGCCAAGCATCCTGCTCTGCTATTTTATGCTTGCGATCAGTGTCCTCAAACGCATCTGGAATCGAACCCACGAAGTGATTTTAACTTTTTCAAGGCCGATTATACTTTAGTTACTAACGAACTGCAAAAGTTTGCGTGGTTTAAAATTCTTCTTGAATCTGATTCTGTTAATGGCATGGTATCAGTTTTTTATGAAACACTGCGTGGTGGCATTGTAACTCAATTTTGTTCCTAAACGCAGGCCTAGGTCGTCCGAGTTTCCTCCATGGTTCAGTCGCGGATTGATGCGTCTCTTAGCTGAGAAACGTAAAACGCGATTAAAATACTTAAAGTATCAAAACCCACGCGACAAATTGGAATATGAAATTCTTAGGGGCCGATGTCATAAGCAGATGAAATGTTCTTATAATAAATACATAACACAAATAGAGAGCAACATAAAGAAGAATCCTAAATTTTTATGGAAATATGTTGGTGATAAGCGCAGCGGGGAGTTGTCGCTTCCTGGAATAATGCACCATAACAGTGCACGTGAGGATACCGGTCCAGGTATAGCCAACTTATTCGCAAACCATTTCTCTTCTGTCTACAGCACAAACACTTCTATACCCTCGCCGAATCTATTTTCGGATTCGGTACAGAGAACTCTATCCAGTATTCGTTTTCGTGAGAAGGAAGTGTATGAAAAAATAAAACAGTTGGATGTTTTGAAGGGCGCTGGCCCAGATGCTATACCACCCGTATTCATTAAACGTTGTGGCTCTGCCCTTGCGTTGCCCCTATCCATAATATATAACCGTTCGTTGGATGAAGGGGTGTACCCTGACGAATTAAAATATATCAGACTGTTTCTTCCTCGATGGACGTTAATCTGATATAGTCTGATCTTAACAGCATTCAGAACTGGTGTCTGTTCAATGGCATGACTCTTAATGCGGAAAAGTGTTACCACATTAAATATTCTAGAAAGCGACTACCCATCCCATCGAATTATAATATCAACGGGACAGCACTAAAGGAAGTCGGTGAAATTAGGGACTTGGGTGTTACCTTGGATGGTAGGTTGAGCTTTACGTCGCACATCAATGGTATCACCAAAAGAGCTGCTCAAATGCTTGGGTTCATAAAAAGAAATACGAGGGCATTTCGTCAGGTGCAAACGAAGAAGCTTCTGTTTGATGCGTTAGTACGAAGTCATCTCGAATTTGCCTCAGTCGTCTGGAACCCACATTATACTATACAATCCCAAAGAATTGAAAGTATACAACGAGCCTTTACTAGGTATGTGGCATATGGTTCTTCCGGCGTGTCGCATAGAGCTCCCTATAGCCAGAGACTACAATATTTCAAAATGGACACACTACACCATCGTCGCAAAATACACGACCTAACTTTCCTACACAAGGTCATCAATGGTAATATAGATTGCAATGAACTTGTTAATTGCATCACCCTCTCGGTACCACGGAGAGTCCCGAGACACCCAGTGACTCGAACATTTCGTGTTCCTCTTTGTCGCACTAATGTAGCACAAAACTCACCACTATGACGAATATGCTCAGAATACAACGACCGTTGCGGGGACTCGGATGACTTGGACATCTTTCACGATTTGCTTCACGTGTTTAGGAATAAAGTAGTTAAAACATTTAAGTAGTGTTAGATTGCTTTAATTATTATTGTTATTTTATTTTTGTTTGCTTTGATTTTTTTTGTCTTTACTAATATAATTGTACATGGAATTTATGATCCCGTGAGTGTTGTGTACATCTGTCACTGGTGTGCATATCAGATTTTTTTTAATTTTGTATTCAACTGTGTTATGGCTAGTGTATAATATGTATACTATTGATGTGCCTTTAATAAATAAATAAATTAATTAATTAATATTGTTCTTTATTTATCTACATATAATGACGGTACTCAAAAAGTTGATAGCATAATTTTTTTTAAACTCACTACTTTATGTGATGTTTCATAGTAACTGATGATCCAGTCATAACACCAACCACACGGTTGTTGTCCATTGTTCCAAAAAGCTATTTACTATAATTAAAACATAATAAAAAGAAAAACATAATCAAACAAGTTCGAAAATAGAACGTGACTCTCGGATTTGACAGGTAAAAAAAAACAATAAAGAATCTATCAACCAGTTGACCATTCGACAAGGTCATTTCTGGGATTCAATACCTACAAAACAAAACATCAGACTTTTTATTACATATTTAGTTTAGTAGCACCCATTATTCGTTAGACACATACAATACACATTACCGTACCACGGGGACATATATCATTTGTTTTGCTGTCACTAGAAGATATTAACCTTACCCTCTCTGGAACCGTAGCGGCAGAAACCTTACCGGTTACTGTGGCTCAGTGGCTCAGGCTAAAAGCAGTAGTAGGAAAGGGGTGGTTTTAAGTAAGTAAAAATCTGACACTCCCTCTGGCCGCACTGAAGGCGGGAGAAGGCATTTGATGATTTCCCCCCTCAATAAAAGCCTCTCCAGAATTTGAAACCTAATCCAGGAATTTGACCCGTAGTACACGACACACACAATTAACAATGCCGCACATTTGATACGCCTAACATCTAAATGTTTTAGTTTACCTCTATATTACACAATAATAGTAGTACTTATCTTTTGAAAATCGCATAATAAGTTAGCTAATGGAACAAAGAGCCGGATTTGAACGACATTTTAGCAGTGTATTTAGTCGAGATTATCTTGCAAGTGGTCAGGTGCGGCCGTAGTACGGCAATTATAAAATAATTATATGATTACCTATGCAAATAGAGTGTTTATTTTGTCCAGTTGTTCATGTGGAAAATGAATTGAAGTGGCTTTTAATTTTGTTTTGTAAATGGCTGCACTAAAGTTGTTATGTTAATTGTTTGATGACAGAACTAGTTTAGTCATATTATTATATATTGCCCTTTTTCAGTTATAGATATTGACAATTTAATATTACTTAGTATTATAATTACTATCATGAGACATACAAAAACGACTAAAAATCGCGGGTTACACACGTGAATATACTAAGAAAAGCTCTACTAGTTTCAGGCCACAGAGGGGCTCTTCCTCATGAGCAGCGTGCGCAGTCGCGGCGATGTCGCGCAGCCTACTCTATCTCTTGTCGCGGAGAACCTAACGGGTAACCGGGGCTCCGGCTCGACGTGCAGGAGAAGGAACGGGGTGGTTTTTAGTCAGTAAGAGTCTGACACTCCCTCTCGCCTCACCCAGGCGGAGCAGCCATTCGATGATTTTCCCCCCTTAAAAAAAAGCCTACTCTATCTCTACATCGCCGCTAATTAAAGTTTTTAATCAATTTACTGCGAATACCACAAATATATTTTCAGTTTTTCAGTCATTAGATAGGCTAATAAAATCAGCGAGGGCTGATTCCTTGTTTATTATCATCATTGTTCATTATTATCAGTATTGTCATTTTCATTCATCAATAATGATTTTTTTATCCAAGGAGGGATCCTTGCATAACAAAATCAGTATTGATGATAGAAACTACAATAAATTGGCTTCTTTATAATCAAATAAAATTCTGCAATAACAATATAAAATTGACCACCTTATTTTATACACAATTTATACGTTAGTAAATGCCTACGTAAAAATGTCTTGTAATTTAATGACCAATGAAAAACATTGAGGTAGCCAGTAAAGAGGTCATGACGTTCGCCAGATTTTTATTATCTGTCAATTTTTCGACCAGTAATAAGTTGGAGCAATTTGCTCTCATTGCAATCAACCTTGCAGATAATAATTAAAATATTGACAAATAGTTGTCGTAAAATGTTTCCACTTTTTTTTAGTGACAAGCATGGACATGATTTTTTATTTATAAATTCTTTCATTTAATATTGTTTCAATACGTGTAGCTTATTAAAGTTCTATGATTTCAGTTATAGCTTTAATTATTTACGAGTATAATTACAGTGTCATATCACCTCCGGAGCTCGATTTTGAGAGACAATCAATCAATCAAATATAGATAATAGTTGTAAATTAATTATTATGGTTTTTGGCTTACTCACGTAATTATTTGACGAGGAACTCGACTAGTTTCAAGCCATGCTAGAGGCTCATATTCATGACCTCCCCTTTCCGCGACCCGAGACGCGGCGACTGTCGCGCTGCTACTGGCTTGTATATAATAATTCATTTAGTATGTCTCATGAAAGTTTTAATGTAAAAATAGTTGTAAACTTTCAGAATTTCTATTTAATATTTACGTATCACAAAATATAAAGATAACACAATTTATGGTTACTGAAAAAATACACAGGCATTATAGGCGTCGAAGGTAATAAAATGGGCAGTTATGCGTAATAAAACTGCATTACTCCAATACTGCAACGTCATTGTCAACGTATTGATTGTAACCTCCGAGGTCAATCAGACAGACCTCAAAGTGCAATGATTCAAAGAATCAGTCTTCCACGTCACGATATGAATCAACATTACTAAGAAATTGGGCATTTTTAAACATATTTTAAATACGTTCTGATGACGTAAGCATACATAATTCCTTAAGTTTTGACCACAAAGCCTATTTCCTTATATGCAAGGTTATAAGGCATATAGCCTCACGAACTTATGTACAGTATAGATACTTTTTATTAGAGGTATAAGATTATTTTTCTTTTTAAATATATATATATACATATATTTAAGAATAACTAAATAATAAATGTATTTATTAATTATAAACAGCGCTTACTGATTAACCTGATAATTTTAAGCTGCGATCTCCAACACGCCTATTTGGCGCTAAAATTATCGCAATACGCAAGTATCGAGTTCAAATCTATACATTTTATTAATTAATCAATCAGTTAAATCCATAGACATTATACAACTGACACCTCACTATAAAAGCAAGAAGACTATAAAGAGCACAATTAACAAAATTAATTTCAGTTCAGATTTCACACTTAAATGCTTCCTTCATACATTTTATTCTATTCAACTATATTGGAGGTTCAAATAACGTCATTTTTGCGTCGCTTGCGCACGTGCCGGCCAGTTGAAGGCTTTGTGGCGACGCCCGTCTATTGGGTGCTTATAGTACAGTCGTGATGGAAATGTTTTTAGTGGTATTTTTGCTAACAAGAAATTACTGTTTAATTATTTTATATTATAATAATGATAATCTTTGTTATGTAAATGCTCGTAAAAAAGTTGAATTCTTATAAGTTTCTGTATACACCGTTAAATTTTAGTCGTTTTAATCCCATGGACCTGTGGTTTAACTAACAGAATACTACTCATTACAAGCTTGTACTGCGGTGTAATATAAAAAATAAATAAATTAGCAAATGATAAGATTATACTTGCAAAATGTATGAAACCAAAAGTTGCGCCACGAGATAGTTACCTACGACGTTGTCGGTCGTTGCGTATCGTCGACGGTCGGGCAGTGTAGGTACCTACACGGCGGCTATTGACTCGATAAACTGATGTTTGCGAGTCCACGTTGACCAGCGACCGCGTCAATGTTGTTAGGTTGTTACTGATAGGAATGCTGCCTACTAACGGTTCGCATTATTTATTCACTCATGCGAGAATTGATTCGAGTTATTGAAAAAAAAGTACTTTATTTTTTAATTTTATCTTTACAAATCGATAGTGTTTCATGGACCAGTTCGAACCTCCAAGGGATTAAAACGATTCAAATTTAACGGTGTATAACGGATAGCTGATATACAACCAAATTTCACTTTTATGGTAGTACCATAAATTAATTTTAGCTACAAACAAAAATATAAATCTTAAACTGTCAAACACCAAGCGGTCACCGGTGACCGCAACCTATTGTTCTATAATTGTGTCTACAAAACCGGTATTCGACGAGTTAATACATGTTGTATAAAACGTCGATTAGAAATACTAAACAAATAAAATTATACATATATTTATAGAGACAAATTCACTTACACCGAAATCGAATCTTACGGCCTTAACACCTCAAGGCGGCCTTTGTACCCTAGTGTACCTAGGTACTTATTCTTTGTAAATTATGTAACAAGGACGTTAAAAAAACGGTGGACATAGTCTCTTAAAACGAAGACTATGGCTCCTGGCTACTATAGACTAACGCACAAAAAACACACACATTGACACGAAGGGCATCTGTCGCGTGACAGAGCACGTCATCACACTATAAACATTACGGCGCTACAAGTACACGCACACATAAATACACCACTAACAATTTGGTGCTTCAATAATTGCTAAGTGATATTACGTTCGCCTTTTTTTCAACGACTTTGTTTTGTAATTGTAAAAACTACTTACTTGATATAAAACTTTATGTGTATCTAACTTAAGTCCAAACACTTTTGTAACCGCCAGTACAACAACAGAACTCTTCAATCGGTGGTAGGTAGTGCACGATCGCGATTGTTAATCTGCCTCTCATTTTCACTCGTGAACGGCCGACAGGCGAAGGTCGATACAAAATTAAAAGTATTCTAATATCTGATTACAGAGGGTTTTTATGATTTGAGCTAGGCGATACAACAAAGCTTCCTGCCTGCTGTGTTTAATATAAATAACAAAATTAAACTACATTGTTTAGGCTCCAGTTTTTAAGAGTATGGTATGCCGTTCAGATGATCTGATAGGGTTGACTTATCTTTGATTTATGCATTGCGTTTTTGTTTGTGGGTTAGACGCTTTTTTTTCTAATTTTCGTTTCATTTAATAGTTTAGTTGTGGTTAATTATTATGTAGTTATATAAATTAAAATTTACTTGGATATGTAATAAATACGAAAATACAAAGAATTAAATTTTCAACCTTTATCATTGTACGTGTAACGAAAAGCGCGTTTGACAACTATGACGTGACATATTAATTATGACAGTGACATCTTCAAATAAACCAATTCGATACCTAAAATATTGGCCTACCGCTTAACAAGCAAAATAAATAATGGAAATTAAAATGGAGATGTACATCATCTCCATCATTAATGGTCAAAAATAAAATGTATAAAATTCAAATGTATAAAATGTATAAAATTCTGTTAAGTATTAAGTAAATCAGCCTGAACTACCTACAGGGAGCAAACACAAAGCAGAACATTGTTTACTTGCGAGCCGCTGCACGTTTGGATGCCTTGGAAGTGACCGTTCTGGTGGCTGAGGCAGTCACGGGTTGTGCAACAACAACACCCCGCTCCGATGCAGTCACAGGTTGTGCAACAACAACAACCCGCTCCGATGGTCCTGATGACTGCTGCTGTTTACCACTAGACTGCGATTCGACCTTACCAAGGTCCTCCATAGTCGTAACACGGTGTCGGGATCCCTTTGAGTCCAGGACAAACACAACGCCCTCCTTCGTCCAGCACTGACTCACACCAAACTTATCCCTAGCTGCCATAAAGACTTTATGTCGACTTTTAGTTAAAAATTCGGAGAGAGTGATACCCGAACCTTTCAACTTTGTTTTGGCAAGCCACACTCTATTTCGGAGAGCCACATCTTTAAGTTTGAACAGGATAGGTCGGGGTTTGTGCGAAGAACGTCCCATTCTGCGGCACCGCTTGATGTCAGCTGGTGTGATGTCAATATTGAGGTGGTCTTTGACTACTTTGACAACCACTGGAGCAGTATCCTCAGCATTTGTCTCAGATTCAGGCACCCCATGCATAAGCAGTATTTTATGACGGCTGCGCATTTCAATCCCATCGATAGAAAGCGCCATTACCTTTATTTGCTCCTGAAGTGTGCTCAGTGCTTGGATGATAAACTGGCGAAAAGCAGCAAAGTCTGCTGTCAGTCCAGTGGCCGCATCTGGGGTTCTCTTCAACTCCTGCTCGAATTCAGCCATGCGTTGGTAGAACTGGCTGCACAGGTCGGACACAGTGCGTGTGAGGGCTTCCATGATGCAGTGTAAGATATAGATTTAGAACAAATCAGTGTATGTTGTTGCAAACAAGTGGATAACACTGGGCAGGTAGGTGGCCCCAATAATTAAGTTGATAACCACATTAAACTTGTAAAATTCAACACAAAACTTATTTTAATGTGTAGTTTGAAATCATTTGTAAGTTTATGTAACTGTTACCTACGTTTTTGTTTGCATCTTGACATTTATAAGTATTTTATCTATTGTTTCTTTTTTTCTTTCTATGATAAATTTGTGTTCAAGGACTAAGGGCCTCCCCCATAGTCCTACATGTTGAACTATTCGTCTTTATAGTATGTACTAAATATAACATTCTGACTTTATAATATTTTTTTCTAGTTTCCAAAATCTTTTATGGCTCTTGACATGCATATTTCGGTAGTTCTTTCCGCTTGAGTAACTCCTTTTTGATACATGAGTAGGATATATTAACTACTGATCGAAAATGAAATTTCGATATAAATGTTATTGATGTCAAAAAATGCTCCACTTTCTCGTTTATATATATGTCAAGATAATTCATGTACCGTTTGCCTTCAATATAAATACTATTATTATACAAAAATTCTTGGAAACAGGTGATCGTAATTATGTGTTGAAAAAATTTCAGAATCCAGGCACATAAAGCTAAGCCGTCACAAAATAATTTCAAATAAAGAAATCTCAACCTTGCAACTTTGAAATTGGGTCGGAAATCTGTTGAAGTGACTTGATATTTTAGTATTATATTGATGTGCGGTCGATTGTACCAGAATCGACACCCATCTCTTTAACAAAAACACTGTTACCGCGTTCACAAACTTTACAGTAATGAACAAAAACATTTCGGCTGATCAATTTACGAGTACTTTTGCGAACTATTTTTTGCCGGAAAAGCATTCGTCCGTATTGTCATTTTCACGTGATTATCATTTGAAGTAAAACATACTTTCGATGTTTTAGAGATAGTTCTGGTAACTGTAGGTCGTTAATAATTAACACATTATTTTTTTTAACTTTAATGCACACCAAATAGGGTATATAAAATACATACGGACTTAATGCCATTTGTCATTTTCTCCAAGTCAACCTTTGGGTTGAATATAGTCAGTGAAAATGGGCTTGTGTAACATGAAAAAAAACCAAAATAAATAACTTATAATAATAATAAATACTGTATAAAAAAATATATATAATAAATGTAAAATATGTATGTATGTACATGAATAAATTCATATAGAGGTATATAATTATAATATAATATAAATGTAAATTGACGAAGACACGAACTCAGCGTTGTAGCACCTTTAAATAGGCCGCACGAACACTACGTTTAAAAGCCATTTTGTTCGGAGCAATGTTTATACTATAGGGAAGTGCATTCCATAATTTAATTACACCAACTCTGAAGGAGTTAGAAACAAAGGAATTGTGTGAAGAAATTATGAGCGAAGAAGAAGAAAGAAATCTGTAGATGGAACTCCAAGCGACGAACAGCAGAACCATCTAGTTTTTTAGTCAACTGGCAGCAAACTGCGAACCATCTACCAAGCGTGCAGGTTATAATTTTTTACCCACCAAGGAAGGACTTTAATTGTGCAACGGTCATCTTCTGGTTGATGATGTCTTTTTTTAATTGTTGATTTTTTTATGTTGTTTTAATAATAGTTACTTAATCTGTTTTAGTTTGTATTTTGAAGTTTCGCATGACCACAACCTCTATCATTACGTCGCCCGGCCTAAGTTCAGTACTATAATTAAAAACTAGTATTTACTTAATTAAAGAGCCAATTTATTCAGTTATTCAACACATCACATGAATAAAATCGGTATTAGGAGGAAATCAGTTTTTATCGATACCAATCTTTTTATCCAAGCTCCCGATTCAGGTGGCTTGTGAGATAAGGAAGATAGTGGGTTATGGTAACCATGGCAACGTAGTGATTGTTTATTTAGATAGTACACTGCAAGACTTTTCCTTTAGACATCACGTGCTCTTGTTTATAGTGGACAGACACCCTGAATTTCTTGTGGAATTGTGAAGATATAATCATAATTAATGGTCATGAAATACATCGTACTTGCAAAACTTACTTTATGCTGTAGAAAAAAGCTAGTCCTGTTATCAACACAATTTTAATATGAGTGTTATCTAATCGAGTCATAAATCGATCTAGTTTTGTAATAGATAAATATCCAATCCAGGAATTAATAATAAAACAATTTATTTTGATAAAAGCTAACACATTGTCCGTTACGTAGCTTATTTTCTTCAGAATATTACAGGCATTGAAACAGCCTCAGTCTAGACCAAATAAAGTTAAAGTATGAAAGCTAATCTTTTACATAATCGCAATGAATACAGAAAATATATCAAAATTGACTGCAATCGTAATTAAAAACTGCGCTTTGCCACATTGCACATACGTAATTGAACAATTTATTTTACAATGCATTTCAATATGCCATTTTGTGATGAAACCCACATCGAAAGTTTGACAGTGCGTCAACCAATATGAAAGTAATTTGTATATTCAGTATACCGTGACGAATTGTACAGTCAGTTAGAAGAAAACTAATCATTTCATATCTTACTGAGTCTGTCTGCGAATGTTTATTAATTTTGAACTAGCTTTTGCCAACGACATCGCCTACGGTCTCGTGGGTAAAAAGTAGCTTACGTGTTATTCGAGACCATAATCTACCCCTATTCTAACTTTCATCTTGACCCCTTCAGCCATTTTGACGTGATTGAGTAACAAATATATACACAAACTTTTATACCTATTTAGAGGTATAATTTTAGTAAGATTATATCACGATGTCCGTCTCAAAACAACAGAGTACATTTGTCAACACCGCATTTCATCCTGTGGGTGTTGAAAAACTGAGTAGAGGACTATAGTCAAGGATCATCATCATCATCATCAACAACAGCATATAAATGCCCACTGCTGACCAAAGCCTCTTCTTACACGGAGAAGGTTTGAGCATTAATCACCACGCTTGCTCAATGCGGGTTGGTGATGTCAAACTTAAATTAGCAATTTTAAGCCCCGGTTTCCTCACGACGTTTTTCTTCACCACTTATCAGTGATGTCTAGATAATCTTAGAAAGTACATACATATAACTCAGAAACAGTCACATTGGTACTTGCCGTTGGTAGGTTTCGAACCCGCATTTTCATACATTAGAAGCTGGCGTCTTAATCCTCTGGGCCACCACGACTAGTCAAGGATAATATTAATAAACAAATAAATTTTACTATCTAAATCTGCAGAACCAATAAATCCCACATACTTGATCCCATCGCTAGCAACAAAAATAGTGTGAGCGACAATTTCCCAAGTCTCAGTTGTGAAAATCAAATCAATTCGTTTGCCCTATACCTGACAATCAAATAAATCACTTCTATTAGTGATTTTGTCGACTGTACACCAATAATCTAATTTAATAGTTTTAACTCCAACACACTCTAAGTTACGAAATTGACATAGATCTGTCTTTTAATGACGTATGCAATATAATATCAAATTGTTTAAATTAAACGACTGCTTTCTGCAGTGATACTTCCTCTTATAAACACCTCTTCACATTAACTTGATGTCAAACCAAACTAAAAACTTAAAAAGACTAGAGCTACAATTAGTCATACCTATTTTGTAGCCAGCACTGCCTAACTTTTATACAGTTTTGTCATTAATCAAGCCTCATTCACACCAGTGGACAACATCAAAATAAAGGACAGTAGACTATCGATGATTCGGAATTATTATGAGTCTGATTTAGCGTAGCGTAGCATAGCACAGCGTAGCGTAGCATAGCATAGCGTAGCGTAGCGTAGCATAGCGTCGCGTAGCGCAGCATAGCGTAGCGTAGCGCAGCATAGCGTAGCGTAGCGCAGCATAGCGTAGCGTAGCATAGCGTAGCGTAGCGCAGCATAGCATAGCGTAGCGTAGCATAGCGTAGCGTAGCGCAGCATAGCGTAGCGTAGCGCAGCATAGCGTAGCGTAGCGCAGCATAGCGTAGCGTAGCGCAGCATAGCGTAGCGTAGCGCAGCATAGCGTAGCGTAGCGCAGCATAGCGTAGCGCAGCGCAGCATAGCGTAGCGTAGCGCAGCATATCGCAGCATAGCGTAGCATAGCGTAGCATAGCGTAGCATAGCGTAGCATAGCGTAGCATAGCGTAGCATAGCGTAGCATAGCGTAGCATAGCGTAGCATAGCGTAGCATAGCGTAGCATAGCGTAGCATAGCGTAGCATAGCGTAGCATAGCGTAGCATAGCGTAGCATAGCGTAGCATAGCGTAGCGTAGCGTAGCATAGCGTAGCATAGCGTAGCATAGCGTAGCGTAGCGTAGCATAGCGTAGCATAGCGTAGCATAGCGTAGCATAGCGTAGCATAGCGTCGCATAGCGTAGCATAGCGTAGCATAGCGTAGCATAGCGTAGCATAGCGTAGCATAGCGTAGCATAGCGTAGCATAGCGTAGCATAGCGTAGCATAGCGTAGCATAGCGTAGCATAGCGTAGCATAGCGTTGCGTTCCAGCCAAAACGCAACAAATGTCTGTCGGTTCTATCATCGGGTCTCCGTTGTCATAACGAAACATGTCGGAACGGTCATTAGTACGGGATTTCGATTTACTACAAAACGAAGGAATAACAACAAAATGAATAAAGATGGCGCGCTTCAAGAGTTAATTGTGACGTCATGTCCGCCTAAGAGTGGGGGAGATTGAGTGACTTTCAACATCGCACAACAGCAGGCACTCTTGGCTGGGACTCCGAACGAACAACGACGAACTAAGAATACTGTCGGCCGAATAATGATTGCAATCATTAGAATCAGTGCTGTGAAATTTTCATTGACATTATATTGTTTGAGATTATAACGGTGAATATTATTACAATGTAAGTGGACTAAACTTTGATGTATTTTGACCATTTGTAAACTTTGAAAGGGACTGAGACCTCTGAGTTTGTTTCGGCGTTTCTTCTCAGAATAGTCCGTAGGAAATGCCGACTTAATTACAATTCGAACAAGTAAAGGTGCACTGTCGAAAGTAAACGTTACTTTATTTACGAAGATTTAATTGTTTTATTGCTGCATAAACATACCACTACCGATATATATGACGAAGAGGGCTCTCGCTTGACATCGCCCACACCATCCTCCGACAAACAAGTATACGTATTTAGAAAACAATTAACGGAATAATGAACGTAAAAAAATATTGGTTTTCCTCCTTGTTTTGAAGTCAGCAGTAATCAATTAGTTATTACTTCTTGCTAGATGACCAAAACAAGCATTTTACGATTTCCGTCCCACAATTTTAGCTTACACAATAACCTACAATGACAGAGACATATCGCCTTATATCGCCCAAGGCTTGCTAAACAAACGCGAGTTCATGTTGAACACACATCCTATTCTTCTAACCATTCAACATCCATCAACTGACTTCCTTACACCAACGTCGTGACGTGTCGGTTATCTCTCGGTGTGCAAGCGCAACAATTTGTGGGGCTCGAGCCAGCCTGATAACGCGACTGAATAATACATTTGCTCGTTCTGCTCTAGTTAAAAGATCGAGCTTCTAATGCTCTAGTTTCAAATGACAATTTAAGGCTTCCTGAAATGGTGGGTTTGTTGGTGATGAAGCAATCTCTTTTGGTCTGAAGTGGTTTGAAGTTTTCGTTGGCTGTTGTGGATTTTTTTTTCAGTACTTTTTTACAATTAATGGTGTTTTGTGATTGTGATTCAAATTATTGCTGTTGTTGTAGTAGGGAACTATAATAATACTATGAATATAGTTACTGATGACAAGACGTTGAATTTAATCGTCGGACTGAATTAATCTCTCTCCAATAATTCTCCAATTAATCTCTTCGGAATGGTGTTTTAAAAAATCTTATTTTCTTAATCTTCGCACAGATACCGATTGAACACTTATGAATCAAGTAAAACTATCAAATTCTAGATCAATCAATAAACCACTCACACTAAAGTATAAAAACAGAATAATAAACCAGGGATAAAAGTTCCAACGATAAACTTTTACCGCCTCACAAGAAGACATAGAAGGCCAAAGGAAGCCACCAAGGTATCGCTAATCAACATTCAAACGGTGATCTTTCTATACATAACACTTAAGTGCGAATGTGATACATTTCCATATCCATCTACTATAGATGTCCAAGTCAGCCATACATGGATATTACTCAGGGTACAGCCTACAAGTGATTTGTAAGCAATACTTTAATTGGACTCATTAAGCACACCCGACATTACCACAGCACTCACTCAAAACCAAACCTTGTGTCACTAAGAAGATAGTCTAAAATAAATTGTTAGGTTCTTATAGAAAGAGAAACCATTGACTTAGTAGGGAGTACAGGGTATATGGGGAGTAAAATGATGTTTGTTTTTTTGTCTCTCTTGACATAATGGTCCGGGATGTATAAAAACCTGCTTTGTCACTATTAGGAAGTAATTAAGACGCTATTGACAGTCCAATTAAATTGTCCAATGGTCTTTGTCTGATATTGTGAGGCAGTCGATGTGTCAATTTATTTTTTTAACCGAGTTTGGTCGCACAATGAGAACTTTATTGAATTCTGTTTGGAAAATTACTTTATTAATAGATTCTATTAGGTTTTTGTCCTCTGCGGTATTGGTATGATGCTGCTAATTTCATCTGCATGTTGTCTGAATTTGGGTATTTCCTACGTAGATGGAATTTGATAGTATCGTCATCAAGCGTGGAGATCAACTTTTTGAAAACAAAAACTAGAACAATACTTTGACCAACTTGGAAACTAAACCTGAAACCTCTTGTTCAACAGTTCTATTATAGATAAACGAGTACTAACTTTACAATACTACATGCAGAATGGCGAATTGCAGGAATATTGTGCCAGAGAACTGGGATGATGATAGGGTATGAAAATTAAAAATATAATTAGTCCGTAAGTAAGGTATGTTTTTATTTTGTCGTATAATAAAACAATACTTAGATAAAACGAATCAAAGTTTAGGAGTGGGGGCTAAAACGTAATTTTTAAGTATAAAATGTACATAGAAGTGACGTCACGCGGCATTTCAAATCAAAATATCGTCGAAAGTATTCGTTTCTGTAAGAAATTAAAAAATACGTGTTTAATGATTTAAAATAATCTGCCAGACGGACATTTAAATAAAAATGACGGACATTTAAATTTTCATTTCCTGAAGTACCCCTAATTCAAATCGTGACTTTGTGACACCTACAATTGTTTACTATACCAGGACATTTTAATGTATCACGTGTAGGTTCAAATCAAACCATATAAGAATATACTAATAAACAATGTAGGTTGTAAGGAATTTCACGATTAAGATTACACCTACGAATTATTCTAAATTCGTCAGTCTTATTGTAAGTAGTTCACTTTGACAGAAGGGTCTCTGTAGATGCTTCTTAAATATGACAGCAAATCATAATTCTCTAGTCAAACTGACCTTACAATTTAATAAACTTCCGAATAATATTATATAAGTAACCAGTGACATAAGGTTGACATAAAATTGATTGAAAAGAAAAGTTAGTGAACGGAATTTAATTTTAGAATACAATACAATACAAAAAATAAGGGCAACTGTAAAAAACTATGGAGCGAGATCAAGACTATCTGTAACATTAAGAAAAATAAGAATGAACATACCGAGCTTGTCTCTAACAGTGACAATCCTGTTCCCATATTAAATTCAGTGATCACTTATTTTGCAACTGTTGGTAAAAACCTTGCTGCAGAAACACTTAATCTATTAGGTTCAACGGAGGATGACTTAGCCCGTAGTAATGAGCAATATTGTACGGTTAACCATAGCCCTGGCTCATTTTTCTTTACTCCAACTGATGAAAAAGAAATATCCTCAATTATAACCCACCTCAAATCAACATCAGCACCAGGTTACGATGGCATAAATAACACATTTTTAAAACAGTGCTCACATGTTTTGGTTAAGCCGATAACCTTTTTATGCAATATAAGCCTAAGTACAGGGACCGTGCCTGACTGCATAAAGATTGCAAATATATGTCCGATATTTAAGGGCGGGGACTCGAAGATTCCTTCAAATTATCGTCCAATTTCCCTTCTTACAGCTCTTTCGAAAATTCTAGAGAAGGTTGTAAACAAAAGACTCCTTGGATTCCTAGAGCAAAATAAATTACTGTCAGACAATCAATATGGTTTTCGCACGGGGAGGTCCACGGAGGATGCAGTAACAAACTTAGTCGACTATCTCAGCCTCAATCTAGGTAAAGGACAGGCATGTACTGGCGTCTTTCTGGACCTCGCCAAGGCGTTTGACACTATATCTAGAAAAATCTTTATTAAGAAAATGTCGCTACTGGGGATTCGTGGTGTTGCTCTAGACTGGTTTGCATCTTATCTCAATAGCAGAACGCAGCGAGTGGTTCTGGGGGATTATTCTAGCGAACTAAATTCAGTTCAATTCGGTGTGCCGCAGGGTAGTGTTCTGGGGCCTACTCTATTTATCATTTACATAAATGGATTATGCTCCTTGAATATCCCTCAAGCAAGAATATTTACGTATGCGGACGATACTGCTATTATTTTTTGTGGGAAGTCTTGGGAAGATGTCAGGTGTGCAGTGGGGACTAGGGTTAGAGCTATTGCGAGCTGGCTTCAATATAATCTCTTAACACTAAACGTGGCTAAAACTAAAGCAATTAATTTTGCGATCTCAAAGCGTTCGGCTCCTAACCGATACAGCAGTATACAATTACACTCTTGCACAAGTCCAGGAAATTGTACTTGCCCATACATCGAACAAACAGATTTGATCAAATATTTGGGGGTAATTTTGGATAACCGACTATCCCGGCTCATTTATGTGAATACTTTAAGTGGTAGGGTTCGAAAACTAATTCGTATATTTAAGCAACTTAGCAAAATTGCGGACAATACTGTTTTGAAAATGATTTATTATTCACTCTGTCAATCCATTCTCGGTTACTGTATAACAGTGTGGGGTGCGGCTGGTAAAATTTCGTTGCTGAAAGTCGAAAGGGCTCAACGCGCCCTACTCAAAGTTGCTTATGGAAGGCCTTTCCGATACCCCACTGATTCACTGTACACTGAAACCGGAGTTCTCAGAGTTAGATCACTGTACATACTGTCAACTACTCTAAGATTTCATAAAACCGCTATTAGCACTTGTATCCAGTCTGGTCTTGGGGTACGATGGGAAAAGAGCCGCTGTCGTAAAACAGTCGAGAGAAGGTCGCACGGCTATATGGGACCACACATTTACTCCAAACTTAATAACCAACTCAAAATTCTACAACTCACCCATAATGTATGTAAAAACACGGTTATAAGGTGGCTTCTCACCATGGATTACGACATGATTGAAAACCTCTTAAGTTAGTAACAATAATCATAAAAAAGAAAAAAGTAATTGGTATTCACTTATGTGACATATTCACATTTCCAAACATCGATACGTACACACACACACTCACATACGCAACATCGCCACCAAACTGGTAACAGTTTGGCGATTTTTGTATATTTAATAATAATGTATATATTTATGAGAACAAATAAATAAAAAAAAATACACACGCACTACATACAACAGATGCACACACGCACATACGCACACATACACACGCACTACATACATAAAACAGATGCGCACACACACGCGCGCGCACAACACACACATTTACTTACTTACTCACTTACATCCACACATATTTATACACACACACAGAATACACATTTATATTAATTAAGCGTTATGATAACTTTTCTTTTTGTACTGTTTGTTAGGGAGCCTGGGCCTCACGACACAGGGAATCCTAGTGTGAGGTCCAGGATACAACAAAATTGTAAAACTTTTCCGTTTTGAAATAAACATTTTTATTATTTTATTATTCATATATTTATTTAAAATTCTCTATAAATTACATTTTTAAATACTACTTACAAAATAAAAAAAATAATATTTAAAAATATAAAAAATAGGCGCCGACCAGTAGCGGGAACATGGTCCAAGCTACCGGTGGTTAGGGCTCCAGAGATAGAAACCTCCTCACGATACGTGCCGTTTCTAGGAGAACTGCCTTCTGTATCAGGCCCTTGATCCATCCACCTAACACCAGCCTCCTAAGATGGATGTCGAGGCTTTTAGGGATTAACCCATTGGCCGACACGACTATCGGCACAATGATAGCCGAATCCACACTCCACATGTCGACAACCTCGTGAGCTAAATCTAGATATTTTATTTGTTTATCTTTCTCAGCTTTCACGAGGTTCTCGTCATGGGGAATGGTGACATCAATTATCATCGTGCGGCGTACTTGTCGGTCTATCACCACTATGTCAGGTTTATTGGCTACAATAGTCCTGTCAGTAATGATAGACCGGTCCCAGTACAATGTGATATGGTCATTTTCCAGAACTGGGTCGGGCACATACTTGTAGTACGGTACCTCAGACTCAACAAGTCGATAGTGTAAAGCAAGTTGCTGATGGATAATCTTGGCTACTTGATTATGCCTATGCAAATATTCACTGTTAGCCAAACGACCACAACCAGAAATAATATGTCTAATGGATTCACCAGGACTATGACATGCCCGACATATGTCAACCGTCCCATCCTTAATTATATATTTCCGGTAGTTATTCGTAAGGATAACTTCGTCCATAATTGCACAGACAAATCCTTCAGTTTCTCCAAAGATATTACTGAATCGTAGCCAAGACACGGACGCTAGAAAATCTACACTGGGCCCATGAAGGGTCCGGAAGAAGCGTCCGTGAAGCTCCTTGCTATGCCATACCTCCTTGCGATCATTGACGCTCAGTACCACAGGTTTGCGCCAGTTCTCTTTTGCCAAGGATAGCGGAGTGAATCCATTGTCCACCGCTGCTACTTCTCGATGCATACCCTCGTTGACTTTCAGGAAATATTCCCTGAGGCTGTACACCTCACGGTTGTGAAGGGTCTTAGCATTTAATAAGCCTCGACCACCACACTTCCGCGGGATGTACAACCTCATGACCGACGAACGAGGGTGATGCATGCGATTTGCAGTCAGCAGGGTCCGGACTCGCCTATCCAGGGTGTCAAGTTCAGTCTGAGTCCACTTGAGTATACCAAAAGAATACATTAGGACTGGCATGACCCAACCGTTAAAGGCTCGCACCTTGTTTCCGCCTGATAAGGAACTTTTCAGTACCCTATTCAGGCGGCCAAAGAAGCGCTCCTGTAACGATTGCTTCATGTCCGGTCCATTAATGCCTAATCCTTCTGACATACCCAGGTACTTGTATGTATCGTTTGCGGAGAGTGATCTCAGCTTTGTGAAATCTGAGAGTTCTAGTCCCTCAGATTCCACAATCCCTCCTCGCTTTACATGCATGACCGCACACTTGTCCACTCCAAACTCCATTCTGATGGAACTACTAAATTTTTCAGTTATATTCAGTAGTTCCATCAATTGTTTCTTGTTTGGAGCAAACAACTTGAGGTCATCCATGTAAAGTAAGTGGGATATAACTAGACCCCTTCTCCGCAAAGGATAGCCTAGCCCTGAATCCTCCAGTAGAGTACTTAGAGGATTCAAGGCCAAGCAAAACCATAGTGGGCTCAGGCTGTCACCCTGGAATATTCCTCGCACTATCCTTACAGGTTCTTCGTTCCCTTGGATTTGTCTACATCCCGGATAGCAAAGCACAGTTCTCCACTGCCGCATACATGACTCCAAGAAGGCGCGTAAACTTGCATCTATTTTATACAACTCCAGCACCTTCAAGAGCCATGTATGTGGCACAGAATCATATGCTTTTTTGTAGTCTATCCAGCATGTAGACAAATCTTTTCGGGACCGACGAACCTGTTGGCTAACAACCATATCAATGAGGAGTAGCTCCTTAGTTCCACGAGACCCCTCCCTACATCCATTTTGAGATACAGACATGATGGAATTTTTTTCAATATGTTTTGTTATTTTTGTCCTCAAAATGGATGTAAGAAGTTTATAGACCGTTGGTAAACATG
This sequence comes from Spodoptera picta, assembly GCA_038387885.1. NCBI lineage: Eukaryota > Metazoa > Arthropoda > Insecta > Lepidoptera > Noctuidae > Spodoptera > Spodoptera picta. The sequence goes on along the minus strand of JAZHFQ010000100.1, from coordinate 990,953 downwards.
TGATCGGTCTATAATTTTTGGGCTCAGTGGAACTACCTGATTTATGGAGCAGGTGGGTAACTCCTGTTGTTAGAAATTGTGGTAACGATCCAGTTTCCAAAGCTGCCTGGAAGTGTAATGCTAAGCGAACGTGTGAACTCTTGAGCCATTTAATCCAGAAATTGTGCAGTCCGTCCGGCCCCGGTGATTTCCAATTCGGGACCGAACAGGCTGCACTGGCTACATCAGAGGAGGTGATTACTACCTCCTCCATCTCTGATATAGTCTCACACCTTCGCTTAACATCAAACATCCAGTCACCTTCTGTGTGGCTAACAGGCACCGACCAGATGTTGCGCCAAAATGTGTTAGTGGCATCATCATCTGGTCGCCTCCCGTCAGCCACTTCTTGGTTGGATCGTTCCCAATCTCTGTATACCCACCTCTGATCTCTTTGGAACATGCGATTCTGAGTATAGCGCTCCACTCTTTTTTTGTATCGTCTAATACGGTTTGCCCATGCGTAAACTTTCTGCTTCAGGAAGTCGATGCGCTCTGTAACACGCGACAGGTATTCATGAGGACGGATTTCAGTCCCCACAAATGCACGTCTTACAAAGCGCATCACTCTAGGGCGAGTATTGCCCTCCCTAAAGCAGGATAGTTTGCCGATGAGTACCCTGGCCTCACTGATACGACGCTCTGTCCTATACTGCCAGGCAGGTACTACTGGTTTTGGTCGGACTGCTGCGTCAAGATTTGGGAATCTGACATTAGCCACTCGACAAGCAGCTACCGCCCCACAGTACAAGATTGAGTGTGTATCATAGAGGTTTTCGCTACTCTCAAAATATTTTTTAAGTAGCGAATCCATGGCGCTCACCAGCGCCCTATTTTTTTTACACATGGGCAAACGTGGTAATTTTGGTCTTAAATTGCTAGGAGCAAGTCTGTACTCACGAACCGCATCCTCCAAAGCACTCCTCAGTCGTTCATTGCACTGAGTACTCACTTGTTCAACCCTGTCGTCCTCCACTCCAACGATAGAGGTGGTTGGTGTCACACGTTGTGACACTACAGGTGTCTGTGCCACCAATTGTGGTGGTGCGGGGACGACACGGTTGCGCAGTGCTTCAAGGCGTAGCCGATCAAGCGTAGCCTCATCCAATCTGCAATTGCGTTGGATGACCCGCACTTGATCCGAGAGTCGTTGGGCCGAGACGTTGACAGATGGCTCAAGCACCTGAAACATAGGCAGCATCCTTTCACGGTACGCCGTGAGGTTAGTTCCTCCCTATGTAGCACCGTAGTATGCGCGCATGACGTTCTCATTTATGGTTTGAGTCCATTTCATGCGCCGCACACAACCACCGGTAGCGGGGACCCGTCCCAGGGCCTGATGGCCCCTGGTTCCCAAGCCAGTCGGTGGCCGGCCTCTCCCCGGCCGACGTACAGGTGGTGGCGACGTAGGTGGGGAGAAATAGTCGTCACTCGAGCTCGACGCAACTGCAGTCACCGGCGATCCTGCGGAGCGGGGTTCCAGCGACGGCGAAGCGGGGCTGAGCGACGAATCCGGAGGTGGTGGGGGTGCGCCTTGTCTATTTCTGGCTCTTGTCAACATAATTTCTTAGTCTGCTTCATTAAAATTATTTTTATTGTTGGGGCTGTCATTGTCATTTTTGCATTGAGATATTTTTTCGTTTATATTGGATCTATGGTGATTATTTTGTAAAAAATATTATATAAAAAGGTTTTGTATTTGATTTCTTATTAATTTGGTCGACGTTTTATGTAAATAAGATATGTAAATTATATTTTAAAAAGCAGAGAAAAAAAAATTTATTATTATTATTATTACAATCGAAGGTATGGCTTTTGTATTGTCATCTTAATTCGATATTTCTAATTCGTTATTTGACAAACGGTAAAGGAAAACATCGTGACGAAACCTGGGATTATAATTTCTGGTTATAAGTTTGCAACCGCCAACCTGCATTGAGCAAGCGTGGTGATCAATGCTCGAACCTTCTCCGTGTGAGAAGAGGCTTTGCTTAGCAGTGGGCATTTATAGGCTGTTGAATCATCAACAGCCTATAAAACAGTTGAGTTTTGCTATCATTAGATAATGATAGCAAAACTCAATAAAATATAGGTCAATAGCAGATTTATATTAATGCAGCAAGCAATCACTCGGTACGATTAAAACATAAGTTAAATCAGATGGTTGTAGCATAACACATTAAAACGTGGTACACCATCCCTGAAGGCAAACAACATAGCACGCTTTCTACACACTAAATGATCGCTAATTGATGACGTATCCAAACGATTGACCACCACAAGAACAATATTGACTTTACATTTGATAATGATACTTCATACAGACGGCACATCAAGCTACACAACACCAGTATAAACTGATCTTTGAAGGTGCAGAAAGAACACACAAAGCAAGACCAAGAAATATCGGACTTGTACAGCTTGATGTAATAATATCCTTACAATCATCAATCATGATCATTAGCTGGATAAGTACCTATATTTTAACAAGTATCTAATAAAGGGTAATGTCGTTATGAATGGCTAATCAAATTAACGTATACAAGTGGACTTGAACCTTAATAATATATTTGACAACACTATTGTGTTAAGTTGCTGATACTGCGTAGTTGGAGAAGCGGCAAAAAGTACGACTGCCTACCAAAAAGTACCGCAATAGATTATCTATTGATATTTTTATGGCTTTTAATTCTTTTCAGTCAATCACTAATTTTTATGTTCAAAAGGATATGAATATTCGAAATAGAGTCGTCCAATATTCCTGCACGGTTGGCGCGGTGGCTAGGCAACTGGTTGACGCGCTACATGTCGCGGGTTTGATTCCCTCACGGAACAATTCTTTGTGTGATCCACAGATTATTGCTCCGGGTCTGGGTGTCATGTGTATGTGAACTTGTATGTTTGTAAACGCACCCATGACACAGGAGAAAATCCTAGTATATATAATTAATGATGCTCATAACTGGCAAAAATAGCTAAAGGTTGACGAACAAAAAAACGTTGACATTGGATCTGTCTCAGTACTCATAAGGAAAATCAATCTTTAAAAAGAACCAGGAGATAATTATAACTGTGTTTAAAAACATAGTACTAGAAATACAATAATTAAACAAATGCATATTCAAACGAATGCAAATAAACACATACGAAGAAACTGTGTTGACATAATGTAGGTAATTACACTTATAAAGAAAATGATTTATTTATAAATTTACGCGGTAATTTTTACGCAACTCCCACCAAGTATCGTAAAACGTCTCTTTCTCATGGTCATTTGACCAACATTCATATTAATGTCATTTAGTATTAAAATTACGTAGAATTACACAGTCGTATTTTTGAAATATAGCGTTACGCTTATACATCCTCAAAGAGATAGGCAGATATGCTTTCCATTGTGTTACACCAACTTTTCACTAAGTGACTTTTAAAGTTATGATTCCTATTAGAAAAAAATAAAATTTAAGAAACAGTGCTATGTTCGACCCGTAGATTAAACCGCAAACCTCTTGCATGGTAGTCGCACTTAACCAAGGAGGCATCATAATCTAGTTGTATATTGATCTTACGCAGAATTACACAATTGTTTAATCAAAAAACCTAGTAACTACACTGTCGCGTCATTCATAGCACAAATAGATTCGATCGCATTCGCATAGAATCGATATAGATTTTTTATATCGATACCTATTACACAATAGTTACGTGCAAAACAGTAATTACTTATAGCCAATCGCCTTCCGTATGGTGGACAATGAAATCGATATTCGCTCGAGAACGTTTCGTTATCATGTAATATAGATCGCGGTCAAACTCTTTTTTGTTACACAAACACGCAATATGATGATTTTATTTTACGCGTCGTTCTTCTGTTACGTTTATTTATTACGGATACCGTATTATTTTGTTCTGTCACGAAGGAAACTGTTACGTCTCAATTGATTTTCTATGTTTTTTGTGAAAGTTGTTATAACGTAAAGATGTAACATCACCATAAACTATAAGCGAATGCTTATAGTTTATGGTGATTTAACAGAGGCCTTAGTATAAATTTGTTATACGTATGAAGTAATTGAAATGAGTTCAGCGCTCTGATTGGCCGGCTCCAGTGAACCAACCAATCAAAAAGCCGAACGCAGTCTCGTTTCGGTTATTTTAAAATGTCGAATAAACTCGCACTAAGGCCTCAGTAGACAACTTATACCTGCTAATTATGACATTTTTTTGAATTTATATGTATTTGTAAGTCAAAGTCAAAGCATTTATTTCAATTAAACCATAATTTGGTACTTTTGAAACGTCAACAAATCCAAAATATATAATAGTCTGTCAGTCAGTCCGTTAGTGAAACTAGGTGAAGCTAGGTAGGTGCTCATTCCAAATTGTAGATTCGAATATATAGAGAAGAGAGGAGAAACTCCATTCGTTGACGACATGACGACGGGGATGAAACATTTATTCAATGTTGATAAACTTAATAGGTGGATACTTTTAAGTTTATTTAAAACCACAAAGTAGTACCTACCTTTTAAAGATTTTAACCACTATTATAAGCAAACAGAATTAACACAAGCTCTAATTGATTTCTTTGAATTATTATAATTACTTTGAAAAGTTACTACTAAAAGCTAAAATTTTCCTTGTTCTGCGGTCTAACTATAAGTGCTACAAATAAAAAAAAAACAAGAAAACACACACACCACATAAATTTATATAAATTTTAATGAACGCAATAAATTAATAACTCAACAAAATACTTAACAAACGGACCAAGGTTTTAATTCTTCTGTAATTATAATACAATTACACCCCTGCCTTATTTATTCAGGGATAATAAAAGGGCTATTTTGTATTAATATTTTTAAAATTCTCATTAAGAATTAATGATACATAATCAATAACTATATGTGATTTTTGATAACAGGCCCACCTCCTGTCGCTTTTAAGAAATACAAGCAGAATAATAAGATATCAAATACAACTGAGTATTGATCAATATAATATTTTTAAAACACAGATAAGACAAAACAAAAACAATCGACACTCCGTCATCTGTGGAATGAATTGTATTTTCTCTCTGAATGTGCTACGGTATACGCACTATTTCAGGGTTGTCAAAAATATAGAATGATAGATTTTTTTTTTAATTTTGTTCGATTTACTTCTTCAGGTAGGATAGTTGTCTTAAATCTTCGTTTCATTTGTGTTTCCTATGAACAAATTAAAATAGTACAAATTAAGTTAGTACCAAATGACTCACTTTATTGATTTGACAGGTTATTTTATCAAGGAAAAATAAAATCAGAGAGTTGTAGACACTTGACTCAATGAATTTTACATAGAAAAGAGTAGTAGAAAAAGAATTAATTTACACTCAAGTTTTATACAATATCCACCATTATTTTTTAAATTATTTTCAATAACCGTGGTCTATTGCAAATAAAGTAATTTCATAGAAACATTATTTAACATTAACAAAATTAATTTCGACCTCGAGTGACGACGTCGAATGACTCATTTCTACCGATTCAATGCATGTCTCGTTATTAAACTGCTTGCTGTTGCAATTTATTTTAATTTTTGTTAGACATAATTTATATTTATAGTAATATAAATAATACAATAAAAGTTTTATGCAACTAAATGACAGGATATTTATTTTATGCATTACTATCAGACAGTCTGTAATTTCAATAAACTAAATGAAACTAGATAAAAATATAGGAGTAGGATATGTTAAGATATATAATGATATACAAAAATCATTCACTGCCTCGTTAGCCGAATGGTCGCGACTGCGACTGCCGGGCAAGGGGTCTCGGGTTCGATTCCCGAGTCGGGCAAAGTATTACTGGGTTTTAAAAAAAATCTCAGTAGTAGCACGTTGTCTGGAATTGTGCCCGGTATATAGCAAGAGGCTCACCCCCTATTACATGGGGCACATAACATAAATAGTGAAAAGTGGGTGTTACATTGTACAGTGGCATAATATGCACCTCTGCCTACCCCTTCGAGGATAGAAGGCGTGGTATTATGTTATAAATTTTATTCAAACCATTTTCTTTTGATACAACATCGTTTGAGACATCAACCAGTCATTAAAAGCTTCATTGTTTAATACATGTTGTAATAACTGAATTAAACAGAAAGGCGCGTTTAAATAACAATAATAATCTTAGAAAAAGCTACTATACTTCACTAAAGGTAAAGTACGTGTAGGTATCAATACCCAATCCCCGAATCCCCAACCATCCTCAAACTCATAATCTCCAAAAGGCCGGTAACGCACTTGTAACGCCTCTGGTGTTCCAGGTGTCCATGGATAATGTCGATTGCTTACCATCATAAAAAAAGGTATAGCGCATTTTCGGATTTTTTATATAAATAGGTAAATTGTATTTCTCTAATAATTTATTTTTCCAACAGCAACCTTCCCTAACGACATACTTCACCAAGTACAGTCGCGTTCAAAATCAGTAGTGGTACTAGTGGTAGGCATGAATGATCGCTCGTGTATCGTATCGGCGGTACTATCGGTTGCACAAGTCATAAGTAATAGTAATTACATCAGATGGCCATTGTTCGCGGTGACCGATCGGCCTCAGCGTCGTTACGACCTTCGGGCGACGCAGGCGCACGATTTTTGACCATTACTCCTCATTTATATGAGTGGTTTATACCACCTTTATTGTCGTTAAAAAGTAAATGATTTATAATTATTTTTCTCATCTGTTTCTCTATGCAATTATTAATTTGTTATCTGTTTCTCTGTCCGATTGTAGTTTTGTTTTTTAAGTTTAAATTTAATTTAATTTTACACTTTAATTGAAGGCTAATTTAAACTGAAGATACTGAAAATGAATATTCTCGCTTTACCCTTCTTAAACATTTTTTATAGTTTTAATAAACGATATAACTAAAATAATCTCAACCTTAGTCTCACACAACGCAATGAATCGACATCAAAAAGCGACACTTATAAGAGTGGTATCAACAACTCTATAACTTGGCGCGCGCCACGATTGGTCCACTTGATATTGACACTCATTAGTCTATTTACTGCTGTAGAGGTAGATTGGTTATCTTAAACAATATAGCCTCCTGTTAATAACGTTATGTGGTTACATGTACGAAATAATGCAATGCCATCAGTAAAAGGGGATATGTCGACTTAGTTCCGGCATTCGGGTGTACTCGGCCTGTTTTACGAGTCGCCAACGCAATCGAGATTGTAATGAGCTAATAGAATTGCACTTGTATTTCTTACGTGCTACGAACAGGTGATCACATTCTATTGGTGCTATTAAACATTTGAGTGGGTACTGAAAGCTTTGTATCGACTCATCCTGTAGACGTTTCTATGCGTCCATTCTTTGCATTATTGATGTTTGTTCTTGAGGAGTGGCTTTGTGAAAAGAAATTACCTATTTATTGTTTTTAGATAACAGACTTCAAAGAGTTAATTTAGGACCGTTAATCTTTGAATGTCACAACATATTTGTAATTATATCTTAATCTTACAACTTTATTGAGAAACCTGATTGAAAAAGAGTAACCTATGGAGTTTCTTGCTCGTTCTTAAGTGAAGCTATTTGCTCGTTCCGAAGTGCAGCACTTTGGAACGAGCAAATAGCTTCACTAGAGGACTGACCTACAGACTGAAATTTTTCCTCATTATTTAATATTTAAATATTTTGTTTTTGACGTTCAAAAGTGCCTTCCTGGTCTAATTGAAATAAACGATTTTAACTTTGACTTTGACTTTATTATTCATAGTATTTTATTAACTAACCATATTGTAAACTCGTAACATTTTACTCTGCAATCTAGTACTACACCCGCAAAGCAGATTACACAAGTAAAAAAATAATCGAGTACAAGACATCCTGTATACTTGCTTATCTTCAAACAAGATCTAAACCACATCTTCTATAGTGTTGTACCAGTATCACCAAAAACGTTATTTTATAATTAACTTAGCAGTTTTATTAAGCAACCGAGCCTATCAGTAGATTCCGATTAATATCAGAATTTTAAATGAAGCTCTATTTCAAAACGTTGGCATCGAACTATAAGGCACACATGTCAATTAGACGTCAAAGTATTTAGAATATTTTTGTAATTTAAAATATTCCTAAATACATTAAATTCTTTGTATATAATGAGTTATATCTTGTACGGTGCTAATTACGTACGTGTGGCATGTGGTTTTTTTTAAACGTCGCCCCACACTAGGATTATCTCCTGTGTCGTGGGTGCGTTTACAAACATTCAAGTTCACATACACATGACACCCAGACCCGAAACAACAATTTGTGGATCACACAAAGTGTTGCTCCGTGCGGGAATCGAACCCGCGGCACATTGCACGGCAGCCGGTTGCCCAGCCACCGCACCAATCGTGCAGTCAAGATTGGTGCAAATATATCGTAAGCAGATTTGGAGACTTGAACTATTCGCAGAAATTCAGAGTCGCAACTATTTTAAGCAAACTTGGAGTTCTGAATGAAGTGCCAAGTTCTTAAGAAGTCTCATTTCACTTACTATGATTTGAAATACTGTGATTCTTACGGTGGCAGCGTGCTATTGGCAACAATGGCATAGTGGGTATTGGCTTTTCTACTAAGTACAAACATTAAATTTATAGGCCCTCGTATCAAACTACTGATACCACTTATCGATATATCGTAAACTAAAATTAAATTCTACATAACATAACATATTATAACATCACGCCTTTTGGTCCAAAGAGGTAGGCAGAGGTGCACATTATGCCACAGTACAATGTAACACCCACTTTTCAATATTTATGTTATGAGCTCCATGTAATAGTTGGTGAGCCTATTGCCATATACCGGGCACAATTCTAGACTCGAATTACTACTAAGATTTTTTTAAAAATCCGGCAGCCGCACTTGCGACCACTCGGCCAACGAGGCAGTCTTAATTTCTATAACTAAATTAATTTTAAGACACTTTTGGAAATCTACCAACGTTGTTGTAGTACCTGAGTCTATTCTTCCTCTACACAGTAATTAACTCGTTGAGTACCGTCATTATAGACTGAATTATAGAACAATAGGTTGCGGTCACCGGTGTCCTCGCGGTGTTTGACAGTTTAAACCAACATAAAAACATTATGACCAACGTTTGCCATATCATAAACGTTTGACGTATCTGCGCATAAGTTATTGAGCAACCTGTCACATTAATAAGCACTTGCGTTGAACTTTAAAAGTTCCATCCATTTTGCTCATTCAAGCAAGTACAAGTAACATTTGTATTATTGTTTTAATTTAGCGTCTTACAGAATAAAGGGCAAAAAAACTGTAAACAGTAATGGGGTAGACGTCTAATTTTTATTTTAATGTCCGTCTGGTAGATTATTTAAAAACATTAGACACGTATTTTTTATTTTCTTACGGAAACGAATAGTTTCGAAGATATATTGATTTGAAATGTCGCGTGACGTCACTTCTCAGTACATTTTATACTAAGAAATGACGTAGGTATTAACCCCCACTCCTAAACTTTGATTCGTTTTATCTAAGTATTGTTTTATTATACAACAAAATAAAAAAATACGTGTCTAATATTTTTTTATTACCTAAGTTACGGACTAATTATATTTTTAATTTTCATACCCTGTCATCATCCCCATTATGCTGGTTTTAGGATCTTTATTAAAAAATGTCAACATTTTGAGCCTTACAAATCAAAATGTTAAATTTTAAGCATAAAACTAAAATTGCTAATAGGGTAGACGCCTAATTTTTATTTAAATGTCTGTCTGATAGATTGATTGCAATCATTAGTCACGTATTTTTTATTTTCTTACAGAAACGAATACTTTCGACGATACATTGATTTGAAATGTCGCGTGACGTGACTTCTATGTACATTTTATACGTAGAAATGACGTTTTAGCCCCCACTCCTAAACTTTGATTAGTTTTATTTAAGTACTGTTTTATTATACGACAAAATAAAAAAATACGTGTCTAATATTTTTTTCATTACATAACTTACGGACTAATTATATTTATAATTTTCATACCCTGTTATCATCCCAATTATAAAAGAATTTTCATCAGCATCATCATCGGCGATCTAAATACGTCCAATACTAAACAGTGGCCGCCATCTTAAATGTGTATGCCATAATCCATATGTTTGGCAGGTCGTCAAACACTCGTAGGATGCATGTCGATCACTCTTGGGTTGGTGGTCGCAGTTTTAGGATGTTCAGGGTCAAAGGCTTATCAAACTTGGTTACGAGAACATAAATAAAGTAGCATACATATTAAATTAGACATCAATAACAGATAGCACACATCAACCAACACTTTCTGACCCATCGCAATATTCATACAAACATAACTTCATCCATGGGGGTAGCCAGAGACTATGGAACGCCACTTACTACGATTCCTTCATACCTCTTTCGCTTCATCAACAGTCACCAATCATTTCATGCCTGCTCGTCGGTTAAGGGTTTTAAAATATAATATTTACAAAGTAAAATATAAAATCAAATTCTCGTCTTACTCATAACAAAATTACAGACCATAAAATTTTGGTCCGTTGTATAATGTCCGGTCTAAATATTACACAAAAATGACTCAACTGCAGTCTTGTTAGTAATCAGTTATTACGTGCTTATTTATAACAATTACGTTTTACAATCTGGTGACTTGATCACATGGTCTATTGATGAGGACCTTGAGATTCTCCGGAGATACTAAATAAATAGGACAATGGTTCTGCAATATTAATATTTTTTGAAATATTATATGTTTGATGAAATGCGTATACGCCTGTCGTGTATTTCTAAAGTCTAACAGAAATATCATCATCAGTCATAAGACAAAATCATCATTAACATGTACTTAAATAAGTAGATGGCACTTTGCAAAAACGACCAACAAACAAACATATGTGAGAAATACATTAATCAAGTTAACACTGGATCTATTGTGAGAATAAATTATATGAAGAATAAAATATATAAGAATATCTTAATTAATTAAAAAAAATTAGAATTACTTACGTAAATATACTGAGAAAACCTCTACTATTTTCGAGTCACAGAGGGAGCCCTCCTCATGAGCGGCGTGCACGGTCGCGGCTACATACATACATCGCGCAGCCTACCTTGCATAAACTAGTAAAGCTTTTTTCAGTATATTTACGTGAGTAACTACCTCTAGATTTAGTACTGTCAATTTATTGAATAAAGTAACCACACCTCACTCCATTTGTTTAACAATCCGTGTCACCTTCCATAATTATACGACATACTTACAAATACATATCAGTTTGCGGAAGCTCGCACTGATGGTAGGGTAGCACACAGATTTATGTGACGCAAACATGTCTACTAGCAAATTAATATGGAAATTATAGAGATCATGGATTCTTGTTTATTTGCATTCTCATTATATAGTCGTCACATTAGGACTAAGCAAGATGTTTGCTGTCATTCATTTATCTTTAACATTTACTTTTATTAGATGATACACACAATATACTGGACTTATCAAAAATGGATAGTCAGGGGTTTCTTATGTGCATAGTTAACATAACATAACGTCACACCTTTTATCCACAAAGGGTTAGGCAGAGGTGCACATTACTTCACTTAATGCCACTGTACAACGTAACACACATTTTTCACTATTTACGTTATGAGTCCCATGTAATAAGAGGTGAGCCTATTGCTATATACTGGGCACATTTCCAATGTCAATATTGTTGCCGTACATCTTATTTTCTACTAAGAAGTCAATAGATCACGTGATGGTATAATGGTGAGCAATTAGCGCCGTTCACGGATACACACACCAGAGAGGTAACAAGTACCAAAAATCCGACCTTTTACAGATGACTGCAGGATTGGTGCTGGACAACTGGCTGCCGCGCAACGCACCGCGAATTCGATTCCCGCACGGAGCAACTCTTTGTGTGATCCACAAATTTTTGTTTCTGGTCAGGGTGTCATGTGGTACATATGTGAATTTGTACGTTTGTAAACGCACCCACGACACAGGAAACAATCCTAGTGAGGAGCAATGCCATCGCGAAGGACACACAGGGCGTCGGGGATCGCGGGACGATCTCCGGCCACCGTAAGCGCGGGCCTGCGGACGGCGAGCATGGGTGGCTCCCCGTCCGACCAGAAACAGTCCCGAGCGTACGGCGCGTCGCGTTCCGCGCGCGCCTCAAAGAGCCATCAGACCACCACAGATGGGGCCCAATAGGGTCGATACCGATTCGGAGTCGCGGAGAACCTAACGGGTAACCGGGGCTCCGGCTCGACGTGCAGGAGAAGAAACGGGGTGGTTTTTAGTCAGTAAGAGTCTGACACTCCCTCCCGCCTCACCCAGGCGGGAGCAGTCATTCGATGATGTTCCCCCCTTAAAAAAAAAAAAAAAAAAAAAGTGAGGAGCAATGCTTTTTACAAAGAGAAAAATGAAAAAACAGAGATTTGAGAATTGGGTTGAATTCTTATACTCATATGGCGAGGCTTGTATCCAAATCCTTATATTACCCGATAACTTCATCTCAGGTACAGAACCTGAACCTCTAAGCTTGGCAGCAGTACTACGTTAAACGAAGTCCTATTTAATTGACTACAATTATAATTATCTCCCTGCTATTTTATAAGCTTTTCATATCGTCAGATAACGAACAATTAAAGTATTATATAAAGTGCCGTTTATTTATACGCAAATGAATTAAGTCAATGGGTGTAAACAATAATGGATAATAAATTGAATTAATAATCAATTAAGTAATAGCTCATTTTAACAACATTCGAATACATGAAAACTCTTTATAAAAATGTCAAAAATGCATTAGAACTATTTTACTGTGCATATATATTAAATAGATTAAACAAAATATGTATAAGTTAACCTTTAACCGATCATATCACTTCTCAGAAGAGTCATGGCAGATGTATGAAAACGCGACTCATTTAGCATTAACTCTATAATCTCATGTAATGGACCTATTGCATACAAGTGTAGGAGAGCCATGCCTCGGCACGAATGGGCAGGCTCGACCGGAGTGATACCACAGCCTCACAGAAAACCGACGTGAAACAATATTTGCGTTGTGTGAGTGAGGTTCGCCGCCCTCCCCAATCTCTCCAATCCCCGATTCCCCAACAATCCTCAAATTCCTAATCCCCAAAAGACCAGAAACGCATTTGTAACAACTCTGATGGCAATTTCGGCGCCGATTGCTTACCATCAGGTGATCCGTCTGCTCGTTTACGGGTTTATTCTATAAAAAAATACATACAATAAGCCTCGCCATCATTATTGTTTTTGATGATTTCCTCTATTGCATGTGATTCCTTACTGCTTATAGTAAAGCCCCATTTATGAGAAATATCTGATGACACGCTAATGATGGTTACATACCTTTTAGACATTTGTAGACCATCAATGGGAATTATGAGACGTAATTAGTAGGAAAAATCTTAACATGATGTCATGCCGAGCACATACGATGGGTTTTTGTATAGGACAATTTAAAATATGTTGTACTATCTTGTAAATTATTTAGTCTTGGAATTCTTTGAGGATATTGAAAATGAATCTTTATTCTTGATAGAATTGTTACTTCATCACTACATAGTATAAAACAAAGACTCTATCCGCCGTCTGTCTGTTCCTATGTATGCTTAGATCTTTAAAACTACGCAACGGATTTTGATGCGGGTTTTTTTATAGATAGAGTGATTCTTAAGGAAGGTTTATGTGTATAGTATATATTATTCTGCATATGCAGACTACACCCGTGCGGGGCGGGTCGCTAGTAGAGTATAAATTGAATGTCGATAACCTTTATTGACAACATTTGTGAACTTCTCTAAATAATACAGCATACGAGTGGATTCGAAATGCATAGTGGAACCTTCAGGATTTTTTTTAAATCGGCAATAAGACAAATAAAGTAAATAAAAATACGAAAGACCACAACCTTTAGCCTTTTCAGCAGTCATAAAAAGCCACGTATTTAGGGTTTAGAGCCACGTTCAATGTCACAACAATCAACCGTCAACAATAAAGCATCCATTACACTGTCCATAACGAAAATATAATAACATATCACATTTATATTATACCCTCGGACGTGCGTGCATAATCTTGCGTAAGAGTGAAAAGTTCGTCACAACCTCGCTCCAAATAGTTCAACTGCTCAAATAATTTGCCGACCTTGTGACTGGACAAAGTAACTCTTTTAATTATTATTATAAAAAGGATCGGTTGACATCCGAGCGTCAGACGTCAAGCTAGTGACGAGGTCACTCCGCTATCACTATCATGCGATCTCGATATCGATTCTATTTCGTTATACCTATCGAAGTATCGAACTACAATTTCATTGTTGTTTGTTATTATAAAGTCGATTAAAGTAATAAAGCGTGTAATTAATGTTGAACAATTTTTTTTCGGTAAATTAGTTTTTTTTTTCAAAGCCGCAATTAATTTCTTTGAGTCGTAATAAGGCTAGATCTGCAGTCAGGATAAGTTTAAGGTCATTAGAACGATTAGTCACATACTGAGCTGTTTCAACTCTGAACTTGAAATAAGTTATTTCCCAGACTGATGGGAAATATGGAAGTTTTCGAACTATTCACTGCACTCCGATCGGGTTTTAACTAACAAGGATGTAAATGAGAGCTTAAAAAAGTGTTGAAAAACGAAAGTAGATTCAGCAAGTAAGCATTTACTTTAAATGCTACAGATAATTAACACAGACATGTCTGGAGCAAGGTCGAACTTCGACATTTCGAATTTTTGACAGTTTTCACTTGTTCCAGTTTTAATGGGCTATTATCAGAAAGCTTTTCGAGTTCCGCTTGATAATTTTATAGCAGTCAATGAAAGCTTTTGTCAAGAATAATAATTATGACAGCCGTATCGATATATTTCTTGATTCATCGATAGTTTTTTCTATTGTTCTACTGTGTGGCACAGCACAAATGATTTTTTTAATCTGCTCTTAATTCGAATCGATTTAATTTAGTTCTAAATATTTTTTGTTGCTCATAAACAAAGATATGTAACAATGAAAAAAAACTATAAATCTCAAAACAAAATTGTAATCTTATATACGGATCCATAGACGTAAGGCCAGCATTCAGATCCGGTTTTTTTTTATTAAAAAATCAAGTAGTCGCTACTAAATGGCAACCGATTGAATGAACATTAAGTTGAAGAAATTATAATTTATCGACCGAGGAACAATAAATCTTTTTAGTATTAAAAATTCATAAAATATTGGCTATGGTTCTTTTTAAACTGGTTTCATTATAATAGACGATTGGTGGAATGCGCGAAATTGTGATTTAGTCTATTGTGCAAATGTCTTTTTTTGTCTAGAGATTTCTGACTAGAATAACTTCATAGAATTGAGGTTACGGATCTGGAGGTGATAATTTAGTAACTCTTTTTTATTTAAAATCTTAATATAATAATAATAGATGATTATAAATTAATCGTAATTAATCAGTTGGAATAAAATATATATATTTGATAACTTAAAACTAATTAAACAATACACTCGTGTATTAAACTAATTAAACAGCGAAACATCGAGCCATACTGTGTTTGTTTACCTGCGTAGGCATTTGTTGACGAAAACCAAAAATTTATTAAGCGGTGCAGCTACAAAAAGTAATTATTTCCACCACAGATGGATCAAGCGATAAAAAATCATACGATACCTGAACTTACCTATGCCATTTAGTCTTCGTTTTTTACCACCGATACCTAGACCTCGAGGTCGAAAAAACCTTTTTTATTTCCCTAGAATTTAGTGGTTTGTCCTTGCATGCTCTCGGTATTTTTACCAGTTATTTTTGAAGCTCTGTTTGACAGGAGGAATGTATAGTAGGGCGCCGGTCGTGGCCGGTCGCGACATAAGCGTGACTCGAGTCAGATTAACATCCAATGTAACTTGAGCTCTCGACCACGATCTCTCTGCCCCTTTCTCTAAACACATTAGCAGGTTTAGGGAGGTGGAGAGGTCTTGATAATTTGGTTATAACATAATCCTATCCGTTGTCATCTCAATGCCGGGTGAAACACGAACATCCGAATTTTTTTCGTCATGTCTATTAATGATAATTAATTGTTCGTTGTTAATATGCGGTTGTCAATCGCAACTTATTAATGTCAGTTTGTTTGTGTTATTAGGTCAGAATAGATCATTGTACTGCTAGCCATTTTGTCGTAGACAGTGACGGGGCTTTGTTTACTTGCTGCGTAGAATCCTATTATAATTTCGTCTGCGTTTTCCAAAGGAACTATGAATATTCCCTCACAATCATGACCATCATTGGACTTTATTTTAAATCAAACAAAGTTACAAATTGAGTGGAGTCGTTAACTTTCATGTTCAATGACAATTCATTTCAGTAAAAATGCTTAAACGCATGAGATACAATAGAAAAATAGAAATTAAAGAATTTTCGTCGCACTGCACAGTACACAGCCGAATTGCAATAAAAATGCCACGATTTTTTTACTTTTAAAAGTCACCTTGTTGTCACGTGAATGAATTTAACTCCTTATAACACAATTAATCGTAATGTATTATATTATGTCCTTACATTATTATAGAACCGTTTTGTAACAGACGTTATCTTTGCTTTTAATTAGTGGTACATGTGATTGCAGCCATTAAGGCAACCTTTATGCAAATTATCCTTCATGTTATTTATTATAGAGGTATACTATCTCAAGATCTGAAGTTATTTTACGATTTGAATTTTAAGTCACTTAAAATCGTTCTTTTTGAGGGGGAAATCTTCCAATGACTTCTCCCGCCCGGGTGAGGCGAGTAGGAGCGTCAGACGTCTTACTGACTAAAAACCACCCCATGCGTACTCCTGCCCTTCGAACCGGAGCCCCGGCAACCTGTTCAGTCCTCAATGACCCGTATCGGTATCAGCCCTATTGGGCTCCATCTGTTGTGATCTCGTAGGTCTCTTAGGCGCACGTGGACCGCGACACACTGTACGCCCGGGTCTGCTTCAGTGACGGGTTATGGGCTCGCCGTCTGCAGTGGCCGGAGATCGTCTCGCGACTTAAAATGGCCCTATGGCTTATGTTTTCTGTGATGTTATAATAATTTCTCTGTATGATCCTAGTCTAGAAATCGAAAGCTCGATGTTAGCTTCGGTCAATTTTGTCTAGATTGTAGGTGTGATTCCGTGACATTTTTTCTAGGATTTATCAGTGCATGGCATGCACTATTTGACAATTAGAAAAAAATAGTTAGCACTAACAAGATACAATAAAATAACATAGGTAATAATGCAAATTGCCTCGAAGTATAAACATTATGCTTAGACACATTTACGAGATTATCTTTATTGTCCAAACGATGATTTATAAAATTTATTAAATAGCCACGAACGTTAATATATCGCTTTGATTATTTCCCCAAGCGTGCATAGATAACAAGCAACCAGTATATTTAGACCGCTCATTTTAATTAAAACATTAATAACTTAAGTTCGTGCACTAGTATTGAGATTTTTTTGCAAAAAAATTTTAGAAACGGTGTAAGTAAAGTTTCAAAAAGTCAATGTAGATATAAAAGAATTGCCCTAATCATTTTTGAAAAGGTATTTTGCATTTTAAGTGAGATAGGTCTGAAAGCTATGACAGAAAAAGTTTTTTTTGTGGTTAGCCAGGTAAATGATACTAAAGGCTTTATTAAGTTTAGAGGAAAATTTGTAAGTAACAATTAAGTCATAGTCTTTGAGCCACCGTTTTCCGACTACGAGGACTTGTTAAGAATTAGACTGTATGTAAAAGGACTAAACCTCAAAATACAAATTGAGCCACAAGGGCAGTAAAGCTCAAGTTTCTCTGGCGAAGTGGTCACTTGTAAAGTCGTGACTAACAGTATGTATGCAAATAATTATGATTGATGTGTATCTTTCGCCAAAATGTTAAGGCTTGTGGGCCCGTCCTTGTTCGTTACAAAAGCACCCGAAGCCATGTTTTTGATTTCTAACAATGAACCGAAGTGCTAATTTAATGCTTGCGTGCTCGACACAGAAGTTGTTATAATTTATAATGATAGACGGTGCACCTTGAATGACAACTAGTAATTATAAAATAAAATATTGAATTTCTGTACTAGGGTCGCTGGCCAGATGTTCAGAGTGATGAAATATGACTGCTGTAGAAATCTATAGTTTACGATCGAACTGATAAGGTTTGTTTTGCAATGCTGTATATAATTTTCAGTAGTTGATTTCTGACAGCCGTATGAAAGATGAAGACTGCATTAATAATTATGAAGTAATAGATAACTAGAAGTAGAATACTTACTAATCCGAATGAACGGAAAGAAATAGAAGTAATGATGAAGGAAAAAGGAATATGAGCCTCGAGGATGGCTTGAAACTAGTCGAATTTCTCGTCATACAGTTACGTGAGTAAGCCAAAAACATAATAATTAAAATAGTATGTCTCACAGAAGATATAATATAAACCAGAAAAAAGGAATTGAAATGATTTAGAACGAAAGAGAATTAGTGTTTTGATGACGTCAGACAAGAGAGAATGGAAGAAGAGAATGGAAGAAGGCCTATCTAGTGTGTAAAGCAAGTGACTTGAAATAAGGGTAAAAAGGAGAGTAGGTTAATAGAAGATCTTGATGATAAAATCTGTACTACATACCGTAGATTCAATTCAAGTACTGATAATATACCACATAATTGTAACCAAATCTTAAAAAATCACTATAATCATTAAACAACTTTTCCATTTGAAGCGTATCAGGAAAAATGCAAGTCGACCAATCACATCCAATTATGATATAGGATTTCTTGTCATAAAACTGTTAAACACAAATTTTACGGAACCTTACAATGTCAAATCCTATACAATTTGAAATGAATAATTAATGAACATTGAGGAAGGAAAGTTTTTTTATTACCATTGAAGAAAAAATGTACAGGACAAATTTAATTCAGGATGCTATGCCGGATTTGATACCGATACCTTCCTAGGAAATTACTCGCTGGGGTATGAAGAGATAATTTCTCAGTGCAATTTGTTGAGTGCAATTTAATTGCAGTATTTATATTTAATTTATTACATTTACCTCTATCTTTAAATTATTATAACATTTTAAAGTTGTAATTAAATATGATTCGATTGACACGGACTTACTCGAGTACAAAGTCCAGTTACCTTTTGGTGTGAACGTTATTGACAATATAAACACACGAAAAAATCCGTGATTGTGATGTGTAGATAACATGTCTATAATAGTATACAATATATTGCATAGCATTTAGGTACACCTTAAATCTAAATGTGGCGACACATGTCACATGTCAACGGATGACGTCATAAAATCCTACATCGCACATGCAAAGTTTACATGCAAGTTAACACGGATAGAAAATCCCAACAAACGACTGTTGGGCAGAAAGTCCGCCAGGCACGATCACCTCGCCTGGTCGGAGGATCCTCCGTTTCCGATCTTAGGGAACTTTACTCTCTGTTCCCTAAACTAAATAAGAAGTCAATAAATAAGTCGAAAATAATGTAGAAAAGTAATTATTTTTATTTTGAATTTTTGCATATACAGTGCGGTAGTAAAATTCAATACTTTTATAGAAATGTCAAAAAACGATATCTTTCTATGAATGAAATACCATACTGATGAAATACCAACTTATGACGTCATCAAATAGCTCACTTATTTCGCAAACATTTGTTGGAAAAAGTAAAAAATTAAGTATATTGTCAAACCAACGAATGAAAATACGATTATTTTTGAATATTTTATTGCATAAAAAAATCAAAATAATTTATTTTTGACCATGGTAGCTACCCAATTATAATTTTATACATCGTGATTAATAAATAATACGACACATAAAACAAAATGAAAGATCAGTCAGATTATGTTGAACCATAAACCACCTGTATGACATAACCTGTTGTCTGTTAAAACGAGATCATATTGAGTGCTGTTGCTTGTCTGTGCACATTAATCGCCGAAATGCATTGAAATCACTTCGCGGAACATTAAAGACCCTTTCACTGTACAATATTATATGCAAACTCTGTTCCCTTGTGAAATGCATTCAATTATAATTTTAATATATAGCTCTTTATTATATATATTATGAAATGTAGGATTTGTTTGAGGAACGTAATATGATTTTTGAAACTTTCAGTTGTATTTGAGACTTTCTTTTTTATCTTTTGTTTTTTTGTTTGTGGTGATAGTTTTTATATCAAAAGCACGATAGTTACGCTTCTAGAAGACCATTTAAGATGAAACCAGTGACAGATTAGGTTAAAATATTTGGTTCATAAACATTTTCAATTAGAAATTGTTGAAATAATATTTTCATCTATTCTTTTTATTGTTTCTTGTCACTGTTATATATTTTTATCAAGCGTACAACAGAAAAAAATCTTAACAACAAATTTTAACTTCATAACAAGTGTCATAATTACTTGAACTTTACATATTCACGTGTCGTCAGACACAAAAAATGGCGGCTCGCGTCCATTACACAATACTCGCAATATTTAACAATGACAGTTGACGAAAGGAACATTACTTAATGGAGATCTTTCGCAGACAAAATAATGGAAAGTTGGAATTAAGATAAGACCGTCAATTAAACATTTTATCGTGTTTTGAATTAATTTATTTTGACTTCTTGTAATTATTACGGCTGCTACTTTAATTTTTGAGTGAAACTTTTAGTATTTATTAGTCTGATAAGAAAACACATGTCCGTTCATGGGACAGTGTAGTGTTATAAGAATCGTAGATAAAGTCACTGATAGTATTTTAATTATTTTCAACTATCTCTTTGTAATTATACTGCCTACGACTACGACTGCCTCGACTACGACTGCCTCGTTGGCCGAGTGGTTGCAAGTGCGACTGCCATGCAAGGGGTCTCGGGTTCGATTCCCGGGTCGGGCAAAGTATTACTGGGTTTTTAAAAAATTCTCAGTAGTAGCACGGAGTCTGGAAATGTGCCCGGTATATGGCAATAGGCTCACCCCCTATTACATGGGACTCGTAACATAAATAGTGAAAAGTGGGTGTTACATTGTACAGTGGCATTAAGTGCCGTAATGTGCACCTCTGCCTACCCCTTCGGGGATAAAAAGGCGTGATGTTATGTTATGTTATGTCTTTGTAATTATTTCTTACTTTATGTATCAACTTACGTGCGTATGTAACACAATTAAAACCGAAATACCTTAAAACGATACCATGCAAAGTACACATAAACGTACATTCGTGATTTCCAATTCCAGACATCGTGCCATCACTTTGGCAATTCGAAATTCTTCTGGTCTTTTAAGTCCTAAAAGTCTCAAAAAGACCAAAGTTCAACACAACATACAAACAAAAATCTAGATAAACATCCAGATATAGTCCATTATAAACCTAGTTTACGTTTGTCGTGTCCTTGTTATCGATGAAACCTACAAGATGTGGTGCAAGCCTGATTTACTTCGCAGAAAGTATCCCTCGACATGCGTAGGCGCATAACAATCCCCACTTTCAACTTAATACGCCGTAAAAGATGGGGTGACAGGTACTCTAGTTACTTTGTTCAAAATACCTCTAGATTTTGAGGCAGATTTGAATTTGTGTACACTATGTCTAATCGAGGAAGTGGGGCACTAACGAACTATGTTGTATCCACTAGTAACGTTATAATATCGTAAGTATTGGTTGATGTACTTAGTGATCTGTAATACCTACTTGTTTTAGTAAATGACATTGCCAAAAACGGTTTATTTTTCTTTTGCTCTCTTTGACTGGATTTAGGTGTTGCATTGTTCTCACACAATCGAACCAATAAAACTATGTAACTAAAAAATTGTATTGTACCCTGATTGTAAAAGAGTAACCTATGGAGTTTCTTGCTCGTTCTTCTCCATAGGAATGTACACCTTGAAATGAGCAACTAGCATCACTTCTAAATCTTTGTTGTTGACGTTCAAAAGTGCCTTCCTGATCTAATTGAAATAAATGATTTAGATTTTAACTTTGACTTTGAAAGTTCAAAGAAATTTAACCATCATGCGTAGACATTGTAGACGTTTTAAAAATACTAAGTACTTTGTTCTACTTCCCACATGTAACCGGCAAAACACCAACTTGTAGTTCAAAATCAAGTTTTGCCATTTATGGAAAAAAAGGCGTGTTCAAAAAACCCCACTTACACTTACTACTTAAACGTTTTTCTGACCTTTGGGACACTCACAACATCACAAAACAAAGGCTACTGAACTACCCGTGTTATTGAAACCTGTTCACAATTATTGGACTTTGTACCTTCCATATCTTAACAAACTACTTCATTTTGCACGAATGATTCACCGACCTTCAGAGAAAACCGAGCATTCACGGATACAAGTATTACGATCTACAACACAATAACTTAACAGATGGTATCGAAAAATCAAAGATAATAATAGTATAAAGGCAACATTGTTGCCTAATATACTAATTGCCGCTCCCGGTTCCGCCCGCCCAGGCGAATCGCCTCGAGCGAACATATTGTGTCTTTATTTAATGAGTACAGCTGCTCAAGTGAGGCTTGTAAAGTTGTATGTATACTGAATCCGATTGGATAGCATCATCTAGATCATTTGTTGGTTTTGAAATTCCTTTATTTCTCATACGTTATTGATGACCATTAATCATTGTTTTATTAAGATCATTTTGGAAATCTATTAGGTAAGGTTATTTATGCATGGTCTCTGAAAAGGATAAAGAATAAACAGGAATTTCGTTTCTCTCATTTCTTTTGGTAGGCTAAAGAAAATGGTGAAGTATTTCGATCGTCCCAGGTAATCCAGAATAAAAGCAGAATTTCTTCCTATAAGTTAGAATTTCAAGTGTGGAAAAGCCCTTTGAAGAATAACTTAATACTTTGTAGCTCAATAATAAGGTTAAAATAAGGATATTCTTATAACTTTTAAAGATAAGTAGAGTTGTTAATTATTGTTATACTTTGTGAAAGCTTTGCTGTCCACTATATTTATGTAGGCGTTAAATATTCATTTATCTTCGATACAGCAGATCTTTATTATTATTTACGTGATCTGTTAAAACAAAAGTAATGTTTTAGTAATTGGAGTACTAATAAATCTTATAATTTAATTGTATGAGATTAATATTACGTACTTAACTTGACTTATTACGTTTCACTTTCCCAAGGCACTCGTTGCAATGTAGAGGTAACATTTTTAATCTACATTTTTTTATAATTTTATAACAGAAAAGGAAAGATATTAAAAAATGTGGAAAGGTATTAAACATTTATTAAGGGGGAAAATCAGCGAATGATTTCTCCCGCCTGAGTGAGGCGGGAGGGACCGTCAGGCTCTTACTGACTAAAAACCACCTGGTTCCTACTCCTGCTCTTCGAGCCGGATAGGTATTAAACATTGGACAATCCAGTTTTTATGTTAAAAACGATTTTCACTACCCATGTTCTCCGTTATTTTTGTTGCAACAAATGATACGAACTTCTATCAATTTTACAAATGCTATTTCAATGCTGGACAAACGATAACTAAAAGACCTTCATGATCTTACTGTCCCCCATGACCTGAACAACTAAATATCACACTTTTACACTACTCTTTAAAGTTCAAAACTAAAAATAACAACCAATTGATCCACTTTTCCCTCAATTT
This sequence comes from Spodoptera picta, assembly GCA_038387885.1. Classification (NCBI taxonomy): domain Eukaryota; kingdom Metazoa; phylum Arthropoda; class Insecta; order Lepidoptera; family Noctuidae; genus Spodoptera; species Spodoptera picta. The sequence goes on along the minus strand of JAZHFQ010000100.1, from coordinate 967,177 downwards.
TACGGACCACCAGCCATTTCTTTTAATGGTAATTGCTATACAAACCACATAATTCCTTCTGCTAAAGTTCGTGATCAGTTTAATATAATTACACCTTAAAATGGTGTGCTTATAATCAATTTAAGAGACACTTGATGCAATCTTAATGAAGAGTACGGTATGGAGACCAAATGACATCATTAATGTTGCAACAATGTTGATGATAGTAATGATAAATTAATTATTGGAAAAGAGTTGAGTTTATCTTGAATTTGATAACAATGTGAGTAACTGTAAAGTTGATCGACAGCCATTGGTTTTGGTTTTGAAGTCTCCAGAGTGAATAATGCACATGAAATTATTCCAAGCATGAAACACTTAAAGACTTAACAAATTAACCAGTCGACTTGATAACAAAGTTATCAAAACTTTATCAAAATTACACTTTGAATTTTCAGTACAAACCTCATTAACAAACGATTACTGAACATTATTGAAATAAATTATCAAGATAAAAAAGTAAAGGAAGTAAATTTATTTCAGGACAGTTAATATTAACGTGTGGGAAATATCCTTATGTAACTAGCACATGATAAAAGATAGGATGTAAAGATAAAAGATAAAAATTGCAGTATCCGTATCCGCCATCTTGTTTTAAATAAATATGAGCGGAACTTGTACCCTGAGAAATATATTTTGACCTACTTCCAACATTACTTTATTGTAGCGCAATAATTACGGAATAGGTTCTTCAAGATATTTTCCTTTGCACATTTAAGGATATCGCTAAAATTAATTCATTAAACTTTATGTGATAGTATAACACTTTGACTGCACGGTTGGCGCGGTGGCTAGGCAACTGGTTCGATTACCGCACGGAACAACATTTTGTGTGATCCACAAATTGTTGTGTCGGGTCTGAGTGTCACGTGTATGTGAACTTGTATGTTTGTAAACGCACCCACGACACAGGAGAAAATACTAGAGTTCTTAAATAAAAAATAAATACAAATATAGAAAAACAAATCCGCTTACAACGATTAATAAATTAGTATAGTAACATACACAAGTTAAATAAAAGTTTGTAATTTCAATGCAAACCACATGAAAGACCCATACTTTGGCGTAAATGGGTCGGCTGGACCGGAGTGATACCACGGCGACTCAGAAAACCACCGTGAAACAACGCTTCCGTCGTATTTCGGCGTGTGAGTGAGGTTATCAGAGGCCAGAGCCATTCACCAATCCCCTGAAAGGCTAGCAACGCCCTTGTAACTCCTCTGATCTCTCTTCTTACCCAATTTCCAATTTCAATCGGTAAACTTAGGGATTGAACGATGCTCTTGAAACTCATGAATATTAAGTAAGCTAATCGAAAGATACAGAAGACACAGAGAAGTCACAATCCTTACTAATAATATAATAAATCGGAAAGTGAGTTATTTGTTTGTTCCGCTTTCACGCCGTAACTACTTAACCGATTGCTTTGAATTTTTGCAGAAGTAAAGTTAGAAAGCCGAATTAAATAATAGGGTACTTTTTATCCCGGAAAAATTTGATATTCCCAAGGGAAAACAAAAGTATTGGTATAAATGGCGCTATGTGTATTGGTATATGTCACATAGGCTACTTTTTATCCTTTTGTGACGCGAGCGAAGCCGCGGGTAAAAGCTAGTATAAAATATATTACTAATAATACAAATCTTAAAGTGAATCAATGTAACTTCAAAACATAAAAACTTACAACGAGAAAACAATCTAAAACAAATAGCTACTCGTTTTGTATCAACCGCTTACGGTAGCGAGGACTGTAGCGGCACGTGCGCTGGCGCAACGCTGGACAATTGGCGTGAGGTTGCCTAATGCTCTGATGATACATCCAACTAATAACTATGGACAGACGTAAATTATATCTGAGTTATTATTAGAGGGACATAAAAATGACGAACCAGCTTTTTAATACTTCTTCTGATGATTATGGCAAATAGTTTTTCATTTTTGACTGCCTCGTTGGGAGAATGGTCGCAAGTACGACTGCTGGGCAAGGGTTCTCGGGTTCGATTTCCGGGCTGGGCAAAATAATACTGGAATTTAAAAAAATCTCAGTAGTAGCACGGAGTCTGGAATTGTGCCCGGTATATGGTAATACGTTAACCCCTTATTACATGGGACTCATGACATAAATCGTGAAAAGTAGGTGTTATAGTGTACAGTGCATGCGTTAAGGGCAGTAAAGTGCACCTCTGCCTACCCCTGCGTACGACACCTACAGGACTGGTGATAAATATCTTCCAGAGAATCATGACGTACTCCATGCTACTATTCTTTGAGCTTTACATTGACAACATTCCAAGTCCATGTTAAGGAAGACTTTTCATTTTGTCATTGTTTCGTACACTCAACTAGATAATGACTCCTGACTTCCATTAAAACGTTTCGACCTCTGCTACTGTCATTTATCAACTAACCAGACGTTAAAAAAAACATGAAATACGCATTAAATATGACATTCTCGTTAACAATGGTAGTCACGATTATCTTTGACAAAATAGGCTTTTTAAATTAGGAACTAAAAGCTAAGATATCAATATCGGTTAGTCAAGGTTGTCGTCCAATTATATTACTGGATCAAAGTGATTGCTGCGCCTACGCAACGGCCGTGGCTTTGTCTTACAGAAGTGACATCTCTTTTACAACAACTGTTGCAGTTCCAGTTCACTGGTTTCTTTGATAATTTTAATTCAATTACGTTTTTGATTTCGTTTTCTGAGTTTTTACTGGATTGGAAATAAAATCTAGATAATTTGTGTTGCATTCTTATATTTTTTCCGTGTTTATTTATTTTGTGTATTGCTCGCGAGACTTTATTTTCCGAGTACTGTTGATAGATAGTTCTGGTGTAAACCAGATTAATATAGAAATATATAGAAGATTTTAAAGTGAAATTCTATCAGTATTGCAGTTATCTTTTTATTTAGGGTCATAAGATCCTAATTAAAAAAGAAAACTGTTAATCTGATATTGGCCAAAGGACCATTGAGCAATATCAGATTAAGACGTAGTCCGGCAACATAAAGCTCATTTTAAATTGTCAATCTTCATAATATCATCCGACGCGTTAGCTAAAATAATAAGATAATTTTAGTCAAGGTCTCTACAAAAAATGAACCAGAAAATGACGCCACTTAAAAAAATAACGTGTCATCTAATCATCTGAAACACATACTTATCTTACATAACATCATACATTAATTATACGCAAAAACTATCTCAGACATCTAAAAAAAAAACTGGAAGTCTCACATTCATAATAATAAAAAAACTATATCAATCACGAGACGACATTGTTCGCAAACATTAATTTATAAAGAATTTTCGACGCAACAAAATTTAGATGACAATTTGACAACCCGACAACCGGACTGTACATTTTTCAAGCACGAATGAGCATTGAATGGTTAGATGTTGCGTAATTAACGAATTTTGCCGACAAATTGCGAGTTAGGCTTCGTAGAAATTGCGCCCACCTTTATCTGCTCTATTTACTTACGATAATGTTTCGTAAGCTTACGCATAGACCTTTGGTGTCTGTAACATCGAGACGTGATCCTGCAAATAACTGAATCGGATCTATTGCGTACTATTCGGTGTGCACTTGCGGCCACGGTTCAGTGGTGATGTTATTTTTGTGAATTATCTAACATTAGATAATACGTTTTTATTCAATAACTTATTAAGTTCAGTTACAAGTAATTCTGTCACTGTTTAATATACGCTGGTTATGATAATGTCGCCATAAACAATTTTCTAAACTATTTATTGTCTTGAATGTGTTTAACAACATGGATTATACTAGAAGTAGAGGTATAATACAGTATAATATCAATACTTCGTGTTTTATAAATATTGTACGTACTATATCAATATTATCGATGCGTAATGTTTTAATAATTAATGTGTGCAACACCTGATACTTCAACAAAAAGGGAAAAACATTCCAATATCATAATTCTCTCTTATAATATTCTTCCATATCATAAGATTCTATGTCTTGGAAGACAGAAAAGTCAATGCAAGCTGATTGATTTACGACTTATTGTATTAATAATGACACAACTCGGAAATGTGTCACTATTTACGGCCTCATTTGTAATGGCGTGCTTTATTGGACAATATCTTAGTAACCACTCGAGGGTGGAATAATCGGAATTCCTAAAACGCTTTGATATTACTCGCACATTTTCAATGAAATATGAATAGGATGTCTTCCGTATTTGGTCATTATTGCTGAATGAAATTATGATTCATTTATGAGTTTATGACTCAGGGTTTTTTTCAAAAGTTGTGGCGTTTATAGACCTTACAATATATGACTACTAAGAATAAAATTCTTTGAAAGTCATAAAACAAAGAGTTACAAATTAAAACAATTTAAAGTTTTGTATGGTCAGATAAACCTCTTACTTAGCAAGCTAACAAAGACTAAAATAACAATATCTTTAGATGATGCTATGGATTGAATACTTATATAAAAAGAACATGTTACCGAGCGAATTGATTGATGATTTTATTAGCAACATAAATATTAATGATCCTCTTACTGGCTACAGCGTGACTCATTGAGAGAAATGTGATGTTGTTCTAACACAACCTGTCACTATTGCTGCACCAACATTGAACTTAGATCCTTACTTGTTTGTATTATCTCCGTTTGATTTTGTATAAGGAACTTTATTAATGGGCAGTAAATTTCAAATAGGGATACACGAATAAACCGATTGGTAATGGCAGAGTAGAACGTGATTTGTCAGCAACCCTGCTCTTACTGCAAGTAGCGCATTTATTTAAGGAGCCGCGAACAGATTACTGAGGTTCCGGCTCAAAGAGCAGGGTAAGGTTTTTTTTTTTAAGGGGGGAAAATCATCGAATGACTGCTCCGGCCTGGGTGAGGCGGAAGGGAGTGTCAGACTCTAAAACCACCCCGTTCCTTCTCCTGCACGTCGAGTCGGAACCCCGGTTAGCCGTTAGGTTCTCCGCGACAGGTTAGGTTCTCCGCGACAGGGTAAGGTATGGGGTGATTTTTAGTCAGTGAAAATCCCGTCTTTCGTTACCCAATTAAAAAAAAGTGGCGTATAAGCTACTGCGGACTTCACATTTGATAGAGCTGGGGTAGTAGCGCCTAAATTTTTCAAATCCTAGTAGAGAAGACTCGTATTTTAGTAGAAGACTGGGCCGTTGAAGAGGGAGTATGTTGCTAAAAGAAATTTTGCCAAAATGTTAACTATTTCTATCTATTTAGCCTTAATGGTAACTATACGGTAGACTATCCCTAATCACTGGTATTACCAATGCTATCTTTGCATATTCACAAACTACCACAGAAAACATGTTGAACAGTAATTGAGTAGTAATAATAGATACTACAAAAACATTACTATCGTCTAGTGAAACTCGGGCTACTATCGACAGTCCAGTAGATAGCGAACTTAGACTACAGCAGAAAATACCCACAGATGATTATAATAAATGGGTCTTTTACAGAAATTATTGCAATTTATTACCGTTTCGCCGACCGATTTAATATTAGACTGGACTATAGATACCTCTGATTAATAATTGCCTTATAAATTTTAGTCATACATCACTGAAGTTGACTTGGCTCACGATGGTCGTAAGTCAAAGAATGCTTCTAAGTAGCCGGATGAAATACTGTTAAATTGTTTACTACGTCGGTGAAGAACGTTTAACGTGAATGAAATGTGTTCGGAGGGTAATTTCGTGATCAAAGATTAAGTCAATCACTTGGATGAATTAAAATCGTGTTTTGTTTTAAATGTCTTTTAAAGGACCCCGTTGCCATTTATGTTTCTGTTTCTGAGGACTCATTTTTAAACGGTTTATAATCAGAAATCAAAATCTCGATTTGAAGGTTTTTTAAGGAGAAAACAGCTTGTTTTATGGTAATTTAGGAAGTCGTCTTTTGATGTGGTAGTTTTATGCTGTATCAGGATTTATCAGAACAATCAGGCAAGGGCAATACGTTAATTTATTTACGATTCGGCGTGAACTTGCAACAAGACTACAGGATACAGCGGGTGACCGTTATCGTTATCAGTAATTCAACAAGGCACAGAATGTGGTGCGCGCTCGACAGAAGGCTTAATAAAGTATTCGAGCAGATGTAAATGGAACACGGAGCGGCCCCGAGGCTAGGGCGGGGCCCGAACAACACTTTCATATTATTACGACCGCATAGCACGCACACAGCCCCACTGCACCCACACACACACACCCGCGATTAGATCGCAGCGGACATGCGCACGCGCACGCGATCCAACCACTTTCAATGATTCGTTAGCGAAATCATTAGGAGATGTAATGTCGGCGCATTGTAATACGTGTTTATGGTTATTTAAATGTTTTATTTTTATTGATTGTTTTTGCCTTGTTGCGAGACAGAAAATAATGATGGTCGTATGAATAAGGCTACCATTATTGCGAAGGTGATCGTTGCTACTATGTTATTTCAACGTTTGGTAATGGAATCTGTTACGAGAAAATGAGTTGTCAAGTGGGTTATGTAGGGACATTCATCAATTTGGATGGTCGGGTCGTGTGTAGACAAGTTTAGCTGTTGGCCTGTCTGCCTGGTGACTGATGGGCACTGACCGGATAGCCGCCATCCATGGCCACAGGATTGCTCATTCGATACTAGAATTTCAATCACCGATTTACTTCGTGCCTTTTCAGTGTGTATCAGATTCAAACGGCGAAATAGTTAATCCAAAATTAATAGAATGTTTAAAGAATTTAATACGAATTCATAAAATATTGTTTGTTATTTTTTAAAAGAGTTTATGTCCATGTGACTGCTTGACAATTGGTCAGTACTAATTAAGCATCTCTACGCACTACCTGCTACACATAAATGACTACATTTAAGAACATTTAATAGGAGCACTTGAAAATAAACTCGCTTTACATTACTTGAGACTCTTAACTGACAAAAATAAAAAAATATTTACCTATACTGAATCCCGGAGAACAGACATAATGTTATACCTATTTATGTCCAAATAACCCAGTTTTCTATTACAATTTATCGCAAATCCTGCTTTGAAAGTGATACATTGTACATAAAGCTAGTTAGTAGGTACTTACTTATGTCGACTGTCAATCTCATCAATATTACAGGCTGGCAAAGCGAGTGCTGACAGTATTGACATTTTATTAACATAGAATTGACAGTTTAGTTGATAGTCCTCGAATAAATCCTGTTTAATATTCACAAGTATTTCTTTAAACCCTAATTAAGTTCTTGTTTGTGTTGTCAGTAACAAATAGATAGGTATGTTTTTTTTCTATGCGTGAAGAGCGTTTTATCTTTTAGTAGGACGTTTGCAGCTTGTTTTTGTCATTGATTCTCGTTTTCCATTATATTAAAAAAATGATTAGTCCAATCAAATGACTAGCCTAACTATTAATCCTGGATGAGTTCATTACCTATAAGTACTAAAATATGTAAATTTTAAATCCAAGAATGTCTGCTGATAAAAGTTCTGAATGAGAAGGAACGAATGCAGGTTCGCAAAAACTATCTCGCTTATGACCACCAAACCAACAAACACAATATCATTCTCTTTTATCACGCTTTTCTTGCACCGTAAATTCACATTGCATTGCCAATAATTTTGTTTCCAGCCCAAAAAATTACAAACTCGTATTCCAATACTTTTTACGACTTATATTTGGGAACTGACACTCTTCCTTCTATTTGTACTAATCGAGCATTATTACGAATTAAATGGCTTATTACGAGCCATAAAAGTGAGAAAATAATATGGAAACTTATTTCGGACATACGAGAAAGGGCACAACCTTAATCATCAAGGTATTACACCAAGTTCGATCATTCCTCGATACAATTGTCGCAAATGCTGGGTAATAAAATTTTACAATGGCAAAAGTACGGTTGATCGAACATTGAGAATCGAATCGAAAAAGTACCGTGTGTGAATCTCGATTACTTTATTAGTGCATTATGTTCGGGAACTCGCAATAATGTTTATTTCGATTCCATCCGACTGACTTTTACAATATTAAAATTGGTGTCAATACAAAGAATCGGAAACGTTAGGGAATGAGGAAAGAGTTCCGTTCTCAGTCCAATCTATGTTTCCAAAACTAATTAAACATTAAAAGCGACAAAACATTTACCTACCTCCATGTAAGAATATGCGAGAGCATGAGAAATTGCCCGTAACATAAAACTTAATTTAATAACACCAACAAAGAGTGGTTCACACTCGTAAAAAATTAGTACGGAGTACAGGAAATTCATATTATATTTTAATACTTTTTAACACTTAGTGCATCCACATTACGAACACATAAGGGAAATGTGGATACCCGAGGCGAGAATAACGAATATGGAATCGACCTCATTTATAATTATTCCCAGAGGTGTGTGAACGCACTCCGAAACTTAAGGTGTCGTTCAGACAAGTGATATTGCACCTCTTTGTCGGCGATCTGGCTGTCTTCTTCGCGCCAGCCCCATTCATTAAGTTCGCATGTCCGTCGGACGGCGCGATTATTGCAATTATTTAAATTCACACCTTTGAAATACGAAAAAGCCTCTTTTTACATTTAATGTTTCGTAAGCGTAAGGAAATGACGTCTCATTCGAAAGGCGTAATTAGGGACAACCTTGGGGTTCAGGGTTATGCCGGATTTATGCGCTTCTGACACGGTGACGCGTTAATTGTGAGATGTTTCGACATTATATTGTGTGAGTTTAATTGGTGCCGATATTTACATTGTGCCTAATAGGAACATCGCTTACTTATATGGATGGTTGACTCATTGTTTTGTAAAGAGATCGCAGCTGCGCGCGCTTTGTAATTGCCGCGAAAATTTCTGCATAAAAATATTTTCTTGAATACTTTTCCTTTGTTGGACTTTTAAATTAGTTATTATTAACATGACTGCCTCGTTGGCCGAGTGGTCGCAAGTGGCAAGGGGTCTCGGGTTCGATTCACGGGTCGGGCAAAGCATTACTGGCTTTTTAAAAATCTCTGTAGCAGCACGGAGTCTGGAAATATGCCCGGTATATAGCAATAGGCTCACCCCCTATTACATGGGACTCATAACAAAAATAGTGAAAAGTGGGTGTTACATTGTACAGTAACATTAAATGCCGTAATATGCACCTCTGCCTACCCCTTCGGGGATAAAAGGCGTGATGTTATGTTATGTTTTGTTATTAACATAATACATAGTCATATGTAGAGGTATATGAAATAGTTATAAAATTGCTATTAAGAAAATTTCTTCTGACAATATTTCTTATGATCCCTGAGGATTTAAAATGGTTAACAACGATTAAAAATCCTTTTCTATCTTGAAACCTTAACAAATGTTCTCAATACTTCATCCCTCTATCTGACGCATCACGTAATGTTCCGGCAGATATCTAAACAGGCCTGGGGCGATATTGAAACTTCCTTGTTTCAAGCCTAAAGCTTTTCGATAAATACATCAGAGCCTATAAGACGGGGCAGATCAAATATCAGGCCGCTTTTCGTATTGCCAGCAAGATTAGACGATTTGATCAATGACTGGGATGAATATTACATTGTAAACGTCTATATAATATATAGTAAGGGTTTCAGTGAAATTGTTTTGAATAAAATTATTTCTAACTAGCTGACCCGGCAACTTTGTACCGCCTAATTTATTTTTCTCGCCCTTCTTTATATCCCCAAGCGGTCATCGGTGACCATTCTCCACTAACTACATTATAGACCTTATTTCCAATGTTTAGAGACTACTTTGGAGAGCGGTCACCGGTAACCGCTCTCCACTAACTACATTATAGACCTTATTTCCAATGTTCAGAGACTACTTTTATATGAACAAATTTAGGGGATGATTTTCAACAATTTTCAACAGGTTAAAACTTCCACGTACATTTCAAGATCACGAAAAAATACAATTAGAAAATTAGTCAAATCGATTTAGCCGTTTTAGAGTTTTAGCGACACTACCGAACAGAAATTCATTTTTATTTATGTAGATTGATGTATAGTAGAAGATAATTAGCTCGACGTATCTCGTCGAAATTAATATTTTATTTTAGAACTTAAGCCATATTGTAGTTTAAAACTAATCTCGTTATTATTACTTGTCTAGTTTTACATTTATAGCATACATAAAATGTATAAATACGTACGCAAATATTCATGTAATTGCCTCAATCCTGTTATACATTAGAATTTTGAACGAGTTTCATATTGCAATGAGTCATACACCTAATGGTATTCTAGTTGTACTAGCATTAATTGTTGATTTAGTATCTATATACATGTCGCGGAGAACCTAGCGGGTAACCGGGGCTTCGGCTCGACGTGCAGGAGATGGAACGGGGTGGTTTTAAGTCAGTAAGAGTCTGACACTCCCTCCCGCCTCACCTAGGCGGGAGCAGTCATTCGATGATTTTTCCCCCTTACAAAAAAAGAATCTATATACATACATACATGCTTATCTACTTATATAAGATACTGATGTCTAAAGAATTCACTGAAGTAGTGGTAAAGAAACCACTAAAGAGTACTAGCACCCCTAATGCACAATCTAAGTTGCTAAAAGTTATAGGCAATATGATGAACCGCCTTTTAAAAAAGTCATTGTTCAGCATGGATGTACTCAGGCCGGTACTGATGATCACTTTTTTTTCTTTTTCAGACGCTGACGAGATTTTAGTCCTACAAATATCGGTGAGTACAGTTGTTTATAATTGATTTTTAAGTATTACTTCATAAGTGTTAAAGTGTTAACAAAAAACATCAATATTTATACACGACTCTATAAAAACGTTTAACGTCTCCAATCCGCACATAAATATAGGTTTAATGATTATTTACATATTTACTCATAGTGAAATTAAGTGCTGTAATGTGCACCTCTGCATACCCCTTCGGTGATAAAAAGGCGTGATGTTATGTATAAAGAACTTGGTTCACTTAAAATAAGCTTAGTTAGGTATATAGAATTATGAACAAACTAGCACAATAAAACTGTTACCAATATTTTTTCTTATTACTATTAACAACAGAACTGAAACTAATTATACAAACAGAAATCTTGACTCAAACACATACTTAACAACAAGAATCCCTCAGAACATTCCAGTAAGACACAGCACATCCATATTTGGCTTCCGCATGCCCCCTATCTAGAGCTGCAAACTGGCCAGGTACCCTACCACCTTGGCCACACCCAGGCCGCTAACCCTTGTCGCAACTATTATACACACACACAAAAGATGTGGTGGTATTGGTCTAGTAAAATAGATGGCCACCCTTCCTTTCACTGGCAAGCGGTGCCACACTTATAGTTCAGACGTATTGATATCGTTTATCGGTTGTTTGAATTTAAATTAGTTATTTCAAAATGTTAGAGGTTCGACAAAAATTATTATTAATTGGGAGAAGAAGAAAGAAGTGTGCTTAATTAAGCTAAAAAGTTAATAAATGTTACTTTGCTTCAAATTTTGCTTTTAATTAATTTCTTTTTTGTGAGACGTGGTTTACCACATCTTAGTTTATTGTTAGATTGTAGATAACTGAAATCCGCCAGAATATTCGACAATCACTTGTCAAAATTTTCATTTATCACTAACCATTTCAGTAGTAAATATACGATGTAGGTGATAGTAACTTTGGACACGGAAACCACATGATACAAAATGATTACCTCAATCCACAGTTAAAATGTAATCCAATACATTTGCAACACGATTTAATTAAAGAATTAAATCTACTAGCTATAATTTAGCCTAGAGGTATGTGCAACAGTTTGTACGTACTACTAGCGAATCTAAATCATACATTCTCGTGATTCTTGTCAGCGCCAATTAGCTAGCAGAATTCTATCTTATGTATACTTTCAAACGTAAGGATAAGCTGAGATTCCTCTCACATTATCTATCCAAGCGTGTTATCGATAAGATTTTGTAAATAGAAGCTAATTATCTGCTTCTAGGTAACTATAGGTAAAACTTGTATAAAAGACGTCTAATGGTTGTATTCTGGTACTAAGAGAACAAAGCAGACTTGAAGTATTAAATCATTTGTAGAAATAGTAATTATAATCAAACAAAGCTTATCAGAACTTTGAAGCCAAACCCAAAACACAAGAAGGCTTAAACCGAACACCGTTCCAAATCTCAAGGCCAGCGTTCAAACTATAGATACGGCAGGCATCCAATAAGGTATCTATCCATATACTGATAACAGATAAGGCTGTCACCGGCGGGCGGTGGTCGGCGGTAAATATTCGCCGTGATATAGTGCGCAAGCGACGTCTACACCGGAGCCGCCATGTTGCCGGTGATAACGCAGAAATTTTGCTTCTTGCGGATATCTGTGATAAGAATTTATTCTGATGTAATATGGGGTAATATTGTGTTTGAGTTCATGGTATACATTCCATTGAATAGTATGAGAGAGACAAAATAAAACTAACCATAAGAAAATAATTGTTATACAGCCGGAAAACGTGCACTGCTGAATGAATACTTTCTAGAATGGTTCATAACTACACGATGCACTTTCTGTTACCAGTGAAACTATTAAAACAATTGCTGACATATGAATCGATTATTTCAGGCACATTTACAATCCTCAACAGCCATTAAGAATACACATCAATTCTCTATGGCTACACTATAACCTCTCTTTACAAATACCCCGATATTAACACTAACAATAACATAAACCACACCTAGAACCAATAGTACAAGTCAATTATTAATTAACACAAAAGAACGTAGCCACATACAATAAAACAACTCTTATCAGACACAATCGAAGTTGTGCAGTAACACAAGATGCAGGTGCACCCCATCAATATCGAAGTTGACCTACTGCGTTGACACTGCGCAGTGATAATCTTGTGAAATTAGAGCGGATTGGGCACGCTGCCGCCCGCGCGTGCGCAGTTGCGTGCGTACGTCTACCAGACAGCCTTAGTTATTATTTAGAATTTAAATTTAAAGCCGAGTAATCCTTTTCAGTTTGCTTTTGAATGCGATCGTGTCGTAACTGTCAAAGTTGATGGAATGTTTTGTAGGTATTTTATATTAAGGGTCTGTATTTTTTTGTAAATATATAAATTAGAAAATTTATTCCTTATAGTCTTTTCCAACTAATTTTGAGGTTGGCCCTGAGTCTTTAACACATTTAGTTACACGGCAATACTTTACAGTACTGTCATCTACCGTTCACAGCTTGTTAGTCTCGTTGTTGGTTTTCTGAGCCTTTTGACTCTATTTTCGTGTCTACTGGAGTCTACAATTGAAATGAAACTAATGTAACAGCAGAATAATAATATAATTACGTACAATAACAGAGCAAATTCATAACTTGGAAATTAAGTGACCTGTCTAAATTAAGTTCTAAACTCTTGACCTATCTTGATATAGTCTGTAATTAACACCCACACTGCGTGCAGAAAGCAATAGATTTTAGCAATTATAGATTATAATAACTATTCATCTAGAAACTGTATCGTCAGACATGGAAAACATTGAAAGCTTAAATATATTTTGATTTTGCACCAATCAACTAAAAGTTAATAGGTACGCGATTTTCTTATCCCATAGGACCCTACCGTGGGTAGTTCATCAACAGCCAAAGATAGTTTCCTCTTAGATTAAGGGCATCCTTCATATAAGTAGGTGTGATACAATCTCCACACAGTTTAGGCAGTTACAATTAGAGGACTGTTAACTGGTTCAAAAGTGCAGTTCCTTAGTTCTCTTACGAAACCCGCGACAGAATTGGGGTGACATAATATGTATATTGTAGTAGACTATAAGAGTAGACTCTGACATCACCTCACGGTTGATTTATTACTCATAATATCACGCCTTTTACGCACGAAGGGGTAGGCAGAAGTGCACATTAAGGCACTAATGCCACTGTACAATGCAACACCCACTTTTCACGTGAGCCTGAGTAGATATTGCAATATACCGGTCACAATTCCAGACTCCGTGCTACTGCTGAAATTTTTTTTTAAATCCCAGGTTGATTTTTTTTATTAGATCTACGGGCAAACTCAATACCTATGTCTTTTTTCATATAACCATGACACTTAAAAACCTGCTAAACAAAAAACAAGTGCACTTTAGACACGTAAACTTTCCGCTTAAAAATATATGAAATCCTTTAATAATGATGTCTGTACAAACAGAAATACAGCCAACGTTAATAAGAGAATGTGGCAACACTTTAATGTCGATCATTATTCAGTGTTGCAATAATTAAAGATTACTTGACTTTTCAGTAATTAGTGGTAAGTTGTGTTGGAGTGAGATTTATCCAATTGAGGTCGAACCCGGACCCTTCACCTCGAATGATAAACTTATGTCTTATCAATCAAGTGTAAGCTACTTTGTCAAAGATTATTAAATTTATAGAATGGAGGCGGTTGCCGTGTTCTTGTGAAATTAAACATCGGTCTTTGTTCTTAGTATGTAATAGTGACTGTTGTGCATTACGTCGTAAAATGTCGTATTATTTCAGAATCTATGGCATATGACATTAATATGCACTAAAAAAATTTTTTTCCCAAGTTTTGTCTGACGAATAGTAAAAAGGTTTTGTCTTCTATTATGGGGTACACAACCAAAACTACCATTTCCGGTATATAGAATGGATAAACACTTAATAGAAATGTTGCAAACGTATGGTATATACCATCACTATTGCGTTCATTAATATTCATAGAAGATGACTAGGAATTATATTATAAACTAGCGGAACCCGCAATTTCATCTACGTTTTTCTAAATCAAAAGTAGTCTATGTTACTCCTTTGTACATCAGCTGGCTACAATAAAAGTCCCGTCCAAATCAATCCAGCCAGTCCAATACAAACAGACAGACAAAAATGATAAAAAGTATTATTTTGGTAATAAAAGCCTTTTATTTCGATATTACAAACAGGCACTCCAATTCTATTTATCTGTATAAAATATGTATTAATGTATAGAGGTAGATGTAATTTTTTTTTAAGGGGGGAAAGTCATCGACTGTCAGACTCTTACTGACTAAAAACCACCCCGTTCCTTCTCCTGCACGTCGAGCCGGAGCCCCGGTTACCCGTTAGGTTCTCCGCGACTCCGAATCGGCATCGGCCCTGTTGGGCCCCATCTGTGGTGGTCTGATGGCTCTTTGAAGCGCGCGCGGAACGCGACGCGCCGTACGCTCGGGTCTGTTTCTGGTCGGACGGGGAGCCACCCATGCTCGCCGTCCGCAGTCCCGCGCTTACGGTGGCTGGAGATCGTCCCGCGATCCCCGACGCCCGGTGTGTCCTTCGCGATGGCTGGGTTGCGAGGAGGCAGCGCTTCGCTGCCTCACGCGTCCCGCCTCCTCCTTAGATGTAATTAAACCTCCTCAATGAATGCAATCCTTTATTCTTTGATAGCCGACAAGCATGAGACAGACGTGGCACATAATTCCCTTCAATTCTATTACAACAAAGACACCACCTCCCTATAATTTGCTTGAAGCGCCATCTAGTTGAGAATTACTCATAATCATTACCGTAACCGATTACCGGCATAATACCAGTACCGTATAGCTCTAATCGATAAAGATAAATGACCATACGGTCATATTAAACACCCACGTTGATCGATCGGCATCGACTCTTCATTTTTGTACTGAAGCGTGTATTAATCATGGTGGCGGTAATCTCGTGAAATTTATTACCTCTAAGCGAATCTGCCTTGGTATTTATCAACAGAATGTGTGGGCTAACATAGGTGAGGTAGTTTGAGCTGGACGTGTGACTGGAAATGATTTCTGGAATAGGTTTCTACTATTTTCATTGACTACTTGTCTACTTACTTTGATAATACGCGCAAGTCGGCAAAGTGCTGAAAAGTAGATGTACTGTATTGAAGTATCAGAAACCTTGAATGTCATACCTTTTTTAGTCCTCCGTGGCTCAGCATCAGCCCAATGGGTCTCATGTATTGTGGTCTAATGAATAAAGCTGGAATTGACCTCACATTGTCGTATTTGACCGGAGATTAAAGCACTCTCATTCAAAAAATATTGCGAATAAAATTTCAGAGTTCAATAATTTTGAAGTCATTTTATTGAAATCAAAATTTATCTAGAGGTATATCTTTTTTTTTCATAGCCATCCAATAAACTTTAGTCACATCCAGCCCCAATACCTACATCCTTGTACACCAACATAATAGAGATGACCGGCCACCGACAATTAGCCTACGCGTATTAATAACGCCGAACTGACGCAAATTAGATAAGTCCGCCTTTCTAATTTAATTTAGAGCATTCTTGAGATATGACATTTCAAGATTGATAGGCACACCTCTAGATACAATCTGGATGCTAACTTTCATATTTTATCGAAATAAATGCAGTACATCACTAGTTTAGTGAGTGAATGAACAGTACTGAGATTGTTTTGTTCCGGAAGAATTTACTATTTATTTTTGGTAGACAATTATTTATTTTTGGTAATTTGGATTGTTGTAGCGACATAACTACAATAGTTGGACATATGCTACCGCGGAGTTTTTTGTAGGCATTATGATGTTCTTCAATATTGTTTTACATTATTTTGTTCTATCGCTAATAGTTTCGGCAGCGCATTCGACGAAAGACATTTTAAGACTAATTTGTCTACACCTTCGGTTACATTGTTAAAATTTTACCAAGGATCCCTAATTTTATTCAAAATGAAATGTAGCCTATGTCAAATTGGAAGAATGTAGCATTCTATTGGTGAAAGATTTTTTAAATCGGCCCAGTACTTTTTGAGCCAATTCACTACAAACATACAAACATACAAAAATAGGTACAAATCTTTCCTCTTTATAATATTATTATAGATATCAATAATTTGGTTGATTTGTTTGATAACACGGATGTCTGACATGCCTTTCTCCAGTGTATCCTTCACCTACTTGTTCTATTACTCGACGATGGAATAATAACCTTCCTATTTTTATGAAAGTTTTAATCACTTTTAATAAGAAGTAATGAACAGTTCCACAATGTTTCAAAATGCATAATCATGTTCCAGAAACCCAATTATACCAAATAATATAGATAAATACTCAATAAAAAAACCAGTTTGACTTTTCAATTATGTATAAATTATATTATTTAAACTTATTAATTAACAAAATTATAACAAATATTGCTTGAACAAATATAATATATAGAGATATTTCCATAGCAAGCAAGTAATGAAAGGAAGACAGGTAGTGAGTAAGGTATACGCCTTCAAACCCCGAGTCACGACACCGCCTCAAGCTCTGCTCACCGTATTTACCTCTAGAAATGAAAGCGTGAAAATAAAGGTAAGAGGAATATGTAGGCGTTTGTTTTAATGCGCACCTTATTCATAAAACAAAATGTAAATCTATTTAAGATCTACAACTGTTTCTTCTCAGTATAAGTCATTCAAAATCAAATTATAAACCAAATGTTTCGAGTAGCAGCGTGACAGTCGCCGCGTCGCTCGCGAGTAGCAGAATACTGCTCACAATTAAGAGCCTGACAGAGCATGGCTTGAAACTAGTCTAGTTCCTCGTCAAATTATTACGAGACTAAGCCAAAAAACATCATAATTAATCAAGAATGTCTCATAAAAGTCAAGCAATCAAGCAATTTTTAAATTTATTCAAGGTTTTTTTTATTTTGCATCATCATCGTATTCATATCTGTTACAAAATTTCCATTGCTGAAAATGATCCTCCAATATCTTCCAGAACTGTAGTTACTCATTTAAAATAAAATTGTGTATCAGAAAATATAATAAAGGCAAGACCTTTATTATATTCATACTCATTGCTAATAATTAAATCAACCTTTCTCGACACAAACTTAAAATTCAACCATTTTATTTCTAATCGGTCATAAGTGTCAAAAGTCCTTTTGAAGTTATTATTACAATTTGACTTCAATGCAAAACCTCAGGAATTAATTTCATATACTCTTCAGTCCACCCATGTGCTTGTTTGTGTGCATAAAGCTTTTTAAATAAATAAAAAAAATATCCCAGGATTACAAAATCTCATACATAAACATTTTCATACAAAGCTCACTAACGTAAGGAATATCTCTATCTATTAGGTACATACCTGCGCCTGCGCCGTAATAAACAGTGCGCAGCTGGGATCGAACCCGCTACCTTATTGGCCGACCCCACGCGGCGGTAGATAAACAATGCACTCTTGCGCAGAAGATATGCGCTGCCAAATGAATGTAGAACTGAAAAGAGATAGAAGAGGCTTAAATGATTTATTCGCTCTTACAACCACTTAAAGGCTTTTGAAAAGCGGAAATATCCGAATTTACATAACTTAGTACAAGAAATCCTGAAGTTACAGGAATTCCTGAGTTATTTCAAATTCAAGATGTAGGTTTCTCTTACTTCCTAAAGATCTTTATCAATTTAAAGGAAAATAAAATTAAAATTTAAAATCTGAAATGTATACGTATTTAAAAAACTGTTAGACAATAATTTCGTTGTAGATCATGGCACTGTAGGAACGCATGAAAATGGCACAAAATTATTTATTTATACGAAAATTTCTACGTGTCCATTTCCTGCGATTTCTACCAGCCACTTAAGAACGGGCAGCAGAATCTTCAATATTTTCCATAACCCAACTGGTTATCAGGCCTTTGTCCTTTTTTGTTGACGGGAAACCTTCAAGGCGCTAGCTTTGGGAAAAGACTAGAGGTGGGATTTTACCTCACTAAACTTCCGGTGGCCACCATCTGCACTGAAGGGGCCCTTATAGACAACTCCGGTGCCCTAGTGCACGCCTTTGTTCTGCTGGACGGTCAAAAAAAAATACCTGCTTCCCAATATAAAATTCCGTTCTATCAGATTCGTACGCACGATTCAGGTAGCTTATCCGAACATTCTTTGGGCGGCAGATATAGGGCTATTCACCGGCGCGGTCGCATTAACTCATACCGTGCACTTACAATGTCCGGAATGTATGATGCACCTTATAATGGGATTCTTCACGCACTGCCTTGCACACTGTTCCTGCCATTTATTTTGTGGTGCCTGTTCGTATAATAATTGCTATGTGAAGATTTTTGCTTGTGCTTTAATAATTCGGTCTTGAATTTCCGAAATGTCATTTTTGGACTTTTGCTTTTAATGTATCAATTTTTATTTACATTTATCTTGCCTATAAATTAAGACATTTCTCAAGTCAGTAGACCATCTAAGAATGTGAAGGAAACCAAAAACTGTTCCCATCTTACAATTGACACATCTAATGAAAATTACAGTGAAAAACATAAAGCTATTATTAAATCATAAAGTCTTATTTAAACACAATGAAAGCCCAGCAATAATTAATTACCTAATAACATCAACAAACAGAGATAGCAGTCATTACGTTATTTCTTTGGTGACGTAAACATATCTATTTGAGGTTAGGAAGTAAATCATGCGCGTGGGCAACAGGACTCCTGCGGCGCACATCTGTTTGTGTGCGCACACATAAATTATCCAGGTACTCCTCACTGCTCCCGTCTTTTGATAAATCCTTTGGAACCGTGCGGCGACGATGGGAAAGTATTGTGTTGTGGCCAGTTTACTGAGCAAGAATACTTAGTATTTGCTGAGGTAATGTGTCGTTATTGAGAAGTAATGGGTTGGTGGATTATTGGTAGGTGTTTGTGGAAAATGCATTTCCATGTTCAAAGTACTATTGAATATCTTTCCTCCTTTTTGGAACGAAGTTCCTTATCGTGCGGTATGCTGGCTATGGGGTCTAGGCTAGCATACATTTACTTATTTTATTTATCATTTAACTTTTAAATATTGTTAATTTGTTTAATTATGTCTCCTGTAATGCTTATTTCGAAACGAAAGGACCTTCGTTCTAATTGGTTGATGTGATATCGACGCGACATGTGATAGACTTTAGACAATTTTTTTTTCTGTAAACCTACTTTTTTCAAAAATATTTGAATGAAATTTTAAGCGGTCATTTAAAACAGAAAACAATGTTTATTCTTTGATAAAATATCAAAACATAGCACTAATGAAAATTACTTTAGGCTTGCCGCCTACGTACAAAAAGGACCACCCAGTATAAAAAAAAATCTCAAAAACTCCATCTCCATGTCCTTCCACCCAAGGTCCAACTGAAACAATCCCCTATTGTTGGCAAAAACCAATTAGGAGTAACCAAACATAAGGATACTACAATACTTTTAATATAAGGCTAACCATGACCAATCGGGCTTCCGTGTACCATTTGGAACATTATCTGAAGATATTTTATAAGTAGATAGGTTTAATAATATTATTGTTTTCATAGTAACTGTGGCCGATGGAGGGCGATGTATGCCATGCATCCGATATGGTGCCACCATCTGATAGCCCGCATCCCTGGTGAATGCTCTTATAATAATTAGGCTGTAGTTTCTGTCGGCGCGAGCGATTTTTGCTGTAGCAGATGATTTTGGACTTTGAGCGGGATCTGATTTGACGTAGCGATTTTATTCTTTTTCATTATGACATCCATTTATTGATGAGTGCAATACACTCATTTTTGGAACAATTCAATAATTCATCTTTCAAAATTGAGAAATTAAAGCTTAATGCTGTATTGATAAAGCATATTTTGTATTTGTAATGACACTTTCAGAAACCGAAAAGCATACCTACATTTAATAGTTTTAATGAATTTATAGTATAGGTTTTTTCATTTTTTTAAGGGGGGAAAATCATCGAATGACAGCTCCCGCCTGAGTGAGGCGGGAGGGAGTGTCAGACTTTTACTGACTAAAAACCATTCTGTTCCTTTTTCTGCACTTCGAGCCGGTGCCCCGGTAATCTATTAAGTTCTCCGCGACATAGTATAGGTTTAAGGTATATTTTTAATATAGTATTTATATATGTTGCCTATTATACCTCTGCTTGAAACGAAATATTTAGCGATGGGCTAAATCACTATCATCAACAGCTCTCCGCTTCACCCTAACCGCAACCTTACCTGTGCAACTATCTGTATTTTCGCTCTTCTTTATAGTAAGTAATCATCATATAAATAGCTGCATTATTCCACTATTTAACGGTAGGATCGTTTTCAGTGTGGTTTCTATGTAATGATTCGATATCTGATCATTGAAGGTTTTTACGAGCATTTAAATTGTATAGAAAATGGACACTTTGATAATATTTAAGGATACATTTAAATAATTGATACAAAGAGGATGTAATTAATTAATTAATTATTCGATACAAAAAATGATACAATTGATTCTATATTTTTTGTCACATTTTAAAGTTACTTAATCTACTAAAAGCAGAGTTCCATGGGATATATTCACTATTTAACAAAAATTAAAACAAAACATTAATATTAAGTAAAATTATTCTCTCATTCATTATCTGTTTCTGTGGGCTGTGCATAAAACATATCCATTTCAACCAGTTTGACCTTACGACTGTACTCCGTGATAACCTTAGCAATTACAATGGGCCAGCTATTGTCCCGGACAAGTGTCGTCGCCACCCCGGACATAGCGGGACATGATCATTGCCATATAAGGCAGAGCAGGCCAAGATATTATATTATTTTATATTCATACAATGCGAATTTAGGATTAAAAATTAACAATGGAATATTCTGGGAGGAAACGCTTGAAAACTTTAGTATAGGTATTAATTTAAAACAGTATTTTTATACGAAAGTCTCTTTTTATGTAATCCTCTTGAATTAAACTACTCTATCCAGTGCTTAACGGGACTTAACGGCTCAAAATGCAGTACTTAGTAGGAACGGGGTTGTTTTTAGTCAGTAAAAGTCTCACACTCCTTTCCGCCTCAGCCAGGCGGGAGAAGTCAATCGACGATTTTAGACAATAACGAAAAATCTAAGTTTTTGGTACTTCATTGATGCCTCTCATAAAACGGAAACTACTATTTTAAAGAAATCCGTGTACGCAATTTATACAATTTATATCGAACTACTTCAATTGCATCCCACTAAAACTATCACAAAACATTTTCAAACAAGATAATGCCTATCCAATGTTTTATCGCATTAAATTCATATGAATAGAGCTTTCATTTAATTTCGCACTTCGCATTTGGAAGATTTCAGCACGACACTGCCGAGTACGCAACCGGAGCCGCACGCACGCAAATGCAATTTGAATGAGATTCGAACCTTATTCGATGTCTGTAACTGGTCTTTGTGAACATCACTAACATTCTATTGAAATAGCTGGCTGCGGTGTGCCGGTGACCATACGCGTGTCACCAGCCGGGCTCGGAACATCTCAATAGGACCAGCAAATAACTAGGAAGAACCTTATTCGCCAACAAGAATGCCCTCTGTCTTTAAGCGGATGCATTTGCGCGCGCTAGCCTCCTCAGATGCCTAACTAGACTTTCGTGCCATACAATTTATTGTACGCACACAATTTAGTATGTAGCAATCACTGAATGGAACTATTGATGTTTATCGTAAACAGTAAAGACAATCGTATAATGAACGATTATAAAACGTTGAGCCAAGTCCATTCAAGCAACAAAAATACGCAACGCCTCCATACTCGATACAATATGTCAACTATTTCTCACATTTTATTAATTACATCCTACTAAATGAATTTATTACCAGCTGCAACGCCCATATTATTAGATATCAGACGATATTAAATTACTTATGATTAAAAGTGTTCACACCTTTATAAGTCTGTCATAATACATGATTATAACGAGCATTTCCTTTTTCGTTGAATAATAGTTACGATTTGCTCGTGACTCGATAAAAATTCCGAACAAAACGGTTCTATGTATATGATATAATAAAAAATTATGAACAAAGCAATATTTGACAAGTCAGAAGTGAAACGGCGACCTTGACATACGTGTCAATCTGTAACGCGTGTCAAATATAACGTGATCCTAATCTACATACAGTCACCTTTCACACCGTAAACACATCACAGATTCTTGCATTACATCACAACATAATATCATCAATCAAAAACTACAAGGGCCATATGCAGATTTTATTCAAATCCAAGTGAGATTGTCGGGCTCACCCACGTGACGATATTCGCATTCGATATTCGCCTTTGAATTTGCGGCGTCAAACAATGAAAGCACATCGACGCCACATAGTTGTAAGGTCGACAATCGTGTATAACGACGTGTCTATTAAAGTGACACTATTTTATGTGTAGTGAAATGCATTAGGTTATTTTGCATACAAAGCGTTATAAATATTTCTTATGGCTAAGTCGTCGTCGCTCGGCGTTTTGAAAGCTCGGCCGGATGACACGCGTCGATACATCCGACTGTATTTTATGCGTCAAAGTGGATGTTAATGTATGTAAAGTTGAGTCGTCTCGTTATGAAATATGGTCCTTGGAGAGAGAGGAGACAATGAATTACTGTGTAACGAAGGTGTATCAGTAGCTTATTTACATTAAGCACCATCACAACGTTTTAGTACGCAATGATAGCTTTAATAGAAGCAGACACTAAAAGCTGTTTAAAACATGTCACATTATCATTACTTATCTCAAGATGACTGTACTTAAAGCAAATGCTACTCTTAGCTTCCTTACGATGCCATTACACCCTATCAATTGGCCCATCAATTCTGTTAATAGTTTAACATTACACAATCGCGAGTCACGTATTCCACAAAAGTGGCAAATAAAATAGGGTCTTAAACAATTAGCATTTTACACCCCACATTACAGTGAGACAAAGAGCAAGTATTTACGTCTAAAACAGTTGATATTTAAATAGGTCCGGGCCGGGCGGAACACTTGTACGATTTGACAGGTGATAGCAGCGGTGCGGTGAAATATTGCTGTTCGGCCGCCGAGCGATACCGCGCAGCTGGCGAACGATTGTGTACGGTACTCGGTAGGGCACCGGGATTCCACTCAGCGTACGCGTTTAGCACGGTATCGGTGACAGCGAATTTATGATTTCCTCAAATGTTGATGAAGGCTCTTAGAAAATATTTCTTCGCCTGGACCTCGTCTCGGATCGAAGGTCCTCCCATCGTTCTCATACGGAGCAGGGATACATATTGTGGTATAGTTACCTAACTAAGAATCGTAAGCTTCCATGGAACTCTTCTATGAGATTTCCATATTCAGTACGACTATTATAACTCCGAATTCTACCATTGTACAATATGATCGAACCCACTTATAGCCTTACATTACACATAAAAACACTCAGAAAATAGCTTTGCACTTGCAACTCTGTAATTCGAAATACAGCCAAGATTAGCTGCCGTTACAATTTGTATTATTTATGCAAACAGCCATCCAACAAAACAAAAGTCGTTTGAATCAGCTGATACAAAAACGGGTTGCCTGATGTTCGTAGGCGGAACACTGCAACCTGTTCCCATTTGTATTACAAATATTTACATCCAATGGATCGATAACCCTATTTACTTTTACAATGTATTGACGGAAGTATCTAGTTTCATCTCGTTCAGTTAAATCGTTTGCTGATTTAGTACAGACTGTAATAGCAGTTTTCAAGAACTCAGATTTTTAACTGTGTTACTAATCCTGTCCTCTTGGGTTTCGATTATAATTCACGTGAATATTATATAAACTCCGTCAAAGCTCGATTTGTCCAGATTATCGGCATGTCCACATATTTGAATCATTGTTACACTTGCTCGATTTTATTAATTACTAGCTACTTCCGCGTGGTTTCACATGCTCTACTCTAGCTCCTATAGGTCTTAGCGTGATGTATTATAGCCTATAGCCATCCTCGATAAATGCGCTATCCAACACAAAAAGAATTATTCAAATCAGACTTGTAGTTACGGACATTAGCGCGTTCAAACAAACAAACAAAAAACAAACTCTTCCGCTTTATATAATAGTATATAAGTATAAGATTAATAACCGTAGAATTGAACTTGAATTCCCAAGTTAAAAATTGTAGTAAATATCTCTGCGACGAGCATCTCCGAGTTGGGTTTTGAATGAAGTGCTCTCTCAACTTGAGCTATTTATTAATGTAATTGTCACTAAACTTACGAATTAAACAATTTGTTCAGGTCTTATAAAAAAGATCTTCTATAAGTTCATCATTATCTTTCACAACACCAGAATGTCCTTTATCTCCTACATTTAGGTCTCTAAATCTTGTAACATTCACCAACTTCACTTCCTCATCAGTTACTCCAAAGAAAACACGACCATCCAACCAGTCTTACATAGCTGATACACCAAATACTACATCACATTTATCGTACGAACAATCCTTGTGGTTTTCTACATAAAATATCGGTAACTAACAGTAGTTGAGTAATACTTAAACATTGGACAATGGACATGTAGAAGTAAGAACTGAGCTGAGGAGTATCAGGTGTGATTTAAGACTGAGACGAAATATTAATCAATTTCCTGTGTTTTGTGTAATAAATATCATAATACATGACAAATGTCTCGCCGTGTACTCTGTTCGTGTGTAAGAGTCCCGGCGTGACGCGAAACTAGTAGAGCCTTCTTCGGATGGTTCAGCTTTCTGATTTTTAAAAGTTTTAATAATCATCGGGCCTGAATTTGAGTCTGGTGTATAGCCAGGTATAGCTGGTCTCTGCCTACCCTTTGTTACGTTTTATTATATTATCATTAAGTAATATAGCCTTCAGTGAAAGCTGCCATCCTACACACGCGCGACGCTAATCTTTGTGCGCGTGCGCCTTAATTACACTCATTTGAATATACTAGTTCTGAATTTGAATTTGAAATTGTTGATTCATTGTTTGAAGATGTTGAGTTTGATGAGCGTCGTTTGTTAGTTTCTCGCCTTCAGATTGAGTTAATAGATAATTAAAAATAATTGTTTAATAGATAGTACCAATATGTGAAGAAAATTTTTGTTTTGTAGTCAATATCTTCTCACAAAACTTCTGTTTTAAACAAAAATAGAAAATATACAACATTTACAAAGAAATTCAATTATGTCGACCAGACTAGGTCTATCTAACTTCAATGTGAGTGACTTAGTTTCGTGTAACAAAACCTAAGATGCCTTTGTAACGGAACTGGTTGAACCAGGCAGCAACGTCCATGCTAAATTAGAGGCATACGCTCCTTTGAATCCCCCTCCCCCCTTCCCCCTAGTCTTACGTATCAAACACAATTTGTACTTTGTAACGCAATAAGGCTGGTTTTCGCAACATTTCTATTCAATAGACCACTTAGTTAGATAAACTGGTATTTATTATTTTGTTTCTAACTGTCCCCGCTTTCGTGCTTTCGATTTTAATGATATTAAGGAAAAGTGGTTGTTGTATGTATGTTGGTATCGATATTTTACGAAATTAGTTCTAACACTTTATTATTATGTATGTTTATATTCGTTGAATACGCCTGTGCCTTCCGTTTACGCCTTCGAGCCGCCTAAAATGACAAAAAACATTGGGTAATCATTGATGTTGTAGTAATTTAAGCTTAGCACAAGTTAATCTCTTAAGAAAAAACCTAAGAAGAAGACTAGATCTTAGTCCTTAAATTTATGCTGTAGCTTATGGCAGTAGTAACTTTTTTGCAATGAAGGAAGTATTAAAGTAGATCCTTAATCGACTTTGAATCGTAATAAATTATCGAGAAATCATGAATTCATGTCACGTTGCCTTGCCTTTATATGTAGACACCAAGCATGGCAGATGACGCCTAAAGCTATGAATATAAAAACTCATACAGCATCTCATTATCCCTCTATGTTAGACCAGTGATAAGTTGCCTCTTACTACCTTTTCTTATACAGGTAATGTAAATGGTATCGATACAACCAAAATGGTATCGATAAATTGAAATCGAATCGATATAGCTAAAATATCTTAATGCCCATGTAAGATACGTTTTTACTTATAGCTCAGCAGTTAACGATTCAGCAAATGTATCATAATGTCCACATAAATCGTTCATTCCATGGTATCCATTACACACATACATCACATGTGACATCACAGCGTGTGAAGTAATATATGAGCAAGAGATAATGCGAAAAATGTTACAATTAACAAATAAAAGTATATCATTGCCAACAAAGAATTCTAAGGTAAATAAAATTAAGTCATTAACGAGATAACAATCGAAGTGACATATTAATGAATCATGGATGCAATCGTAAGTTATCCCGTGGAACGCGAGGTACAGACGTCGACGCCGACGGACCTGAGTCACAAGCAATTAACGTTTCTATTGTAAACGTCACTTATGTGCGATTGTCGTATATTTCAATTTGACACATGCAACCTGTATTACGTGCGAACGCATGTTTTAATGTAATATTAATGTGTCTCTGTATGGAAGGTGAGTTTTGCAGCGCACTCGACTTTGCCTTATCCGATGACCCACAAGCGCAAAATTTTTTCTTGTCCACTATCTAGTGTCACACAGTCTCTCGTTAACTCCTGTAGTTCTTGTGTCGTTTTCGTCCGCGTCCGGTTTTTGTGGTTTAGTTGGGAAGTCTGCTGTGTTTTATTTTAATTATCTTTCTACAGCAATAATTAGTCCAGTTCCATTAGATAAAAATAATTTACAACCGTCGTGTTGTAATAGAAATATATTCTCAACAATGATTAACTTCCCTGTAAGCTGCCTACAACTTTATTCTACACGCAGCTAACCTCACACGATTTAAACTATCATTTCAATGGGTTCTTTTCTTTAGTATACCACCACTTCTTCATTGTTATTACCACTAACATCATCTTCTGCATCCTTTCGATGTTCATAATTTTCTTCACTTTATTATGGATTTTTTCTCCCATCACATTCTATAATACCTTTAGTCTCCCGCTCCTCGACTAGATTTCGTTGTAGAGGAGTCCGGGCAAACTTGTGTACATATTAATAAACTCTCAGTATTTGTGTTGCCAATTACTTCGTAATCGAATAATTCTTCGGATAAGGAAAGTGATTCAATGTATTCAGAGTTAATTGACTGGTCAGTTAAATTATGAAATACCATTTGTAATTTATCATTAATGCAGCAATTTTTAGTTGTTAAGCCCTTATTACTTAAGCTGAATTTCAACCAGAGAGAAACACTATAAATATTTAATCACTGAGCCTAGATTATAATCATCGTAACTCCGAACTGCCTATCACGTTCAACTTAGCACGCTAAATGTCTACAATTTGGTCTACTGCTATAGCAAAGCTGTCAACAACTAAACTGTTTAAAAAATTTCGGGTTTTCGTGATAATCTTTAAAACTTTTAATAAATCTTAATATTTTTAATCTAGGTAAACATTCAAAGTGCTCTAATTCATCGTAAATCCTATAGTACCCCATAAGATAAAACTGAAAGCATTTAGCAAAAACGTTTTTAATCACATAAACCACTGAACGATTAACGAACTAGTGAGTAAATATGCAAATTGTTATTACCCAGTTAATCTAATGTTAATCAACAATTTATTTATAAGTTCTATAAAATTACTAAGTAGATAAACGGTAATAATTTATAGGCAATTTAACGAGCATTTTCCTAAATTCCATGTACATGTTAGTTTAATCCATCAATCAGTGTATCTGTTTGGTTTAACAAGAACTCGTAAACTGTGAGTGAGTAACGCACGTCGACCATCGATTTACCCAATTAGAATCGATTTAGGCGACTTCAGTTTGTGTCGAAAATGCGATGCTTAAGAATAGAGTGCAATGCACTGCGTGTTTTGTACGGGCTGTATTCAACTTCTTGCGATAAAAAATCGCAATGTATTTGGAAGTTGGATGATACATAATATTTCGTTTCCAGAATGTACTTTTAGTAGTACAAGTTAGTATTGTCGTCGTTCATGTTGTGACATCTTCTACATAGCACGCATTGCAATGTAACCTGCTCAAAATATGGTTGCTGTTCGAAAAACGTCGAGTTTGACCTAATCGTTAATGTATCGACTGCCATGTACAACTGACAAATTAGACAAATTTTGTACAAACTAATCGATCTTAGAGTTATTTTGCTTGAACAGCTGACATCGCCTTGGTTCGGTTTTTGTTGACATTTTAATTGCATATTTAATTACTTAACTGAGAAGTGGCTTCATCGTAATTTGCCCCTAAGGCTGACACGTGTGACGTATTTTAAAATAAACGACGCATTAAATACCTGTGTCAGAATTATGGTTAGACAAATATTATGGAGAGACATTTATTATTAGATATTATTTTAGTTGGTCGATATTCTTTGGCAGCAGTACAAAATCTGGAGTTATACTCTACCTACGTCTTACCCAGACCTTCTGCCCAGTATTTATCAGTAAATAATCTACGATGAATGCTTGAGAATTTATATACCTCTATAACAGTGCAGGTGACACCAACCGTAGCAAAGGGCTGGAAGAGGGTAAGAACAATACTCATTAAATTTTTCTGAGGCATTCATAACATTACCGGGAAGTAATGTTAACCAGACTCAATTTCATAATATCTGCACCATAGTTCTCAACCAAATTCCAAACATCATCCATTTCGCAAATAAATAACTTGGAGCATAAGTAGGAAACACGTCTGGACTCTGACGTTACTTACTAATACACTAAAAACAAGTGAATGTGCATTCCTGGCTCAACTTGGCTTATGACTGTGTTAGGATCCTTATATAGGATCCGTATGGGTCTCGATGACCAGCCAGTTCTCATCCAACAGTGATGAAACACGATCACTGGAATACGTTCCACGGTTAGAGAATCTACACGAAAAAATAATGTACTGCTGCGTTTATGGAGTTTGTTTTTTTTGTGGATAAGGCTTTGGTTGTACTGTTAGCGATGATTTGACTTTCGTTTTCGCCAACACAAGAGCCTAAACTTTGTTTGTATATATTTTGTATATATTTTTTAAAACCAAAGCACGGCAACAGTACACGATGTGACGGATATGAGCTCCTATTGTGGCTTGAAACTAGTCGCTAGAGGCGAGATAACCGCGCACAAACATACATTCATATACGTCTGTGGCGACACATGTCAAATGACAGCGTAACAGCTCAAACAAATCAACGCATGACGTCAGAAAATCCTACATCGCACATATGAAGTTTACATGCGAATTAACACGGATAGAAAATCCCAACGAACAACTGTTGGGCAGAAAGCCCGCCAGGCACGATCACCTGGCCTGGTCGGAGGATCCTCCTTTTCCGATCTTAGGGAACTATACTCTCTGTTCCCTAAACGTCAAACTAAGAATCTTCTGTTTTGAAATCAGTTAAAAGTTGTCTCAGAATTTTAGTACCCTTAACCTAAAACCACTAATTACGCTCTTAATTAAACTATCAATGACTATAAAGTTCACAATCGCAGCAACTAACATCAGGACCAATGCCCAAACCTACACCGTCTCTCCCATATAGAGTAGGCGGTGCTGATTAGCCGAGCGAATATAGCCTTTAATTACAATGCAATTAAACAGTCAACTGCACTAATTGACTCGATAACATCTTTAGCCGCGTTCGCTGAGGTGCGGTATGTTTTTTGCAGCTAGCGATACGCGGCAAAAAATATGTTAAGTACACACTTTTTAGTGGGGAAAGGGTTCTGTACGTTTTTTGTATAGTGTTAATCAATGTTAGGTATGTATATCGGTTGTTATGTAATTTACTACATGAGAGCGGTGTAGTAAGTTAGTTGTGAGTTACAAGTTCCTTTTATTATTCATTTATTTCTTAGCAATAGAAAAAAATCTACCCCCATCAAAAGTCAGATTCCACAACGCATATCTATTGAGCAACAAAAAAACTACAATAAAAATATATTTTTTTCTTTGTAGCAGTTTAAATAAAATTAAATGTTTTTATAATAACTATCGTGAGACAATTAACTAAAAATCGCGGGCTACTCGCGTGAATATACTACTCTGCACGCTGCAAGCTGCGCAACATCGCCGCGACCGCGCACGCTGCTCATGAGGTAGAGCCCCTACGTGGCTCGAAACTAGTAGAGCTTTTCTCAGTATATTCAGATGATTAACCCGCGATTTTTACTTAATTTAGTATATCTAAATATAGTTATAATAAAACTGTAATTAGACTTAAACCGCTACAACGTAAAAGCATCTGATGAGATTTTTACAAACTTTTACTTTTAAGGATACCCCAAACTAGGGTTTACTTCTTCGTCGCGAGCATTGAAATATATTATATATCACTCTATCACCTATATCATGGTTTTTTCATTTGTCTCAGAGAACTCTAAAAATGTGTCAACTGCCTTCCGTTACAGTTAGAAGAAAATGTGTTTTTTTCTGACCACCCACTAATTAGGTCGAGTGTTCGTCTTGCGTAGAAATTTTGTAATGTATCCTCCGCCTTATAGGGGACTGTTATAGAATCCGACTGACTTAGACTCATTCTTTGTTGATTGCATAATGTTGTGGTCGCGATTCTTAGTAAAGTTAACTATACAAGCAAAGTTTTTAGATGTATTCAAAATGTTAACTTGATCTCACCTGACGGTGTATCATTTTCATTAGATGAGATGAAATTTGGGCTCGTAAATTTAAAGCTCATAGATCGACGACACAAATCCTTGGGACGTCAATGCTGTTTGAACACTTCGACAATCAACGTTCGTACATTACCCTCGTTCCTGTTAAGCTAAATAACTGAATTTGTATACAAAACTTGAATAGTAAATGATAACTATAAAATAATAGAACTGCTATTAATTACAAAACTAATTTTCATTATGTATTTTTGTAATTTCTATGAGCCCTAGCTAGGGCTCAAATCTAAAATCAATGGCACTTATTGAAAGAGTATATAGAGATCACATCAAAGTTATCGAAACTCACTCTTGTTTCACTCCTAAATGCCCATAAATCATAATTGGGATGATGACAGGGTATGAAAATTAAAAATCTAATTAGTCCGTAAGTTATGTAATTAAAATCCACGTATTTTTTTTATTGTGTCGTATTGTAAAACAATACTTAGATAAAACGAATCAAAGTTTAGGAGTGGGGGCTAAAACGTCATTTTTACGTATAAAATCTGCCTACATAGAAGGGACGTCACGCGACATTTCAAATCAATATATCGTCTAAAGTATTCGTTTCTGTAAGAAAAGAAAAAAAAATACGTATCTAATGTTTTAAAATAATCTACCAGACGGACATTAAAATAAAAATTAGGCATCTACCCTATTATTCACTCTCAATCTTGGGTACTGACAGAACTGCAGCCCAACGCCTACACCACATACAATAATGACACATTTTCTTCGAAATGGAATTGTATCGGGACATAAATATATGACGAATAAGGTAAATTACAAAGATAGTCACAATAAAACATTGTGTTTATTGTATTATTGTCAATACTAACGATGTAGGTAAATCATTGTATCAATAGCGAGGTAACTGCTTAGTCCTTTAACAGGTTCTGTTTGATGTTAGCCGGTGTGTAAACAGTCATAACCGTAATATTTTATATGTTTTTCCCGTAGTTTATTTCCTTTCTCTATTTTATGTCTAATGGCCGATTTTTCAATTAACTCGTCGAGTACCGTCATTATAGACACAATTATAGAACAATAGGTTGCGGTCACCAGCGACCGCTTGGTGTTTGACAGTTTAAATCAAATCGACCCTTTACGGATTACAGCGTTCGATATTTTTTATCACAGGAACACTTTTTAATACTTGAAAACTGCTAATGGCAATTTTATTCTACAAATAATAAATAGCTGAAAATTAAAATTTGCTTATTGTCACGTTGTATACTAACTAACATTAAAAAAATGAGTTAAAATCTCAAGGACAAATCAAATGAAAGAAATTTTGTTCTAAACTACACGATTAGCTACACCCGATATTTCGTGACTTGTCATTTAGATTAGACTCCCCAATACTTGATAAACACTCTATTCCCTAGATCTCGAAAATAAGATCTCAATCACATACACATCTTCCAGCAATATTCCTTCAAAAACGTATCGAACCGTACCGACAAATCAAATCACAAAAGCCTACTTAACTACAAACTAGTCTTCAAGAACCCTAAAATCCTTCTTCTATACGAAAGATCCTCTTCCAAGTACATCTCAAAAGGAAGGAACGTTCCCGAACATTATCCCCTAGCTATTCCTGTCTGTCGCCTGTCGTATTTACCAGCACCTTATAGGAGTCCAGGAAACCAACCGTAAGACACAACGGCTACGCATCAGGGTATACATAACCAGTTTATCATAGTCTCACTGCCTATGAACTGTCCGCACGTTTAAAGGTCAGTTTATACTGGTCATGCTTAGCTTGATGTGTAGTTGTGGGTACACAATGGCGCAGTGGTCGCAACACGGCACATGCTACAAATAAGATCGCGGGCGACACGTCATGCGGATTGCGGAGATTAGGTCAGTTTGTTACTCCCTGTTAGGATGAAGCATTCGGACCCACATCTAAGTTTTAAAGCTAAATGGTAATCGTAATGGAGAGCGTTTCGTGTATTTCTATTCAATTAAAAATAGGTTAGGTTAAAATGAACTTTGCTTCACATTAGTAATCACTATTTCTTCTAGTCATGTCATGTCCGTAAATGACCTGCAACAGTCCAAACAACATCTAGATGTTGATGTTGCCTTTAATGACAAAATTTAATCTTGGTTGCTAGCTAATTTTGTTTATTTAAACTATCTGTGGTGGTATTTTTGGATCGACAATGTTTGACAGAATATAAGTCCTCCCTTTGGACTTAACTAAGTGATGCCTAAACTAAGTGACCATAATAAGAGCACAGATACAGGGCACACGAGTTCGCGTGCCGTTGCGACAGTGCCGCGCCCAAC
Organism: Spodoptera picta; assembly: GCA_038387885.1. NCBI lineage: Eukaryota > Metazoa > Arthropoda > Insecta > Lepidoptera > Noctuidae > Spodoptera > Spodoptera picta. The sequence goes on along the minus strand of JAZHFQ010000100.1, from coordinate 933,303 downwards.
CACCAGTACCACCAGTGATGTGCGTGCAACAATATCGATCTTATTACATATCGATACATAGCACGCTTGCATCAAACGGCGGCCGAACTCAAGCTACGAGACATCAGGATTCGCGTATTGCGACACAGCCGCGCCCAACTAGTGATGTTTGTAATCCAAACAATACCCACTACATTTTGTATCGATAAATTGGCCACTTATCAAATGTAGTGACTTAATAAGATGAACGATCTAAGAGTAACCTAGTGAAGTGCGTTCATAAATACTGATTACGTTCATCGATATTGAATGCACTTATCAAATAGAGTGACCATGCTATCCTAAGACACACGAGTTAGCGTGTCATTGCGACAGCGCCGCGCCTAGCTAGAGATGTGCGTGTGTACAATATCGATGTTATATCGATCGATACATTTCCGCATCGACCGCCATTCGTAACGGTCTCTGTTTCCTGACCAATTGCTCTTGTTTCTATTGAATCTTTGTTACGTGTATTATGGTCGATATCTATTCTGAATGCACGCGAAATATTTATCGCACATTCTTGTCTAATGTTATATCACATTGTAGACTGTATCAGTAGGAATTTCTAAATCTTATGCCATGACCATGCCATGCCACTGCCTTGTACCGTGGCAGGTAATATCAGCGTAACCTCTCTCCTACTTGTCGAAACAACACAATAAAGACGTTTATCTGTTTTGCATTTCTTTTTATACAAGCTTTTATTTAGTTTCACCTGCCTCGTTGTCTGTTTGTCTTAAAATTATAATAATTTAGTTAATTTAGCCACAACACTACGAAACAGAGCGATAGCACAATTAGATGTAAGTATACGCAACAGTTGCGCACTTGTCGACTGCCCCCTTTTCACGGAATTTTTACAAAAAACCAACAAATACTAAGTATCATGATTATTTGTAGTGTTTTCTTGATGTTAAGTCTTGTAATCATGTCGCGGAGAACCTAACGGGTAACCGGGGCTCCGACTCGACGTGCAGGAGAAGGAACGGGGTGGTTTTTAGTCAGTAAGAGTCTGACACTCCCTCCCGCCTCACCCAGGCGGGAGCAGTCATTCGATGATTTTCCCCCCTTAAAAAAAGAAAGAAAGTCTTGTAATCATTGTATAATTAATTGTTTTATTTGTTTTTAAAGTGTTGTATAAGACACGCGGTTAATATTTGATTGGATACCTTATATATGTTAATCTGTAAGGTGAATGAAATAAAGCTTTGATATTATCGATAGACTAAGAACTTTTAACTTTATTCTTTTTTTAAACGTTGCCCCACATTAAGGTTTTCTCCTACATCGTGGGTGCGTTTACAAATATGCAATTTCATAAACACTACACCCAGACCCGAAAGAAAATCTAATACGTTAGCAAACGAAACATAAGTAGAGGTACTTATAGGAGAAACATTATCACAATAATTAAAGTCCTTTTACAACACATTGTTCGCAATTATTTATTTATATATCATAACTAAGCAATGTCATAACTTCATAATATTTCTGATTTCTATATTATTAAGGATATACCACTAGGTAATGGAATTACCTAGTGGTATATCGAGCTGTCGATGAGTCGCTTATGGTGTAGTGGAAAATTATCGATTTAATTAATAGATATTTTTCCGATTTTTGTCGCAATTGTAACCATTGTAATAAATTATTGTACAATTGTAACATTTAGGCTGGGTGTTTTTTTCTATCGCGATGGAAATCCTCATGGACTTCCCACCCCCACGTCGTAGGGACGACGAGGGAGCGTGCTGGACTCTTAACGACTAAAACCACCGCGGTGTTTCTTCACTGCCTGTGACCGTGAGTCGGGTTACCCTTACGGATCACCACACTAGGCTGGGTTGCACCAACTTACTTTAACTATAACAAACGTCAAAATTTCTGTTAAAGCATTGCTTAGGTCAAAAATATGTTGCATCAATTGACAAATTGTTGAATGACGTTATAACTTTAACTATAACTGTTTAAGTTAGCGTTACAGTTACTGTTAAATTTAACACTAACCACATAATACTATAACTACTTTCTGTGGTGCAACTAAGCCTAAGAGTAAAAGATGATTTTGTCATTTATTTATTTATTTATGTAGAGGTACACCCATTCAACACAGAGGACAACACATATATAAAAACAGAGTACATAGGCCCCACATATTCCAACTGGAATCTCTTCCGTGTCATTAACGTGGGACAGAATATTTAATTAGCTAATTAATATCCGGTATGGATTGTTGTACTTACGAAATTAGTACATCCGTAGTTGTTTCTCAGAGGCGACGCCTTGACCAACTGTAGTCCGGGAGGTTTCTATTTGAAATCCAAACATAGGTTTGTTTTTTTTTTGCCACAAACGATTAGCAAAAACTGCCACTATTACCTGTAGATGAACGAGATATAGAATCCAGGGGTAACACTAAAATTATCTCAGACTAAATATCACTTGTAAAAAATTAAATTATTTATTATCTACTTTACCCATTCGAAAACTATGTTACGACGTATATGTATTAAATTGTTCTAATATAAAAGTTATACTGTTGTACCTCTACTACTGTTTTGTTAAATTGAGAAAGCAAACAATTAATACAAATGTAAGTAACTAAACCATACTTGATGGTCTTAATGGCATTGAAAACAGTCAAAATTATGTATTTTGATCAGATAATGATCGGCTTCTTATTTTTAGTTAGTACTAAGTAGTCACTGGAGTATTATAATCGTTGTCTAGACGGTCTACAACATTAGCTAGTAGGAAATGTCTCAGCGTCTGAAGACAAACGCAGTAATCAGTAGGTGCACCGCCCACTACGAGTGGTTGCACTAACCATCATTTCAATTAGCCACACTAAATGCGAGGGCGGGTAATCAGCACATAGACTATTGCTTTCACTCTTCGAACTGTGATTAGCGTGATAATAATAGGAAGACCGAAGAAACAAAACGCATTCATTTACTAAATATGTGCCGAAAGATGTAATACTACAAACAATAAACATGAACAAAAATGTGACCGTAAAACATGGCCTGACTACTAGAATAGTCTATGCCAAATACTAAGTGTAGTTTGTAACTACATTTTACTACAATATACAATATAGTTTTCTCCAAATTAAACCTCATGCACTAATACAAACAACCAGCAAGACCATCGAATTAATTTCAATGTATATTGTTTCTATCAATTGAGATGTAAAAGGAACTAATAAACTACAATCCGATTTCGTAAGCTATAATCAATCTGGACTTGCCCAATGCGATAACTAGATCGATCCTAGCCGAGAGACATCCGCAAAGTTCCCGAGCATACGTCATAACTCATAAGTCATAACCACTGCTCAGATATAGGTAATTAAAACGGATGTGGCTCGTAAAATTATCATTTCTGATTTATCTAAATCAAGTGGGTGGAGACCGTTGTTGCTAATCAGTTGCTGACCAATTACTCCATATAATATTTTAACCTCCATTCTTTACAACCAATGACAATTCCCAGAATACACACAGTTCTCGTAATAAAATTACGCGCATGACTGGCAGTTTATAATAAATTGTCAACTCATATCAATTAAGCGACCAACTACGCAATAAATTTGCTCCATTTTCAACTGTAACTCCATCGTCATAATGATAAATAGACAAAAAAACAAACATTAAGCACTGCATGAAAACTTAATAACGAGCCGAATCGATTTCCTGACGTTTTGTCACATCGCAGTCTCGAAATTAAAATGTTTCGCGGTCTCATTCTCATGATTTCAATTGAAAAACACATGTCAACGAAAAGTTAATGAAGTTCTTAACGACGACGAACGGACAGAAGGTAAATTTATAGCCGTACTAATGACCAGCGGGGGCAGAAAAAAATAATATAAGAACAAGTCGAGATTTAATTGCACCGAGCGAAGCTGCGTTGAAGCACGAGCATTGCAACAAAAATTTGTATCGATATAGTATAATTAATTGTGCCTACAATAATTGGTAAAATAGCCATTCAATTGTTTTAATTCTGTCCGTATTTAATGTTCATTTAAACCAATAAGACTGAATCGTTACTTAAATGATAATAAGTATGACTGCAGAGCTTTGAGCTCTTCAATAGTGGCTGCGAGTACTAATTAATTGTATTTTTTAATGTAAACATATTGTGCCCTATTACCTAAGAAATAGAGATCACAAGTACCTACGACACATAATGAATGCGACAAATTGTCTCTAACCCGAGCGAGATGGTCTACATAAGTTGATAACGACCAAACATTTCAGCATTACCATCAAGAATTTGTGCAATATATCACATGTTGCATTTAGTAAGGGCCACTTGACCACTATGACATTTGCAAGGGCCGGCTAATAAGACACATTTCTCATGTAGGGGTGTACCCACGATTGTGTAAAACGGGACACCGTGGCGCCTTGTGCGGGAAGGACGGACAATGGCCGCGGTGTCAGCCCGCGAGCTCGGCTTACATGGACATCAAATGTGGGCGGAACATGCTGATAAACTTAGACACACACTTTAGTCTCGTTTTAATTCTCAGAATCGAAAATGTTATTTATACGTTTGTGAGGTCGTAAAATAAACGTTATTTTGCATCCGGTTGTTTTATTACAGCGCTACTTGTCAATTATACGGTGAAGTATATATCGCTCCAAATTAGCTGTGGTAAAACGTAAAACACATATAATTGTAGATTTTTGGTAATAATGACCAGTTACAGAAGAGGTGGCTAATGAATTACAATTATCGCCGTAATTGGCAGTAAACCTTTGATGCAGTAATAAAAACATAAATTAACATCTCCATAGGTACTGCTAATGGAAGTGATAACTATGACATCTTAATAGGAATGTTGTCAGCCATGAGAATTTAACATTACACATCATACGTGTTTTTTTAAATACAATAAAATGTAAAGATTTTTTTGTACAAACAGCATTGTCTATTTTACGTTTTCATTATTAAATAATAAGTAAATCCCAATTATAATGTTTTAAAACCTTATTAGTATTTTGTTGCGAATACACCATTTCATTCCCTTTGTCGATACCATGTAACCTAACCCTAAGACATGGAGTGGGCAGCGCAGTGACTACATGTCGCGATAGTGTCGCGAGATTCCTAGCAAGCAAGACCTTATTGAGAATGTACGCGAAGCAAATGCAGCGTGGTCACATCACTATTTTATTTATGTTCAACGTTTATTAAGATTTAGAGAATTCATACTTTTAGCTTGAAAGTGAGTTTATTCTAAAGTTAATTTTGTTTTTGATTGAATTATGCTATCAATTAATTGATCATTATAAGATGCGGTAGATGAACGTAATTCGCTTGAGGTGCGGTTTCTTATCCTAGACAATGAGGCGTGTCAGGGACCGCGCTCAAGCGGCCACTTAATCCTCTATTATAGGGTACCGAGGTGCGCGCGCGCCGCGACCGGCCGCTCGATAATGAGTGTAATTGCACTATCTGTGTCCTTGTTCCGTCCTTGCTTTCACTGATAACGCCGCTCGCTCGAGGTTATCACTTATATAATAATGAGTGATTAAAATCTACCAAAAGGTTAACCTTTTTTACTGACCCTTGCGCCAGTGATCTGATTTTTGACATTTAATATTGAGGATCGATTGCAAAGTTTTTATTGAAGTCACATTTTTCAAGAACGTCATGTGTGTCAACTTTCGAATTTTTACTTCTTACCTCATATTATTGACTTTAAAAGCTATTATTGTGAGAAAACTTGTTCGGCTATTTTCGTAAATGTTCGGTTAATCGTTTACATTTTGTAACGGCCCGTGCAAAGTTTATAGTTTGTAGGTCAACAGTGTCTACGGTACGTATAATATGAATGTTTTTGATAAAGTCTTCACCAATAGCGTGTTTGTAGACATCGGAAAACGCTTCTGATTGGCTCTTCAGCATCGTGTCCTTTTAAACTCACGATTCACATTAGACACAAGTAATCATTGGTGGATTCGCAATTAATCGAGGCATTTAATACAACCTGTGATATCTTTGCTTGTAACAATTTAACTAAGTCGCATTATTCTGTGTAGCTTTGTACCTTTGTGTAAGACAATGTAGATGTTTTTATTTAATAAAGAAATGCCTAATTTACTGGAGAACCAATACGACACATAACCGTAAGAAGAACATTTCTTGGGAAGGTATATAACACGGCAAATATTTTGTAAACTTCTGAACGAAAGTCGCGGAGAACCTAACGGGTTACCGGGGCTCCGGTGCTGTGCAGGAGAAAGAACGGGGTGGTTTTTAGTCAATAAGATTCTGACACTCCCTCCCGCCTCACCCAGGCGGGAGCAGTCATTCAATGAAAAGAAAAATGATTAAATCAATACTTTATAAGTACCCAGTACTGAAAATTCCTCTAAAATAAATAAAACTTCAAGACAGAACTTTAAACGCAGTCTAAAAGTTCCACTTATTTTTCCCAATAAGAAATAACAGACTATCAACGCCACCTATCACATGGAAACGGAAATACCCAAGCATTTTACAAAAGCGCCCAGGGTTTTTACAAAAACGACGCTACAGGGTTTAACTAAAAACTAAAAGGGTATTCCCATAGCACTAGCGAATTTGTCCAAAACGGTAAATACACAATTACCTTGTGTCATTTAGAATTCTGATAGTCCAAATTTCCAGGATAAACCGATTTGTCTGTTAATTTTTCCGGTGACTAGGTAGCTTTATTCTGAGTTTTTAAATTGTGATGAAAACATGATGAAGGTTTAAGACTGTGCGGTAAGTGCGTTATTACCTAAAGGGATAGGTAGCGGTGTAGCTACTTCACAAGTGTTACTCAGACGGATAGGCAAAGTTGTCTATTTAATCACATTGTTATCGGTAGCGAGCTTATAGTGGAACATAATTTTCTATTGGTTGCCTTGTTGGCCGAGTGGTCGCAAGTGCGACTGCTGGGCAAAAGGGTTCGATTCCCGGGTCGGGCAAAATATTACGTGGTTTTTTTTAAATCTCAATAGTAGCACGGAGTCTGGATTTGTTCCCGGTATATGGCTCACCCCTTATTACATGAGACTCATAACATAAATAAAGAAAATGGGTTTTACATTGTACCGTGGCAGTGATGCCTTGTTCACACTACGCCACTACGTTCACTCTCTCGCTTCTGTGCCAAAATGAAAGTGAGAGAGAACTACTAAATATTCGCTACTCGACTAAATTACTAGCGTCTTGCGAACAAGGCATAAGTGTCGTAATGTGCAACACTGTCCTCCGGGAATAGAAGGCGTGGTGTATGTTATTTTATAATTTTCTATCTAGTAAGTTATGTATGAATGAAGAATATGTATGTACGAAGAAGTATAAAAAGTTATATTTAGTACCAGTACTTCTTATAAAACAAATCATTTATGTTTAATAAAGTAAATAGTAGTTCAAGCCGAAGCCGTTAATACTGAATGGTCTGTGAAACTTTAAAATGTCTACCTCATTTTTTCTAACCAACAAAATATGAACATTTTAAGGAGCCACTCCAAAAATTCCTCGCGATGACTAACATCCTCCTTATCCATCGTATCAAAAGATTAACGTAATGATATTTAAAATCGTGTCACCGCCATCTACCGGCAATTAAGTGCAGACGTGGGAATTCTAGCATTACCCTCAGACAGCAGAGGTCCATCACGACTAAACTTTATTACATATTTGTGTAATTCGAGTGTCGTTATTACTCCGGCATCCAGTTTGCTAGACAGAAGTTTCTCTATAAAAATTAATCAGTGTGGCTTTGTGTGTATGTGAACAATTTGTACTTATAGGTAAGTATCTACACATTTTGTATAACTACCAAAACCCTTAAATCCCCAAGCAGTCACCGGTGACCGCTTTCAACATTATAGACCTTATTTCCGATGTTTAGAGACTAGTTTTATATAAATAAATTTAGGGGATGATATTGCCGGTATATAAGGCACAATAAAAAATTATATTTTAAGGGTTCCCAAAAATAATACAAAATAAATGTATTGTATTTGTTTTATTTTTCAATGCGTTTACAATATTTAATAGTTTATTTTTTAATTGAACTTGAAATTAAATAGGTACAGGTGTACTTAGCATACAACTTTATTGTGTAACGTTAAAACCTTAACGAACTAGTGCCTTCAAGTGATATGATTACAAATATCTTACTTTACAGGTATCAAATGACAGGTCGTGTGACGTCATCTATTCTTTGTTTTTCTCTTCAAAGTCTCAAAGACAATGGATTGCTTATTGTTACTACTTAAACCTAAAGGTAGGCAAAGAATAGTCAAGTGATCGAAATTAGTTTGCAGAAAATCTTATGAAGATATTTTTCTTACAGTATATTACATTTTACTAAAGATACGTTTAAGTTTAATACGATGTTTTATTGTTATAAAGTATCGCTTAAATCTTTGAGCCTCGATTTTTTTTATATAAAACAGATGATATGCATGTCATGTGTCGCAAACCTTCTATGTACAACAATCGTGTAAATAACAAATTTAACAAAAATATTATATTAATAATTGATCTAATCACGCAAATAAACTAACAATTACATCTGAATAAATTGCGTATTTATTTTTACTTCCAAATAAATATTTCCGAATAAATTTTGGGTTACTTATAAAAAACTTTGGTAGCTTCCTTCGACTAACTAGCAACCTCCATATTAATATATTTTTTTAAGTAATTTTTATAAATTTACAAAATATAATGAAATCAATCACCAATACCGTGTTTCTGTATCAATATTTTATCGACGTCAAATTAATCTGTGTTTAAAAAATATAATTTATGATAAAAATAAAATAAACCTAATTACTATTAGCATACGCTCCGAAATAGAAATAGCTCAAAAATCGAACAAATTACATGATATTTTTTAAACATCAATTAATTATCATTTACTCTACTTTACATGATAACAGACAAAACAGGTTTATGTACAATTATGATAGAAAATACGTTTTAAGTCAACCTTAAATCACAAGATATGAACTAGGAACAAATATTTAAGTTATCAATAAAACGATTCTCTTAACAAATCTACACATTTTCTTAATTTAATTAGAGTGATTTGTCATGTCGCTTAAATTAATGCAGATATTTCTCTAGTCAAACCTTTTTACAATAAAGAAGTTTTATCTAATCTTGTCAAACAAATTGAAAACCGTAATGAAATACTCTTCTTAGTAAACTAGAACGCATTCTACGTGCCACTAGCGTATTTAAGTACTTAGGCGTATTTTGAAGAAGCTAAAGCACAAACCAAATTTTACAATTAATTTAACTATAGATTTGATGAACATTTTTTAATGAATCCATATCTACTTTAATATTATACTGCTCTCGTTGTGAACTTTAGAGAGACATCACTATGTACGTAATACACACCCACACTACTTCGTATCCTCAATAATTGTAGCTGCTTACTTATTTACAACGTCCCTACATTACTGTTCAGTTCACTGGAGAATGATATTTCAAACCTTGAAGCATTTATACTGAACAAGACATAATCGTTATAACAAAGGGCCTTGGGATGTGGCCGCATCACTAGATAATGTATCAAGACCATTATGTCGTTTCCAGTGTATTTGCTGTAAGGTTTAGCACGTATCTCAGTTGAAAGGCTGCGTCCATAGCGGTGGCGGCGGTGGCAGCTGGTAGGTCGGTGGCTATGTGGAGATAGCGAGCGAGGGACGCGGGCCGTGCGTGGTGTGCGCACCGTGAGCTCCATGCGGGGGTGTCGCCGCCGGGGACCGAGCGCCCGGGGAGCACGTCACCTTACCCATGAACGATCGAATATCATCAAAGTATGCGTCCTCCCTTTCAGTATCTGCAGAACTAGGAGAATCTCCACCTTCAGCCTCGTGCTTCTTCAAATGACGATCGAGATTCGTCTGCTGACCGAAACATCTCTCGCACAAAGGACACCGGAAAGGCCTTTCTTTGTTGTGAATATTTCTCACGTGTCGCTGAAGGTTCGATGAGATCGAGAACGAACGCTCGCAGTACTTGCACTTGTAAGGTTGCTCGCCAGTGTGTGTTCGTAGATGGCGAGTCAGGTTTGCACTCCTTGGGAAGACTTTCCCGCAGAACTTGCAAGCATATCGGTCACGCAGCTTTCCTGATCCTGTACTAAGTTCTTGAAACTTAGCATATGCGCTAGGTTGCCTATCGGGTCCGTCAGTACCGAGAAGTGGGGATAAAAAATTGAATGGGCTCGGAACATAGGGCGAGTGTGAAGAATTCAAAAGCGATTCTGAAGAATGAAAAGATGGGAATCGAGGCCTGTACATGGCGTCTATCAGATTGGTGTGCTGCGGATGAACAGGCATGGGGAATGCAAGTGGTGGTGATACAAGCTGCGGTGGCGAGTCCTCTCTCTTAGGTTCTACTCCTTCTACATCGACATCTGTTGTGTCATTCTCGGGAGTCTTGCTCCTCTCAACTGGGCTTTCAGGAGGTGAATAAGATTTAACTGAGTTGCGAAAGGAACGATCATCAATCTCTGGTTCAGAATCCTTATCATTCTGTTTTCTTGACACCGACAGATCTAATGGCTGGTCACCTTCATCTTTCTTTACATCCTCTTCGACGTCAGAGTATTCGGAAGTCTTATCATCATCAACAATAGTATTCTTCGATAAATCTTTAGGTAGTGGAGACTCAGATTTGTTACCCTGAATGTCATTGTTATTGAGCTTCAGAGAGAAGTTGAACGGAGACTTCCTCTTCATGTCGTCTCTTGAGAAACTGAATGGAACAATCGGTGTGGGCAGTGGCAAAACTGGTGACGGTCGGCGTTGCGAAGATGCCTCCTCACCTGATGGCGGTGATTGCTTGGAGTAAAGGCTCTGCGATTTATTTGGTGTTGCTCTGTCTGAGCTGTAGCTGTCTCTTTTGTTTTCGAAATCCAATTCCTTGGGTTTTTTGTTGTCGTCCATAGAGTTTGAGCTGTCCATACTTTTGACAGACAAGCGGCCTTCTTGTTGTTTGGATACCAAGTTGGCGTTTGACATAGCCATGTCGTGTTCCATCGCGAGTCGGGCCCCCTGCACGTTGAATAGCAGTGGGCTGAGAAACTCGGGTGGGCAAGCAGCAGCGGCAGCAGCAGAGAACAGAGCCGGGTAGTGAGCGAAGGTGTTGTAAGGGAGAGGCAGAGTGGGGCCCCTGTACATGGGGAACGGGTTAGTGCTGTTAGGGTTATTCATCCCGACGTTTTGCAAAGACGGTATCTGGGGTAGGCTCTGAGGGATTTGTCCACGGAGGTTGACGGAGGCAGCGGCAGCGGTGTCGCAGAATCTCTTATGCTTAGTAAGAGAAGCGTATGACGTGAAGGACTGACCGCATTTTCCGCATTCAACAAGGGCTCTGCAAGCGATGTGCATTCGCTTGTGGCGGCAAAGGTTAGAGAACTGGGTGTAAGCCTGGAACACAAATAAACACACCATTAGAAAAAGGTGTAAAACATAAAAATAACCATAACTAAAATAAGTTATTTATTGAAAATTTTAGGTGATATCTGTTTTAGATTTATATTAACGTTTTATGTAATGAAATCGAAATATAGGTTTGTTATTAAAAACATTAAAACTACATTAAAATAATTAGAACCGCAGTTTTAACAAGCATAATGTATGTAATATAAAACAAAGCTCACCTTAAAGCAAACCTTGCACTGGAAAGGTTTGACACTGGAGTGGATGTGTGTGTGCTGCTTCAGTCCTGAGGAGGTTGCAAAGGTCTTCCCGCATTCAGGGCACGCGTGGCTCCTGGCGCCTGCGTGCTGCGCGCGGATGTGGCGCTGGAGGTTGGAAGGATCGGTAAATACCTGAAATAACATCAGGTTTCGCAAACGGTGAAACAAATACCACCGGTTACTTAAACTAAACCCCAACTAATTGAAAATTTTAAACCCAGGGAAAACTGAACCCATTCAATATTGAACAATTAAGAGGAAATTAAATTTATAGAATAATGAAAGGTAATCAAAGTTAAAGTAAATTTTGTAAATGATAGACTGAATAAAGAAAGAGATTTAAAGTATAATAGCGTATTTTTAAAACCCATGTTTTTTCAGGACACAGAAATACAAAAAATCGTTATTCTAAATTACAGTTATATTTCTAACTACATAAAGTATTCAGTGCACACCTTAGGACAGTTCTCGCAGGGGTACTTTCGGATATCAGTATGCGCGAGAGCACGGTGGCGCAGGAGCAGTACTCGAGTGCTGTAAGCTCTGTTGCAGAGTTCGCAAGGAAATGCACCGGCCGGCTGGGCGTGCTCCGTTATCAAGTGGCGATCGAGACTGCAACAAACAACAAGAAAATTTATATAAAAATATCGTTCAGCCGCGTAAATGCCAAGGACGTTAAAATTTCCCCTTGATATTGACATCCGCGTCTGTGTAGAGAAAGTTAGTACGCACTGGGATTCAACTCCAAGGTCGTTTAGATTTAGCTGTTATTCTCAAGGATAGTCACATTCTTTCGTCCTACGGCGTTATTCCTTGTTCAGGTTTTAGTCGTTCGTCGTTATTCCGCAACGGCCAACGCCGTAATTGGTCGTGTTGGGTGATTTCATGCGAATTTAATAACGTAAACTTTTTCCTTTAGTTGAAGATATAGCTTTGTTTCATTTGCATACTCGTTTTGTTTAACAGTGTTACTTTAGATTAACTATGTGTAAGTAATAGTTCGTTAGTTGAGTGTCAGAGAGCATTTTATAAATAGCAGTTCTAATGAGGGAGATATTCTTAAATCAACCCAGCATGGGGTCTCATTCATATCCCAGTAAAATGCAAAAGATAATTTCAAGCTAATATAAAGTGTGAAACAGATTTGTATTAGATACCGTCTTCGTATTAGTTTAACATTTGCATCTGTTTTGTAGTAAAAGAAGCGTTCACCAACTACCCTAGTTTATATCAGTGACACTTTCACAACGGCTGCAATTTAACTTTATTTTATATTGTAATTGTATTTTATCGCATACCACCAACGACTCTATTAGAAAGTGAGGAGATTACGCTAACGAACTTGAATAGAGCACTGCCTATATCGACTATAGGAGCCTACTTACAGGTAAAGACAAAATAATAACATCTTTATGCATAAGGATCGCCCACATGAACATAACTTATACACTAGCCCATACATAATTCAAACATGTTTTCGTTCCCCGCCGTATGTATGAATTCATTTTTGCAATAAATTCTGTATGAACATCCTGTAGCAAAATCCGCACTAGACGCATAGTTTATGAGTTTCAAATCGCTTCCGAGTATTTCATCCATGTGACCCTCATTTTCTCCTATTCCATGTAAAATACTGTTATCACCGTCTCAGTAACGTGTGTCGACACTTGATAGAAAACGTCTATCATTTGCAAAAACGGTCCGAGTGAGTCTCCTTGGCATAACTGGTCTACCGCACGCAACCCTTGCTGCCTCCGGCTATTTTCTAACGCTGCACCTGTTACACCTCGTTAGTCGTATTTTAAAACAAACACAGATTACATCGCTGGTTTTATTAAGGAAATAGCAGTGACTAGTTGTTGCGCGGGCAGATCTATGTCGATCTATTCGAAAGCTTCGTGGTCGTCAAGAGTCCGAGATGTAACGTTTTCACTGGTGCACGGCGGCGGGGCTGCGCCGTATCTTTTAATTAATCTTAGGAATAAAATCTACCGTCAGTAATGGTTCCGTCGCTTACTGTCTGTTCGTCCGTTGCGTTCTCTAACTATTCACCAACTAGACATATGTACCTCTACATCCACGTTGAAATCTGTGTCACGTGTGAACAGTTAGCCAATTAGTAGCGAATTAGAATTATTAGATTCCGGTAATGCAAATAACGAAGAATACCAAACAATCACTTATCGAATCTCTAAATTCCTTTTGATTAATTTGAATCCTTTGAAATGTTTTTTGACTTTCTTCTCTTTACTATGGTTCATCTAGTTACGTACAACAATGAATTAGTACTTTAATTTCCCTCTTTACAATTTTGACATTCTAATTTAAACTAATTATCTTAATCAACTACATTTTGCAACACATGATCTGAGGTACATTGTACACTGTTCAGTAGATTCGTAATCGACGCACGAGCAACAGAAACAACGCATAGCCTCAGGGCTTACTTGCCCAAGTATTTATCTGCGCATACAATCTCAAACTTCGGCCATTCGGCTTTTTTTCATTACTTCATAACATCATCTAAGTAAACGATTCCTTTAGAACAGTTGTATCGTTTAATAGGGTATTGCATCATTCTATAACAATTGAAAGTGTTCCATTCTGTCTGTTCGTTGTAATTGAACATTGATTTGATAACGCTGGGCTGTGCTGTTGCGATGGCGCCATGGAAGGACGTTTTTTTTGGAACATGTTTCTAATATCTTTGCAATAATTTAGAAGAGTGATAATTTTGTGATATATTTTCATTTTAAAACATAATTAAATTAAAAATTGTTAAACTTAACATGTGTGGACATATCTTCTTCAGAAGTAAATCTGTGCCGGGCATTTCGAACCACATACTACTTAAACATCGCACTAGAACAATGCTTTTACATATTGACAGACATTTCCCATCTCTGTCCAGTCCTTCGCTTATACTATTAATAAAACATCATTCATAGACAGCGTGTGCTTAATCTACTTACTAGAAACATTACGTCCGCAGTTAAGATCGAAACTGAAACACGCTGTAGACACTGATATCCGCCGATCATAGGAATAATCTACATGTTCACCAATTGATAACATCCAATGAACAACTTTCGTTCCAAGCCGATCTATTAAGCTCCGCCCACACAAGCCACTGTACAATTGAACGCTAAAATGACGCTAATTTTTTCTAAGACCTTATATGGAATAGGAAGCATTGAAAATTAAATATTTGTATAGCTGCAATATACTATGGTCTGGTAGACTGTTGAACTGTTGTCATTCGATAACATGTGAAGAGGACATAAGTAAGCATTGCATGTCAAGAAGCAACGGGTTAATAGTTTCACTATTCAGTTCAAAATCAGTGTCTATAAAAGTACGTTTTTTTTTCATGTAAGTATAAAATGTTTGTTGTTTAGTTAGACAAAAGCGTTGAGCGCCATTTTAGCTACTCTGCCCAGACTAATGATGTACTACCGACGAACGTGCTTACATTTTAATAATCGATTGTAGATCCCGGCTAGCGCTTACAATCGGTTGAGAAATACCGTGGCTAGTCCATGTTCGAATAGATAGTATCGATAGTATTCACCGAGGCGATCTGATTCTCCATGTACCACATGTAAACGAACCCGTTATTACAGCATGTTAATCACCAATTATATAATCCAGACTAGCATATCTATCAAAGTTCCTTGAAAACTAATTGACCATATCAAATTACCGTACACGTTTAATTTCTCAAAATTACCACCTCCATATTGAATTAGGTGCTCAAAACTAGACAAAGAATTAAAATAAATCTGCGTTAGACAAATAATAATGATTGTAGAGGTACATAGATCCGATCACGTTGGCCTGTAGCTGTAGCCTGTAATTTTAGTGTTCTACTTCGCAATCGCTACCTGATCGATCTGATATCGATTCAAGGTGTGACAGCGGCGATGATCATTCCAATTGTGACAGCACTCTGACGAAAGTAAGAGTGGAAAGAGATCCGATAAGAGTGATTACAATGAGATTTCGTAATCCACATGATGCATTATAATACGCCCGAACAAGTATTCGGAACGAACGTGACACTATAATTTAATACATCAATAAAGATTTTACTACTGTATGATACGATACGACACTTCGCCTAATGCGATACTGATGTCTACTGAAGACAGGTTTACAGCTAAATTCCTGATAGAATTAAGTACTAGTAGACCTACTTCAATTATCTTGGTCTTGCATCTAAGTGATTTAATTTTATCTTCCCACTTTACGTAGTCTATAAAACATAAAAAGCTACAATGTAGCGCACATCTAATTACTAATCGATCTCCTGATGCCCTAGAAACGTGGTAAACGTTTAAAACAATAGTGATGGCGCGATAAGGACTGCGTCACTACGAGGATACGTTAGAACGGTGCATGTCGATAATCTCGATCTCCTGCATTATTGACGAGCCCGCGCTTCGATAGAATATGATGACACACGCCATTATGGCCTTCCATCGCTTGTCACATAGATAATAAATTCATGATATATTTTCATTCGTGATGAGACGTTTAGTTTGTGTTACTGATTTTATCAGTAGTTTTTAGTTGTTTTCATAGTTTCATTGATTGATTGGTATGGGTGGGTTAGCTATTTTTAGGATGTACCGAAGAGAGTTTAAGGAATGCCTGTCATGTAATACTGTAGAACGGGAGCCACCATCTGCTCGGTACAGCAAAAACGCGGAATCGTCGCGTGCCATCGACCCGACCGGCAACAAATCATCGAGGTGCGTCTTATCGAACGAGCACATCACTAGCACTAAATAAATCGTTACAGCCGCTCTTCTACGACCAAATAATATTAATGGCAGGAGGTTAATGGTTTCGAAGACGTTTGAAATTGATAGACTTCTGCGTATACCGGCAGACATCTTGAATGGACCGTTTAGATGGGATGCACGATTGACTGATTTGAATTTAATTTGTCGGTTGGACATTAACCACCTTTGGTACGATTGTACAGAAGTAGAATATTTTAAAATAGAAGAGATACGCATCAATGACGTGTTACAAAGGCAATATTATAAACTGTTTAATGTTAATGCGTGGAACAATGGTTTTGATAAGAATTATTTAGTAGCCACTTAAGCCGGTTAGAGCTCAATAAATTTCCTAGACCGATATAAATAGTTACAGGGCGATACAATCATATCGTCTATCGCACGGCTTAGCGAGTATCCCTTATAAACCTGGGACCTTAGATGCAATAAACCTATATGGTATCAGGAAACCACAATATTAATAATAAAACTAAGACAAACTTGGATTATGAATGAAATTATTATTTTGATTTATGGGTAAGATTATCGATTACATCATTCGTAGTTTTATTCTATGTTTCGTATTTTTATAAAAGATGGAAAATTAGCAGGACCAACTGTAACAACTGTTAAAATTGTAAATTAAAAATGCTATTTTTGTATTCAACACATTTTGTGCACGAACCGTTGCTTACGTTTAATTCATAGTCCCAATTACTCTGTTCAGTCTCCAAATATTTTAATTTTACAGTTAAATAATATGATAAAGTACTTACACATCGATGTTGGGGAATGGCAGGTCGCAGTAGCTACAGCGAATGTCAGCGTCCTCTCGTTCGTCGTCATCTGCTGGTGGCAAAGAGCTGAACTTCTCAATCGAAGACTGGCGCTCTGTAATGAAAAGTATAATTTAGTATATGAAGAAAATACTGCATCGTTGGCCGACTGGTCGTAAGTGCGACTGCCGGGCAAGAGGTCTCGGGTCCGATTCCCGGGTCGGGCAAAGTATTAATGGGTTTTCAAAAAATCTCAGTAGTAACACGGAGTCTGGAAATGTGCCCGGTATATGGCAATAGGCTCACCCCCTATTACATTGGACTCACAACATAAATAGTGAAAAGTGGGTGTTACTTCAGTCTTCTACCCCTTCGGGGATAAAAGGCGTGATGTTATGTTATGTTATGTGAAGAAAATAAATAGTTGAGAATAAACGTTGTAATATTGCAACTGAATAGATCTACAGGTTTGATTATTTAAATATAAGTTACACATCAAAGTTACAAGTTATTTCTATTGACGCTTACGCTAACGCAAAAATAAGAAATTAATTCGTTTCAATGATTCGTTGACTTTTATTATTACACAACTTAGAAAAGTCTATGGTTTCCTACATATAATTTTAATAAAGGCATATTATGAAATAAATGTTCTGACAGACATCACTTCCTGAATACTACATACAAGTAAATCAAAATTGAAACTACAAACTAATTCTCAATAGACTTAAACCCCATAGAACAATTATGTACTCTAGGAAACATCATATATCCGACGTTAATAATAGGGCAGGACGTAGGACATGTCATATGTTTGTCAGTACAAACGTATAGAATCACGAACAGGGCCTCGGAAGTATGAAATGGCTCGCATTGACACATGCAGAATTAATTCGAGTCACGACGAGCGACACCACGCCTCAAGCATTGTCTAACGAGCCGTGATAAGGCAAGGCTAAAATAAACTTGTGATATCATCGCATAAATATGAATCGGGATCAAAGATGGTTTTTTTTGTGTGTATAATTGTATTGGTAGTAAAAAGCCGTTAGGGATGTAGACAGCAAGCGCTGTAGAAATAGTTTCTATGCCATATCTTATATTGCAAATTTCAGTTCTTACACACGCTAAAAAAAGTATTATACATACATAGAGATGTATTAATAATATAAACGCACTTGAACTTCAAATCAGGCTTCAACTTTTTCATTTATATACACCACAATGAAGACAAAATAAAACCGATGAAGTGGAACAAAATAAAGAATACGATCACATATTACTTAATAAAAAATCTACATACCTCAAAAAAAAACGTCAAAAACCGAGATCCCAAAGATGACACGGGATCACCAGTGATGTCACTATAGGTCAGAGGTAAATCTATGTGCGATGTCAGTACTGTACTGAAGTGTTTTGTTACAAATTATCAGGGGCCCGGTCACACCCCCACCCCACCTGTGTGGGTTAATATGCTCACTTGACCCGCCTGTGGGGAAATATGGAAAAGCATCTGTGCGTGACAACACCACCGTTTGTGGTTTTAAAGTTTTAAATGTTGTAGTTGTAATTGACTGTTGAGGGTTAAGGGTTATATTTGGAAAGTGTTGTGATTTAATTCAGTTTTTAAAAATAATCATGACTCTTGTTAAATAAAATGACTTCGAAAGTTTAATGATATTCTTCATAGATTATTTTCTGTTTGAAAAAAAACGATGAGATTTTAAACATCATACTTATTAAACTTAACAGTCAAGTTAAAGAGCAGCAACTTTTGATAACAAATGATTACTTTCAAAAACAAAGACTAAACCGCAAAGACATTCTAGATACTATTTACCTATAATCTCCAACAATCTACTTCGCCTTTTATTACACCAGACAAGCTTAATTTTTTCCCACACAAAAACTGAACTACAAAAGTCAAGTAAAACAATATGTCACCGAAATAAAAATGCAATTTGCGCACAAGGCAGGGTGGGTGTTCGTTAAGTTTTCCCACGACGACGACGTCACAGATGTCAGAGCGGCGCGCGCGCACCGTGACGGTGACTTACCGATTTCCTAATGAAACTCACCCCAAACGACTACACCTGTTGTTTCTCGCAATTTATAAGTGTTAACGCACGTTTTGATATTAAAAGTCAGTTATTTTAATTAAGAATGAAATGTTGATGCTTTTTGGTGGAATTAGAGACTACAAAGCAGTTTTATTTTTAATTCTTCAAAAATCATGACTTTTCTCTATTTTTCTTAGTATCTAAATTACCATATAATAATATAAACTACTATAGTCTGAAAGTCCTACTTAATTTAAATATACATATATAAATTATAGCTAGCGCTTTACAAAGTAACTCAACTACCTCATAAGATAAATTATAAAATCATCGCCGCAAAACAATTCAATTTAATATCCCGTGTTCTAGAACACAATCGTGTCGATAATCTGTTAGTCCAAGGTTCGCTTCCTGCGTGGAAATAGGTCCTATTCGCGCTGGAGGCTGTGGCTTCACATCAGGTGCGTCGCACGCGCATCTTACCGTTACACCCGAAGGCGAAAACGGTCGCAGTATGCCTCGCACATTTGTACCTCGGTCAGGGCCTGCCTTGATGCATGGTGAAAGATATTGACGGAAATATATCGATAACTCCTTTTACCATTTAAATAAAATTTAAAATTAAATTCGTAATAAGCTGTTCCGATCTTATTTTACTCCATATTAAGAAAATAAGCTGCTATCTGTAAGGCAGATTAAGTAGGTTTAATTGAATTTCGAAAAATAATTTTAGGTACTTGAATTTCTCTTGAGAGCCAAGCCCAGTTATTGATAACGCAAAAGTTATTAACGTAATCGCCAAAGAAATATCCACAGTTTTTTTTTTCATTCAAATATTTATTCGCTGCGAATCAAAATTAACATGAATATTACCTTTACAGATCGGATTAATCAACCAAAAAATATAACTGCAGGATTAAAAATAAAATCCAAAACAAAAATGTCTGGACACGCGTCAAAATGTATTGTGGTGTAAGAATTATTCAATTTTGCGTGACATCAAGATAGTGAGCGATCTAATCTGCCAACAAAGCAGGCTCCTACCGAACCAGATTCAACCCTTCACTGGGGGCGGTGTTATTAAATTGAAATATTTCTATTTTATTGTCCGTAATATTTATTTGATTGTTAAATAAATACGCGATGTGGGACGCCGAGCGATTGTCGCCGGTTTAATGGAGGGTGGAACCATTGTCGTTGGTTAATTTTTTGATTAATCATCCTGTTTGCTAGGGAACTGCTACGATTGTGTGACGTTTCAATTTTTGCATTTATTTGTGCAATATAAGATGAATAATTTGCTTTTCGTTCTTTACCTACTTCTAGATTTATTAGGATTTTCGTTGCCCAAGGGATTATAGAATAATTAAGGTATACAATATTATTTTATTCCATATTCATAGAAGTGCGAAATCTAAACGTATAATCTTATTCTAGCTAATATTTACATATATAGCAGACACCAAAACATTATTTTGTAACCATAATTAGAACTTTGATCTAAAACCGAAGAAAATAAACATACAAAATATCGATTCTAATCAATGTACGTAATCCATTTTTGTTATCAATATGAAAAATTATAATCACGAACCGAGATAACTGCTATAGACAAAGCGTGCGCAGTGCACAGTCGGACAAAGCAACGTCATCAATTTTAATCTGCGCGACAATTGCGCGATGACAAATGTCAACGCGCGACACTCATTCATTACGCACACGAATGCACGCGACTATTTGAAAAAATACAGCCAATGAAGGGTTAACTCCGCATTATTGTTATTGCGTATGACAGGAGATGGATTGAAAAACTAGATCTGAGCACAGATTATTTTATTTGTGAACTTTGTATTGCAATCGCTCTAGTATTTACGCCGCAACATTTTAATATTAACAACTCTAGGAATTCGTACAATCTGAACTCGTAAAAAGCTAGGCCACTTATAAATTCATACACTTTAAACGCCTACCTCAGGAATGGGGTTAGGATTACTAGAATGACCTTTTAGAAAACATTAATGTTCCAATAAATCTGTGTCATTATTTATGACTTTACTATCTCTTATCTATCTATAGAATTTTAAGGTGGCTGGCCTTACGTAACAGATCGGTAAAGGCTCTAAAAAACGCACGGAAATATTTGGTTATAAATTATCTTGAGGCGATCGATCACCATTGTCATGTAGGAATAAATGTATTCAAAATCCTATCTCGTACGGTATTAATCCTTTCGCAAAAAGGCATTCTTATCGAGAAATTATTCAATGAATGGAGCTATAGGTGGCCTCTGCTGGGAGTAAAGTCCATCAATCAAGTCTTGTGCAAGGCGAGCTTAACAACAAATGTTGACTGCTGACTGTAAATAGTTTCTAATTACGTATATTTAAGAGTCATTGTGTGTTATATTGGTTTGTCATGCTGCATGTGTCTGTGATGAATGTGGGTGCTGAGTTGTGGTTATTGAAGTAAACGATCCCTCAATATGTGACCACTATACTGTTGTACTGTAGTACTGTTGTCCAATCGTTACGTCAGCTGTTTATTAAATTTTATTTCGCTAATGGTCTGTTTACTTCAATTTGGTTGGTTAGTTATAAACGTTTTGTTTTTTGTACATTAAAGTAAATGTTCGTGGTTTTAAATACATTTTTCACTTTTGCCTTAATTATCCTTTTTGTTATTAAGTTTTACTATCGTGTAGCATAGTGTACCTAAGTCCAGTAAGTTTATTATAGATTCTAACTGCAATTTAGTAACAATATACTCCAAGTGTCGAACGCAATACAAAGTCAATTCGTAATTAGAGCAACGTGATTATTACGTGCAATCGGAATCGCATAAATCACCGGGACCGTGTCGGTTGTGACGCCGCTAGTCCGTGCCGGAAGCCGTTACAGGAAGCACTGAAGACCCGTACCGGTTGACATACGGTTGCTAGATGCGGCTTATGATATGTGAGAGCGATGGACCACGCTACTGGCTGTTAATGAGAACTTATTGCTGTTGCAGTGTTAAAGTGTTCGATTTTTTTAAAACTTATTTCAGTAGAAGTTAAGCCATATAATTTTAAAAGATAGATTAAGATTCTATGAACTTACATCAGGTTTTTTAATTACCGTCGTGACTTCTGACTAATTAACTCCATATAGGAGAATGTAAGATCAGTTTGTTTTTAAATTTTCTGCAGGATACGAACAAGTTAGCCGCCTATTTTTTTCAAACAAATATAATAATCCTGTCTCTTCCAGTCTAAACAAACAGTTGAAAAAGTCACCCTTGCAATAACAAAGCATATATGCGTGATTTTTCACATCAGCGGCGGCGCGTACGTCGCGATTTATCTAAATTAAATATCGCATGCGCGCGTGGCACCGGTGCGCCGGTGTGTCCGAACCCTAAGATTTTTTTGTATACAGCCTGCTTCATTTTTGTAAGTAGATAAGTGCTTAATACCTAAACTCTGTAATTGAACTATTAGGCCTATTCTTAAAATATTGTCTAAATCCACAAATAGGAGTATAAAATTAGAAATTAAAATATGTTTTGTTACCTTATCATGAGCTTTGTAAGTAAAATATAATACGAGTATTTATTTCGAGACAATTCCAATACAGGAATGTAGGATCAATGATGTCATTTGATTTACCAATTTAAATATATATTGATACAATTCAATAGTCGTGAATGAATTCATCCGTGATGACTAATAGCGTAATATCTGTTGTATGCAATTGTAATAATTTGAACTACATAACGATCCTATTAGAATATTGTGTTACGTTTTCCTCAATACTTTGTTATAATTACAGCAAAAGATAACTGCATCATACAATGTTCTGAATTATCTGAGTGTGATGTGTGTATGTAGATTTTTATGTTTGTAAACGCACCCCCGACTCACAAGTAAAATCTAGATTTTGTTCGGCCAGTTTTAACAGCATATGTAACTATTTTCCGATTTTCTTACAGGAGATAGATTTATGATATTGATAAGTTACGATTTACAAACTATGCGTTACAATATTCTATACCCGTCGTGTGTCTAAACGTAGATCTACGCGAGACACAATGTATTTTTTATTGTGTCTCATATCGGTACATTCAAGCTGTTAAGCAAATATACAGAGTTACTAAGAACTCAATCTTCTGTTTTAAAACCAGCCTGTATCTGAACTATGTAATGAGTCGTCAAGGGTCGCCGTCCACTGGAGGGCAGAGGGCAGGTGACTCCAATTAACTGTCACCCCGCGTGTCAACGAAGCGTGAATGCGCGTGACCGTGATTCAACTGCTGCCCTGATAGTCCCAGACTATGTATGTATGTGGCTTCCTATGTATGTTTTTGTATGTACTGTGTTTACCTGGTTTTGGTTAGGAGTATGTACTGAAAGTTATTATTCTATGTACTAACTAACTATGCGTTCTTACAAAAATCAGCTTTCACACTTGATGACGTTCCAGATTTCATGTTTTATACTATTACTAGTATGAACGTCACTAAATTAGTAAGTGATGGCGCCTACACTATTTATACTACGGATATCAGCTGCTGTCACAGAGCGCGCTGTCTATCTGTCATACTTTGATATATATACACGGAGTGTGTTCTGTCCGTCTAATATAAATCTGACTATAATAAATGCCAATAAAATCAATCTGAGTCGTAATCATTAATCCACCAACATAACATATACTTTTAATATTTATAGGTAAAAGTTAAAAAATGTCTACTGTTTAGTACCTAGTCAAAAGTTGAAGAAACGTTTTGAATGCATTACCGAAATGTGCTTTATTATTTGAATACTGGAAACCCCTCATTGAAGTCAGGAATAGAGTTTATATCAAAAGCAACCTTGTGACAAAGCCTAGTAAAGTCTTTATAAAAAAGCAAATAGATTGTACGTACTTGAGTCCAGAGAGATGTCTTCTAAGTACAAAGGTGTTCGGGGTCCAAGCAGCAGCTCCTGTCCGGATGGGACCTCACGGACAACTTTGTACCACACCTGAAATCATGTAACACATGACATTAATTTCTTGAAGCTATGAGAAAAGAAATTGTGAGACCTTTTTCTATATGAAGAAATGGATAAGTCATAAACTCATAATATACTTCTGCGGCAAAGATAATCTTTACGAAGTACAAAGATCACAATAAAATATTTTTATTGCCATTGCCAAAGCCTAATTGATGGTTATGTATAAAAACAGAAGTGACAAATACAGAATCATCTGAACATAATACCTCCTCCTTTTTTGAAGTCAATAAAATGGAAACAAGCACAACATTTTATTAGATTCCTGTTTATTTTATAGCACCCTACAAGACCATGTTCATAAGGTACATTTTTTTTTTAATTTCGTAAATTTATACTCTAACTCTAAAACATTTTAAACATTCATATTTCGAAGCAGTATATTTAAATTCCATATACCATTTAACCTCTACAGGGGTACAACTAAGTGAATCTAATCACCGCATCTGTTCGCTCCCCTCTTTGACCGGAAGTGGCACACAGTTGTTCAGCCGAACACCGATTTTCTGCCACCGGAAGTACTAACGTTCCACATTCAAATTTAATTGGGGTAGTGCTACAATAGGCTGAGCCGTTGCTTGTGATAATCATTCGTTGATTTGTGCGTTATTAGTTTTAATTGACATTTGAAAGTTGAGGCGAACTTAAAGTTGTTCCAAAGAGGGTGGAATAGGGATATTATAGTACTATGAGAACATTTTAAAAGCCTTTTTTGCTGGTACTACTGTATATTGTTTTTCTAATTATTAGAAATTTTTGTTGACAATTTCTGTTTATACATCATTTTGTATTATTTTTAAGTATCATGAACAGTTTAACAGTTTAATAAATGAACACATAAAACGACCATACCTGGCCAGCGCGCAAAAAGTGTTGCACGTTGACTTCGTGCGGGTAGTTCGTGGAGCGAACCAACTTGAGCCAGTTGCTCTTCTCAGTGGTCGCGTCCCACCAACCAGTAACGCCATTCTTATCACGGACCTGAAAATTATGAAAAAAACTATTAGGAAATTTATTCAAAAAATTAACTAACAAATGCGTATTTTGTGCCTAAAAAATTAGTATATAAATAATTGAAGACAGCGCCATCTGGTTCAAAGCTTTGGAACTTCTGAAAGTTCAACAAAGGAAGCGTCTTGAGAATGTTCTTACCAACGAAGAGAAAATCCTATCCACTTACATTGTTATATTGTAAATATTACCGATTTGAATATAATCAATTTACACATTAACATAATTCAAATTTATACCAGATGTTTTTTGTCACTAAATATTTATACTACGTTTATTTACGAACTTAATTCAACTTACAACTTTCCTACCCAAATCAAATTAATATGATTTCCATCCTAAGTAATAAAATAACTACTAATAATCTCTAATTAAACTACAACAAACTCAAACACTCCACCAAAAAGCTATTACTATTGCCATCTCTCGGTTATTATCGACAACTGACAGGTGGACGGACACCGCACAACCGCAATAGATGGCGCTATTAGTCCATGTCACGATGTAGCGGGTCGTCACAGCTTGTCCATTTGTCATCCACCTCCCCAATCTAACCGACCCCTAGCATGATGATTTAATTTTCATAAATATCTCTATACGGGGATTATAAATCTCGTTTTTAAAGCAATTTTTTATTGTTCTTTGTTTGAATAATTCTTTTAATAATTTTAGTAGGCGCGCTGTTTATTTATGACCAGTTTTGCTTGGAATATGAATTGGGTAAAGATTGTAGATAAATCGTAACAGATGTCCTTGTATAACATAAATATGTGTAATATTACGTAAAGAAGAATGTATGTAATCTAGATTTACTTTATGCTTAGATAAATCGATCGTTTTATCAGTTTCCAAACATATTTTTCCTGTGACTCGTGGGAATTTCCATTGAATATTCATTTAAGCGATTCATATCTGAGTTATGCAAACCAATTACCTATGTATTGTGAAATTTTCGAATAGTTTGGGTAAATAAGTAGATATAAGTTATTTATTTTATAGTTTTTCAGCAGGTTTTAGTCACCCGACCGTGGTCACCCCTACATCAAAACTGTTTCCATTTAATCGTCTATTTGAAGGTAGACACAGACATTATCTGCCCTATCTATTCCACAAACGATCCATAATTTTCCGTAAACATTGTTACAACGAGGTTCCCATAATCAGGGGTACCCAACCTACAATTTGCGGGCAGACACTCAAACTTCCCTCAACCAACGATTGAGTCATAATTCCAAATACCACTTATTTTACGAAGATGTGTACTTTGGGGTTCCGTGTGTTTATACTGTTAAATAAAGGCCTTTAAACTTGATCTATTGTTTCGGTAAATAGAGAACAAAGGTGGCCTGACCTGTAACCTTGAATAATTAAATAACTGATCGAGTTATTGTCTTATATGTGTCATGGTAATAATCGATTTCTAATGTCAATTGTTTATAACTACTTACAATGTTTTGAGTAAAATTTAACTAGTAACCAAACCTAAGTTCGTCTCACCGCAAAACGGTAAAATAAACCATAAAAAAACCTCGTGAAAAAATAACAGTACAACTACAAAAATGACAAACATCCAAGCAATTCAGAACAAAACGATTTACGAGCGAAACATCTGACAACGCGTTAAATACAGAAGAAAAACAAGGTGGCTAATTTGGCGTAAAATTAAAACACGATCCCTCTTTATCTTGAAGGAAAAACTGTAAAAAATTACTTGGAAAATATAAAAAGCATCTGTTGCAATGAAACTAACATAATGTTATAACAAGTGAAGTATTAATCACACTAAAATGTTTGCCTACTGCGTACCCTTGGTTTCCGCGTCAGCGACAAGCCCTTTACGCGGCATTTATCACGGTATTACAAGTTACGTCGGGTGCGAGCGGTAAAAAAGATAATTATCTTAGAGCACCCTCATCTTAGGGCTGATGCGAGCAATATTTTGCCATTTTGTAGAACGATTTGGAGAGTTTTACCTTCCTATCATCATGCACAAAATTATTTAAGGAAAAGTCAATAGGAGATGCATAAATAGTATTTGATCTTGAATCTTGAGTTAGGATTCTAATAAAGTAGTAGCTAGCTATCGGTTGATCATCTCCTATCATAGCAAAAAATACTTAATACCATTTGGGATACTTATCCTGACTGCATACATTCTCATTGCAAAACCCAATTCAACCCAATCCAAAAAATTCTATATCCTATATCTTCCAAAACAGCCAGATATGAAGAATATTCACATAAAATATGACGTGACGAGCAGCCCTATCCCTATTCCGATGAGTTGGCTGCCGTCTGCTCGTGCCACATGTTAGCCATCAGTCATCGATGGCGCTCGGTCAAGGATGCAAGGATGCCAATTGTGTGGACACTTGTTACAAACTAGGGTTCCGGAGTGAAATATGGACGCTGAGATATTAATTTGTAGTGATAGATAGGAGCGGTAGAAAGGATTAGAGAATATCTACTTAATAAAAATTTGAAGAGTTGTTTGTAACAGATGAAGTAGTTGTTATCGATATCGATGCTTAGGATGCAAACTTACTATAAAGATTAATGAGATTTAAGATTCCATACAGAATTAAATCACTTTTGAATAAACCGCAAATGACCACATCTTGCAGCGTCTAGCGGAAGTACGAGACCTGGGTGTCATTTACGACTCCAAACTGTGCGGATATCTCCAGCAAATGTAGGAAAACTATGGGTTTCATATGTCGCATGTCTAAAGATTTTAGACATCAAAACAGTGCTATCACCCTATACAGGTCCCTTGTGCTTAGCAGACTTGAGTATGCGTCAATAGTCTGGAATCCTAAATATAAGGTACATACTGACCTGATTGAGTCGACTCAACGCCGTTTTGTGCGCTTCATGTCTCATAGGTATGGCTTAAAAAGGGAACTTCTGACGTATGCACAGCGTTCTGCTCATTTTGGGTTGCCGAACTTGGGAATTAGGTGGTCCTACCAGGACTTGGTATATTTGTTTAAAATTATGAATGGGATCCTTGCCACGAGCTTATTATCGCAGATTCACCTCAGGATCTCTACCAGATCTGTTAGACGCGAGATGTTTTTCTCTTTGCCAATGTGCAACAACAATGTATCGTCTCACAATCCTGTGATAAGGATATGTCGCAAGTACAACGAGCTACTCTCGAGTGACATGGGCGTGCCTGATATCCACAATACCTCGCTTCACAAATTTAAAAATGTTGTTAAGAAATTGTTATTTGGTTGGTCCGATAATGAGGACAATATTGAATAATGTATCTATTGTCTAATTGCATTCTTAATTCTCTTTATTATTACAATTTATCTCTAAATTTGTTCTGGATTATAATTAATTATAAATAATTGTTAATAAATAAATACTAGTCGTTGCATGTCATGTTGTGTGCAAATACTTGTGGAAGCATGGTCTGCCATTTACAGTTTTGTTATGTTACTCTGTTGTGTATTGTGCTGTGTTTCTGTTTTGTGTACCTAATAAATAAATAAAATAAATAAATTACATTGAGACCATCTAAATTAAAAAGCATAGACATTCTGAAAGTGTTTTGTTATCTCAAGTTAAAAGTCTATCTTCATTTATCTGTTCTATCAAGATGCACGTGGACACATTAAAAAAATGCTTTCTCCTATTCCCCACAAACAGGACAAGGTGTAAACCTCGTGAAGTATTTGTTCAAATTCCAATTACAGTGCAACTTGTGCACTGTGGTATATTATAAAAAGCTCGGGGTCGCAATTTAAACGAACTGCGGGTAGATCTCATATTTTGCGCTCAGTGCAGAGATCGCAATTTCCCGGTACACTCGGAAAAGCTACAAATGTTCGTGACTCGTTCACGTCAGAAAATTACATTTCATAAATTTGCTAGTGATGTTAAAATATCGACATGTTTTTGGTCTCATTATGATTTTATTACTCCATTCATTTTGGATACATCCACCATGTCTTTACAATGGCATGGAATAACTTTCGTTAGTTTTTACAATAAGAAAACGTTCAACAATAACTCGGAATATTTGTTACACTTTTTAAACAACTAAATCAAATTGCAAAAGTATAATAACTAAGTAATTTTTATTTATGTTCCTCAACAAGTGTTGAGGAACATAAATAAAAATTACATAATTTATTATTGTTTAATTACAAATTTCTAGCGACACATTTAAACATTTCAACGACTGCCATAATAAAAAAAATCTATCGATATACAGCGGCCATCCCTAGCGTTAACTGAAGAGCGTTTCCTACCGCGGTTTGCAGGGATCACGCGTCGTTGCCCGAATCACACGTCTCGTTTCACAAGATAACAATTTGCGAGCGCTTATTTACCCGCGCGTACGCCTGCGCCAAATTGGACCGTTGATCTTACTGCGTACCTATGTGCTATGTATCTTTGAATTTAGGTTAGGTTAACCTATTTTAAACTGTCAAACACCAAGCGGTCACCAGTGACCGCAACCTATTGTTCTATAATTGTGTCTACAAAACCGGTACTCGACGAGTTAATGGTGGCTTGTTTATGCATATCACAAAGGGTTTTCATGTTTCGAAACGCATGTGTTTTTAATTCGGTGTGTGATTTATTTATTGGTTCGCCAAATGATTAAAATAGAGCCGTTGTTTTAGAATAAGTGGCAGAATGTCATCAAATCATTTTTTTTAGAAGGTAAGTTATGTAGTAATGTACTTGAATGTAGTATGTATTTAATATCGGTAGATAGCAGTCAGTCTTAAACTCAAAAAGCCTTCAACCCTCATCTAATTAGCCTAACAAATCACTTAACGAAATGCTTCCGTCAGACGATGCGGAAAAATTTCCGTTCGGCGAAAAAAGCTAAATTCAGTTAAAGCAACCCTCTTAAGGGTTTTCCATACATCTTGTTCACATTTCCACCGTTTCCTTCACTTGTCTAGTTTATCAGCTACGGAAAAGCATTGCTTCCTGTGTTATCCACCGGACTTTTATTTCGGAACATTGCTTTTTTCTTTTTCATTGTTTTTTTTTGTCGCTGATGCGATTAGATAGTGTCGTGTTTTGTGTTACACATCAACGGTGGTTGGGGTTAGGTTAATGTGCTTCTATTTTCTGGAATATATTGTTTTTTCTCCAGTTATAGGGGAATTTTCGCAATTGCGTCATTCGCCTGTACGTCAATTCCAAACTCTAATAGCGGTAATAAAAACTATAACTCATTATGATTATAAACTTTTTTGATAAGCATCAGACTTTGTATCGCTAAATCTGCAATTAAATATGACACTTATAGGAACGTTCACAATCTACATCATTCACCGAGAATTAGCTATTCTCAGGCAGTCGGCAGTACTAAGGCAAACGTTCATCAATTTCTTCCAAAGCAATAAATTAACCGTAAACTTTCAATAGGATTTCACCGGTCATTGTCACGTTAGACGGAGGACATTATCGTGAAATTATGGACACCTTATATAGTCACGTTTCTACCATTAACTGGAGACAAAACGCTCTAATTCCTGACACCTCCCAATATTCACGAACGGAGGCTATCATTGCGCAAAAAAAACATACCGCTGACAAAAAATAGGACATTACTCCATTTTAATATAAATTAAGCCTTATATTGTAAGTGATTAGAGTCATTTATAGTTTGGTTAACTGCATAGTCACAATGTCCCATTGATAGGGTATCAACAGCTCCCCACTGATTGGCACAAAGAGCGACCATCGTTTGTTCGGTGATCGGTGAACAATCGCACCGCTGCCAATTGTCCGTGTTTTCGGTTTTGTTTTGATGTAAAAATAACACAAACAGACGAACAGTAACATGATATTTGTATGTGAGGGCGAACTCGCCTGCAGTTAAAAAAAACATCGATTAAACCGTCACGTACCGGTGTGTACCTACATGAAAAAAAAGAGAAGTAAATGCCAGTACATAGGTATTGAATAAATACCGAACACAAATTTATTAACAGAAATGGGTTCCTGTTTACATCGAATGAATTACACATTATGATTAGTGGAAGATTGATAAAATAAAAGGTACAAGTCACACATATTTCTAAATTCACATACGCCTTCTTATAATTACGTCAGTGCAATCAAATCCTTTGGGAACTAGCGCAAATCGTGCACAGAGGTGCAACATCACATCTGGTAGCGTTAAAACGGATTAACTACAAGATTACAAGCGAAAAAAACACGCACAGTGCGACAAAGACACCGCGGCTCCGTCACGGTGACAATTGGTGGGATCCGGAATTATTCGGTTATTTCCAACGTGTTTTTTTTTTTGGTGATCATAGATGCTGTTTTTGGTGTCAGATGTAGACCAATAAAGTTGTAGGGTGCGATGTTTTTAAGCTGCGCGTGATTGGTAATAGGATAGCAATGCATGAAACTAACTGTCGCTCCATTTGCGAACATATTACAAAATAGGTTGTTTGGTATAAAACAAATAATCAATCATATTATTATTGTATTACTTCACAAACAAACTTGCGTATTCTGACCTGTTTCAAAATAAAATAACAGTGCAGCGTCAAAGTTAGCAACTTGGCATCGGACGCATCAACAATCGCCTCTGCCGAGCTTTCAGTGTAAACAACGCTTAACCTAACCCAATAACCGGTGGTATATCGCATTGCTTTCGGAGTATTTCGTTATTTTGTCTACACGGATGCTGGTGATGGTATACAGCCGACCAGTTACGTAAGAAACTTCGGATTCCGTTGCCATTCTCTTTTCGCGTCTAATTATCGAAGTTTGGTAAGGGCGAGGGAGGTCTGCGAATACTGGTGGTGGGTAACATTGTGGCGCGAACGTGCCGTGGCTTCGACTCCACAGGCTATTATTGTTCTGGCCAGCTCAGATGAAATATTGCCCCACTGTGCACGCCCGCACTGTTTTGCGAACACGAATTTGTTGGGAAAAATATTGGAGCAAATAAGAAGCCGCAAAGAGGACTCGTGAGTAAACTTTGCAATGAGATTACCTATACAATATATAGGTGTATGGAAAAAGTTTGAAGCGAAATGGAAAAAGCTATTCTGTCGACGGCAATTCTCTGTTTATTTAGCCGTAAGCTGCAGAACAAATCGCGAACTGGAGAAATATAATGCCCGACGGAAGATTTCCTATTCACATTTTTACGAAAACAACAAAGCACAATACATACAACTATTTTATGATTTTTATTGTAAGGACTTCTATAATATGAATTTCAATATTATTCACTCAATCATAGATACACCTACCAACGACTCTATTAATTCTATTAATCAAAACATAAATTATAGAAAACCAAGTTTAGTATTTACTCTACTATTACTCTCTACTATTTATCTATTTAGATATATTGTAAAAATCTACAAAAAATAGGCAATAATTGCGAAAAAAGTACGAAAGTTCACAAACTAAAAGACCACAACTTCGTATCAGAGACAGAGGGGAGAACGGGCCAACATGACAATGACGGTGGAGCAAAGATAAATTTCTATCACGCCCGGGATTAGTGGCTATTGTGTAACAGTGTAAGATTAACTGATAAGTGTCTACTTGTTAATAATAAGAGTAATGTTTAGATAAAACCTGGGGGCACACCCCTACCAAGATGTTGTCAATATTTATGAAGATGTTATTTTTTTTATTCAAGTGATCGGTGAACTCTGCCAATTAAACAGAGAACTTAGGAGAAAGAAAAGCAATGAATAAGTTTTATTTTTTAAATAAATTATTAAAAAATTGAATTTAGTGATTAATTTTCAATAGTACTTTCTAGTAAAACTAACTAACAACTTGATAGTTAAAGTTACAATATTGTTGAAATATTATTTCGATCCCAATCGATAGACGATAGGCGGGTGTCAGATGGCCCAGGTGTCAATTTGACAGCTTCTGTCTGTCATAGATGCCGCATTGATCCGCCATTGTGACATAATACTATGCAGTACAAAGCTACAGATAAGTAATTCCGCTTTACTGAATTAAATTAAATCAAATGAAATATAATTATTTGTCTAGAAAAAAAAAGTTAAACATGTATTAGGTAAACTAAAAGATTAGCTAAAACTAAAATTATCTAAAACTTTGCTGTGGAATTTCAATTACCAAAACTTACGTTTAATTTTCCTTATAAGATACAAACAATATTTATTCAGCAGTAACGTTACATGGCATCTGTATGATTAAAAGCCGAATCATCCAAACGTATAAATATCATCCATAGGGCCAATAAACATAATAACAATAACATTTTTTTATTGTTACAATCACAATATGTGGGGTATGACAGCCGCCTACCGTAATGAAGATGTAATAGGGCCGCGTGTATCACTAATCCTTTGCCGAAGGGGGTGGGCAGAAATGAAAGGATGTCACACGAATATGACAGATATTTTGACATTAATGCAACGGTTTTGACGCTACTGATGTGCAGGCTTAAAACTAACACTTTTTAATTCATAGCTGCAGAGGATTATAAATTAAATAACTGGAACATTTTTCAATTAATAAAATATGGTTTATTGTGATCCATTCCAATGTTTGTGTCGATTTAATTTATTTATAATGCAAGCGTGGTAATTGTTTACCGCATTTATTATCCTCGAAAATGAATATCGAAATTGTGTGTTACCAAAAAACCATAGATGTTCCCATTAAATAAACATTATTACCATATTATTCGAGCACCAACGCTTCCCGTCGAAAACCAACAGAATGCAATAAATCATTCATGACCGACCATTGTTAAACTCAAACCAAATATTATCGATACAAATTTTTAATTCACTCGCGAATCAAATATTCATTTTACAATAATAATTAGTGGATGCCAATTTCACATCATACATATTTGCTTATTGTCCCCTCTTGTATATCAAAATTAATGAATAAATCTATAATATTTATAATTTGATTGACATTTGGTATCAGAAGATTCTTTTGTCACAAACAAGTTTCTATCTCATCTAAATTTATTCTTAAAATTATTATTGAACTAAAATTTACTAAATCAACTATCATCATAATTTGCATGTGACCCACAATGAGGGTTAAGATAGTTACTGGCATAAAATAAATAATAATTGATACCACCTCTTCAAAACAAGAAATATATTTGCGCAGACAACTTTTTTAAGATCTGTGAGAAAAATATTTAAAATCTACTTCGAGTGGCATTCGCATAAAGAAGGTTTTATTAGCGCATCAAAAAGGAGATACGTTTCAAGAGATTTGGTGACATTTTTATTGAAGAAAGAATTTAAAAAAAAACTCACCAATCAAGTTTTCATTTTAAAGTTTGAATAAGTTTTATAAAAATCTACCGTTAACGGGGATTTTGGTTAAAAAAGTGTGAATTTGGGTAAAAAAATTGTTGACGGGGGTCACGCCATAACCGAAATTAGGGTATATTTGCCACCTTTGACACGAGATGTTCAATAAAGAATTCCACGATTACCCCGATGTTTTTTACAAAGATTTTTATTTAGATATCGACGTTTGGGAATCGGTGGTTAGATAATATAACCATCACTGATTTAACAATGAATTTAACCCCTTTAAGTTTTACGTAGACATGTGAAATCGCGATTTCAATCGTTTCAAAGTAAAATAAATGCGGGTCGATTTATCTCCAAGTAATGGTGTTTGAAAATAATTCTTTAACCGTTTACCAAACAGAATAATATAGATTTTAGACACTGAAATATTTAAAATAATTTAGTCAATTAATTCTAAGGCAGTATGTTTGCTAACGTATCGGGTATTGTTACTTATTATGATTGACAATAATGTTTAGTAGATAATTTTTATGTTCTCATAATTCATTGCGTCACATCACTAATCTGGGCCACACTGCTATCCATCTCTTCACATCTCACCGATGACTAAATCTACCATAAAGTGCAAAGACAATCCGCACGCCTATTATATTCCACCAAACCCAGTCCAGTTGTCAAAGGGATCTTTTGTGGCAACCGATTCGGAAACATGGTCAGCGTTTGTTACAGCTCCCAACTCTAATGACGCGACAATTGGCACTTTTAACTGACGTCACGTACGAAAAGATCAAGCGTTTTATGGTTACTGAAGCAAAGGAATCAAATTGTAGAAGAATATAATAATGTTAGTTGTAAGGGAATAGAAATAGTTGCTTTGTCATATGTAATAAAGTTACTTCAAGTAAGGATACCATCCTTCATCCAAAAAACAATTTTGAATAGTATTGTGAACTGAAATGAAGAAGAAATACTCACCTGTATTTAAAATAACAGTTTCTAAAGTTGCATACTACTATCTGCCTAGAATAGTTCCCTCAATCTACTTAAGTTGAAATAATGCATTTCCTTTAACATTTACAGCTAACAATTAAATAACAGTCAGAAATTCCGTTAAAAAATAAAAAAACAATATAAGATAATTCATTTAAATGTAATCGATTCCGCGAATCAGATATCATAATCGAGTGTCCTGCAACTCGATTGTCCTGACAAAGAAGACACTTAAACTTCATTGTATCTATCACAATAATGTTGTTTAAATGGTACTAACTACCGGAACTACATGTCCGTCGGACGACACAACAATACTGCGGTCTGAGTGCAACCTTACACCCACAGTCGCGCATGCGCGTTATCTGTCTCGCGCAGACATTCGATAGGCGTACGCGCATCGCAGCGCTATTATGTCCCATTCGCGTCCGGCCTTTTATGCTGAGGACAGGTCTTTAAGACATTTTGCTATGACATTATTTTTTGATTAATAATACTGCTAATATTATTACTAAGTAAATTACCAGTGGTGTCTATAAATTTATTGTTTCTACGTTTCCACTATCAAATTGACTAATCATCGTTACAACCATCTTCAATAGAGATGTTAACAAAATCGGACGCTAATATAAAGTATATTTTATTAAAATATGAATTTGTTTATAATTTCCTACAATGCGATCACCACCATCAATATCTTCATTCTCCAGAAAGGAATAATTCGAAATAATTTGCTTATAATAATTTGCCAAAGTTTTTGACTACCTATTGCAAAGTAACTCAATACTTTTACTTTGCGCGTAATCCAGGAATCGGATCCAACAATTGATTTCCGTTTCCTACCAGAGATAAACTTGAACCGCCACACCCCTCGCAAAAATCTCTGCTGCGTTCAATTGAACAATGATCATTCATGGTACGTATGTGATATTTTAAAGATAAAATGAGCATCCGCGAAATAATTTTATAAATATCTATACCTTCAAAATGAATAATCTATTTTACTTACCAACACGAGAGAAAAAGTCCCGAAGTGACAAAAACAACGCAACCCTATTCCAAAGATGATTAAAATATTTGTTCGTCTGTCAAAAACTCAAACAAATTAAAAATAATGAAGTGTGTAGAGCATTAATGAAGTGCACTCAAAAGGATACGACAAGAACTCGAGGAGGATCAATAAAGTCGACACTTTATTGCATCCGTGCTTGACAGAGTCTCAATTTCTGAACATTATTTATGTACGGTATAATATTTTTGACACTTGCACATGACCCAAACACAAGTGGTCCATTGTAAATTAACTTAAACGAGGAAGAATGAGTGCTTTGTCATCACTGGTTTTATGATAACGTCCTGAGTGACATTTGTGCATACGAGAGCACAGGTGGACCATTTTTGGAATAGTTATGGCTGGGTGACTAATGGCGTCTGGGTTGATGTTTGTTTTGAGTGTTTTCATTAGCTACTTACTACGTATATAGACTGTGACGAATTACTGATTCTTAAGATTTAAAGTTAGTTGTACTTACCTCCCAAGCATATCGCCTGTCCTTCGGTTGATTCTCCAGCAGTCCAAAGAAAGGACCGTATTGAGTTCCATTGGCGATATTCACTCTTGCAAAGATCCCTCCGCTCTTAAATATCAGTTCACTTGGTAGATTTAAATCTCGTTCTCCGGGGTCATCATCTTTCGTTCCATCTTCTTTTTCTTTCGGACTTTTAGGATCTAAGAACCTTTGGTTCGGTAGATCTAGGGGTCTAGGCAGGTATCCCCGTCCATACTCGGGGAAGTTATTGGCTAGATATGTGTCGGAGAGCCCAAAATCTAGGGTTCCGTAGTATTCTTTGACATCAGTTCCTGGAGGCATGTTTTCTTGTTTTATGTGAACTAAGGTGGGCGCTGATTCTGATGTTGCAGAGTCAGTCGGGCTTGGCGGTGGACTGCCAGACTCTTGGCTGTCTGCTGCTGTGGACAAAATTGTTGAAATTAGACAGTATAAATTAACCACAGTAAGATTGCCGAAGACTTAATAGTAAGTGATAATCATTTCACCTTATCTTCCACTTAGATTTTACTACCTAGCAACGCAATCGATTTTATATTCATCTAAATAAAAAACCTAGTTATTACAACATCAATTGTTATCTTTGAAATGCAGCGTTACGTACTCCTTAGTTCTCATTATTAAATTGATTACAGTTTTGAAAGACGACACGTTTATTAATAATTAATATCGATTTTCATTGTGTTTGATACTAACAGTTTTCTAATCTGCTCTAGACTATATCAGTCCTTTTAATTTATAGCTTTAGTATCAGCTATTGTCAACATGAAGGTTGTAAGGAATTAACTAAAACTTCTTTGAAAATGTTTTCTACGATTCACTTTCATTAAAAATAGAGAAATTAGTAATTTGGCGTAGCTACTTCAAAATAACGGCACTTTTTTTCAAATCAAACCACGGGTTATCTTTCTTTTTTTTAGGTTCAATTCTTAATTCAAATGTGTTCCAAGTTTAAACAAGGCTGCACGTCTGAGAGCAATAAACTCACTAGCTGTTTTATTCTATAGTTGAGCATCGAGCGATTTATAAAAAAGTGAAGACGTGCAAGATGTTGATCGCTTTATGTCTGTTTCCGCTGTTCATAAAGAACTTCCGCCTGTCTCCTGTCTTTGGTACATCTCCGCTAAATGCAAATTCACAGACAGACATTTTTGCCCTTCATTTTTTAATTGAAACTCATTTTATGAACCTCCTTAGTAATTCAAATTAATTTTGTTTTAACAACCATTATGGTTAGGTAGCATGATGTCAATAATGTAGATAAAATTAATCAAAAAACCCGTAATAGTCATTCGTTTTCCTTTACTTACAGGTAATACCTATCATTTAATGAAGTTCGTGTTGCGTAATGCTTAGATGATAATATAATAGGAAAAATAGTTTTTATATGATATTATCTACATCGAATAATAATATTAAATTCCTAACTTGACCTACATAAAAACATGATAACATTGTCAAACTTATTTTGTAAAAATCATAGAAATACCTAGTAGGTATTTAGCTATCAATGATAGGTTAAAAAACCCGACGGTCAATATAACCTGAATAAAAATTTTCAAACTATTGAAATTAAGTACCGTTTACCGAAACCGTTTGCCGATAAAGACAACACAAAAGAAAAAAATATTTTCTATCCACACCACAACTTTCACATAGCTATCAAAAAACACACACACAAACAAATTACACACTACAACCAATAACTGCATCAAATAGATCATCATCATCAATAACAGCTATAAAGAAAACACCCTGTGTTTACTGAAGATGACTAAATTCATAGTGCACGCGACCCCAACACTGTTCGAGACACCACATTAATCATACATGCCCCATACCTCTAATATACTTGTTAAAACAACCCCTATCTTGTCCTTTAAAGCACGTGGCAATATAAAAAAGATAAAGAAAGAAGAAGATAACTTGCTTTACATGATAAAGGATTAAAACTATTAAAAGACAGGACAGTTCATGGCTTGTGAATCTTTTGTGGGTTCAACCCTGTTGCTATTCTCGTTCACCTGTCTTGAATTGTTTTAGTGTTTGTTTAATTGTATAGAATAAATAAATAGACTAGAAAATTGTGACAAGATTTAAAGATTTAAATTAAGAATGACACCCGATTTTAAGTAATGGTAATTTTTGAAAATCGAATGAATTGTCATTTTATATCCGACCGCCATGTCGAAAGGGTTATTCTGTTACAACTTGTCCCACTTTCAGAGATAGGTATGATAAAGAAACGTTATTATTAGTTCATAAGTAAGTTTAAACTCTTCAATGAATTAAATCTTTAATATCTATTGGGGTCAATTCATTCACTAACAAACATAACCCTTCGATAAAACAAAATTTGATAAAACCGTGTCGTCTACTGAACAGATAATGGCAATAACGAAATGATGAATGACAATGTCAGTGATTCATAGTCGCATCGCGCGACGGCGCGGGAGCAGCGTAGACGCGCTGTCTGCGCCCGCACATACATACATATAACTCTCACGTTTTCTAGTACTGACTAACGACCGCCCATAAAAAACGCTTTGCCGAAAATCAACGTCAAATTTTATCTAAATATTGTCAGTTGTTGACATTTTTATTTATTTTTTGTTTTTGTTGTACAAGTCTTATTATAGTGAGTTAAGTTTTATTTATAATAATGCTGATGGAAACACAATTGAATTTCAAATTATCATTTTTATCATTATTGTGTTTAGTTGTGTCGCTAAAATGTTTTGCCTTTACTTATCTGCATTAAAATATTCTCAGCACAAGACAGTACACAATGAACTGGATGAGGATAAAGCTTGGAACAAACCAACTTTCTTCCAAACATCTTATACAAATAATACCGATACAAAGCCAAGACGTACCAACTTAAGGAATGGGCTGCCATAAAACTGATGCTCAAATTTCAAATTCAAATTAGCCGCCGCAAGGTCCATTTGTCGCATTTGACCGCGAACGCTTCGTGCGCGGACAATACGGACGAGCCGTCGTTAAATCTCCGGTTTCCGTAGAAACTCGCGACAGATTTAAAATAAGACCAAGCACAGACATAGAACACGGTGGAGCGGTTAGCTGTCACTACAACGTTTGCCTCGAGAGAGCTTTCTGAATGTGTCCAACACTTTAACTTGATGTTCCGTTAGCTTGCCACATAAACTGATTGGTGGAAATCGTTTTATGTCGAAGGGAAGTGATTGTTTCATAGTAATCGCTGGTATAACTGTTAAAATCTTCTTTGCTACTTTTACTTTACAGCTTTATGTTATTTCCATTTTAAAACTTATGTAGAGACAAGACTACAAGTATATCTCATGCGATTTTTAGTCCGATGGACCCCACGGCATGCCAATTTCAGGTGTTAGCTACGGACACTGACAATAAGCGCGGTTTACGTTGCACTCTGTCACGACAGTTCACGGTCTGGCTTGTGTTGACTCATAAAACACTCTTAACGCGACAAAAGACGAACGATAAACTAATAAGTAAAATTATTTCTTTATCGTCCGTGTTAAGGTTTAAAGTTGTTTGCAAATTATTTTAAGCAGTTGAATGTGATGCT
This sequence comes from Spodoptera picta, assembly GCA_038387885.1. Taxonomy (NCBI): domain Eukaryota; kingdom Metazoa; phylum Arthropoda; class Insecta; order Lepidoptera; family Noctuidae; genus Spodoptera; species Spodoptera picta. Next base: position 892,487 of record JAZHFQ010000100.1, on the reverse strand, counting down.
TGCTGGGCTGGTGTTGAGTTTGCTCATCTGAGATTCGGCGGCACCGTTCATAAATTCACTTGGCGCGCGGGTCTGAATGGCCAGGCGTTCGCGGAAACCTGTACTTTCTAACATTACCTAGGTGCGGTACGCTTTAATGAGCCAGTTGTAACCATAGTTGCTTATGGTAATTTTCACATAAGAAATTAACTGAAAGATGCTTTCAACTCCGAGATTATAATATGAAAGGATGTTGATGTCTCAAAGTGGGTGCGTACTCCTATTGTGTTATATGCTATTGCAATCATTATATGTACTATGGGACATTAGAATGTTTCCTAATGTCTAAATATTCATCGCACGCATGGAAATAGGTACGAGTCTAGTTCAATGGAGATCGGGTAAGTTCTAATTATAACTCTAGGTAATTTGCGGTTACAAACTAATGTGGTTAATTATAATGTTAATTGACTATTATAATTTACCTATTAGCTGTGTTTACACTAGTGTGATGTTGCGTTTTATTATATAGGTAGTAAGACTATCAAAATTTCCCTGAACATAATCGATAGGTGACTTCGAACAAAGGATATAAAAGCCGATGGTTTTAAGCAAATCAAACAAGTCAGTATTTCGATTCTTTTTCGCATTGGTGTGATGTAAACAATGTTATTAACAATGCAAGGTGTGTTGTGCAAGAAACAAACAATCTTTTGGTGCCGGCGGCGTCCGTCAAACGTTCACAGCGATCGAACGCGAAGCTGACATTAAAAAATTATCATAGAGAACCTTTTTTGTGTATTTTCGCACACCCTTGACAGAACCACAGATAATGCTTAAGAGTGTGATAAAAAAGAGACGGTTAGTGATGTTTATTTGTGGTTAACAAGCGAAATAATTTGAAGAGCTTTTGGACTCCTTGGGCTTGATCTCCTTATCTGATTTCACGGTTATTAGATGTTTTTTGTGCGAAGTTTGAGAATTTATGATTTACATATTAGTTTTGTTAAATTCTTGAAAATTATATTTTTTTTTGAAATTGAGAAAAACAATAGAAATGAGATGTCACAAAAAATAAACTGCACAATGACATCCTTTTTTGCTGTATTCACTTGATTTTTTTCACAATATATATAGTTTTATACAAAAGTAAATTGTAAGTATTAGATAGAAAGTGACGACGAATGAAGTTTTCGCGGTATATATACATAGGTATACACCTTATATTAAAGCAGATGCGATATAAAAAATAGTTTCAAGTTAATACATTGACTAGTAAGTTTAGTTTTAGATTTAAGTTGCTTTTATTCTTAATGGATTTATTTTCACGTTTATTACCCGCAGGTTACATTTTATTTTATTCAAAAACTAAGTAATAAGTTATTATAATCTTAAATTCGCACAATACTTCGTACACTTTCTCAGATTGATAAAAATCTAAAACAAAATATTAGGTAGACCAGATTATCTTCCAGATACGAACATTGCGCCATTGTATTATCTTAATGGGTAATTACTTAATTATATTATTTTGTATCATTAATTTAAACTCACCAGACATCTTCATTTTGTAACTCGTATCAAAATTCAGCATTCGTATAAATGTTATTTATCATTGTCCGTAATCACAATAATTAATATTTTTTTCTAATTAAAACATTAAACTATCGCGTTTATTCTAATACACTAATAGGATCGACACATAAAATAAATGTTTTTGATGTAAACACAAGAGTCTGCACAACACTAATATATTGACATTCGAACAAAATTAGAGATGTGAAATAATTCTAATTCACAATTAGGAATTAGATGTTGTATGTAGTGATGTACCGAACGCGTGTCGATGTACTCGCGTGCGATTTGCGTGTGATAGTGGTGGCACGGTATGTGCGGCGTCGGCGACGCACTGTGCCAGAATAACGCGAGAGGAAGCGAGACCCAGCTCATCCCTAGAATCCCGAATCACATACCCTCGCCCGGGCCAACCCCGCGCCCCCCGCCCCGCCTGTGTCTTTGTGTTACACCCTTCTCTCTCACACAAGCGATTCGGGGTCGCAATACAAGGTTACCGCCTGAAAATAATCGGCGAGCTTTTTCAATGGACAACGCTTTATATTTTGGAAAATAGTTCGGCTCGACTTTTTCAGGAGCTTTACGTTTTGTTGCTTGTTTTTACATAATACTGAAAAGGCTATGAAAGGTTAATTTTTTGTTATCAATTCTTCTTATTTCTAAGATCTTCATATGATTTAACTGAAACTTTTTCTACTTAGTAACATAAAGTTCAAGTTACAGACGAAGTTGTTACTTAGAATAACATGTCAGGCTCCTTTAATTAAATTATCGTCTTCCTGAAAGGTCGTAATTCTTTATAAAATTCATAACAAGACTACAATAACAACGCTATTACAATATTTTACATCGGGAGCGACCTACAAACAATGGCCCTTCAGTTATCGACGGTGCTTTATAACAAATCACTTGTACAACACGACCAGATAACTTAGAGCTCTGATATTTGAATTGAATCCTTCTCGGTGTGCAGTGAATGCTTGGTACCGGGGGGAGGAGTAGGTCGATCCACGCTGGTCACTGATACGAGACAAGGCGCCGATTAAGAAAACAAACTTGATTGAATGCGAGCCAGCAGTCTTGGACTCTTATCGTATCGTGTTCGATCGTTCTAGAGGTATAATGCTACCGTGCTGATTTTTGCCAATACAAATCATCAGCTCATTTAAAATGTTTCAAACCATTGTCTTAATATAATGAACTGTAGTATTCAAAAATACATGCCTTCCTTCTGAGTATAAACCAATACACAGGTTTATATTAGCTATCTAAACATTACCAATAAAATTACCAACTCAATTGCTATAAAAAAACTCATATCATAACCGTATAAAATAAAACGCAAGACGTCCATTCTCTTACGCGAATAGCATTTCAGTGCACAGTTGCGTTTTATTCAGCGTAACTGAAAATAGCTATCGCGAGAATGTGCCAAGCGAGACGGCAGATAACTAGATAACGCTCAAGATCTGTGGCGGGCGGTGCGATTGGTCGCGTCGGGCGGTGGGCGGGGCGGCGTCGGTGATGCACCAATGGGATGTGCCTTATTATCTGCGTCTTTGTCTGTCAACGGATTCTGTAGTGATGTAGCAGGTGCTCGGAGTATCGAGAAGGTTGTATATACCTATCGAGACTAAAGTACTTGTGTACGGATATATACCATGATGGCCGCTCGCTTGCTTTGTCCTTAATGTCCCAGATAAAAGCATTTTATTGATAAAATTTTGTTGGATATAGAACAGGAAGGTTTACATCTATTTCCCATGATGTGGGCTAGTTTTATGTGGAATCCCCATAGCTATCGTAGTTAAAATGTTGCCTTGAGAATTTTAATGAAGTTAGGTATTTACCTGCTAAGTGTGTCCCTATTTACTCCATTATGCAAATCAATGTAATAAATGTTATGAAAGGATATTAGGTAAAAATAAATGGTTAAAATAATACCTAATAATGATGATTCCAAATCCTATTTTTTTTAAAACCTATCTATAACTAAGAAACCAGTAAGTAAGTTTATTTTCTGTGTTTCTCAGACACCCATGAGACTTTTTACCCCTCCTCCAATCTGCCTACCTCTTCAAACCTGTAGAAATATGTAATTTACAAAGTCTGTAAGACTACAGCATCTTTGTAAATGACATTCACAAAGTCTGTAAGACTCTGTTAATTACATATTCAGAAATAATAATATCTAGAAATAATGTTCTTTCAATACAAGTGAATTAGATAATCTACTACGCAGGTGCCAATATGAATTTAATTTAAATTTCTATTACTTCTCCTGCGAATGACAAACTTAACACGCAAACGTGAAGGTGACAACTAGAATTGATTTGTGACAGACACGATGGCCGATAATCGATTTCCAGTTTCTACCGATGCTGTAATCGATTCTGCGGTTCCTGTTTAATCGATTGTGTGTCAAGTTTTTATGGAAATTGGCGAATTGTAAAATGTTCAAGTGTTAAATATGAAAACTGTGTTTTAGTTGCACTTGTGGTACATATTTGGGTACCTCCGTAATTATTATGTGTATAACTTTGTATGTTACAATTCAATTACCTATTCAAAGTTTTTTTATTAAAAATGTACAAATACTTTTCCGTGAAAAATGGCTGCTCCTTCGGATATAACATTCAAAGCCGACCAGGCATAAAATAATTAAATATTCATATTCAGACCTAGATAATATTAAAATTGTACGTGTAAATATGTCCTGGTTCAACTAGTTCACCTAGTGATTTTTTATGAAATAATGAAGTAAAAGCATTCTGTGCCGCCCATGGACACCCGAAACACCAGAGGCGTTACAAATGCGTTACCGGCCTTTTGGGGATTAGGACTTTGAGGATTGTTCGAAATTCAGGGATTGAGGAGATTGGGGAGTAATTGTGCCTCCAATAACCTCACTCACACGACAAAACACAATTCAAGTGTTGCTTCACGTCGTTTTCCCGCGAGGCCGTGGTATCACTCCGATCGAGCCGGCCCATTCATGCCGAAGCACTCACCCCACACCTACACATAAGTTTAATTTATTCGTAATGTAATGGTACACCGATTAACCGTTTACCTCTTCACTGTCCTCCTCTGTCAACCAATCATAGCATAAACGTAAATAGGGAATAATAGATATATGTACGTAATTGGATGACCAATTTCCGTTTAAAAAGGATAATAACCAACTTATTCATAATTTGATACATACAAACAGTACGTACGTATGTATTAAAAACCACCAAAATATAGCTATACCTATAAATAAAAAATATGGCTAGTTTTCCTATGTCCCGAAATACAACGTATATCATATTTATCCTGCCTCGCACATGTATATGAAAATTTAGTCCGTACGAGAATTTATATGATGTAATGTCCGCCGTTATGAGTTTTACAGGGAAACAAATAATTTAACCGCAAGTGATTCTATTCTTTATCTGCCTACTTTTGTGTTGGAAAATGTCTTATGAAAACTTCTTTTATATTATTAACAAAGATATGTTGTTTTATAAATAAAGGAAAGTTGAAAATTAGTTCGTAGATAGATAAAAAGCACTACACATAATCCTAGATAATTCAGTGCGAATTATGGGACAAAATTCACAGCGTTTCAAAGACTGATGTTTGATAGACGTGTTGACTCAAGAAATTTTTTGATTACAAAAGCGAAACGAAACAAAGGGAGCCTTTGCTAGAATAGAAACAAAGTAATTCTTATGAGATTAAAAAACACTTTAACCAATTCAACTAGCCAAAGCAATGTATTAAAAAACAACTCTACACACAAACAAACTACCACTACCATCTAACCTAAAATGATATTAATCAAATCTTCAAAGTTGATACAGTTCCACGTATATTTACTGAGCGAGAAGTTGGGAACTATAGTGAGGCTGTCAAAACCAACCCGTCCGTGGTCCGAGCCAATAGGATCCGAGTTGAATTCCCAATGACTTGGCTACGTGACACGCAGCCTTCTACACACCTCTACCTCTACACATCAAAGTATACAAAACCAGCATAAACCTAACCTTTGAATGGGCAGGAAGATCATACAAAGTAAGACCACGATAAACTGGATTTGAATAGATCAACGTCTACCAGGGTCAGTTCTGTGGCGACAACTTTACTTGGACCTCTCTACCACCCACCCTTTGTTGTTGCGTGACAACCCTACAGGAATACTTGAGCGATAAAGCTTAAATAACGATTTTCAATGGTGATGTTTAGCTTTGGACAAGGTGCTACCATTTTATAAGGCTTGCAATCTCATAAAATCTTACTTCTAATACAGACATGTCTAATATAAAGCATGTGCCCAAAGAGATGTATAAAACACTTGTCTTCTAATTCTTGAGTACCAACCTACTAACATTAACTTCTAAAAGTGATACATTTGCAATACCAACCTTTCAAAAATACAAAGTAATTTAGTTGAAAACCTAACCTTACATACTATACTATAGCTTAGAAATTGTCCACTGTATCTACTTTCAGATACCATTCCCCATCACTAAAACCATCTTCAACCAACTCAAAAGTAGATCATAAACGTGGCAATGAGATTTAAACCCAAGATACATATCAAGTTAAGCCCATCACAGTAACTCCGGGTTGGAGTATAGCCATGCATTGTGATCGCTGCTATCGGCTTGATAAACTACCGTTGGCACTGTCCAACTACTTTCAAAGGATAAACGATGGAGTTTAAAATGTCCCTCAATGGACCGAGCACAATAGATCGGTTCCCAGCACCGTAATCTTAGTAGAATAGAATGAGAATTGCAAGCTGGAATTCTAGTTCAGTTTGTTTTGGAGATAGATTGCGAGTGTGTTAAGTTGTTGCCTCACAAATCGCTCCAGTTACTTGGCGAGATAATTGGCTGATTGATCGAAATGTTTATTGTAAACTGAGTTATTAATTTTCAATTCAGAACCAGATTATTAAAAAACTATGTATCTAATTTTAAACTGTCAAACACCAAGCGGTCACCGGTGACCGCAACCTATTGTTCTATAATTGTGTCTGCAAAACCGGTAGTCGACGAGTTAAATCAATTACAAACACTTAACACGTTAACACAAATAATTCCCGTGTAGATGAAAACAGTTTGATTCTACTAAATCTATTTAATCAGCATTACCAAAACGCACCGCCCTCTGTTACCCCAATACAAGCCATTTTACTAACACGAACACCCAAACGTTGAACGACCACCAAAAGAATCACCTTTAAAATGTCCAATTTAAATTGTTCCGACAAAGGGGCGAGCCATTTCAATTTTGAGTGAGGAGAGTTCTAAATCGAAAAGTGCGATAGCCACTCCGTAAGCGCCTCCTGGGGCGAGTCTGTACAATTTATGGACGTAATAAAATGGCATTAGAAAGTATAGCTGCTACTCTAGGATAGAGATTACCTCACGATCAACGTAAGCACCCATTACGGATAAGTGGTAAATATAAAAAAAATCGAATTTAACACAAAAATCTGACGAAATGATTAAAATAGAGCAGAAAGGACTGATACAATTCCACTTAACCTTAATTGTGTAACGGTGGTCAATTTAGAACAGCACACGACAGGAACGGAAGCAACTAAGTTAATAATGTCTGGAAACGTTCCGAAACATGATGGAAATGTTTCTCGCATGACGGCGGCGCGTGTTCACTAAACATTGTTGTTTATTCTCATCATTGGATCACCCGCCAATTATAGCAATCGATTCACCCAGATAGAATCTTGTTTGTAAATAGATTTTAATTAGTTAAAACTAACAAAATCTAAGCAAATATTAAACAATTTGTATTCAAACTACCGATCGCTTGTTCCCCTTCAACAGACAAAGTCAAGACTCAAAAGATAATTACAGCTTACTTCTAAAACTCTTGCCGTTAATCGTTGAGCGTCGGAACTGGGGAAGTATCATGTCAAATTAAGTAATCGTAGTGTAATTGAGCCCGGTATCAGAGCGGTAACAGAGAACAACGTCAACTCATCAATCAACCCTCCCCCTCTGGGTTTTCCTTGAGTCCAAGTTTGATACTTACAGCGATTATTATTTGGGCCGTATGGATTATTTTCTGCATTCTCATTGGCCGGTGATAATGAATTAAATGTTAGCCAATCAGAGTACTGTTAACCGTGTGCAAAAATCATAGGTACTATCAGTCCAAAACTTAGCTATCTCTGAAGTCTTTGGTATTATGTTTTATTGAGTTGAACAGACTAATCAAACCCTACATAATCAGTAGTATATTATTGATTTCACGAGATAATTCAACGATCAAATATTATGATGGATGACATACAATATGAATTTATAATCTTAATAACATCATGAATTTATAATCTTCTTAAAGATAATTTGATATAATTGATTACTACTAGAAAGGAGCCTGTATCTATTTGCTGCATTTAACCATATTTCGTGTTCAATGTTATGAAGTACCCATCTATTGGTATAGGGTATCTCTATAAATGTAATATAAAAAAATCAACAAAATATTAAATGTTAATTTTTGTACATTATAAAGCCTATGCAGTAAAGGGTGTGTAATCTAAACCATTTCTAGTCACTATAAGGGAAATAATGCAACTCGCTACCACTCATAGCTCGGACCATACAAAACAAGTTACAGTGTTATCCTCACTTCAGTTTTAGTAGTCATTACAGGAATCTCGCTAATGCGTCTTGAGTTGCGGTTAGCTGCCGTGTGGAACTGCCTTAACGAGGGGAGAACTTTTATTTATCGTGTTAAGGTTTTTTACTTTCTAGCAAATTTAGATATCATGATGTTTTCGTACTTTGTTAACTAATTTACTTGTTTGTTGGAGTACGAATTAGAGTCGGTGTAGTGATTTACTTTGGTCAAATAATTTACTGAATGAAGAGACTACATATTTATGTTTATTTAGTTTTTGGCAACATATTCGTGCTAACAGTATCTATCTACGTATATTATAGGAAAGGATTATTATGAACTTGAATAGGATCTCCGTTCCTCCTATAGCCATATCTGTCAAAAGAATTGGACAAAGTATGACGTCACTTTAATAACTTTTCCCTCAATTGATGAGTAGTGATACCGTACAACAATATTGCGTCTTATACTTTGATATCTCAATATATCTGCTCAGTATCAGCACGTACCATCAATATTCACAATATCTAGCTCATGACACGTGATAACTCTATGATCCAAATTATCACTCGTCGTGATAATGGCTAATACTAAAACATTACTCGTGTAAGACCAAATAGAAGTACATACGCTCATTATTATTAGATTGTACAGCTGTGTATCTTTTCGAGTATTTAACTGCACGAATGGCACCATTATGTGATCCACAAATTGTTGTTTCGGGTCTGGTTGTCATGTGCATGTGAAAATGTATGTTTGTAAACGCATCCACGACACAGGAGAAAATCCTAGTGTGAGGCATCATTTTTTTTAAAGGAGACAAATTGGATTTATCCTCACAATCATCCTCTGTTTTGCTTATACTGCAAAAAAATCCATTTATTAACTAGTGAAGCCACTATCGATCGAGTTTTGCAAAAATACACAATCTACAGCAATTTCAATGCCACGTCAAACTACATTAAAACAGTAGACTACCATTTTATTCTCATGCATCAAAAATCACCGTCTATCAAAACTCGGACCCTACCAAACGTATATATTCGAGTTGATAACAACGGCTGCGCATTGACTCCAATACAAAGGACTCTCGCAAATTACACACCAGCCCAGCAATTACGTGCCCATAACAACAGATACATTTGTATGACAATGTTCGAGATTTTTTGCGAAATACGATATCGCACTCGACGTTGCGACTTTGTTGTGAGAACAAATAGTTGGGTTTTAGGAAACGGTGGCATTCGATGTTTGAATTTTTTTTTTATTCTTGTTGATGTTGACCTCTTAGCATTTGACGTTTTGGTTACTTACATTTTATCGTTTACTTTTTATTGTTTTATCGATTGTAAAGAAGGTGACTGGTAACATAGAGGTTTTAATTACTTGCCTTAATGCTATAAGAAGTTACACCCAAAGACCGAAGATTACTAAATTTATTAAATCTTATATAGGTATAAAACATTGAAACATAATGAAAATTAGTTAGATATGTTAGCGTAATTTTATTCATTTTAATCTTATCGAATCTAAACCCGGCACGCTCTATCAAAGATGTTTACAAGAAACCAGTTGACTGATAAGTGACTGAACATAGTCTGAAGACCTAATCTTTGGAAGCCGTAGATCGAAGAAAAACCAATTAAAAGTCTATTTTATCTAAGATCAATAATAGATATCTCTGGTTATACTAATTTATGTCAAAATATTTTTAAATAAATTGTAATGATGAACTATGTTATATTGACATAGTTCATCATTACGTACGAACGTACGCGTGATTCTAGCAAATATTCGCTAAAACACCCGCTATCCAAACATTTCAAAGAAACCCATCGAGACGAACGAGCAAATTATCTTTAGTACCTTTTCAACATTACTATCTCTGCTATACAAAGACCAGTAAACAAAGGGTGACAAAAAACATAAAACAAATAATTAAAAGCACATTATAACAACATTAAAATGTCCCGCTATCAGGGAGATAACAGCTCACACTGTTGGTGACCTTCCGTTACTCTTAGAACTGATAACTGCTTTCAAACCAACATGACCTGACCTGCACTTTATATTCATAGAACCACCAGCTTCGTACAGACGCCAGCAAATCAACCTACGCCTTTCTTTAATAGATTTTCAACCGTATAATTTTGACATTAAGTCAAAAATTCAATGAAAATAATTGACAGATTGCGGCAGGTTAACCTGGCCACTGTGCCATCTCCCTCGAAAGCGGTACTTTTGAGACTGCCCTTACATGATGCCCTTATGTTTTGTCCAGTTAATTGATAGTGTAATTCTATTGAAAATGTGTCCTAATATTGTTTTTAATAATATGTAATCAGTATCTTATAAAATTAGGCGAGACACTTCAAAGAAATGTTTGAAGTACCTAATCGTAAGTGACGTAAGTTCTAGGAAGGATATTTTTTTTAAATGGCTATCAAAAATACAGGTGCCATCTTGATTTTATGGCCGTCAAAATGAAAGTTGTGTACAGGATGTAGGTAAATGCTTGTAACCTTTCTGAATACGAGTTGCAGTAAGTTAATATTATAAAATAATCCCAAAATAAATTGTTACTGCATTTACCGGAATACAGGTAAAGTCCATGCACGAGTAGTACTTTATCACGCAAGGTCGAGGAAACCTTGAGTGATAAGATACAGATACATTTTCATTTAAGATTACGTTGATTACTCCCGAAAACGTGTTCTTCTTTACTGAATAGCTATGTTTAGAATTCTACACTAGAAGGTTCTGTCATAATAAGAACAATGAAACCTGACTAGACACGAAGTCAATAAAATCTATATTTACGATTCTTTTTTAATATTTTTCTGAAATATTAACTTAAAAAAAATTCACAGAAAAAGTTTTTTCTAAAATGTAGAACCACGGTGTTCCTACGAAAAATCAATGGGACATAAGTCTATTCCCATTTCGCACAAAACCATTTCGCCAATGATAATGGGCCCGTCACCGAGGCGCGAGACACCCGACTGCGATCTGTCACCAGTGAATGTGCCAAAGGGTTTTTGTCAAGGCGTGAATTAAATCGGCCAGCGGGAGGCACGACGCGATTGATCGTCAACTGGTTATATCCGATTCAACGATTGAACACCCTGTACCTACGTGTACTGAGTTTTTTTTTTATTTCCGTATAGTCGGTGTTTGTCGTTATTGGGTTTTAAAGTCATAAATGTTTTAAGTGATATTTGTCCATCAGTCTAAGTATTTAGTGGTGTTTTCTTTTATTCTCTTTTAAAAGTTTTGTAATTTGTCACGAATTGGCCTTGTTCTAAACGTTTCTATTGAACCCTACATTGATACTCGATTCAAATAATACAAAAAAACACAAACACGGGCTGTTTTGTGTGTGTGTGTGTACAAAAGTGAATTGAAAATGATAACTTAATCATTAATCACTTTCCTAATACAAAGAATGAGAAAGACATTACGAGGAGTGAGTTTCATCTGTTACCCCGATGTGCCGATCAAATAATTACCTTCTCGATAAAATATTGGCAGGGCTGTCCCCAGCGTCGGCGTCGCGCCGCCGCGTCCTCGCTGCGAGCCACAACTGTCGATGTCACCTTAATTTACGGCCTTCAATTATAAATTTTACATCGCATCCACGGCAAAAGAATACCAACCGTACACAAAACAAAATAAAGTCGCTACTCGCATACCTTTCATTCAAGAATTTCGAACAAGTCCCACTCCTCGTGTCAAGGGAGCAGAAATTTTAAGAATTACAATCAAACTTCAGTTTAGGTCAAACATTTGGAATCAAAATCGTAATAAAAGAAATTTTAGACAAAATTTTTGGCTGTACGAGTATTTTTATCACTGCGTCATTAAAATTGAAAAGTAAAGATAACTGTTCATTTAAAAATAGTGATAAGTATTTAATCATGGACACTAACTACGTTTCCCGTAATTAAAACTGTTTGTAACTGTTCGATGATAAAATTGATGATTAAAACAATATTTTAACGATGGTATTTGAACGTTACGATGTATAACAAAAAGCTGGGTTTCCTCGTAGCTGACCTCTGACACGAGATATCTATCATCCTGCTAATTAAATACATCGGTTATCGGCAGGAATACTGGGACAAAAATAACATAATAAGCTGGATATGTAGTGTACCTAATTGGCACCGCGTGGCTAGAGTAACCACCGCCATTCAACAGTGCCTATTTTTAAGGATAATTGCATGGACACTATTGTATAAGTTTTATAATAAACTGAAAACAATAGACATGATATGTTTAAATTCATACTACGTATTGATATCGCTGTCACGAGACCACGTGCTCACGTTTTACGGAAGATATTAGGTCAAATATCTGGGCATTGTAATAGGTATGTATAGGTAGTATACTTACGAAACTTAAACGTATGTAATACGTAAAACGTACTTAAGAAAAAAATAATATGCCTAAATAGAATACCACGTGCTTTATGTACTGCAAAGGTTTTCCATAAAATAATTACATTTTTTTCTGTTCAAAATGAGACCTGTATTCATTTTTAACTTATAAAACTGATAACTTAATAAAGTTCAAAATACAAAACGACCTCTAAAACCTTTAAAATACCGTATAAACTTTCTATTACAAGTTCGAGTGTCTAGACATTGCCATTACAAACACAAAGATATGATTAAACTGTCAGAAGCCGCGCTTAATTTTATAAAATAAAAATCATTTGACGAGGGTTCGCCATTAATTTCGGCGACAATGTGATAAATAATGAGTGAGGTGTAATGCGGGGGCTACATCCCTCTAAAATGCTTTGATGGGCTGCTCTTGAAGTTTTGACGGCTCACATCCTAATTTTCTTTCTGTTACTACCCTTGGCGGTTGCCACTTTTCAATAAGACTTTCTCTTTGTGACAATATTTCAATTTCAAGTTTTTTGTTGTCGCTTGAATTTGTTCTCTTGTGATGTCAAACGCTGTGGGATTCATATCGGTGCGAAGTAATTATTAGATTTGTAATTACTGTTAAGTGTCAAAGAATAGAATTAGTTTAAGAACTAGTCTATTTGGGTGCATCGTTTAATGGGTCCAAATACAGTTTACTTGGTAAAATCTCATGTTTTTCATTAATACTCATGTACTTTTATAAGCTGTAAAACTAACTATACTTCGTAGCAGCATTATACATAATAATCAACCGTAGTTGTTTCCATAACCTTTAAGCTTATTTTATATCTAACTCCACAAACTACCTGTACCTATAGAGGTATTATTTTTAGTACGAACGAACGCTAACACTAAACACAATACAATAAATTAACTACGATCCAATTAATTGAATTAGTGGGTGTCGTATTGACGTCAAACGCCACCTGTCGGTACTGATCAAAGACCTGTCACCATCACACGTAATTGGTTACGTCAGATCACACAAAGCTCAATGTTAACTCTGTAAATATTGGTTGTTGCCTGCCACTTAGGTCTAAAGTACCCTATATAATAAATAAGAAACTAATGAAGAAATTAAACTTATCTTACAAGAAATATTTGGGTATGCATTAACTTCTTAATGTCCGATTATGAAAAATACACAACGCCACAGTCGCCGCGTCGTGGGTCGCGGATAATTGCTCATGAATTCATATTGAGCTACCATGCTAGAGGCTCATGCCTCTAGCATGGTTTGAAACTAGTCGATTTCTCCGTCAAACAGTTACGTAAACCGAAAACATATTAAATTGCTATGTCTCACGAAAGTTATAATATGAATCCACAACATTTGTTCATACAAAAGTAGTTTTTACACATCGGAAATAACGTTTATAATGTTGTGTAAGTGGAGAGCCGTCACCTGTGACCGCTTGGATCTGGACCAATAAGTAATAAAAGGTTAATAAGTAATAATATAAATATAATAAAAAAAATATTGTAACTTTCGTGAGACATACTAAATAAATTATTATATTTTCGGCTTACTCACGTAATAAATATCGAATAAATATCGAATAAATAATAATAAATATGATTATTACGTGAGTAAGCTGAAAACATAATAATGTATAATATAAATTGACAAAATTTTGAAACGTCCTAAATACGAGTCGTAATTAACTCAAATGTAGTACAATATAAACTACACTGGATTTAACATACGCACTTATTGCATACATATCCTCACCCCTGTCTTAAGTGGATTAACTCGATCGAGAAAATAAATAAGCTGATTTAATACAACTAAGATTTCCTGTATTCATCTCATTATATTGGTGAGGATCCTGGTGTGGCTCGAAATTAATCGAGCATATCCGAAAAGTGAAATTTAAGAGTAGTCAGTATGAACGTAATTTAAAAATAGTAGGTAATAATTTGGCAAAATGTTATTTACTTTATTTAGTAGAAATAAACTGCAACCGGAAAATATCTTTGTTAATCAATTAACGAAACCGCACCTTATCCTTCTCTTATTCATGAATAGGCATACAGAAATAACATTTTAGGTCACACAATTCTAGTCACTTCCAATAGGTACGTAACACTGAATAAAATGTCTAACTTTATACACTACTAGCTTTTACCCGCGACTTTTTTCACGTATTCCTGTTTTATCCCATGGGAGCACTTAATCGGGATAAAATGTTCATCCTATCACCTAAGTCAACCCATACCCTGCCTGTATACCATTTTTTAAATTCCCCTCAGTAGTTTCAGTATGATTTACGGACAAACATCCAAATAAAGAAACGTTCAGTTTTATAATATTAGTGTGATCACATAACACTTTTCCCGACTCTAACTCTCCCACACTTATAGTGTGGTTCGGCACGAATGGGCCGGCTCAACCGGAGTGATACCACGGAAAACAGACGTGAAACAACGCTTGCGTTGTATTCCGTCGTGTGAGTGAGGTTACTGGAGGCCCAATTACCCCCTTCCCCAGTCTCCCCAATCCCCGAATCCCCCACAATCCTCAAACTTCTAATTCCCAAAAGGCCGGTAACGCACTTGTAACGCCTTTGGTGTTCTAGGTATCCATTGGCGACGCCGATTGCTTACCATCAGGTGACCCGTCTGCCCGTTTACCGGGTTATCTCATAAAAAAACTCAGAAAAGTCTTCCACACTACTGCTCACGTACATTAAAAAGTTATAATTGTACCTACATATTTTAAATAGTTATATATTTCAAAGAAGGTATTACTATGTCAGATAGCAATGAAGCACTTAGGTAAATGATTACGTTTATCGTATACCTAAATATAGACAATGACAAGTCAAATTCCTTTTTAAAGACATAATTTCTGGGTAATGAATAATGTGGAGCAATTTTACGTACAAAATATAATTTTTAAACAAACATACGTAAACTCAAGCGTTTTGCAAAAACTACAGAGTATTCTGATCTGTACATACTTCTTGAGCTTTTATGCATGAAGTCATAAAATCACGCCAGTTAAGAGTGATTCGCATCAGACTTTTTTCTAAACCATTTTTCATAATAATTTGGTTTTGATTCTTTCCCAAGTGTATTAAGTAAGTATTAGAATGATTTCTGTCTCCATTTGGCACGTATTCAAAATATGGCTTTGACTAACAACTAAGCGAAATAATCATTGTGAAATTAGTAATAATGTTTGAAACCTACAGACTTGAATTATCGAGAATTTACTTTGAATTTTTTTATCTGCCTTTCTTGTCTAATACCATTAATTTTATCTATTCTGTGCCATCCCTAAGCGCCTTTATTAGTGTGCGTATATTTGCATGCGTGACACGATATTAACAATGCAATAACTCAGAGAGATATCGTATACACATTTGGCACCAGTAAATCAAAATTTAAAACTCTGCCGGCGTGGTGCACGCGTGATCCGTGAAAAATTGCTTATTTTAAAACGAGATTTTTTCATCTGCACCGTACTAGGGTTAGGGGTGTTACATATCAATGCAATGGCACCTGAATTAAATACTTCATCTATACACATAGTTTAATGTCTATTAATCATACATTAATATACCACTATAATCAATTAACTAAAATCGCGGGTTACTCATGTGAATATACTGAGAAAAGCTCTACAAGTTTAGAACCACAGAGGGATTCTTCCTCATGAGCAGCGTGCGCGGTCGCGGCGACGTAGCGCAGCTCACTGGTAACTAGTAGAGCTTTTCTCAGTATACTAACGTGAGTAACCCGCGATTTTAGCTAATGTAGTATGTCTCACGATAGTTAATATAACAACCACTATAATCAGAAATTGACACTGTTTGTATTATTTATATCTGGAAAATTTTAATTGTCTTTATTACTTTTCCAACTTTAAAAGCTGAATCATGAAATTATTATAGTTTAAAAAGCGATTAGCCTACTCGACTGTTAATATTTAACAGAAGCTCTTGTCATCAGTAAAAAATCAAGACAATTATAATAAATTCCCAAAGTAGTTATGAAATTTAAAGCTAGTTGCCAATGTAAACACACCCTATCTTTGTAGAGCGTCCGTGTTGCCATATATCATGCGAGACTCATCACGTTTTTAATAAAAACCGATGCAGACCTCTTTATTTACATTTTTTCATCATATGACTATGAAGTTTTGTTAATTTATAAACAGTAGTATCGTTATAGAATACGAAAATCGATACGAAAAACGTATCGATTTACTGAATGAATGAATGTGATCCATGTTTAAGAATCGATCAAATTAAATATAAAAGCAAAGATCTGTATTCGCTGTTTTTTTTTAGAATCCCCTTTATATATTATATATTGGATTATATATTGGTACATATTAATAGCCGTTTGTGATTTCTTCATGTGCGTCCAAATTATAGTAATTATAAACCTTGGGACCACTTCAAACCTCTCAGGTTGCTGTCCAAATATACGTTAGGGTCCGTTATGGGGCTTACAATCAAAAGAATTCTATCCAAGTCGGACCCCATATCTATTCTTTAATACCCCTGCTTGAAGAAACCAGCCTTCAGGTAAATTTCAACTCTGTAATGTGGTTGTATGGTTCAAATTTAGTCGTATAGCTCTTACGGTACATTAAAGTCGAGTGTCTGGTAAAGAAATCGTCAATAAACAAAAGTTTAAGTTAAATTAATGCTCTACTTCTTGGTTTTTGTTATTCTACGTACAGTACGATCACATTTTATAAAACATTCTTTCTTGTTGCTCTTCAGAAATTTGAATTATCAATTATACCTCTACCAATAAATAATGGATTTTATATAGAGGTAATTTAAGATAAAGAAAAATCCACTAAAAGTATAAATTTACCTTATTCAATACAGTTACCACAAAATATTACAAAAAGCCACAACTTAAAAGCCGAAATATAAAAACATGTCAGATATCCTTAAAAAACTAATTTTACCATTTACCGACAAAACACCATGTAGACGAGAGGAAAACAAAACGAAACACACTCGATAGGGCTCTCAAAATAATAAAGCCGTCCGGACATTGACGAAGTCATTCGGGTAAACTCGCATAAATGTTCACAACCCCTGAGCGATTGCATCACAATGCGTCTGATATACCATGCTCCATATTATACCTTATTTGTTCCATTGACTTGTATTATTTTTGTACGCAACTACTTGTAGAAAGACAATGACAAACCGTTAGATGAGGCTCACAACATTTTGTTGGGAATGCTGTGGTACATTGATGGGATGATGAATAACCTCGTTGTTTATATTAAACAAAGTAGTTTTATTAAGTAATAAGTATTTAATATGTACGAATAAGAAACTTATATTTTCTAAGAGGTAAATAAGAATTAACTTGTTAGTTAACCTTCAGAATAATGTAACGAAATAACTAAACTGGTATAATACCTCTCATAAAACTATTTGGACCGATTAATAAATTTATCTAAGTACAGGGTTTTTTCCAACCGAAAACAATCGTATCGATTTGATTACCTTATCATGAGCTGATAGGCATTGCGTGAGATCTAGGACAACCGTCTATTTTGCCATGTCAATTTTTATTATGAAGTAAATGTAAATGAGCATAGACAATTAAATACAAACTGTAAAGAGGTCAAATTCAAATCTGTAAGTGACAAGTTCTTAATTTGGAAACTCAAAAAAAAATTCGTCTTTAGTATTCCTTATTTAAAAAAGCCGTTAAAAAACGACACATATTGTGATCAAAACATGACATGTGGGGGGTCACGCCACGACATTACCCTTTCGTCTTCGCTTTTTTTGGAAAAAAAATTAACCCGACTAATTTTTTCGACATTTTCGCTTCGCTTTTTTCGTCATT
The DNA here is from genome assembly GCA_038387885.1 of Spodoptera picta. Classification (NCBI taxonomy): domain Eukaryota; kingdom Metazoa; phylum Arthropoda; class Insecta; order Lepidoptera; family Noctuidae; genus Spodoptera; species Spodoptera picta. Next base: position 874,020 of record JAZHFQ010000100.1, on the reverse strand, counting down.
GTGTGAAATTTCGCACGGTTCGTTATGAGACAGACAGTAGGGGTGTCACGCGGATTTGAATGCAACTAATTTTGGTTTCTGAAACCCTTTGATTTCACAATGACTGTGTTATCTGCGAAAGGGTGCATTATCTCCTACCTGTCTCTATAATGGCGTCAAGGGTCGATCCTTTTCTTGACCCTTTGACATAAGGGTAAGGGTTCAATTTTTTGTGAAATCTTCGAATTTTTGGGTAACTTTAATTAGGCACGATTATTGAAACCGATCATCTTTTTTATCTGTGAATTATAGTCTAATAAAAAGATTAAGTTATCTTTGGATCCTCAATTTGGTATCTTTTGTAACATTTGACACGGTAACCTATTTAATTTTGTCAATAGATTACCTATACCAACTTTATTGGATATTTTTTGGTGATTTATAACACAATTTTTGTGACTACTCTAATTTTGTTATTTCGAAATTCTCAATATCTGGGTAACTTACCGGTTCAAAAAAATGTTTAAAGGACTTCACATATTTCCCCATGATAAATAGTAATCGCCATTTTGATTTCTTTTACAAGGGTTGACACATAAGTGCAGGTCAATACATAACACTTGAAGCCCGACTGACCAGGTCTACTTCCATCATTACAATAAGTACATACATACCTACAACCCTAAATTCACATACAATTCGGGCTAACATCTCAAAAGATTTGTCTCATACATTTGGATTACATTATTCCATTCAACTTCTTCATTCAAACGTTTTGACTCCATAACACGGATAATTTGTAAGCACTCCTGCTGAGGCCCATAGGTGTCCTCAATTACTGTACAAACACACGCAAAAATCACCTTTACACTTTAACTCTTAAGGTTCATGAAGGGTACAAAAGAGTCAGTAGCCACAGGGCGTATCTTAGTTAACGTAGTGATGTGAATAACTCACAAATCCTTTTACTCATTATCATTTCAATGACATAAGTCATGTTGTGTGAAGCTTTCGAAACGGTACATAATCATATTCAACAAAATATATGCAACATCTTATAAGAGAAACCTTAGTAAATATAGTTGTTTTGTTACTGTTCTCGTTAACGTTACGTAACTCAAGTATTCATGTTGTTTATTTACTTCAACAACTATTATATGATGGTCAGTTTGATAGCAGATGTTATTATATGTATCATGGAAGAAACCATTGTGTTTAGTGTGGAATAAACGTGACAACGATTCGAAACTGTTGATGAACAATATATTATGTAATAATGCTAAACATTATAAGAGCTGTGAGAACCTGAGCATCTAATTGGTTTTTAATTAATATTGTAACCACTAAGTATGTAAGGTAGTCAAACCAAAACAAAGATAGCAATATCTACAAAATACGATAATGGGATAAATGTAAATTATCAATACAAAATGCATTTGTATTGATAATTTACAAATGCAAGTCATTATGAAAATTCATAAATTGTTTTATATGTGTATGTACTTATTAAATAATTACGATACGATCTTTGTTTATTTATTTCGATAGACAAGATACTGTAGCTCGATTAAAAAATGCTACGCGACTACGCCTACGCTACGCCGTAGCCGTCGTAGACACATCGATCTGTGGCTACAAGTGACAAAGTTTTTCAAGATGGCGCGAGCAGAGGGGGTGTACAGGGGGATGCTCATATTTTTTACTGTCGGTCGGGGTGAGCAGTGGAGCCGATCGCTACACCGCTCTCCACTCACTCGGCCTCTTAAAAACCTCTCTTCCTCTAAGGGACGTTTCTGAGAAATACATGTGCCGATATACATGTAAGTGTCTATGTGGCTTTATGTCGGAGGGATCTGTAAATGGGCAATCTGTGTGAGTCGGTACTTTGATAGCGGTACGTGCGGTGAATGAGATATGAAGTAGGTAGGTGAGTATATAGATATATTACGGCGGGTGTCTTTATAGGGTGTGTTAATTATTTTACACTACGTAAAGGAATGTACTGTGTGTTTAAGAAGGGCAAACTTTATGAATATTGTGAGTAGGAAAGGCCGAATACAGTCTTGTAATCTCTTTCTTAAACATCCATTCATCTAACAGTCCTAAAAAAATCCAAATCTATCTTTGAAAACACCAAAAATCACAATCTAGTAACAAAACAATCTGGGTGCTAAATATTTGCCTTTTATTGTGCAGTAACCAGCAACATTGTAACATGAGTTAATCAAAAATGTATGAGTGAACAACATTAGCGGTAGATAAACGTCAGTGTCTGCGGATAATGCGCGCTCTGACCGGCCAGAGCAAACATTCTGCTCACTGAGTTTATTGGGACGGTCTTCAAGGATAGAGGAGAAAGTCAAATTGTGTTACAATCTTGTTACACTTCCGTCTGTTGGTTTTTATGTAGGTAAGTAAAAGAATGGACGCTAAGGAAATATTTTGTGTTGTTTTATTATATTTTATTAATGATGTGTATTTTGAAGTTTGAGCAATATTGATTAGTAATATGGTAATTATTTATATCGTCTTGAAACAAAACAAAAATACAATGTGCTAAAATGATACTTGACATTTTTGCTACTGACGAAATTTTTAACAAACTTTCGTATACGTAGTCAATCCTTTCCACAATTCACCAACAAACCAAAGCCAAAATTCAAAACAAGCAGTTACGCCGTTATTATCCAGATATCAGTACACAGGCAATGTACACAAATCCTGCAGTGTACTTGAAATTAATTTCGTATAGCCGGCGGCGGAGGGGGGTTACTCTCACCCCTACCGTAGACACGTGCAGAACCTGGGATACCCATGTTCTACCGCGTCGCAAATAGCCCGCGGCTATTTTGATTATAACCCGATTGAATAAGTTAATCATCGTTTTCATTCAGATAATTGGATGACTAGGGATGTAACAAGAGACGGAGATTTTCCCACCAGTGTGGGGAAATAATGCGGGTTTGTTTTTTTATTGGTTGGCGTAGAAATTGTGTAAAAAAAAACAAAAAGAAGTCGTGTTTATGATGTAAGAAAAAGGTGTTGTATCGTTACTAAATTATATCTATTCTTCTAGAGGTAGAATCTTGTTTAAAAGCTTTTGAACGATATTTTGTGGTATAGAGGTATGTAATTGTTATTTTTTATCAACCCTACCTTGTTGTTACTACTACTGCGATATGGTGAATCATAATATTATTCATGAATTAAATAAGCCTATTAAACGTAAAATACGTAAATAAACATACCTAAAGTGAGTAATTACATTAAAAAAGTAAATTTTAGGTAATATAGACACAGATAAGTTTTAAGTGAAAAAGTAAATAGGTATTAATTGTAGGTGTATTAACTGAGTCATCCATTAATCACTTAATTTGTACGATTATAAATTACTATATCTAGTTAAACAGGTAGATAATGGTGAACCAAGCAAAATTGTGTTACATATTATATTGTAATTAGTACATTTCAATCAAGGACTTTTTATACTCTATCTATACATATATACAGATAAATTAAATTGAGTTTCTAATTTTAATGTTGAAATAATAAGTTTCGTCTATCTGTCTGTTTGAGTTGGCCAATCTCTGTAATGGCTGGACCGATTTCGACGAGACTTCTACCGACAGGTGGCTGATATTCTAAGGAGTAACACAGACTATTTTTTTGTAATTGAGGAAATGAAAATTGACACAAAAAAGTTATGTCCTAAAACTTATATTCAGCTAGTTGTATAACTGTAATATTGATTTAGGATAACAAATTGGAGTACAAACTGAAGTTTGACAGGCCTTTGCCCTAAAGTGATACGATCTTGACTGATAACTTAATCTCCTGATTATAAAAAAAAACTTATACACATGAAACTTATACATTTTCAAGCACCTACATATCGTACTTACATATGCCTATTCAAACTAATTATTATTTAAATTTATATCTTTTTCCCTATCAATGGTGCTCTGGGCACAATGGACGGGGTAAAACAATAAAAACGAACAAAGAGCCAGCACAATGGTCACAGTTTAATATAAGAGTTTGTTCCCATTATGTCGGAATATGGGAAGAACTGAACGGGGAGAATCGTTTTAATTGAACCCATTTTTTTTCATTATTATTCTCACAAAAGTTCTAAATACAAATAGTCTTTATAATCCTATAAAAATAATACATTTTACTGAAGTTTTCTGAGTATTAAATCGTATACTACCTAATTAAAGAGTTTATCCGCGTACCTAAATTTATCAAATTATATTTGGCAGGTTAGGGATAATAATTAGCTGACAAACTTCCAAGTATTGTCTAAAAATTATTATGGTTGTTGTTAACCACATTGTTATTAACACGAATTGATTAGATACAGAGGAAGGTGTTGTTTATAAAAGGTTCACGTCTGATAGAGGAGAATTAAAAGGAATGGAAATATATGTGGGATTATCCAAACGTCATTACATACCTAATTAATGAAGTAAACCGATCTATTTATCAAAGAATCATGCATGATTAACAAAATTATTTAGGTGATGATACCAAACGACATTTTATAGATACGAAGACGATACCAAAGTCTATCTATGGAAAGATACACATTATGTAATTTTTTTTACTACGCAATAGTATTGTTGAGGTGTTGTGTTTGACTTGTTATTGTTTGGAAAAAATAATATAGATACCATTTTTTATGATCTAGTAAACTGATTTATTTTTTATTTGTACAAAAAAAAGTTGGTTACCTATTTTATCAATTTATCACTATTATTCTCCGACGGCAAAAAGAATGCGTCAATTATTAAAATTTCACGCAAAAACATTAAAAAAAGAACTGCGATTCGCCAATCGCAACCGTGAAAAATACAACACGCACACATGAACAGTAAGTATGCGGAAACTATCACTATTGTCATAGCGCTACACGCTATTCCAATCTTTATCTCACAAGTATAAAGTTCACATTGCATCGCGGGTATTTGATAGTGCTGTGCTGTGTTGAATCGTGTGTATATTTTCCATTCGCAATCCATCGCTCACGTACCGCGGATATCTAAATATGCGGATCCTATTAAATCAGAAATAGGTATCCAATCAGTGCGCTTATGCTTCAATGCTTTTATACAGTCGTTAGGTACAGTAACGTTCACGATATTAATACATCGGTAACCCTCTATTGCGTCTACATTCCTACTTACTTTAAATCTTACGGTACTATGCCCTCTACTAAATATGACCTTTTTTTTTGTAAACATCAAAGGAAGCTGTTTTTTCTTCAGTAGGTAATGTATTTGGTTTTACCATCCTACGACGACTTTGTATTACTTGAAGGTTTTATCAATTTTATTGATGCGTACTGAAGATTAGATTAAAACGTTGCCGTAACTAAAACCACTGCTTTATGCATTCATGCATGAACTCATATTATTTGTCATAAGGGGGAAAACGTGAAATTACTTTTCGGTTAATCTTACACAACAATTTCGTACTAATTTGATGAACAAGTCTATATTTTAAATTTTAATAAAATTTCATTATTGTTAGTTAGTTCATCAGGCAAATATGAGTTTCACAAGAGACAGCTACTAATTAAATAAACAGTTGCCAAAACAGCTCTTGCAGTAATATAATAAGATCTACTTCTTAATACCAAATCATGTTCATCTACATCATTTTGAATATTATATAAACTGCACATAATATTCAACAATTTTCCACATCCCTAGGCACCTCATTCAAGGGTTGTCAAAACGAAACACGCTCCCCTACGAATTGACAAAATAGCTCCGACGCATAAACCCACCAAAACGATAGAAAACTCCACAAAAGGCTGAAGGTACTCGACGGCTCTCGACCTAAACGCTTTAACTATGTTCCAACCCCATACTCCAGGATTGCTCACTCCACTTGTCTCCAAAAACCCATGAATATTTTATTGAATTTTATGCCTAATCATAGGGGAAGAAGAGTTAGCTTTGCGTGCAATGCCCAAGATAATGATGGCACTTCAGCCACCGGTTTTGATATTGCTTCTAATTGGTGGTGGTCCTCATGTAAAACTGTTGCACGCGCCACCCCTATGTACTGTGCTAAGTGGGAATATACCATAACCGTATAATATCACTCCCGAATATATGATAAGAACATAACATCAGTAATATTACCGTAGGTTATAGTCACGTTTACCTTGGAATTTTCAGTTATCTACTAAAACTAGGACATCTGGTATCAAGTTGAAGTGTAACTTGAATGGTGACATCATTTTGTTAAAAATATTCTGATTAATACGATAACTGTAATGTAAGTTCAATAACTAAATAGCACAATGGAATTTTAAAAGATAAATTGTATCATTTAGACATTTTAACTGCCATCAAACATTGCGTTTGTAAACTATGTGGAACAAGTGGTAAAATACTCTTCAGCAATTGCCTCCAATCCTATGACATAGACCTATACACACAGCACACCTTAGAAACTATACACGTACCTAAACATACCACATATTAATATATGTATATATATAGTACTCAAAACCTAAGCTAACTCAGTTCATATTTCCTGCAGGTTATCAAAGTTCGCCGTGGCCCGAGACAACGCCTGCATATTTTAATTAGGCTCCATGACGAATGAGGCTTTAGAGCAGAGCTCGTAAAGTGAGGCAAGCGAAAGGAAGCGAGGAGGCGCTTATTAGTACCGAGACAGAAGGCTGTTTATCGAACCCTGTGTTGCCAGGTGAGTGCATTTAAAATATATACTTTTTTATTAATGAATACCTACAGCTTATTGGGCATGAAAGAAAATTTCAAATAATTTAAAATTATCAGTTTACAAAAAGTTAGGTGCTTTTAACCTTCTCTTTAATATAATTTTAAAATCATGCTAAATAATATATCTGGTTTTTACCCGTGCCATGAAAAAAATGCAAAATATATTAAACTTTCCTAGCATACATGCGAAATTCCAGCATCGTCAGATGCTGGAATTTCGCCACTACTACTAAACCACTACTTTCAGTGCCACTAGTTTCGTTATCAATAAAAAGAGTTTCTTATATTTTAACATAAATAAACTTTTTTATAAATATATCTTAATACTATTTATATAATACAAATAGAACCGCCAATAAGAGCTATAATAGCGCGGCAACACAAGACAGAAGCCAGTTTATCGGTAGCGGGCGTGCCTTTCGTTGCATTCCGATGGACGCGACCGCGACCACGGTTTTACGACCTACACTTAATGACACTCGCTTACGACCGGGAAGAGAATCAATCCACGACACATTTTACTATCGAACTATGAAACCTAAGGATTCCTGTTATTGATCATTATTTTATAATAGGAACACTCGATTGTTTATTCGATTACGTTAACACAGAATTTAGGTTAAATAATTGATTTATTGCAATTGTGTCAATTGAAATGTAGCTTATATTAAAATATCTATCCTAAGAAAGAAATACATTTTCATTCATGTTGTCTATATTAAGTCAAATATGTCAAAATTCTACTTGAAATAATTAAGTTGAATATATTTCATACTGATGAAATTGCTTACCTCAACTAAAGAATCCTTAGATAAGTATCCATAAAACAGTAATTAAATTTTTTCAAAGAAATTATAAAACGTACGAAAACATGTTATTTCCTGCAAACTGTTATCTATCTGTTATCTATCTTAGATTCACTAAGAGCGACGTCATGGCAAATATAAGTATATATACTGCCTCATTGGCCGAGTGGTCGCAAGTGCGAATGCCGGGCAAGCGGTCTCGGGTTCGATTCCCAGGTCGGGCAAAGTATTACAAGGTTTTTCAAAAAATTCACAGTAGTAGCACGGAGACTGGAATTGTACCCGGTATATGGCAATACGCTCACCCCCTATTACATGGGAGTCATAACAGAAACAGTGAAAAGTGGGTGTTACATTGTACAGTAGCATAATGTACACCTCTGCCTACCCCTTCGGGGATAAAAGGCGTGATGTTTTGTTATATATATATATGATTATGAGTTGTTAATGATTACCTTCAACCTGCATTCAATTAAAATTTATATCTACATAAATACAAAGCCTACAAGGAAAACCCTAATTGCAACCGGGAAAATGAACCACGATTCTATCAAAATAAACGTTTTAAAAATTCCCACAAGGATAGAACAAATTAGGAATATACGAGTAGGCCTAACCCAGATCTAGAACAATAACCCAATTATATTAAAAAAATATATCAATTAAAACATTATATTAGGTATCGTTTTGTTAGTAACATGCTCTTACATATTAGATATGTTTTTCGTTATTGGTTTTCAACTACACTTCATTAGGTATATAGAGTGTAACACGTGTTTTCCGAAACATTTAAAGAATATATTTATATATTCTTTTATAATAATAAAGCATTAAGTCTACCTATCTATGTATTTCTTAATATATAGAAGTAAGGTATAGTCAATCAATTATATATCTATTCTAATAGGACTGAGGGTCCAATTTCATACAATGCGTTATGGCTGTATACGTACCTTATTATAACGACTGTTTTATCCTACTTACTACGCAGTACTCATATTGAATTTCTCACCCACGAACACATAACGTAAACACATTTTTGGAAAGTCCAATAAATTACGTAAGATATCTTATCTATAAAATTTCTTCGATTCAAGTTTATTCAATTCGCTCATTGTGACTACGTATTATGATAAGAAAATAAAAAACATTAACATAAATAGCAGTGCTGAGTTTCAGGATGTGCCTTTTACTTAATTAAAGGGCGGTGATAACAAATTCAAAACAATATAAGAAATAAGGGAGTGCATGGGCCACCCACAAACTTCTTTAACAATGACATGAATGTATGTATAAAATCCATTGTCGAAAATCTTCAAACTCAAATCTTTCAGAGATAATAGAATGTAATTTTAACATATGCCCATCAAGTACTTAATATCTCATCTCACTGTGTGTCACGTATGAGATCTTTGCTTAGCAGCGGGCATTTAATACGTTAAAGATGATAATGTATTTTTAGAAATACAATAATGTTACCTCAAGATTTCCAAAAAATGGCAACTCACGTCCGAATACCAAATCATTTCTAAGAAATAATATTTAATAAAGATAAAAGAATCAATGGAACGTGACCGCTATCTAATATGGCGGTCGATAATATCACACCACGTTTAGTCACACCTCATGCTAGACTCAGATTAAGCTAAGTCTGAAATAATACTTAACTGATAAATTAAGTTTATGTATGTATGTATTTATATAAGTTAGAAGTTTCTATATGTGTGAGAGATTGCAGATAGTTACAATTATGTTCTTCTATTATTTAATTTCTAGGTGAATGGGAACCTCCGTAATTTAATTAGACAATAGGTAAATGGAAATAGTATGTGTCTATTGAAATATTATTATAGAAAGAAATCAAGGAGGCAATTAATGAAAATCAAGGTTGCGGTATTTAATTTCAAACTCAATTAAACGTTTTCACGACAACAGTTTACAATATGCAAGACATACAAAAAGTGAATCCCGTTGATATCCATCCCCAAAATTTGGTCATACAAAAGTATTCTCTAAACATTAGAAATAAGGTCTATAATGTAATGTAATATTAGTGGAAAGCGGTCACCGGTGACCGCTTGGTGATTTATTTCTTTTTTTTGTTACTTTTTAAAAACGTTGACTCACACTAGTATTTTCTCCTGTGTCGTGGGTGCGTTTACAAACATACGAGTTCACATACACAATGACACTCAGACCCGAAACAATAATTCGAAACATTTCTAAGCATTTCATTTTGTGGTAAATGGATAACATCCTAACTCTTCGCGCTTATATGTAAATGTATCCATAACACCGGAGGTCATAGCACAGAAGAGAAAGGACACGAAAACAATACTATATGACATAACAATAATTTGAAATGAAAATATATTTTTCAACAACATGAATGAATACATTGTACAGTGGCATTAAGTGCCGTAATGTGCATCTCTGCCTACTCCTTCGGGGAAAAAAGGCTTGATGTTGTGTTATTAATTAAAATGATATAAAAGAAATCGTGTCAAAAAAACTAAATTTGAAATACAAAACAATGTATTTATGTTACATTCGTCCAAAACGAGAATAAAACGAATAAATTTTCAGAAATATAGTTAATTATTTACCGTATTATAAGAATGTTGAGTACCATATTGTTATTTATGCAATTAATATTATATTTTTGGAACGTTTTAGAAAAATATGTTAATAATTAAAGTTTTAAATCGTACCTATATAACAAAAACGTAAATAATAATGTTACACTAATTAACAATTATTATGCAAAGATAACACTAAACATTACTTAAAACAAATACACCTTTATATTTCCATCAAACCATTTCACACACAATAACAAAAAACACCACCAAAATTAAAAAAGAAAATTACAAATAAAAGGATTAGAAAAAAAAACTCACCGCGCTGAGTTTATCAATGGTATCGACACCCACTTTCAAACAGGATTTCCCGTAACAAATTCACATATACAGTCTACAGATTAAACAATAGAAATTCTTTATGGAAAAAGAACAGAAAAGACAACTATTCACTTCCACCAGACTTCTCATCACTGAAGCAAAATCGGGCACGTAGACAAAGATATCACAGTATAGATTAGACAAAGAATGATATGTAATCATCGTTGACATAATCGGAGCCGAGCATTTCACGTTAGCACTGATAAATTAAAAAAAAACTGAACTAATGGAAATTGATGTGGTAATAACGAGGTTTTGGATATACCGCATCCAATATTAGTGTGCATAAAGCCACCTTTTCTGTCCAAAATTGTTTGCTCAAATGTGGGAAAGCCTCGATTTGTTATTGTTCTGAAGAGTATTGATAAAAGATTAGGTTTTGTAGGTGTGTTTACAGCTATACACATATGAACGCCTCCTGCCGGAGGTTATACGCCTCCTGCCGGAGGTTATACGCCGGGGTCGTGCGGTCCATGGCCCTCTACGGCGCCCCTGTTTGGGCGCCAAACCTGTTGCGGCGTCCCGCTCGGACGCTGCTCATGGCACAGAGGGTCATGGCGATCCGAATGATCCGCGGATACCGCACGATCTCTGGGGAGTCGGCGAACCTCCTTGCCGGATTACCGCCGTGGGATCTGGAGGCGAAGGTGCTCGCGCGCGTGTACGGCATGCGCGCGGAGGCACGTCGCCGGGGTGAAACCCCGCTGCCGCGCCAAATAGGTGCGTCGCGGGATGAGCTCCGGCGCGATCTCATGGCGGAATGGCAGCAACGACTGTCGCAACCGAGGGCTGGGCTCGCTGCCATCGCAGCGGTAAGTCCCCTCTTTGAGGAGTGGCTTGAGAGACGCTACGGCGTCCTCACCTACCGCCTGACGCAGGTCCTCACCGGACATGGAAGTTTCGGGAGGTACCTGTGTCTGATGGGGCGGGAGGAAACGCCCGGGTGTCATCACTGCGAGGACCGCCCTGAGGACACGGTGGAACACACGGTGGGAGAATGCCCTTCGTGGGCTGAGCACCGCCGTGTCCTCAGGGAAGTGATCGGCGATGGCGACCTCTCGCGTCCGGGCCTAGTGCAGGCCATGATGCGGAGCGAGGGGGACTGGGATGCCGTCTCCTCCTTTTGCGAAGCAGTGATGCTGGCTAAGGAGGAGGCGGGACGCGTGAGGCAGCGAAGCGCTGCCTCCTCGCAACCCAGCCATCGCGAAGGACACACCGGGCGTCGGGGATCGCGAGACGATCTCCGGCCACCGTAAGCGCGGGCCTGCGGACGGCGAGCATGGGTGGCTCCCCGTCCGACCAGAAACAGACCCGAGCGTACGGCGCGTCGCGTTCCGCGCGCGCCTCAAAGAGCCATCAGACCACCACAGATGGGGCCCAATACGGCCGATGCCGATTCGGAGTCGCGGAGAACCTAACGGGTAACCGGGGCTCCGGCTCGACGTGCAGGAGAAGGAACGGGGTGGTTTTTAGTCAGTATGAGTCTGACACTCCCTCCCGCCTCACCCAGGCGGGAGAAGTCATTCGATGATTTTCCCCCCTTAAAAAAAAAAAAAAAAAAAAATACACATATGAACCACGGATATAAGTTATAAGAAATATGCATCGCATCATTTTTCGGAAAATATTTTAAAAAATCTGTATCGTATGTCACTTTTTATTCTTTATCTCTATGGAAAATTTGTGTCCAGACCAAAACCAATGCTCGCTGCGATCGCAGCGGTAAGTCCCCTCTTTGAGGAGTGGCTTGAGAGACGCTACGGCGTCCTCACCTACCGCCTGACGCAGGTCCTCACCGGACATGGAAGTTTCGGGAGGTACCTGTGTCTGATGGGGCGGGAGGAAACGTCCGGGTGTCATCACTGCGGGGACCGCCCTGAGGACACGGTGGAACACACTGTCGCGGAATGCCCTGCGTGGGCTGAGCACCGCCGTGTCCTCAGGGAAGTGATCGGCGATGGCGACCTCTCGCGTCCGGGCCTAGTGCAGGCCATAATGCGGAGCGAGGGGGACTGGGAAGCCGTCTCCTCCTTTTGCGAAGCAGTCATGCTAGCTAAGGAGGAGGCGGGACGCGTGAGGCAGCGAAGCGCTGCCTCCTCGCAACCCAGCCATCGCGAAGGGCACACCGGGCGTCGGGGATCGCGGGACGATCTCCGGCCACCGTAAGCGCGGACCTGCGGACGGCAAGCATGGGTGGCTCCCCGTCCGACCAGAAACAGACCCGAGCGTACGGAGCGTCGCTTTCCGCGCGCGCCTCAAAGAGCCATCAGACCACCACAGATGGGGCCCAATAGGGCCGATGCCGATTCGGAGTCGCGGAGAACCTAACGGGTAACCGGGGCTCCGGCTCGACGTGCAGGAGAAGGAACGGGGTGGTTTTTAGTCAGTAAGAGTCTGACACTCCCTCCCGCCTCACCCAGGCGCGAGCAGTCATTCGATGATTTTCCCCCCTTAAAAAAAAAAAAAAGACCAAAACCAATGACCACTACCAAAGGAGTTGATGAATATGTTGATGAACCGTAACCAAGGAGTTTCGTTAACAAAGTAAAAAGTATCAAATGTTAAGAAATATTCATCTTTTGAAGTTCCCTTACTTATTCATAACGAGGAAACTAAAGTACCGGAATTTTTTTGAAAAAATCCATTATTATTATACATAATTGGTAGGTACATGAATATTTGCAACTGACTCGTTAGAATGATTGTATCAGATGTCAATCTGATAATTTGACACGTGGTTTCGGAATTAACATTTACATCAAATTAAATGATTAATAAGCTACGTTTTATGCTTACAGATATCTCAACGATATATTTAAAGCTTTACTGTAATATTAAACTGATATAGCAACAGCGAAGGCATTGCAAAGCTTAGGCACTACGTCCTACGTGTCTCATGCCACGTAGCGCAGTTCAACTCCACGTTAGAATTTATACATAACGTACTCGTGTTACCTACATTAAGTTACATGTAGGATTACAGGCTTGTATTGTAAAGAATTTGTCTTTATTTGTCAGTTTTTATCTTTATTTGTGACAGATTTCTATCATCTAAAATAAAATATCAAAGGAAACAACAAATGTACAAAGATTTATCAAAAGCTGAAAATGCGTAGCGCTTAATCAAGTCTTTAACCTGGGAAGGTAGTAAAATTAGCAATTAGCCCTTTTTCAAGACCTAAATGGATATAACAATACCTACCTATTATTAATACTCAATATTCATTCCTAACTATTCAGTCCTCCCTAATATTAATATCAATAAAGTCAATATCAATAAAGTATCAATACAGTATCAATGAAGTCGGTAATTTTTTTAAGAAATATTCTCAATTGCCTTGAATACTCAATATACAGACTCAATTGCTTTTAAATTCATTATTTTTAGAATACTGAAGTTACCACTTAAAGGCAAATACAACATTCAATATACCTACAACTACGTACATATTAATTACGATAAGCTTAAGCGATAAGCATATAATATATTGTTTAGGTACATTAAATTAAATAGGTATCAATAATGATAACGATATGTTTATATAATTTCCCTTAATACGAGAAATTTATCAATATGGTCCGTATTATTGTGTTCATAGTGGCTAAGATTAAATATTCTTTATTTATTAGATCGGATTATTTGATTAACTGACGTAGCGGAGTGTAATTTAATTATTTTCGAATATGACGAAATATGTAATACCTATGAAGTGTTTATAGGATTTTTTTTAAGGGGGGAAAATCATCGAATGACTGCTCCCGCCTGGGTGAGGCGGAAGGGAGTATCAGATTATTACTGACTAAAATCCACCCCGTTCCTTCTGCACGGCGAGCCGGAGCCCCGGTTACCCGTTAGGTTCTCCGCGACTCCGAATCGGCATCGGCCCTGTTGGGCCCCATCTGTGGTGGTCTGATGGCTATTTGAGTACGCTCGGGTCTATTTCTGGTCGGACGGGGAGTCAGTGTTTGTAGGATTAGACTCACCCGTATTGTCATCGTTTGCTAAAGGTTCGCCATCTTCTTCTTGACCTGAAACAAAAATACGTTAAATGATTAAAATAAAAAGAAACTTGGCAATTACCTCTAGATGTCATTCCACCATTTTTTCCATTTATCCGTAAGAGGCTGCATGCGTACACAGGGAAAATAGCGCGTTATAATAAAATTCAACTTTTAACACGCCTACTACGCATAAAGACTATAACCAATCCTACTTTGAGTCTTTGATAGGTGAGGTTGATTCGACTTTAACTTGACCAACAGCTCTTACTAGAAGGATAAAGTAGTCCCTAATAAAAAATAAAAGTTATCTATAAAACTTGGCTACTCCAAGCATGCTACTGTATAAGTTCTTATTATCTATTCGAGTGCAATCAGTGATGTGCTGGCACCGACAAGCACTGAAGAGGGTGCAGGATATTAACCGGATAATTACAGCAAATTGCCGGTACAATAAACCAAGTAAACGTTTTGCCAACACATTAGACACGAGTCGTGTGCTCCAATATCTTTTGTTGAGTTACGACAGAATTTAGTTCAAATAATATACTTAAGTACTTTGCTGCTTTCTTGAGGAACTTTATTTCAAAGAAAATTAATGTGTGCTTTTGGGTTTAAAGAATTTATTTCTCATAAGAACAGATACATTGTTCACTTAAAATGAGATATAGAGGTTCCTTATCTGCTATGATACATATTACAAAATCCTCTAGTGCGGTAAGAGGTTACATTCATTTTATTTTAACGAGATTTACAATGTTTCTACATTTTCGTTAAGTTTAGTCTTAAATGCCTTAATGTTATCGCACTTTTTTATGTCATCTGGTAATCTATTAAGCAGCTGTGCTCCCTAAAACAAAAGCGTTTCTTTTCGTTCTTAAAACGTCATCAATAGGCATATAGAGGTAGAGTGTTGAATTGGTATCTCTTTATCTACTCGGACCAGAAAACCTAGAAGCTCAATAGTAATCAATTTCATCTATCCATAGACAAAAATTAAACTAAAGAAGAGAAAACTAACAACGGATAGACATAAAAAGGGGAATATGCCTAATTTATATTTTAATGTCCGTCTGGTAGATTATTTTAAATCATTACACACGTATTTTTTATTTTCTTATAGAAACGAATACTTTCGACGATATATTGATTTGAAATGTCGCGTGATGTCACTTCTATGAACATTTTAAATAACTTTTTAGCCCCCACTCTTCAACTTTGATTCATTTTATCTAAGTATTGTTTTATTATACGACAAAATAAAAGAATACGTGTGTCATATTTTTTCATTACCTATCTTACGGACTAATTAGATTTTTAATTTACATACCCTGTCATCATTCCAATCGCATTGCTTCATTACCCCCATGAAAAAGTAATACCATTTCATCCACTTATTCACATTATTGCATCATTTTAACAAACCAATAATAAAAAAATTCCTCATAAATTCTACTTCAAATAATGACATTATTGACGAAGTATTCGTGCAAGTCTTTTGTCATATCATCGAAGCGTTTCTTAAAAAATCAGAGATACAGAATTAGCTGGTGACAATTTCCATACTTATATTGTTTGACATAAACACAAAATCTGTTTCGCAGTTTGTAATCAATGGTTATCGTTGGCTGATAGCACAAATACTGATAACAAAAAACCGGCGCGTATTTTACTACAATGATAGTGAGCTTCAATACAAAACGAAATTTCAGTAAAACTTACTTAAAATCAGACACAGTTTTATACAAAAAAAACCAGGAATTTCAAAACTCAATAGCATTATATTTATTTGCTGAACTCAATCGTACATCCTTGAGATCCAAAACAAAGCCTCAATATTACAAAAAGACTCAAAAATAATCTGCTTTTGAGACTTTGAACTACCTAAAGTTATAAGAAGACGTTGAACTTTGCCACAAAAAACCGTTGACTACCGAACCACCTTCCCTATTCTTTGCAGGTGGATCATCAATTACAGTGTTAAGTTATCGAAAATTTTATGTATCTTCTGCCTCTATGCAATTTTAGGGCATACTCTGGTTGACCATACATGAGCACATTAAACTGGGGGATACTAACTACCACAAGAGGTTACCGGGCCCCGGATTGAAGCAGGGTTTGGGACGCGGTTTTTAGTTAGGACGAATTTAGACTCGCACTGAGGAAGGAAGGGTGATGATTTACCCCCTCAAAAAAGAAACGAATACATTGCCATTTACCTCTAAATGATCCAACACAACAATTCCAGTAAAACACGCAACTTATGTAAGCAATCATGTGCAAAAATTAAGAACTCTGCTCCTTTTAATCTTATCCGAATACGACCATCTGTCTTATGACGTTAGACATGATACTTAATAATTTAATGTGATAAATTATGCTTTACGCTAACGTCACAAAGATTATTTTTGTTTACCCGTATATTATGAGAAAATGCGTATTTGTATTTTTTGGAATTGCCAATGTTATGACTGTGACTAGGTTGTCTATAGTTAGAATTCGAAAAATACAATGTTATTAATACTAGCTACACTTCAGTCTTTATTTTTACATAGATTTTAGAGACCAAGGTGACAGTCTTTTGCCTTTTTTTCATTTTTGGATCAATTCGCATTAAAACCTGTTGAGCAAGTTTATAATAAAAGCTACATACTAGATTTTAGCTACCTGTCGTCAGAAATCTCTGAAAAACACTCTGACAACAGACCAAATCAAAGGACTTTTTTTTAGGGGGGAAAACCATCGAATGACTTCTCCCGCCTGGGTGAGACGGTAGGGAGTGTCAAATTCTTACTGAGTAGCAACCCGTTCCTACTCATGCACTTCGAGCCAGAGCCCCGGTAACCCGTTAGGTTCTCCACGGCTCCGTATCGGCATCAGCCCTGTTGGGCCCCATCCGTAGTGGTCTTTTTTTTTTTTTTTTTTTTTTTAAGGGGGAAAATCATCGAATGACTTCTCCCGCCTGGCTAAGGCGGGAGGGAGTGTCAGACTCTTACTGACTAAAAACCACCCCGTTCCTTCTCCTGCACGTCGAGCCGGAGCCCCGGTTACCCGTTAGGTTCTCCGCGACTCCGAATCGGCATCGGCCGTATTGGGCCGTAGGAGGCAGCGCTTCGCTGCCTCACGCGTCCCGCCTCCTCCTTAGCTAGCATGACTGCTTCGCAAAAGGAGGAGACGGCATCCCAGTCCCCCTCGCTCCGCATCATGGCCTGCACTAGGCCCGGACGCGAGAGGTCGCCATCGCCGATCACTTCCCTGAGGACACGGCGGTGCTCAGCCCACGAAGGGCATTCTCCCACCGTGTGTTCCACCGTGTCCTCAGGGCGGTCCTCGCAGTGATGACACCCGGGCGTTTCCTCCTGCCCCATCAGACACAGGTACCTCCCGAAACTTCCATGTCCGGTGAGGACCTGCGTCAGGCGGTAGGTGAGGACGCCGTAGTGTCTCTCAAGCCACTCCTCAAAGAGGGGACTTACCGCTGCGATGGCAGCGAGCCCTGCCCTCGGTTGCGACAGTCGTTGCTGCCATTCCGCCATGAGATCGCGCCGGAGCTCATCCCGCCACGCACCTATTTGGCGCGGCAGCGGGGTTTCACCCCGACGACGTGCCTCCGCGTGCATGCCGTACACGCGCGCGAGCACCTTCGCTTCCAGATCCCACGGCGGTAATCCGGCAAGGAGGTTCGCCGACTCCCCAGAGATCGTGCGGTATCCGCGGATCATTCGGATCGCCATGACCCTCTGTGCCATGAGCAGCGTCCGAGCGGGACGCCGCAACAGGTTTGGCGCCCAAACAGGGGCGCCGTAGAGGGCCATGGACCGCACGACCCCGGCGTATAACCTCCGGCAGGAGGCGTTTGGCCCCCCGAGGTTGGGGAGGATGCGTTTAAACGCAGCCCCCGTCCTCTCCAACTTTGGGGCCAAACGTCGGAAGTGTTCTATGAAGTTCCACCGACTGTCGAGGACGAGTCCTAGGTACTTCATCGTCGTCTCGACGTCGATGGTAACTCCTCCCGCCGTTATTTGGGACCGGAGGTGGCGCGTTCCCGCGGCCATGAAAACACATGGCCTCGGACTTGTGGAGCGCCACCTCGAGTCCCATCCGTAGTGGTCTAACGACTTTTTGAGGCGGGTCTACGGTCACCCATGCTCGCCGTCCGCAGGCCCGCGCTTATGGTGGCCGGTGATTGTCACACACCCGGAGTGTCCTTAGCAATGGCTGGGTTGCGAGGAGGCAGCGCTGCGATGCCTCACGCGTCCCGCCTCCTCCTTTGCTAGCATGACTGCTTCGCAAAAGGACAAAACAGCATCTCAGTCCCCCTAGATCCGCATCATGACCCACACTAAGGTCGGACGCGAGAGGTCGCCATCGAAATCAAAGGACTACACTTTTAACTACACGTAAGAGGCAAATATCAACGTATCCGAGTCAAATTATGATTGTTTTTAACCTGTTGTGGACACGCTGCCACAAGCTGCATTTCTTGCACAATGCCTATTCTTCACAAGAGTCACCTGATGAAATGATGTTCGAATGACTTGCAAATAATTCCACAATTAACACACCCACCTCATAAAATTACCCACAGTTGTGCAATTTTGATTTAAGAAAAAAGCACAACCCAAACAAACCTAGAGGTACAATCGCCACGTCAAAAAACCTTGAATTAATAGGAAAATGAGCTTTATTATACAGCAAACCTACATAAATTTTGACGATAGTTGCGTATTTGATCTGTATCTCAGGAAACTGATAGTAATCTAGCGTTGTATAAGCATTCGTTTGATATGACGCTAGCCGTTACTTGCCAGGTGTAAAACGGAAAATGCAAAACCTTCTGAATGGACAAGGCCTCTTTCAACTATTATCTGCAAATGTACTGAAACAAAGATACGTAATCTTGATATTCAATCCATTTTTATATGTACTTAAGTACATGTTTAAGCAATTCGTTGTAATAACATTGGAATAAGGAGTATTATTGCCACGCTCCGGTTAATTTCATATCCGCGTATTTTCGGCTTTAGATTACAAGGGTGTTTGTAACAAATTGATGATTGAAAGCTGTGTTTCTTGCAGGTAAAATGTGATTTTCCATATGTTTTTAAATATCTGGTATAACTACCTATTTGTATTCTGTGTAGTTAAATATATAAGTAGGCAGGCTCTTCAGGATTGTGGTCATCAAAATATACGTAAACGGTCAACTGTATTTTCTAGCCTGTAGGTACCTACTAAATATTGTGCATTGGAATATTCTCAAGCTCTCCCAACCTTTAATGTTTTGTTTATTTGTCAATTTTAGCATTAGATTAGGGTCAAGCAATGTGTGGTATAATATGAGTTTATTTACTTAAGTTTTAAGGCCTTGTACACGTGTCAGTTAGCTTACTAGTACAGCTTCTATTCAATAACAGCGTTCCTTTTGCTCTGGCTTTTCCTGTAACAATTTTCAATCAGACGGCCACAACAAAGGTGTCTTTTAGTCTAGAAACCAATTCTTACTTATCTTTAATCAGTACATTCACAGATAAGTGGAGGACAAACAATCTGACGTAACACTTCCATTATTTTGCTAAATCATCACTTCATCGTTTTATTTTTATCTATTCCGAGTAAATACATATCATTCAGCATTACCACTATCTCACTAGATTCCGTTTAATCTGCATTCTTATCAATACGTCGGTAATTCAGGGAACATCGCAACAGCATCTATGTAATAATAGCTATAATTGCGCCGGTTTGGAAACAACCCTCGCTATCAAATCAAAACATCTTGAGACGCTCAACGGTACATTCATGAACACCTTTCCACCTACTTAGGCAAATAATACAGTGAGGCACGCGACAGGAGAAATGAACAAAGGCCCAGCGCTGAGGTCTACAAACCATCATTACGGATTGAAGAAAAGAAGTCAGCCAGCTGCCTCCCACTTCCTCTGCATACAAAGTCGTGTAATACAAGATGGTCGTATTGTGAAGCGGTTTATTTTAGGGCACATTCATTACGCCACTCGAATTGGCGCGTGTTCTTATCTTCGTGTGTCTGTGTGCGTGTTGCTACGTTGCTAGTATGTCGCGTGCTTAACGCAACTGTCGGAAATCGGTTTCCGAATTTGTTTTGGGTGAACGAGACGCTTTAATTAGGTAGGATCCGTTTTTTAGGTGAATTCTTTATTAATTACTTTACGCTGAAGTAGTTAATTATTGTATTGACGAAATGTCCACCCACAATGTATCAATCTTAAAAAGATTATTTATCGTCTTAGAAGGTTTGGCACATAAAAGATAGAAATGTTTAACACATAAGTGCGCAACACTTTAACTACGAATGAAACTGTTTTGTTTGAGGTAAACAATATCGTTGTTGTTTTCAAAAAGCTTTAATAATAAATATATATTGTCACTGACAAAAAATGTCTCACGTTTGATTCCATGAATATGCAAAACCCAACCGAACCATGAACAACGACACAATTATTATAAAACACAATAATTAACCCTAAAAACTGATGTTTAAGACACGTGGCATCTCAAGATTACGAATAATAACAGCCGTCAAATCGGGGGTCAATAATACCGCGTTTATTAGAAACCAGTTTCAAGTTGGTATAGGAGCGCCATCTGCTGAGGGCGGCGTCTTCCGCTGCATTGTGATCGCACACCGGTCGGCGCACGCGCTTGCAACGATAGTCTTCCTGTATGGTGTCAGATGTACTAAGGTCATTTCATACGGAGGGTCAGAGAACTTAACATAACCTTTCTGTACTTCTATTGCAAAGTAAGTGATATGAAGCTTAAAAGAAGTGTTTAAGACTTTCAACTGCTGTCCTATAACCAAAATACGACTGCGTATAAAAACTTTTCTCCAAAAATTCGAGCCAATAATATTTTTATGATATTTATTTAGCAATATTAGTAGCATATTCGGAGCTAATAAAGAGTAACCCTCAAACGCGCGGTGGTATCATTCGGACCCGGCGCCCTTGTTTGCCAGGAAGCTAAGCCGCGTAACGGTGTTTGTCCGTACAAATTTATGTGTGTCGTTACCGTACTGTCACAAATCTACTTATCTACCAGAACCACGCCTTCAATAATGCGAGCTTTAGCGTTACGGACATCTGTGAGCCAATATAGTTTTATGAATCTGTTACCGAAAATAAACCTGATGCTTGAGTTCACTCGTGGACAATTATTAGAGGTATATGGATACGAGAGTACGCATAACTTGACGCATAGGTGTGCCTTTTGTGCTAGCATTCGTGGAACATTCTATAACATAAAGTTAGACATGAGTTTAGCAGTATTGTTAGTAGAAACCAAACAAACATAAGCGTTATGCAATATAAAACACATATCGACACACACACAGACAAACGTTAGATGAGTGTATTTATCGTATCGAAGGTACGGGCATTGTCCATTGTGTCGACGCCTTGGCCTATTGTTCCGCCTTGTGTATGTACCCATTCCAGCCACATCGATCGGCTTACATATACACTGTTATGACTTCCACTACCTATGTTCTGATATAGCCGCACTAGAAACTACTGAAGGAAATCTTGATGTGTAAACACAAACGCTAGTTTCCACAGAATGCTTGTTAAATGTGAATTTAAACAGAATATTCAAGTAGATTTGCGTGCAGCCCTTTCCTGAATATGACAAATCCATTTTCCCCCCTTAAGCAACGAGATTTACAGTTGATCATATGAGTAAACTCCCCAAATGTAATATGGTTCGGGATATAAATTGTCATATTCTTGTAATTCTAGTAATAACCGCATGTTGCTGTCATATGAACAGTACAAATCCACCCATGGCAGTAATGCGGCCCAGGATGCGGAATTCGTATTTCGTCGCCAAATTACATGATTTATTGTCATCGCGGATCATACAAGGGCGCGAGTGTTCGCACTGGCCGATTTTATATTATGGTTTATTGCGAAACCTTTTTATACAAAACTTATACTTTTTGCGATTTTTAGACCCTTAAAACAATAACTATTAGAAACAATTTACTGTAATTGATTATTGACCAGTTAATCACGAAACGTAAAGCAGTTGCACAATAATGAAATGTATATTTTTATAATGAATGATTACCTACACATTAAAATTTATATCAAAATCTTGATATAACATAAATGCTTTACTGGAAACCATAATAAAAGTGACCGCTTTATAAATTCAGTAGTGTGTAACGTGTAAAGCTACTGAGGGGAAATGAGGGCAATATTTAACGAAAATATTATAATAAACTATGAAGCTATATTGTGAATGTGACAGTCCGCGTGTCGCGCGACCCCCGCACAACGCCATTTAAGGGTTAATACAGCGCCCTGACAGAGGGTCGTCTTTGTAAACTGAAAGGATTATTTAGAACAATAACTTTGGAACATTTATCACTTTTGTTCACGCCCGATGTACTAATAAAGATTAATAAAGTTTTGACAATGTCTTAAATCGGTTATATCATAATTTTGTCGCCAATTTTACATGGTTTACTTTATTACTGTCGCTTACTGATTGGTCAATTAGTGAAAATTAATATTGATTGAATGTGTATGAACACTTTGGCCCTTTGACTTTAGGTACTCACACATATTGAACATCTGACGGGTAATTCAATTTGACACAACCACAAATAAAAATTACCCGTTCGTATATTATATGTATTGACTACAAAGCTACATTTGTAATAACACAAAAAAGTTAATTAATTAAGGTACCTATAATCATATATTTCATTAGCAACTTACCATCTATTTTCTTTCGTCCCCCATTGATCAGAAAGTTCATAAGAAAACTGCATTTCCTTTAACACGTAATAAAGTGACTACAGTGACACCAAACACGAATTAACTTTCAACAACCCTCCGTCGCACTATCAATCCTAAGACACGAACACGATCCGTTAAGTGGTCGATCGGACCCCGTGGCGATTTAATTCACTTCTCACGCGACACAGTAGGCGGAGGGTTAAGGGATTACTTGGCACGCGTCTCTACAGATATTGTCGATTTGGGGAGATGAGACGTGCCCGAGTAATGATCCTGACGTTGCGAGAGGATTTCAATTTTATGTCCATTTGATAAATTGATTGTCGCTTTTTGGTAATCTAATACCATACTAGATATTAATAATGTTATTTAAATGTGACCACGTTATTAAATTTCATTTATGATCTCATGTTATAACCATTGAGGTAGCTCTGAGATTATAATTATGCCAAATTAGTTCAAAAAGAAAAACAATAAAGTCGCAGATCTTTAAAATACATTAACTTTCAAGACTTGTTATAATACAACTAACGTTAATTTATTTTATATTATGAGCCACAAGTGCAATGCAAGTGCATGTCTATTAAAATAAAATATTCCAAACATAAAAATATAAACAGAAAATATAATAATAACTAATGAAGCTGACATCAAATTTGTGGCGGGAACATTATCCGCCATTATAGAGATGTCATTTTTTTTTTCTTTATCTGTGCATTGCGCCGTCAGACACGGGGATTTGGCTCCACAACTCCCCCAATTGCACAAGCTAAATTAGCGAAGCATTGACGAATTTAAAGCGATATCATAATATTGGGGATTGACTACGCATATTTTATGTAGGAGATGGTAATATTGTTGCGGAAAAATAGAACCAAATTTCTTACTTTTAAATTTGAATGAGCCATTTATAAACAAAAATGAAAATATACTGGAGTCAAATGTCTTTCTTTTATAGTGTCTGTAGTTTTTTATCTTCTTCTCGGTTTTTTTTTTGTATTTGCAAATTCAACAATAGTCGCGAATTACAAAAAGTTTAATAGACATGTACCTACTAACTTTTTGGTTATATTTATAATCTTATTTGATTACGTAATATATAATAATATCCCTTTGTAAAACCATCATCCGCCTTGCAATCTTAATACCTTAATTGAGAACCCATATGCATCGTCTATTTTATCAAAACTTAAAATACGTCTAAGGAATAAGCTCTAAGCAAAACTATACTTCCCCGGGGTACCACAGAATATGTCCCGGACTAGGGGTGCACCACTGATGTTCCACGCAATTGTGGACCAAATCCCTGGAACAATGATATTATAGAGCTACACATGTCCCGCGAGGGCGCGAATGAACAAATACAGATATGAAATAAATGGCCTCTAACCATTATCTATAATGACCCCATTACTACTGCATAGGAGGTGTTAACATTCTTTTTTTTAATGATAATTTGTCATTTTTATTGTTTTTGTAAAAAGTATTTCGTGCTTTATTCTTTTTTATTTGTGGCCATGATTTATTTTCACTAGATTGTGAATGATATCGATGAAGTATTCTTTATTTAAAACTTGTTTATTTTTTAAAATCTTTCGATGGTTGTTTATTATGAATAACTTTATTTTTGTCGTGGGTATGATTAATACCTAGATGATATTTACATTGTTATGATCTACCTTTATTCCTATCTGATGTCGCGGAGAACCTATCGGGTAACCGGGGCTCCGACTCGACGTGCAGGAGAAGGAACGGGGTGGTTTTTAGTCAGTAAGAGTCTGACACTCCCTCCCGTCTCACCCAGGCGGGAGCAGTCATTCGATGATTTTCCCCCCTTAAAAAAACAAATACCTATCTGATAGTCAGCAAAGACACGTATCGCCAAATCATCATGATACTGTTTATTTGTGTTGTCAATATTTTTAATTCAAGATACATTAAACTGTCCGCATTGATAAGTAGATAAAATTATATTTTATGATACCTATTTATTTAACTGTTTACCAAAATCATATATATAGTTCCGTAATAGCAGCATAATCTATGACTAGTAGGTACCAATTAAAATTACTACACAATTTATATTAACAATATTTAAAAGCTTTGGCTCTTTGATTTCTATACACACTGCGTTTTCCGGGGATGAAGTAGGTGGAACTGGACAGTGGCGTCCTCTGAACAACCTAACGATAAACTAAAATAACATTTAAACTGCGATTACTATCCTATCACGGCTATTGATCATGGCCATGGCTTTCTACCAGTACTTAGGATACTTTTTAATAAGTTCCTACACTTCAGCTTTTATCACATGAACAAATCATTCACTAAGTTACTATGCCACACATCTTAGGTGGTCCACTTCACCCGAAACTCAACAACGAGAGATCTCAACATCGTTTTTTTGCAGCCATAAAGGCGGAGACACACGATCCGTCATGTCCGTGCGTTTTCGTCGCGGCCGTCACGTTGCTCGTAAACTCATGACTTTACGACATTGGCTCATGATCTACTCAAACTCGCCCACTTCAATATACAAGTCGCTAGATTTAAACATTCCCTGTTACATATTGTTAGACGTTACTAAATTGTCGGATGAGTTGTGACGTGAGTCACTCTGTTTGAATATTAAATGGTTTTTAATGACCTATATGGTTTTGTTAAGAGGTTTTCAAATTGGCGATTTGTGTCAGTTTGTGTGGTGCTTTTGTTGAATAATGATGATATGTTGAGAAACAAAGTAACAAGTTACTTGTTACCTACATATTTTAATGACAAATTAAGTTTTTTTTAACACGTTAACCGTCACGTAGGTCACCGGTGACCTACGTTAGCGGAGGTTTTGCCTTCAACAGTTTTCTGTCGGCAGTCAAAGGCTTAACTCGTTGAGTACCGTCATTATAGACACAATTAAAGGACAATAGGTTGCGGTCACCGGTGACCGCGCGGTGTTTGACAGTTTAAGGGAGATTTTTTGGGGAAAATCATCGAATGACTGCTACCGCCTGGGTGAGGCGAGAGGGAGTAACAGACTCTTACTGACTAAAAACCACTTCGTTCCTTCTTCTGCACGTCGAGCCGGAGCCCCGGTTACCCGTTAGGTTCTCCACGACTCCGTATGAAAAATTAAGTTTATATATCTTTATAAAATCTATTTTTAAATATCATATAAATAGATCAATTAAGTACATTCGATCAAGATATTAACCGTGGTTGATTAAAAACATGGATTTAAGAAGTCACTACCACCAAAACAGTTACCAACAGAACATTAATAACATCAAGAAAAAGTCAAAAATTTATACAAAACCATAGAAAGTCTTTGATGATTTCACCTTCCATTGTCAATAAGCAAATAAAAGCGTTTCGTATACTAAAAACATGTCTGAAACATCACAAAGAAACGTTATTGTTCACAATGCGATGGAAATAAGAAGAAATAAACGACGAAGTTATGTCACACACCCATTTTGAAGTTGGACAAAGAAAAACGAAGCCCGATAGGTGTCGGCCTGTCACGAGAAGATAAAACAAAGGTACGTTTGATCGTTCGCCCTCAACACTTGAATGGCATCGGCCGAAAATACGCAATTACTTGAGACAAGCTACACCTTTTGTTGGAATAATTGACTGTTGAGTTGAGAGTTGCGGAAGATGCATACGGCTTCTTGTGTCTTGAGTGCTAATGCTGGTAATTTGTCAGCAGATGGTAATATGCTAGCGGTAGCTAGTGAGTACATTTCTTTATATACATATATATATATATATACTTATGTGTTTGTTATGTTGTGGCTTGTTGGGTTTGACATAAAGTCTAGTTTAATTTGTCAAATAATTATACAAAAATATGATTTTATATGTTGTCTCTAGACAGACTAACACATAGATACAATATATAGAATGAAGATGAACCAGAAAAATTAGTAGCCTATGCTTTTAAGAATTTAGTTATGTAAAATATGACGGGCAAATAAAAAGAGCACTATATTTATACATCTGCCGATCTAAGCATGGAATGTAGGTAAGTCGTTATATTATGTTAAGTCACTTCTCAAAATATGTTCCTTTTTCATGTCTGATTGAAATCCTAAATAACTTGTAACGCTGCCGTGTTCCGTTGATTTTACTATGTAACATGTTATTATAAAGTGGAATAAATCAATTATTAAACATCTACAAATCGAATATCGTTTAGTATTGAAGTTGTTAAAATGTTCGTAAAATATAATCTAACAGATTTATTTTTACAGGACACGTCGTCAAATCATGTAAATACGGTGCGTGTAGCGGAAATCTAAGATGGCGGCACAACGAAAATAGGCAGTTCGAAGTATAAAAATGAATAAATTAATTACAATTTATTTAAGTCTTACGTATGTACCAGTGACTTTTTTCTTTTGTGTTACTAGAACATAATAATTGTAAATGATATGAAAATTGTATTTGCAACAGAATTATAACATGGATTCGTAGCACCAAAATAAGACGAAAAAATCGCAGCGATAACATTTTAGCTATGTAAACAACAAAGAAATCTCAATTAGTTACAAATCTGTTACCAAACACAAACAAACAGAAGAAAGACGAAACCAGATTCATAGGAAAGTTAAAACAATGGACGGAGTCTGACATAACATTTGTCACGACAAATAATATTATTTCATCCACGCCAAGTTCTATCCCAGTTTCCCAGACGCCATTGTTCCAATTATCCAAAATAATTAAACTTTATTCGAATGAAGACTGACGAGTGTTGATTGTTGGTTGGATGACGTCATCTGCGACAACTCGCCGAATTATTGTTATTAATTAGAGGGCCCTTGGATTAATTAAGTAGCGCCAATCACGTCGTCATCCGTTCCTTACTGACGCCCGTCTTACTGAACGTCTTGACTACAGACCTAGATAAAGGTAGACTGGAAATTTCCAATCAGAAAATGCTTTTTTGTTTCGAATAAAATTTTTATTTCGAATAAGAATTTAGTTTCTTGTGTTTACTTTTAATTTGTGGAAAGTGCCTTGTAGATTTCACGCGGATTATGAATTTTAAAATATTCTTTTGAAATTTAAAATAGAAGAGGTACATTTTTCAAACTTCAAAATAATTATTTTATTGTTGTGATTGAAATGAAATAGAGCTAACTGATTATTCGAAAACATGTATTTTAAAACAATAAAACGATGTTATATTTAATTCTCATGCAGAAATACCACCAACCACATCTACTTCAGTTCAACAAACTACCGCAAACCGATAATCTCAAACATTTGAGCAGCAAACGTCTCATTGAACTGACGTGCCCAGAATAAATCATCCTAGCACCAAAAATTACTAACAACAATGTAGCAAGTACGTGTCATTTCTAGTAATACTCAAGTCTATGGCGTCACTCCCTACGATAACTGTGTAGGATAATTTTAATCGTGCGCGAATTACCCAGCGTAATGTTCCTACCACGTGGCGCACTTCTCAACTACATTCATACTACGAATTTCAACGAATCTTCGCAACTCATCGGTAATTATTATAAACTTTATTAAATATTAGGAAATATACTCTCAGTGTTTACGACATAACTTTGACAGTTAACTTAAAAACTGGGGGATCTTTACGCGCGATTTTAATTAGATTTCCCGTTCTCTTGTTGTGTATTAATTTATTTAGTAGCAAAAATGTGAAAGGTTAATGATTTTGTTGATGTTGATATTATAATCACAGCATATCGATGAATTCTAATTAGAACTAGTTGGATTTAATACGAGTCAACTTCAATGGAGCCATGCTAAACATACATTGTGTGTTTCACTGTTTCGAAATGTTATGTAAACCACCCATACTAGGGACAGAGAAACATGCTCTGTCTAACCACATACACACGTATTATGTAGATGCTACTAATGACATAACACAAACATCAGCCGGCACCTCCCAGTGAGCTCGGCGTAAATAAAATCACAACATTTACGTTCCCCTACACATAGGCCGTCCCATTAATTCTCAGGAAGAACGGAAATTCTTTAATTCCTTGTGCAATTAACATCCGACGTCGGACCTGGGTCGGAGCGACGCCAAGTGTCATCGTAAGTTTCAAAACGCGTCATTAAGGGCATCTGCAGCGCGCTAAATAACGAAAAAAGGCCCGAACAGGGGCAGAGGTAGTGGGGGGTTAGATGAGAGATTTTATTTAACAAAGTCTATATTAACCCGATGCAATTAGAGAACGTTAACGAGCAACGTAATGACTGGCGGGCGGCTATTCTGGACTCGCTCGTTCCGCGAATGACACGGTGTCGTGCGCTACTTTTGAACTATTTGCGCTAACATATATCTGGGCTTTGGGCCCCATTCATCGCGCCGTTTACTATGTCACCAGTAACACCATTCGAAATGTCGCATAGCCGTAATAAACTTAATAGCTATTATATTCAGACTAAAAATAAATCCAAATCTCAAATCTATAACACGCGAGATGATTGCGCAGTACTTTATCGTTTCTGCTTCATCATGATTAGAAACGAGTAGGTAATCACACAATGTACCAAAATTGTCGCGGACAAAATCGATCAAAGGTCGTACTTTTAATCGGCTTTTGTGCCTAAAGTCTGGTGAGATTGAGTTTCAGAATAGGTGCCCACGATCGCGTTGACACATTACCAGAGAGTGATGCGAATTCAAAACTGCGACTTTTGAATATAATAATCGTTAGGGCAGCGGGCGGGGGTTATACGGCTATTTATTGTTTAATTAACCCTCGCTTCGTCCAGCCGTTAAGCCACCATTACAGCACAGCCCGCAATTGTTTATGTAATCTCAGAGCGGCTAAATTGGAGAACTTGAAAAAAAACTCTCTCACTGTGATATAAGAGATGTTGTTTATTATTTGTTGTTAGTGACCCCCATTTCTTTTGGGGAAGTTTCCATTGTTATTCGAATAATTATAAAACTTACGTATAAAGGTAAGCAGTTTTAGGGATGTTTCACACAAACAATAGAAATGAACGAAATAAACTGTAATTTCATCTGTCACAAAAGCTTACTGTAAACAAAAACAAATTGTTTATAATATCAGATTACACCTTTATTTTAACTTTGTCGGTGAAAAGAAATGCTGTTCTTTACTATGACGAGGCAATTAAGAAATGATCACGGCTAATAAATGATAATAGATACACACTATTATGACTGGACTTACACACCAAACACATATGTCACACCTCATGAATCTTTGTAAATTTATTCGGACGTTGGAATCAAATGGGTGTTACTTGATTATTCAGTCCTCATATAATTTAAATAGGATCTTCTTTAAAATATAGGTACTTATTTATTTTTGTCACCGATTCATGTTCGATGTGACGTATGGGTACATGTACGAAGCGCTTCGCATCAAGCTTCCTTGTGCGTACTGCTAAGGATAAGGAGTGGAATTCTTTGCCAGAGTCTGTAATTCCTGAAGGGTATGAACTGGGTGTCTTCAAGGCCCGAGTGAATAGGTTGCTTACGGGACGACGTGCTCCATCGTAGACGGCATCATCGCTTACCACCAGGCTAGATAGTGGTACCACCAAACGTCGACCCATCAAATATAAAAATAATAACCTTGTATTGTCAGTATCAGTAGTGTCTGCCTACCCCACCGCTATAAATATCACGCCACACACCAATCAAACGATTACAAGCCATTATGTAATTACATTCATATTAATTATCGATGTATAAATTATCGTATTAATTCATAAATAGCTTTTCTTCTCGTAATGTTTTAAAAAAAATGGTGCCACTTAATTTTTGGTTCTTTTTGTGAATGACTAAGTACGATAACGATGTTTGTGACGCTAATTAAATTATCTCCTAAGTACAAACGCACCTGTAGTCAAGCACGTAACTAAAAAATAAAACTTTATTCATTATTATAATACAAGGTGTTGTTTTAATGTCGCGTCATTTTCTAGGAGATAACTCGGATATCGATTCTGAGTACGAATCAATAAAACAAATTGTAGATAAATATTTTTCATTTTTTTGAAATTACGGTAATCCGTAAGTGCGAAGTACACGCCGCCCCGTCCTGTAACTAGCTTTATAACGCGGCTTAACACACACAAACTCAGACAACTAATTAATATTATTCCTAATTCCATAAAACGCCAATAAGTAACATTGCTGTCGCTTATTCTGAAATATTGTCGAACTTAAACGATTTATTATAGCCGTATTTTTAACTATTGGCCCGAAATTTTCTCTTGCATTGAACCTTTATAACTTCTGCGACATGCCCCCGAGAAATGACACGGTTTCAAAACTACAACTTGTATAGTCATAGTACAGATAAACATACATAACATAACATCACGCCTTTTATCCCCGAAGGGGTAGGCAGAGGTGCACATTCTACCACAGTACAATGTAACACCCACTTTTCACTAGTTGTTATGAGTCCCATGTAATAGGGGGTGAGCCTATTGCCATATACCGGGCACATTTCCAGACTCCGTGCTACTACTGAGAATTTTAAAAAACCCAGTAATACTTTGCCCGACCCGGGAATCGAACCCGAGACCCCTTGCCCGGCAGTCGCACTTGAGACTACTCGGCCAACGAGGCAGTCAGTACAGATAAACAATTAATACTTACTTGTATTATATTTAATTATCTTTACTAATAATATGAAGAAATATCTAATTGTTTGCGTTGAACAGAATCCTTAACAACTTCATGGCTTTTTCTTGGAAGGCCTACTAATCAAGAAGAAACATTTGCTGATATTTGTACACGACCGGGGTTGAAACATAACATAACGCTTTTTATCCACGAAGTGGTAGGCAGAGGTGCACATTACGGCACTTAATGCCACTGTACAATGTAACACCCACTTTTCATCATTAATGTTATGAGTCCCAAGTAATAGGGGTTGAGCCTAATGCCAATGAGCATAATTCCAGACTTCGTGCTGCTACTGGGAAATTTTACACATTGCTCGATCCGGGAATTGAACCCGAGACCCGAGACCTCCGGGAATTGAATACAAAATTTTATTTAATTACTTTAATCTAGAAAGATTTGTCTTCAGAATATTTCCTACAGCCCTAAAAACTAAATGATAACCTAGTTAAAATGTTATTTAGTTTTATAAATAACTGTTGATATATCAATATATGACTATATAATATTCACTAGGCCTTGCAATAATGAATGTTTTCTCACATTTCACAATAATATGCCATAAACCTGAATACTTACAGTTATTACCAAAACAGTTGTAAAGGTTAATGTTCGCTTTGTTAAGCATAATTTAATGTCTCTTCCTCGTCTAAAGACAGTTAATTATACGAAATAGTCAAATGTTTTAAATGGGTAAAATATTTAAAAGGTGGTCGCGAGACAAAAAGTCGAAAATATTAAGATCAAATATTTCGGTATTCTCAAACTGCAGTATTTATAAGCAGCAGGAAACTAAACAGAATTTTAATTTACAGTACCTATAGCCACTTTTCAAAAAATATTCCATAAGTGTGGGAGAATCATGCTTCGGCAAGAATCGGCGAATCGACCGGAGTGATACCACGGGTTCACATAAAACCGACGTGAAACAATATGACGCTTGCGTTGTGTTTCGTCGTGTGAGTGGTTACCGGTAGCCCAATTACCCCTGCTGTCTGCTCGTTTACCGGCTTATTCCAAAAAATAAGTCCCAACATAAGTTATACAACTTGCGAAGTAGGTGCGGATCACCGAAACTCATCCGACTTAACTCTAACTCCTTTGACAAACCCAGGACAAAACAATAACACAACTACAATCAAAACATGAGCAAACGCACCTATTACTAATAATAAATCATTTTTGTTCCCGAAAACTTGAATTATTATATTGTTATGCCCCACTATCAATAACTTGCTGCAGAAATTGATGTTATACCGTAACTGATCCTTTTGACTCCTAACCTTCTACTAGATCACCAAATTAACTTGATCCCACCTCCCAACCAAAAGTCCAATAAAGTTGTCATTGCTAGAAGCGCCCATGGTGAGCGCGGTAGATCAATGTACGCTGGTTGCGTAGGGCTGCAGTAAATGACATGTGCCATCTGGCGGGAGTTATAAAAACTACCCTCTTGTAGCCAATACTCGTGTTACGTGATAGTTTCTTGTTTAGGGTGCGAAGGCGTATCTTAGGGTTGGGAAACACGTAGGTACATGTGTTTAATAGTGTCACCATTTTCTTCAAATTCATCAGTATTTCCAAAAGATGTTTCTCTGGAACCAATGTTTGACCTTTGACAATAAACATAACTCGTTTCGAGAACTAACTGTTTTAACTCTGAATATTAATTCAAATAGCTTTTCTGTAAATGTTTGCATGTAGTAACAAGTATTTATTTTATCTCCATTTTATTACTTTACGAAGTCTTAACGTTATTTATCAAATCAGTCTCTGAATATTTATGATTGCGTGAATGGGCAAGTCATTCTTGAAGAAAACGTGCGCGGATATGGAGATTCATAGACGATATAATCAAATACTTACAATTTTCCTGTTGTGTAAAGTAAATTATTCCTTATTGAAATCAGCCGTTTGGTAAGTATAACTTTTCACTATACCTAATTTTCTTTTAAACTATCTGAGAATTAAATTGAGATACTTATTTACGTATTTATATGCAGAAATGTTATAAACTTATCATCAACAGCCTATAAGTGACCACTGCTTACCAAAGTCCTCTTCTCGCACGGAGAACATGTGAGCATTAATCACCACGCTTGCTCAATGCGGGTTGCTGATTTCAAACTTATAATTAGAAATTATATGCCCAGGTTTCCTCGCGATGTTTTCATTCACCGTTTGTCAGTGGTGTCTAAATAATCTTAGAAAGTACATATAACTCGGAAAAGGTAACATTGGTACTTACCGTTGGTAGGTTTCGAACCCTGAACTCTGATGAATTAGAAGCGGGCATCTTAAACCTCTGGGCCACCATGGACCATGACCTTAATATGTTTATTGTTTATGCTAAAAGCAAGACACCTTAAAGACACTTTTCTATATTCAAAAATAAAACTAAAAGTAAAAACCAAACAAGAAATCCAAGCAAAACACAACAAACAAAATAATTTAAAGTCAATATTACTTAATATCCATCGCGTGATAACTATCTTCAAGTCAATTAAGGACTTGAGAATTTCATATAAAACCTTGTCTTATTTCCCTTAGCGGTCACTATCGCAATATTCGATCTGACTGTGCGGTCAAAATGAGCCCCCTTTTATGGATATCTCACCCCCTGGGGGGACACTTGACCCCCCAATCTGGACACATCATCTACCCCTAAATTGAACTAATGGCGCAACACATTAATTATGATGACTGGAAATGACATAAAATTGGCCCGCTATGCGGTCAAAGTTTTGATGTAGTTTGATGTTTTGTATGTGGATAATATTATATTATTATTATTGTTGCATAATATCAGTGGTGGTTTGATTATGTATTTACGAAACACAATCAAATTCACCTACATCGTGAAATGTGGCTAAGGTCATTGTGTCGACATAACGTAAAATATTATCTTCTGTACATCTAAACATAACAAAGTTTTTAATAGTAAAAACCCAAGAAAATTAATTAAAGACTGATAAGTTAACATAAGTAGTTTAACTCAAAATTGTGTGTAAAATAAAATAATCAATGAAAAGTAGAGGAAGTGTGTTCAAATATTGTTGCTTTATCAGATAAAGTTCTTAATACATTATGAATTAAACTAGAGATAACGTGTGACGTGTAGATATCATATCTTATTATACCCAGTAAGGAAAATTTGTACTTGAGTATCAGTACCTAAGATATTTAGGTACATAATTTTAACAATTGTTGAAGAGAGAAATAAAATTTTCTATTGCCAATATAAATTTCTATAGTTATCTTTTGTTTGTTAAGTTTTTTTGTAATTAAAAGTTCTTAAATAATTAAAATATGTGCATGTTAACTATTATGAGCATATTCTGTACAAATGTTACCGCTGCCACTTCTAGCAACATTAGTAGATCCGGGACATTTTATATAATCGCAATTCACAGTTCACGATTGACGTTAAGTGGTTATTCTAATAAAACATAGTCATCACACAACATGATTTATTTACTGATAAATAATTCTTATCTATGAAATATTAAGTGTGACTTTTCTGTTCTATAGTAGCTTATTATTTCATAGTAATATTTAATCCTGACTCTATATCTTATTTTATTCAAATATTTTGAAATCTTGATGGCGATTCAAAAACTTGGTGTGGTCTTTCGATAATGATGTAAGGAAATTATATCTTTCATCGCTGATCAAACATAATAACAGCAAATGATTACCATAGATTCATAATCAAATAATAAACTTATCAGGTGTAAAAATATTTTTTTTTTCAGGAAAAATATTACAAAGTATGTTACGTAATTAAAACTATAAGAAACTTTTATTTAAAGATTATAATTCTGATTAATTCCCGAGTCTCGAGAAACCCTATTAAGAACGAGACTTTATAAAAATAATACCAATTAAGACACATTTCAAGCGATTTGAACTAATTAGTGAAACTGAAATATATTATAGCTTCCCACGTTAACAACATTTAAATCATTACATATATTATATGTTAATCTGAACCACTTTATCTACTAACTATGGTTAGCCACTAATTAGACCATTTTTCACTCAAAACTATACCGGTGTGTGACACTCGGTATATTTTTTAAACCATAAACATTACGGTTCAGTAATGTCACCTGGTCGGGGTCAACGACTTACATTTTTTGTTGAAAATATGAAAATGAGTGGTCGAGTCAGAACGCGCGTGTCTGTCTGGGTACGCAAGCTTTTGGTTTCTTGAACATTGTCTTAAGAATTAATAATGTCTTTCTTGAATATTTGTATTATATTCAGTTAATCATTTTGTTCAGTTTCAAAAATTCTTAGGTATCATCTAATAATTACAATTGTGAAGATGGTTTTAGAATGATTGATTGAAGGAAAATTATGTACTATTACTATTCAAAGGCCTAATTATAAATCACTAAGAACTGGGTATCGCCCAACCCCAAGGCGGAAGAAACCATTGGATGATTTTCTCCACTCATAAAAATTGTCTATTTTATTATATATTTCACTAACATGACGAGCTAGTTGAATATTAAACAACAGAACTAAGAACCAAATAAAAATCAAAAATAATCTCGAAAAATTTTGAGCTTGCATGACAGTGGAAGCGGTATGTCAGGAATGGCCGACCGAGGATATCCTGCGTTAGTGGCCACTTATTCATCGCCACACTCATTATCATAGCTAGAATTCAAGTACCACAAACGGTGCATACATTAACGCGAATAGCAAGTTATGAATGCTATTTGTCAGTGAAATTACTTGGAGATAACACCCGTGAACGAAATTAAATTGAAATTCGATATTGTTGTGGTGTTTTGACGTCTTGTGTTGAGCTGTTGTTAGTTTATTTAGTAATAGAATAGAAATAACATTTTAATGATATATGATCACAACAACAGACGAAGTTCTGAATTGATAAAATACTTAATAAGTGCTAGGTACAGCTTGACTGTGATAAGTGTTGTGTCGTCTCTGAAAAGTGAATTAAAAATCAGTTCTTAACATCAACACAAACCCATTGGTTCTAACTTTAACTTACATGAATAAACAAACTACTTAAGTTAACATTTTCTTCCTTGAAATTAAAAAGAAAATCCCGATAACGTTACCAACACTTTCAAACAGGCCGCATAATAAATGTAAACTATTTTTTAACCATCATTACTAACTTAAAGTTTACAACGGTTAAGCCACACCCAATTAAAACACATAATGAACAATAAGCGATGGGTGGTTCTTGGCCTACAAAAGCCACTTATATGCGACCTGTAAAAAGTACATACCATGTAATCTGGACCTATAAAGCGGTCGTGATAACTCCTCCGATAGTGAAGCAATTTCTGAACGACACAGTAATGACACCTATTACGGGACTGGCCGACATCCTGTCGCATAATGGCAGCCTGCTGGTAGGCGGGGCAGAATGGACAACCTACTTTCAGGTGGCGGCTTCGTGCTCTGGTCGTCGACTGTACTCGTAGTCGGAAACTATTTGTATATTGTCATTTGTCGCGTGTGTCGTGACTATCGTTACGTTAAGGATTAAGTTATATTTCTTTCTTAGCATAATAACCAACCATAGAGGTATACGTATATTCAGGAAGTAATGAACACTTTAAAACTAAAACATTCATAATTGCTTTATATTACCATGTACATTATTATAACTGCAAGTTAAAGGACGACGTTTAAATGTCTCGAGTTCAAGAACCAAACGTAAGTTATGATTCCTTTCATAACAGCCCATCTACAATGGACCTTGTTAATTCATTCACGCGATATCTCCATAAGCACGAACTAGCATTTCGAATCAGCAACATTTTTGTGTAAAGCGAACAAGCCAGGGAATGCTCGAGCTATCAAAATATTTTAATCATCCACTTTATATTGCGTCCAATTATAATTAATCTCTCACGAAAGAGCGAGTCTGATTGGTCAGTGTAAGTCTAGACGGTAATCTCAGGTGAGATCTAATTCTAAATAACTCCATAATTAGAGCGGGGACAATAAAAGCGGGATCCGTGTGTTGTCGTGTGAGTGGAGGCGTTCGGGCGTCGGTCGCGTGACGGCCGCGTTGTCGTGTCGCCTTCGTCCGACAATAAAATTATAAGTCCACCGCAGTGACAATCCAGTGATTTACGTCCGCACACACGCGAATATTCTAATATGAAAAGAGCTTTACTGCGGCGTAGAAAAAACGCAGGAGGCGGACAAGTTAATGAAGAAAATGTGTTCGTTGGTAAGATACGCGGCGGAGTCGGCGACATGCGTGACCAGCCTCGCCGCTTATTAATGACTTTGCCCAGCTTTTTATGGCTTGACTTAGATTTGATTATGAATAGTCGAGCGAGGAGCATTCAACTGGACGTTTATGAGAACTAGAGTAATATAATATTAACATATTACTAGATTTCTTTGGAAGTTAAGAAGAAAATCTTTATACTATTGAGCTATAAAATTTTTCCTAGCTTAAACTTCATTAGGCGTTATGTAGCATCCTTTATTATATTGTTTCTTTCTATTCGATATATTTTCGTTATCTGTACCATAAACAAAAAGTGTAGAAGGGAAACGCTAAAAACAACTTATCTAAAAACCACTACTTACCTCTAAATATCAATTAACCAACACAAACCACTAATATTATCGTAACAAAGTGTACATTGCTTCCTAACAAAGCACGACTATCATTTAGATCACAGTTACCAGTTCCGTGCGATAGGGGGCGCTAGTGGAACGGACTTCCTAATCCGATATGACGGTAAGTGGATCACGGCTTGCCTGACTTGGACATGCGAACTTTGGCAACTCTATGTCTGTTGCAGGTCTCTCTATTTAGGAACGGTATGGGGAAGAAATTGTTGGAAAGAATACCTAGTTAGGCATTAACATTTTGGAGATTAATTGTAGAGGTATATTATATTTATGTAATTGGAGAGACACAGAGTAGCAGATGGAAGATCGAGAACGAAGAAAGAAGAAGAAGTATTGTAGAACGATTTTTTTGTTAATATTGCATGAGTAATTATGTTTTCTTTTTGTGTAATTTAAATAAATTGAAGACCGTGTCTTGACAAACCTAATGTGGGGCGCCCTCCAGCTAAGTGAAGTGACGACATCCGTAAAGGGGCTGGCAGTGATTGGATGAAATGAGCTGAAAACCGAGCTCAGTGGCGTGCCATTGGAGCGGCCTATGCCCGGCAATGGATAATGAAATACATTGCGGCTATACACAGATCTAGAGGTAGAAACATGAAAACCTGCACATGTGGCTTTTCTTGCACATTTTCTAAGAACAGATTAACTATAAATAGCACACAGGATAGGATCATATTTATATACATCACATTAAATGAATTATTACGTAATTTTAACCTTATTGCTTTTCTTATATGGAATAGGAGGTAAACGAGCAGACGCATCACCTGATGGTAAGCGATCAGCGTCGCCCATGGACACCCGCAACACCAGAGGAGTCACAGGTGCGTTGCCGGCCTATTAAAAAGGAATACGCTCTTTTCTTGAAAGTTTGAAGGTCGTATCAGTTCGGAAATACCGCCGACGACAGATTATTCCACAGTTTTGTGATATTCAACGTTATTTAACCATTATAACAACAAAAATGTCTCCTTTATAAATTATGTACAAATGCCACATTATTAATATTTATCTCAGATATAATATTTTATAGATTTTCTTGGTACAATGAGCAATAGACTGTTATCTCAAGATACAAAGAGACCCCAGACAGAGGCGGTGTAACAACATAATCTCGAGTTTTATCGGATAATTAGGTATAACGCAACACACGCAGACATTATCTTAACGATATTATCACAAGTTCATCAATCAATCAATTTCAATATATTTATAACTGTATACGTTCCATCAGGCGAAATCATGAATACTGATAAACGATCTCCTATCGACCACATTGGCGATATTTTAAAGAAAGGCTAAATTAACAGTACCCTTAACCAACGAGCATGCATGAAAAGACTGATGACTGTTGAGGAAGCGAAAGAAGGCGAAAGATATGTAAGAATCGTAGCAATTGTCGTTCCATTGTCTCTGCCAGTCAACTACGTACAACGTACAACGTACAAATCATTTTTAATATTTGCTACGAATTTGTCAATCAGATCTAAAATTTTGTTTTAATCAATAACAAGTTCAAAAACCTAAGTATTTAGGTTTACAAAACAATGTTTGTGATAGGAAAAAAGTTGAGTTACAAATACAAAGTTTCAAAATCGGAAGCTAGATTAAACCTGTTCTAATACGAGTCACAAGCCTCATATCAGAAAAGATTTTTGCCCACAGTTACTGACAGATCTCTCGCAAAATATTGAAAAATATTTATAAACTCAATATTGCCATCTACGAATTTAACTCAGTATCTATCTATCCAGGTGTTAAACAAACCTGTATCCCGTAAAACGCTTACCTAGTCCTTGTAAAAACATTTTGAATTGGAGTTGTCAGTAAAAGCCATTTATGAAAAAACTCACTTGTACTGCTACATAAACAAGCAGTCATTTTCACTCGACTTCGTTGAAATCCAACAAATTCCCTCACGAAAGGTAAAGGAAAACAGAGACGAATTCAGGAGCAAGAACTTAAATTGCATCTTTCGAAGATCATATAATAAAATTGAATATTTTACAAGCATTTCGTTAGGTACAATGAACATGTTTTATGACAATTAAAAATAATGACATATTTACCTTCTCTTTACAATCAATTTAAAGAAATCGGTAAAATTCTTTCAATTTACCGGTTAAATTATCAAGCCAAAAACTGTAAATAATCAAAATACATAAAAGTTAAGAAAAACATCTCGAACCGCAGTTATATTTTACTTCTTTGGAGAAACAGATTTGAAATCCCTCCCTGGCTTCAAGGCACTGATATACAAGTACACTTAACTTCACATTGTCAAGTTGTACGTAATAATGTACAGGAGTTTATTAAGTCAGGCCACATAAAAACTGGTTAAAGAAACTTCAGGATTATCGTCTAATCAACCACACAGCCTTGTAATTTATTTTTATAGTCATTAACTATGGTTTCATGAGGCCTTAAAACCGTGATGAAACTTCTACAGTTAAAAAAATGTTATACATATTTTTCTATTGTATGCAACAAATAAGTTGGAAAAAATTTTTGGGAGTTTGCTAAAGTTGTTTAGAAGTCAAAATAACAAATTAGAAATCTTTTGTTTCGTTTACAACTTTCTAGAAAGAGAAAACCTACTGAAATTCCTTGTAAATATTGTCCAGAATTAGTTTTACAGCTAAGTTTCATCCGAATTAAAGAATTCAAACTTGAGCCAACGGATGTGCAGTCAGAAATCTCGACTTATACTTTAACGGTGTTGAAAAATTTAATAATTCTTTTCAAGTCAATTGGTTGGACATATTCAGGAGGTTTAATCTTAAGGCCTATTATCATCATTTAGGCTATCTGTTTTTTTTATTTTTCCACATGTTCGAAATCACTGGTAAAATGTAATAGGTAACAAATGAAAACGAGATAATCAAAATATCCAACTAATTAATAAATACTCGTCATACAAGACATACATTTGACAGTTACTTCAAGAAGGCACCAGCCCTCAATGCAAATTCTATTCAAATATTATCATGATGGTCGCTTTCTTTGTTAGCACGACGATGTGTGCAAATTGAAAGTTAATTACACCCTCGACCCTCGTGACTGCATTATGGCCGCGCTAAATACTAGAAAAAAGATATTGTTTAAAGTAACGAGGGCAATTTGTCTGCCTTTTGTTTTTTACTGGCTAAATAATGACTCGTGTTGTCTAATTTATTAATTGTTTTAAGTAATTCATGGTGTAATTGTTTTAAGTATGAAACAGTTTGGGTAAGTTCGCACTAAAGTGGGGTGATTTTTCTTATATACATTACTAGCTTTTACCCGCGGCTTCGCTCGCGTCACAAAAGGATAAAAAGTAGCCCTCTGCGACATATACCAATACACACAGCGCCATCTATACCAATATTTTTGTTTTACCTCGGGAATATCAAATTTTTCCGGGATAAAAAGTACCTTTTTGTTTAATCCGGACTTCCAACTTTACGTCTGCAAAAATTCAAAGCAATCGGTTTAGTAGTTACGGTGTGAAAGCGGAACAAACAAACAAACTCACTTTCCGATTTATAACATTAGTAAGGAAGTTAGGAAGTAAGGATTAGCTGTTGCATGCATGTTGTATTACAAATCTATTCCTTTAAGTTATACACATTGAGGGTGAAATAACTTCTCTG
Source organism: Spodoptera picta (assembly GCA_038387885.1). NCBI lineage: Eukaryota > Metazoa > Arthropoda > Insecta > Lepidoptera > Noctuidae > Spodoptera > Spodoptera picta. The sequence continues at coordinate 831,793 of JAZHFQ010000100.1, read as the reverse complement.
CGATCTAAACCTTGTCAATGATTCCCTTTCATTTACATACTAAGAGTATATTATATACTTATATATGCTATTAAAGTAGATATGGTAGAAAGAGGTTGACGTATCCATATATGGGCAAAAGCCCCATAAAACAATAAAAGAGAATAAAAAATTCATACACATACATTATTTATTAAAATCAGATCACCCCATTAATAGAGGTACAACAAACGTAATTTCTCATCATAATGCTCTGCATGATTGCAACCAAGTCTATATAATATACATATTTTATATACAAAGGTCAGATTCTCATATGTGTATACCGTGAAAGAAAGGCATTTAATTAATTTTATTCACACACACACACGTGTGCATGTAAACAGTATGCAAGGTCGAGGTGATGACAAATGAACATTATAAAATGTTATGGTTGTGATCATTTTTGTTGTATGTTCTATGAAATGAAATTAATACATTATATATTCCACTGTATAGGTACTTAGTTTATCTTATATGTACTTAGTTTCTCTAATACTTAGCTTATTTGAAAGGATTATTTTATTGCAATTACATTTAAAATATTCAGCTATTGTATTTATTATCATTCATGATAGTTAACTAGGTAGACTTTCCTATGTTCAATTGGTAAATGAATTTGCAAACTTATTGTCCTCATCCCGTATTCTATCACAATATAATGAAAACCCAAAACATTTAATAATAAATGAATGGTTTATTTAATGTAATATTAGTATCCATACGATCTAGTATAACATTCACCAACAAATTATCATCATCGTCATATCACACATAGGACGTTCACATTGTTGAACAAATTATAGTGGCTCTAAAATTTAATTAGTAAAATTTACGCCAACCACAAGGTTATCGGCCGCTGACAAATATACGCCATTAAACCACAAACGATTAACGAAAAACATAATCGTGATCATATTTATTGTGGCCCGATTTTCGTTGATACAAATCGTGAAATGGCCACGCCTGAAGATCGGCTACTCATAAGTCACAAGTCACGAAGTCAGATTACGACTAATTGACGTGACTTTGCCCTACGCAGCCTTAATAAGCATTTATAACGATATAACCTCTTATTATCAAAAATACTTAACCTATTTATAATGTGGACGTACTCAGAATATTAACGGCAGCAGTTAAAGCGCTTTTTGTGGTAACATTTTCAAGCGGCTTGACATTTTTCTGTGACGTATCTTAGTGTTATGTCCTCTGTTATTATGTATTGATTTGTACATGTTTGTAATGAATTTTTCGTCTAGATTGCCCATAGCTATTTTCATAGCTTCTTAGGTTATTATGACGTCATTGCAAAGTTCATCCAGAACACACAATAAAGAGGATTTGATTGAATGCATTTCATTTCGTCTTTGACGAAACCATTTGTAGGTAACCTAATCAGAAAATGCGTGATTTAAATAATTACGTTTTGTAAAATAAATTCATATGTATAATATTGAAACAGCCGCGGAGAACCTAACGGGTTACCGGGGCTCCGACTCGACGTGCAGAAGAAGGAACGGGGTGGTTTTTAGTCAATCAGTCAAGAGTCTGATACTCCCTCTCGCCTCACCCAGGCGGGAGCAGTCATTCGATGATTTCCCCCCTTAAAAAATACTATTAAAACAAACGCCCATACAAAAGTATACAATATTAATGTTTTTGAATGTCTTTTGTGTGGAATAAGTCTATAAACGCGTCACGTGATGATAAGCAATCGGCGTCGCCCATGAACACCTGGAACACCAGAAGCGTTACAAGTGCATTATGATTGTTGGAGTTTCAGAAATTGGGATGATTGTCGAAGGAGGGAGAGGTGATTTCGGGTAATTTGTAAACTTTTAATCATTGACAAGGCCTGGTTACACCAAACATCTAACAAGTACACAGCATCAAAACAGAACACGTATTTTAAAACCTCGCTTTCAACCAACACGAGAAAACGTTACATAAGCTTCAAACAAAAGATAAGAGATATCGCACAGATCGTTAGGCAGTAACAGAGTAATTCAGATTCATTACCGATCGATCGATAGCCGCGACCAATTACTCGCCTTTATCACCAATTAAACGTTTACGATGGGCCGCCTACGCCAAGATTAATATGTAAATAGAAAGAGTATGTGCGTAAGTGGTCGCGAGATATTCTGATTGGTCGTTTTGTGGGTAAATGATAGATGGTGTTCTAGAATGTTCGATTTTGTTTTTGATCGTGTGAGTCTTTGGGATAGATTTGAACGCAGTTATGAGGTTGTTATAGAGATATATTTAGTCTAACTTTCGTGAGACATACTAAATTAATTATTATAAGTCGACGCGTCGCGGGTCGCGGAATGCTGCTCATGAATATGAGCCTCTAGCATGGCTTGAAGGTAGTCAAGTTCCTCGTCGCACTGTTACGTGAATAAGCCGAAAACATAATAATTAATATTTAGTCGTGTTTTTGATTAGTTAAATCGCTAACCGAGATCGGGAATGCATATTTCGTATCGTCATATATCTTCTCGTATGCCATATAAGAGAATCTCTATGACGGACACAATCCAACAATCGACAATGTCCATCAGATTTTAGTGTCGGTTACTTTTTAACGTCAGCTGTATCACACATACATTCACATCGAATTTGACTTGGCAAAATAATTTTAACTCAACCTTAAGTAGCATCACCGTTAGTTAAAGCAACATTAAAAAGTATTGAGGGCAAGGTACTGCGGCTGACAACTATCAAATTCTACAAAATAAACCTTTGTCAGTTTAATTTTTAAGTAAATTAAAAGTACGCGTATTCTTAGAAAGGGGTGGCTTCTCATTTCCTATTCATACAACGTGACAAATAAGGAAAATTTACTTAAATATTCAAGCAATTTGAATGAAATAAATATACTTATACTTCTTCCTTTTTCCATTAGTCTCTCTTGCAAGTCTAATAAACATACTAAATGTACATTATGTTCATCATGACTTATACAATCGATGGCTTAAGCAGTACTAGCATTAAAATATATTACTTATTGTTATTATTTCATACAATATATACAACTGTACTCTTTATTACTATTGAGAATATACGAAACTTTACTTCGGCCAACTTAAAAAATCCAGGACCTCTTACTCATGACCATTCAACCAATGGAAAACGATTCAACGAGTATTTATAAGAACACTAAATACACTGCAAATAATCTAATCCTTATAGCACATACTCAAAAGTTTTAATTGTCAGAAAGTAAGTAAGAAAACTGCAACTATTATTCAGAAAAGGCAGCCATTCACAAGTTTTCATTCAGTCGTCTACTCCTGACCTATTTTGTAAGACTACATGTATTGAAACCTCTTCTGAATTGCTCTCAGTTATACCTACAATTTACACTGTAAAGCTGTGAACACACTTTTGAATATAAACTTTTATTTGTTTAAGAGAAGGATTTCTTTTTCTGTAGATGCCTTTGGTGATTACTATTTTGTCTGGTTTCAAAACTAATCTTTAAAGACAATAATTCCTCAGTGATATAGATATGTTTTCCATATATTTCTAATGTTTACATCGCAGAAAATGATGTAGTTTAATAACCTTTTCATATTTTAAGTAGTGAAAATACAATTATTGTTGATATACATGTACAATTACCTACCAACGTAAAACTAAGATAAAATAAACTAATAAATACGATTACACGCCAATCATACCATCATCATTTTACCATTTAACAATTATCAGAAGTTCTAAGCCAGTGAACACCGCGCCTTAGCCTCCATTAGCGACCTCGTAAAATATCATGTGTTCTCATTAGTGCATAATGCTTGCGGCACAAAAATTCAGCGCTCGGGTATGCGTGGCCAATTAAATTTTAACCTAATTAAACCTAATCGTATCGACGGCGACGTGTGCTACCGAATCTTTTATCGTTCATCTAATTTTGTTTACGCAGATCTTTTTATGGGAAGTTGCCACGCTTTGTTTGAATGTGGATTAGGTTGGGTTAATACAGCTAATTACTCATCTGTGTTTTGTTCCGATGTTAAGTATGTAATACTTGTCAAGTGGGTACAGTGGTACAATACATGGAACAGTTTTTTAAGTCCTTCATCAAAATCGCAAAGGAATAGATTCTAGAGAGATAACTATTGGGCTTAGTAAGGGTGTTTTAGTATGATAAATGTAATAAAAAAGGCAATGTCAATAATGACAAATATAAAAGTTTAAAACACTAAAAATCGTGAAAAGATTTGGTTGGTTCTGTGGTAAATATGTAGCTTAATGTTATACAATGATCATTGGTTACCTTGGCCGTTTAGTTCAGTCTAAAACTTCTAGAAAACCAAAACAATTTCAAAATCTAAAGGAACTTCTAAGAAATCTACTTAACGAATAAATGAACAGCTGTAAACTCTAAAAAGTAACCCGACGGTAATTTTCTCAGAAGCTCACAGCATCTATGCGTCTATTCTTATGGCGCCCGAAACGTTATCATTTGAAGTGTCATATTCATAATGTTAATCTTAAAACTAAATAGTAATAACGAACAATACACAAAGCCACCACTTAATGAAGGAACGTGCTCAATATTATAAACAGCATTTGTTTGGTCTCAGTGTCAAACTGTTGTATTTTTATTTTATTATGACTACCGATGAAACTGTCGAATTAAAACAGTTGGTTAGGTAGATATATGTGTGTGTGTGTGTGTGTGTGTAATGAGATATTTTGAATCTGTGTTTCTGTGTTTTAGGTGTCAATGTTACTTATTATGAAAGCCAAGAATACATTAGATTAGAACTTAACGGGTTACCGGAGCTCCGGCTCGAAGTGCAGGAGAAGGAACGGGGTAGATGGGTTCGACGATTTTCCCCCTTAAAAAAAGGGGGACAAATGTCCATGTTGTCCAACATATTGGGGATACATGTCTTATGATATTGTCCCCTAGTATATCCTTAGCTTAATACAGCGTGTGTGTCAATAGTAACCTGCAATAGATTTTAGAAAAAGGTGTAAATACTAGATTTGTATAGAAAACGTTTTTCTTCTGCAGGAAAAGATTATTCTTATTTTCGCTATAATAATGTCATTTTTACAATTTGGCATCACATGAATACCCATATAAGAAAATTCTACTATACCGCCCACCGACACTAAAAATAAATTACAAACAAGACAAATGCCAATACACGTATGCCAATGATAACGAATCGGACAATATACACCATGCTTAAAAGAACGGGCAAAAGTGAAGAACTTACACGAAGAAAGTGCGTACCAATAAAAAAATACGTTAATAGAGGTATAGTTCGTATACTAAAACACACAAGTTTGTGTCAAGGCAAAGTATTAATACACCCGAGTCACTAGACATTGATCTTTCCAGTAAAAGCATATGACAACCGCAAATACATTGGCACCGACCGCCATTTGTTAACGAAGTCAACCACAACCAATCAGTGTTAACAATAGCTTCCCTACATAATGCTACGCGCCATACGATCTATAAATACAAACTGTTATCTCTTTGCTACGGAATTCTTGCTACGCGCGTAGCACCGTAGCGGCGTAGCACAGAGATAGTGTAGTCACGGATGTTTGATTTAAATGGGGTTTATTATTTTCTTTACAGTTCAGTACAGTTCTTATGAGTTTGATTGTCTTAAAGACTATTTATGAATTGTCTTTGGGTCCTTGTGCGTGAACGCATCTTTCGTGATAGTAGATGGAATTCTAGATTTTTTCTGGACATCCATGGACCATCTGGAAATCACTAAGGAAGTACAAACTAATATGATAATTGAATATTGTAATGTAGTCTATATTGCAATCTAATCTAAAATTGGTACTGTACTATGCTTTAAAGTATAAACTAAGTAAATTATGTAATCTTTTTACTGAACTGATCAAATCCATGCATTTCCCTTTCAAGTTACAGCTTAATCAAAGTTTAATATAATTAATGATCTTGCCTCCGTAGATATATGTCGGTGACAGTATATCTAACTAGCGCTCGATCCGTCACTCGGACAATGGGAGCGACCCGATAATCGAACTTGCGACCTGTCACCTAAGATCATCAATCACTGATAGCGACATCTACTGGGATTGCTACACAAGTTTCTAAGATAGTTTTCTAAACTGGAGCTGTAGCCAAATGCCATTTAGCGCTTGTCTACTTGTAGAGTAGAAAACTAAATTATATGGAATTGACGTTAATTTTGACACTTGTCAGTGTCATCCCAATACATTTTGATGCCACACCACAATCCGGAACGAAAAGAAAAAGCAAACAAGATTTACTTAGAACGCCGGCATTATCAACAAAACAAATGACGTCACCCTCAGTAATGCAAGTCACAAATAAGACAAATGAAATGATAGGAATCGACACTCCGAAAGAAAATTCATATACCCTCGAATTAGAACATAAATTAAAAAAAATTAAAAGTACCGGCAAATTACAAAATAAAACCGACTCTCAAAAAGAAACAAAGTTGATAGATAATAAAGAACTTATGGCAGACAAGTTGACGACACAGAAATTTAAGGAAAAACCGACATTACATCTGAACAAAGTTGATATTAAAAATTAATCAGGCGCTGCGACTTCACAAAAACAACATAAACTGTGTATAATGAGTACAGGTTGTACAAAAGAAACTTTACCGCTAATTGAAGAAACATTCGCCAGTCATTTTAATTATTGTCACTACATACTGTCAAATGCTAACACAAATAATTTTTAAGCGATATCAATAACAAATTGAAGTTTTTTACAGATAATGATTACTGCTTAATCTTTATTAGCGAAAATGAGATAAAAAAGAGGGACCACATACCTAAATATCCTCGACAGCCTAAAAAACTCGCTCACAAATATTACACATACTAATATAGTAATTTGTGCTCCTACCTACATAAAAGGTGCACTAATTCATAATTATAAAGTTGAACTGTTTAATAACTTACTCTATTTAGACATAAGAAATAACAAATATGCTTACTTTTTCGACAGTAACAGTACACTATCGCATGAAATGTTTTCATACAAATCGGGAAAAATCAATAAGTATGGATGGAGAGATATCTACAGCCAAATAATGGCTAACATAATAATTGATTTTAAATTGTTTAACCCTCGATACAAATGCATAAATTGTAAAGTAAATATAACGCAACAGGAATCTTTCATTGATTCTGACATTGTATGTGATAGTATTTTTCGTGTATGAACATATCTTTGTACTACATCAAAATATAAATGGACTAATAAATAAGTCGGACTTACTAAGTATACATTTGAATAATTTTTTGGAAGAGGGTAAGCCCGTTGATGTTGTATGCATTTCAGAAACAAATATGAAGAGTGATGATTTTATGAATCTACATCTACAAAATTATAAAATCCAATCTTACTACGCACGAGATGCTAGAAATGGAGGTTCATGTATTCTACTAAAAAATACACTCAAGGGTGAGAAAATCGAAATAGATAAATGGTGTATATCGAATATAATTGAAAGTTGCGCTGTTGAACTGCAGACTCATTCTATAGTCATATTGTGTATGTATAGACCTCCTAAAAACGATAAAATCTCAATAAATTCATTTCTGAACAATTCAAATATGATTCTTACTGAAATTTGCTTGAAACGTAAAAAAAAAGTTATTTTATGTGGAGACTTTAACATAGACATTTTAAAAGAAAATTATGCTTCCCATAGTTTTCAAAATTTATTACAAGGGTTTAATCTAACAATAGGAGTCTCCAACCCCACCCGTCTCGGTAGCGGTACATGCATTGATAACATAATTCACAACATTAAGACGAGTAAATGTGACATAATCGAACTAGCATTGTCAGACCACACAGCACAACTCATGAAATGCCCTATAAATAAAACATGCAAACTCCCATACTGGTATACATTTAGACGAAGTTATTGCAGAGATAATATAATGAAGTTTAGGGAGTGCTTAGAAAATATTGAATTTAATGATGTTTACTCTTGCACAGATGCAAATGACGCGTTTAACTCCTTTCATGATACTTTTAAAATGTTTTATGACTTGTGCTTTCCACTCAAAAAATTAAAAAGGAGTACTTTTCATAAACCCAAATGGATTAGTAAAGGAATTATACTGTGCTGCAAACGAAAACGTCAAATGCTATATCAATTTAGGAAAGATCAGAAACACAGTAGTAGAAAACTGTTTAAAGTATACTCAAGGCGTCTGAAAACTATTATTCGTCTCACTAAAAAAACTCAAAACAATCACTTTATTAGCAATGCCAGTAATAAAACTAGAGCTACGTGGCAAATTATAAATAAGAGCAAAAATGACACTCCTATAGAAGGAATAGAAAAACTTAAAATAGCCACCAATGTACTAACTGATCCAAAGAGCATAGCTCAAACGCTAAATGACTATTTTATTGACGAAATTGAATCTCAATCTGACACAAATAAGTTTAATAATTTACCTTATAAAATTGATATGCATTATGACTCCATATTCTTGACTCCAACAGTTCCCAATGACATTATAAATTTAATAAAATCATTAAATAATACCAGCAGCTCTGGCTATGATGAGATCATAACAAGTGTAATTAAAAGTGTATCTCCCATTGTCGCACCAGTACTTAGTTATATTATTAATTTGTGTTTTGAAACAGCTGTATTTCCAGACAGACAAAAACTGGCAGTTATTAAGCCTATATTTAAAAAAGGTAGCAAACAGGACCCAGCTAACTATCGTCCTAGCTTCCAATTTTTTCCAAAATATTAGAAAAAGTCATCTATAATAGACTATACTCATTCTTTGAAAATAAAAATCTTTTTGTAGATGAACAATATGGCTTTAGGAGAAAAAAGAACATAAACTTAGCAATTCTACAATTATATGAAAAAATTATCATGAGTGTAGATGAGAGGAATCCGGTGGCTGCTCTATTCATGGATATGAGCAAGGCGTTTGATTTTGTAGATCGCACAATATTAATCAATAAAATGGAAAGATATGGAGTGAGGGGTAATGCCCTCAACCTTATTAAATCATATCTATCAAATAGAAAACAGATTACACAAATAAATAAAATTAACAGTAACACTAAAATTGAGCAAAAATATACTTCTAATCAGAGACAAAATAACTATGGAGTCCCACAAGGCAGCATTATGGGATCCCTCTTATTTATAATTTATATTAATGACATGCCTAAGATAACAAGTCATCCAATGGTCCTGTTTGCAGATGACAGCACAGTGGTCTTCAGTACAAATAATAATGACTTAACACTTGAAACAGAGATAAATCAATGCTTAGGATCATTAATAGAATGGATGACCAAAAATAATTTAAAAATAAATATTGACAAAACTAAAATAATGACATTTGAACAAAAAACTAATCACAATAAACTAATCACAATAAACTTGACATTAGATACAAAGACAAAATAATTGCAGAAACAGTAACCACGAAATTCCTAGGAATAGAACTAGACAGAGACATGTCATGGCAAACTCACACAAATACCATATGTAAGCGACTGAATAAGCAGTCATACGCCCTATACAAACTCGCAAAAGAAGTAAACCAGAGTATTGTCATCACGGCGTATCATGCATGTGTGACATCGATATTACGATATGGTATTATTTTTTGGGGTAGTTCCTCGAATACAGACATAGTATTTAAAGCACAAAAGAGATGTGTTAGGGCAATATGCGGTATTCAAACAACAGACAGTTGTAAACCGTATTTTGAAAAATTACGTATATTAACATTACCATGTCTGTACATATATGAGGTAGCAATGTTTGTGAAAGGGAACCCTAGACTATTTGAAACATTAAAAAGCGTGCGAAACAAAAATAAAATCCGTTATAGACAACACAAGAAAGCAATCTTCCACAAGAGCTTTTTAGGGATGGCACCATCGATATATAACAGACTACCTAAACATTTACTCGAAACCAGGGAAATCAATGTGTTTAAAGTAGAACTGAATAAATTTCTAATAAAAAAGGCATACTATTTACTACAAAATTACGTCTTCAGGCTAGACATAATTACAACCATTTCTTATGTATTAGGTTTCCTACAAATGCAAAATAATATAGACAGCGTCAAAATTATGTTTTTATGAGAAAAATGTATGACGGACGGACGCACGGACCAAGGGTCCGTGGATAATTAATATGTAACATTAAAAAAGTGTGTTATTATGCAAATCGAGAAAATAAATTAGGCACACGACGTGAGAAATTCCATTTAGTTAATCACAATCTTTATTCTATTTCAAAGCAGTGTTTCCAGTTTATTTCAAAAAATTATCATTAGAACTAAATACGGACTTCTATCATACCTAGGGCCAATATTTCAATGCTCAGATAAATTTTAACTGAAGATTAACTTTCAATATTTGTCAATTCTTCCATACTAAAAACTGTCAACTGTCAATTTTATTCTACAGTTAAGAATTAACTGATGATTGAAAAATCAGCCATTACCGTTTATTTCCAAATTTCTATATTCTAGCACTGTTACATAAACCATGACAACGAAGGAACTACTTATGAATAATTACAGTACGACGACAACGTCTGTAACACAATTCAGTGTAATTACAATAATAGGTATGCATAGACAGATAGACATTACCCCCTTCCATAAACACAAAGATACAATAAAGGAAAACTGATGGATCACAGTCCAAGTGCCCTTAATAATAAGTTTCGTGTCCCAAGGACGTTATGATAATGATGGCGGCGCGATGCTCGGAAGCAGATAGCATCGCATCGCGCGCACTGGACAATCGCCCTTACCTACAATCATTTATAATAATCACTGTAAATCACGATCAGGTTCTACGAATTACCTTTTTGCGAATATTTAGATGATGTAGTTTTCAAAGCGATTTGTTAGGTCATGCGTTTGATACTACTTTTTTTAGAGGTTCATGAGAAATTGTATGTAGTATGTTACATTCCATTTTATTCGCGAATAACCATTTAAGTTATATGAACTAGTTAAACTGATAACAGTTCAACGTCGTCTTGAAAGTTGACAACCCATATGATAGTGTTATCAATAACTTTCTCATCTTTATGAACCGATTTCATTCACTAACATGTTTTGACTGATATATTATTCAAACTAGCTAACTTGTTATAAACCATTGTATGAGTCATGAGGTGGTTAGTCTTATAAGAACGATTTCTGATTAAAACAGTTTTATTACCAATGTATCTAGTGTACTTATAGTTGCGGTCAGAGTTGTAATTATAAGTAATGTTTATGGGCGGGACGTGTTTCTTTATAGGCTGATAAGACCCTTTTCTATTAAGGTCATTTCCCTACTTTTTATTCAGTTATTTCATTAGTTTTTATTTAGTAATACTTATCATGAAAGCCGAATTTTGGAGCGGTATGTCGAAGCTTGCTAATGTGCACTTTCCTCGCGACTGTAGTCCTATAATATTATGTAGGTAGTTAATAGAAGCGTTGAGGTCGAGTGAAGCTAATGTGATTGCTGATCGTGAGATACCTTATTCGAGGATTATTCAAGTGAATATACTGAGAAAAGCTCCTAGTTCTGCACTGCTCATGAACCCCTCTGTGGCTCGAAACTAGTAGAGAGATTTTCTGAATATATTCACGGTGAGAAACCCGTGATTTTTATTTCAATTAGTGTGTCTCACGATAGTTATAATAAAAACATTTCATAGGTCTTTCATTCAGAGAAGTTAAAATCTTTTCTATTAAGGAAAAGTGCAATTATTATTTTTTTTGTATCGAACTCTGAATTATAGCTTAGAATCTGAAAAAGAACTTTAATCTAAAGTGGCCAAATCTAAGTTTAATAAGCTCACTCCTGATTCACAACCTATTTTTGTTCCTTAACAATGTATATCACCTAAATTCTACATAGAACGGTTCTGAATGTTGCTCGTGCGTCACAAAGAATGAAATCTATAAGATCCTTGTACATCACCGAATCAATTTAGACAATAAAACAAAAGCTCTTACAAGCAAACATTACTTAATCTTTATCCAATACCTTTTTGGGTATTGCCTTGAAGAAATAACGAATATTCCTTCCGGATTCCCATTCACTGCATAACAATAACTATAACCTTACCCTTGAGGAAGTATAGATGTTGGCAATACTTGGCAATCAATGCGTATGGACCATCACGCCCCGGGAATCGAACCCCCATTAGGAGCATTAGGTGTCAAGGTCTTCGAACTAATGTTTTGGTAGCATAGTTGTACTCTATTTTCGAAATTAAGCCTTTGACTGCCAATAAAAAACTGTTGGTAAATCCTCCGATAACGTCGGTCACCGGTGACCCCCATGGCGTTTAACGTCTTAAGATATTGAGATATCATTATATTCAGCCGTATACTACAATAGTTATATAGATAACATAGATAACTGGCAAACCCTACTATTTTTGTCATTCTAAGTATTTTTCATGGAAATATATGAAATATATTATGTAAAAGCGTTTTGGTAGAAATAATTCTTCAATCGACTAATTAATACTTACGAAGATAGATATATAATTATTTATTTAAATAAGTATCTATCTACTAATAATATCATCAATTTACCTACGTCGCATTTATCGCTCTCGGGACATAAATGTAGAATCCCCAGCAACAACGAGGTATATCAGCTTATCATATTTTTGTTACTTTAAATAGGTACATATATCTGATAGATACGTATAATTCGATGGCATCGTAATTTGTAACAGTGATGTCATTTGTGTATCTTATCTCTCTGTACTAAACAAAAACAAACCTTGCGATGATATAATTTAAACTGAAAATCCTGTATTCAATTTTATCTGATGATATGAGTATTATTTGAAATTGAAATCATGTTTAAATCCTTCTTTTGTATCCTGTTCTTTTATACGTATGTATTTGATAATGATGCACCTGACTTTGATCAAATACAAGAACATTTGGTATTGTTGTCTTAATTCGACTTTACATAGACTTTTTCGTTTCGTCAATTCCCTAATGTCTTTCCTCTTTCTTTCAATGTCAGTGATATGTTTCACAATCCCAGTAAGCTATCATATTGCCGTGACAAAATCACACTAATATTATAATTGTAAAAGTTCTCGGTTGCCAAAGAAGAAAAAAAAACTGTAAAAGTTTCTTCGTTTGGATGTTTGTCCTTCCATCACGCTGAAACTACTGAACGGATTTTGATGACATTTGGCAAGCAGCCAGGGCAAGGGCTAACTTAGGAGGATACGTTTTTATCCCGATTAAAAAATATTCAAAAGAAATAATATTCTAATCGGATAAAGTCGCGGATAACAAATAGTAACACATATGTTAGTTTTCATTTACGAATTCTACTTTAATTTCCTTCCAAATAAAAAATTAACGTGCAAATGTGACAAACTACAGACACGAGACAGATTTATAAAATACTCACTTGGGTTTCGTTAATCAAATTAAATCGTGATATTATCATATAAAACAATAATTTATTGATTACTGTCTATTTTCATCGGTGATATTATACAAGTTAACATTTTTTTAGTTTAAAATAGAGTACAAAGAGTTAACAAGCTTACGTTTTAATATACTTACGTACAAATACATTACGATGCATATCACTTGGATGCTGGTTGCATGAAACACTCAATGACTCAGAGATAAGCGCATCTGGCTGAGATCACCCGTCTTATCGGAGAACTCACATTTTTATATGTGCGTATGTAATATGTAATGTATGTATATGAAATGTGGTCATAGTCATAGCTGTTATGTGTAATGTAATTATAGATGAATATAAGAGTTCTTGAGCAATTCTTGTTAGTTTTTTTAAATAACTGCCTTGTTGGTTAAGTGTCTGATTGCGTAGCTGTTGATCAAGAGATATCAGGTTTAATTCTCGGATCAAACAAAGATTTTTTGCGTTATAATACTGAGTCTGCAATTGTACGACTGAATAAAAGACGAGTAAGTACATTTTATATCTATCCCTGCATAATCTTTGGGTAAATAAAGCATGATGCTATGTCATATGCTGTGTATTCAAAAAACGGAGCTTTATTTATTATTTTAACAAGTTTCATTAAATAAGACATGTATTGTGGACATAACTTTTGATATTATGTTCGATTATCCAATTAATAAAATAAACAATAAAAATAATTTATTTTAGACATCTAAGAGATTCATAAAGTTAATATCTATACCGTACATTTACTTTAAATACAATAAAATAAGTATATATTTATTACATATCTTTTATGTATTATATGTAGTCTGTAAGTTTAAGATTGTTTAAACTGTCAAATACCAAGCGGATATATTGTTTATATTGTTTTTCTTCTATTTTATTTTATTGTGCCTCTACCACCCTAGCCCAGATTCTTTTCAAAAATTTGTCCAAAGGTTGTCTGGAAGAAATCGCCGCGTGTGTTTAGACCGCCCGTTGTACTCAAATTACTATTGCAATGTTTGCATTTGTTTTTGTGTGTGTGCAAAAAGTATAAATAAATAAATAAAATAAAATATGATTGAAATCGCAGTCATACATAAGTTAGTCAAATTATCATAATTATTTACATTAAAATCAGTCTTACTTAAACCTGAAGATAAAATGTCAACATACATTCAAAATTTCAACCATACAGAAACACATAATGTAATTAATGAATGCTATAGACATTTATCTTCACTTTTCTAATAGGTCCGCCAGCCACATGTCGCAAGATGTCATATCGATTTAATTAAGATATCAAAAGAATGTCTCATACTAGTTAACGGTCTGGTCTGCGTTAATTATTAGCATTGTCTTTGCCTATTAATAGTAGGTAGTAGTTAAAAAATCAGAGTTCCATATCACGCGATAAAATTGTTAAGTGATTTATTCTGAACATTTTAAATGTAACTGAAAGAAATAAGCTCAATGTTTTCAAAAACATTGAAGATGCGGTTTTATGATGTTTTACCACTACTTAGTGTAAAACAAAGTCCGCCGTCTGTGTGTCCCTATGTATGCTTAGATCTTTAAAACTACGCAACGGATTTTGATGCAGTTTTTTTAATAGATAGAGTATAATTTTTAAGGAAGGTTTATATGTATAATACATGCATATTGCACTTGTGCGAAGCTAGGGCAGGTCGCTAGTAATAGTAATAAAATTAATCAAATATAAAATAAAGGTTAGTAATAACATATTTCTTTTCAAAACCTTATTTTGAGCTTCTGAAATATTAAATGAAGTCGGTAATGAGATTTATTATCTGCCTAATGGAATGTATCTACTGTAATTTATGTATCTACATCTACAAAGGTATCGCTCACCTTTAGCCAATTCAAATACATAAATTTCTATTTCTAACAAATTACTTTTCACCTACAGAACCATTACACATCAAAACCATCGTTCGTAATAAAGGAAATAAAAATTGACGTTATCAATATCGTAAGTAATGGATATCAGTAGACGGTGAGCAGATAAAGTCAACTAATAAGTAAAAATTAATGCTTTATTGTGAGCACACTGCGTGACTCTGTCAGTCTGCTGATGACGCAATCATTAACTTACACTATGAACTTAATGTTGTGTTGGTTTATGATCGTAGGTTCTTTACACCTGAAATGCAATGATATTTAAAAATATTGGATTTCGTACGTACATAAAAAATAACCATTATGTATTCATTGTATTGTATATTAAATCATGGCAGTTGACTCAAAGCTAAATGCCATTGGATTGTGATAAGTTTTATAGTAAAAAAATAGTTTTATAGTCATTTTGATCATTTGAAAAGCTGGACGTAGTGTCCATAAGCGAACAGCTCGTTTGCCCCTAACCCATAACAATACACAAAACTACTTTCAGAATAATAATACTAAACGCTAAACACAAGACGTTTAACAATTTTTCTGCAACAAAATTTACATAAAAACAATTACACGTGGAAAAAATTACATATGATATTAAAAGAAGCAACTATTTCTTTAGTTTTTTCCTTAGTACAGGGTCCGGAACACATTTCCCTCGGGTCGTAATTGAAAGGTTGCTCCACAAAGCGAAGCCCTGTCGCTGCCGACCTCATTCCACGACTGTAGTTTAATTATAACTCGCCTTCGCCCACATTTCTCCACACCAGTTTGTTTATGCTAATATTTATCTTGAAGAGGTTGTGATAAGTGATAAATTCAAGTTTTTTTTGTAGTTCAACGTAAAGGACCATGGTAGCTTATGATCAACAGTCCACGTAATCCGGGTATAGATGATGAACAAGATGATGAGTGCGATCTTTGCGAGTTATGACTGAATTTTGATTTTAGAATTTTAATTCGAATACAGGGTGTAAAGTAAACGGAGCGCTATTGATAAGAAAAAATTTTTTACAATTTTAAGCGTGTTTATTTTCGTGATATTCATACAACAACAGTATTGAGCAATTGATTACAACTATGATTACATTAAAAAAACTTTTAATTTCTTACTTTTATGACAATAAAAGTTGATTTCTACCATCACCTGTCGGCGTTTCTCGGGAGCGTTCCATTTACATCCTGTATAATAAATGAATGCATAAAGGTTGATATCATGAGTTTCTTAATAATTATTGACAGCCTGTAACAGTACTGCTGGACTATGAAGCCTACTCTAGCTATATGTCGCGGAGAACCTAACGGGTTTTTTTTTTTTTTTTTAAGGGGGGAAAATCATCGAATGACTTCTCCCGCCTGGGTGAGGCGGGAGGGAGTGTCAGACTCTTACTGACTAAAAACCACCCCGTTCCTTCTCCTGCACGTCGAGCCGGAGCCCCGGTTACCCGTTAGGTTCTCCGCGACTCCGAATCGGCATCGGCCGTATTGGGCCCCATCTGTGGTGGTCTGATGGCTCTTTGAGGCGCGCGCGGAACGCGACGCGCCGTACGCTCGGGTCTGTTTCTGGTCGGACGGGGAGCCACCCATGCTCGCCGTCCGCAGGCCCGCGCTTACGGTGGCCGGAGATCGTCTCGCGATCCCCGACGCCCGGTGTGTCCTTCGCGATGGCTGGGTTGCGAGGAGGCAGCGCTTCGCTGCCTCACGCGTCCCGCCTCCTCCTTAGCTAGCATCACTGCTTCGCAAAAGGAGGAGACGGCATCCCAGTCCCCCTCGCTCCGCATCATGGCCTGCACTAGGCCCGGACGCGAGAGGTCGCCATCGCCGATCACTTCCCTGAGGACACGGCGGTGCTCAGCCCACGAAGGGCATTCTCCCACCGTGTGTTCCACCGTGTCCTCAGGGCGGTCCTCGCAGTGATGACACCCGGGCGTTTCCTCCCGCCCCATCAGACACAGGTACCTCCCGAAACTTCCATGTCCGGTGAGGACCTGCGTCAGGCGGTAGGTGAGGACGCCGTAGCGTCTCTCAAGCCACTCCTCAAAGAGGGGACTTACCGCTGCGATGGCAGCGAGCCCAGCCCTCGGTTGCGACAGTCGTTGCTGCCATTCCCCCATGAGATCGCGCCGGAGCTCATCCCGCCACGCACCTATTTGGCGCGGCAGCGGGGTTTCGCCCCGGCGACGTGCCTCCGCGCGCATGCCGTACACGCGCGCGAGCACCTTCGCCTCCAGATCCCACGGCGGTAATCCGGCAAGGAGGTTCGCCGACTCCCCAGAGATCGTGCGGTATCCGCGGATCATTCGGATCGCCATGACCCTCTGTGCCATGAGCAGCGTCCGAGCGGGACGCCGCAACTGGTTTGGCGCCCAAACAGGGGCGCCGTAGAGGGCCATGGACCGCACGACCCCGGCGTATAACCTCCGGCAGGAGGCGTTTGGCCCCCGAGGTTGGGGAGGATGCGTTTAAACGCAGCCCCCGTCCTCTCCAACTTTGGGGCCAAACGTCGGAAGTGTTCTATGAAGTTCCACCGACTGTCGAGGACGAGTCCTAGGTACTTCATCGTCGTCTCGACGTCGATGGTAACTCCTCCCGCCGTTACTTGGGACCCACCCGGAGGTGGCGCGTTCCCGCGGCCATGAAAACACATGGCCTCGGACTTGTGGAGCGCCACCTCGAGTCCCAACTGCCGGATTCTCTCAACGACTGTCGCAACCGCTGTCGCCATTAAGTCGGCCGCCGCCTGGTGTGACCTCCCGTGCGCTAGCACCAGCGTATCGTCGGCGTAGCATATTGTGCTAACGCCGTTCGGGAGGTCGGTGCGCAGCACCCAGTCATAGCCGATGTTCCACAGGAGCGGCCCCAGAACCGAACCCTGTGGAACACCGCGTGACATCTCTCGCCGGTTCCACTCGCCCCGGTGACCGGGGTAGCTGACGGACCTGTCCGTCAGGTAAGCCTCGATTACACGACGGAGGTAGGTAGGCACCCGATGATATCGGAGTGCCTCCAAGATGCAGCTCCAGGGCAGGGAGTTGAAGGCGTTGGCGATGTCCAGAGACACCGCCACTACGACCTTACCCCTGGACACTGCAGTCCCCGTCGTGAGGTCTCTAACGCGCATGATGGCGTCCACCGTGGAGCGCCCTCTGCGG
Organism: Spodoptera picta; assembly: GCA_038387885.1. NCBI lineage: Eukaryota > Metazoa > Arthropoda > Insecta > Lepidoptera > Noctuidae > Spodoptera > Spodoptera picta. Next base: position 813,247 of record JAZHFQ010000100.1, on the reverse strand, counting down.
AAGCCGAACTGGCCGTCCGACAAGTCCGGCCCAATGTCCGTCAGGTGCGCGACGAGGCGGTTCGAAATGATTCTTTCGAAGACTTTCCCCACCTCGTCGAGCAACACTATGGGCCGGTACGCGGACGGAGAGTCCGCAGGGCGCCCCGTCTTCCGCACGAGGACCAGTTTTCCCGCTTTCCAGAGAAGCGGGAACTGGCCTCTCTCCAGACATGCGCTGTAGAGACCAATCAATCGAGGCCCGAGAGCCTCTGAGGCCAGGACCCATGCCTTGCCATGCAGGCCGTCGGGTCCTGGGGCGGTGTTCTTGGCGCCCATCCGGCGCACCGCCACTCTCAATTCTGCCTCGGTCACCTCTGGGACGATGTCGTCGTCGTCGTCGCTGTAGCCCGCGTCGGGCACCGCAGGGGGCGGAGTCATATACGGAGGGGTGAACCCCCTCCACAGTCGAGGGAACAGGGTGCCAATCACCTCCTCCAAGACTTCTTGCCGGAGACTCTGGGTGAGCGGGGGAGCCCAAGCGCGGAGCTTGTCGCGTACCATCCGGTACGGGCGTCCCCACGGATCTCTGTCCAGAGTCCCCAGCATCTCTCGGCGGGCCTCCTCCTTGGCCCGCAATATCTCCACCTTGAGGAGCGCCTTGGCCGCCCTGTATCCCTCGTACAACTCCGCCTCTCTCGCCTCCGCATTAGGAGGACTGATGCGGCGCCTGCGGTGCCTAGTGTACTGGCGTCGCGCAGCAGTGCACGCCTTGCGTAGAGCTGCTAGCTCTTGCGACCACCAGTACACCTGGCGCTTTTGTTGCCTCGACCGGATCCGGGGCATCGCCACGTCACAGATCCTGGACATGGCGTCCTGGAGCCACTTGGCCTCATCGTCTATGTCGGCAGGCCTGACCGGTGGTATCACCCAGGCCTGCACGATGGCGGCTTCCAGGAGCAGCTCCCGGTCCAGCTGTTTCAGCGCCCAACGCGGGCCACATGGGGCCTGTCTGACCGGCGGGTCTGAGGACTCGGCGGAGACGTCGAACCGGATATACCGGTGGTCGGAGTACGTCTCCACCTCCTCCATGACGCGCCAGTCAACAATACGCGGTGACAGAGCAGGGCTGGCGAACGAGATGTCCACCACCGACTCGCCCTGCATCCGCACGCACGTGGGGACAGAACCCCGGTTCAGGACGACTAGGCCCGTCTCAAGGGCCCAGTCTTCCACCATCCTACCCCGGACGTCGGTGAACCGGGAACCCCAAGCCAAGTTTTTGGCGTTGAAGTCCCCGAGGACGAGCACGGGGAGGGAACGGAACCCGACGACGACGGTGACCAACTCCCTCAAGGAGTTGTGGAACTCGGCGAGAGTTCGGTTCGGAGAGAAGTACACGCCCACCACAGCGAGCTCTCCGAACCGTGCTGCGACACAACCCCGGCCTCTTTGAGCAGCCTCAAGAGTCGGGGTACCGGCGGCGGCCGACGAGATGATGGTCACCGAGCCGTCCAGGTCCGCCACCCAGTGATCCCTGGGCAGGACAAAGTACGGCTCGGAGACCACGGCGACATTGATCGACCACTGCGCCATGCTCTGGAGCAGGAGATCCTGAGCAGCGGCGCAGTGGTTGATGTTCGCCTGGAGGAGGCGGAATGGGGCCATTATTGGCAGTCCATTCCGACCTCCTCAGTGGCGGCAGCGGCGACTGCGGTGGCAGTGGCGGCGGCGGCGGCGGAAACGGCAGGGGCGGCGGAGGGCCTACCTTTGCCCTTGGGTTTGGCGGGAGGGGAGCAGCCTTTGCTCCCGACCCGGTGATTGGCCGGCTTGCCAGCCGCCGCACATGCATTGCAGTGCAGCGGGGCGGAGCACGAGCCGGCCTTGTGACCGGGCCGACCGCAGCGGAAGCAACAGTCGCTGCGGTCCACCTCCGAGGTGCATTTGACGCTCACGTGCTCCCCCACGTGACAGCGGTAGCACCTCAGAGGCCGGGTCTCGAGCAGCTTGACCTGCGCCGAGACCCATCCCACCAAGAGCCTTTTGCCCTCCTTCAGCTTCTTGGCCGCTGTGACGGGGCAGCTGACCACAACAGTGCGCAGCCCCGAGTTGTCCGGGCGGATGGCGCCTGCCTTGATTTGGTCAGCAGGGCACCCTCCCGTCCTGGCCACAGCGGCCACCACCTCCGTCTCCGTTACGGAGTCGTCCAGGCCCAAGATCCTGACATCCAGGCATTTGGTGGGCCTGGACACGCGGGCCTCGTCCGCACCGAGGCACGCCCTAAGCCTCTCGGCCAGGGCGTCGGCCGATGGGCCGCTGGTCGCGCCGGGGACCTCCAAAAGACGGGCTCCGGTAGCGGTCACCTTGACCGCGAACCCGTCCGGGGCCCCGAACTCCGCAGGAGTCACCGCCCCCTTTAATTTGGCGAGGACGTCGCCATACGTAACGCCCCTGTTGACCGCCTCGGGCTGCAGTGTAATTACTACAGCCGCGGTCTTAGGGGCGAGGAGCAAGGCAGCAGCGCGTTTCTCCCTGCGCTGCTGCTGCCGTCGTTGCCGCTGCGCCTTTTTTCGGCGCTTTCGGCCCTCCTTGGCGACTCTCCTCGCCTCGCCGGCGATTTGCCACCCGCCGCCGTCCTCTGCTTGCGGGGCGGGTTCCGCCGCCGCCGCCGCAACCCCAGCCTGCTGGGCCGGAGTGCCCCTCCTCTTTTTGCGCCCAGCGGGCGCAGGCGCAGGCGCCGTCGGCGCAGCTGGGGTCTGCGCCGGCGGGGGCGCCGAGGCCCTCGCTGGGGCAGCCGGTCGCGCCCTTGCCGGCGGTTGGGAGCTGCGGCTAGCCTGACTCGAGGTCGAAGGCTTGGCCGCAGCGGCCGCGTACGACCGCGGGACCGCGGGGGCGACCTGACTCGCCGCGAGTGGGGGCGCAAGAGCCTGCCCTCCAGCACGTCGAAACGTCGCTGGAAGGCAGCCAACTCCGCCCGCAGCAGTCCGACTACGTCGGCCTCCGCCGGGGGCTGGGGGCGACTGCCGCGAGCAGCGGCGAGCTCGGCCCTGGCCGTCCGCAGCTCGGCCTCCAAAGCCGCATTGAAGGCCGCCAAGCGCGCCAGCTCTCGCCGCATCTCGGCCAGCTCGGAGCGTACCTTTCCCGCAGTGGGCACCGCACACTGCTCCAAGGCCGCCTCCGTTATTGTGGCCGCCGCCGCCTTGAGGAGGCGGAACCTAACCGGCTGGGATTTCCCCATCGCCAGCTTGTAGAGCTCCGCCGTAATGGCCTGTTGGAGGCCCCCGGAGCAGCTCTCGCTCTCAGAGCCGCGCTCGCCCTCCGACACCTCCACGCCGGACATCTCGGCCGCAGAGGACTCCGAACGGACAGCGCTTGAGAGAGCCCTGCCCTCCGCGGCCAACTGTTCGGCTGACTCCGCGCAGGCAGCTGGTGCCGGTTTCCGGCGACCGCTGCCCTTGCCGCCCCTACCCCGCGCTGCCGTGGGGACCTTGGGGGGAGGCGCCTCCTGAGCGCCGGAGGACGGGGACAAACTGTCCTCCTCCAGCCTGGGGCGTTTGAACGTCCCCGTCGCGCGGCGGCGTGAGCCTTTCGAGCTCACGCTCAGCCGCTCCGCTAATGTTGTGTCGGACTCTGAGTCCGACACCCTCCGACTGGACTCCCGTGTGTGGGGCCTGCTGGACGAGTCCAGCGCCTCACCACGAGTCCCGGAGCCACTTGGGCTCCCTTCTCCTGCTACTGCAGGCGAGCCAAGCTCACCCGCACTCTCCTCCTCCGTATGTGGTTTTTTATATTGATAGGTCTCCATAAAGTTCCCACGAGTATGGGGGAAATAATCGGTCCACCCAGGCAGTGCCCCCTGTACCTGGGTAAGTGAAAATTTGTCTCCCAACTAGAGGGTCCACTGGTCCCCTAGCTGGGGGTGCGCTCGCGACTGACACTACTCCTCAGCCATGCATACTCTCGCCGCGCACCAGAACTTAGTATTGGAGGAATTTTTTATAGAGGTTATCTTCCTCGCGGTCCGGGCGACCAAGCCAAGACCCTCGTCCCGTTCAGAGTCACAAAACGTGACCGTGACCTCCTTACGGATTACGATATCGACGGCTGCAATCGGGGACAGCTTGTGTCCCGATGCTGCTCGCTGGCAGGGTGAGTGCACAACGAGCACCGCCCTTGCCTCTCCGCCACGCTCTCTGCTAATCAGAGAGACAGGCGGAGAAACGCCCCACGGAAGCGCGGGCCATGAGCACACAGCCCGCCGCCTCCAGAACCCTATCGGGTTCGCCCGCCCAGTCCAGAAGTCTGCTGCGGGCGACAGTCACTCCAACCCTATCACCCCCGCTAGGGAGACTGTCGCCCGCACCCAGGGTGCACCACGGGGAGGTCTTCTGGCACCGCACCCCAACCTAACGGGTTACCGGGGCTCCGGCTCGACGTGCAGGAGAAGGAACGGGGTGGTTATTAGTCAGTAAGAGCCTGACACTCCCTCCCTCCTCACCCAGGCGGGAGCAGTCAATCGACGATTTTCCCGTTTAAAAAAAACGATCTACATATATAAAAATGAAACGCGTTTCCCGTTGTCACACCATAACTTGAGAACGGCTAAACCGATTTGGCTTATTTTTTTTTTTTGTTGTAATTGTTATTGTCAGAAGAACGTTTTTAGCAGAAAAAATCCTGAAAATCCTGCGGGAACGGGAGAAAACGGGATTGCGGATATGTTAACGGAGTCGCGGGCAGAAGCTAGTGTACCTATATATAAAAAAAAGTTTACCGTAATGTCCTCCCTTGGCTGGCGCGTTGGAGATCGGATTTCAAAAACAAAGCCTGTGCCTCCTGCCTGCTAAGAGTTTCTGACATTTAAAAGATAAATTTTGTATTCATAGTTTTCATATTTTCGTAGTTTTTCTATGTAATTTACCTACTAAGTTGTAAAATACTCAGTAAGTAATTCTTAAGTCTAAAGTTTATATTATTGTAAACAAATATACCTTCTAAATTTTAAGAAGATTCTGTTACAGTACCTTATGGTAAGCGAGTAGTACCATTCATAGTGACGCTGTAGGTACTTCTTTAGTTTGTTATACATGCAAAGTAATCATTTTGAATTGTAGTGTTTAATGTTATCTTTGTTCTTTAAGATTATGTTCTCTACAGTAATGTATTTAAAACATGCTATTAATCCTTTCGTTATGTCATTTACTTGTAAATAAGTCGGTGTGAGGAACAAACCAACAATAAAATTTCTCTGCAATAACATTTCAAAATTGATGTATGTTGTATAACAACATAAAAAATACATAACCCTGAAATCAAACCTATAATTGTCGAGCATAAAAACCGTCAACACAATAAGGTAATGATTATAAAGCAAAGGAATCAAAACAAAAAGAAATCAAAACATTTTTGTTATGGCAACACTGGCCTGTCAATATGTTAACGACTTGAAGTTAACGCCTTTCTCTAATAATTTTCTTGTTTTACATACGTTTGACCCGCAAATCGCTTATAAGGTTGGGTCCCACTGTTAGCTAGAAAAAGAACTTTAAACTCTGTGTTAAACAAAAAAGTCAGTTTCGAATAAAGTATTAGAACATTCTGGAAGAAGAAATTTTCACTTAATCCTATATATATAAGCAAACAAAAAGTTTACAAATAAAATGTTAATAAATTCAGCGAAATGACATTACGACATATACCTCTATGTACTTCTACCTTGCAAGTAAATTAAAATCAACAACAACACCTACCTATTTTATTTTTTTACCCCAAATAATACCCAACACTTAATACTTCGATACAAAGTTTGAATATTACATAAAATTTCATAATGAAGTAATTTGTTAACAAAAAAGAAGTAATAAATAACAACAAGTTTTCGTAATTCACACCCAGAAGTCATGTAAAAGGTTCATGAAGAAAAAATACTTTTTTGCGAACAAAATAAAGGTTTTGTCAAACAATGGAATCCTTACACGTCATTTTTATTTAAAAACACCCTGATCCTTAGTTACATTGTGTGAAACTCGACACTCTCCTCTGAAAGGGGTTTGGTTAGGCGTTATATAAATCTGAAACAAAATTACTAACGTTACCCTTTATTAAGTGAAATTATGGCTAAGCGTCAAAAACATACCACACTCTTGCTTACTCTACCCACACTTATTAGTCGATATACATGGTAAATCATATTTTTTTTTCCTTTTTACACTAACGGGACACAGAAATATGTAAAGCTCGATTTGAAATGTCTGTCAGTCTCAAGCAGACAGTCAGTGTAGGAAAATTATCGGTATAAAATATCTTTGTACATTTTAACTATGACAGACTCAAGCTATAATGCTAACTTTATAGAGTTCTCGCTAACACTGGGGCCGAACCCTCTCCAGCTTAACACGACGTTATTGAGTATTGAAACTCAATCTTAATTGTGCCGGAAAACAATTTGCAGGTAAAATACATAATGGTTGTTTTATCGAGAGCGTTTTATCATGGTATTAGCTGCCGCCTACCTTGTATAAACATCTGCTGACGAAAGCTGTACTTATTTGTTACATCTATAGCCGATTTGAAGTACAATTTAGATGCTTACGTTTATGTAAATCAAAAATTTTCCTGTCGATAGTGATGAATCTACCAATTGCTGTAAGAAATACTGGAATGTGGAAAATTGATATGATCGATATTAAAATTCTATTTTGGCCTTTTCAAAAGTCAAGTTGTTAACTGGTTCAAGTACGAGTATCTTAAGAATAGAACATTTCTAGTTTTTAGAAGTATAGGCAAAGTATCTTGTTTATTTATCGAAGTACAGTTTAAACATTGGTAGAGCGGGATATCACGTTTTAGTAGAGAGTTACGGAACTACTATGAAAATAAATAATACCTATATAAAGCAACTCCAGTTGGTAAGTCATACAGTGCATGCATAAAACAAACCTTAAAAGAACACGGTCCAAGACGTCGTTTCTTAATTTACGAGGGCGTTTTGTGGCGAGTGGTCTCGTCATATCTGAGCACCATCTGCAGGTAAGTTACGAGCGAGCGCAGGCACGCACACGCACACCGGCGCGCGCGCACGCACACCACGCCTCGCCGACTGTCCACCGGCCGAACAATCGATCGTAAATCAGCTTCGATAAAATTATAGGAGGGAACACAATGGATGTCGCCCGGCAACATCTGCGACGCATAATCTGCCCTCCTGCCATCGCAAAGAGTCCGCTTTCATGCGCCACCTGGCCGCGCCCGCCACCTAACTCTCCGTCTCCGAGATAAAGTCGACATTCGCACGTGTACAGACAAGAAGTGTTTATTTTGAGAAAGTCGCTCTGCGCGATTCTCACCTTTATAGGAGAAAGCTTTGCGTCTATATTCCTCTGCGTTTACGAACACTCTCGTAATTGCGAAATTCACGCTTCGCGGTGCGGTACAAAAATAAGATTATGGATTCTGCTGAGCTCCAGCGTTATTGTGATTCGAGGATCCGTCCGTAGGTATGTCTGCGAGCTTTACGACTACTATTCCTGGAGGAATAAACCGTCGTGCTTATTGAATATTGTTCAGGTTATTTATGGAAGATATCGCCATTGTCCAGAACGCGACGCGGATTCTTAGCCCTGGAAGTTTGTTTAGCGTACCTTTGTGATTGCGTATTTACACTTCATTAGGTAATATTACCTCAGTACAATCGTTTCGTGTGTTTGTTGCTGTGTTATTCCACAGTTCTAGAAATCTAGGCACAAACTTTGTGTTTAGGAAGCCTAGATATTACATTACGAACGCTTAACAATAAAGTATAATCAATACGTGGCCGGTGACCAATTTCGTAATGTCCTTTGAAGAGAAATCTTGCTGCTCTACAAAAGTAGTGAAGTTATTTTACTGTTACTACTAATACTTTCAAATAAGCTCAGAATGCCATCGTAATCGAGAAAGTTAATCGGTACATCCAGAGCATCGATTGTAGAATCGAATACAAACGAATTGGCCGGGTTGGGCAATCAACTCGCTCTCACAAAAGGGCAACGGTCAGGGATCGAATTTCCCGACACTTGGTGAAGATCGTTGGCTCGGCACACATTTACGATCGTCGTAAAGACGTGGCCAGATATTGAACGAGCTCCTATATATCCTTATGTAGGAATGTACACGTATATTGTAAATATGGACGTATTCGATTGCGACAAAATGAAATTGAGTTCAAAAACCAACTTGATTGTCTTTAAGAATTATAGTATCGACAGAATTTTTTTTTAAGGCAAATCCCCGTTGCAGTGTACTTCTTACACCACGATTTCTCTATTTTCATCGACCAATTGATGTATTTTCACATAATAACAGACAAAGCGCTACCACTAACTGAAGTAGTTTCTGTCAAACCTCCACAAAGATAGAGAACGTAATTACCATCTATGATAACAATTTCCATTAGTTTTATCACATTCATAATCTTTTAAATCCTACGAAAGGTTTTCATTAGTCTCAAAAACCACTCGAAATTAACTTAACAATTGGGAACCACACGACATATTAACGTCAAACTATCCTCTACAATCTACATAACAGAACACCCACCATAAAAAACAACATAAAATAATAAAACGTATCAATTAAAAAAAATCATCGGACATGTAAATTTAAAACATAAATCTTGAACATTTACGTGCGTTATAAACGTGTAAAGTGCAACCGAGGTACGGATAGTGTTTCGAAACCGTACCTTTTTAATGACACGATAAAAATGGCCAGATATGAACGCCATATCAATATAATCTTTATGTTCAAACGTGCAACATATAGTTATGTATCTACCTCTACTTTCAGTAGATATATGTTTTATGTGAGCGACCAGCTCTGAAACTATGACGCGACGCTTTGGTACATTTTTTTATTGCATAAATACTTTTTATTGTAAACTGTTTGGTGTAATTTTACTTTTTTTCGTGATATTTCGATGTTTGTTTTATCGTATGATGACCTTGTGGCGTCAATTTGAATGTACAATAATAGATGTATACTATTTTTGAAGAATTCAAGAATGTGCTGGATATGCCTACACCAAAGAAATATTTTAAAATACATAGCAGAATTGTTATTTAACCCCTTATCAGCCAGTATATGAGACATAATAGAAAACACATTGTGTCTCGCGTATATGTACGTCCTCGGCATACCAGGGGTTAAACCAGAATGGTACAGTTCTTCATCTTTAGTAATATGAGCAAATAAAAAATACTAAAATACTATTTGTACTATATCTTATATATACCTATAAACATTGAAGGGGAATTCTTATAAGCAAAATCAATAAAATATGCCTAAAAATAATAAGGTCGATGCGGACGAATTTTTTGATGCTCTCTGTAAATAGTAATTTTTAGTTTACTTTTATTTACTTTTTTCTTTTAATTTTAGTGTTTTTTAAGTTGTACATATTTATTAATTTTTTCCTTTCCTTATATTGTAAATAAGGTATAATACCTCTATTTCAACGAAGACATTTTCGTAGTAGAAAATGTTTCATCTTTAACGAGTGCTACGCATTATCTATACGCGTAGCATCTTCGTAGCAAATAGATAGCTACGTAGCGATGCTACATTCTTTTAACAGTAGTCACCTCGTAGCGAGCGTAGCAATGGACTTACCATATTTTTAACGTCAATTCGATTTCATTATTATTAAGTTTTTATAGATTGAGTATTTTAGTAAAATTTTGTATTGTGTTTAATGACCTATAAAATAATTTCAGATACAAATATCCTATTATCATTATTGCATTGTGTATTTGAACGATAAATGATTCCTAAGCAAATTAGAACTTTATATCTATTAATATTGATACTAAAAACTGTGACAACGAAATAAATGAATATTCATTTAAACATTAAACACCTTGAAACTCATAAGATAAAAATATTCATATTTAATATAAATTTTGTAGATAAGAAACATGCAATATGCAGTGTGCACCTATCTGCGCAAACGCAGGTTATACGCTCGCTTTATGGCGTAATCGTAAAAAGGCTGATGATTGGTTAGACGGTTGTCGGTTGTGCAACCAGTGTTTGGGAAATAGCTATCTCGATACACTGATAACGTTGCCTCAGTGGACGTCAATGTTGACAATACTGAACATTGAACAATTGCAAGCACCCTGTAGCTTGTATTGTATTCTCTTTGAGTTTCAAGGTGAATACTTTTGATGTTTTTTAATGTTGGTTTATTCAGGCTTTTGCCTTACAAAGTAGGACGATTATGGTTGAAAATTTAAGTAACTAAATGTAGACATAAATAGTTTATTACATTGTACAAATCTTCGTTTTAGATAATTATGTTATTTATTCGTGACGATAACTGCTTTTCGAATATTTTAACGCAACTTATTAATCTTCTCGAATAGTCTATATTTTCTTTCTCTAACATTTTTTTTGTTAGATTTTGCTTTGGTGACTTTGGAACCTGGTCGTTTGAAGTCAGAAATATCTTGACTAAATGTTTCAAGTAGTACGCAGTCTAGATGTTTGTGATACTTCAAATTAAATATGTAGTCTCTTAAGCTCTTATCTTCGCGTGTATCGAGTAGATCTGCGCTCCCGCATACCAAATGAAATATTTTTTTTAAATTTTACTTTGTAGTTTTATGTCTTTATTTTTATAAACGTATATATTATACCAATATGATTTCTTCTGACGGTTTAATTAATTTGTAATCAGGTCGTCATTTAAACAAACATCAATTAACATTATTTTTTTATGACGAACTCATCATACAAACTTTTCATACCTTTATCTACAAACAAAAATAATATCTACACCTTCAAATAACTTAAGTAATAAACAGAACAATTATAATATTTAAAAACATGCCATTCCTTCTGCAAATGCCAATTGACTTACAAAAAACTAAATACTCGAAACCTTCGAATCTATAATGCTTACTCAAAAAACTGAAGAAAAGAAAAACCAAACACTTTCAGTCAGGTAAACATTGGTTACACCTGACTCATCTGGCTTTAACAATTAGCTATCAACATGGTACCTAGGTACCTCAGCACAGACCTAAGTACCTAGGCATCTGTAGTGAGTAATTCCTTTATCGCTGCGACGCTAATGTCAATACTGTAAGACTTTCTTTTGTTCAAAAGTCTAAGAAGTTATACATTTTTGACAAGTACTAAATTGTCATAAATGTGATTAAGTTCTCTTATTTTATCATAGTTATGATAAATCATAACAATAATCAAACCTAAAACACAATACCTAAAGATACCAACGTATCAAACAAAAGATTAATATCACTTCACTGTACCTCTACATAAACAAAAGTAAATAATGAAAAGCCTCCGTGCTCATCCAATGACAAATGACAATGGAGGGAACATCCCTCCGAAGGTCACGCGCGGCCAAAGTAAACTCTATCGCACAAAAATAAAGCATGAAATTGTGTGGCGCCGCGCGTAGGATGTCCCTCGCTATCTTGTCTGGCGGGGGAGGCGCCGACCAATCGGTACGCGCGCTCAGCGCATCACTGTCCTTATCTGTACGTACCTACTGCGCATCCTCATGTCTATATTAAGTATGTACACTATCACACATACATAACAACGAGACACGCATTTAAATATATTCCGCGTGACAGTGAGGACAACTTGGAAAGTTAACAAGAATATACAAACTCACCTTGCGCGTGAAGGCGCCTTGCCACCGCTTTGGACCGCATCGCCACCGCAGTGACAGCACAGGACACTCTCCTCAATAATTAAATAGCGATCGATGACACACAATGTAATTGGAAAAGTTTTTCTAAAATGGTACGGGAAAACGTGTTGAATAGCGCGCGCGAGGTCGCTCGGGTAGGATCGGCAGTGGCGCGCGGGCGGGCGCCGGGAGCGTACGTCACCGTTCCTGCAGGATGCTTGGGGTAAGGTGCGGTTTGCGGCGCGAAGAGCGCGGCGTATCACGCGAGCGGTCGACGGGACACTGCGTTCACGTGCTCTACCGCTCCGCGACCGCGGGGAAAGCGATTTTCACGCGGGAAACGATAGTGACCGGCCGCGCTGTCTCGGCCCGAGCCGCGGCTAACCACCAACTGTCACCCGGCACGCTGCGAGCCCACCGCGCGACAACACCCACGGGGCCCGCCAGACGACGCCTCCACACTTTATGACGACAAGCCTCATGCTCGATGCTTCACTCAGCCCTCAAACTGCCGCCATATTTATTTAACCATCCGACTACTCTCACTGAAACTATTAAAGCCATCAACGGTCAATTACGTATACACTAATCTTGGCAAATTTCTATGGAATTGCAAAACTTGGGTAGGTGGTAGGTACACAAACGAGAGCCTCGGAAGAGTCAAAACTTTAGCAAGTAACATGAAATTACGAAATCCAAGGTGGGACATTATGTAATGAAATCAAACTAAGTTTAGTAAGCAGGGCTCGGGATTAACAATAGCTTACAACATTTTCTTTACATTATTTTACATCTGTTACACATTTTGGTAGGTAATAAACAACAGCAATATGGTTTGGGTTACGATACCTGTACCAATAGAAAACTTTTCTTGCAAAGATTATGAGATAACAGCTGTTATAAATTCTAAATTCTCTTAAGGTCATTATTTTATTACAAAACTATCAGCTACTAATGGCTTAATACACATAGTTGAAAAAAGCGTAGCAATGGGACACTATAACTTATTTAACAAATACAATATAATAATAATATAATAAACTTTCCACTATTTAACATACACACATACATATAACCTCACGCCTGTCTCCCATGGAGATAGGCAGAGACTATGGAACGCCAATTGCTGCGATTCTTGCGCACCTCTTTCACTATTTAACATTTATAATTAAATACGATAATACAACTAAATCATATGAGATTCGAACCTGTGGCCTATAAGGCATACCATATCTAGCCGGGCGGCGAGCCATTGTGCCTTAAATTGTGCATTTAAAGACTTCTCTGACCTTTTTTGAACAAAATGCCCATTGTAACAAAGGGCTTCAAGATAAACACATTTTACTATAAACCACCGTACTACAGCAACATATTGACATTCTAGTGAGTGTTCGACTCAAGCTATAGAGCTGAACTATCGTCGGACAGTGGGGGTTAGGGGAGTCCACCCGTCCCACTCTGTCCCCCACTGTCCCCCATCCCTGCCGAGTGTTGGAGACATACGAGCAAGGCTTACACTAGCAATCGTACACATGACTTAAGTCCTAGGCACATACATAGGTACTGTTTGTATATAAGACCTGCACCTGTGTAAGATGTTATAGTTGATACTGAACGTTACATTTTTTTATCTTTTTTATCTCTCTATAACATTTAGCATGAAATGATTTTGTTCTCATACATGTAAAATTACGTACATCCTCCGTGGGCTAATATTTGTTACCAGTATGATTAAGACATGGTGGTCAGGTGGGTGCATCTGTCGTGGTGGCCCAGAGGTTTAAGACGCCTGTTTCTCATGCATTAGGGTGTGGGTTCGAACCTACCAAGGGCAAGCACCAATGTGACTTTTTCCAAGTTATATGTACTTTCTAAGATTATTTAGACACCACTGAAAAACTGTGAAGGAAAACATCGTGAGGAAACCTGGGTTTATAATTTCTAATGATGACTTTGAAATCGCCAACCCGCAAGCGTGGTGAGCGTGGTGATTAATCCTCTAACCTTCTCCCTTTGAGAAGAGGCTTTCGGCAGCATGCGGCATTTATAGGCTGTTGATGATGATGATGTTTAAGACATCGTAATCTTGGAACTTTAACTACGATATCTAGTTTGCTGACAAGCACAGAGTTAGAATATGACATAGGCTACCCATTTTACAAACACATGCATACATACCCTCACTGCTGTCTCCCATTGGGGTTTTTTTAAGGGGGGAAAATCATCGAATGACTGCACTCCCATGAGACAAACGCCGATTGCTACGATTCTTATAGACCTCTTTCGCTTCCTAAACAGTCATCAGGTTTTTCATGCATGCTCATCGGTTAAGGGTACTTTTAATTTGGCCTTCTTTAAAATATCACCAGTCTGTTTGATATATTCGTCTAGAGCGCCCTCTACCGACGATCCCATTCAAATCCACTCAGTATACTTCTTTCGTAAATCTACTTTCATCTACCTTTAATTAATTTTTCCACTAACTTCCGAGTAAAGCCGCCGTCAGAAACTACACATTGAAAGACAAAAAGTATACCAATAACTAACAACGTCATTATCAGTCATCAACATTTTGATAAATAATTACGAAAATCCAAACCTTATATCATATCAACATCAGAGCTCCCCCGCACTTTCATATTTTATTCTACTGCAAATTCGACGATATTCCTTGTGGGTACTGCTAAGGAGTAGAATTCTTTGCCAGAGTCTGTGTTTCCTGAAGGGGATTACCTACTTGTCTTCAAGGTTGCTTATGGGTCGACGTACTCCATCGTAGACACCATAATCGCTTACCACTAGGCGAGACAGTGGTCAACCATCGGCTCATCAAATATTAAAAAAATACTGGAATGCTCTACATTTTGAAACTGATTGTTGAAATTATTAGTAGTTACTAATCCCGTTGCTGTGCAGAATATCAAGCCCAGTGATTAAAAATTCTATAATACAATCAATAGGTATAATAACTTACATATCAATCATACGTTCAACAGCTCCTCAAACGCAAGAGGCGCCATCTAGGCGTCCTCTTAATATTTATACAATCTTTCATTTCTAGTCATAATTTTCCTTTTAATTTAATTTGATGGTACGTCATGTTAGCCAATAAATATATGATCAGTGATCACAAAGGACATCCGTTGAAATTGTCGGAATTTCTGATATCGCACGAAATGATACCGAAACCACAAGGCCATTTTCAGTAAAACATTTATGTATTATCTTATTAACTGTCCTATTATTTCATTTATCTAATCATTGCAATCACCAATGAACATCCGATACTTATTTCCAATCAGTGACTTCCTTCAGGAGATACGCAGCACCTGGAAATATGGGATTTCCTTTTGATATTAAAGTATTTTCATAAATCCTCACTGATATTATAAATGCAAACGTCTGTTCGTCTGTTTATTTGGCACTCTCTCATATTATAATGAGGATATTTCTCCGCACTTCACTTGTCAGAAAATACCTTAAGGCATTAAGTCCGCCATTCACTGCAATTTTTTGACAAGAAATTAAAAATAAATGAATAAACAAATAAATATTTTTAGATATAATTTTGTGTCGAAAGATAGATAGTTGGAAGGCTGGCTTGTGATACCTACTTAATTTCAGAAATATGTCAAAATTCACTTAAAGAAGAAATAAATATTTAGCTGTAAATATCTTAAGTAATGCGAATTATTAACCATTAAATTAATTAGGGTGACTGCCTCGTTGGCCGAGTGGTCACCAGTCGACTGCCGGGCAAGGGGTCTAAGGTTTGAGTACTGGATCGGACTAAGTACTACAAGGTATTTAAAAAAAATCAATAGTAACTTACATAGGGCTCATAAAATAAATAGTGAAAAGTGTTTCACATTATACAGTGGCATGACAGTGCCGTAATGTGCACCTCAGCCTCCCCCTTCGGGGGCCAGTTCCCGCAATTGTGGAAGGCGGGTAAATTGGTCCTAGTGAAGAAGCCGGGGCGCCCTGCGGACTCTCCGTCTGCGTACCGGCCCATAGTGTTGCTCGACGAGGTGGGAAAAGTTTTCGAAAGGATCATTTCGAACCGCCTTGTCGCGCACCTGTCGGATGTTGGGCCGGACCTGTCGGACGGCCAGTTCGGCTTCCGCAGAGGGCGTTCCACGGTGGACGCCATCATGCGTGTAAGAGACCTCACGACGGGGACTGCAGTGTCCAGGGGTAAGGTCGTAGTGGCGGTGTCCTTGGACATGGCCAATGCCTTCAACTCCCTGCCCTGGAGCTGCATTTTGGAGGCACTTCGATATCATCGGGTGCCCACCTATCTCCGTCGTGTAATCGAGGCATACCTGACGGAACGGTCCGTCATTTACCCCGGTCACCGAGGTGAGTGGAACCGACGAGAGACGTCGCGCGGTGTTCCACAGGGTTCGGTTTTGGGGCCGCTCCTGTGGAACATCGGCTATGACTGGGTGCTGCGCACCGACCTCCCGAACAACGTCAGCGTGGTCTGTTACGCTGACGACACACTGGTGGTAGCTCAAGGGAGGTCGCATCAGGCGGCGGCTAATTTAACGGCGAGAGCGGTTACGACAGTCGTTGAAAGAATCCGGCAACTGGGACTCGAGGTGGCGCTCCACAAGTCCGAGGCCATGTGTTTTTATGGCCGCGGGAACGCGCCACCTCCGGGTGAGTCTCAATTAACGGCGGGAGGAGTTACCATCGGCGTCGAGACGACGATGAAGTACCTAGGACTCGTCCTCGACAGTCGGTGGAACTTCGTGGAGCATTTCCGACGTTTGGCTCCTAAGTTGGAAAGGACGGGGGCGGCGCTTAAGCGCCTCCTACCCAACCTCGGGGGGCCAAACGCCTCCTGCCGGAGGTTATACGCCGGGGTCGTGCGGTCCATGGCCCTCTACGGCGCCCCTGTGTGGGCGCCGAACCTGATGCGGCGGCCCGCTCGGGCGCTGCTTACATCACAGAGGGTCATGGCGATCCGATTGATACGCGGATATCGCACGATCTCCGGGGAGGCGGCGAACCTCCTTGCCGGAGTACCGCCGTGGGATCTGGAAGCGAAGGTGCTCGCGCGCGTGTTTTGTTTGCGCGCGGAGGCACGTCGCCGGGGCGAATCTCCGCTGCCGCGCCAGATTAATGCGTGGCGGGATGAGCTCCGGCGTGATCTCATGGCGGAATGGCAGCAACGACTGTCGCAACCGAAGGCTGGGCTCGCTGTCATTGCAGCGGTAAGTCCCCTCTTTGAGGAGTGGCTTGAGAGACGCTACGGCGTCCTCACCTACCGCCTGACGCAGGTGCTTACCGGACACGGAAGTTTCGGTAGGTTCCTGTTTCGGATTGGGCGGGAGGAAACGCCCGGGTGTCATCACTGCGAGGATCGCCCGGAGGACACGGTGGAGCATACGGTGGCGGTGTGTCCTGCGTGGACTGAGCACCGCCGTGTCCTCAGGAATGTGATCGGCGACGGCGACCTCTCGCGTCCGGCTCTGGTTCAGACCATGGTACGGAGCGAGGGGCACTGGGATGCCGTCTCCTCCTTCTGCGAAGCAGTCATGCTAGCTAAGGAGGAGGCGGAGCGCGTGAGGGAACGAACCTCCTCACGACCCGGCCGTCGCGAGAGACACTCCGGGCGTCGGGGATCGCGAGACGATCTCCGGCCACCGTAATCACGGGCCTGCGGACGGCGAGCACGGGTGACTCGCCGCCCGACCAGAACCAGGCCCGAGCGTACGGCGCGTCGCGTTCCGCGCGCGCCTCAAGGAGCCATCAGACCACCACAGATGGGGCCTAACAGGGCTGACGCCGATACGGAGCCGCGGAAGACTTAACGGGTTGCCGGGGCTCCGGCTCGAAGTGCAGGAGTAGGAACGGGGTGGTTTTTAGTCAGTAAGAGTCTGACACTCCCTCCCGCCTCACCCGGGCGGGAGAAGTCATTGGATGATTTTCCCCCCTCAAAAAAAAAAAAAAAAAAAACAGCCTCCCCCTTCGGGGATAAAAGGCGTAATATTATGTTAAAATTAATTAGGTAATTCCCAATTACATACTTATGTACTTAGGTATGTCGCATGACAATACACAGGAAATTAATCCTTAATGAAATCTTATGTATTAATTTAAAACTGATATACTTGTCATTTACCTGTACCTATGTACATAAAGACTATTATGTATGAACATAATACTTCCTGTGTTATCAGTATCACATATTTTGTACAGGCAGGTATGTGGGGAAATGTAGTCAATATCAGCGTTATCGTGTCAGCCACAAGATGTCCACGGCTGAACTTAGGTGACTTCCAATTTGACTGGTTGGAAGCGAAGCGGTCCTGCAGCTCCCTGCAAACTGCAATACCTAATGTTTAATACGAGATATTAATGAATGTATACATTGCAGGTACTTGCAATTACGGAACTTTCCGGTTTCTCTCATTTTCTCTAAAAATGAAAATGGAAAAAAATATTTCTAATTCCATAATGGAAATAGTAAACTGTTTTTGATTGACAAAATCGTTATTATATGAAATCTTCCATTTTGTACCAAACCTAATATAAGTGCCACTTACTTAAACTAGAGCTTACACTTAGAAAGTATCGAAACGTCGAACCATTTTTACTAATTCTCATAAACGAAACACGAAATGTATAGCAAACCACTTCAGCTCTAAAGTAATATTTTCATTAGCGCTGCGTGTCCACGAGATATCTCGCCAGACATCTATAATTCCACCTGCACACAAACCATAACTCCAAGCCTGATAGGCACGAGTCTGAAGAACATCGAGGACGCCCCCCTCTCCTACTGGGGGTGCAAGACTAGGGGGTGGGAAACGAAGGGTAGAAGCCGTAAATATGATTATCAGCGGGGGAGGCGACGCGGACTAATCATATTCTCTGCAATTTACATAAATATTAGCGTGTTCCGTGTCACACGACTGCCCACCAGGGCTGTCTCTATGATATTATTAGTATAACACGTTTATAGCACAAATAAACACATTCTTTGCTATGCAAAAGCTTACAAACCAAGATATCAAAGCAAAAAAATGTGGTCAAGATAAACAGATTAGGGAACAGCATAAATACAGCGTTGATGTCTAAAATAACTTATTGCACCAGAAAAAAAACATCCTTGTTTTTTTTTATGGGACAAACCCGCCACAACCTCCCAAAACCACTGCAACTCCTGTAAGCCAGGATCTACAGTAGATACAACCATGAAAACACCGGAACACTGAAGTCCGGCGCGTCCCAAGGACATGAGTAACTGTCTTGGTTCCCGCAACGAAGTGAATCAGAAGATATTATAAGAGGAGAAGAAGAAAAAACTATGGTTTTCACTTCCCTCGGTGAATTACTGCAGGAGACAGAATGAATTAATATACCCATAAAGACTTAGTAACTAGTAAGTTAACTCCAGGCCTTCGTAAAAACTAACCAAGTAGTGACCAGGGCCAACCCTGACCGGTCATTAGAAGCTTCGGCCACGTACCTTTTAATGATACCATAAGGTCGATGTTAGATACGTAAGTCTTGCTTTGTCTTTTTTATGAATGATTAATGTTTATTAATGTGGACGCCATATTTGCCTATGCATATTCAAATGTATAACGGTTTAGAATCTGTTTGATAACCGTAACAATAGCAACTGAGAGAGCAGGTTGTGTTTATTTTTGTGTAAGAAAATAGAATATTTATTTTCTTATGCATTAGAGGTAGTACTGTAGGGAAATGAATGATGTTGCTTATGAGTCGAAGGCTTGGTGACGTTGACGTCTACTATTGTATTTATTTCAATCCAAGGTGTTCTATGGTTTATTATAACTATAGAAAATCTTTGCTACTAGGTAAGATAGTTTATCGCTTGTCACTAGTTAAGCCCACTCAGTCAGTCAACTCTAAATTTCCTCGAATTCAAAACACACTTCTCAGTTGAAGTTTTCATGTCCTTGTAACTAACTCCCCTCCTAAATGCTACAAGAAACTAATTAAACTTAGGAAAATTAATAAAAAAAAAACTTATGTATTTCATACAAGATCCGTTTCCTTAACTTTCGCAATCTCTAACTAAGAAGAAACCGTAAAAAATATTAGAAAAACACGCTCTCCTCCTCAACAGCGAATCGATGGAAAATCAACAAAATACGATTTACCTTAACAAGTCGCGTGAATTCTTATACATCCATAAAACAACGACAACGACACGTGTAAACTCAACAAAACATATTGAAATCTTTCATAGAAAATAACACCATCAAACAAATTGATTGTACGGATTCCAGATTTGATAACCACAAATCCAATCCTTCATTCAACCCTCGAAAGCAATCATGAACAAAAATAAATTGTTAATTACAACACCTTAAGAGGAATTTACCCTTGCCATAAATTAAAGGGGCCAGATGTTAACAGACTGGGAACATACCCCAAATATCTTGTTAAGCCACCCACTGAGTGTCACCGCAGATATAAGTAGCTAGAACACGTCGGCACCACGGAACTACGAGATGGTACCTAAAGGTACGCTCCGAAGATTGCATTTCCCGGAACACGATCCCTGTTTTTGACTTTATCGACTCGAGAGAGTTTCTTCCTTATATTATATCGTACGAAGATGTGCTTTTGGGAACATGAAGTCACCTGAAACATTTGTGTGCACACCATTTTCAACCCTAACTTGCGTGGATCAGAGTCATATTTTTCAAGTAGGGTGTCGGTTTTTGAGACAGTTTGCTTCCACGCAGCATGTGATATGATATCAAGGCGAGACAGAAAGGGACAGTAGAGCGCAGGCTCCTCGGCAGACGTCGCGGTTGCCATGGAAACACATCGATTTGTACCCCGCACCGCCGGCGCCGCGCCCGCCAGCCTCCGTTCGTATCCAGGTCATCCAAGACCATCAGAGGCGATGTTTGTTAACATTTAATTAGCTTGTTGTGACGTTGCTACATATATGCGCTTTGAGAAACTAATAACTCACTTGTAAGTGTACTTGATACGTAGAGTAAGTTGTAGGAGTGCAATCGACATCAATAACTTCAAGCAAATAAATAATGGAAATATACTAGATGTCTAGACAACTGTCTGTTTGCTTGTTTGCTATATGAAACAGTAGATTATGTATTATATGGACATCATAACGGGTGACATCTTATAATAAGTCTATTACTATTTTAAATATCTTTTTTCTCTCTCTCTCTCAATTACTGCATCGTTGGCCGAGTGGTCGCAAGTGCGACTGCCGAGCAAGGGATCTCGGGTTCGATTTCCAGGCCGGGCAAAGTACTATTGGGTTTTTTAAAGAAAATGTCAGTGAAGCACGGAGTCTGGAATAGTGCCCGTTATATGGCAATAGGCTCACCCCCTATTACATGGGACTCATAACATAAATAGTGAAAAGTGGGTGTTACGTTATACAATGAACCTCTGCCTACCCTTCCGTAGATAAAAGGCGTGATGTTATGTTATGTACGTCTCTCTTAATTACTTTTACTTCACGAATACCATAAGTAAAATGCTGAAGACTTATATTTAATCATTTCTGACCATCTGACACAATCAGACGTGTTGTCAGTTCGTTCCCATATTCAATCACTGCCATCAACCGGAATATACATATACCCAATGCTGAACAAAGGCCTCCCATCGTATTATCTACAAATCATAAAATCACCCACGAAGCTTAGGCATTAAAATCAACATCCCAGAACCTACTTCCCGTCTCTAGATTTCTAATCACAATTTTGGAATATACTCGGTATACAATTTTTTACACAAACTTCTTGGTCACCAATATCACCAGTTGGATACATAACCATTGTTATATAAACAGTCATGTGGAAATAGTGTGGTATTTAACATACCTAACTCAATTCTAAATAATTGACTGATAATATACCTAATAAGTGTCTGTTGTTAGCCTAAAAACACTGCAAAACAAGAGGGTTCGTCACCTGATAATGAGGTTAAGTACCTCTACATTTAGATAAACAGATATATCATACCTATTTATATGCAGTTAGATACTATATTGAATTCTAAATCTAATCAAGATTGTCTGCTCTATTTTGTATGTTACATACTTCTCTTTCTTCTTTTATTTTTAAAAGAAGTCCGTGATTTTTAGGCGGTGTTCCTTTATTATATCCAAAAACAACACAGCTAATTGATTACCAACCATCGAGTATATAACATAAAGGATGCCAATTACATAACCAGGATTAGGTACTCGAGCTGGTACATAATTCCTTTACAACTTATTTACTTTATTCTTTGATGTTCCTAAGAAAAGTCGACCCAATTCTTATCTCAAAGACACGTCAAGCCTTGGTGCCTTGTCAAAGGCAAGAGGCTGGACCTAATAGGGGCACTCGAGGCACGAGGCTGCCTCCCCGTGCCCTTGCCTCCTTTGACGTGCCGACGAAATGAAGGCAATTTAAAAAGGTGAAACGTCACGAGGATTTTGGCGGTAACCTATTTTGTTGATGGTCGATCAGGGCACTGATAATTTAGGTATACATATGTAACTTGTTATTTGTTTTTTACACTGCTTAAAGTAAAGCCTGTGGTTCTTCATAGGACCTGTTGGAGATAGTTATTCTTCATTTAGGTTTTCAAGGAAGGTAATAAGCAATATCGTGAGTAGTGCATTTCGATTAGGTATGCTGTGACAAATATGCAAAAATTGTGTCAGCAATGAATCCGCATGACTCACTTTAATAGGAGTTCAGTTTTATAGCCATAATGGAATTTCATCAAGGTTTCGAGTCACCTACTAGAATCTGACGTTGAAGTGACACACGATGTTAAGTATACTGTATAATAATAAAATGCATATTGTGGGAAAATGAATATGATTTTTAGACACCAGAAGTTTTCCACATAGAAATGTGAAATCATAATTCGTTATAGGTTGCTTCTAACCGTCCGATCTTTAAGTCATTGAGAGAGAGATATTCAGCAATGGGCATCTCCTGACCGATAAGATGATGATGACATTAATACAATCTACACATTTTTAAATTCCATGTTAGTATACAAAAGTTCAACATCAACTGTAGCATTCTCTACATAAGAGAGTTTGCCATATTATCCGTGCTTAGCAGGGCTTGGCGATGGCAGTTTAAAAAGTGCAGGTGTATCAGAGTACGATGCTATTCGTTATGTCTTTGTAGTTCCTTTGTTTGTGGGATAAGCCAGTAAACCATCAGACGGATCGCCTAACGGGAAACAACCGGCGACACTTATAGACACCCGAAACACCAGAGGCGTTACAAGTACGTTGCCGACCTCTTCAAATTCAAATTCAAAATTCTTTATTATCTTAAGAATTACAATATCTGTCTAACATTGAGGCAGTCCCAGTAAGTTATTATACAATACTTGTGTTGGGACTGACTCGATCCTTTCTTTATTTATTTAACACTCTTAAGAATAATAACCTCGAGATCTGCTAATTAAAGGAAAACAACAAAAATTAAAGTAGATATAGTAAAATAAGAAATAAAAAGTTACTAATATAAAAAAAACTATGGTAGAACGGTACGACATGTTAAAGCAATTGATTTGTATTTTTTTTTTGTGAGAGTAGATGTATGAATCGATGTGCGTGTGTGTGTGTGAGAAAGAGAGTGAGTGAGTGAGTGAGTGAGTGAGTGAGCGAGTGAGTTTATGTATGTATGTATGAATGTATGTATGTATGTGTGTATGTATCTGTTTGTATAGTGTTTGTATGTTTGTTATTGAATTCTAATCAAAATGTTCTCAGTGTCTTGAAGATTAGGAATTTGAGGATTGTTGGGAATTCGGGGGTGGGGGGAAATTGGGCCCCTGGTCCACTCACTCATCGAAAAACGTTGCAGTGACAGAAAACAGCGTTGTTTCACGTCGGTTTTCTGTGAGGCTTCTGCTGTGCTCACTCCGGTCCAGCCGACTCATGCGTGCCAAATATGGCTCTCCCACACTTAAAACCTTAGTCGACTCGTACGACTCTCGCAGGAAGAGCGGTGTCTCATATATTCTGCTGCGTCATCCCTACACGCAGCAGTAATACATTATAATTAAGTGTAATTAAACTAGTCCCATTTCTCTCAGACGTTCAAGTTTAACAAGTGTAGGATCGTAGTGTAGGTTGGTAACCGGGGCTCCGGCTCGACGTGCAGGAGAAGAAACGGGGTGGTTTTTAGTCAGTAAGAGTCTGACACTCCCTCCCGCGTCACCCAGGCGGGAGCAGCCATTCGAAGTTTAAAAAAAGGTTGCCTGGTAGATATTGCTTTTAGCGATAAGGCCGCCCTTGTACCCTCCTTATTCTTTATAATTTCCGAATATGTGTAATTACTTGCTTGGTGTACAATAAAGCTTATTTATTATTATTATTATTATTATAATATACTAGCTTTTACCCGCGGCTTCGCTCGCGTCACAAAAGGATAAAAAGTAGCCTATGTGACATATACCAATACATACAGCGCCATCTATACCAATACTTTTGTTTTCCTTCGGGAATATCAAATTATTCCGGGATAAAAAGTACCCTATTATCTAATCCGGACTTCTAACTTTACGTCTGCAAAAATTCACAACAATCGATTTAGTAGTTACGGTGTGAAAGTGGAACAAACAAACAAACTCACTTTCCGATTTATAATATTAGTAAGGATAACTTGTTCGTTTTTTTTTGTTTTTAAACCGTAGGGTAACGTTTAAAATGCACTAGGATTTTCTCCTATGTCGTGTGTGCAACAATTTGTGGATCGCACGAAGAGTTACTTGAACGAATCCGCGACACATTGAGCCGCAGCTGATTGCCCAGTCACTAAAACCGTGCAGTCTAAGTACCCACATTGATGAAAACTTGTTTCTTAATTCACTAATTATTTTTGGTCTCTGATAGAGAATTCAAATATATACCTAGATATTATTAACTAGCTTGTCAAATCTTTTCACTTGAGATCGTCCCAATCAACGTCTGTGAAACATGGCGAGCAGCTAGCATCATGCAAACTGGCTTATTTTCTGATGGAAGTGACGGATCACTATATGGTATGCAACACATGGTATGTGACACCTCTCATGAGGGTGTTCATACACTGCAACACCAGAGAGGTAACAATTAAGTGCGTAGCGTGGGGGTAGGGAACTGGGTCTCCGGTAACCGTACTCACACGGCAACTAACCAAAAAACAAACGTTGTTTCACGTAAGTTTCAAAAATACACTAGCAAGTGATGCAAATGTAAAGATATCTCTGCAGTAAAAAAAGAAAAACATGCTCGCGTCTAGTTTATGGCCTCTCTCTAAACATGCTCTGTCAACGACAATTCACCGTGAAATAGACTTCATCTTATTGTTTTATTATGGGCAGCGTTTTATCCCAGGAAGTCGTAAATATAAAGTGGAAACACACTCGAACTGTGATCAATGGTCGCAAAAGATATACACCTGTACCTACCTATATTTGTATTACCTAAGTAGTAAGTTGTTAGGTACGCACTAAACCCTAAATCAGCACAATATGTCGTGTGGAACGTTTACTATTATTTACCATTTGAAATTAAGTAGGTAAGTACGTACTCCGTTTAACCTAAATTTAATTGCATAGTATTCCATTACAGTTATAAGGCATGTCTGCATGTATTATATTATATCTATTATATTATATTTATAACCCCTGTCTAATCTGTCATAATTATAAAGAGTAACATAATAAAATGCATATACTGTATACAAAGAAGGAAGAGAAAGAGTGCATTCTTCAATTTTATCAACTGTTTGTAGTAATGCTATAGGTATTCAACAAATCCTAAAACGAAAATTGGAGATAAAACTTAACAAAAATATTTTAACAAAAGCGCCATCTACCTTACACATTAAAAACGACTTTATGCTTCGGTCTCCATAACAGCTAACATTAGTTCATTACAACGACATTTAGTGACATGCGAACTAGTACCTACAAATGTAGAGTTTACTCTAAAATTATAGAGATGTCTCTATCATTTTGATACAAACCTATTTTACCGACTAGTGAATGTATAGTGTAGTAGGTTATTACTAAATGCTCAGCTCAATCAACTATGCAATAACGATGTACTTATATCTAAAAATAATAATTGTACGTATTCTTTTTATTTGCATTTAAAAAAAATATTACTAATGTTAAGGTACCTACGATAATAAATTAGGTACCTATCTTTTGATTTTTAATTGTTAACGTGCCCCATCTAATTTCATATCATAGTTTGTTACGAAAACTAGTGTTTCACTATCATGAAACTGATTCTAGGTTGCCGAAGAGTTTGTTTGTTTATTTCTTTGAATACTTATCTCCGAAAGTACGAATTGAATTATTATTGTTTGTATTTAGTGAAGTAGGCTATAGACTATAAAACATCACGCTTCAATCAATAGAAGCCGAGCAGAGAATGAAACCGCGTGGGAGTGGCTAGTTGATTATTAAAGAAATGTAATAATCTATTGTAACTAAAAAACACCAAGCGAGCAACACTATTATTGACGCTTAAATTTTCTTGCACTGCCACAGATACATTATGACTGAAATGCAATGCTAAAATATAGCATATAGCATGGGGGCCAAATGCAGTGTTGCCAGCCCCACCGTTGTAATAGTAGAATAACTGGACTTTTTTCTTTTAACAAAAATACATTTTGCTTTATGAAATGGTTATCCTCTGACGAAGTACACATAACTATATCTAATTCGAAATCATCCAAATGTATTAAATCCTCTGTGGCTCTAAGTCGCGATGCCATGTTTTTTTTTAGAAGATTTTAATGTATGTGTATCGGTCAATCATTGTGTGTAACGATGAACACTCACAATAAATGTTTATAGTTATCAGTAATAGATTTAGGTTCCAGAGATTAGCGCGTTCAAACAAATAAACAAACTCGTCAGTTTTATATAATAAGTATAAGATAAGACAAACAGTAATACGATTCTTACCTATCATTGTCGCTATTTGAGCAAAAAAATCATTTTACTCCGACCAAATTTGTCCAGCCTTTTGTTCTAAAAAACATCGTTTATTTATTTGACATATTATAATCAGTCGAACTTCACTTCGACTTGTGTTTTTGCATGTTTTTCTTAGTTGTATTCACTTAAATTCCGTTATATTTTTGACAATTTCATATAATTTGCAAAATAAAGTTGATGACAGTTGATGACATTCAACGTACGTAAGTACATTTATTTAGTGTTGCTATTTTGTTGAACAATGTTAGTACACCTTAAACATTCATTTCATGAATACATAGACATACTGTATGTGTGTTCTGGTGGCTAATAAATACATAAAAGTTTTGTTTCAATTATTTTATGAAAATAGCATTAACACTGCTTTTTATTTGCTCTTGGTTTGGTACGTGATGACGGCAAAAGACCAGATGGTATGTCGTTGCTGCCTTGGAAGATGGGTAGACCTTTGGTGTGGGACGCGACGTGTGTAGACACCCTTGCGCCATCACATCTTTTAAGCGCCGCTGCATGCGTTGGTGCAGCTGCTTCTGCGGCAGAGGCCCTCAAACGGCGTAAATATTCAAATCTAGTAGGTAACTACTGTTTTGAGCCGTTTGGGGTCGAAACACTTGGGCCATGGGGTCCCAGTGCACACTCTGTGTTTAAAGATATCGCCCGTAGGCTAATCGAATCTACGCGTGACCAGAGGGCTGGCTTTTTCTTCGGACAGAAAATAAGCATTGCCATTCAACGTAGCAATGCTGCCAGTCTTCTGGGAAAGTCCCCCTGTGATAGTGATGCGGACGAATACTTTGACGCCTAAATTAAGGGTATAATTTTTGTTGTTTTCTTTTTTACTTTCGTTTTATTAATAGTTTAGTTGTAGTTAATTTTAAGTTGCAAATATTTATGTAGTTATTAATTTCATTTATATTTTTATTTTATGTACTATTTTATTTTGTGAATGTTTTCGAAGTGCTGTTTTTTGGTTTCCTGGATTGGCAACCCAGACCAGGGGCGCATGCGTATTGTGCGTTTTGTTTTTCCTCTATTTCCATTGGTTTGTTTTGTGATTTGTGTCAAGTCTCGAACTCTTGCTTGTATTATCCGTAAGTTGTGTATTTTTTAGTTATTTCAATTATTACGAATAAAATTAAAAAGTTTGATGGTAGAATTAGTAATTAAAATATTTATAGTATTGTGATGATAAGTGCTGTGAATAAGTTTAGTATTCAGGGCTGGGAAACTAAGGCGGCACCGTGGAGTCACGAAAACGAAGGTAAAAAATATTTTCATTGTGTCTAGCGACGCTGGCCCTGCTTAAAAAATTGGTAATCGATACCCGTGGCTGCATTTTGGCTACAAAACTGCAGTTACGACTCATATATGACGACAATGGGGTGTAGCTCTAGATAGTAGACCTTTCGATATTTTTATTTTCTGAGTCAACGATAGCCACATGGGTCGATAATCATTATACGTAACCTGTCGGCTTCAATATGGTATTTGGATACCTTGCGAAGCGTAACATGCATTTATCAGTAGATTAATTTCAGAATGAAGCACTTTTAATGTGCTATATATGTCGATTTGAAGTAGATTTCTACCTATGTATGTAACAGCTGGACTGCGGAACATTAAACAAAAGTAAACAGGCGTCACTCGCACCATTCGTGTTTCCTAAACACTTAGTCAATGACTTATTTAAAAAAAGTACACATTAAAATTTAAATATCCACACATTTTTTTAAAAAACTATATATAAATTGTGATATATTGATAGCTGACTCAGTCTCATTATAATATTTTAATGAACAATGGAGCTATTCATCAGTCCTCCTTTAATTGCTATTATTCTAAATTCTGCCCTTGTCCTAATAACAAATTGGGAAACTAGGGCGGGTGTGCACATGAATCATGAGATTTAGCAATTCAGTAAAAGTAACTATATTCCTAAAAAACAATCGACATTATTGGCCAAGTTCACAATACCATAACCATTAGATAGAAATACTGAAATGTAAACTAAAATAACAAAGTAATATTTGTATAAATCCATAAAAGAATGATTTTGAACTCTGAGCTGTTAATTAACAATATTACTTCATACAAAATAAAAATTACACCAAATAAGTACTCCAAGACTACAACAAAGAAAATAGTGTTAAAATTAACAAACATTCTACCACTTGTAATACACAAAGGTCTGTATTAATTATTATAATTTTATATATCATAATAAAGTTACATTTCAAAGACATCTTATGGCATATATATGAATAATGTAGGTTCAGGGAAGGATATTGATAATAATATCTTAAAAAGCAAGGGACATAATAATTTAATTAAATTTAAAATTCCCAAATAAACAATATTTATTATAAACATGTATGTAGAGGCATTTAGATGTAAATGTAAACAATAACAATTTAAAAAAAGAAAATAAATAAATTAGCCTTGTAAAGCAAATAGGCTATTTTACTAAAAAATGTACAAATACTGAAATGCGACTTAATTAAAAGTTTTGCTTAAGAATAGTTCTGTGACTACAAATTCTTTGTAAAATGGAATGGCAGAGATGGTACAATATGTAAGTACTACTTAAAATTGAGTATAGCCTTTCAGTATCCGAATACTGAAAGGTTATACTCATTCGATGTCAATGTCCGAACATTAGGCATGTAAATTTTTAATAAATATCTTAGTAATATCATCATTTTAGTAAATAAATACACAAATGTATTCACTTACTTTGTTACTCGACAGTAACACAGTAAGTTACTTGTCATGAAGATCACATAGTGTACATGTGATTAAGAAACATGCTGAAAGTGGCTATATTCTTAAGTAACCATTAACTATATCAAATCTGCACCTTATAACACCATACATTTTATAAAAATATTTATTAAAATAGCAAAAACAGTTAATTTAATGTTGTGCTCCTTTGTCGAAGTTATTATATGTAACATATAATATTATTTAATAATTAACTAACAACAATGAAATCTATTTATATTCAGTCTTCACATTCACAATGTTGTGTTCCTTTGTCGTTGTTTTTTCTGTAAGTGTAGTCGAAGAAACATGTGATCTCGCTTGTAGTGATTAAAAAAGGTACATTTATTTTATGCAATAGAAACTCTACAACATTCACTAAATGTTTTATAGATAAAGACAAAGAAAACTGTGTTCAAATTAACAAAAATTTTCATACTTCCGTATCCAAGGATACAGATGTAGAAAGGTATATACAGAACCAATATTATCTCGACATTCAATAATTACAGATCATTAAATAAATTAATACCATATTGAACTCATTATTTAGGGAAGGAAATCAATAAATTATTTAGAAAGTTAGGCATGCAATAATAATTTCATTAAATTTTGCAATGACAGGAAAATTAATAAATTACTTTTAGCACATAGTTTAAGTTAAAATGTGTGTATGCATATTTATATTAAAATTTATTTTTTAAACTCCTCATCTGCTGTCATCCTCATCACAAAACACAAGGAAATGTTTCATGGCGTAGGTGTGTTATTTCGAAACTATAAAAGTAGCTGTATTCCTTAAAAAACTAAACTAAGTATGTTAACTAAATATTAACAGTACATGACAAAAATAATTTACTCCGTCAAACTAAATTTTCCATCAAATATTTATTTATTTATTTATTATTACAACACCAAATATGTTCAAGTATAATGTGTTCAAATTAACAAGTTAACAATTACTTAGAAATTGCTTTATATTATTACTTAATGATAGCTTGTATATAACCACATAACACTCATCAGAGAGCACGGAGCACTTTCTATTAAATTTAAAGCTTTCAGAACTGTGTTCTCCAATGCACTTGTCAGGCATGGAGATTATGGCAACTCCCTTATGTGGAGGTGGCTCATAGCATGCAACAGTAGACTATCATGGGTTGTTGATGTTTTACAGGATTACATTTATGAATGTTTTGGAATGGAATGTTCTCCTACCGCTGTCGGACAAAAGGGTAAGAAAATGTAAATATATATTCTTTATTTTCGTGCACTACTACTGTCAACAAAGGCTAATGTGATACCAGATACCAACACAACATTAATCAAAATTTTATAAATAAAAACAATATCTTCATTATTCTAATTCATGCTTTAATTTAATATGAGTACCTAGTAAGGCATAACAGGAAACTGTATAAATGTAAAATTTGTATCTGGTATTCCCTATGAGTAAACAGTACAGTAACAGAAGTATCAGAAATTTAAATCTCTACCGCACCTACAGTCTGACTCATATGAACTTTGGATCTAAGAATAAGATCTAAGGATTATCTTAAATGGCATTATTCATTATACATATTTACTTAGAATATGCATTTGTATAATAATTTCATATAAATAGAACACTATGGATTCGATTGCCTTGAATAAATTGTATATGGTGTTTTTGTGGTCTGTAGCATGATTAGATGTAGCCATCCAGTACTCGTGAAGTGTAGGGAGGGTATGAAGTATAAGGGTATCTTAGATAGAAATGAAACAAAAAACACTATTCATATCCAAACTTAGAGTAGTTCATACTTTAGTATTACTTTATTTAAAAGTAACACTACTGTACACATTCTATTCAGTTAATATTCAGATTTAATTAACAATAGTTGCACTTCATTAATGATTGGCAGTGTGTACTGGAAAATTTGTCATACCAGACGAAAATAGAACAAAATTGAAAACAATAAATATTAACACATTTTGACACTTTGCTTTTCACCCCTATACTCCCTATCAGTACCATCTGATCAGAAGTATCTGGACAGTGCCATAGATAGAAGTATCTGGTCAACACCATAGATGTAGCTAGTCAGTATCGTATCTGGTGAGCACCAAAGACTTATCTGGGCAATAACTACCACAGACCTATCTAAGCAGTATCCAGTTTCACAAGTACCTATTTAGACAGTACAATAGATCAGGGTTGCCAAAGCTAATTCATCAAAATCCCCAAAAATCCTGATCGAATTCCCCAAATTTGGGGATAAAAATCCGCTGATTCCCCACAAATTCCCCTCAAAAGTTTTTTTTATAAAATGATACTATAATCAATGAGTTAAATAATATTTAGTTTTTCTCTTTTATATTTTTTTCCATATATTAGTTCGAAGGGTTAAACTTGACACTGTCGTCCAGTTTTTTAATCCCTTGCAATCTACTGCGATTTTCAGTTTTTAAATTTTTAAGGAGACTAAATTTGCGCTCGACTTCTCAACGACTCGATGCATTTGATAAAGGCAATACCAGCAATAATGAAATAACAATTTTTATGTTTGAGAACAGGTATTCTCCCGCAGCGTTTTTCATGCAAAACAATAGCCGCACGAGGTACAATTTCATCTTTTTTCAAATCTTCCATACTTTCAACTTAAGGACCTTCATACTTTATGATTCAAAAAATGTTGTCATCGATAATAAACGATGAAACATTTTCCGATGAGAATATGAAGTCAAAATCCCCACATTTTCCCCACATAATGCCAATCCCCAATAAATCCCCAACCAACTTGAAATTCCCCGCAGTTTGGGGAATTCCCCACAGATTGGCAACCCTGCAATAGATGTAGCTGGTCAGTACCATAGACGTATCTAGGCAATACCATAAGACTTATCTGGCAAGACCATAGACGTATCTAGGCAATACCATAGACTTATCTGGCAGGATCATAGACGTATCTAGGCATTACCATAGATTTATCTGGCAGGACCATAGACGTGTCTAGGCATTACCATAGATTTATCTGGCAGGACCATAGACGTATCTAGGCAGTACCATAGACTTATCTGGCAGGACCATAGACGTATCTAGGCAGTACCATAGACTTATCTGGCAGGACTATAGACCTATCTGGCAGGACCAAAGACATATCTAGGCAGTACCATAGACTTATCTGGTAGGACCATAGACGTATCTAGGCAGTATCATAGACTTATATAACAGGACCATAAACGTATCTAGGCAATACCATAGACTTATCTGGCAGGACCATAGACGTATCTAGGCAGTACCATAGACTTATCTGGCAGGACCATAGACGTGTCTAGGCATTACCATAGATTTATCTGGCAGGACCATAGACGTATCTAGGCAGTACCATAGACTTATCTAGCAGCACCGTAAACGTATCTAGGCAGTACCATAGACTTATCCAAGAAGGATCATAAACGTATCTAGGCAATACCATAGACATATCTGGCAGGACCATAGACGTATCTGGGTCATCCTTATATATGGCTGTAATCTATATTATTACATCAATCTGGTTACCTGTGCGACTGCGGAACTTCTGAGTACCATAAGAACTTATAGAGGTATATAGTTATTTGTTTTTCGAACCCAGTATTCTACAAATAATTGTCGATCTGTAGATTATACCAGTTAGAAATCATAGAAACATTATAAACAAGCCAACTATAATTTTTTATAGTAGTATATTCTATAGTTTTTTTATTTATTTGTTCCAGATTTTAAATTGTTTTTATTTATTTCATACTTATTAAAGTATGAAATTATAGGTGAGAAGTGCATCAACAGTGATATTAATTTTTTAGTTGTAACCCATATTCGATCAACAATAACAACTAGATAAAGGGTTACGTACAAAATCAAGCTACAGTTCTGTCCGTGTGAATAATAATAGTAAAAAATAACAAACAGAGAAAAATGTTTTAAAATAGTTTTAAGTTCAACCTAATAACAACCATAGCACCTAATAATATAGTCATAAATCGTCAAAATATTATCTAATAAGTATTAGTCGTAAGTACGACCATTTGTCACAAAAGACGAGAAAAGTATTTTCTTCCTCCTGTCATGTAGAAATTAAAAGACATAAGTTATACAATATCTAATTTGAATTCAACCTTAAGCTTGAACAAATAAAGATAATTTTTCCATTATTGTCTTGCGATCTATATCGTTTTGTTCTGTTTCGTTTTGCTTCTTCAAATTTCGAATTTCGCTACAGGAGGTATGTATGGAGTCGCATTGGACACTAAAATAATTTTATAATATGAAAATTAAGATTTCGGGAGCTTAGTATACATCACTTATTTTTATTAGCGGTACGTTTTTGTGTATGATATGTTTATTTACTTTATCATTAAAAGTCTAAGTCAAAATCATTTATTTCAGTTAGACCAGGAAGGCACTTTTGAACTTCAACAATATAAAGGAGATTGACCAAAAGCAGTCTAGCAAAGTTTCAAGTTGAAAAATCAAAATAATATAGAAATAATTTTCTTATTTTTTACAACCTTTTCACTTCAGGAATTGTATTTTCGTATCCGGAATTATGATGATAAGATTAATAGTAACACAAAAATTGCTATGGAATTTCCGTTTCAAGGACATTGACGTTCCGTGCTAACTTACGAATAAAACTTCGTGTTTACGAATCACATAAGTAGAACCTTTCGGCAAAATCATCACAAGAAATATGTCAACTTCAATAAATAGCTAAATAATTTGTAATATCAATACATTTTACAAAGTATTTATTTAGTATTTTGTAGTATTGTTACAATTATAATTATTTTTGTGTTCCGTCTCACGCAGAAGCAACTGTCATGCATGACATGTGACAGACAGAGCGGCGGCATTTGGATACGACGGGTAGGGATGTCGTATCCATGTTTTAAAAATATACCAATATCGATATTTAAAAAAAAAACATCGGTATGATTTCAAAGAAAATATTAGCTCTCTAAGGGTTAAAACTGAAACGTAGGCAGCCAAGTATGGCCCGCGTGGGCAGTTTTATAGCACTTTCATATACATATATGAATATGTTCCCGCTTATCGCGTTGCTAGTAGTAGGTACAATTGTACTGTTTGTTTGAATTGTTTGTCGTCCTGGAAAAATTATTTGGCCGTTATAACAAATGAATTATAGTTAAATACAAATCATGTCATGTCAGGGCTGTATTGTTTCAATGTACCTCTAATAAAAGACCTGTGCGGTTAAGTATATCTTATCTAAACTTAACCCGAATTTGGTGATGTGAATTAAAATGCGATACGACATACGATGAAAAGTACGATACGTACCTACCTATCGGTGTAGGTATATCGTATGGTGGTGTACCAAAACAAAACGGTTTATCACATAGCGTTGTATCGATACGCGTCGCGTGCGATACATATCGCCCATCTCTAGGCTAGCGGCAGACATCAGTCACTCACTGTTTGTGTTTTTTTTGAGATTGATAACAGTCACTGAGCTAGTATACACACATTTAAAGAACAATAGGTTACGGTCACCGGTGACCCCACGGTGTTTGACAGTTTAAACATAATTTTAGGTTATTGTCGTTTTTGTCTAATTACTTAAAAACCCGGATATTTATGGGAAAATTAACGCTTTTATTCGATAACATAATAAGCATGGTCTATAATAAATAAAGATTTATTGTGCAACAACGTAAGACGAAATTCCATAGTTACGTATACATTCTCCTTTAAAAGTGAAGCTATTTGCTCATTCTAAGGTGTAGATTCCTATGGAAAAGAACGAGCAATAAACTCCATAGGTTAGATACTCTTTGCCAATCAGGTTACAATACAATTTTATTTTACAATACAAATGGACTCCATGCATCCACTATTCTGTTTAAACAAATGTTTGTGCGCGTGTTGGCGAGGCTTGGCCAAGGGATCGCCAACACACGCACAAACATTGGTGGCGTTGGTTTAATAATTGGTAATTTTGTCTAATTTGATATTATTTACTAGTTTAAAAGCTTAAAATATAACTTATATTTTATGTACTTATCAAAAGTAAGACACTCCGGCCGTTATACTGCTTTTTCGGTTATTATTTTTGCAACTTGCAATTACTCACTGCGGCATCGTGAGACGTGAGTACGTTGGCCGTGTTTGGAGCATACTAAACAAAATAAGAGCTCACTTCTCAAGTGAGCTCTTATTTGTCGAGACGATTTTCTTGCGCCGACCCGATATCTAGTTGTTATTGTTGATTGAAGTTGTAACCTATAAAATTTAAACTACGAAATAATTTATAATGCATAATATTATTGTGAATAATGTCGCATTATTTTACAATAAAAGTACTTAGACTAATTTAAAAAATACCTATTTTATTTACCTCTATATGTAAATAAAATAAAATAGGTACATATAAAAACAATACCTAGTAACTGATATGTACCTATGTTTATCAAATATTTACATTTTCCTTATTGTAGATACAAAGATGCATCCACACTCGATTGGTTTTTGCACTGGGTTACAATGAGGGATCGTGGCTTTATTATTAAATCGATTACCTAATAGAAAATTTCGTGTTAACAAATTAAATTTATTTTTCGTGTGTAAGATTTCACATAACTTCTTGAACGCTGCCCAATTTGGATTTTTCTGGCGACCTTTTCATCGAAGTTAGAGTTACCTAGCTGGATAATTTGCCCTAGGTATGTATGTCTACAACTTCGAGTATATACCTCTAGTTCCCAATTCCCATCGATGAGCGGTATAGATGCAACATGGACATTTAACATGATATTCGTCATGTCCATGTTAATTTTAAGATTCACTTGTTGGTAAACATTATTGAGGTTGCTGAGCATGAGGTTCAGATCTTCTAGCAACTCGTGAAAGTGTAGGTACGTAAGAATCATAGCAATTAGCGTTTTATAGTCTCTGCCGACTCCCATGGGAGACAGGCGTGAGGTAATTAATGTGTGTTAGACTAACAATAATGTCATTAGACATTGTAAAACAGGCAAAAAGTACCTACATACGATGTTACCTTATCCCATAACTAATAATACCATACCATTATGCATAGTTTATATTGGTCGATAGGCAATAATTAAAGCCATTCGTTTTTTGTCGCACCTTTTATTTTAACCTGGGCATAATTTCCTGGTAGATTTCTACGATTTTAAAAATAGTAAGGTTCGAGACACACCTTATAATTTTCAACTATGTATAATAAAGTATTCTCGTTAAATCATTTTATACGAAGGTCTTTTTCTTTGTTTAATTTCTTAGAGTCCTTTGGAGACGATAGTTTCCAATAAAATGCTAATGAAATCCAATCACGCTCTGAGAGGTTTTTTAATTGCGTGGTATTAAGATAACTACGGCAAATCTATTGGTTCTTGAGATACTTGAAAAATCATTTAATATTCTTATGTAATTAATTTGATTGTACCTCTAGGTATTTTAAATGTGAGAGCTTTAAATATCACAGACTGATCGTGCTCGTGCATAACTGGCTTGTAATAGGATATAAGCAGTAACATATAACGACATTCTCCAAATGTTACCTAAATGTGTACATATAGAATAAACGCTTATTATATTCAGCAGTCTACCTGCTCGGTCGGTCCGCACCGCTCCGGGAGCGACTCAGCAAAAAAGTAAAAAGATAATTTTTCGTTGAGTCGGGCCACGGACGAGAAAGAACAAAGGTTTTACGTTCAGTTATAGCTAGTTAGTTACACTGGCTCCCCGCAGGTGTATTTTGTTATCTTTTGCCAAGAATACTTTCATTTTATTTTCCTAGAAGATCACGAAAAATGGTGTAAAAGTATCACCGTAAACTGTTTCGTGTTTAGCCGCCTGTTACTCGTTATCATTGCAACACCGCTCTCACCAGAATCTCATACGTTATTCAAATTAAGTAAGGGTTCACCCTCCTAGCGGAAGCGACCAAACGACTGAACGAGATTTGAAATTGACTGTCTGAATTTTTTGGATTATCCGAGCGGAGCAAAGTTTCACGTGTAGGTTAGTTCATCTACCAAATGCATTTGTCGACAGTCATTTTGGAAATTTCATTATGCCTACTCGTCAACTAAATTCATCCAAGTCTAGTAATGGATATGGGTCTACGAACATTATGAAGTTCGTTATTAGCACAGCTCAATGTTCATCCGGCTTCGATAAGACCAGCCGTCACGTAAGCGGGTTTCGATGGTAAAAAACCTGCCGAGTGGCATTCACCCGATGCCCTTGAACTGCTCGGCGGTTCAGCACTCAGCTGGCCAGAGCTGTTCTAAGCCTTGAGTTTGTCTAGGCCATTCACCCAAGTCCTGAAATAACCACTTGAACAATTGTCCACTAAAATAATTGCGTACCCAACAGATAGTGACACCAAGTGACGATGACCCCGTTCTATTTTTACCGCCTAGGTACATGATGATCATTAAATTTATTTTCCCACTCTCTGGATGATGTGCCCATACCATACTAACTGTTTTACACTAAACACGTACCTGGTTATTACTTTCAGTATATTTAAACACGGAAGATTGAATATAAAATATCATCCATAGAGGTAAACAGCTACAAAACTACTTGACATTTAAGTAGGCAATATAAACATAAATTAACTACAAATTGATCAAGTATTATGTTCATTAATGCGTAGAATCTAGCAACTATATAATTACACATTTGTTAATGAACAGTTTTGTCAGTTAGATTTACAACTCGTTAGGTTTCTACCGAGTATCATAATTGCAACTTGACGATTTATTTTACAACATGGAAATTAACATATCTAACTATGATTTGAATTTGATATTAATATTCTGACTAGTATCTACTTTATGGAATTGTGTAAATTGTTCCAACATCTGTATCTGTGGTAGTTGCACGAGAAAAATCTATTGTGTCTGAGTGCGGCCAGCTGGTGTTTAATATCTCGGTTTATTAATCATACAACCAACGCTGACAAGACAGATTATTAATGACTAATTATAACAATGAGTAGCGAACAATAACTCCGGTGAGGTGTAGATATTTAATAAGATTCCGCAACACGATTCCTACATTGCATTGGGCCTATCACGTCGCCGTTTGGACGAAGATTAATTGTTACCCAACGCCATAGCTCGACCTGGACTTGATTTGTTCGATACTAAGGTCGTGTTTTGTAAGAAACTTATTTCCTGCAATAAAAGAACAAAATCACTTTCCATTCACAAATTAATTACACGGCAGTAATAGTTTGAAAGTTAACTACTATCCACGATTAACTTTACTTCGTTACGAGGCTAGACGAGATGATCAAAACTAAGACGTACGATTGACTAAGTTTCCATTCTATATAAAATACGCGTTTGTAGTTAAATGTTTCACAAAGTTTACAGCACTTTGTAGATACTTACGTATCTAAGGACAGTCCGTATTCTTGTTCATAGTTACGCCATCTACTTACCGCAACCTTGTTGTTCTAGCGCCCATTTGTTTGACGTGTATGGATATAATTTGCTATTTGTGTGGGAACCCTGAGTGGGTCGTAATATAGCATTGTTACTACCGAAACCATTAACAACGTCAAGAGTCTGGAATCTTATGTACTTCATTATGATCTGGGCACGACTGTTTCTTATGATATCGTCAGAGCGGCATTAACCGCCAGTGGCTATCTCTAGTACGGCTTACCGTGTTCAATATACTTTAATGTGCCATCCAACTATCGTTAAAGGAGTCCAAGTGGCAGCTAGTATAATGGGCAATAAGACATTCTGGCTTCGATTGAGTACCATAATAAAAACTTTTATAACGTTATTTAATTAAATCTTCAATTCAACGTTCATCGTAGCTGCAAATTCTTATTTGAATGGAGACTGAAAGGCAAAGAGAACGCGACAGAACAAGAATGTGAATCCTCTACAATCTGCTCACGTACGGTGCTGTCAACTTTCGCAATGCTACCTCGCGACACTCAAACGGTAAGGAGACTCGAAGGCTAAATAACAGTCGAGGTTGTGAAGCTGCCTACGTGATGTATCATCACACGTTTCCACGTGTGATTGGGCTGACTCTTCACACTTTCATGCTTACTTCACTTTAAAATAACTATACTGCAAACTGTATCCAGAATGAGTATATTCAAAAGAAACTTAAAAGCTGACACAAAAACCCAATTAAGTAATTTCATTTCCCAAAAAAGTGTATAGCTACAATACATAACGGATACAACGACAAGCATTCAAATAACTAAAAAATAGTGGTTTCGGTAAAATCTGGTTACCATTGCCATGTTAATTTTTATCTAAGGTTATAGTTGTGATTAAGCAGTCGCAGTCATTAGCAGTTGTATTGGGCAACAGTGCAGAGGGAACGTAATCAAGGTTTCACAGGTCAACGTGTCCTCAGCAAGCATCCTTACTTTACTCGAGCCGTTCACTTCGTACAAAATTTCACCTTGTGTCAACTGCATTGTGTATTTCATCAACGTTCACATCGTGCAAAAGGTCAACAACGCGGTTATACCATATGTCATATTGTATCCGCTACTGCCTCCTGCACTTACGTGAAAGCCCCGCTTTCTACGACATTTTCTGATATCTTTAAAAACCAGAACGAAAACTGCTTTTTTATCCCATTTGCACCGTCTTTATTTGTATTTTCATTAAGACCCTTTTTATTTAGTTTGAGAATAACAACATTTTAACATAATGAACTTTAGTAAGACTCCACAAAACTATTGTAGGAATCTGATATGTACCTTACCTTACTGCTACTAGATTATGTAGTTCCTTTCTAGTTCTTGGATACGGAATGCGTGCGATTTTATCCTGTAATAGTCAGGTAAAGTAAGTATGTTTCAGTTCTATTTGAATGGCAAACTTGGATGGCAATTATTACCGTTCTTTCTTGTTAGCTATTAATCTATATAAATAAAAATGAATTTCCCTTCGTTAGTCTCGCTAAAACTCGAGAACAGCTGAACCGATTTCGCTAATTTGGTCTTGAAATGTTTGAGGTCCAGGGAAGGTTTAAAAGGTACGAAGTTTGCTGGGTCAGCTAGTCGTATATAAAATGTGGAACGACGAAAACATGATGTAGAGCCGATTTTTCAATGCTCAGATAAATTTTAACTGAAGAATAACCATCAATATTTGACAATTCTTCCATACTAAAAACTGTCAACTTTCAATTTTATTCTACAGTTAAGAATTAACTGATGATTGAAAAATCGGCTCGTAAACTACATATTACTTACGTGGTATATCTAAAATCGATGACTTATTAAAGTAATCAATATTATTTTGTATCTTTACTCAAACCGAAAAAATACCTGATTTTAAAATGGTAACTTCATGAACATGTCATTCATAACTAGACAGACGAAATACACAGAAAAGTCAAAAAGAGACTGAACAATTTAAACGGGGGCACGTTTACCCTCAGAATGATCATTATCCCTGCACCCTAAAGACCAACGCAGTGTCTATTTATGAATCCGGTTATTGTAATGTAAACGATACGAGAACTGCGCCACAGCGCCTCAAAAGTCTCCACTACTAAATATTCCTTTATCACGACCTCATTACACTCAGATAATGTTGGGTGCGTCGTGGGAAATAACAAGTATACTGTACTTCCAAATTAAACACTCACTTCGGTGATAGATAAAACTTAACCTGATTGTGAACTCTACACAAAATAACTATGTATAAACCCGCGCCATAATAGACTATCTTTTAGGACTAATGATACCTAAATTACCTAATTCAAAAAAAATTTAACACTTCAATGTTCAACCATTCTTAAAAATACCTTAACCAATCCCTTCATTCGGGAATAAACTACTTAATACATATTACGTAACTTGCAGCCTCCTCCCTAATTCTGTGAACTTGCCCTTCTAATACTAGTTTGAAGATTTCTGTAAATTTGTAAAGGCCAGTCCTATAGCAATCACCTAAAATTAAGTACGAATTCAGTCTCTTCTTATCTAACCTTTCCCTCTAATTACTTAGCCCCCTTACGCACTAGCGGTTAACCGCCTAGGCGGTTCGTATCAACAGACGCGGTTGCCATAGCAGTTGCATATTAAATTGGAAAAGCGGCCAACCGCAGGGACCGGCTAGCCGCGCGGTTGACCGCTAGTGCGTAAGGGGCTTACAAAACCAGGTTGTAATGTTCAAGGAAAACACCAATCTTTGTTCACAAAGAAGTCTCCAGTCAAAAGCGGAATAAGAATTACCTACCATCTATTGGACCCGGTCTCCAAACATTATCCTAACTGCCACCGTAACGAGTCATCGTTTTATAATAAGAAATATGTCCTTTAGTTTTTCGCTTCTTTTCCTGTTACTTATTCAGGGCCACAGAACTACAAATAATATGATCAATTTTGTTGAACAGTAATTTACTCTTGTTTACAATAGTATAGAAGCAGTCATTCATTTAGAAGAAGCATCCATGTTTAGTTCTTTGTGGGTAAGTGTGCCATTCTTACCTTGAAATCGAAGTGTAAAAATAATTGCAAACAATTTTCCTTCCTAAATGAATAATCCAATCTTATCACATTATTTCACAGACTAAAAATCAGATAATCCACGGCAATAATCGATAAGCTTTACCTAACTGAAACGACGGCGGAGTGTAAATAATAGTATCGATAAAAAGTAGAAGTATCGCGATCGCAATCCATTAATTTGTTTCCCAGGACAGTTCGCTATCATTATCAGCTCGCTAATGTTTAACGTGATGCACGATAAGTTTAGCATCTTATCAACACGATCCTTGACTTACTAAGGGCGGTTCCCAGTATCTAATAAATAATATTTAATTAGCGCCGATTACGATTGCAACGGGCGTCAACGATTACAAACTTGCAATTAACATAATAATGGACCTTTAACTGAACCTTTTATCTCTACCTCTATAAAAATAACAAATTAAATGTCTTTGTCTCATTCAATAGAAGACTATGCTTTGTTTAACTTTACCGCGGCGATGCCCTCAACTTATTGCTTAACATTTTATGTCATCATTATAATAAATCATCATCAGGCGCGTGTATTTCACTTATTATGACTTTAATTCTAAATAGATAATTTTTCAAATATCGATGATAGTGCACTATTTATTACAAGAACTGAATTATTCCATTTCAGTTCTTGTACCGAAATAACACTTTGTTTTTATGAATATGAACTTTGACGGTAATAGCAAAGGAAGCACTAGTAAATAGTATATTATTATGCATTAATATTATTTCCATAGCGTTTCTAAACTACCGAAACGATTTGACAAATGGCGTCTCTATTGTTGATTTGTATAGTTACGTGCGTATCGTAATCATAGGCAGACAGTATCATTATCATTCATATTTAGCTAAACATCACGCAAGAATAACGTGTATTATCAAGATTACAAATATAACCTTTACAAATTTTTACTTTATTTTTTATTTTTTTACTTTACAAACCTTTAAAAATTTAAGTCTTGAATTATAAAAATCATTAGGAATTAGACAGCTGAAATGTTTTGTACACATTTGTTCTGTATACAAAATATTAAAAAAATCTGATATCTATCTTTTCGGATTTTTGTACATCAATGTACATGACATTTGCCTATCTATTTTCCTGAATGCGTGTTTATAGCGTTAGCAAGAAATATAAATTTCAAGTATCTCCCTGGGGGTTTTGATGAAAAATTTTCTCCTTTACTTTTATTTACCTACATCCAATAATAATAACTTTCTATGTCATTCCCAAACTATCAGTAATAATTTTCAGTAACCTAATATCTGGTAGATGAACTGCCCTTATTATCGATTACAGGCTTTATTCCTGTATTCTTCACATAACTTATTTGAAAAGGATAAAATATATTGCCTTTCCATAAGTAAAACCGACCAAAATCTGGACAAATCCCAACCAGTCTATTCAATTCCCCAATGATGACTGTATACGGTGTTCTCTGACGTTCGGGAGTCGCTATTATTTCAGGGAACGTCTCGCTACTTCGACGTCCGCTATCGGAATGGTTTATAGCCAATGTCGTCAGTACGTGCTGGGGGTGGTAAATTGCGATCCGTTTAGCAAATCTCATATTCTGAATTCCGGACATCTTTTAGGTTAGGTCGAATTCTCTTTATAAACTTACGCCCCAAAGTTTTAATATCCGAAAATCACTCTTTTATAACATACCATATACTAGGAAAGTGCTTTAATTGTTATTATAAAAATACTACTTTTCCTATTCCCAAAACGACAAACTAGATTAAGTTAAGATCGTCCCTACCAAACTAAACGAATCTTCTTTCGCTCTTTGAAATAGCGTCTCGAGAGATATACTCTCGTTTTTGGGAAACGGATTTGTGT
Organism: Spodoptera picta; assembly: GCA_038387885.1. Taxonomy (NCBI): domain Eukaryota; kingdom Metazoa; phylum Arthropoda; class Insecta; order Lepidoptera; family Noctuidae; genus Spodoptera; species Spodoptera picta. The sequence goes on along the minus strand of JAZHFQ010000100.1, from coordinate 769,444 downwards.
TTTTGGTAATAAACTCGAATAGAAATGCATGCAACCATCACCGAAAAGAATAAGGGTAACTGTCCACGTTATGTCATTTGACGAATACGTGCATTAAAAAAAATATTTATACGATGCGATGCGATGGAAAAGATACACCAAATAGAAATCCGTGTACTAAATTTAAATCACTACAAAAACTTAACAAAGTATACCTAAATTAATTTAGCGTCACGTCTTTTAAGTTGAAAGGAAGATGACGACTGAGTAAACTGTGCTATCATAGGGCGGCTCAAGAATATAGCACTTGGAATAGCGCGGGGGCGGGCGAGCGACGCCGCGGTGTTTTCTAGTGTGAACACGGAGCCAGAGGCGACCGCCGGCAGACGTCAGTGCCACACCGAGCGACATACAGACCGATCGCCTCGCGCTGCCCCGCGAACGCAAATCGACGTCTTCCGCGAAATTATTACATGTTCACTTTCTTTTCAAACCAATACTTACGCCATATAAACTGGTAATTTCCTCTACAACAGTAATCAATTAACAGATATATATTCTCTTTTATATTTATAAAATTCATCCTAATCAAAAAGTTTATCGACCCTCGTTGCAGCCATAACAACCCTTATTCACATCGCTCAGCCAATCGCTCCCTCTAATTATTAACTCCCCTAAAGTTTGTTGAAAAATCCGGTCGCTCTCGATTCTGCTCTTTTATAGCTTTAATATTTTTATTACTTTACTCTTTGGGTAGCGTGTCTAGTGTTGCCACAATTCATAGCATACAATTTCTCGTAGTAATAGTTTCGACACAGTCGTCTCTCATTTCCTACTTACGTATTTCCTTGATTGATTAATTGAAGTTTAAGTATAGGGTACAATTAATTTTTTCCTCTATTTCACTATCCGGAAAACTCGAAGATCATCGAGGCTGTCGGTCGTAATCCTAAGTTGGCAAACAGTTTTGCGTCACCGTTATCTGTATTCAGGTCAATTAAGGCGCGCTGAACCATGACACTGCGTTGACATTGACGCGTTTTAGTTTTTACTGTGTGGTGAATGTGAAACTGGTGCATTTTTGGTGGACTGTGAGCGGTGTGGATTGTGGTGCATGATCGCGTGAGGGTCCCGCTCGCCCGCAGCGGATGTGCACGCCGCTGCCGCCCTGGTGGTTCGTACCGGCTGGAATGCCAGCTGCTCTTGACCTAACTAGGTAAAATTTACATCATTATCGTATTAAGAATAAGAATAATTTATGTGTATGTACTCCACTTACAATGTTTTTTTTTTTAATTGCTATAATAAAGTAAAATTATGCTAGACTATTAACTAGATAATAATAATACATTATTTTGCTTAAAACTATAGACAGAAAAATAATAGGACTAATACTAATATTTGTCGCGATTTGCTTGAACTAGGTTTATGCAACCTGTATTATCTTATCAAAGCTACTTATTATTCAACAACTCCAACATAAATAATATGTAAACTTAATAATATTTATCAGTCCGTGATGCAAAAACGAGGTCCACGAATAAAAATAAACCATCCTCGATAATTAGTTCCGCGTGTTTACGTCAAATGCTTAATTACAATTCTAAATCAAACAATATTTGAATTTTCCTTATAAAACTACTTAATTGTATAAATATTAAGTTATTCTATATAGTCGTAAGTACTTATCTTTGTAAGGTCATAGCTGTAGTCATGTTTGTTTTTGCTAAAACAGAATCAATATTTGTTTGGTAGAACACAGTTCTACCATTTTATAGCACTACAAAATGTTTTTGTAATCCGTAGGGACAAGCCGAGGTACCAATAATATGTGCCGTTTACTTTTGTTGGTGTACAATTCTAGACTAATTCATATAGAAAAATTAATAGACCCTTTAATACATTGGATCACCCCTCACCACTCTCACTAAAACTGAGAACTGAAACTTTATGCGCAGATACACAGCACCAAACAAACGAGGTAAGCAGGCAGTGAAAAAACTATGGGAGATATTGATTAACATTACAATCATTACGTTCGTAAATGTCGACAGCTGAACTGTAGAGGTTCCCCTTGTAGGGTGTACAATGCATAGGGATCCATTGACTACGCTTAAAATAATTATGCATGTCTATGTACTTTCATTGTTGATCTACGTCATGAAATAATATAATTTATTGTTCTTTCAACTTTTATATTTTATAAGTACATAAAACAATGCATTTATAAACAGTATTTCTTACTAATAATAAATTTATCATTGATGCCGCAACGTCGAAGGCATTCAGACGAAACGAGTGTTGATAATTGCATCGGCATATCATTAACAAACATTTGTGTTTAACGATCAATATAATAACATTAACAAATGATGTCATGAACAGCAAAGCTAGAACAACAATAAAACATAACTCACTATGGAACAGCTGTTAAAGGCTATCTGTTTTGTGATTAAATCCAACATGGATCATATAACTAGTTAGACAAGAGCACACAACCATCACATCCCTCATCAACCATTGTATGATTTACAAAAATTAAATTTTAAACTTTGTAATCGAAATATTAGAAACAATAAACTATATGACGATTGTGTTTAAGTGGACTCGATTCTGAAAAACATTTAAATTATTTCCGAATGGACCACGATAACAAAATTTCATGAATTTCCGTTACACGTAATACGTTATTTACATATCTATAATTTTATTTTTACGGTCTCGCATTTTCGTAGCTATAGTAATTTACTATTCGTCGACACACCCGAATTTATAGTTTTAGAACAGTCCCAGTTCTCAGAAACTTCCTACTAAATATGTATACCTAATTACACAAACACGATTACAATTGCTTAATAGACAATATTCCTATGAATAGGTATACTAAATATCACAATGAAACTTAAGAATAAATAAAGACAGTGAATGTTACAAATAATTCCTTTATGAAAAGTCTGGCGAGCGACAAATGCTTAATGCCAACGAAACTATCCCATGAATATAATGAAGTTCTTGGTTATTCATATGTTCACAAACTTGCAGTGAATTCTAGTAGCCACGTAACGTTTATGGAACGTTTATATTCAGCCGAGCGTACCACCCGCGTCGTTTGACGCTCACGGCCTCACGACGAAATCGGAGACACCCATGTTGGTGGCAAAATGTTATGATACTGTGGACAGCGAAGCGTAGTTCACATGTCATTTTATACAGTTTTATTATACACGGCCATGCCTCGGTAAATGTAATGCTATATACTTACACTTTGAAGATAAATACATGTGGCGTTAACCTCGGTAGCAACGCTGCACAATAGCAATCTATCTCTTCTGCCCCAAGAGTTGTCGCGTCTCGAGCGAACTCGGCGTTCGCAATCTCGCGAAAATATGGCATTTACTTGACAACCGAGTCTCAACTATTGATAGATCTTGCTGTCAGAGTGACTTTATTGCTTGTCCTTACTATTTCTAACGTATCTTGGTGTATTGTTGTGTCCTGTCTACATCGTCCCAAACTAATAGGTACTTTGCTTTGGATCCTCAAGATAAATTTTCACATTGGTAAAGTATTAGAGATTGTTCAAGTGACAAATACCTTATCACTTGTACATTTAAGGTACCTAATTAAATAAGTTTCTGTTATGATTTGAGACAATTCAGCTTTTCAGACAATTTAGAATACAATATGCATTTAAGATCGCAATTACTTGTTACAAAAATACGTATTTCTAACATAAGCTTCTGTGGTAAAATGTTTTTTTACATAATACTTACTAGAAATAGAGGTATAAACATAAAAAGGAAATGGAATACAAAATAAAACTGCCTGCTAAAAACCAGCTTTTCGGTGTAATTTCTGAAATATGATGTGGAAAGCCTTGTCGTATTTCATCGGAGAAAACAAAAATAATATAATTTATGCTAAACAGTTTTAATGTACAGGTTTACAATCGATAAATGTATATAGGTCTATCAGGTTTAGCTGATCTTTAGTAATTTGCCGTGGAACAGTTCGTAAAGACTGAGTATCACGCAACTTCAGCCGTACTCCACCAACAAACTCGCTGTAGTGAAATAATCTACTTTTTGACTGGGTAATCGCTTGGAAAATTTAATATTACGTAAGTAATCTTGATGCCTTTATACCAAGCTTTTGCCTTTAAACATAAAAGTGCGTGCACGAAACCGGGCTATTTATTAATAACTTAGAGGTAATGTGTACTAAGTCTCGTACTCTGGTGAACTTTTTGTTTTTATATAGATATGTCATTCCTATACGTGTTCAATTAGCCTCAATCGCCGTTGTAGTCAATGAACTGGTTTCAGTGTTCGTATGTGCGTGGTTTGAGTAAAACTACATTCACAAACAGCAGAGGTGGACGAAAGGAGCATGCGTCCGCACTTGTCCCGTTTCCACGAACCGCCGACAATTTATCCGAGTTCAGTGTACCGGTGTGGGCTTGTAAACATGTGTGGCGAGTGCCAGCAACCCATTCGAACGGCCTCTGTATGAACGCTGTCTAACAATCACTTGTTTTTGAAACCATACCGGTGACGAGTTTTCATTGACAAATTGGTGAAAAATATTTTTAGTGTTCTATGTGGAACATGACGCGATACACCTGTTTCAATAATAATTAAGTATGTTGCTAAACTTCCGCTGTTATTATAACGTATATTTATACCTACATACTCTTCAAGAACTGTTTTAAATATCAATTCATAATTATACCGAAAAAAATGGCAAAGCACTAAAATAACAAACCTACTTATATGACAAACAGCCCGTAAATCTCCTTTGCCGTACGAGCGATGCCGTGTCATACAGACCATCAAAATAAACGGTCATGGGGAAAACTGTGAAATCACAATGGTCGGTGGGCAGATTGCTGGTGAAAATGTCATGTGCTGTCTCAACAAGTGAAAGCCTCTAACGTGAATTAACATGATTTTAATGAAAGTGGTGATTTATACTTTTAAACAAAAAAAAAAAACAATCTAAGACATTCTGAGCCGATTCTCTTGCTACACGAGCTGTTTAACTAGACTCAGTATTTTTGGTCATCAAATTGAACACTAGGTTAATAATACTGCAATGCTTAGTATTGAGTACTTTGTGAACTGAATAACATAACGCTGACTTTGTCTATGGGTCAATGTACTTCAATTAGTTGCTGACCAGCTATATGAAATAGTCACTTTAGGTGTGATAAGAGATTTCAGACTTGATAAGAACCATATTACGATGTCGATTAAAAACTTAAAACGATGGTTCAAAACATTGTGCTAAATCTGTATTAGGTACTTGTAGTATCCTTATTGTGATATTACTAAATGTATATCTGATAATGCTAGTTGACAATTTCGAAATGTATTTTATTTTCTTGCACCGGAAAGCAGAATTACACTTACTATTGTTAATTAAAAAAAATGATGACAGTTGCTCATTCTTGTTACCAGAGGCCTTAGTACGAGTTTGATTTACGTTTAAAGTATTCGAAACGAGTACGCGTTCGGCACTCTGATTGGCCGGCGCCAATGAAGCAACCAATCACAGCGCCGAACGCTTACTCGTTACGATTACTTTAAACGTAAAACAAACCCGTACTAAGACCTCTGTACCTACGCGCGACTCGTCTGAACGTGATGAAATGTAATTAGCAAAAATTAAATGAAATATTGTCACGGACATAACGATACTACACGTAATAAGGATATGGTTGCTGTTTAATTATCGATACCAACGTAATTACACAGTTAAGATTATCAAGATTATTGCTATAAGTAGATATACGATATCACAAGGAAAATGTTATCATTTGCTATAGTTTTTCCTAGTGTAAAAAAGTTCATAAAAATTGAAATCGCGTAATTTATGATATAAAATAAAAAAAATTGCTTAACTCGAGTCATACAAATTAAATCGAGTTAGGAGGTTATACCGATAACTTGCCTCTTGTATATTATTTCGTATCATTCGAGAAAATTGACGTCAATATGCACGTTTTAATCGCACTCTTATCAGTCGCCTATATTAATTTACCATGCACGCGAATAACTAATAGATGTTAAATCACAATGCAGTGCACCTAGAGGGAATGTACTACTTAAAAAACTTGTAAAAACTCAAGGTACTTAGGGTCACCGAGTGTTGAAGGCTCGAAGCCAAGCGTAAGCGTCATCATGGAACCACTTAATTCGTAAAGTTGGTAGGCGGCAGTTCGTTAGGCATTTCCGCGTTCGTCAGCCTTCTGGCGGTGCGGCACACGCCAGCAAGGCCGTGTGAACCTCTTTGTCTATTTTTCGACGTGAGTCTCAAAAGTAATTTGCGGTTATTCACATATGTATCACGTCGTCTTGCAAGCACGCAAACTGGTCTTTGACTTAGTCTGAGAATTTACAAGCTATTTACCTTAATATGTTATAAAACTTCAATAACTAGTTTGTATTTTGTAAATATTTTTATAGTTCCTGATTTTGATTGCTATTTGCGTCATGCTGATTTTTCCCTTAAGCGTTGTTCCCATAGAAAACCACTGGGCAGAACCTCAGCACGACTAATTCTTAGAAATTTCCGATTAGTTAATCTATTGAACGAAGCATAGAATCAAGCATATTGTTCAACACAAGTAGTAAACCTGACTATTCTCAGAAAAGCTGACCAGAGGTGTACTATAGTTCTAACAGGTCACATTCCAAATTCTTGAAAACACCAGTTTCTTTTATTAAAAGTATCTATCTATATTTACAAATCAAAAGCTGAAACCAGTTTTTCCTTTCTGATTTAAACTTGATACTGTTCATTAATGTTACATATCAAAATCATTCTAAAAATAGAAGTATCACATGAACGTTTTTAACGCAGAATTTGATTACCAAAAGTCAGTTCTCATATCCACTCGATTTTTACGTCCATTTCGATGTCACAGTTAATCTCAATTCAAATTAGTTTTTGTAACGCAATGTAAAGCCGGCTTTAAACTTATAGACCATCGTCAGTGTTCTCTCTTCCGTAAACTGTCTGTCTTTGTTGTTGCAGCATCAGTTTTCTCAACTGTATACAAGTAAGCATTCAGTCGGACAACACGTTCTAAACAGACATTGCGCAACGTCCACCGACGATGCATTTGTTCTCGCCCAGCTCAGTTCAATGGTGTTGCACTAACTTACATTTGTTCCAATATCCATTGCTGCAAACAAAAGGAAAATTTATTTGATTAACCTCTCTCATCAACGATTATTATTCGTTGATGAGAGAGGACATGGACGTACTTGTTACGTCGATAAAGTTGGAAATAAGATCATTTTTCATAGTAACACATACTTTACATGTAGACCAAAGAGAACAGCCCACCGCACTTGACTGACGAAAATTACTGGAGTATTTTGAATACTTTACTAACTTGTTGCTTTTGGTTGTTCACTAATATGTTTAACAAATGATCGAATCGAATTTGTAATGTGTTTATGATTAATTCGATCGTTATGTTTATCTCAAGGAAGTTGTTGTTAACTCATATTATGCAATTGTAATGTTGGAACTACCTAATCAACTATCATAAATTATACTTCGATTTGGTTTTATTATTATGTACACAGTCATGCTTAATAATTGCTATATTTGTTGTACTTACAACTTAGATTTTCTTCTGAAATGATTGTTTCAGTTATTTCCCCATAACCCATAACACCCGTGAATGCAGTAGTTGTAGGTTAACCGGACGCGTCGCGCCCCCTCGTGCGTTGAACTGCTGGTTATATTTAACTGCTACAACACGTGTGCACCGGCAACATGACACACGGTGCTCTCCAACTAAGACACTGTTTTAACTCACTTAAATATTCATATTTCGCATATCTTATACGCCCCAAGTCTTTCTCATCTCTAGCTTACATACGACATCGTATACATAGACGACTTGAACGTTCAACTTCAAGAAACCATTCACTAGCTCTCATACTTTGTAAACTGCAAAGAACTTTAAAGAACCCTCTTAAATTATGGTACAGGAAACGATGCTTTTAAAATTTACATTCTTTGGTAGGTTTTAGCCTCCATTCAGTCGTCGAAAGTGCATTGTGGGCCCGCTTTAAAAGTTTGCCTTTCATTGAGGAATGAAGTCGCTGTATGAAGGTGAAGGCATTTGCTAGTACTGGGGATTGTCAATGGAGTTCAATCAACTCGTGCACCGCCCACCCAGCCCGTCATTGTGACGTGCTCTGTTCCAGACTATTGTCATTTCCTAAGTGATGGTAGATTCTGGAAACTTTTGAAACGATGTTGGCTTTCTTCACTTATAATTTCTTTAGTATTGTGAACAAACCTGTATTCTTGTTTTCATGTCGATCTACATGTGGATTTTAAAGAAATATAAATATGAGACTTTATTACAGTAAAAGTTTGTACAACCTGGGACTACAACCTTTAAAAGTCTCTATTACTTTCCGCAACAAATTAATCCAGTTAATAAGACACCTTAAGTTACATAGGTATGCATTTAGTCCATAAATACAACAAAAAGCTTGCCCAGCTAAGTTACCAAGTCCAAACATGCAAAGTACTTTAAACTAAAGTGAATTGCATAAGTAACATTACATACATACATACATACAAGGTGTGGATACACGAAGTGAGTGGGTAAAGTAGGACTATCGATTTAGTCAATACAGTCTTCCAATAACTATGCACCTCTAAACTGCCTACACTACACTCATCATTTAATAGCAGAACCTCAACATACACTTTAAGGTATGATCAAAATGGGAACCTCCTCATCAACAACCAACACGATGTTCGAAACTTTTCGTGTAAATAAGTTAGCAAGCAAAATTGTTAACTTTCTGTAGTACTGGGCAGTGAGCATGTAATTGTTTTCGTTGCTGCTGTTAAATTTCGAGTTGAATTACCATTAAAACCATTCGCCTGCATCGCAAAAAAATAAGCACACGAATTTAGAGAAGAGGCCGCGTGGTGCGAACTCGTCGCAGCCGAGGCGTATTGATCGGTGTGCGCGCGCAGCGTCTGCCCAAGTGTACACAGACGGTCGGTGAAGCGTTTCGTCGTCGTTCTACGACAGCTTCACTCACACTCAGCTCTTATGTCCTCCAGAGTGTCATAGCTTTCCATCTATAATATTTTCCAATATTTCATAGTTCCTATCAAAACATAATTTCAACCAATTACAGAAGCACCTGTCGTTCAAAATAATAAGTATCCATCTATGTTCACAATTTCCATAATTACTGGTAATTGACACCAGAAGCAACCCATTGAAATAAACATGAACCATATCCTGTGTAGTACGCACCGCTAAATATAAGTAGTTTGTGGCGTGTAATGGAGGCGATCAGCTGTGTGGATCGTTGCCGCACTCCCCCCGCTCGCAATCCCCGCCGCTAATCTGACATCCTCCCGCGTGATAAATAGTCCTGTTGTATCTTCACACTCACCACAAGGACACAGAACTCTATCGACTAGAAAGACACTGAACTACATGCACTCAATTGGCACCCCCATAAAATCAATTAGATATAACTGTAGCGAGGCTAATTGTGGTAATACGCAAGGAATTTGAAAGATATCTAAGGAAATTGTACTGGCTTTTATTTGAGAAGGCTTTAATAATTTAATTTCGTTAATGGGGAAGCTGCGTTGATTAAACCCAACGATTAAACCATCTTTAACACGAGGCCAAAGATCAAAACCTTGCCTAACCCGCTGGGACTAAAGATATCGAATTGCCAAAATAGCTTCCTCGACGGTACCTTCTGAAGTCGGTTAAACTAGGGTTTTGAGGGAAACGAAATGCGCAAACTACAAGGTTCTCCTTTGTGACTATTCTCTTAGAAAAAGAATTTGTATGTTCCCAGTGATTAAATAATTATTCAATATAATTATGTATCTAAAGAAAGATAGGTACGTACGTGTTACTAAGTTATTTATATATTCCACCATTTATTTGTTGCTTCCTTTCATTTCCTGGTCACACTGCTTGGTAGATAGTTGTCCATTAAATTTAACACGTTTTATTTTATCATAAATGAAGTAGTCAATATTATCGAGTTATTAATTCGCTGCAGTTAATCGATGTAACGACAACAGCCATATTATGACCCTATCACTTGTAATGAAGAGGACGTATACCTCTAGTGTGCAGGAGAGGCAGCTTGCGCCAACCGCAATCAAACATATTAAAGTTGTATGTAGATACGTACAATCATATCTCGGTAATACGAATGACGCCCATATGTTAGCGTGATGTTAATGGCTACAATGAACACACCGAGGTGGACGTTCGATATCATACGTAATATTTCCAGTGACCCTCAAACGTACACTTGACTGCTAACCTTGCTCCATTCGCTGGCGGCAAACGTTACCGACTATTACTTTACCGCCTCATCTACTCGTTAGTCACTCGCGAGGTCGACGCTGCAGGTTTGGTTCTCCATTCGTAATTCACATACAACTATTAGTGGACGTTTCGCAACATTGACGTAAGCCGAGGAATTATCATAACATCTATCGTGGCATAGCTAAGGCTTATTGGTGCTTGTGCTTAGCGATCTTTATACATATACAAGCCAACGCTGTTGGTGTTTTAACCAACTTAATATTATCGTAAAATTATGAATTCACGATAAATAACCGTCTGTGTCATTTAATTACGAGGCAAAGCGGTTCTAGAACTTGACCTCCTTAACGAAACACGTTTGAATTTTAGCATTATTTATGCAATTATTGCGATGTTATTTCTGTTTTTATGCATGAAGGTTATAACGCGTGAAGTCCTTGGTAGACCAGGGTGAATAACAATAAACTATTACAAAAGTTACTGGTTATGATTAAACATTACGTCTAATGGCTTAACTGCAGTCGTAATCCTTGCAGTTACGTTTGAATTTATTTTAAAGTGACGTGGAATCTAATACGTCTTGGAGTGAACTTATATTGAAGAGGCGTTGGATGTCATCTTCTCTATTCATAGCTACGTTCGGGTAACCGGGGCTCCGGCTCGACGTGCAGGAGAAGGAATAGGGTGGTTTTTAGTCAGTAAGAGTCTGACACTCCCTCCCGCCTCACCTAGGCGGGAGCAGTCATTCGATGATATTCCCCCCTTAAAAAAAAATTGCCGTCCGCGTCGTGTCCGCGCCTACTACACATTTATCGTACGCTGAACATAAAGCTCGTCTGCTGAGAGAACAGAAACCTTATCACATCCTATTTACGATATCAAAACGTACAAAGAGATCAATCAGATTTAATTTTCTTTAAAGGTTTTTATTAAATCCTTTTATGATACTTACTAAGAACTATGGGACGGTAAACCAAACTAATAACAAAACTACAAGTTATATATTACTTATTCATATTGTACAATGTACATGAACCTTGAATACCTACTTCTAAATTAAGATTCAACTAAGATAACTACCTCAATTGTATATTTTAAAGCCTATGTAATGTGTAAATATTTTTTTATCATTGTTTGGATGCTGTTCTAAAAATTTAATAAAGTTTTATATTTTGTTACAGGTAATTTTGAGGTTACTTTTAAGGATGAATATTATTATGTAAGTATGATAATGCTAAAATAAAAGAACAATCTAATATAAACTCGGACGAGTTCATTTGCTCCATTAACATTTATCAAAAAATATGCGCCTACCAGCATTAGAAATATCTTGAAAGAGAAGATATTAAAAAAAATACTTGGCAAATATATTTTCATCCGATAACGTGTGCCATTTTTAAGTCAAAAATTACAACATAATATTATTTTATATGCGCCAAGTTCATCCATAATGATTACGAAACTTTCAAGATAGTGATTCTATTATTCAAACACCGAAGACGGGCCAAGGCTTCCTTCAACATTAACTTTTATAGGTCTCATCTGTATATTCGATAGATAGAAACGTATCTAATGAATGAAATAAATTTGTGAATATATTTCGTTTAAAATGCTACATGACTATCTTTACGAATTTATATCAAATCACGAGTTTGTAATGTAACAAAAGTGCATCGTCAGAGAACGTGACAATAAGTGCAACGTCTTGTATATCATCGGAACGGTGAATAACTGCCTTACTTGCTCCACGCATCACGAAGGCAAAGAAAAACTTGAACGCATAACGGGAAATCTGCACTACATCTGCACTTTCTTGTATGTACATACAAGAAAGTGCAGATGTAGTGCGTAGTAAGATTGACACTATGTATGTACATAAACTTAGGTACATCATGATAGCAATCTAAACGCTCCTACATCTACCGTCGTTTCAGCACCAGAAAAATGCCAGAATAAAATAAAATTATATCCAGTATCTTCCAAAATTTAATAGGCACAATATCAATTTCTTCGAACTCCAAATTGTTATCAACCTAGTTCATAATTCAAGTACCCATTACCTTCACGTTCGTGCTGTCGTAATTGCTCTTGTGATACCTATTACTGATAAAATGTAACAAGTGGCCAATTTTCTTTATATCTCAACTGAAGAACCTCTAAAGTTTCTTTATTGTATAAGATAATATCAGCAACATAATTGCTAAAACGATGAACGACCAATTCTTTAACTGTGTTTAAAATGTCAATATTTCCCTCGTTTTATTGAAAGCTGCTCTGAAGCCTCCAAACCAAAATTCGTATCATTTTAGTTAATATATTGTAGCGTGTACGTTGTGTGTGGAGTACGTAAAGTAATAGCATTCTACACTATCGATACGGCAAACATCTAACGGACTGAGTTGCGTGGGGGAAATGGACCGAGAGCCTGTGCACGCGCACCGGTATAATAGATCGTCACCCGTCCCAGTTGGTTTCGGCGCGTTGCACCGAGCACGTGTATTTACAATATTTTGTGTTGCACTTAATATATTCACAAAAACAATATTAATAGTTATGTGTATATCGTTAAATACCGTTGTTAATCACTTTCTGGTGTGATCACTCTTGGTGTTACCGATAATGGAATCGATACACACAGTACAGTGTTACCTTGTTTCTTCCACAGTATGTTGATCGTTGTGTACAGTTTAAAAACCAATTAGGTCTTATATGTTTTGCATTGCTTCGTGGCAGTATTTGTACGTAAGTAAAACTATGTGTTCTTTTTATAATAAAAGATAGAATTTCCAATGCTTTCTTAGGGCCACCTTATTTATAGCTAAATGTTCGTAACGAGAATAGTATAAAATATTTGAATATAAATAGATGATCCTGAGATAGCAGTGGCACCCACTACTTTCTTTTTAGAAGGGACGCTCCGCATTAGTTACAACAATCTCTCGGAATGTATTCCGTATCAATTGCTGGACCCTCCTAACTTTTATATCCACTTGGCGTATCTTACTTTCCCGGACCGAGTTTAGAAGCTTCATTAAAACTTATTACGTATTAAATTATTCCTTGTAAGATTTATTCAAACGTTATAAGCCTAGTTGTGAGCCTTGAATGTATTTACGTGATTTCAAAAGTTTCACGTTCATTTCATTTTAATGTTTATTGTACCTACGTAGGTAGTTGCGGCTCGCCTGTGGCTTTGCACGCACAGGCTCAATTCGTTTTTGTGACATTGCGGAGGAAGGTTATATCAGGCTCACATTCAGACCTCACAAATGACTGTTGTAAAATATCTAGGGGATTATTGTAGTAGATAAGTACAATAAAGTTCAAGGTAGTAATTAAGATTGACACTATGTTAACTCGGTTTAATAATGAGGTTTTAAATGACTCTTACCAAATATGTACCACTATTGCAATAAAATCATAAAGATCCATAATTTGAATTGCTTACTTCAAGCACATCATAAAATAGCAAAACTTAACGAATAAAACCTTACATTTGTTTGTGGTTGTGAGATAAAACATTCGGACTTTATCACGTCATTCCAATAACACACATAATTGTATACTACATAACCAGGACATAAGTGAACGTCAATAAATTAATTAGTAGTGCTGTGTACAAAAGATTAAATGTAGATGTTTGTTTACCTTTTCACTCGAGCTCTTATGTTATAACGGTATATCAGTAGTACCCCGTTATCAATGAGCCGATGTCGTTTATAGTACTAATAACAAACGGTACAGCCAAGACATACGCACGAGCTGACCATTTCGCTTATCTCGTATCAGCGCGGATGTTATACGTCGGGTGACCGTACGACCCCAACCATCGCCTGCCCGTTGTGACGTTATTTCTAATATTATCGAACTGTCCAATTCAATTGGAAGACCTGTTCTTATTCAAACTGTTTTTATACTTCAATTTAGCATATTTTTATTAACACATCGGCAATGAAATTCTTGTTTAGCACACGTTTTGAAAGTTGTCATTTAAATCTGACTGGCTTACCTAAATATCAATCAAACCTTATGAAATCAAAGAAGTATTCTAGGTATCCTAGTACCTTCGTCTATTTTCTGTTAGGTAAACCGAAATAGCGTACGACGACGTACAATGATTATCATGGGCCAAAATTTGCGTTCCAATACGAATGCTGTGTCGCGACCTAAACGTTGGTAACCGAAAGTGGAAAGCCTTGGTATTATCAAGTATGGAGGTAAGAGTACATGCTTATTGAACGACGCTGCGCTAACCACACGTTCTCTGCGAATTAAGCAAATATTTGTGTCAACAATAATTGTTCAAGTACCTATAGGTTGGCTAATTAAGACGTACTCATCGCTTAATAAACAGGAAATACGTGTGATTATACCTCTAAAGATAAAATCTACAAAATAATGAGATTTTCTTACAAAACAGATTGTCGTGTCGATAATGTTTGATTAGATTCTGTGGTTTCTTTGCAGTTTGCATCACAATGACAGCATCTATCGTGACATTGAAACATGTAGATATTTTCAATGTGGTATTATTTTTCTTTTAAATAAGACTTGATTTTATCTTTTAAAGAAGCTACCTTCTGCCTCACCTTGTGATGTCGAATGAACAAGGTTTTATGCATATTAAACATTACCTAAAACCGTGTATTCTCTGTGGCTAGTAGCGAGCAAAGCATACAGTATCGAGTAATGAGGCCACGTACGCCGTGACAAGAAACAAATATAGGGGGTGTGCTCACGGTACCAGAGAGATTTTGCACCACCTACGTGTATTATTCGACTGCTCCGTTCTCCCAAAGCGACGTTCTCTAGTAAACAAAGAGAAATGTTAGCTTGTGTTTTATTCGCGTCTACAAATCACCATTTGTGATAAAATAGCCGATGTTTTGTCAAATCTAACCTATTGCTATGTCACCCACGTATATTTCCCTGCGTTTACCTAACTGTTGGTAGTTGTATCTTTCGTACATGTTGTGAAATTCGCGATGGTTAGTTAAATAAGATTGTTTAAATCTAAACACGATTCCACGCACATATTTTTACGTAAATTATTGTCATTTTTAATACAGCTGTAAATTGTGAAATTTTGTTCCTTTCACCCAATCTTTAGTTAAAAGCACACTGATTTAATGATTATCTATATCATTAAAGTATCAGTATTTATTACAAGGCTTTGCTGATATTCGATCTCGGTATCAAGGCAACAATACGACGTAACTGCAGACAGATAATAAATTATGCATGGCGCACAAAGAGTGCTTGTGTATGGAATCCCAAGCTACCATGCCTTGGATTAGCGTCAATCTGTTCCTCAACTTGAATCATTATGCAGTTAATTTTGCACGTCGTTAGCAGCAAGTTTTAATGTTTATACGGGATCCACGTTCGGAACTTAGAAACTATCTCTCATCGACCCCCTCTGCACCAACGTACCTAACCGTGCCATTACAACTCCAAGTTTTAGTAAACGGCTTTGCGTCTGTAACTTTAATCGATATCAAGCCAAACATTCAACAACTATTTGGTGTATTTATGACTATGCTTATACTTTAATGTTAGCGTTTTACAAATACAATAAAATCGGAATAAGAGAGATTCAAAAGTTATAAATATAGGTATGCAACCCCTTCGTTTAATAATTTATTGATTTAACAAATCACGTGTCTGTCACTTGGGAGCGTATCAAATAGCTTCGAATGATGATAAAAATCTAGAATCAATATAGATACACGTTCATCGTCCAAACAAAAGTAGCTTCGTTAGAACACGGCTTTGGTAAATCCTCTATCGACAGATGTGAAATTCGTTTATAACCTCAGTAGAAATACTGGGTCTATTGTTACTCAACTTGACAGTACCAAACAAGCCCCGAATAACAGCACGACGCGACACGACTGGGTACTTTAGTGTATTTTATCGATCCATACTCATTCGTCTTTAACCATCGGTTTTTTTTATCCAAAAATATTATTAAGTTATATTACTATGACAATTTTCAAAGTTTTTGAAAAATAAAATTTTAAAGTGATAATACAACAGTAATAATAATAAAAATATAATTATTGTTTACGTTTATTGAGCGTGTGTAAACGACGATTAATATATTTGTACAAACATTCACATTCACATATAACAACTAATGCTTAAGTGAGGACACGAGCGTGCGAATTTTGTCAACAAAGTAAGTTTTTTGCGTTTTCGCGACGACCTTTACTGCGTAAGACAAATCTCTTCCTCTTCCTAGTTGTGGTGTTCGAGGCACAATGTCGCCCAACTTCCGGCGATCGGCCATTAGTTCGTCTTCGTCTAACAAAAACTTCACAACTGAAGTAAGCAAAACTACGCATTTACATTTAAGAAAAGGAAACCACGAAACATAATGGAACTACATTAACTTGTCAACTACAATGTGAAATATTTTATCAATGACTACAACACCATTAATACTAATGAACATAAAATTAGTAAGAGTTGTAACCTGTGTTCTAAATTATGATAAAGCACATTTATCGGAAATGTTTTTGGTTTATGTCGATATTAATAAAACTATTTAATCACGTTTTAGTTTTATACCTGTGACCCTGTGTAAATCGTAGTGAACTAGTGACAGATCTGTGTAAGAAATAATATCGTAACAAAACTAAATTGCACAAAATTGAAACTACGTGGAAAAACTGACAACAAAAAGTTGGTAAGGAAAGTGAAATATTCAAAGATAAATAAAGGAATCGTCTTGCTTTTGACTAAGCCGTGGGTATAAATCCTGATTGTTGCCTGAAATCATGTTTTACATAAAACACAGCCTTCAATAGATGTAAGAAAACCAGTAATTACATGATTCTTTTTAGTAATACCTACTACATAGTATGTATGTATGTAGTACATACTTCAGTTTTTGCAGCTACAATAGTATAATAATCTCACAATCTTTCACAAATTCTAAAATTGCATGCAACGTAAGTTATGTTAATTTAATTTGTGTTTGTTTAACTACTTTAAAACTTTAAACCTTAACAAAAGCACCAAAACTCATAGTAAGTACGATATTTCAATAACAATGAAACATGCAGTTTTAGCAGAAGTCGGAGGATTTATTGCAAGCGTGGATGCATATAAATAGCAAAAGAGAGGCGGAACCGAAAATTTATAATATCTTTTTTATCTAGCAGGAATTCTGAAACGGTAGCGGGCTTTCATTTCGCTGAAAAGCGCAATTTTCTCCATTCACTATGGCCGCCTAGTGAAATCGTTATCGTCTGTTCGTTGCGGCGGCGCCCATTTCCTAATGGCGGCTTCGCGTGCATTTAGCTTTTTTATTACGTACCTAACCTGCTATGTACGTGGTGCATACCATGAACCTTTATGTTCCTAACATACGGACCTGACGTAAACGTCTGCTACTTCTGCTAGCTAAATCTTTTTTTCTATTTTTAAGTTGCTATCTAACATATTTGCAATGAACTTCCAAATGTTCAAATGTAGTGCCGTAAATTAAATCCATAACTATCACATTATTGTTTTGGTCGCATTGAGCGTGTTTTCGATATCCATAAATATTCAAAGCCACGATAGACTATCGATTCAGATTTTATGATATTCGTTGTTGGTAATATTGGGCAGTCGACGTTTTCGCAATGGTCTACTGACTGGGGCAGCATCTAATATGTCTGTTTTGAATGCGTTATGATTATAACTTCCGATCTCGTATCCAATGCGGCTATTCGGAAATTATTGTGCCTTAATACTTATTATTTATACATATATTACAAACTTTTATTCTAGATTTGATTCATTGATTCAGCAATACATTTACATGAAAGTCTTCATTTATCAAAACCAAAAGGTTAACATTATAAAAACTGAGTATTGTACGAAATTTTTGTAGATTCGTTGTCGAAACTGAGAGGAGGCGCGTAGCTTCCTCTCAGTTTCTAACTTTTGTACAATAAACTAAATTACGCTCAGAACAACGGGAGCGAGGCAACAATGATATTTCGGTAGTGATGAAAAAACAAGAGGGTAGTTTCAGGATTCCGGTGGGAATTCACATCCCGTTTTGTAGCCGAGCCGCGGAAACAACCCAAGCACCAGAGAAACACTCTGAAATTCACGGCACTTTACATTATATGCTATTTATCTTGTCATAGTATCTACCTAAACAAAAGGTCATTAATTTGGTGTTGTATATTCTCTTGTCACCGTTTCATTTAGTAAGGAGCTTAGTCTGATAATATACACCTTTCACAATAATTTTATAAATATTAGATGTATTGTCGGTTGGGCGCCTGATCAGCAGAACTGCAGATAGTTCGTTCCGTGGGTGTGGAAGAGTAGATAGGTATTATTAGGTGTCGTCAGTAATATTATGGAAAAATACTTACTTTTTACTTAAATTACCTATGTGCACTCCTGTCTGTCTACCGGGAGAAGTAACCAACCTTGAGTTATGAAATTTGTCTATTTCTAGTTGAATATAGGTATACTCAATTGTGACGACAACAGCTAAAGATATTATCGTCACCTTCGCATAAACAATCCATTATTGTATCTATTGTAGTTTCATGAATGACCCATTTCGTCATTTCCTGCTGTGTCATCAGAGTACTTACTTCTTAGATACTCCTATGATGTTTATCTTATAGATGTATAACTTTTAGAAAACTTGCTACATAATATATTCGTTCTAATCCGCAATACTATAAGTACCTAGCCTAGATTATAGATCGCGCTTATTTCCGTTGCTATCTATTACGGCTCTTCCCGTATACTGTCCCTTGAATCCAACGGCTACCGGGCTGCCTGCGAATCTGATTATGTTGTCGGTCTACCTAGCGGGAAAGATATGCCTCATGTTAGCTTAAAATGTCGTGGCATGAACCAAGACAAATAAATCAGTTTTCATTAACTAAAATACCACATCTATTACAAACAATATTACCTATTACGTTCAATGTATAAACGAGAATACGAAACAACAGCAAACCTATTTCACTCTGAAATACTTGACACATGTGTTTTTGTAAGTAACATTCACTTCATAAATCCGACGAAAATTCTGGTATTTCTAATTAGAAAATTAGTTAATTTCGTGCAAAAATACACTGTCATTGATGCGCCGATTGTTAGAATCAGCCCTTACTTAATCTAAGTAGCTATTATAGTGTCATGGGACAAGATGAATAACCGACCGACAGACAGGTGAAGGAACTTTGTGACGTCACAACCCATCGCAGGTGTGCCCTTCTGTATCAAAACATGAGCAGGTAACACTCGTCGACGACTCGTATTACTCTCTGCAAAGTACAAAACCTTTTCCAACTTTCATAATTCATGATCGTCTTTTGGTTGTATTTAAAAAAACATTATTATAATGTCCCTAATGGGATCCAGCTTTTCTTTGCTGGTACTAATGCGAGTTGTGAACAGTTCTTTTGTCCAGACAAAGGGAAAAGCTATTTGCATATTCTCGTCTGTTTAAAACTCCAGCCTTACACGCTTAACGGTACAATCAAGTTTGTTAATTAAAGTAAAAGTGTTGTTTCTGTAAGGGGACATTAGCTATTTTGTATTTGTCTAAAACTGTTATTCATTAGTAACATTCAAACACAGTGGATCTCCCGACATGTCCGATAAAAGGGTAATCGAAAAACCTACATATCATTCGGTTAATTGTTGTTGCACGAGTGCTGGTGAAAGTTCGACGAGACTACAAAAATGACTCATATTTGAACGAACAATAATTCACATGTAAATTAGGACGAAACCATAATTTCAACTTAACACTTGGTTTCTCTTCTAAATAAATGAACGATCGTCAGAAAGGTTTTCAACTGAACACGTGACACGTGTACTGTCACTATTATATTTTTAAATAGGTTGTAGCACGTTACTTTTCTCTTGTACCGTGGTTATTTTAAAAATATCCCTTATTCATTTGATCAAATCCGAACCCACAAAATAAGTTACAAGATCACACATAATAAATGCCGCGACAAGTTTAGTTTCAGCTACTGCTAGGTGTAAATTATCGTTAATTGCACTGGCAGTGCATTTCAGACGTCATATAAAAGTAACAGCTGTTTTTTTATGGAATTAATCTATATCTTATGTATGTAAATTAATTACTGTTCCTTAGTCTCGCTAAAACTCGAGAACGTGTGGAGCGATTTGCTAATTTTGGTCTCGAATTATTATTTGTAGACGTCCAGGAAAGGTTTAAACGATACGGTCAGTAAGTGTGATAAAAATACTACGAATTTAAAAAATCCATACGTAGTCAGGTCAGCTAGTTACATAATGTTACTTATTTCCACACAACACAAGTTAACCTCTCGAGTGTCGGTATATGAGACACAATAGAAAATACATTGTGAGATATACGTACCGGGTTAAATTAAATAAACTGTACTGTCGTAATTTTTGGAGTCATTCTGTAATAAATGGTCGTATTTTTTCTTTCCGGACTATTTTATTTAAGTACTTTATGAATTACAAGTATGTAAAGATTGGACCTTTTGTAATGCAATATATATAGCGGTTTCTTCGACATTATTTTGAAAGGAACTGAGTCCTGGTGGCAACAGGGTCCCCAGCTTAGGAGAGTGGTTAACCCCCTTCTGCGGCCTATAGGTACCTATACCTGCGCATACGCCGCGATGCGCACCTCCGCTTCACCGCGCCGCGGAAACGGCAGGTAGCTCGCGGCAATCGAACGTGGTTCAGTGCGCGCGTTCTCTCGCCGCCGCTGGTAGTGTTCGAGGTGCGCGGACGCTTGCGTGCTGTTCGCAACTATGGTTTCTACATGTTGTTAGTGAAGTGATTTAAAAAGTGAACTTGTGAATAAACGAAATGTCCTGTGACAGGAGAACAAGAGCCGCGCGTTTCCTCGAGCTGCGGTGAGTTCGCAATGTCGTACTACGCTTCCAGTCACGACCGATCCACCGATCCTTTGTTGAAGTTGAATCCTCCGAGTGACGTGTGTCCGTCTCTTTTCAACGCGTTCTACCTGTCGAGTCGGATGGTTTTTATAAGTGTTTGTGTTTTATCTCAGGTGTTTTTCTTCCTATAAGAACGGCATAACATTAACAAAGCCAAGTTCAGTGTTGTAACGTTTAAAACGAAATCGTTGCTGAAATGTATGAAATTGGTGCCATTGGGATTTTTTTCCATTATATTTTTGCTATAAAACATAGTAACGTCGAAATTTCAAGTACAAAGTCATTAGTGTTGGGATGTGACCTTGACTACTACGCTGCGAAACCAGTGACCCGACGACGATGTTTCAGAAATTGGCGGTCACGATTTTCTTCCGTAACCAAGACTCCTATGTTTTGACAGGTTTCTTATCAGCTAACATTAATAAAAAAAGGTAAACGTTCTACGTTACATGATTATATGTTGCTTAAGCGTATTCTATCTATGTGAAAGTTGTTAAGAAACTTTTATGGTTTACAGACCTATTTTGAGCTATTGCATTAACGTCGCTTACAGTTCCAAGATTACATTAGTGTCGGTTGCGAGAGCACCTCATTTCTGGTGGAATGCAAGCGGTAGGGCAAGAGTGGCTCGGCCCAGGCGCAGATGTGGGGCGCGGGCGCACTCCCCGCCTCGCCTCCCGGCCTTGAAAGGCTCTTGACCAGGCCAGCGCCGCCGATGTCGTATTTATTGCAACCTCCACGATCCGTACCGACGAGGTTATTGACGCCTCGCGGCGTGATGCCTTCACCCAACTACTATTCTTTATCATGGGAAAACTAGCAGTGCTGATTAAAGACAGCCTAGCGCTCGCCTTCTTCTTGTAGTGATTGTTCTCACGTCGATCTTATTATAATGAACAACTACAATAGTTATTACGTCATTTTCTAAGCGAGTTTCCGCCTTTAAAGTTTGGTAGTTAACGACATGAGTCACGCAACTGACACGCTTCATAATAAATCTGCAGCACACAATGTATTGTGAGCAAACAAATATCTATAAGATTTAGGTGCATTGTCCTTCTGTTGGTTAAAGAGTTCTTCGACAAACTGGTACACTCAACGCAAAAGAGTGACTTGTATTGTCGGACAATACTTATAAATACTGGTTTGAGCACGATGTTCAGTAAGCCCTAAGTGATGGACGCTTGCCTAGGCTTTTGCTCTTTGTACGTGCTAGTTAACAAAAAGGTAAAAATAAAATCACATACAACTGTGATTGTCATAAATCTTTATATTATCCTAAGGATATTGTCTAAAATGTGATTGAAATATTTATCTTGCATACAATGTGTTTATATACTTAGGTCTAATGAGTTCAATCAGCTGCCCGCACCATATGGCGCCGAGATCCACACTTCATAAAGCGAATGAGGCCGACGCATATGTTGCCGCTTTCACTCCCAACATCACAATCGATATTACGTATAGCTTCGTGCGTAGTCGCGAAACAAACTGATGACAGATTTGTATTCTGTACTTCACTAAAGTACCCTTAAAAAGTTTGCATTTGTGATACAAACCTACAAGAGATCGACTTAGATTACTCCTCAATGCA
This sequence comes from Spodoptera picta, assembly GCA_038387885.1. Classification (NCBI taxonomy): domain Eukaryota; kingdom Metazoa; phylum Arthropoda; class Insecta; order Lepidoptera; family Noctuidae; genus Spodoptera; species Spodoptera picta. The sequence continues at coordinate 746,580 of JAZHFQ010000100.1, read as the reverse complement.
ACATTTGTTTTGAACATCTTATTAAGTTCGAGTTCGTGATCATCATGTTAGTTCGAGTTCGAGTAAAAGAAAAACAAAGTTTTATTTTATCCAAATGAAAATAGAGTAAAATAAGTAGTAATAGTAATCTAAGCGTGTCACCAGAATAGCGTAGTTTAATTAGTACAATAATAAAGCTTAACGTACGGACGCGTGGCTGGCTAGGCAGGAGGGTAGTTTTTGCCGACAGCAGCTGTTAACCCCAGCAGTGACTCACGTCCTGTGTGCCCCACTGCGAGTCGGGGTGCGTGTCGTTGACCCCACTCGCAGCCCCATGCAACACACATACGCACACCACACAATTTATCCATAACCTTTTGTGCTCTCTATTATTTATAACGTTTTAGCTCATACTGTATATCCCTATAGGCTTTTTTAGTTTGCACGCTCCCGGTTTATCCATTTTGCATGGACAAGTGATTGTCATTCGGTTTGGTACACACTTTCTATTCTATTCACTACCCTAGGAGTTATACATACATATGTCCCAAATCAATCCCTTCCTTTTTCCATAAAAACTATGCAGTTATTATTATTATTAGAAACATTTTCAGTTTACATGTTGAGATGTCATGAACAGTCTTGTAATGTAGAATGTCCTAAATGTATGTCGCCTATGAAAAGATTTATTACGTTGAAATAAGAACAATTGTCAGTAAATGTATCAAGTTGAATTTTTGTTAATTTATTGATTATTAAATCACAACAAATTTTTAGCAACCTCGGCAGTCGAGGCCTGAAAGTAGTAGGATTTATAAATAACTATGAATGTTTTAAAAAAAATCGTTGCCCCACACTAGGATTTTCTCCTGCGTCGTGGGTGCGTTTACAAACATACTAGTTCACATACACATTTATTCAACAACGTAACCTTTACGTGATAAACTGCCTAAATATAACTTTCCGATACAACTCTAACGCCCGAATACTTAAACGCTACTCAATTTTAACTTGTACTTAAAAATCGTGCTATCTCTGTCATTGTACAAATAATTTGTAGTGACAGAACTGTACTTATGCGCGACATAAAATTGAGTAGCCTTTCAGTATTCGGGCGTAAGATAATATTTGCTAACATAATGTAGTTATGTAGTTAAGTATTAACGTCACCAATAGACAAATCATAGCTTTTATTGTATATAAATGTACCATTATGTGAGTGATATTGATATTACAGTTGCATAATTATTAAGGTTGAACTTTTTAATAATATCACAATAATTGTGTACATTATTGATAACATTGAAGTAGACATGTATTGGTACTGACATTGAAGTTATGGTCGATACCCGCGAGGCGTTTGATCCGACCACCACCGCGCTTCATACCGGTTTCCAGCAAGCCGAGACGGCATTGTTGATCCTTCCACAGAAAAACAAAATGAAACAATCTGTTTTTTGTTCCACGTTCCGAGCTGCTCGCTTGCTATCTTCACTTGTGTTACCATTTCGTTCGAACCTTATAGCGAGTTAAGCATTTTACTTATAAGATTATGGATTTGTAAAACAAAGTTGGTTGCCATTAGTGTTCACGGAAGCGACTGAATCCTCGTCATCAACTTGGGTCACGCTTCGTTGACGCGATTTGCTTAGCAAATAACGTTATTTCCTGCTCACACCATATTTTAGTAGGAACTTCACGTGCTACTCCGACCTAGCAACAACCTCGCTATAATCATGTTCTTAGATCTATTTTATAAATTACATAGAGATTTTGAAAATTATTTTTGTTAAGTCTACTACTAAAAGGAAGAAAAATCAACTAACAATCTGTTACGGTATCTGTGCAAGAATTCGATTGGTAAAAGGTTGAAGCTTTTACAGAATACTTGCACTTTTTACACAATTCTAATCCAAAAGCGATAGCTTCTGAAAAAAACTTGAATTTAAACTAGCCGCGTCGCCTTACTCATAAGATAGACTTTTAACATTCCTAAAGAACGAATAGTGTGCCTCTAACTCAAAACTCGTTATTTGCACAAACCACTTGAAAAGCTTTTCTGCCAGATCTATGTGGGAGCCCAAAACGTTTACATAGTTAGAGAATATGAGATAATAAAAAAACATGACTAGGAAAATAAGAATTAAAATTTTAAATGATTACATTTAAAATTTTAATTCTTATTTTAAATGTAATTTTCTGTGGGATATTTTATTATGAAACGTCACGTGTAACTTGAAATTAACTTTATCCTTAATTATAAATAAAATATGATAGACGATAGATACCAAATTTTTACAAAGAAGTTATTGCTAAGTCTCTCATTGGATTCCTCAGATACGGACTCATTCAGTGGTGCTAAAGGCATTCAAAAGCGGAGGGGTGCTTATCTGTGGAGGGCGGTCGCGTAGCGTAGGCGGGGTGTAGGGTGGCTTTGTTTCCGCGCCGGCCTTCCAGACCACTTAGAAGATTGCTCGGCTTTGTCTTCGCAAGATACTTCTTTATACTCCGGGTCTCGGCTCCAATTTGGGTTTCAGATTTATTTACACTAGCCCTTGTTTGGTTCGCACTATTGGACTGGAAATCGGAATCTTCAAGCGCTGTGATTTAACGTAATTGAGTGTTGCCATTTATTTTGCTCTCTGAGAGCAAGAAATTTAAAGATTTAGTAAAATAGATAAAATATAGTTTCCACTTAATAACGATCGTTTTGTGAGCACATTATTATCTCCATATACATGCATAACTACATGAAGACGACTATAAGTAATTTACATGACACGTTATGGCCTACACATTTATAGAAGGCCTAAGTTAAATTGGTTTTACCTTCGTATTGTTAAACCGTTGTGTTCTAACGTTGAACTAATATCGAATGACCCAGATTCTCATTTAATTGTCATTGTCAACTATTATCTTAATGCTATTCCTTCCTAAATGTGCACTACTGAATTATGATTACCCAAATGAATTATTTGTTCACAAACCTTAAATTGAACACTTATTGTAATTGCCTTATTAGTTTTTTCTCTACCATGTCTGTATAGGCCGGGTGCAGGTGTGGCAGCGAAAGCAGCGCTCCCTTGACACGCTACGGCGCGCGCGCATTGCAGTCAAGGCCCTCGACTGCTGCGCATGCGCTCGGCCCGACAAAACGCACTCCCACTTAATGAACAAACAATATCAGCGTCAATCACAACTCCCAGATTTCTAAAGTCATTATAAACGGTAAACTTGGTTGACAGAACACATACGTATATTAACGACATTTTCTACTATATGGTGTGACGTTTCTACAACTGGATTTCCCATATGCCTGTAGTATAACTATAATTAATTTACCTGTTTGTTATTGAAGTGACTAACACAAACGTCAATGGATAAAGCTATTGTTTAGGTTTGAGTTTCCTGTTGTGTTGCCGAAAAATATAAATTATAATAAAATTATTTATAGACAAAATAATCTTTAGGTGTTGTTTGACCATGGCACAATAGCTTGATAGCTTCTTTACAATATGGTGAAGCAAAGGCATCCTTCACACGAGGAGCGGCGCGGTGCACCGCAGCATGCACGCGCCGAGTCATACCGTTTCGTTATGTAATCGTCACCCACCACTATCGTTATTCAACACCTCTTATATCATACAACTTGTCGACTAATGCACCGCGACGGCATACAAACCCGATCATAACATAACCACACTCTTCATAGTGTAACAAAAACTTCTATAGCTAAAGTACGCATTCACAACTCCCGTACTATAGTTTTAATTATTTATTAACCCTCTAATATTATAATGACAATTTCATTCATTAAGAATAAGTTGGAAATCGCCACCTATGCAAATTAGGTTGGTTTGTAATTGAACATTTTAATATTCTGCCGGACCCATATCGACAAGCATCGCTACATGACGAGTGTTATAAAACCACTCATTAATGGCACACCATACAGGGTTGTTTAATTTTCTGTAAATATTTAATTCTTTATATTATAGTCTTCCTCAACATTAAGATGTTGTCGACAAATACTCATCTCAGTGAACAAGTAAATGCTCGTGCACCGGGATTTAAGTCTATCTAGATTTCAGTGATTAAAATAGACCTACGAAACTGTTTGAAAAAACTAGTATAAAAATGTTCGCTACTATTCGGGGCCAGGGAAACTGCTAAGTAGGTTTTTCCTTGACACAAGGCCCTGTTGCAACGCGGCAACCGATACAAGGTTGAAGCGACACGCCCTAGCAATTATTTAATTGTTATTAAAGTCAGAGATAGTTGAGCAGCTTAATATCAGAACTTAAGAAACGCATACCATTTAAGGTAGAAAAAAATCTAGGGAAATTATATATCAAATTTTTTTGAGATTAAAGTCATCAATCTTATGAGCAAACCAAAAGTAACAATCGAAAAGTGCTCTTTACTGTTAAAATTAAAGTAATAAGCACACAAAGGCCAACTTAAAATTAAGCGCATACCTCCAGGTGGCACGACATCGTACTGAGACTCTTTCGTAAGATGACCCAAGAATCGAAATCGTCGCTTTCTACAACTGCCGAGAGAAATGTATGTTCGCGCAGGCGAACCTTGATTTTTAACACCTTTAAGGGGCAAGAAATAATTACCTACATATTTAATTTAAAGATTCGCGATAAATGCGCTTCGCTGTAAATACTAAGTGGGGTTGAAAAACAATATCTTATTTACAATATCCTCTTCAATTCTCATTAAGCACTGTCTGGCATCGTATCGTTTTAAATTCGGTTAAATAATAAATGCACATGCTGTGATTCAATTAACAATTAATCCTCCCATTCCCGTTGGTTCCGAATTCAATTCAGTTTCGGAACAGCGTTTCAATTTCGCATGTAGATGACACTTTTGTTTGCGTTACAAATTAAAATGTCGGCAATCAGAGCTTTATTACACACTACTATCGATTGAATTTTAACTGAAATGCAAATAGTCTGATAATTACATAAAATGTAGTAAAAGATTTAAAAATGATGTATAAACTTGTGATTGTGTCACAATACTTATTTGCATAATTCTTCTAGTCATGCCAGGTGAAGTAGCGCAAAGACAAAAATCCGTAAGTTGACACGCATTATTTATCAATACATCGACTACTGGATTGTCAAGCCCAATGCCACTAACAGTCTTCATTTTCACAGCACCTTTACTGTAATTATACTTTGAACTTGAAAGATGTTGTCACTTCTCAGTTTTGCTGTAATTACTACAGTGCCATTTGTGGTTAAATACTGTAAGCGTCTTAGTGATGGACAACCTCCAGTAGAACATTCGCAATTATTATTATTCAAACATGTACATGTTTACTACTTGTAAGGTTGTTGTAACTACATAATACCATTTAATTGCGTTTCGCTTCAATGATTCGTGTGCAGAGAATCCTTCGAACCTAACTGTCCGATAGTTAAATGTTAAAAATAATAAAAAGTCGGCTGCTAATATTTTGCTGAATCTATGTGGTTTTGTTGGGTAATTATTGTATTTTTCTCATTTTCTTTAATTTTAGTTACAAGTTTTTGATTAATTCGGAATAAGTATTTAGGTTTAGGATATTTACACAAGTGACACAGCAGAGCGTACGTCACTCGGTTAGTTCATTGTTCGCGCACGTTGGCACACGCTAATGTTGTCGGCCTAGCAACGTTCTCTTCCAGTGTTCCATTCACCTCTCGCCGAGCGTGAACGGTTTGGTTGCATGTGACCACCACACTTGACAGCGTGTATTTACGAACGACAAAAGTCAGAAGACTAGTAAATTTTGCCATAACTATTAACCCGTACAGCGAGTTGTTTTTCCCACGATAGCGACTGACATTCCAATTGTAAAGTGATATCACAGCTATTTCAGTACCACATGATTTTATTAACAAATTTTCCGTGAGAATATGCATGATCGCTGATTTACTTGTACAAATAATTTATCATCCTGTACATTATCCTAATTTTCTGCAATTTTGATGTACGTAGTTCGTCAAAAAATGTGTAATCGTTAACGTTGAATTAGCACACGCGTGGAGGAGGACGTCACAGATAGGTTGATCACGTGTCCTCTCTGTTTGTTTACTGTCCGCCACGTGAACTCTCCAGATTATCTCGCTATCGGTCAAATATTAACAGATGCTACATTAAAAATACATACTTAGGTAGTTACATAGCATTTGGTTAATTTCAACAGTTGGTCACATTGAAGGGAGTATGTTTTAATGAAACGTCTGATCTTACATAGATACTACACCTCAACATTATGTTACAATAAGTATTTCTTAGTTATTATAATAATAATATACGGGGAGGAAACACTTTGTAATTTTAAGTCCAAGCTTGAATGACTCCCGGAGCTGCGAACTACCAGCCTAAAGCAGGAGGAAGACGATGGTTTTAGTCAGTAAGAGACTGACACTCTCACCTCACTCAAGGCGGGAGAAGTCATTGGATCATGTTTACCCCACAAAAAAAAGGTTGAATAATTAAATAAGTTGCGAGGTTCTTTTTTATTTAACTAATGGTTATTATAAATATCATTACGTTTAAAAGTATTTCTTGTCATCATATAATATTGCAGTAATCTACCAAACAGAGATTTTGGAACGTAGTAAAGAGGCGGTGCGACGTGAGGGGACGCATTCACTGCCTTTCACTTCCCGCTTTTGTCAAGACACCGCTCTAGGCGACGGAAAGGCAGACGGCCTTGTAGCTTGCGTACCATCGAGGCATCCCTCTCATCCTACATAAATTGTACACTGAAATCTGAATCACATGCAAACCACGAACCCTATAAAGAACGATCAATTCAACTACGAGCAATCATTTATTATAATAGAAGTTCACTGACAGTCCCTTAAAACTGAACAAAGAAATCACATAGGAAGCTAATGATTCCCATGGCAATGATCTCATGCCGTAATAAATAATTATATTTAGTATCACTATATTATGGACTAATACAAGCGCGCGTGACCATTTGCACTGTAATAACGTTCCTAGCTAACATTTGGAAGTTATGTGCATATCCACAAATAAACTAGGTGTATGTCGAGAAAAACTGAGCAATTACATGACATCACGACAGAGGAAAAATAAACAGCAATTAAATAAATCTATTAACAAGAAGCTATCATAGAACATTCGCATGTGTTGGAACGAGGTTCCATGGCCGTGTTAACCTTGGCTTTTGAGCGGTGACTTTCACGGTTAGACGGCCGGCGTTACATAAGATGAGCGGGTACTCCGCCGACGCCCGGCATCTGCTGTGACGACACCACCACTCACCGGTCACTTAGAAACCGGTTTCCTCGAACTTTGACAATACATTTGTATAACCATCTGTTATTGAACGTATCCGTCAGGAAGTGATTGTTGCGCAGCATATACAACAAGCGTACCAACAATATTCTTTCTCGACACTGGCAGTATAGTCGACAACACTGTATTGGAGACTCAGTTGCCAAAAAGGAAAAAAAAAAAAAATTCTTTGATAGGTCCTATTTCAAGCAAATTTCGTTACATGCCTATTTGCATATTTTTTAATCTTAATAATAAAAAAATTGTTTCTTGCTTCAGGTACAAGAGCGGGGTAAATTTCGTTACATGCCTATTTGCATATTTTTTAATCTTAATAATAAAAAAATTGTTTCTTGCTTCAGGTACAAGAGCGGGGTGCGCTCAGTGAGGGGCGGGGGCGGGGGCGGCGGCGGCGCAGAGGAGGCGCGGCGCGGCGGCCTCAAGGCGCTGCCCAAGCGCGCCCGCACTCGCTGTAGGGGCATGAACATGGGGCAAAAGCTTTCCGGCGGAGTAAAGTCGGTGTCGCGCGAGTGCACGGCGCCCTTCAAGGTAGACTTATTTTATTTGTAATGCTTCTATCAATAATGATAATCATCATCATTATATCAGCCGTAAGACGTCCACTGCTGAACATAGGCCTCCCCTCAATGACAATGTAATTGAGAACTTTCAAGATTCTCAAACTAATTGGAGCTGATGGTTATCCTAGCTTTCAAACACCGAAAAATTTACGACCGATTTCACCAGGCGCAGCTAAGCATAATATCTGTTGAACCGAACTTTAGCGCCTACCCTCGCCTACCTTTGCCTCGATGAATTGATGATATCTAATTTCTTTTTATTTTGTCGTCTAGGCGGTAGTTGCGCGCGAGCTGGCGCCCGAGCCGCCGCGACCCGCGCGTTTGGACGCGCTCCTCGACGCGCCGCCTGCGCACCCCGATCTGCAGCTGAAACACGCGTGGAACCCAGACGACAGGTACGAAATCTATCACGGTAAAAACAAGCAAGAACTGAAAGCATATAGATCTTGTTGCTGGATTCTGAAATTGACCATTTGACATTTTGAAACAGGCAGACCGCCTTCATGCAGACTATTACTATTCTATGTAAAAATAGTAAATTCTAACATGACCGTTTTTGTTTTCCAGATCACTAAACATATTTGTAAAAGAAGAGGATGCTTTAACGTTTCACCGACACCCAGTCGCCCAAAGCACGGACTGCATCAGAGGGCGGGTAGGTTACTCTCGGGGCTTGCACTGTTGGGAGGTAGTATGGCCGGCGCGGCAGCGAGGGACGCATGCGGTAGTAGGTGTGGCTACAGCGCATGCGCCATTACATTCTGTCGGCTACCAGAGTCTAGTAGGCGCTACGGACCAGAGTTGGGGCTGGGATTTGGGCAGAAATAAGGTATGTTGATATAACCTATATGTTATGAAATGTCCAAATAGACAGAAAGGACAATGCCAGATTCAAGGGATTTAGTACATATTATATTCAAATTGATTTACGAGCATGCCGAATTTTGTTTTCTTGTGCTGCTTTATCTATACTAATATTATATATAAAACATAAAACATAAAGAGGAAAGATTTGTTTGTTTGTTTGTAATTAATAGGCTCCGAAACTACTGAACCGATTTCAAAAATTCTTTCACCTCTGGAAAGCTACATTATCCCCGAGTAACATAGGCTATATTATATTTTAAAAATAATTAAGGATCTTTCCTAAAATTCCAATAATGTAACCCAAGGTGTAAAAATATGACCTGAAAAATTCCTTACGTCGCGTGCGCTGCGAAAACTATTGATGATAGAACAAAATCATTTACTACGGACTTTGCAGAACTCATCATTATCTACAAAAAGTGTCGCGACAGCATGTCTAAACATTATAGTTATGTCACAGTAAGCGGTTTTTATTCTAAAAATTTAATTTATATGCCGCCGCTTGAAAAGACTCTTTATTTGTACCTTGGTATTAATCTTTATCAAAATAATTTACCTTATATTCAAGAAGACGGCTTCAATTCCTTTTTATTCAATTCGGACATTTCATTCGGAAGATATCACGAGTTTAAAAATGTAAGTATTAGAAAAAAGTCGCGTGGTTGCCGCTCACCGCGCTCAGCCAGCATGCGATGTAGGCTCCATGTAAGCGTCACTGGGGTACGGTGGGGGGGTTGAGTCAATGTAATAAAATAACGTGCCGGCTGGTCAACTAGCTCATATACCGAGGATACCGATGATCCCAACTGATCTGCCAATCGACTTCAGTTTCCGGTCAAATCATCTTTCGCGTTAACTATTAACAAGTCCCAAGGCCAAACCTTCGAATTATTAGGGATCGATCTACGAAAAGAATGTTTCACTCATGGCCAACTGTTTGTTGGCCTATCACGTGTCGGAGCTCCTGAAAAACAATTTATTTTGCTGCAACAAAATAAAACTACTTCAAATATCGTTTACAGGGAAGCTCTGACTCACTAAAACTAATGGCTTTTGTTTTTTTGTAGATAATATGATATTTGTAAAAAATTTAAAATAAAAAAAAAACAAAAAAAAACATTAATAAAAAAATTTGAATAAAAATAATTCATTAAAATAATTCTTACTTCCTTTATAATTTTACTTTTTTTTTAAACCCGACGCAAAAAAGAAGGGTGTATGTGTGTGTGTGTGTATGTACCCGTGCGAAGCCGGGGCGGGCCTCTAGTTAGTAATAAAATAACTAATAACTATAATTTTAATATGTCTAAAACATTTGTTTATATTATTATCTTTATTATAATATATTATAATTGTCAAAGGTAATTTTTGTTGTTATTGTTTAAACCTTGAAAACATAACGAAAAAGTAAAGGAGAAATTTGTCATTGACGTCACAGATCACTCATATCGAATATATTCCAAATATTATTTTTACACAACGTACCATATAATATTTGTAGCTTTATGGTTTATTTTATATTCTACCATAACTTAAATTTATCAAGTATAAATTATAAATTCTTAATGGCGGAGTTTGAACGAATCTTTATTTAACATTTTAAAGCACAATAGGTAATGTTGGGCCCACTTCTTAATAGAAATAAAATATGGAAAGGTATTCTTACGCGGAATAATACTTTGTATTACGGACTTCAGGTCAAAGAATATCTTTAAAGGTAATAAAAATCTTGTAAAATATCCATAAAAAATACCTTGGACTGGGGTATCACTAAGACGCCGTATCTCCGAACACACAAACATTTGACCATAGTAACTATTATTATGCTAGTAACTATTATTATAATATTTAAACTGTCATAAACCGAGGACACCGGTGACCGCAACCTATTGTTCTTTAATTGTGTCTATAATGACGGTACTCAAAGAGTGAAGTCCTATCCTATGGTGTACCAAATGTTGCTAGTGAGGGGTGCTCCCAGACATAGATTTATATAAATATTTTGCTTTACAGATCCAGAAACTGTAAAGCAAAATATTTCAATGCAACTTTGCTATGCTAAATATGCCAGGCACTGTTACCCAAAATAAAATCGCGAAAATCTCCAGTTAGACGCGAGATCCCGAGCTGGTTTTTTTTTCATATATAGATATAAAGCTAAGGAATTAGAAGTTTAAAATAATTCGTGCGGAAACCGCACGCTTTTTGAGAAAAAAAATCTTTATCAAAAATCGTTTTATTTTTAATTTCTTCGAAACTATCTACAACTTTCGTTTTTTAAAAAGCGTAATTAGCTCATAATTTCATGGCCAATATACTTAAAATAAATCGCTGGAAAGGAACCAACAACAAAAGAAATATTATTATTTTTTTATTTTTCAAACCCTTCCAAAGAGCGTACTTTAAAACTTTTTTTCTCGAAACCTATCCATATTAGAATAGGGGTTTCTTTCAGTCAATTGTTCAGCGTAGCAAGATACGTCAATCTTTGGGGTCAGTTAAAAATGTCCGATCCCAAGCAATTTTGGAATACTGTGCGGCTGTGCAAATTTAGCTTTCACTGGCGAAGCCACAACCTACATGATGCAGTAACATGGCCCATGTTAAGAAGTACCTTCAAATCTAATTATGATGATTTTAAGCGACCACGTTTTACTGCAAAATTGTATTTTTTTAACGATGCATATTAAAAAATGTCTAAGATATATAAATATTAGATTAGAGTGTATAAATTTACTAGGACACGATCTGGCATTGTCATTTTCGTTTTATAACCTTAATGATCATTGAATTTATAACAAGAATTTCGTCATGTTTCAGATTTACCACAATGTAAAGGGCACGGTGGGTAGTGGTACGACGTATCCCGCGCTACTAAGGCCCGACGAGCAGTTCCTAGTCCCCGACAGACTGCTGGTAGTACTAGACATGGACGAGGGCACGTTGGCGTTCTGTGCGGACGGGCGATATCTAGGTGTCGCGGCGCGGGGGCTGCGGGGCAAGACGCTCTACCCTATCGTGTCCGCAGTGTGGGGACATGCCGAGATAACCATGAAATACATCGGCGGACTAGATCGTGAGTGTACTATTATTTGACCAAACATTAACTTCACCTCTTTTTATAAATCTTAAGGTTCCTACCCAAATGTTTCAAATGTCTATCAACGTTCGAAATTTTGACAAATCGTAAAGTAAGGGATCAGTTACGTACATAACTTTATGTATGTAACTGATTCCTCACCAATTATTTAATTGACGTATTTTTTGTGGTTCGTGGCCACAAACAAGATTATTCTTTCCTAAAATCATTCTCAGGACTCCATTAAGGCTGTGCCGACAGAAAACTGTCGAAAGCAATTCTTCTGCTATCCCGAGTGCTATTTGCCCCCTTGGTGAAGAACGCGTTAATAATAAGCGGTGACGTGTTACAGCGGAGCCGCTGCCGCTGATGGAGCTGTGCCGGCGCGTGATCCGCCAGCGCGTGGGGCGCGCGCGCCTGCGCGTGGTGGCGTCGCGGCTGGCGCTGCCGCCCGCGCTGACGGCCTACCTGCTGTACCGCGCGCCCTAGCCCCGCGCCCCGCCGCCTCCACCGTCGCCCGCCGCCCCCGCCACACATTAGATTTTCCCTCTACAATGCTTCATGTACTTAACCCGACGATGTGGACTGCGACGGCGCCCTGAGTTCACTTAGAGATCGCGACGTTTTACCGAGGGCAAGACGAAATTATTAACGAGAGAAGATCGGCTGACTTTCCTATGAACTGTAGCACTAGGACGACGCCGGCAGGAATTGTGATTCCTATCCGAAAGTCAATCCTTGTCTGCCCGAGGGCCGCCGCAGTCACTTCGTGACTTAATACTTTACGGTTGGCGGCAACTATGACTTCCAAGCACACGAATACGAGGGGTACAAACAAAAATAGACAAAGATAATGTTGTAGAAAGTCAAGTCTGTAATTAAGAATAAACGATTTTGTCCGACATGAAGTGTAACACCACAGAAGCGATAAACTGAAGATGAACTCAAGGAATCATTCTGACATATTAGAATTTAGTGACGAAGTGTCGCGGTGAGCGTCGAGTGTACAATAAACATTTCATACGTCTGTGCGGTTTGCGTTGATACAAGTAATCGATTCTAACATAGAACTATTGAATTCACGCAACTCGATGCCGATCGCGATAGCGGCACTGAATACAAAAATTATGTAATTTATTATAAGCACACAAAAAATCTGTAATCTTTAGATTTAGTTGAAATTGTTTTGACACACCCTGCAGTTATTCCAATACGAATACCCCTACTTTTATTTTAATGTTATCTGTGATAATTTTACTTTAATGACAAATTGAAATCAGCATACATTTCTCTGAATTCAATACATTAATTACTCTTTCACAAATTGTATTCATTCGTTGTATGTCGATTTTGGAACCTCAATTAGTAGTGATGGAATGTAAGCTGTGACCCATTCTGTTCTGTGAAGTTTATGGTTAAAGACCATGGTACTATTCTGTTACCGACAAATATGGACAATTTATATACGATAGATATTTATAAGACAAATGTGGCATTAAATAATGCCAAAACCTGTGTTATTAACATTGTTCAACTCTTAATGCAAGCCACATGAATAAAGCCATATTGATCTCTTTAAAGTGCGTTCTCTGCCCTGGGTGGTGTAAATATTTGCTGTCCATAGCAGAGAATCGTATTTAACTTGTTATTAAATAATTTAGAATGAACAACTGCAAATTATAAAAAGTAACTCACGAGCCTCGGCAATTACTAATAAAGATGTTAGAGATGTCATTGTTGTCATAACAATAGCATTACGGCGGGCCGTAGCTCCGCGCGGCCCGCGATAGGCCAGTGTATCGTTGGCAATCTATTTTATAGCTCATTAAGCGACTGGTTTACTTTAGTTTAATGTTTTAATTCATATTGTAAAAAATGTGTGAGTGTGTATATATTATACGACGCATCGCAACCATAACAAATGTGTCAGATATTTAGCTATAATATTTTGGAGCAATTTTATTTCATTTCTAGGTTATTTAGACTGCGTATTTTGCGAATCGTGTCTCCACAATGTCTTCTTTTGCGACTATAGGACTTATAGATGTAATTCCATGAATTCATGAAAATAGTATTTTTCAAAGCACTATTAACAAATTTGTCAGCCAATTTCGATCCAATTAGTTGTATTATAACCTTTATAAAAGATGTGTAAGTACTTCCATTTTAATAAGAGTTTTTCATAAATGTAGATTGTATGGCAAGGTAGACATCCCAAGTGGAGCTCACTTGTAACAATGTTAATATTCACATTTTATCTCCATAAATAATTATTGTACATTTTATGATAAAATTTATTCTTACGCAGCATGTCAGTAAGCTGCACTTTAGTATTGGTGATGAGTTTTATGTGAATATTGACAGAGAATGACTAAGATAAACTGCCAAATGCAAGATGTGTGAATGTGCAATGTTAGAAAAGAACATATGGAGTGTACTCCGCTATATCGAACGCCAAATAATCAAATAGCATCGACAATCCAAATATATTGATACGTTTACAATCGAATGGTTAATAAAACGATATTATATATATCGGATGTTTGATTGATTGAACGTTCAAATCAACGCAAGTATGTTGATTATATAGATATTTACGATTTACAATAAAATTAATACTTTTTATGTAGAAATTTACTGATAAATCACAACTGAATCTTTTGTTGTTTATTGGATGTTTAAAAATGTTGTACCAAAAGCAATTGTCTGAAGAAAGTAATAAATTCGTGTTGTTGTTATTATTATTATTTCTATCATTTTTCCCTTTTGCCTAGTGGAGTATCAGTAAATTTTGTATTGTTACATTTAAAGTATTCGATTAATGTTTCTTCAAAGACTCGATCTTTAGTGTATCTAGTGCATATTTTTGGCACTATAAACATGTTTATATTATGTGTATGTAGCATTGATATGGATACTATATTTAAATATATATCAATTCGTATTTATAATCGCAAGAATCAAAAAATAAAATAATAATCCTCTCTACTCATTAGAAAATATGTAATTACATCAAAATAGAACATTGCACTATACACCAAAAAATTACGTATTGGCCAATAAACTGTGAACTTAACAGTCGAATAGAATGTATTATTTAATAACCATTCAATTTTATAAATGATCAAAGTTTCAAAATTCGAATTTCAAATTATTTATAGTGCGGGTACTATCAATTAATTGATGTTCGATTGTGTGGCATTCCATGTGGCATAGTACAACCAGAAATATGAGAGCCAATGAGCGTGTCGTGTGGCGTGTTCGACGTGGTCGCGAATGTATAAGATACTTGCGTATGAGATATAATCATAATATAAATAAAATACACCAAGTTCGATGTATTGTTGACAGTCTTTTATGGTAAACCTCTCGAAAGGACCAACACTTTCCTATTTGGACACCTGATTTAAATTGTTTTACGTGGATAATGTTATCATTCTATCTCCCTCACTTCTCGTCTACATCCTCAATATAAGGGGTTTACTGCAAAAGACGGTATGTATATTTACTAGCAACAAATAACCATGTGAACTCTACGGATCGTCAAATTTAGTCCTGTATATATTAAAGATTATTATCATTTTGCGGTGTTTAATGAATTATTGTAAGTGGAAATGCATTTTAGTTTTATAAGTTGTAGGCAATATTTTTAAAAGGTCATTTCTAATGGATAACTGCGATCGGCAGTCGAATCTCTTAGATACAATGATTAAAAAAAATAGGAAAAACGATTGGAATAATAAATATAGTTAAGAAAATAATAAATGATATAAATTAAATCTACTTTTTATTATTTCTATATGCCCACTTCACTAAATATCACAATATTAAAATACATTGAAAGAGGCCTCAAAGGACGGACTGAATATAAAATGTTTTTTCCAATAATTTGTATAATTATTATGACAACATCCGCTAGCAGAATTATATAAGTCATTAGAAATTTCAGACATAACATTTTTAAATTGCAAGTTTATATATTAGAAACATACAACTAAAATACTGAGTAACATAATATTATCAGAAGACATAACTAGACTTAAATATATACATTTGCTGTGGATACATTCTCCTTACATGCTATGTCAAGACATTCTATGTATTCTAAAGAACCGTTTCCGAACAAATAATCCAGAGATGGTGATCCCAATCACTCATGCAGAACTCCAATTCAGTAAATAACCAGTAGCTTAGGGTGCAGTACACCTTTGAAATACAACTAGTACTGAGCATAATACATATGTTTAATGCTAATTGTACTGAATATTGAATAAATCCACAGGAAATGTTATAAAATAATGATAAGTACCGGTTCAATCGCAGAGTGTGTGATGTTCAACAACCGTGTCGTCACTTATGATGATAGTGTTCTCCTCTGCAAAGTCTTGTGGCAGGTCTATTTGAGCCGTCAGTTCCTGCAGACCACTTATCAATTCGTTTAGCGACGCCTGAAAAGAAAATGTAGCCATTGTAATGCATCTCCACTATTATATGTATCTCCATTAATTCCAGAGATGTTATATTTATGAAGATGTCAGAAATGTTATCTAGGAGAGTTTGAAAAATGAAAATGTATAATAATTCATTCATTAATTTCTCAATTTTCATGTGTCGAGTGATATTTCAATAAAAAAAGAAAAATTATTTAACGCACATTATGAAATGTCAATGTATGGGATATATTGACATTTCATAAAATTACTAGTTGGAATTAAGGAAAGAAAAATATGTGTTGGTTTGCCTTAGTTTCAAAAGTTGTGTCTTCATGGCTATCACGATTAGCATTTTTTGTTTTTCTTTATGGCATAAGCCGGTAAACGAGCAGACAGATCACCTGATGGTTGCCAATCGGCGTCGCCCATGGACACCTGGAACACCAGAGGCGTTACAAGTGCGTTACCGGCCTTTTGGGGATTAGGAGTTTGAGGATCGTTGGGGATTCACGGATTGGGGAGATTTGGGAAGGGGAGAGTAATTGGGCCTCCGGTAACCTGACTCACACGACGAAACACAACGCAAGCGTTGTGAAGCAACGCTTGCGTTGTCGATTTTCTGTGAGGCCGTGGTATCACTCCGGTCGAGCCGGCCCATTCGTGCCGAAGCATGGCTCTCCCACACTTAAGATTTATTTTGTGCGTCGAATATTCTATAGATTCACAAATGTCTCGGTGTTGTTATCCTAATAATAATTAATTTCTTAGGAAGGCAAAAAATAGATGAACTGACATTTAAAGCTGTGAACAATATTTCCATACCTTTGTTTCTTTGAAATCTGCTAATTGATTGTCCATACACGCATCCTCTCCATCGAATGTGTCTGCTAACACCTTCAAGTGGTTGGGTAGCAGGGAAGTATCCAGCTCTCCATTTGATTCATCACGGACAATCCTATTAAGCAAATAACAGAAATATTTTTAAAATCGTCAATTAATTTAGAATACAAGACATTTACCCTACATACAGGGCTTTAGTTGATGAGCATATATAAGAATACAAAAATACTGATAGATAGAACAAAATACTGACAAACATCCAAATAGCAGTAGGTTCATGTTTACAAATGAAATACTAACAATAATTCATACATTCCACACCTAGTCACAACAGTGATGATCCCAAAGTAGATGGAAAAAGGGCTAGTAAAAATACATACACTTCTGAATTGTAGTAAGTATAATTAGTGGTATAGTTACTTGAGTATCCTGCGTCGCGTGTACTCGGCGCCGGTGATGAGCGTGACGGAGGCGAGCGAGGCGGCGGGCGTGGCGCGCGCGCGCCGCTCCAGGCGCGCCCACTGCACGCGCAGCGACACGGCGTGCCGCCCGCGCGCGCGGACCACCGCCCGCGCGCCGCGCAGCTCCGCGTCCTCACACACGCACAAATATTGCACTGCAAACGTAACATGCATAAACAATTATTTTCTGAGTGACTTTAAAAACCCTTACACATGCCAAGTACGTATCATATTTAATAATTTTCGGGTGATCAAGCAAATGTTAAGGATTATAGCACTTTGTAGCAAGACTTAAATTTAAATGGATCAAAAATACTCCACATAATTAATGTTATTGTGTGTATTTTTTATTTATTAAATTTGAAATACTTAGTGTTCCATTAACAAGTGGGATGGATTACTTTAAAGTTTTAACACACTTACAATTGAAATGAATTCTGGCACATACAAAGGCGGGTGCAGTGGATTTATTGTAAAGCTCCAAGTTGATGGGTTGTCGGCTGACGGCCCGCACTAGCGCCGTGTCGCCGTACGTCACCAGCCCCGACCAGCGCAACGCTTCACCACTTGCACATCCATACAGTTCAATCTGCAAAAACGAAAAAGTTATAGCAAAAAGCAAAATATACGCAATATATAATATTTAATATGCAATATATAATATTTAATTTATTTTGCAGTTTTATGAATAGAAATTAATATTTTTCGTTTGTTTTTTCATAAATGAACTATAAAAACATAAATTTAGATTTTATTTTTCATAGTGCGTAATACCCTATTATTTTGACTTACTAATTACTAATCAATGACCAAAACAAGTCACCTACCTACCTTTCTGCAATGTTCGCTATTTTTTTCGAACACTAAGTGTAATGTTGCTTTCTGTGGTCCATTTGAAGTTGGAGAAAACATTATAGGCAATGGGCGACATTCACACGGCCCGAAAGGCATACAGTATATTCCTCTAGACTCTCGTGGTAAATCTATCGCGAACCCTTCTCCCATAATTTGACATCGGATGTAGATCTTCTTATTTGTTGCATTCTTTAAGCTCAGTTCCTTCCTACCAGCTCGCACCCACGACATAGAACTGTAATTAGTCTTAATGGGAAATGATTTTGGTTTTTCGAAGCCTCCACATATTTCTAGTGTAGTCTTATTGCCAGATGTAATCTCTTCAAATATGAGGGTCCTGTGAAAATATATGAGAAATACTTTACTGTTTATCGGATAGACCCAAATACTCCTAAATTCGCAATCAACCAGAGAAGCAGACGGAATTTAACTGTGGTCTCTCTTTAGTACATATTTTTATGACTGCGGCCTCCACGCTGCCTGCCAAACATCGAGATCGAGAAAGACTAATGTAAATGTAATGTAGATGTAATGTAGGCTAACTTTTGGAAGTATAGAGTTCTAACTTTTGAAAATCTTTAAATCTGAGTAAACTCATATTATTGCCGATAGATAAAAATAGATATACTTACGCTTCAAGCGGATCACCAGATCCAGTATATAACAGGCTCACAGACTTAGACGAACCAGGTCGAACCTCAAACTTAGTTGGCGCTATTTTGAATGGAAAGTTATCGGTTACCGAATTAGTTTTGAATTTCACTATCCATATTCCAGATATTGAGCCATTGTTACACAATTCAATGTTTGTCGGTTCTGTAAAGGTGTAAAAGTACATAACTAAATGTTATTGATGAATGAGTGTTTAATTTAATTATCTTAGTCTTGATCCCCGTATCTCATCTTCAGCTCAATTTGAATTTGCTTTTCTAATGTTTTTATGTAATTTCTAAACTCACCATTAGTTAGTTGCAACTTGGTAGTTGGAGGTTTGGCCACCAGATTCACGGTACCAACAACACCAACAAGATCGACCTTTCTCAGCACACTATTCACTCCAATCAAGTTCACATTCATCAGCCCATTGAATGTCACTATTGAATCTGCTAAAAATAAGAAAAAAAAACATCAGTTTCATCACCATCGTTATTATAATCAGTCAAATTATTTCCACTTTTCAATAATGCCCTTAATAGTCCTCAGTCTTTAGAAATGGCTTGTGATAATATCTCACTTAGGGATCGCAGTTAGGGGGAAAGTGAAAGCGGCTGGTCGTAGTTTAACGACATACCGACGTGAAGTTTAATCTATCGGGGACATTTTGGTATCTTGATTATATAGTCAATATTGCAATAATAGGTCCTTAGACATTTGCATAAATAAATGAGTGTACCAACCTATTTCAATATCTGCCAACTTAGGCGCATTGAATTTTACTGTTACCCTAATAGCGTTACCACTGGTCAGCCTACAGAGCTGCTTGTTAGTCGCTTTGCCCTTACTCTTCCCAGGCTGCTGCCCTTCATCAGTCGACCCCTGACGATCCATCAGAATCTTATTCACATCACTCTTCTTTATTTCTTGAACGTTTTTGATCGCGAATATACTGTCGCCCTCTACCACTGATAATTCTAATTGCAAATCGGTAGGGCAATCACTTATAAGCACAAAGGACTTAACGAGCGAACTATTCTCTTGTATCGGTGGAAATGTGATCTTGTTGACGCCATCACAAGACATAGCTTGAATAACAGGCATCTTTATATTAACTTGGACCTCGCCATTTTGTTCCACATCCCCATCAATAGACGCGTCTTTAAGCAACATTGTGAAATACATTGTAGTGCTCATTTCCACATTAGATGTTATTTGCAGTGTGATTTTTTCAGATTTTCCTGGAGACAGCAACAGAGGCATACGCGGAAGTTCGATTGTAAGGTCTCTGCCATCATTTGGCAAATCGTTAAATTGTAATTTAGCAGTCAACCAACTGTCTGATAGAGTCGTCACTGTTATAGTTACGGGACAATTTACACCTGTAAATAATCATTTAGCAGTTAATATATTACCAAGAAGGTAACGACAGTAACATACCTACACTTGGTAGTTACTTACCAACATATCCATCGGCAACAGTGGTTCCAATTTCGACCCATTGTTCTAAAACGAAAAAGTTAAGCAAAATAATTATTTATATCACATGCAATACTAGGCTGTTTTTAAATTTTAACGCAATAATAGATAAATATAAAAATTCATAAAACTAAGCAATTAACATACTGATGATTTCAAATATTCGCTGAGAATATACAAATTAACTACATGATGTAGTAAAGTAGAAATACTGAAATAGGTTTCAATTTTGTATAGAATGTTGCCTAATGCTGCTGATGTTGCAAAACAAACTTATAGTGTTCTTTATTATTAGTTATCAGTGCAAAAAGAATGAATGATGCAATGTTGCAAATAGATTAGTAGATTAATCACTTTCTAGCCTGAGAACTAAAACCTGAGAACACACAATCATTAAGATTGGTTCTCAGTACAACTAAGTGAGATAGTCAGAATTTTAGTAAGATGATTTGTTAGATTCCCACACAACGGTGAATGAAGCGAGGCCCACAAACCTTTAGCTAAGCCCTCCTGTTTCAAAAGTTTCTGTTGCATTACTTCGTGCCAATCTACAGATTTATCTAACTCTTTATATACTGTATTTGGGGAAGCAACATGTGATGTATTGGCCTCGCCTGAAATATCAACTAGATTGTTACTACAACCAATCATACCCTGCTATATACATAGAATACATAATTTCAATAAAAGTTTGTGCAATATAACATTTGGAGAGGTAAAGTTGCATCCCTTATACTCAAGTCTATTGAGTATAAGGGATGCAACTTTAGACTATCAGACAATATATAAAATTGTCACGAGTCTATATCTCCTTTCAATATCTTATTATATATACCTTTGCTGGAATGTAAAGGACTGTCTCCAGACTTAAAACTCGTAAAGTTTTCTTGAACAGTGCTGAGAGTGGATTGACTTTTACTCGATGGTGACTTGGAACGGCCACTTTTCTTGGACTTTGAATCATCAATTTCGACCAACTGATCTGTGTTGAGAGAATGACGAGTTACTATTACTGCTGGGATCTCTTGGTCTTCATTGGTTTTGTATTTGTTCTGGCTTATAACGGTGGTGGCAGTTCCTGATGAACTAGCGGCTTCAGTCCTGCGAGTGTCCTTTAAATATGTGACTGGCAGGTCCTGGTTGGTCTTCTTAGATTCTGGTATGTTCATGTGCAACTCAGTGAGTGGTTGTTTCTTGTTCAAGTATTTCTTTTTGTTGTTTAAAAGCAACATGTCTGTTACACTTACATTGGATTGTTTACCTGAAAGATGAAATAATGAATATACTAAGATAGCTCATTGATTTTAAGAGAGAAAGAATAATTTTTAATTGTTACTATCTTTATTAATTACAAATTGTAAAAACAATGCTGTTACACATAACTTCTTGTTATAAGTTTCAAATAGTTAGCCCGCATTGACCAAGTGTGGTGATTTATGCCCGAACTTCTTTGAATAGGCCTTTGGTCAGCAAAGGCCACTTATAGGCTGTTAATATATGATGATGCTGTTACTTACCAAGATAGTCAGCAATCCTCGAAATGCTCAAAGAATTCTCTGCTGATCCCTCAGTATCTTCACTCACTAATCTCAGAGAAGCTTGTAAATTCTTTAGCAACAAGTCAGTTTCCCTTGTTGGTACAGGCACATTCTTTTGTGGAGAGACAGAATTCAATGTCATTTGGACATATTTTGGTTTATCAGGCACTTGGCTCATGTAGAACGGATCATGTTTCGGTTTTACATCTGTCATGTTGCTAGTTGATGGTTCAGCTAGTTTCTCAACTTTTGGCATTGTGAATGTACTTTCTGCTGGAGAGGGAACATTGCTCTGTTTCTCTGGAAAACTGTCCATGATGTTGCGAGGCTGTCTCACTGGTACACAATCTAACGTTTGGTCCATTTTCATTAGATTCTTGTCAGATCTCAATGAGTCTGAGTGTGTGCCAGACACTGAAATAGAATTCCGAATACATTACTAAAAGATAAAAAATTGATAGTTTATAACTAGTGTAGAATGTAGATATAGTAAAATGTCAGATGCGTTGTGTGGTGTTGAAAATGAAAGTGTATTTTAAACTGTCAAACACAGAGCGGTCACCGGTGACCGCAACCTATTGTTCTTTCATTGTGTCTATAATGACGGTACTCAACAAGTTAAGAAAAGTATATCTAAAATAAGTCTCATACCCTCAGTAATGCTAGGCATATAGGATCTGTCTGGGCTATCAGTCTTGCCAAGCAGTTTGCCAAACTCTGGACATCTGTTCTTGAAGTATGCACCAACAGATAAATTTGAGTTATTCATCCTGAAAATTAATAGTTTGATAGTCAAGTCAGACCAAATACTCTCAAATTTATTTTTTCTTAATTAGTTCTTGTCTGGTATGGTAACTAAATCTATAATACTGAATATCAATTTTTATATGGAAGAGCAAGAAAGAAACTCATTTTAGCTTTGAACTGTCAAACACCGAGCGGTCACCGGTGACCGCAACCTATTGTTCTTTAATTATGTCTATAATGACAATACTCAACGAGTTAAACAATTATTATTATATCACTAAACTGCTGATAAAACTCATTAAAAATGTTAAACCAAAGAATAACTTACGAAATGCTATCTGCAAAGTTTGTGTGGGTGCTGTTTGGCACGGGTAACGGAGCTTCCCTTACAATCAAGGATGCTTCATCCGCTGTAAGATCTCTCTGTAATAACATGACTTAAAGATGAATAATTTAATAAAAGGGATGTGAATATAAAAGGAAACAATACTTTATTTACTAAGTAACTGATTAATAAGAAATTCTTCTTTATGAATACCTTGGAATGAAAAGAATAATTAGTAGCAATGGAATGTCTCATAATATCTTGAATTTCTGAAGTCTGTTTATCCATCTGGCTGGTGAGGCTTTCTAAAGCTATGGAGTGGCGACCCAGAGGCATTGCTTTGAAGTCTTCAGCTCCTGTTGATCTACCAGTCATTTCACCTGGATTGAATGCTGTCTGAAAATTGAAATTCCTGTCTTTATTTTGAAACAATTGCAACTTAGTAGGTAAACATGAGCTACTAGAAGAGCTGATGATGTTGTTACAGTTGCAAGGAACCAATGGATGCAAGTAGAGCTGTTGTTCAAAGTGGCGAAATCAGAGGGAGGCCTTTGTCTAGCCGTGGACGTCTCTAGGCTGATGATGATGAAGTTAGCATGTGCTACATTAACATGCATGAAAAAGTTACATCATTGTTGATCAATTTGTATAATCATTCATATTGTACAACTACATACCTATATTATAAAGTTATATAATGTTTATAGAATTTTAAGAAATGATAAACTTGTAAGATGAAACTAATAAGTAGGAAAGTTATACTTACAGATTTACTAAGAGATAAGTCTCCCATCCCAGACTCTCCAAAGCCTAAAATACAATACTTTTGTTAAATAAACAGAATTCACTAGGTGCTTTTACATATCTTGATAAACTGTTCCTTAGCTGAGAAATTATAAGTTTTAGATTACTTACCTTCAACTCTTTCTAAATCCAAAATGCCAGAAGACGACTCGCAGTTATTGATATTGGACCTATTCATTGATGCTTGAGTTGAGGCCAAGCTAAAATTAATAAATAAATAAATAAAACGAATATTAATCATATTATACTATCATTATAGTTGTGATTCATCTACGTACCGTTTCAAGTCTTCGTCCGTAAGCAGTAAACGTCTGGGCATGTTGAAAGATTTGTCCTCTGCTAGATGCATAAGTCTCTGTATTTTGTTAGGAGTTAATGGATTATCCATTTTTATAAAATACTTATTTTACTTTCAAAACAATTTTATTTTTCAGCTGATCAACTCGAAGTACTTCCGTTACTTTTCAAATGTTTTGGACGTCATTATTTTTAAACGCTTCAATCAAACTTAATCGACATGACATCTAGTCTTTTGACACAAATTATTAGGTAGTGTTTTATGAAAAAAAAATCTCCTTTACGAAATCTTTAGCCTTCATGAGATGGCAAACAAATTTTGTACGGGGCCCCGCTTAGGCACGCTAAGCCACTATGTTTAGGATTAAATTTTAATTAGTTCAATTTAACCAAGCCCAAACACCGTATAGCTACTGTTAACTGATGAGGACCTTAACAACTATACTTTTTCGTCATCAGAACCTAGTATTCAGAATTAATAATATTTCCGCTCCTTCCAAATTTCTTATCAATACTAATTAATCAAGCCCAAACACATAGTAGTTATTGCAAGTTGAGGAATACTTCTTCATCATCAGACCTTTAATGACAGTCCTATCTAAATGTGAATTTCTCATCAACACCAATTAATCAAGTCCAAACACAATGTAATTTTTGTAAAATGTTGAGTACCGTCTGTTGGCTTCATCATCAGATTGACTCCAGACCCCATAGAGCAACACGGAGACAACTCCGGTCCGCCGGTGGCCTGTGTTGCTCTATGCCAGACCCTCATCAAATTACTGTGTTGCAAGTCAAGTATATATTGAAAAACATAACAGACGCATTACTTGAGTTACTTATAATTTTCGGAAGTTCCCTCAGGAAAATGACCTGGAGGAGGCCTGGTAAAAATGGGACCTAGGGAGTATAACCTCTCGAATAAAAAAAATATTTTGAAAATCGGTCCACAATGGGGACTAATGTTTTTTGCTCACCAGGTGGCGCAAATGTAGGAGAGGGTATTTGTGTCCAATCAATGCAGTAGTCAAAATAAGAACGTCCAATGGTATGACACTAGCGTATTCTCTATTGGAAGAACCAGAGGCGCACTCTAGCGCCATGTAGTGAGCAAAAATTTTGTAGGCCCCATTCGCGGAGTAATTGATTCTCCGCATTTTTTCGAAGATTGTAAATAATGAATTGAATATATTAATATCAGCGTGATTTGATACTCTATTACCAAGGAGTTTAGGGGAATTTATTGCTCCCTTTTTAGTAGACAGTGGCGCCCAAATCCCCTATACTTATTATACTCTTTGGGCGCCAAAGCCTTACTTACCTTAGGCATTTGAATGAAACTTTCAAACTATTTTTCTTCATTATATTTTCATGATCCAGACTGGTCAATCAATTTAGGAAATGGTAAAAGAAACTTTAATGGGAGTCTGAAGATCATGTTGCTCAAGTAATTTAAACTGTCAAACACCGAGCGGTCACCGGTGACCGCTCAGTGTTTGACAGTTTAAAGAAGTCAAGTTATATAATTATAATATAATCAGCATTGTTCAAATGTAAAAATAAATACACAAGTTATAGATATTAATGTTATTTATTTCTAAATAATAGGTACCTATAACATTCTATAATTACCCCATGGAATACTTAACTAGAACATTATTTAGATTGAATTTGGACCTGTTAAAGGCAAAGCATTAATTTCTTTATTTAGCCTGATCTGTTCATTTATAGCTCTCCAAGCATCCTCTTTTTCCTTCTTAGTAATAGGTCTCTTCTTCTGCTTTGCAGCCACCATTTTCTTATAAATATCAATACACTCCATATCAACTTGATCAAGTTGTTTCTTCAGATTCAGTCTAATCATTTCTTGTTTACATAGCCCAATAAGGTGTTTCAGATTACGACAATTGTCTTTCTTTACTGCAGTCAGTTCTGTCTGGCATTTTTTTATTTCTGCCAGTATTTCGTCATCAGCGGGGTTCGTCAGAGGTGGCAAATCTTCAGGATCCAATATACCTTGTTCTACTAACTCTTTTCTTAGACATTTTTCTAATGTTAGGGAATTCTTATAGCTACTCTTAGTGTTTGTTGTCTGTTTGACTTTAATGTCAGGCACTTCATAGTTCATCAGATTTTCTTCCATAAGTGCTGATACCAATCTTTGAGTTAATGGACCAGTTATCAAATTATCATTTGATTTTTCAAGTTTCTTACGAATATTAGAAGCTTCAGGAGACATTGATGATTTTTGTTTATTTGGATTGGAAGCATTCTGATCCTCAGCGAGATGTTCATCAGCCCATACTTCAGAGTAGTGACGGCCCAGTGGTGGTATTGGTGGGAGTGTAGTGTTGCTGCTCTGAGCTAACAAAGACTCCAAAAATTTTATATCATCTAATGTAACAGGAGCACAATAAGGATCAACCGAGCTCCAGAATTTATATGGAATATTATTCTTTGGCAGTGCAAATTGTGATAGTTCCAGTTTTACTGAATTGTCTGAATTAGCTACATCATTAGTGTAATTGTGAGATCCACCTGAAGAGGCATTCGACATATTTTTGAACTTAGGCACTTTAGGCTGGTTCGACAACTTGGTGCTATTGGTTTTCACTAATTTATCATCTGGAAACTTTCTTTTCACAGGATACTGTAGTTGTTTGCCAGCAGCTTTACCTTTCTTTTCCCTCTTGGACTCATTTGTGTCAATACTCTCAATTTCAGACTGAAAATATCTTATACGAAGAGCTGTATTACCCAAAAGAGACTCAAGCTCTAGTTGTAGAGAATCCAATTCGTCCATCCCGATAGGTTCATCTGCAGACCTTGCTGCGATGGCTGTGAAGCGAGGTAGGTGTACAGCATTGTCTTGTATCTTTATATATGGAATTGGGCATAACTCTACTTTAGTTTTCCCAGCAGATACAGCACCTGGTATTTTAGCTGGTTTGTTATAAGGTGAAATACCTGGGCTTGAAGGTTTACCATTATCGTGGCCTTTGCTTGCTAGTCTTCCTTTGCTATTATGGTTCATCCTCTTTCCTAACATGTTGTTACAATCAAATTTACCCGCGAAAACAGTTGCACATAAACATAACAAGCGTCAACGTCTTTACAATTACACATACAACAATTGTCCAATCTTATTTGTATTACATACAGGCACAATTCGGTATTGAGGTTACACTTGAAGTATTTAATTTACACCGTAAAGAAATAATTAACACGAATAAATAAAAATCGCTACCATTAAAAAATCACGACGACAAAATGGCGTCCTTAGTTAGTCAATAATGTTGCCATAACAAATAACACACAAGTGTACAAGTCCAAAGGAGTTTGTAATACAAAATAATTGAGAAACTACCTCTTATTAAAGTCATAAAGCTCATTCAAGTATATTTGATGCCATAAAAGATAATGGTACAAACTATGGTACTAAATAAGCTGTTATTATTTTTTACAAAGAACTTTGAAAGTATTGATTACACTCTTTTTAGCGACTTGCAACAACTGTTTCGGTTATTTACAAAGTTAGCTGCGGTTAACAAATTATTTCAATTCAAGTTCATTATTTAGAAAAAAAACGAAACATCTTTATATTTAAATGATTACTTTTATTAGGCGACATATATTTATTTTTTATGATAAAGAAACATTTTTCTAAGGTCATTGAAAGAAGCATTTATTTTTATAAAATTCATCTCTTTCTGAACTTCGTCAACACATTAGTAATGTCAGTTTGACAAAAATGGTGCTTTGTGCGTTTGGTGCTTTCTTCACGTTTAACAAATTAGTGTGAAGTTCTTCTGATTAAATGTGGTTTTGTGTTGAGAATTTAGATACAAACTGAATGTAGCACTTATATGAGATTGAATGAAAGTGATATGTTTATTGTTTACCAAATAAAGCACTGTTTGTTATCAACAATGATAGGCGTCTGGATGCTATAAGGGCATTAAACTAATATATTAATAGTATAATAATGGAAGGGCAGCCGCTGAATTGTCCCCTTTGTTGCAATGCTACATTTAGTTCTAAGCAGTCTTTGATAGAACATTTATCAAATTCTTTGAGTATCATAAGCTGCCCTCTCTGTAACCATAAAAGTCCCTCCCTGCCACACCTTATTGATCATTTGTCTCAAGAAAGCTGCCAGTCCGACAGTAATGTACTAAATAATATAAATGTACAAAGTATAATATTTGAGCACAGCACTGAGGGCAATATTGAAAACTCTACAGATATAGGAAACTCTGATATTAAAGTATATGAAAATGGTAAGGGTGTGTCTGTCATAACATAATACTCAGTATCAAGGTGCATTAGCTTTGATAAACAGTTGCAGTGTTTGTCCTTATGATGTGGGTTCAATTCCCACATTTAAATTCATTCTATTGTCATTAGGTTTTGGATCTACAATTATACCTAATACAGCAACCTCATCTATTGTATTTGTTGCTTATGTACACAATATAAATAAAATATAGATATGTTGGTATCCTTAGGCGAGTATATTCTATATTTTCAAGAATGTACATTTAGGTTTTCTAAAAAAAAAATATTATAGTTTATCAAACTCGAGCCCTAGTTTGATGTTGCGAGTTCAAAACAGTTTTTTTAAAACTGTGCAGTGAAAAGTGAAAATGTATTTAAATTGTATGTGTAGAATATATTGATATATTTCCATATATTTAATTTAATTTAGAAACCTATGTCCAATTAAATACAGTTCAATTTTGGCTTTGCTAATGGTTCAATTAGCAATAATTATATGTCAAGTAAGGTGTCTCCAGTTAGATGGCAAATCGGACTGTTATCAAGTTTCTTTGAAAATTCTCTATATGCAATACAGTGGGTTTGCAAACATTGACATTTCCTTTTATTGAGCGGCCCACTGAAAGCTCCGTGTTGCATCACATTACGGATCTTTATGAAATAATAAGATGATATTACAATGTTACATTGTACCTATTTACAGAAATCAGCACCAATTCAGATCATCAATTAGATGCAAATGAAGCTAACAAAATGTATGTGGAACTGTTCACGAAACAGATGAAACCATGTTTAGAGACTAGAGAACTGAAGTTAATAAAGGAGAATGGAGAGAACCGTTACATGATCGTAACACAAGATGATGCGGACTTGAGCGCAGGAAACACTATTGTCACTAAAAATACTGACGGCACTATATCTTTGACTACTGTAAAAGGTATTTAATAAGCAAATATTATCATTTCTTATTATTATTACATCTTTAGAGCCGCCCTCTGATTCTATCTGAGCCAAGATGATGATTGGGTCATCTGTTAGATCTGGTTCATTCGGTATTAATACTAAAATAAAATAAACAACAAAAAAGGAAATGCTTTATATTTTATTCATGAAAGATGCTAGCTGTTACATAACAGATAGTAAGTCGATAGATCAATAATTATTTTACAGCCTTACTTGAGGCTTGAAACTCAAAATATGGTGGTCATACTTCCTTGTTCAAATCTTGTAACAAAACATGTAACTTTCAGACATGGAGATGGATACAGATGCTATGATGGCCACCGACACAATGCCAGATGAAACTCAGGAGGAGATCTACAGCTGCAACACTTGCAAAGTGTCCTTCACCTCTGTCATAGAACATATACAGAACTACCACAACGATCAGGAAGTTGTTGTAGAGGTAAGGTGCTTACATGATATCTAAATTCTTCTTTCTATTCATCATTATCTTAAATATCTGTTGAACATCCACTGCTGAACATACCACACTTTTCCAAATGGTTTCATCAATGGATAGTGTGCACCTCATAGTTATTAGTTGATAAACATTGATTCTGTTATTATATCAAAGTGAATTGTGTATGTATCCTATATATACAATAGAATTTTCCCCCATGTTGATGCTTTCATCCGATCAAAAACTGCAATCTTAATAAAATAGATAGTCTGAATATTTGCAGGAACCTATCGATCAAACCGAGAATCATACTGAGAGCACGCCTTTAGATTATGAGCCAATGGATGGCGAAGACCCGTTGGTGACTCCGGACAAACAGACTCCTCGACGCGTCATCACCGACACTGGCGACATAGTCGAAGAGCCGATGCTGTTCAAAACTGATGCCCAAATCGTCACGGATACTCTTGATTTGGGTAATGTAGTTTATACCTATTTTTATAATTAACTAGCTACTTCCGCGCAGTTTCACACGCTCTGGTCAGCTCCTATTGATCGTAGTGTGATGTTTTTTAGCCTATAACCATCCTCGATAAATGCGCTATCCAACACAAAAAGAATTATTCAAATCAGACTTGTAGTTCCGGAGATTAGCGCGTTCAAACAAACAAAAAAAAAACAAACTCTTCCGCTTTATACAATAGTATAGGATAATCGTTTGTCAAACTATAAGCGACACATTATTACGAAATCGGGTCGCCGACTAAGCACCTATTTAGCACCCTGTTGCTAGGCGTAGTCTTTCCTTGAAGTAAAAACTAGTAGAAATCTTGTAATGTATAACTGTTTGAACTTTGCAGGTGCAGATCACGAAACTATCAAGGTGGAGCAGACGGAACAAGTTGGTGTTCTAACAAAACGATACATACAAGTCAACACGATGTCGGGCGGCGTCATCAAAGATATCGGCCAAATGAATGAGAATGGTAATATTTTATTTCTAAAATCATTTCATTACTTTTCTGCATAAGATCTGTGCAGTTGCAGAGTTATTAATCCTTGTGAACAACATTATAACGTCTGGGACCAAAAAAGTACTGTGCTTTTGTTTCTGCTATCATGTAATAAATCAATATTCACAGTCCTCACACACCCAAGTTCAATGGAATATTTTTTCCAGTTGTTATTGAGTTTGTATTCAATTTACAGAAGATGACAAAGACTCCACCATCATAGAACATAAGGACATTGTTGTCACAAGGCGCTACATACCAGTCGACAAAGGCGCCTTAAAAGATCCCATACAGACTGATGCGAAAGGTAAAATCAACATCTTATTAATTAACAAAAAACAACTGTATTGTTGTTGAAATAATGTTCATTTTAATGAAGTTTAAGTCATTAGAACGACTTGAAAATTAGAGTATTAAATTCAGTATTTTAGTTGTATGTTCCTTTCAAGTTAGTTTTAAGTTAAGAAAACCATGATTCAATGGAAATGACAAATATTTTTAACTTTCATGCAGGCAATGCGATAGACATAGGTAAGTACGTTTAGTGTGCAATAAGACACTACAGTGACTTTTTCCGAGTTATAATGTACTTTCTAAAATTATTTAGACACTACTGAACTGACGAATGGTGCAGGAAAACGTCGTGAGGAAACCTGGGCTTATTTCTTATTATATGTATGAGCAAACGTGGTGATTAATGATTAAACCTTATCCGTGTAGATGCCTTGGTCAGCAGTGGCCACTTACAGGCTATTGATGTGTGTTGTGAAGACACTAAAATATTTTGTAGAAATTATATAAAACCTTATTTAGACTGCCTCGTTGGTCCATTGTTTGCTGGTCTCTGGTTTGATTCAGTAAAGTGTTATTTGGTTTTCTCGATTTGGATATGTTATGGTGTTTGGTAACAGGCTCGCTCCATATTACATTCGGACTTCACAGAACACTTTAAAACTATAATACATCATAAAATGTAGGTATTTGTAAGTACAAATACCTACATTTTCTGAGACTGATTCACACATTTCTGATTTTCACAGTAGAGAAATTGCCAGTGTGATATACTAGTGATGGTAAAAAGAACATCACCAGTTTAGACCCATTTTCTACACAAGCGCCTCTATCGGCGATTGCAAGAGAAAACATTTTTTTGTTTAGGTATACTTTCTTCTACAATATCTTTGAAACAGTATCTTCTGGAACATGATGGCAGTATATTTTTTGATACAGATAAAATAGGTCAGTTCCACAAGGTGGTTGTCAAAGAAGTTCCAACTGACTGCGGGTTCGCGCTCAAAACGTATCAGTGCTTAGCTTGCGACATTTCCGTCACTAATTTGGATGAGTTCAAAATCCATCCATGTAAAATATGTGAGTATATTGATGTTTTCTATGCCTCAGCGCTTATATTCACTACTAACAGTTGCCCATGAGTTCGCTCCCATTGATTTATCTCCCTGTTTAATATCGCTAATCTCACATCTATCTCCTTACCAAATTCCGTCATAATTGGTTCTGCGGTTGTGGTGTAAATGCAAAACTAACTACTTTATCATTTATTATTATGGATTTCGTTCCAATTTCTGGACGTCTTCAGTATTTTACAAGAAATAAGTGATTTGTGCCAATATTCTTCTTAATTATGCGCCTGACGTTAGTCAGACTTTCTTTATCGAGTAAGATAAAGAGTTTTTTTTCTACTACTATTTTTTTATAGTAACAAAATAACTATTCTTGTTTCTGGCTGAAAAGCTGGCGAACAACCATTTTTTGTTTTGTTAATTTTATTTATTTTTTTAGTAAAATACCCGTGTCCTTATTGTCCCGTGGCGTATGAGAACTACAAATCTCTCTGTGCTCATATGAAAGCACATAAAGCTAAAACAGGTAGGTACACATTTTTTTTAATTCCTATGAGGGAAGGGAATTAATATGATTCCATGTAATTAGTAGTTGTGGCTATTACCAAACACCAAGTCTAAGGTTCGTATATTCGTACAATGTTTCAAAATTCTAAAAACTATTTATTTACGATGTGAAGATCTAACCCGAGGGCTGCAGAAGTCGATTTTATGGCTGAGAGGCATATATGAACACAAGTTCAAACTATTGACCAACAGATGCAGAGTTTTACTATTAATTTTTTAATACGAGTTCAGTTCCAACGACAATGACAACAAGTACATTGCTATACGTAATTTTCAATTGTTTATGTTTATTGATTTTTATAGAGCAACATGCCCTGCCTGTGTCATACGAATGTGGTATATGCAACACTGTGTTCCTGACAAACAAGTCCTTGAAACTACACAAACGAATGCACGACCCTATCAAGTAAGTACGCTTTGAATTAAATGATATTCAATATAGAATGTCTACATTTTTCTTCAGTTAGTTTACGAAAAAGATGATAATTATGGTGCTTATGTTGAAAATAGCCGTTAATGGCTACACACCATGACCACTGCAGAGTCTATTAGATTATTTTTTTTATGGGATAAGTCTTTTTTTTTTTATTGGGACAAGCCCGCCACAACCTCCCAAAACCGCTGCAACTCCTGTAAGCCAGGATCTACAGTAGATACAACCATGAAAATACCGGAACATTGAAGTCCGGCGCGTCCCAGGGATATGAGTAACTGTCTTGGTTCCCGCAACGAAGTGAATCAGAAGATATTATAAGAGGAGAAGACATGGGACATGGGATAAGTCTGTAAACAAGCAGACGGATCACCTAATGATATGATGTGACGCCCACCACCATGGCGATGAGATGAATTAAAATATAATGTTATTTACCGCTGTATTTTTGAGAAGCTTTACACAATACTTTATTATTATGTAGCATGTTGCATCTAATACTGCATTGTCTACTCTGCCTAAAAATATCTTATAACTAATGTTGTAATAAGCTAGGAAGCTGATGTTTATAAGAATCTCTTCAATCTTTCACAGGAGTCGTGCCATAGAGCCTCCAGTAGAGAATACAGATGGTACCAAAGTAAGTAAAGCGACATACCGCTGTACAATCTGCAACAAAATGATCCCCTGCGACTACAAGGCCATACACCAGAACTCGCACAAGACTTCAGAGAAAATGAACTGTGGCATCTGCAATAAGAAGTTCACATCTTTGGAATATTTAGAAATGCATACCAGTGTACATAATGTGGATAAAGTGAGTATGGTTCTGTTTATATTGTTTTTGGAAATTGAACTTTGTTGTATAGGATGTAAAGTTAAATCTTGTGTAGGGAAGTTCCTGTACCTATTGCTCAAAGAAGATTTATTTTATAGTAATATGTATATATTCTCTATTATATATTCTTCTTTCACTTGTGAGGCAAGCAATATAGTTTCAGACATGAATAAAATAATAACTTTCCAATATTTAAACTGTAGGGAAACTGGCATTTGTGAACGACAGAGAACTGTAGTGGACTGATTATTATGCATCAGTGGCCTATAGAAGTTTATATTTTCAGACTCCAATAAACAACCAAGATCAGAACCTGCCATACAACTGTTTGTATTGCAACAGAAGGTTCGCCAGGCCACACGAGAAAGTTAAACATGAGAGGATACATACAGGTAAATTCAACAGAATTATTATTATTATTTATACCCACAGATTATGATATTAGTAACATAGTCCTGAGAGGATGTCGTTGTTTTACCAATAACCCCATATATTTCACTGTATAACCTCTTATTAACTTAAACAGCTATTAAAACATAACATTCCTTTTATGCTCTAAAGGTAAACATAATATAAAATATACACCTAAAATTGGTCAGTTGTAGGTCTCCCATGTAATAAAGGGTGAGTCGTTAGCCATACTCTGGTAGGAATGTAAACTCTGTGCTATTATAATAGGGTAGATGCCTAATTTTTATTTTAATGCCCGTCTGGTAAATTATTTTAAATCACACAGTCACGTATTTTTAATTTTCTTACAGAAACGAATACTTTCGACGATATATTGATTTGAAATGTCGCGTGACGTCACTTCTATGAGCATTTTATACGTAGAAATGATGTTTTAGCCCCCACTCCTAAACTTTGATTCGTTTTATCTAACTATTGTTTTATTATAAAACAAAATAAAAAAAATACGTGTCTAATATTTTTTCATTACTTAACTTACGGACTAATTAGATTTTTAATTTTCATACCCTGTCATCATCTCAATTTACATTTTGAAAAACTTAATTCCAATAGACCTATTGTGAGAGCTCTATAGTTATTTTCCATAGAAAGTATTTACTGTGATGGTTACAACTTTCCCTTTTGGTATACAGGAGAGAAGCCCCACTCGTGTGAGATCTGTGGCAAGTCGTTCCGCGTGTCGTACTGTCTCACTCTACACATGCGCACGCACACCGGCGCCAGGCCCTACGCCTGCCCACACTGCGGGAAGAGGTGACAATATTACTTTAATATTTGTTTCTTTATTAACAGCAATCATTTACAAAGGCTAACATTGGTTCTCGTCACGTTAAACTATATGTTTTTATGGGAATAAGTTGATAAACGAGCAGACGGATCACTTGATGGTAAGCATTGGTACCGCCTATAGACACCCGAAACAACAGAGGCTTTACAGGTGCGTTGCTAGCCTTCTGGGGATTCAGAATTTAAAGATTGATGGGCCTCCGGTAACCTCACATTATGAAACACAACGCAAGCGTCGTTTCACGTCAAAAGTATTTCTTAATTATTGTTTACCGATTTACTCACGTTATCATAACACATATGTATTTCTTATTGAATGACTAACCGTCTTTCTCGTATGGAAGCCTACAAGGTGGACCGAACACCTGCGTGCTTACTCTTGAAACCAATCTCAATGTCAATGAAATTTCAATCCAATAAAATCTCAATAATTATTCGATGTCAAAACTATACAACCCCTATCGTAGCTGTTAAAATAGCATTCAAAGTACGGAATATACAACCAAACTCAATACCATTTAGTTCCTTCAATATCCACGTAATATGCAACTAGTGCGCTAGTAATATGGCGCTAGTGTTGCAACTCAAGAATACGAAATTTCACAATACCAAATTCAAAAATTCAAAATTCAAATTCAAAAATTATTTATTTGCGTAAATAAGGTACAGATAGTTGTAATTTTGTAATAACTTACGTCCTCTTATTTTGCCTTCAACATCGGCGTGCAAAAATAATGTAGATACTTTACAGACTTGTCAAAATTTTGTTATACTCTCAAAGAAAATTTTCAATTAAAATAATAGTTTAAAAATTAAAATAATGAATTTTATAAAAGAGAAAATGTCACAAAATTAGCCCAAAATGTCATAAATGTCACACACAATATTCTATAAATGTCAATTTTATAGGAATGTCACACATATTATAAAAATATTACATTACGATTCACAAACAATTAAATATTACAATTTATAATCTAAATACTCAAGCACACTGTAAAAACATTTGTC
Source organism: Spodoptera picta (assembly GCA_038387885.1). Classification (NCBI taxonomy): domain Eukaryota; kingdom Metazoa; phylum Arthropoda; class Insecta; order Lepidoptera; family Noctuidae; genus Spodoptera; species Spodoptera picta. The sequence continues at coordinate 710,167 of JAZHFQ010000100.1, read as the reverse complement.
AATTAGCAGGTTTCTTAAACCTCGTTTAAATTTATGAAAAGGTAGTGCCTTAATGAAATTTGGAACTTTGTTATATAATTTAATGCACATAATGTAACTGTTATTTGATGTGAGTGTGAGATTTGTTTTAGGTCGATATAATTTGTTGGCATTGTGAGACCGTGGATCGTAATAACTTGCCGGATTCTCAAAGAGTTGCTTATGCTTAAAAACAAATATACACGACTCGAAGATGTAGAGGCAAGGCAAGGTTAAAATTTTGTATTTTCTAAAGAACGGGCGATAGGAATCTATTTGCTTCAACCCGAATATCGCTCTAATACACTTTTTTTGCATTATAAATGCTTGTTCTATCTCAACACATCGACCCCAAAGAATAACCCCATATCGCAATATGGAGGATATGTATCCGTGATACGCAGTCATTGCGGCCTCTCTCGATATTTCACGGCTGATACGTCTCAAGGGATAAATAAAACTATTAATTTTACCACAAACATCTTGCACTTGATTCTTCCAAGAGCAGAACTTGTCTAGTGTAATCCCAAGAAATTTTACTGCCTCAGCTTCTGACAGAGCTATCCCTTTATACATCACATTTAATTCGGCGGGTTTATTCCTGTAGGTATGAAACTGAATGTATTTAGTTTTATCTATATTAACTTTTAGGTTGTTCCCTTCTAGCCACTGTACAGTTGTCTGGAGCACGGTGTTTATTTCTCTCTCATAAGTACTTTTATTCTTACATTTTACGACAATAGTAGTATCATCCGCAAATAATACACATTCGTGGTTTATGACATTTGGAAAGTCGTTAATGTATAGCAAAAACAATGTAGGGCCCAAAATACTACCTTGAGGCACACCGTATTCATTTGTCAAAAAGGAAGAACGTTCACGTGTTTTGGATATCTCATTATAACTTGAGATCTCCACCGCCTGTGTCCGATCAGATAAATATGATTTTAGCCAGTCGTACGCTTTCCCTCTAATACCATATCTATCAACCTTAGCTAGTAAGAGTTCATGACTTACATGATCAAATGCCTTGCTCATATCCATAAAAAGCACTGAAACCGGTATTTTGTGGTCAACTGAGTCCATTATTGATCTCACTAACCGAAATGCTGCCAAAGATGTGCTTCTGTTTCGACGAAAACCATTTTGTTCATCCCTTACAATTTTATGCTTATCTACAAAGTTAATTAGTTTTTTCAGGAAAACCTTTTCAAAAACCTTTGCGAATATAGGTATCAGTGTGACGGGTCTGTAATTATCCATTTTAGTTTTATCCCCCTTTTTATACAATGCCTTGACTATTGACCTTTTCAGTACATCGGGAAACTCCCCCTCCTCCAATGAGAGATTAATAACGTATGAGAGCGGTTTTGAGATCACGTTAGCAGATAATTTCAAAATATCAGTACGAACATCATCATAGCCCGTAGCTTTTGAATCGTTAAAAGTCCTTATTATGCTTTTTAAATCGGTTTCGTCAATAGGATACAAAAAAATGAATTATAAATTTATTGTATATTATTAATATTATTAGATGTTGTAGATTGTTCTCCGCCTGATCTAATTTTCGTAATTACGTTGATAAAAAAGTTATTAAAATGATTTGCAATAGATGCAGGACTCACATAATCTCTACTGTCAATTGTAATCTTCGAAATACACGTATTCTTTAAATCTGCGTCAGTGTGTTTTTTTTTATAATATTCCAGGCCGCTTTACACTTATTTGGAGCTCTATTTATGTAGTTTGTGTTGCTACTCTTGCGTGACGTCAAAATGCAATTTTTCAATACGTTACAATATTTTTTATAACTATTTTTGTGTGTTTCAGTACTGTTGTGTTTTAATTTATAATGTAATCTACTTTTGCTTCTACAACTTATTTTTATACCTTTTGTAAGCCAATTTGATTTGTTTAGTGTTTTGATCTTTTTTACGCGGATTATAGGAAAACATAATTTATAAAATAATAAATAGGTGTCATAAAATTTGTAAAATGATTCGTTAGTGGATTTTGCTTCAAATACGTCATGAAATGATAAGCTAGAGATTGCTTTTAAAAACTTTAACTTATTTTCAGTACAGTAATCTCGTTTGAGTTCATACCACCATTTCAACACTGGTTGTTTTCGTTCGTTAATTCTCCAAGAGTAAGATTGGGCCGTGTGATCTGATAAACCAAGCTCAAGGACACTTGCAAAGCCGTTTTCGATGGTGGTTGAAATGTGGTCAATACAAGTTTTAGTTGTCTCCGTTACACGAGTGGGCGTTGAAATCATTTGTTTTAAGTTGTAATTGATTAGTAAATGGTTATAATCCCTACTATCTTTAGATTGCTTTAAAATATCTATATTTATATCGCCACACACAATAATCTTTTTTTTAGCATTACTACATAGCGTACTTAATAGACTATTTAGGTTATTTAAAAAAATCATAACATTCGATGAAGGTGTCCTATAAATACAGATTATTATAATTCCATACTTAATTAGTTCTAGACCACAGCATTCAAATACGCATGTTTCACTAAGAATCTAGACACGAATCTAGACACAGGTTTAAAATGTAATGTGCTATAGGTACTGATGCTGTCTCCCAAACTAAGCGAAAGCTTGTATTTTGGGTGGCAGTGTTCAGTCATTTAATGAGGCTCAATGATTACTGTTTAATATTTATGCATGCGGGTGAACGTTGTCGCTGGAGATTCAAGAGAAAATAATAAAAAATAATTAAAAAGATAATAATGCATATACATGTACATATTACTAATGTGGACCGTGGATTGTTGAGTGATAATGAGTATAAGTGAGTGTGTTTAGTGTGGGTGTAAGTGTGTAGGGATGAGTGGGATTTTGTGTTTGTGTTGTATGGAAGTGTGGTGTTATGTAGGTAATGGTGACGTGTGTTTGTATGTGAGGGTTATTCTATGCGATGTATGTCAGTAATTCTTCCGTTTTTTTATAGTCTTTATTTTGGAGCCAGTTAGTCAGGCTGGTTTTAAGTTTGTGTCTGCTTAGTCCAGCGATATTCAGTTTCTTGTGGATGTCGTTGTATAATTTAATGCTCATATTTTTAAATTGTCTTCTGGCAAAGGAGGTCTTACAGAGAGTGCGTGGGCATACAGACTTCCCGCTACGTTTGCCTGGATCGGGACGGGGGATGCTTCGGTGTCTTCTCATGGTGGACTTGAGCACAAAGAGTTGTCGAACTGTTAAGACCCTGCAGTCTGAATAAAGTTTTTCGGTGGAGTATCTATAAGGCTTTTTGGTCATTACTTTGAGCACAGCTCTCTGTGCTCTTTCCAGACTGAGAAGGAGCGTCTTGCCAGCGCCACCCCAAACTGAAATGCAATACTGAATAATGGACTGACAAAGGGCTAGATAGATGAGTTTTAGTTTCTCAAATGGAACACAGTCTCTGAGTGTTTTAAATATATGTATAAGTCTCCTCACTCTGGAGGTGACTGTGTCTATCTGCTTGTCCCACCTCAGTCCACCATCAATATATACACCTAGGTACTTGACATGCTCGGCTCGTTCGATTTGTTGGCATGTACAGACTTCCCGAAGAGAGCAATTATGGGCTATGATAGAGAAGTTTTGTGGTGGGGAATTAGTTTTCCTGATCGAGAAGGCAACATAGTGTGTTTTGGAGAGGTTTAACGTCAGCAGGTTGTTTGAAAGCCAGTTCATGATTTTAGATAGGGAATATTCGGCTATCTCCTTTACGGCATTCCAGTTCGGACCCCAGACGAAAATTGCTGTATCGTCTGCATACGTAAAGATGTTAGTGTTTGGAAGAGAGATTCGACAGAGATCATTTATGTAGAGTTGAAAAATGGTTGGGCTTAAAATACTCCCCTGTGGAACACCGTACGACACTGTAACCTCATCGCTATTCATACTACCTATTTTAACTTGTTGTTTTCTATTGGATAAGTAGTCCTTAAGTATATTGAATGCATTACCTCGTATGCCTAGTTTTTCCAACTTGGCAAGGAGGATGGGAACAGAGACCGTGTCAAATGCTTTAGAGAGATCCAGGAAGATACATAAGCATTTGTTTTTAGTGTCTAAGTTTTTAGCAATTTCTGTTGTCAAGTCAATTACGGCATCCTCGGTAGAGTAACCAGAGCGAAAACCGTATTGATTCTCAGCTAATATTTTAAATTTCTCCAAAAATCCCTTGAGTGACTGATTTAGAATTTTCTCAAGAATTTTCGAGATGCAGGAAAGAACCGCAATAGGGCGATAATTGTTGACACAGCCTCTGTCCCCATTTTTGTAAATCGGGTGTACTATCGCTTTTTTGAGCATTTCTGGAAAAACTCCTGAGCTTATTGCGAGGTTACAAATATGGGTGAGGGGAGGTATTAGGGTGTGACGACAAAATTTTATTATTTGTGATGAGATCCCGTCCCATCCCGTGGCACAATCAGAGCGTAGTTGCATTATTATGAGTTCAATATCCGACTCTTCTACTTCTAAAAGAGCTATTGAATTAGTCGGGCTATTTAGAGAGGCCAGATTTTTAGGACTTAGTGTTTCTGGATTGTTGCTTTGGGCGGGTGTGGAGGCGAGTATTTTGTCTGCCAGGTTTTTTCCTATGCTAGCAAAAAAACCGCAAACGTGATTCACAGATGTTTTGGGGTCATTGTGTGATTGAAGGAGTTCTGTGGCATTAACTTTAACCTTTTGAGTGTTTGTTATATTTTTAATTGCTGTCCAGAGGGCTTTTGCATCATTACCAGCTTTGTCAATTAGGCTTTTTTCGTAAGTAGTCTTTAGTTTACGTAGAAGGCTGTTGCAAAAGTTTCTGTACCGCGTGTAGATTAATTTAGTGGTCATGTTGTCTGGTGATTTTTTGGCTTTGCTATGCAGTCTATCTCGATGCTTCATGCAACGGAGTAATCCTGGTGATATCCACGGCTTTAAGATTCTGCATTTTCTAGTTACTGTGACGGTTTTAGTATTATCCCGTATGACATTTGAGATGGTAGTTATAAGTGTGTTGGTAGCTAGGTTTGCATCATTAGTTTTAAACACGTTTGTAAAATCGGCGCTCTCTAGATCTGTTTTTATTTTGTCGTAGTTTAAAAGAGTTTTAGTTGTATCCGGTTTACGGGAAGAGGTATTTGTTTCTATGGATAGGATTATTGGCAAATGATCTGTTACGAGGGATTCAAGTACTAGAGTTTTAGCGAACAAATTAGGTTTTGTGAGAAAATGGTCCAGGCAAGTTGTTTTTCTCGTGGGGAAGGTGTGGGTTGGGAAAAGTCCGTGGGTCGCATTGAAGGTCAAATATTCATCACGTAGGGGGTCGGAGCTGTTAGTACATATGTCAATGTTAATGTCGCCAACTACGACTATATCGGTGGGTAGGCTGTCGTACACTTCGGATAGGCTACTTACGAAGTTGTTGAAGTTTTCTCGGGTCTTTAGAGAAGGTGAACGATATACAGCCACGATTGAAATCTTTTGTTCTATTTGACAAATCAAACAACTTGCGTCTTTAAAAGTTGGTTCGCGTATTTTACATGACAGGTTTGTTTTAGCGTAGATAACGACACCGTCATTCCGATTGAGCGCGGAGTTTGTGGAGTAAGCAGTGTACCCCTCTAAAGTAGGTAAGTTAGCTATTCCGCGTAGCCAACATTCAGTCAGAATAACGACGTCGAATGTTAAATCGGTCATTGTTAGTAGTACTCGCAGTTGGTCAAAGTTCTTGTTAATGCTACGGATGTTAATATGAAATAATTTGATGGCATCGTTCGGTTGAGAAAGGAATGATCTGCAGTCCTCCGGTCGACAGACATATGAGTTTGTGAGCTCAAGTGAGTCTAGTTCTGTGTTAATATTGTTAATGTTGGCCATTTATTATAAAGATAGATGTCAGGAGGTGCCATACGTCGCGATGATGGGGTAAATAGTTGTGATAGTGAGTGTAAGCCTAGAGTTGTGGTTGTATAGTATGTAGTTGTGTGAGTGTGATTTGTGTGGGTTGGTTGATCGTATGTAAGTTTAGTGGAAATGGTCCTTTTTACAATATTTTTATAAAACCTTTTACAAACAGTTTTGTTATGATTTTTTAATACATTAGTACGAGCGGCAACTATGGATATAAACTCGGTAATTAAAAATAGGGGATGACAGTATAGCAAAGTTAATAGTGTATGAATAATTAGTCACAAGTTTTTCTTCAGATCCATAAGACATTGTTCTGAGGAAATTAGTACTTGTTTATCCCCCTGTTCTTTGCGAAGGAAGATATTCCCATTGGAGGTCCAGCAGAATTTAAATTTGTTAAGTTTGGCGAATTCTCTGGCTGCGTGAAACAGTTTCTTAGAGCTCATGGGTAAATAGTCTGCAACAAACACTGGTTGTCGTTTCCCGGGGATGTCAATCAGCGTTGTGTTGAGTTTATCTTCCACAGTTTTGTGTTTATTGTTAAATTCTCGAATAGCGGTCAAGGTATTCGACTTCATTTGGACGGTCTGGAACTCGACGACAATCGGACGGGTTGAGCCATCTTTGCCCGGCAAGCGATAAATGTCTCTTAAATCCGTGTCAGAGATTTTAATTCCAACAGCCTGTCCAATCCTGTTGATAGTGTTTGTGAGGTCATCGCTATTTTCTTTATCTTTCGGAGGGACATTTCTTACTTCAATGCAAGACGATCGCGATTTCAATTGTAAGTCTTGGATTTTCCGTTCTATTTTCTCCAAGCATTTCCGTTGTTCTTGCTTTTCTTTTTGTAAGGAGTCTAAACCAGACTTTATATCCTCGTATTGCTTATTAATGAAGGTCATTGAGGTAGCTATTTCGTCGCTCGATTCTTTAATCTTAAAGGTTTGTGCTTTTAGCTCCGAAATTTCGGTGGAGAGTTGAGCGATAAGCGAATTCTGCTTGACACACATGTCATTGAATTTTGCATCAAGTTCAGATTTCCAACCGCTCAACAACCCCAAAACTTCATGCTTCAGATCTTGATCTTCACCTCCCGGCGATTGACTGTGGCGCGGGCGCTTAACACGATTTACATTTACAAAGGTAGTGTCGCCAAAGTGTAAAGAATTTAGATCCGATTCCGATTGGGCATGCAGTATATTAGATGTGGTAGGCGACCCAGGGGGCGTTCGCTGGACCGACATATTAAGTAGTCTCAAGTTTTTGAAAAACTTCCGGAAAATGTATTTCTGCAACGCACGCACAAGCACGCGGCGATGGTTCACACAGGTGTGCGCGTCGACGATGCGGTGCGTAGGCTCGTAGCCGCACGTAGCAGGTGCCCCCACCGCGTGGCTAGCGGTGACGTCGATGCGTAGACGCGTTCATTTGAAGCAGCTGCGTGTCACCGCACGATGCGTCACTCGCAGCGTGATGTTGCTTTACTATTTATGGCTCATTCACCAAAAGTAGATTGTAATAGCCAAGTAAAAACACAATAGCAAAGATGAGCACATATACAACATAAATTTAGCAAGGGTGCCACTAGCTGCTAACGCAAAATTTTCAGGCGCTATCCGTATATCGACTCAATGTGGGTAGATCAAAAAAAGGACAAACACTGGGTTCGTTCCTTTGGTAGATTATCGTGCAAATCACATCACAGATGCGTCAAGCAACACCATCCAAGTTCACCCAATACTCCACTATACCGATGCACTCAACTTTTTGCACTTTTGATGACTTATTAAACGAGAAGTTAATTTAATCTCGAGAGCACTTTTAACACGGCCGTCTCATCGAAGTGGCAATATAACTCATAATGATTGACTAATACTTTGTGTATGATAATGTTTCACTAATACTTTGTGTTTCCTTAATAACTTTAAATTCAATATCGTTTTTAATTAGTATTGCAACTCCCCCTCGTTTGGATGTCTTTCTCGAATAGAATGATGCTGTAGTAAAACCCTTAAGGCGAAGATTTTTTTCCGTTCCTTTAAGCATGAATGTTTCAGTTAAACATAATATGTCCGCGTTAATTTTGTTATTGCGTAATTCTAGTATTGCAAATGAAAGTGCATCTCGCTTGCTTAGAGCTCCCGCTATATTCTGGTGAATAATTGTAAGATAAGAGGTTTTATTACTTCCGAAAAAAATCGTAATTATTTTGTAATATTTTATCGTCCCTCACATTCTGTACACTCACATCATTTAAGTCAGAAGTCTGTATACCCACGTCCTTTGTGCTTACTTGCCCTTTCGCAGTGCGTAATTTTTCCACATAATTTTGATATTTCACTTTGTAGTTTAAATGCAAGATTTGCCTATGAATCAATCTACATACATGCAGTTTGCTTACAGATTTTTTAGATACTATAGAATCATTTTGAAATGGCACGAAGCACGAAGTTTTACAATTGTGGCATACTAATTTCAACAAATTGTTTACATTATTTTAATTTAAATAAAATTGTTTACGAAGTGGCACCACTAACACATTGGTAAATTGTAACTGACGAAGTGTGTAATGTAAATACGTTTGAATATCCATAGGGTTTCTGTCATTAGCACCCGCTAGAATGATAACAAAGTCAGATTTGCCAAAGTCTTTGCATAAACTTTCACTTGGTTTTAAAACTTCTTTAGTTGTAGCATAGGGTTTTATAAATGACGTCACCATAAACTGTTTCCCTAGGTAGTCTTGAATAATATTTCTAATACCATAACCGGCTTGATCACCGAAAATCATAACCCTCTGTGTATTGCTAGTTCCACTGGTTGACTGCAATTGGTTTCTTGGGTTGCTAGCATGTGTAGTGGTTGGTTTTGTAACCGTAAGTTGTACGCCAGTCGTCTCAGCCAGATGTCCCTCCGGGTCCACTACAGGAGCAGACTCGGCCTTACTCGGTGCGTCGTGTGTACTTGGATTTATGATACACTCACCAGAATTACAATGTCCCGCTTGCAACGGCGTGTCAATGTGTTGCATCTGACCCACACTGCAGTTCGAGCCAGCAGTACCAAACGAAACATCAGACCCATTGGCCATGGCAGTATCATGCTGAATTGCTGCCATAGGAGAGATACACAACTTTGTCGGGGTTGAAAAACAGTCCATTCTTATCCTACTTTTGCGTGTAGACCTTGGTGTAAAGGACCTTGTTTCCAGCTTTTAATATGAATCTATGACCTTCTGGTATTGGCCTATATCCATTTTCAAACGAAAGTTTTCACTACTTAAGTTCTCAATTTCTAGATGAGCTCTTTCTAATTCTGAGGTTAGTCTTTTTATTGTATCCTTATATTTATAGATAGTGTCAGTGTCATTCAGTGAATTATCCGGCAAACTCATCATTGTAGTGTCTAATACGGTTGAAACAGAGTTAAACTTTGCATTTAGTAAACTGTCCATTGAATTCGACCTTGCGGTTTTACGAACAGTAATGTTGTCACTTTCCGACTTGTTCATTGTAAAAGATGTCGCTAGATCACTAATAAATTCCAAGATGACCACCTATTGTGGTGTTAGAATTGACGTCAGTATCACTTTGTTATGATTCAATATTAATACGACAGAATTAATTATTATTACCAAATTTTTAGGGTAATTTTTTAATATGGTATCATTTATATCACTTTTACCGGACACTTGATAATGGCGGTAGTAGTACAATTTTACTGATCCACAATGTCAATCTAACACTACCATCTTAATGGCGCCAGTTGTAGTAAAAATTTTAACCATAGATAATTTATATTTTTTTTCTTTTATGTTGTCACCAATGTCGGTCGATCGGAATTGGATTCAAGAGTAAGCCCCCTGATATGGGTAGCAGGAATCTACTGGATGCAGGTCGCTTTCAACCGAGCGATCTGGAACTCATTTAGTACTCACTATGTCCTATGGTCACTAGCAAATGTCTTATGGCTGATATGATAATGAACTGCACGGTTGGTGCGGTGGCTGGGCAACCGGCTGCCGTGCAACGTGTCGCGGTTCGATTCCCGCACGGAACAACACTTTGTGTGATCCACAAATTGTTGTTGCGGGTCTGAGTGTAATTGTGTATGTGAACTTGTATGTATGTTTGCAAACGCACCCACGATATAGGAGAAAATCCTAATGTAGGGCAACGTTAAAATAAAATAAAAAATAAAACTAATCGCCAATATCAACTTTGTTACAAAGCAGTATAGTTCAAAATTGACTGTTTAAATGTGCTGAAAAAAGTTATGTAAAAAGTTTTCTTGAATATAATTATTTGTTCGTTACCCAGGTTCAAGGCGCACAGTGTATACAACCACCACTTACTGACTCACTCTGAAGTCCGTGCTTACAAGTGCCCATTCTGCCCGAAGGCCTTCAAGACCTCCGTCCAACTGGCTGGACATAAGAACTCACACACTAAACCCTTCCAATGCCAGCATTGTAACAGGTGACAATATGAAATACATACTTAATTGAATAAAGTTTTACAAAGTGTCGATAGATGGCGCTGTAAACAATTCTTTATTGTGCCATTATTATTTTTTTCAAACTGATTGCAGAAGTACCATATACTTAAAAATCTTATTAAACATGTTTTCCTTTATCAGGCCATTCGCATCACTCTACGCGGTACGAGTGCACACCGAAACACATTCGCGACAGAACAACCTGAAGTTCGTATGTGATATGTGTGGAGCGAGCTACGCTCGAGCCTTCGCCCTCAAGGACCATATCAAGCAGGCGCACAGCCAGGATCAGGAATCTGAAGCGTCACCGTCACCGTCACGTAGCGTGAGTTTTATGCTTTGTAAGAGCCACCGCTACTCACCGAGTATAGGGACCCCTTGGTCGCTGCCAAACGCTCCCTGATAAATCTGCACGTTTTAAACTCCGATCTGAAAATCTGCACGGGTGGAGATTATGGAAAGCTTTTGTAGAACAGACCTGTGGTCCAACGGTTGGTTGTTATGGGGCAGTTGTTGATGATAATGTTTAACGTAAGTAAAGAAGAATATATCGGCACGAATGGGCCGGCTCGACCGGAGTGATACCACGGCCTCACAGAAAACCGACGTGAAACATTACTTGCGTTGTGTTTCGTCGTGTGAGTGAGGTTCCTAATCCCCAAAAGGTCGGTAACGCACTTGTAACACCTCTGGTGTTTCGGGTGTCCATGAGCGGCGCCGATTGCTAACCATTTTGTGATCCGTAGCTCGTTTATCCGCTTATTCCATAAAAGCCGCCGAATGCAGTCTCGTTTCGATTACTTTTAACGTAAAACAAACTGGTACTAAGGCCTCTGAACAGGTAGGCATAGATGTAGATATAATATGTTACACCCACTTTTCATTCCATTCCATTCCTTTCTTTCCTCAGACTTCGTGCTATTACTGTGTACTTACTGAAGATTTAACATGCACGATGTCGTGCCTAAGAATAAAATACAATTAGCCTGATTTTGTTCAAAAATCGATTAAATCGATTCTCTGCCACTTCTGTACAACATCAATAAAATTATTTTCTTACGTTACTAACTAACTGTTGAGTACTTATAATGCACAAATGCACACTGTCTGTTCCTCCATCTTTCCTTTTTATTATTATATTTAATGGCAGCGCGCCACGGCCATAGAGGTCAAGTTCAGTTTACGTGCTTCGAATCACAGGCGCCAAATTGGAATTATTCAAAAATCAAAGAGTTCGAATTTTAGATATTTAAAAAAAAACGCTTTCCTAAATGATTTTCCAGTATTCGTATGTTTTTACAATAAAATTGTTGCAATATAAATTCATTGAGAAGTTTTTAAACACCGTAAATTGCAGATTTCAGTATGATTATTTTTTAAAGATCTTATCTTTCTGTTTGTCTTACACACTTCGAGAACCAAAACGAATAAGCAATGGTTATAATGCCGCAATACACCATCTTTGTGTTTGTTTATTTTTATTTTGGCGACATTAGAATTAGTGATACCCTTTACAGATACCGGCTGATGAAGATTGGATGATAAAACACAACCCTGATTCGCTCAACAAAGATTTAACACATGAAGTAAGTTATTTTTGTTTCGTTCTAAATTACCATCAGAATACTAATTGGCATTCTTTATTTTATTTTTCTACTGTTTGTCTAATTCTGGAAGTCTCGATAATGGTAACGACAGAAATTATTCCCTTCGTCCAATTTTTTATTAGTAGAACTTTATTTTGAGATAATATTGTTAACTAATCTTAAGTCATAACTTACTAATTACTCAGAGAAATTAGTAAAATTTTCTCTGGCTTAAAAGTAACGATAGCCTTCTCAAACCTCATTTGGGGACCAGCGTGATATTGTTCTATACTATGACACGATCACCATGCATAGTAACATTCACACAAAACATGATTTTAAATAATAGTAATACTTTTATTATTCGATAGTGTTACGACATTCTTTGTTCGAGCAAAGTTCTATTACATCATCAGCTTACAAATGCCCACTGACTCTTCTCACACGGAGAAGAGTTGAGCATGAATCACCACGCTTTCTCAATTCGGGTTGGCGATTTCAAACTAATAATTAGAAATGGGGTAGACGACTAATTTTTATTTTAATGTCCGTCTGGTAGATTATTTAAAAACATTAGACGCGTATTTTTTATTTTCTTACGGAAACGAATAGTTTAGAAGATATATTGATTTGAAATGTCGCGTGACGTCACTTCTCAGTACATTTTATACTAAGAAATGACGTTTTAGCCCCCACTCCTAAACTTTGATTCGTTTTATCTAAGTATTGTTTTATTATACAACAAAATAAAAAAATACGTGTCTAATATTATTTTATTACCTAAGTTACGGACTAATTATATTTTTAATTTTCATACCCTGTCATCATCCCCATACTCTTGAATCCAATTCCGATCGATCGACATTGGTATTGTGATATTTCGTACTCTTGAGTTAAACAATAACGCCCATTGCATCCGTATTGCGTGGATATTGAATGAACTAAATGGTATTGAGTTTAGCTTCATATTCCGTACTCTGAATGCTATTTTAACAGCTACAATAGGGGTTGTTTAGTTTTGACATTAAATAATTATTGAGTTTTCATTGGATTGCAATTACATTGACATTGAGATTGGTTTCAAGAGTAAGCACCCAGGTTTTCTTCCGATGTTTTTCTTCACCGTTTGTCAGTGGTGTCTGAATAATCTTAGAAAATACATATTATAACTCGGAAAAAGTCACATTGGTGCTTGCCTTTTGGTATATTTCGAACCCGCACTTCAATGCATGAGTAGTGGGCGTATTAAAAAAGTTCTATTGGGTTTTTCATTTTTGAGATTCTCAATAATGCTCATTTTGAACTGAGCTTTATGTTTTATTCCCACAAGGAACTTATAGCTGGTGAAATGTGGGTATTATATTTAATAAATGTTTTGTAACCTGTTGAGATAATTAGGTACTTATTTACAGGTTTTAATACACCTTCAATATGTAGAAAAGATGATAGTTTCAGGTGTATTCCTTGACTGTAAAAACTGTTTTAATTTTTACTTAAATATGTATGTTTTATGTAAACAATTTCTTGTTTCAGATAGACCTGGGAATGAGTGGTATGAGTAGCAACGAACTAATAGTTCCTTAAAGCAACAATAATATAATAATATATTATAATTATTTCTTAGGTGAAAGTAAATCAACTTTTATAAAACGATATTGTAAACACGACGTTATTGTGATTCTACAAAGTACACTAAACAAAACAAAAAAGGATATACTGTTCTTATACGGTTCAAATATAACTCGCCTTTTTGTAGTCGGTATAAAAATTTATACTTTTTTAGCACTATGCTGTGGTAGTTACAGTAAAGGTGAAATATTATTGTTTGTGTTACATTGCAAGCTTAACATAACATAACATCACGCCTTTTATCCCCGAAGGAGTAGGCAGAGGTGCACATTATACCATTGTACAATGTAACACGGTAACACCCACTTTTCACTATTTATGTTATGAGTCCCATGTAATAGGGGGTGAGCCTATTGCAAGCTTAAAACAATATAATTTAAAAGAATAAGGACCATATTCTTTTAATCAAGAAGTTGAAGAATCACAATAAATTACTTACAGCAGCAGGTAAGTACAATAATGTTAGTCATTTTATCATAGTTAGGGCGATTATTATTTGGTTTACCTCGCTCAAATCCGATGAGTCACTAGGAAATAATGGCTAATCCGGGAGCCATTTACGAAATAAAGAACTTACTAGAAGCTTTTGTTATCAAGGTAACCGATGTTTACCGGGTATTATGAGTATTATGACTCTTATCCGTTTAACTTTCTCCTAATTTCTATAAATGCTAAGCGTATTTAAATTGCTCTCGTTGGCAAAAAAGACTGCCTTGTTGGCTGAGTGGTTGCAAGTGTGACTGCCGGGCAAGGGGTCTCGGGTTCGATTCCCAGACCGGCAAAGCATTACAGGGTTTAAAAAAAATTGTTGTATATATACCGATATGGTAGTAGGGTCACCCTCTATTACATGGGATTCATAACATAAATAGTGAAAAGTGGGTGTTACATTGTACTTACAGTGGCATTAAGTTCGTACGTAATGTGCACCTCTGCCTACTTTTTCGGAGATAAAAGGCGTGATGTTATGTTATGTATTTATTTAAATTAATTCAATTCAAGTATTGTAGGCGTAACAAAATCCTTTTAAACGCAATAGAAATGGTGTAGTAATAATTGTAGAATCACAATAACACTAATTTTCAAACTAGTGATATAGATATAGATACCCATAGGTCTTAATTGAACGCAATAGAGTTCAATTTCATACTATACACTATGTCCGTTTTGGTTAGTCCAAAGTGATATGTTGAAGGGAATTTACGGCAAGTCCGAGCAACTTATAAAATTATATGTAAGTAGCGAACTAATTTGTAGATATAGAGATTAATTAGACATATTAGAATTTCATACTAAACATTTGTAAGTGTATCTAAGCACATGGGAATTATGTATTTTCATTACATTTTGTCTGGATTGCACTGTTAAAAAATACTGCCCAATTTTTTATTTTACTTGTTATTTGTCTAAGACTGTCTACTGGTAGAAATCGAAGTTAATAGGGATGATGACGAGGTATGAAAATTAAAAATCGAGGTAGTCCGTCAGTTAGGTAATGAAAAAATATTAGACACGTATCTTTTTATTTTGTCATATGAGAAAACAATACTTAGATAAAACGACTCAAAGTTAGAAGTGGGAGGTAAACCTCATTTTGTACGTAAGTACGTATAAAACAGCCCTAGAAGTGACGTCACATGATGTTTCAAATCAATATATTGTAGAAAGTATTTGTTTCTGTAAGGAATTAAAAAAATACGTGTCTAATGTTTGAAAATATTCTACCAGACGGACATTGAAATAAAAACTAGTCATCTACCCTATTGCCATGTATTTTCATGGTATAATATAAGACACAGTAAAATACCATATTCTGTGCTTATATTTTTGTTTTTTAGGATTTACTTCGAATACAAATGTTTGTATGTTTATTTCTCTATTATGCAAAAACTGTTAAATGGATGTAGATGCAATCTACCATGTTGATAGACTATCGTTTTATCCTGCCTCGACCTGTGAACGTGGCGCTTTTTTGTTTGCTGAAAATACCACGCGTATCAGTGTGTTATTTAAAATTATTTAAAGTATTTTTTTAATGAATAAAATAAATGTTTTTGTCAGCAATTCAGAAGGATAAATGGAATAATATATTGTCTGTAGTCACTAAGTGATAGCCAACTATAGAAATCGTTATTAGATAATGATAATTCTTAATAATTACTAAAATCTATCATGTTATTTAAGACATCTCAAAGCTCAAATGCATGCCATTTTACAGGACTGAATGGCGATTATACATTTTCAAAAAACTTATCTTCGCATTGATTAAATTTTAATTGTGATTTTCGATAGTATCGTAATGTGGGTTATGACGCTCTGGGGTACTTTTTTTTACATATTTGGTATTGATTTACCCGGGCGGGTACCGTAACGCGCGGAGATCTATTGGCCCTCTTAGCCTTTTCACATTAGTTATTAACCTCCCGGGGTCATGGGTAGAGCCATATAGGCAAGAGTCTGATTCTCCCTCACGCTTGACTCACGGCGGGAGTCGTTTATTTTTCACCCAAAACAAGGGTCCCTATACCGGTTGTCGGATACCCGGTGCTAAGTTTTGTACCCAGGCCTTTTCCCAGCCACGTTTCGCTCATAGTATCTAATATGACAATACAAATTACGTACAGGAAAATCTATATGATTGTAGGAATAATAATGAAGAGGCTATATCAATCTAGGTTCAAGAGTACTGTTGATGGATAAAAAATAGAATCTCAATTTAAAAACTTAGTTATTAGTATTTTAGCTAATTTTGTAACATGTAAGTGTAACTAAAAGAACTCAAAATTACAATTACTTTCTGAAGTAACAACGAAGGTGTTATTTGACCTTAGAACAACAATTTTGCTATGTTTTATAAATTGAAATGAATTTAACAAAATGATATACTAATGAATATTGGACTTTAGAGTTTTCTAGAAATTATGCACAGCATAAACCACTACTGAATGATGAACTGTAATAATAATAATTAAGAATTAACACAATAATAACACTGGGTCACTATTTTATGATATAGTGCAATGTTTTTCTTTTTTCTTTAATTGACAACTTCTCTTCTCTTTAAAGAAAATAAATCTATTACATACATATCTAGATGCTTGAAATAGAATTTAAAATACTAAAGTTTTTCAAATACCTATCTAATATTCTAGAACTATCTGTAAATTAAATTAGTAATGTAATCCCTTCTATTTTTAACATTCTTGACATTTGTATATTTTAGAGGATATAAATAAATGATATGCAGTTATTATTTTTACTGATTTATTTAGTAATTGTTTATTGTAAATATGTATGTATGTGTTGTTGTATGTTGTTGTAAATAATGGTAATATGAGACAATACTGTGTGTGATGTCTTTACGCACATTAGGGAAAATGTTATTGCGTTTATAAGCTTGTTGTATATTTTATAAATACCAATTAAACCGACCATGTTTATATTATAATTGTAATACCAGAATCAAATGTCAGTATCATGGTAATTTGCGTGCTATTGATGTTCTAATACAGCGTAATACAGCGAAATGAAAATGCACATACAATTTTATATGAAATAATTTTTATTGGAAGTTTAATCAAGTATCATAGAAATGACACATTGTTGTCGCATGGCACTCAAGTTTTTGGTATACAGCTGTATGTATTGTTGCCACTACAATTTTAATCAAATAAATCATTAATTCTAAATATCGTCTTTGTTTTACACTTAATATAAATTATTATCAACAGTTAATGCCTACATATAACCAGCTTAAGGTATATGCATACCGTAATCCGTAATCCACTTAATTAACTATCACATATTCAATTTACTAATACTAATTAATAAGTAATTTGTTCACCATTTACACATCACTTGACACAGCATCAATAATACCTACAATGGAATAATATAAGCGTCTTTTCAGTTTCACTAGGGGTACACTGTAACTAGTGTATCACGTCTGTCCGTGAGTCCACTCTCCCTCCATCCTCCACACGGAGAAGGCATAACTCAGTTTGTCCTGTGCGAGGTACTTGCCGTGCTCACTGCCCGCGTCGCTGTTACTGTCGCTGCTACCCGCCGACTCACTGTTTGACAATATTTGATACAGGAATTCTATGTACTGCGTCGCCAGCTGCAGAGTTTGTATCTTAGACAATTTATCACTCGGCAGCGAAGGGATGATCTGCCGTAGGCTTGCGAACGCCTCGTTCAAGCTCTGAGTGCGCTGCCGCTCCCTTACGTTAGCCATCACTCGTTGTATCTGCATCTCTTCAAATGATTGCGTCTTCTTCCGCGAAGCTTTGGATCTCTTCCTCGACCTTCTTTGTTCTTCTGTCTCCTCTCTTCTGTCGTCAGCGCCTCTGTAAACTTCTCCCATCTTTGGCCCATCACCCGGCTCGTAGTAACTTCGTACTCTGTCTTGAGAATTGGAATCATCAAAGTAGTAGCTTCTTGGGACTTGTCGTTGTCGTTGATCGATGAATTGTTGCTCGAAGGATGTGTAAGATGGTTGTTGGTAGTCGCGGTCCTCTCCATCAAACACGGCACTCGGCGGCCAAGGATGTTGTTGTGTGGGTCGCTCAGACCCATTGCTGAGGTCCATCAGGAGTGTGGGCGAGGAAGGCGCGAATCCCGCCGGCTCGGGGTGCCTCTCAACTTCCACCGGCGCGTACCCGTAGTAATGCTCGTCATCGTCTGGGTATTCTAAATCCTCCTCGAGCTTTATTGGCAGTGGTCTATTATCACGATTTTCGTAATTCATAATGCGTCACTTTAAGAAACGGCACGCGCGTCTCGGACTAACATGCGCGAGTGATAAGCGCAGTAAGACTGCAACCACGATACTGAGTCCTGCGCCCGCACCGACCCGCCCCTGCCCGTCCCTTCATTGACAAGATACAAAAAAATAACCATCTCCACCGCGGTGCGACTCCATTGGGCCTCCCAGCGCGCCGCCTCCTGGCTGCGACGTGCGAGAGACAGAGACAGCGATACTAAGATGTGTTGATCGCTTTCTGTTTATCTTGTCCATCATCTCAGAACTGTATTTACTGCATACATAGGTAGGTATATGTATGGTGTTCGGACGCCATAACCGATCGCATCGGTGATCGCGCATCCTGTGAGGACTGTTTCAGTCAGCCAGTGTCGTATTGATGGCTGTATAGTCAATGTACTACTGTTAGATTTAATAATTTATTTTACAGAAATAAACGATGAATGCTAAGGACATTTTTTGCAAAACATTAGGAACTCCTAAACGGGCGCATATTTAGGTACTACCTATTCAAGTACTAAATAAATCTGATAGTGTTTTAATAACCGATACAAAACTGTTAAGCTTACAAAATGTGTTCATTAAGCCACAGAAGAGTGTAGCACTAATCCCACCGATAACTTGATATATGGCGCCACCCTTCCTTGTAAGATTTTTTGTGACGCGTCGTCCCGCCGCTACTAAAAATATCCATGACGCAATGCTCCCAGGATCGGTCCCACGGCCGTGCCTGGCAATGCCTTCACTATATCATAAATATTTAATTTATTTATCTTACTAACTCCGATAGGTAGTGATGTTGCCTGTACAATCTTAGGTGTAGCTGACACTTTGTGTTGTTCTTCATCAAACACCGAGAGGATAGATAATATTTTTATACATGGTAAACTACTTATCTGTATTTGATTGGGAGAAACTAACTGTCAGTAGATATTAACTTTCTCAGGTGTTCTGTGTACAATTTCTCTTTGCTTATTCCACTGTAGTATTTTTGGTGATTAGCATTTTAAGTATTAGTAATGATTATTCAATTAAATTTCATTAGCCGTTTTTCAGTTAAGAGCACTAGTAAAATAACACCACATTCCCATCGCTAGACTAACAAAAAATAACTTTAGGTATTTTTATTTAATAAATACTTATGTAAGTAGGTATGTAAGGTTTTTATTTGATTTATAGGACATAGGACAATTTTAAGTGAAACTATTTTGATCGATTCGATTCATAATACTTAATTACTATCCCATTTAAGATGGCTATTCGTAAATAACCGTCATTTCTAATCACGTCACGTCTATATCTGTCTATCCTGCGGTTGTTTTATAACTGCCGAAACTAATAATCAACTCAGTCCAAAATATCTATATAATAAAATCTTGGAAAGTGAAAACAGTACATAGAATATTTTTTAAAAGAATGCTTTGGGCGTGATCTACAGTCGATACCGAAACCAAAAATATGGTTTTTAGAATGTTTGTCTATTTGTCTGTATGTAGGTAGTAGGTATTTCCGAGATGAACTCAAAAAGTGCTGCATGAATTTACTTCAAATCTTGCATGAATATTACTAACAGGTCGGGTAAACATATAGGCTACATATTATCATGCTATCAACTACGAGTAAGGATCTGTGAATCACTATTCTACGTGGACGAAGTCGCGGGCTCAGCTAGTTTGGAATAAGACCGACTTTTGACATTCGTATTTCTTGCATACCTACATAAATTAGTTTAAAATTTAGGGCACTTTGCAAATATCAGCTTTTTAATAATTAAGCTAAATCGGTAACGATACAGACACAGGATTACCTGTGTTACCGATTTGATTAAAATTACTAGTTTTATTAGTCAATGCTTCAATAAATATAATTAACGTAGTTACATTAAAATTTGTGTGTATCCTAAGTCATAACTATTTTCCTATTATATTTTTCGGTATCAGAACTCACCTACTTTGTAATAATAATAATAATATAATAATACGTTTATTTGTTAGAATATTGTTACAAAAGGTGTTACAAATAAATTTATGTTCTGAATATTCTGCTGTTTCCAGCGTACAAATATTAAAAGTTAAATTTAAAACAAGGCAGGTAAAAACATACAATCAAAAATAAAAAATTGGATCATATAGACGATTAATTATCACAATGTAGTAAAATTATTTTCGGTACAAAATTAAGATTATTCTTACAATTTACTTAAAGGATAATAAAAAGTCGTCTAGGTTGAATTTAGAATTAAATTTTTCATTCAAAAAATCATTTGTTGAATAATAACATTTATGCAAAAGAAAACAAAACAGCTTCTTTTTAAATTCCATAAGATTAAGGCTTTTAAAACCATTTGGTAATTTATTATAAATACGAATTGCCATACAGTATACATTATTAGAAAAAAGTTGAATTCTTTGTTGTGGTACACATAACTTATGAGTATGTCTGCTTTTTCTTATTACAACATTATTATGTGTAGTTTGTGAAAAATAGCTACGTCCAAATAGGCAATTGATATTGTTGCAACTGCGTAAATTCTTTAGGCATGTCTTCGAAATTTTCAAAGAAAAATCGATTTCAGAGACCCATTTTGTTTTCGGCCAAACAAACCTAATAAACCAACAAATCGTAGAGTAATAATTTCGTTATGAACTGAAAACTTTATTACAGCGATGAAAAATAGCGTATCTGTAAGCGGATGTCCTATGAGTCATCTTATCATCTGCCATATTTCCCCGAGCTTGCAATGAAAACCAATCACCAATGTGGAATATTCTAGTGTTATTATCATTATCTTCTCATTATAGATACTTTTCCTGCTTACAATATCTTCCTGGCAACCTAAATGGGTACCTACTTAATTTTCGATAATTAAGCTGAAATATTTCCGTTTTTTTGGATGTCCTCTCCTACACACATATCAAAGAATCTATTGAATTCGTTAATTTTTCATCAATGATATCAACAAATTGAGAAATCGAATTGTAACATTTGAATTTAACGGTTAAATGGACGAAAAGGGGGGAAGAGTCGCGATGCGTTGACGGAGTTTTAATATATTTCGGGAATAGTTACCACACTGGTGACGTACTCACCCGACAAAATATTAATAGCTTCATTATCCAAACTCTAAATATAACGAGTTATTACAAAGATAAATGCATTCTACGCTGTAGATTGATACCTATAGTTTTGTAGCTAACTATATCCGATACCTTTCACATTCAAAATTCTTTTTGTTAAGTATAAGAAGGTTTTATTAACCAATCAATTACATAATGTGATGTGTGCCTATAAAAAGTAAGTTACAAATATGAGATCTTTTCGTTGAAATGCTTAATAAGTGAGCAGAATGTTGGTGGCGAAAATCTAACGTCTTATCTTTTTAAGTGTGCATGTGTGGACACTTAACTACTTAGGTATGTGATGTGGGTTACCTAATTAAATTTGGTGTCATTTGTAGGTGTGATATTTTACCCAAATCGAATGGTTGCAACGTTGCAACAATAATTTCGCACTCCTTACTGCAAGTATTGTCTTGGCGGCTAAACTCAATAGTTTAACCAATGCTTTATGGCAAACTAATAAAACATGTGCACTGCAATTGTAACAGGACAACGCAAACAATGGATAAGTTACCTAAGCCATTTGTTAGAATAATAAAAAAATATTACGAAAACTATAGCTGGGTGCTTTCTCAGGACTTAGAAGTTCAACATCTGGCGTGAGCCCGTGGGATTTACTAACTAGCAATTAAGATTCATTCATAAAACGAAGCACCTAGTCGTACCGTTATCGCAAGTTTCTCACGTAAAGATAACAGCGGATATAGTAAGGAGAAACAGTGGAAGTGTTTTATGAATGAAACTATCTATACACAGCTTCACCGGTCTAAACCGGTATACCTAAGTAGCCTGGTACTTATAGACACTACTTAGGCTTTGTATTACAGGCAATTTTTGATTCAATTATTGTCCAGAAAATCTGAAAGCCATCACTTAGTACGTGTGTGCTACTTACGTTTCCAAAGGGTTAAGAATAACAGCTCGTTTTGTAATACTGTAAAAGATTTTGATAGGTATGCTATTTATTAAAGTACTTACTTACTTACTTACACGGAGCGGCACGGGTACTTGCCTATTGCAAATTAAACTCGATGAAATACCTATTCGCTAATATAATTGACCCCACAGTCCATAGCTTGTACTTACTTAGACTAGTCACAGTTCATACTATGCTGAACCTATCTTAAGAAACGGTTTACTATATTCTTTTTTATTACCCTAAGCTTTGACTTGAAGGCTGAAACTTTACGTATTTATTTATCATCTCTTAAAGCATAGTAATGATAAAACATCATCCCCTAACCAACTACACAGTCTACAGATGTTCTTAACTAAAGCAGATTAAGGCGCTCGCGAGTTTATTTAGTTAACAGTTTTACGAGGCTGCGGTTTATTTTGAAACTTTTTTGTTTGTATGTGACACCTGCTTTAGATAAGTAACGAGTACCTACTTGAGGTAAACACTTGTGGGAAATTCAAAAGATTCAGTGGGTCACGTGCGATCGGTGCGGTATGGTATGGTGCGTGTGCGCAGGTTGCATGCGAAATCAGTTTGTTATTGTATTTATGGGATAAGTTTGATAGTGCTATCTAGATAGATATGCTATGTTGAACCTTTTGAACATTGTTTTCGCTAAATTTTGAATTGCATTTTTTTCACGATATTGTTTTCTTAACACCCAGCAGCTAATGCTTAAAGACAATAGACTTATTTACTAATGGAATTTTATTACTTTTGGGGTTTTTGTTTTAATACATACTCCTATTATACCGTCCATAAGTATACCTACATCTAACCATTACATGTAATGTTTATAGTAGCTTATAACTCTATATTAGACAATGAACTAGCTTACCTGTAGTTTACCTATTATTTTCTGAAGAATAAGTAGTTAGATTAATAAGCATTGATACCCGAAGCGCAATAATTTGCGCTTCAGGTATCAATGCGCTTCTAAAGTTCAACTAGGTACTGAAACTAACAATAAATTAATAATCGAAAGCAATTAATGAAACAGGTAGGTATCTATCCCATGTTGCCGATTGACTAGGTAAGTAGGTACCTACCACAAAATGAAATTACCTAATATTTTTCTTAATTGTTTTATATACGGTCCCTAGTTCCTTTTACCTAAACGACATCTAATTAGGACGGTGAAAATAATTCTTTCCCACGCAAAGTTACCCCATCTGGCAACCGTATGCCAAAAATAGTACTGCCCAGTGATGACCATTGTTTCTCTGGATAATAAAAGCGAAGATTAGGCTCTAAACGGCAATATCGTAATAAATAATAAAGCGTCTTGGAAATGTTCAGCGCCATAAAACATCTGCGGAGACCTCCACAGCTGCGCTTAGAAGAAAATACGTCAAACGTGTGCCGAATCCATAGTCTGGCAGTGTTTGGTACCAACTACCTGCATTCAATAGTAAAAACTACGTTGTTCGTCAACTCAACACAAAATTCGTCTAATGTTGCTTTTTAGTCTTTATCATCGGTGCACACCTGCATCGGATAAACCTATTCTTTTGTCTTTATTGGTTTTGTTTCCCGATAACTATAGGTAAGTACTTACCTAGGCGTCGGCAGGCATTCAGATTATCTATTATGTTTCTTTTCTACTCAGCGATAACAAATAAATGCGAACATCTGGTCTTAAAACCGTGTAAGGTTTGTGTAATAACAAGTTGTTACTGGTTTGGTACATACTTACTGTCCTTATGGTATTTTTTCATGACACTTGTTACTGATTAAGCTATTTTTTATATCTTTATTTATTTATTTATGAATGTTTGTGGGTTTGCTGATTAATTTAATAAAATTATTTTCGTTACACTCAAATATAAACATTATTTGAAATCGTTTAATTTTAATTTCCCTTGAATTCAATGATTACAAAACAGTAAAAAACATAGAGGTACATGCAGTATTCTAAAAAAATGCCATAATAATATTTAAATACGAAAGTAATGTTAATACATTCGGAAAGCGAAATATTCTAAAAGAAAAAATAGCCAAGACGAACCGCTTGCCAGACTATAGCTTCGGCTGGAAGGGTACACCTCCGGCGCGCGCACAGATGCGTCCCATGTGTGGCGATCTCTTCGCGCCGACGACGCCGACGGTAACGACGCCCAAACTCATGCGCATTCAGGACAATTCCAACAAATACTAAAGCTACATTGAATTCGAATGCGTTGTTTACGAAAGTCTACCTAATTACATGCAACTACTTATCTTCTAGCGTTTTGTAAAAATTCCGTGACTGTAGTAGGTATAGGATTTTTTTAGGAACTAGAGGTAGTAACTGTTGCAATATTTCTTTATTACATAAAGCAGTAGTTTTATTTTTTATTTATTTATTTAATGCTAACAAATAACGTGTCTAGACTACTTGGGGAGTACCTACCTACCTACTTAATGTAGAGCATTTTTTTTATAATTTTACATTGTCGTTTCCTGTTAAGAAGATAATCGGTAAGATGTTGCAAAAGAACCGTTATTCGAATCTTATCCATGAAAACAAAGCAACGTGTGGCCAACACGATGTCACCCCGCGCCCCGGCATTGTCCGGCATTCACACGAATTGTTTTATTCCAGCATATGTATGCTTGTAACGCAACCCCGGGCATTCCTACCTACTCGGAACCCTGCCAACTAATTACACATGAACAAATCTAAACATCGCATTTTTGTTTTACTATCATAAATAAACATTTCATTTGTGTTGTAGAATCGAGAGTGTCTTATGAAGCCAGAATTTGTTTTTTCAGTTATACCTACTAATGATTTATTGCTTTGTAAATAGATATGTCTAGCGTATACACGCATTAATGTTTTGGTTATACTAACTACCTACCTACGTCACTAAATATTTTTATTTTTAATATATTCAGTCTAATGTGTTGCTGTGATAAAAGTGTCATGAAGGAAAGGTATGCAGCTCAGTATGATTAGATGTTTTAAATGACGCGCCGTGGATGCCTGAAAAATGTTCGTAATTAAAAATTTTGTACATTTATTTTGAGTCATACACCGTAAGTAGGTATGTACTTCGGAACTAAACTAAGTAGCTAAGAAATATTAGAAATATTCCATAAAATTATTCAGACTTCCATATAGCAAGTTGTGTTACAATAATAATAAACACATGCATTAGCTAAAACAATTTTCGCAATACAGTTCCGTTTACGACGTGACCGTTTGTTGGCTGACGGCAGACGACGGGGACATTGCTAATTCTGGGTTATATGCGCGCGCGCATGTTTCCTGTATCGATTCCTTGTGCATGTCATGTCATGCTGTCATCCACCGACAAGCTAAAAGCTATGTATGAAATTTAATGTCTATTTTATATCCAATGTAAAATGAGGGTCTGCGTAGGCATAATGTGTAGTGGTTGGTTGGCACATTCTCGTTTATTTCATGACGTTCAAATATTTTAGAACAATATAATTTTTTTTTTAACGTTGCCTCACACTAGGATTTTCTCCTGTGTCGTGGGTGCGTTTACAAACATACAAGTTCACATACACAATGACACCCAGACCCGAAACAACACTTTGTGGATTACACAAAGTGTTGTCCCGTGCGGGAATCGAACCCGCGACACGTTGCACGGCAGCCGGTTGCCCAGCCACCGCACCAACCGTGCAGTCAGATAGATATATGTAGATAATAGATATTACTGTTAGGGTACCTAAGTACCTAAATCTGGCTATCGGCCCAATAAAAGGCCTTGAAATATCAAAACCTACACAGACTTGGGCTTAGCCGTCATTCTATGAGCATCACGTGCAGTTTCAGACCGTAACATTTTAATAATTGTTTATAACAAATAGACCATAAAACTATTTTATTGATATTTTATGACTTATTAAAAGAAACCGTCACCTTATGACTAATAAAATCGACGCATAAGTTTATGAGCATCATGTTGGGACCGAACTACTCTTCGAGGAAATTTTAATCAGATTTCCCATTCTAAAGTTTGTCATATTCGTTATGGGTTTGCGTATTTCTATCAGCGTTATAAGTAGGTATATTTTCAAACGATCGCGAAAATAATCGTATTTACTTTGAAATCAAATGGCGTTGATATGTTTAGTGGCGACTTCCGTTCGCATTAAAGTATCGCCACTGTTTCAGTGCTCTGTACCCGCAATATCGACGCATCATTTTATTTTGATACCTCCGTCGTACTCATACCTACTTAAAGTATATTTACAAAACGAGACACATCCTAAATTACTAGCCACTTTTAAACCAGTAAACTCGGAGTAGCAGTGTAGTTATTATAACTGCAAATAATTTGTTTAACTGCTCCATAAGATGAGAAACGTCTTAATATTTCCAGTAAAACGAAAACATACTTCTTGTGCCAAAGCGCTGTCTAATGTTGTGCCTTACTTGTTGCGATATAAGATCGATTTGCGCGAAACTCTGGAACGTTGAGTGCAGTGAAACTACAAAGAGATTGACTGATGACCTCATATCGTTTGGCATCGAGCAATGGTTAATGTCACAGTAGGCTTTTGAAATATAGCATGTGTAATGAAATTCACTTGTCGGGCCGGCGGACGAGGCGGGCGTCTGCTTGTACGGTTGCGTCATATCGAGATGGGCTGATTTCTGCACAGCGAGCCTCAGAATTCATAATGGTCTTGTTTTATAAGAGGATCACGTTACCTTTGCACTGGTATATATCAACTTCTGTTTGGGCACAGTGTGTTGTTTATTATAGTCAGTTTAAGCATAGGTAAGTACGTAGATTCCTAAATTATACTGTGTGTGATACAGATTGCCTACCCAATTTATAGTCAAAGTTTCAAACTGTTGTTATCTCAAAATTTTGTAATAGATGATAACTATTGTAGACATAATGTGGATTTTATCGGATTAGATAGAGGATGGCACATTGGCACTACTATTTTCAGGAAACTACCTACATCTGCATCTAACCTTATGTCCCGCCCGCGTGAATTCAAATTTTGCAATATTTGCTAACACATCTCCTTTTTCAGACATCTATGACCTAATGTAATTTAGGTAGTCCAGCCTAAACCTGGACCTGAACTTCTAATTTCTAATCATAAGTTTGAAAACGCCGACCTGCAATGAGCAAGCGTGGTGATTAATGTTCAAACCTTCTCCGTGTTAGAAGAGGCTTTGCTAAGCAGTGGGCACTTATAGGCTGTTAATGATGATTTTTTAAGGGGCTTTTAAGGCTGTGGCGACACATGTCACAAGTCAACGGATGACGTCATAAAATCCTACATCGCACATGCGAAGTTTACATTCGATTTAACACGGATAGAAAATCCCAACGAGCAACTGTTGGGCAGAAAGCCCGCCAGGCACGATCACCTCGCCTGGTCGGAGGATCCTCCTTTTCCGATCTTAGGGAACTATACTCTCTGTTCCCTAAAAGGCTAATACAGGTACACAAGGGAGGATTGAAAATTATTTTTTGGTTTAGATCAGTCTCCAGATTTCATGTAAGTCGGTAGGCAATTTAATACAAAGTATCTGAAGGGGAGGAGGGGGAGATTACAATGTTAAATTATTTACTGCAAATATACGTATTTAACGGAACTTTTTATATTAACCTTTTTTATTATAACAATAATAAAAAAATGTCCACATTTCGTGAAAAAAAATTGTTAAACGCCATTAGATTTTATTTTTATTTTATTTCTTTTAAAAAATGGCGGCTACCAACTTTTTGAGCTGATCCAGCCAGATGTATGTTGGTGTCATCACTGCGAGGACCGCCCTGAGGACACGGTGGAACACACGGTGGGAGAATGCCCTTCGTGGGCTGAGCACCGCCGTGTCCTCAGGGAAGTGATCGGCGATGGCGACCTCTCGCGTCCGGGCCTAGTGCAGGCCATGATGCGGAGCGAGGGGGACTGGGATGCCGTCTCCTCCTTTTGCGAAGCAGTGATGCTAGCTAAGGAGGAGGCGGTCCGCGTGAGGCAGCGAAGCGCTGCCTCCTCGCAACCCAGCCATCGCGAAGGACACACCGGGCGTCGGGGATCGCGAGACGATCTCCGGCCACCGTAAGCGCGGGCCTGCGGACGGCGAGCATGGGTGGCTCCCCGTCCGACCAGAAACAGACCCGAGCGTACGGCGCGTCGCGTTCCTCGCGCGCCTCAAAGAGCCATCAGACCACCACAGATGGGGCCCAATACGGCCGATGCCGATTCGGAGTCGCGGAGAACCTAACGGGTAACCGGGGCTCCGGCTCGACGTGCAGGAGAAGGAACGGGGTGGTTTTTAGTCAGTAAGAATCTGACACTCCCTCCCGCCTCATCCAGGCGGGAGCAGTCATTCGATGATTTTCCCCCCTTAAAAAAAAAGCCAGATGTATGTATCTGGATGTTTGTGATGCATATAGTATCTGATTTAACTATGAAACTTCATTTTGACCAAGTTGCGACTCAATATTTATTATGGAAAAGACTCAATATTTTTAATGGAATACCGTCGTTCGTGCAATGAAAGCATCACATTACGCTGGTTTTCCGTGAAGCCTTAATGTCATTCCGGTCTAGCCGACCACAGACATATATGTCTGTAAAGCCGTCCTATTCGTGTCCCAATAAGAAAATAGGGTTTTAATTTCTATACTCGGAATTTTAATTCGATTCTGATTTGACAATTCAGTGTTGCAACGTTATGACAAGTACTAAATAGTGACGTTGCGAAATTATTCGATATGGAAATTCAATATTTCTGGATCGATTCTTCTCGTTTATAATTTTACTCCCGTAAACTAAGTATATCACGAAATTAAATATTTCTGAACCGATAATTTAGTTTTGACGATTAATTAACGATCTGAGACTTTTATTTTATAATTGTGTGAGAAATAAATAAAAAAATGTAATCATGAAGGAACATGACAAATAAAACAGATAGATGTATTATGGTAATAAGTTATTTTATAAATTGTCGCCGTCATCGCTATCGCTATCCTGTCACTTTCTGTAACATTTATTATAAAACATACACACTGATTGTTTATCGATTTTTGTGTTCATCACTACACTATTATATGTGGTATCATTATTTCACAAAATGACAGTAGCTATTGTCAAATCTGGAATCTAATTAAAATTCTGACTATAATTGTGATTCTGTAAGTTCTCTTTTTCAATTGATCAGCTTAAATAGTAAATATTAACTAAGTGACTAATGATTTCACATGCAAATAATATTCTATTTCGTCAATATCTTAAGTTTCACTAGCACCTATTGGTGCAAAAATTATTAGTCTCTAGAGTATTTTAGTACTAGTCATTAATAAAAATATTTAAGTGACTAATGATTTCACATGCAAATAATATTCTATTTCGTCAATATCTTAAGTTTCACTAGCACCTATTGGTGCAAAAATAATTAGTATCTAGAGTATTTTAGTACTAGTCATTAATAAAAATATTTTTATAAAAATAGTAATTAATAAAAATATTTTTATTAATGACTAGTCGAATGGTCGGTTCAATCGAATCGCAAAATAAAATCACGCTCATATTTTTTAAAATTAAGACAAAAGCTCAGGTGTTAAACAAAGGTCAATGACATGCGTCGCTTGAAGTTCCGTCACCCGCCATTGTAGTTGTGCTGTCAAAGTGTCAACGGATAACTGACAGTTATTTTATAAACTTTGCGCGCCTTTGTATTAGTTTTATCTAAATAATTCCATTTATGAATTAAACAGTGTATCTCCTTGTGAAAATGGAAGGAGGAGATTCATTTTTATCATGTGCAGTGACTTTAGAATGGATGACACAAGGATCTATTACGAGAAAAGTAAATTACAAGACTGCTTCGCTTCGGTTAATACGAAACGAATTTCGAGAGATGTTTATGGAGATTGCAAGTGAGAAACATGCTGCTATTAGGTTTGCTTTGAAGAGTGTAAATGTTTTTAAGAAGTTCATGGTTGAAGGTAAGGCCAGCATAAAGTTTCAAGAAGCTGGTTGCACTTTGTTTATATCCAATGCGCCGCCTACTAACCTCGTGGGTTTCTTGCGAACAATATTCGTTAAAATGACTGGAGACAAACATCAAGGCAGTAACACAACACCTGCAAAGCAGACGATGCGGTCTAAATTGTTAAGTAACAAAGCTCAAGCCTTTGAGGAAATAAGTCCAGTTACTGTGGCGGATATCCATAATGCTAAGAAGAAAATCCCTAAATCTACGTTGACAACTCCTTCGCCACCGGCAAAGAAACGTAAAAATGAGGATAGTGTGAAAGGTCCTGCTCCAAAGAAGTTGTATTCTCCATCACCATTGACTAACACTTGTTCTTTGAACCCTGAGCAGCAGAGAGTGTTGAATGCTTGTCTCAGGGGGAAGAACATATTCTTTACTGGCTCTGCAGGAACAGGCAAGAGCTTTCTATTGAAGAGAATTGTGACTGCCTTGCCACCAGATGTCACTGTTGCTACTGCTTCCACTGGTGTTGCTGCTTGCCATATTGGTGAGTATCCTAAATGTTTTGTATTCTTCAAAAGAACTCTGATTTAGTACCTGATGAACTTGTGATTGACAACTAATTAACTATATCTTTCTTTTATTTCAGGTGGGACAACTCTTCATGCATTTGCTGGTATAGGAGATGGTAGTGGAACCTTGGAACATCTCTGTGAGAGAGCCATGAAACTGCCACTGGTAGCACAGAGGTGGAGGAAATGTAAACACCTCATTATTGATGAAATATCCATGGTTGATGGTGGTTTCTTTGAGGTAATGTCTATTTAATTAGTGATACACTAAACAAATATCTTCATTATTATAATAAAACTAATGATAATGATTAATTAAACTGTCAAATACCAAGCGGTCACCGGTGACCGCAACCTATTGTTCTATAATTGTGTCTGCAAAACCGGTACTCGACGAGTTAATGACAAAATTATATTAGGTAGAACATTGAGACATTTACAGTCCATCAAAGAGGCTATAACTAATTTATAAAATTTGTTTTCAGAAATTGGAGGCCTTGGCAAGGCATGTAAGGAAAAATGACAAACCATTTGGTGGAATACAGCTTATATTATGTGGTGACTTCCTGCAGTTACCACCAGTAGTGGATAAGGGCAAGAATGGGAAGAGATTCTGCTTCCAGTCACCTTGCTGGGATAAATGTATTCAACTGTGTTTTGAACTTAAACAAGTTCATAGACAGAAAGACTCAGAATTTATTTCTATCCTTAACAGCATTAGGATTGGTAGAGTTACTAAAGAAATTAGTGACCGTCTTGTTGGGACATCTCAACAGAATATTGAGAGTGATGGCATTCTAGCTACAAGGTTGTGCTCACATACAAATGACTCAAAAATGATAAATGATTCCAAGCTTAGTGACTTGGATGGTGAAGAGAAAATATTTACCTCCCAAGACAGTGATAATGCCACCAAACTACTTGACATGCAAACTATTGCTCCCTCAAAATTGTTACTTAAAGTGGGGGCTCAAGTGATGCTTTTAAAAAATGTTAATGTTAATGCTGGTCTAGTGAATGGGGCTAGAGGTGTTGTTGTAAGGTTTGAGGAAGGGTTTCCAGTCGTAAGATTTAAAAATAAAAAGGAATACACAGCAAGAACTGAGCGTTGGTATGTTAAAAATTCGAATGGATCATTACTGTGTCGACGACAAGTTCCTTTGAATCTTGCGTGGGCATTCTCTATACATAAATCTCAAGGTTTGACTCTAGATTGTGTAGAAATGTCTCTATCTAAAATATTTGAGGCTGGCCAAGCATATGTGGCCTTAAGTAGAGCACAAAGTCTAGATACCCTGAGAGTCCTAGATTTCGATTCGCGCCATGTTTGGGCTGATCCTAACGTGCTAGAATTCTACCAAAGGTTTAGACGACGTTTGCAACAAATGGAAGTAATTCCTCTTGGTAGACCTTTGTCTGATAAAACAAACAGGAAATTAAAATTGAGGGAAATATTAGAAAAACAGATGAAACAGAGATAGTGATTGCTATCTTTAAATTAAGTAAAAATAATTTATTTATTGTCACTATAATTTTATTATGATCATGATTCTTAACTGTGAGACTGAATGTGTTCAGGGGTATTCCTCAAAATGCACCCATACTAACTATATTTTCTGTAAGCTTTTAAAATCCTTAATGCGCATCTCTATTTTTCATCATTAGTGTTTCCAAGAATATTTTTCTTTTTGAGGAATATCCCCAATAATAAACATTAACTATATTTTATATATAAGAGTAACTAAAATAAGTAATAAAAGAAAAATAATTTATTTAATGACATGTTTTATTTAAGTCGATCATTGAGTCTGAAAGTCCTATTATGTTAAAAATAAATTGTGGCTTCAACTACCCTTTATAATGCTCCTATCTTGATTCCACAGAAGTAAGTATCTCAATTTGTTCTTCAAGTGTGGCATGCTTCTCTTGGAGACATTTCACAACATATCTTAGAGACTCAATTGTATGTTCATTTTCCCTTTTAGCAACTTTTGCTTCTTCAGAATTATTCTGAAGAATTTCCACATGTTTCTTTGTCTGGACAACCAAGTCCATTAGTCTGTTGTTCAAATGTTCTTGTTTTTTTACCATGAGCCATAACACAGCCTCTTTTGGGGCATCTGGAGTGCACTTTAGGTCATCAGAAACAAATGCATCCAGGTCAGCTGGTTCTTTCAGTTTGCTCATACTGATTTTAATGTTGGCTGTCAGCTCAGCCTGTGTAAGTTTGTGCAGTAACCTGTCTATCCTGGTTCTTGGTGGATCCTGGAAAATTTACCAATACAATATAATTACAATTATTGTAATGATATATTACAATGTTGAAACTAAATTACAGAATAAACACACAAACTTCTACAATATAAAGGTCTGCCTGAAAAAACTAAAACTGCTTTATTTCATAGGTTAATATTATAGGGTAATATTAGACATACTATTTTAAGTTAAGATAAGGATGGATAGTAAAATAACTATAACAACTTGATTATGGTTAGAAATCAATAGTAACTACAGAATTAAATATAATATTCACACATGAAATTAGTCTTGACTTACATAGCATGGTTCATTTTCATAAGACTTGGTTGCCAAACCCTTTTTATTGAGTGTAAGCTTGGGAGATTTTTTTGCAATAAGTTTGCTTGGCAGTAATTGTAATGAATCTAGCTTCATGTGTTTATTCTGTGGCTAAACATAGCAATATTATAATAGATCCAAGCTAAAGCAATTATATGAAAATGACAATGTACCAGTGGTATGTAGTCATAGTAAATTTAATGTTATTATCACGTAAGTTGGAATCGTCAAATTGTAACTATGATTGGTTTATTATACATAAATATTATTGGGCACTAGATCCGCAAAACTATAGACATTTCAGATCACAGTGGCGGGAGACTGTGGGCTGATAGATGAAAAATTGTGAAAATTAGGATATTTAAAGTACTATTGAATTACCTTCATAGATTTTGCAACAGCAAGTTTTGGCAGAGAAGGTGCAAAGATTGTAGGCACTGCATTTTCCTTCAGTTTTCTTTGAGAATCAAAGAATTTTGGTTCAAAATGTTTTGAACAGATTTGGCTTTTGTACCAGTCTAACATGGAACATTTATTTTTTAACAATCTCAGCCATCGCTTGCGCATTTCATTAGTTGTTGGACATCTGTAAACAGAAGTATTTACTACACATTAATATGTTCCTGGTTAAGGTTGCATACTACAAAATTATTGTAATTTAAAATGCTAACATAGAAGTCGCAGTGAGTCGATGCCGAACGCATACAAATGGTCCGATGGGACCGATCTGAAAGTTATTGGGGGAGTTCGACAGCGGATGTGTTGCAGTTGCAAATATGATAACACTAAAGTAGTCTGTGATGTAGGGTCAGTTTGGACAATAAATTCTAAATATTATACGGTTAGCTTTAACTTACGGATGAAACGAAACTCCTGGCGGTTTGTTTAATATAGTTGTTCTGCAGTTTTCAATGGCACAGTGAGTAGCCGACATTGAAGACATCGTGGTATGGTAGGTAGGTACGTAAGATAAGGTATTATTCTTCACTGCTTTAATGTTTTCAAAAGTGGTTCTAATGAAAACAAAATTAGCCGTATGATTCCAACAGAAACCAAACTATGTGTTTATTGTAATTCCATCTCATTGATAAGACATCTTCAGCATGTAAATGAACCATTTTATATTTCATTACATTTTTTCCTTTGGAAAGAAAGAGACAGATTAAAACTATGTTAAGTTTCCAACAACAAAAGCCTATGGAATGCTATTATCTGTCAAATATTGAAATACATTTTTTGTAATACGTTCCGTTCCAAGTAAATATGGTATTTAATAAAACTGAATAAAAAAAAAACAAAAAGAACGGAATATAAATAAATACAATTTATTTCTACCCTCCAAAACTCGTAACTAATGGTTTTTTTTTTTAGGGGGGAAAATCATCGAATTACTGCTCCCGCCTGGGTGAGACGGGAGGGAGTGTCAGACTCTTACTGACTAAAAACCACCCCGTTCCTTCTCCTGCACGTCGAGTCGGAGCCCCGGTTACCCGTTAGGTTCTTCACGACTCCGAATCGGCATCGGCCGTAGTGGGCCCCATCTGTGGTGGTCTGATGGCTCTTTGAGGCGCGCGCGGAACGCGACGCGCCGTACGTCGTAACTAATGGGTAATGACATAAAATGTTCGAGATTTTAAAAATAGGCTCATTACAGGCTAAGGTCACTTGCATCCTATCCCTAGAAGTTGTCGCGGAGAACCTAACGGGTAACCGGGGCTCCGACTCGACGTGCAGGAGAAGGAACGGGGTGGTTTTTAGTCAGTAAGAGTCTGACACTCCCTCCCGCCTCACCCAGGCGGGAGCAGTCATTCTATGATTTTCCCCCCTTAAAAAAAAAATCCCTAGAAGTTCATCAGCAAATATTTTGTTCCAGAGGGTTGGGGGTAGGGTTTTCAAAGAATTTGTGCATCTAGCTAGAGAGGCTGCGATTTTTTGCAATTGATTATTGTCATATTTAAATAAAAGACCCAATTGAATAATATAAACTTTATATATTTTTTCAGACATAAATGAAGTCTTTTAAATAATACAGTCATAAATATGTAAATAATTTAATAATTTTGGTGTCAGCTGTACGCAAACGCTAAAAGTTGACTTGTCGGCGTCATTATCATCGTTTGCGAACAACAATGTTCATATCCTTTTGCACACGGAGGTGTCGCTTAAAATGATATAGTAATTATATATCGATATACTTTGTGGTACATAATACTGCAATCCCTAACCCACAAGAGATTATGATAAACGATCTTATGTAGAGAAACTATATTCCAGCAGTGAACTGTCGCCGGCTGATGCTGACGATACTTTGTGGATTAAGCGCGTCATACGATACATTCCAAATGCAAAACGAGTATTAAATATTTTTATTTTAATCAGTAACACTTATAGCTACAGGAGGTATAAACCGCCAAATGTGGCTGACTTCTCCGGCGCAAGGCTGTATTATCGATGGGTGTTCAGTCTCCTTGATGAGCGGAACTTCGTCAAGTATCGGTTCAGTAGTGGAGCATTGAATGTCGATTTTATATTCGCCTGGAGTTAGGAACACAACGGTGCACTCGTGGTATGCTTTTGCTGACTCTGGTAATGTTGTGAGTACCACTCTGAAAGGAAAATAAAAACGATTTAAGGATTTGGTTAACTATTTAAGTGTGATTTTGTATGAAAGAAAAAAAGTCCAATATGATGTTAATATGTCTGAAAAACGGCTTTATGTAACTACGAAACACTAGGTCAATTAATCCTCAGTCCAAAAGATTTCATGTCCATATTATATGTTTCGAAACTCTTTTTGTAGTTGAAAGCCCACTTAATGCCTCCAGTTTTGCAGGTTACCTAGTCTAGGCTACGCTAGGATGACGGTTGACCATGCTTTGTTGCTACCGTAAAGGTTGTATGTACTTACTTATTATTCCCAGCGGTAGCAACTCTGTTATCAAGTTTGTAGCTCAGTACTCCGTTGTTATAGTCCTGGTAGAACTGTACGGACAGGCACAGTTTGTGTAGAGGTCTACTGAGGTGGTTCCACACTGCCACTCCTAGGGACAGACACTCTCCCGCCGTACAGTTGTATTCTTCTTGCGGCTTTATACACTGGCTGTTGACACTCACTTCTGTATAGGGAGAAATTAAAACACTAATGAAGTATGTTTTAAATGCTAGAGTTTTTGTTTTGTACATGGTTGTTGCGTAATTTTAACTCGTCGAGTACCGGTTTTGCAGACACAATTATAGAACAATAGGTTGCGGTCACCGGTGACCGCTTGGTGTTTGACAGTTTAAGTGATTCTATTTTGAGCAAGCTAATTATGTAACATTTGTTAACAATTCTTAAATAATTAATTACTGAAACTTTGGAGTTCTTATTTATTACTATTTGTCTTTGTAGCCAGGGCTAAAAACATAATTATGATGTTGGTGTTATAAATCTAAAAGCTAATAAATAAACATAAAGTCATATAAGCTTAACAATTTCCTATTTAATCAATAAATTAATCAACCGGATCTTTTGGTAGCAAACTTCAGTCTACTAGTGATTAAACTATTATAATAATTAATTTACTATACGTCGGCCGGGGAGAGGCCGGCCACCGACGGGCTTGGGAGCCAGGGGCCAACAGGCCCCGGGACGGGTCCCCGCTACCGGTGGTTGTGTGCGGCGCATGAAATGGTCTCAAACCATAAATGAGAACGTCATGCGCTCGTACTACGGTGCTACAGAGGGAGGGACTAACCTCACTGCGTACCGTGAAAGGATGCTGTCTATATTTCAGGTTCTTGAGCCATCTATCAACGTCTCGGCCCAACAACTCTCGGATCAGGTGCGGGTCATCCAACGCAATCGCAGATTGGATGAGGCTGCGCTTGATCGGCTACGTCTAGAAGCACTGCGCAATCGTGTCGTCCCCGCTCCGCCACAATTGGTGGCACAGACACCTGTAGTGTCACAATGTGTGACACCAACCACCCCTATCGTTGGAGTGGAGGACGACAGGGTTGAACAAGTGAGTACTCAGTGCAATGAACGACTAAGGAGTGCTTTGGAGGATGCGGTCCGTGAGTACAGACGTGTTCCTAGTAATTTCAGACCAAAATTACCACGTTTGCCCATGTGTAGAAAAAATAGGGCGCTGGTGAGTGCCTTGGATTCGCTACTTAAAAAATATTTTGAGAGTAGCGAAAACCTCTATGATACACACTCAATCTTGTACTGTGGGGCGGTAGCTGCTTGTCGAGTGGCTAACGTCAGATTCCCAAATCTTGACGCAGCAGTCCGACCAAAACCAGCAGTACCTGCCTGGCAGTATAGGATAGAGCGTCGTATCAGTGAGGCCAGGGTACTCATTGGCAAACTATCCTGCTTCAGGGAGGGCAATACTCGCCCTAGAGTGATGCGCTTTGTAAGACGTGCATTTGTGGGGACTGAAATCAGTCCTCATGAATACCTGTCGCGTGTTACAGAGCGCATCGACTTCCTGAAGCAGAAAGTTTATGCATGGGCAAACCGTATTAGAAGGTACAAAAAAGAGTGGAGCGCTATACTCAGAATCGCATGTTCCAAAGAGATCAGAGGTGGGTATACAGAGATTGGGAACGATCCAACCAAGATGTGGCTGACGGGCGACGACCGGATGATGATGCCACTAACACATTTTGGCGCAACATCTGGTCGGTGCCTGTTAGCCACACAGAAGGTGACTGGATGTTTGATGTTAAGCGAAGGTGTGAGACTATACCAGAGATGGAGGAGGTAGTAATTACCTCCTCTGATGTAGCCAGTGCAGCCTGTTCGGTCCCGAATTGGAAATCACCGGGGCCGGACGGACTGCACAATTTCTGGATTAAATGGCTCAAAAGTTCACACGTTCGCTTAGCATTACACTTCCAGGCAGCTTTGGAAACTGGGTCGTTACCACAATTTCTAACAACAGGAGTTACCCACCTGCTCCATAAATCAGGTAGTTCCACTGAGCCCAAAAATTATAGACCAATCACATGTTTACCAACGGTCTATAAACTTCTTACATCCATTTTGAGGACAAAAATAACAAAACATATTGAAAAAAATTCCATCATGTCTGTATCTCAAAATGGATGTAGGGAGGGGTCTCGTGGAACTAAGGAGCTACTCCTCATTGATATGGTTGTTAGCCAACAGGTTCGTCGGTCCCGAAAAGATTTGTCTACATGCTGGATAGACTACAAAAAAGCATATGATTCTGTACCACATACATGGCTCCTGAAGGTGCTGGAGTTGTATAAAATAGATGCAACTTTACGCGCCTTCTTGGAGTCATGTATGGGGCAGTGGAGCACCGTGCTTTGCTATCCAGGATGTAGACAAATCCAAGGGAATGAAGAACCTGTAAGGATAGTACGAGGAATATTTCAGGGTGACAGTCTGAGCCCACTATGGTTCTGCTTGGCCTTGAACCCTCTAAGTACCCTACTGGAGGATTCAGGGCTAGGCTATCCTTTGCGGAGAAGAGGTTTAGCTATATCCCACTTACTTTACATGGATGACCTCAAGTTGTTTGCGCCAAACAAGAAACAACTGATGGAACTACTGAATATAACTGAAAAATTTAGTAGTTCCATCAGAATGGAGTTTGGAGTAGACAAGTGTGCGGTCATGCATGTAAAGCGAGGAGGGATTGTGGAATCTGAGGGTCTAGAACTCTCAGATTTCACAAAGCTGAGATCACTCTCCGCAAACGATACATACAAGTACCTGGGTATGTCAGAAGGATTAGGCATTAATGGACCGGACATGAAGCAATCGTTACAGGAGCGCTTCTTTTGTCGCCTGAATAAGGTACTGAAAAGTTCCTTATCAGGCGGAAACAAGGTGCGAGCCTTTAACGGTTGGGTCATGCCAGTCCTAATGTATTCTTTTGGTATACTCAAGTGGACTCAGACTGAACTTGACACCCTGGATAGGCGAGTCCGGACCCTGCTGACTGCAAATCGCATGCATCACCCTCGTTCGTCGGTCATGAGGTTGTACATCCCGCGGAAGTGTGGTGGTCGAGGCTTATTAAATGCTAAGACCCTTCACAACCGTGAGGTGTGCAGCCTCAGGGAATATTTCCTGAAAGTCAACGAGGGTATGCATCGAGAAGTAGCAGCGGTGGACAATGGATTCACTCCGCTATCCTTGGCAAAAGAGAACTGGCGCAGACCTGTGGTACTAAGCGTCAATGATCGCAAGGAGGTATGGCATAGCAAGGAGCTCCATGGACGCTTCTTCCGGGCCCTTCATGGGCCCAGTGTAGATTTTCTAGCGTCCGTGTCTTGGCTACGATTCAGTAATCTCTTTGGAGAAACTGAAGGATTTGTCTGTGCAATAATGGACGAAGTTATCCTTACGAACAACTATCGGAAATATATAATTAAGGATGGGACGGTTGACATATGTCGGGCATGTCATAGTCCTGGTGAATCCATTAGACATATAATTTCTGGTTGTGGTCGTTTGGCTAACAGTGAATATTTGCATAGGCATAATCAAGTAGCCAAGATTATCCATCAGCAACTTGCTTTACACTATCGACTTGTTGAATCTGAGGTACCGTACTACATGTATGTGCCCGACCCAGTTCTGGAAAATGACCATATCACATTGTACTGGGACCGGTCTATCATTACTGACAGGACTATTGTAGCCAATAAACCTGACATAGTGGTGATAGACCGACAAGTACGCCGCACGATGATAATCGATGTCACCATTCCCCATGACGAGAACCTCGTGAAAGCTGAGAAAGATAAACAAATAAAATATCTAGACTTAGCTCACGAGGTTGTCGACATGTGGAGTGTGGATTCGGCTCTCATTGTGCCGATAGTCGTGTCGGCCAATGGGTTAATCCCTAAAAGCCTCGACATCCATCTTAGGAGGCTGGCGTTAGGTGGATGGATCAAGGGCCTGATACAGAAGGCAGTTCTCCTAGAAACGGCACGTATCGTGAGGAGGTTTCTGTCTCTGGAGCCCTAACCACCGGTAGCTTGGACCATGCTCTCGCTCGTATCGTCGGCTCCTATTTTTTATATTTTTAAATATTATTTTTTATTTTACAAGTAGTATTTAGAAATGTAATTTATAGAGAATTTTAAATAAATATATGTAAATAATAACTTACTATTCAAGAAATCATAAGTACTTTTTGTTAGACACGTGAAAGGGAACTTTGTACATGTTTAATAGCTGTTTTTAAACGCGCTAACCGCTATAGCTTGTAGTTTCATTTCTCACTTACCCCAATTCAACGGCGACATTCTAACGATGTCCATCATGGCTTGTGATAGCGTGATGCCCTTGACGGACGCTCGACCCGTGATGTCCGACTGCATCAGATGCCAGCGCAGCGATATATTGTTTGTGATATGCTCCGAACACATCAGCTCCAAGCTGTTTGTAGATGAACCCGTGTTTATTGATTTAGATTCAACGAGATCTGTAAAGGAACATTAATTTAGAAATTGGTTTTTGTTAGGTAAGTACATCTACATATCACTAGTTTATGCAAGTGATTTCGCGTGAGATCTGGCGTGGTAGTCCAAAATTAATTGGAAAAAGTGGTCTAGATCAATCAAGTAAACAAATTATGTAACTTTTTTAAAATCAAAGTTACTGGTTTCAAATAACAGATGTCGCTAGAATACCTTCATCAGCAGGTTTGTTGGCTGTAGCATTGAAGGGACACCGGTCTAGTGGCACGGGCACTCGACACGATTCCTTGCTCTCAATCAGGATGTGTTTGCTCGGAGCGTAGTGGAAGTCCATCTCCTCAGATGTCAAGTTTGTCACGTCGAGTACTAGGTAAAGTTGAGAAGGACTGGAAAAATTAGAAATAAATGTTTTCTCACAATTATCTATTTACCTGCGTGGGAACAAAGTAAAAGTTCTAGATAAGACAGAGCAAAACTAATAGACATATATTGCAGAACTAGGAAACTAATTAAAAGTGTGTGAATAACTTTTTTTTAAATTTATATTTACGTAATGATACACTTACATCTCTGCCGGCAGAACATCCCAGTGTGTAATAGATACGCTCGGAAGAAGTTCCAAGTTGATTTGAAGAGTCGATTGACGGCAGTGTGTCTCTTTACCTTCGCCTCCCGAATATCTGATTATTAGCTGTAAAAAATCAATTATCTAATTTATTAGGTACACTTAAATAATTATGTTGGGTAAAGTTAGAAATATACATTTGAATAAGATAATATATAAAACACTTGTATACAAAAGTCATGGGAAATAGTAGTTTGTATTGTACCTGCGTTTCTACTTGTCGGCCTCTAGATGGCGACATGACTGAAATCGGAGCCGACCAACTTGTTGTGTGTGAGTTTGTTGACCTAAAACGCATTACAAGAATTTATAAAATCAGTCACATAGTTCAGTGGTGCTATTATATTTATGGATATTGTGGATCATATTTGCGAGCTTACTTATGAATAACAAGGAAATCAATGAGGGTCTGAATAGCCTAAACATATGATTACCTGAAGCTGCCTGAAGTCCTGTTAGGTATAAGTCCACTACTCAAAGACGTTTGCGGATTCGAGCTCTGAGTTGGTAGCGAAGTTTGAGCATTGGGTACTGGAGACCCGACCCTTGATGGATAATTTGAGTTCAAACTATTGGGGAACAAATTTTCACCCCCAACACCGCCCAAGTCCAAGAAATCTGCTTCTCCATACAACTTTATGTTGATAGTCGCAGTCTCATTTGGTGGGATCGGTAGAAGAGATTGTATGTCTTCATTTGAATACTGGAATACTTTTGATTGGAGTTGGTTGTCCATGTTAGACTGGAAATGAAATGAAAATGAAACAAGTTCAAGTTTGACAGAAGAAATATCATATTACATAATACACAGCAAAACATCATGTTATGTATGAACCCTTACCTGTATAGCCAACTCAAGGTGTTCAATATTAACATTACTAGTATTGGTAATCCTTATAGAGCAGTCAGTACTTTCTCCATTAAACAGCGAGATATTCGTGGTACTGCCAACATTCTCCACGCTAGACAGGTGCGCATTTCCAGAGGGCGCTACTATCGTCTCGATTGTAATGGTGGGCAAACTTGGTATCACTTCGATGGTGTAAGAGGCGGGGAACTTATGAGGCGTTGGCATGTTTTTCAGACGACAATTCGACTTAACACCTAATGTATGTGTTGAATACCCTAATATCTGCAACTCTCCTACTTCTTTTGGCGTCCCGTGTAGGTTTACTGTTGTTGGGGAGTCCGGTGGGAGGATTATTGTCTCCGGTATAGATTCGAATACAACGCCTGACGTTAAAAGTCTCATGTTTGACACTTTCAGCTCAAATGGTAATGGGTTTGTGAGCTTCATTTGCACTTCGCATATGTCATCTTCTACCCACAGGTATTCTGAAATGGATAATAAAATACATTGGATCTCGAATTCATTTAAAAGACTAGGGATGAAGGTGTGCAACAAAGATGAATAAAATTAACAAAAATATTTTATCAGTTATTATTGAAAAAATATCCAAATAAAATG
Organism: Spodoptera picta; assembly: GCA_038387885.1. NCBI lineage: Eukaryota > Metazoa > Arthropoda > Insecta > Lepidoptera > Noctuidae > Spodoptera > Spodoptera picta. The sequence goes on along the minus strand of JAZHFQ010000100.1, from coordinate 667,060 downwards.
TTTTCTTCAGTACATTGACATGCTCTAATCACCATTTTATTGTGCTGCTATAAAGTCGAAAATCTATTGAAGAAACACAGTTTGGGGTAGTTCAATATCTATATCTACACCTAAAAATAATCATTTGTATGGTCTTACCCATTTTCCCCTCATCCTTTTTAGCATTTCTCTCCAAACTGCCGAAGTGTATGGGTGTGAATATGAACGGCCCGTGCGTAGGCTTGGCCTGCCTTAGATGCGGCGCCCGCGCAGGTGGGAGCGGACGAGTGTTGAACCACGAACAATGAGGCACATGGGTCAAGTTTGCAGGAGGTATCACTTCACCTGTTTCTAGGACTAGGGGAACTGGCCCACCCTCACATTGTGCTGACAAAGCCTAAAAATTATAATATCAACATAAAGCAGTGTTTCTAATGATCTTGATCAAAGAAGTGATTTGGGAAAAAAAACGTGTCCAATTTCTTACTGCTCCTTTAGTTTGCTGTATGAAACGTAAATATCGAGTTGAGTGGCGTGCTATGAAACAATTATATCCAGCAGTGTGCGGAATCATGGCTGATGATAATGCTAATAACTAAGTATCCATTTACTTTTCAGTCTATTATTCCTAGTCGCTCTGAACTTTACCTGTAGCTGTATGGCTAACTCTCGGTGTTCCTGCCTGGACAGATGTGGCCACATGGTCTGCAGTAGGAAAGTCATATGTCTGGTCGCGAGAGCGGGGTGTCCCATGCGGCGGGAGGCTACTACCAGCTCTTGTAGTAACTGGATTTGAAGTGCCGGCCAACCTGTTAATAATAAAATTGATGTTAAAATGGAGGAAAAGAAGTTACCTCATGTTCTTTGATTTAGTTGTTCTGAATTTCACTTTTCGAGAGATGAGATTAAACTAAGTGGTACAAACGGTACCTTTAATACTGATGTGCCTTTAAAATTTAGTACCTGTAGTTTCTTTGCCTAAGGATGTGAATTGGAATAGTCTGTCAAAGACGATAACAAATAACTTACCAACTTGATGTTGTATGACGTAGTTGGGATCCAAACTGAGCTTGTACCCTGGGAAGCTATGCAGCATCAGATAGTAACATTTCTGCCAGTCTGGACTCGGGTTGTTGGGGCTTACTTGTCGAGTGGCGGCCAGGCGCTGACAAAAACCAGCCTTGCGATGGAAACCTAGAATATTAAAATATATTTAATAAGAAGCTGAAAAGAAAGAGCATAGTAATCCGATATTTATCAAGGCCAAGATTCTGTCAACTTGAAAGCCATACTTTAAGTTTGATCGCCTTTCTTAATCTTAAAATATGATTACCGAATTTTATTTGAAGCAAGATAGAAGAATCATGGTTAGTAGTGATTTAGTTTAATGGTTTCTTTTTGCCCCACACTAGGATTTTCTCCTGTGTCGTGGGTGCGTTTACAAACATACAAGTTCATATACACATCACATCCAGACACGAAACACCAATTTATGGATCACACAAAGTGTTGTTCCGTGCGGGAATCGAACCCGCGACACGTTGGGACTGGTCAGCTCCAGACTGTATTATTGTTCTTAAGGTTATTTTCTTTCTTGATCACTTTGACTGGATTTTGGTGTTACATTGTTCTCGCACAATCCAAACAGCAAAACTATGTAACTAGTAAATTGTATTGTGAACCTGATGGAAAAAGAGTAACCTATGGAGTTTCTTGCTCGTTCTTCTCCATAGGAATCTACACCTTGGAATGAGCAAATAGCTTCACTTTTAATATTAATTTTATTTTGACGTTCAAAAGTGCCATTCTGGCCTAATTGAAATAAATGATTTTGACTTTGACTTTGACTTTATTTATTTATTTAGAGGATCACCGACATAAATACAGCAATATTGCACAATGAAAATATTTTTGACTTATAAATTATCTTAAGACTATCTGTATTCACAATTATAGGTAACCACAGCATGCATATAGCTTTTTAATTTATATTATTATAAAAGAGATAATAAAAATTCGGAAAAATTTAGTACAAAATAAAATTAAAACTAAAAACATTTTGTCAATAAAAAAAATTAAAACTCAGCAAAGGAAAAAAAAAATCATGAAACCAGTAGGAAATGTCAACCTCAAGCTAAGGTATGTCACTCTCTCTGATCATTCTCAAGAACTTAGGGAGGTGCTGAAGGTGAATGGCAATCCCAGGCAATGTACTTGTCAGGTCATTGTACAGACGAGCCAAACGAACAACCGGCGAATTGCGACCCATTCTTGTTCTACAAAATTTGATTTTGAACAGTTTGCATGGGTATCTCGGTATTCTCGGAGGCACAATATATTATACGACTTTGTTGCATGGCAGCCGGTTGCCCAGCCACCGCACCAACCGTGCAGTCAAAGGATTTGCAGTCAAAAGGTATTATGATTAAAGTTTAGTATTACATCAACTTACCAATTTCCTTATAAAGTTCCGCCAAAGTTTCGAACCGCTGAATCTTCTCCTGTTCGCTCAAAGTCAAATTGATAAAAATAACATTTTGTAAGAAACTGGAAGCATGTAAACTGTTACACTGTTCTACTGCAATCCTGGCCGCTTTGAAGCAAGCCTCGGTTTCGATCACACCAGCATTCTTATACTTGCTATAGTCCATTATGGCTTCGCGATATTTCTCAGCGATTTCTTCTCCGTTTAGTAAAAATTGATTAGTAATTTGAGAAGGTGGTTGTCGAGGAATAGATGGGAGGTCGGGAGCTAGGAAAGACTTGTGGCTTTGGTACTCAATATCGCTGGAGGACGCAAGAGATTCAGAGTCCGCATTGTCAGTTTCCGATTGTCTAGAGGAGGTCTCGACACTGTCTGAAGAAGTGGGGGTCAATTCACTCGGTGGATTGACGGGACTAGAAGTTTTCGATGTCCTTAAGGGAGAAGAATTAAGCTTCAATTTCCTTAAAGAGTCAGAATTAGGTTGAAATAGAGAGAGCTGCTTCGCTTTGTTAGGAGAATTTTCTTGGAGACTTGCGTTCCGATGTAAGGGGGTGGGATTTCGAAGGTTCGGATAAAGAAGTATTGCTGAAGCTGTGCAGAGGCCTGTGAACAATTTTTTTTATGTAAATAAATATCAGAAAAATGAATGTTTTCTAATGTAAAATGATTAAAACGAAGTTTAATAAAGCCTCCGAAATCTCTTACCTTCTTTAGCTGCAGCCAGCCACAGCCAGTCAGTCTTGAGTAGTTCAGTGGAAGAGTTGTATAGACTCAAACTGTCTGCAACTAGACCGGCTTGCAGCGTCAGATCTGCCAGGTTCTTGGTCACACGGCCCATACAACGTTTCTTATTGTTACGTGACTCCATGTCGAGACCTAAGGGAAGTAAAATGTGTTGTGTTACTACGGTAACGATAGAGTAGAATATATTTGTCTACCACCCCAATACAAATCTCTGACACAAAAAGTTTTAATATTAGAGCAGCTTAAACTGCATCAATGACAAATTTATACACCACAAAAGTATATTTAAACTCACCAACAAAATCTTTCTTCTCGAAAGGCGCCAGTAACAATGAAACTTTGTCCAATTTCTCCTTGGACCTCTCCAAACGTTTGGACTCTACCACCCAGAACAGAGAGTTGATGAGGTCAGCTACATTTTGTTCTAGATCTGGCACTGGGTCATTCTCCCCATAGAACATGGCATGGGTCTTGAAGTTGGATGGAGTAGTGAAGTGTTCCTCTTGTAGTGGGTATGACGAGTTTGAAGATGTGGATGGAGGGAAGCTTTCTAAGGAGGTTAGACTGTCTGCTTGATCACTTGGTAGAGATGCTCTGTAACAAATATGTACAGGATATAAATATTTAACTGGGTACTAAATTAAGAAGTTTTAATCAATGAATATGGGTTTAAAGCAAATTTAATATTTAATTGATAATAATTATAATTATGTAGTTTTATGGAAGGTTATTTGTTATTATCGTGTTAAGAATTATTATATCCATCCATCATCTAATTTTTGGGAAATTAAAGGGAAGATGCTATGTCATGTTATGTTGTGTCTTAAAATAGGTTGTTGGATTGGATGTTTTATTATGTTGCAATTTGCAAAGAGCCTGAGGTGATGAGGTGGAATCTTAACTCATTAGTCTATACTTCTAGTGTTTTCTTTGTAAAAAGTTGTTTTCAATACATACTTATCACTGGTCCCATCTTTCAAAGGCTTGTCCTCCTCATAATAGCTGTAAGTCTCAGGTTCCTGTTCTGGTTTCTTCATGTTACTGATCGGACCGAACATGAAGGCGCGCGAGTCATACAGGGTGTTGGAATATTTCACCTTTAATGATTCATGGACTCTGCACACTTCATTCAGTTCCACTTGGTTTGTGAACTTACTTAGTGTTATTAGACCTAGTAATCGCCTGTGGACGGAAAATTAAAGTCTTTTTACTGTAAGTGTAAAGTCTTTACCGTAAAAAGTCATAAATCTTACTCACAGTGGTACCACTGTGAGTTCGTACAAATTGTGGACTTATTTTTTTACACATCTACTATTTAATTATTGATTTATGGTAAAACATAGTTCAGTTTTTGCTCGGTGGAACTTTCTGATATACCTATAACTTTATATCATTCCAAAATATCCTATACATTTTCTTACAACTGATTTAGACTGCCTCTTTGGACGAGTGGTCGCAAGTGCGACTGCCGGGCAAGCGGTCTCGGTTTCGATTCCCGGGTCGGGCAAAGTATTACTGGGTTTTTAAAAAATTCTCAGTAGTAGCACGTAGTCTGTAATTGTGCCCGATATATGGCAATAAATAGGCTCCTATTACATGGCACTCATCACATAAATAGTGAAAAGTGGGTGTTACATTGTGCACCTCTGCCTACCCCTTCGGGGATAAAAGGCGTGATGTTATGTTATGTTAATTTCTTACAAAATTTTATAAAAACAAAAGCTTAAAATAAAGCATTTAATTTTTATACCAAACAATTTATTTAATCCCCGAACATTAAAATCAACGATTGTACAAAATAATAGACAGTGCTGCCAATGCATTTTGTAACAATATATTTCCTAATTGCACCAATACAAGTAGTTAGCACTACCAATTAACTTCATATTGAACATTTTGACATCATTTCAAGGAAGTAAGCCTTCCTATTGTATTGCATTTTAGTTACAATGTATGCAGTTTTGGCACAAAGGAAAATATACTCTATGATTAATAGAACATGTCTCAGTATTGATTTTATTTTATAGTTACTAAAGCGCAATGCAGTGAGTTAAAAAAGTCATACCGAGTTTGTATTTTTTGTAATCAAATTCTGATTAGAAATTCTGTTTTACAAAATATTAAAGGAAAGATAGATACTTTCAATTACTTGTTAGTAGTAGATCAGTACCATAGGATTACATTGGGTATACCTGTCTACCCTTTATAGGAGCAAGAGGCATGAAGATAATTATATGTATTAAAACTAATATTGTTACTTGATATACAACCTAAACTCGTTAGTTAAGGCCTAAAAGAATATTATTTGTTAATTCCAAGTAATATGGGCAATTAGCAAATATTTGCGAAATTATGTGCCCATCCGTGTGCAATCCAACTATCAGCTATGTAATCACCAATTACTTGTGTGTAGACTGTGTAGGTGGAATCTTTAAGTACTACTTTGTAGGCTAATTTTGTTACGTATTCTCAATTAATTTTAAAGAGATATTTTGTTTCAAATTATATTTACATATTTCTCTAGATTCTCTAAAAGTAAATTCTCAATGAAATTTTTGGCTGTATGGTTTCCTCCAACATTTGAAGTATAAGTTTTAAGGAATTAATAGAAGTATTACTTAATTTTTTGTTTGCTTTTTTTAAGTAGAATTATCTTATATCTATCTATCTAGTCAGAAGTGTCCATTAAGTTGTAGGAAAATATTATTTTTACTCAATTTCATACCTAAGTATTAAATAGCCATTGAAACTTTAGTTGTTTGATAAATTACCTGTGAGTTTGGAAATCACCCCAATCATTGTTCTCCACAGGATAATCTCGGACATATCTCACCCATATGTCTCTTACTTGGCCAGTTGAATCTACAAGTAAAATATAAGCATAACATAGTTACACAATATCACCATACATCATAAAGGAATTAATGATTTGAAATACCTAGTTACATTTCTGAATAATTCAAATGTATTACAGACGTTACAATTCTAACATTCATTGCATGTTAAAATTCCACTCATATTACGACCCACTGACATGATCTAGTTTCTGAATTAATAAGAAACGAAGGTGTTTATTGTACTCACCAGTAACTTTAATATTGTTGACCCTCTGTATCCTCTCCCAGAGCTTGTTAAAGTTCTTGAGCATCCCGCCGATGCCCTTGACGAGCACCAGCAGGCACGCATGGTGCTGGGCATGCTGTGAGTAGTCAGGGTGCGACATCACCGACTCTCCTGGCGCGTGAGACAGAATGTAGCTCACCGAAGAGCGCATTGATATCTCATTTGATTATCAATCACGATATTTAACTCGTTTCACAGCAATTTCACTATCCATCGCCAATATGTTTAATTCTCAACGACCCCTTAGTGTTTTTTAACAAAGAATATTTAAAATAATGTATTTTTATTGATATTTGTTTACGTCGCGACTTTTCCTTAACGTAACGGGGCGTATTTTGAGTTTGACATCTACTAATTAGACTATTGTTTTTTGACAGTTTATAGCTGTCACAGCTGAGCTATTTGACAAATTGTTGACATTACTTGTAACGTACTAAAATATGTTCTTTATTTAATAAATTTTAAAATATATATCTATTTTATACATAGTAATATGTCATTTAATATTAACTATAACTAAATGAAAATATATACAACTTAAAATATAAATAACTATGAACTAAAATATTTACATCTTAAAAAAGGTAATAATAAATAAATAAGCTATAATAAGGCATCAAAAAAAAAATTTTCCTCATCATTATCGTGAGGTAGGGTGCCCAAAAGACTGGCAGCATTACCATGTTGAATGGCAATGCTTAACCTTTGTCCAAGGTAGAAGCCAGCCCTTCGATCACCTGAAGTGTCAACCATCCTCTTTACAATATCTTTGTAAAGAAGATGTGCACTTGGGTCCCACGGCCCTAAAGTTTCAACCCCAAACGGTTCGAAAGCATAATTGCCAATCAGGCTATCATACTTTCGCCGTTTGAGGTTCTCGGCAGCAGCAGCGGCAGCACCGGCTCGACACGCTGAGTTTGGAAGATGGGATGGCGCCAGAGTATCAACGCAAGTGGCGTCCCATACTAAAGGCCTACCCATCTTCCAAGGGAATAATGACATACCGTCGGGTCTCTTGCCATCGTTGCGTACCAAGCCATTAGGTTCTAAAGTAGCTGGCACGCCAACGGAGACAAGAGCTCGACGAATTATGTCATTAATACTCGCGTGTCGAGCAAAACGACCCGCACTACGGCTACACGACAAGCCGTGGTGTCCAAGGCTGTTGACATCTTCACCACAACGACAACGATGAGGTGAACAAAATGAAGCCCCAAGCCTTAAACAAATTGCAGCGCGGAATGTGGTGTCGTCCAACAAAGTACCTAAGTTGGATGAAGGCAAAGCAAGAAGCCATAACCCTGACTCCCACTCACCCACAGCCAAAAGGCGAGCTCGCTCTGCAGTTGAACAAGCGGAGTTCAATAGATTTTCGCTCACTTTCCTGCAGAGCGGCTCGTCCCATTGTCTCTGGGAGGGTGATTTGACGGGGGGTCAATATTTGGGCAAGCGATTTTCCAAGCTTTCACAGCTTCCACTAAAAATGGTACATCAAAATTAACCAGTGATTGAGAAAGAATTTTCCTGGTTAATTCTTCAGTACCATGGGCGGAAGATATGAAAGCTGGTAGGCTTACACTGGAAATTTTACGGACGCCAAGCCCACCCATGCGGACAGGCAGAGTAGCTTGTGTCCAGGCTCAGTCGTCGAGAGCCACATTCAAAATTAAGGATAAAGTTTGTCTAATGCTTCGGTCAATTTTTTCTAAAAGAAGGGGTGCAGACCAGAGGTGGGTCGAGCGCAAAAAATACATAAATTTGGGACCAAAACAACAAAAACGAATAATAGTATAGGCCGAATGCATTCTAATGTGATACAGTCTTTCTGAAACGACAGAAAAATTTTGAATTTTTTCATCAATAAAACTTTGAAAACAGTCCTCGAAGACGGGCGCACCTAGGAGGCGAAGCGAACATTTATCGACAACCGAGATATTAGGCGCAAAAGTAGTAAATTTTGATATGATCTGTCTGTCGGTAGAGTCATGTAAAAATATCTCACACTTGGAATAATTTAGGTCAAGGCCAATAGCATGAAGATTTCTACCTCACGATAATGATGAGGAAAATTTTTTTTTTGATGCCTTATTATAGCTTATTTATTTATTATTACCTTTTTTAAGATGTAAATATTTTAGTTCATAGTTATTTATATTTTAAGTTGTATATATTTTCATTTAGTTATAGTTAATATTAAATGACATATTACTATGTATAAAATAGATATATATTAAAATTTATTAAATAAAGACACCACTGTCAAAAAAAATATGTTCTTTTAAACATTTCTTCATATTATTATAGTTTCATTGTTGTTTGTTTGTACAATTACAAAAGCCAATGTTTTGCTGTTTCAGAGAAACTATGCAGTATGTTGTATAAAAGTTGCGAGAACATGTATACATACACTATCTGACATTATTATCCTATATCTTTTACAGTAACAAATTGAAAAAAAAAGAAACGTAATTTTAACAAATTGATATTTTTAGCATTTTTGTCCTATTTGTACAAAATAATGTAGATTGAATTGACTAGTTTAGATATTTTTCATCTATGGTTTAGACTGTATTTTCATTCATCTGTGAAATGAATGTCAAAGTAAAGTAACCTCAAAATTCTGTCGGTTGCTCGTCGTACTGTTTTGAGACACCAAATAGTTTTATGATCGTAATATTTTAACTGAATTCAGTAATTTTTCCATAAAATGGCTTCCAAAGAAGGCGGTGACAAAGGAAAGGTAACCAAGTCACTGTAGAATCTTGTATTTATTACACTTTAGTTGTTTCAGCATACCTGAAACTTGATGTTTATCTAATATTGTGATTATAATATCTAGTCTTTTCAGGGGGCTGGAGATAATAAAGAAAAGAGGAGGAAGGAGTCTATTCTTGACCTTAGTAAATATTTAGAGAAGAGCATTCGTGTCAAATTCGCTGGTGGGCGAGAAGCGGCGGGAATACTAAAGGGATACGATCCACTTCTAAACTTGGTTTTGGATAACACCACAGAATTTCTAAGAGGTAAAGTTTTATATTTTATCCTTTATTGCTTTGTAATATAATACTACAACGATGATAAATAACAATACATTTTAACTTAAGAACAAAAATATTAGTTTGTGCTACTGCTTCCTTCTTGTCTTATTCACGGTATGAAAAAAAAGTTAAGGTATGTGGAGAGTCATTAACCCTTTGAGTACCGCCATTATAGACACAAGAACAATAGGTTGCGGTCACCGGTGTCCTCGTGGTATTTGACAGTTTAAATTTCTAATAGATATGATATTAGGTAATTCAAAATTGGGTTTTAAGTCCTATTTACAATTATTAACATCAATTGAATTCTTTATACCATAATGTTACGTCAAGATAAATTAATGTGTCAACTCTGATCCTTAACAATATTCAATTTATTAGCAGATCAAACAGAATGTAGCTTCATAAACCATTTTTTTAACATCAAAAAATAATTGATTTACAGATCCTGATGATCCCTACAAACTGCTAGATGACACAAGAGCACTTGGTCTGGTCGTATGCAGAGGTACCTCCGTTGTTCTAATATGTCCGATGGATGGCATGGAAGCTATTCCAAATCCTTTCATAACTCAGGAAGGATAATATTTACTTATTCAAGTGTATACCTTACTTTAAGCTGTAATTATAAATAAATTAAATTAAGTAAATATTAAAATAATAAGAACATAATTATGGTATTTTTATTAAAACAGACACAATTTCTAAACCATTCTACTTAATAAATTATTGCACACATACATTTAAATGTCTTGTAGTTTTTTAATTAAATACTGTGAGAATAGGTAAAAACATCACTGAAAAGTGAAACAAACTTATATGGTACTAGCTTTTACCCGCGGCTTCGCTCGCGTCACAAAAGGATAAAAAGTAGCCTATGTGACACATACACACAGCACCATCTATACCAATGATTTCGTTTTTCCTCGAGAATATCAAAAGTTTCTGGGATAAAAAGTACCCTATTATTTAATCCAGACTTCTAACTTTATGTCTGCAAAAATTCAAAGCAATCGGTTTAGTAGTTACGGCGTGAAAGCGGAACAAACAAACGAACTCACTTTCCGATTTATAATATTAGTAAGGATGTGTTTATGAAACAGATGTCTTGATATTCTTACATTTAAATTAAGAAAATAATAAAAGGTAAAAAGAACTCAGGTCCCCTATCAAATTATTCTAGATTAAGGTTGTGGTAACTTGTGTATTTTGAATAAATTTAAATAATAATATAATAATTAATCAAATCCAAATTCGTTTCTTATCCACGGATAGCTCTTGGGACATTCGGTGCAGGTGATCATATATTTGTCATGTTGCAACACTTTAGATGGTAATTTACACGTGTTAGGCTTGCCACACGCGATTTCTGATTCTTCGAAATGTTGCTCTTTGCACTGCCATGGCTGGAACTTCTTCAGCTGTAGAGCTGGTGTGGGTCTCTTGATCCAGTCGATCAGTTCTTTGTAAGTTACAAAGTAGACATCTGGTACTCTCGCCAATTCTGATATGAATTTCTGAAAAATGAAAGTAATTTTTATTTAAAGTATTTAATATAGTATTTACGCTTGGAAATATCTAATAGTAAGTCTCTGTAAAAGACCGATATTCTCGATTTAAATATTAGATATATATTATTAGAGATACCTACATATTATTTTTGGAGAGGGGTACATAAAATAACTTGACAATTAGGTAGTATAGATACCTTGAAAGCCTGTAAATATTCATTATTCTTAAACCAAGTGGAGTTCAAGTGAATGCCGAATGGAGCTCTGTTCTTCAGGTAATGCCTCTTGAAGTTGTTCACCAGTAAGTTGTACACGTCTTCACCAGACATGGTGGATGGACAGTACTCCAGGGTGGCACAAGTATGGTCACCATTCGAAAGAGGGTTGATCACCATCTCCCATATCCCTGCATAACTTCGCGTGGGGCAATATTGATTGTTACCTGAAAAGTAGTTGTGTGTTAGAGTATCGGATTCATATTGATTTAGTCTTTCAGGCCTAAATAATGACTACCTAGTTAGGGCAAGACACTGGCGATGTCTTTGACTTTAATTTTAGAACTTCATTCCAATTAAAAGAGCTGCGTGCAACACACAATAAGGCCTAAGACTTCCTATTCTTGATTCTTGTCAATATATTCACCCCTTAGAGATAATATCTTTCGCAATACAACTGTACATAGTCCAGTGTTCACTAGAGTGTGAAGTGCATTTCACAGTCTTACTAGTGCACGGCACTATAAACAAATATCATTAACGCCTTGCCATGACGAGTTTCTAACGTCGCGTTGTCGTATTTAAAGGTAAAAGTAGTAGTAACACCTACAAAAAGGTTCAATTACTTATATAGGAGTTCGTCTCTAATCTTAAAAGGTTGTAGTAATTCTGAGGAGTGCCAGGTACTGTAGGTAGGTACCTAAGCTCAATTTCGTCCGTACTAAACAAGTAATCTCTGTAAAACAAACGTTGCTCTCCAAACCACAGTCGGATGCTGTGTAATGACTGTGAGTGTCATCATTACACACACACTCAGACTCAAAAAGTTTGACCGAATCCGCGACACGTTGAACAGCAATCGGTTGTAGAGCCACTGCACTTTAATGCGCTAACCGTACCTACTTTCAATTTCAAGTAGCAAAAAGTAACCATAGAACTGGACAGACCAGCAAATTGCTTTGCATGGCACATTATTTCCACCTACAAAGTATTTAAAGTACAAAAGAGAAAGGGTATTTTATACTTCGAGTTGCCTAAACATTAGCCTACTTGTAAATATTACAATAACGATGCTAGATTTGATTGAAACGTGATTCCAAAGCGCTGTAATTCCGCATTCCAGGTAGTTATGCGTAATATCAGAGACAATAGGCGCGTAGAACGCAATCTCTCTTCGGCAGATGCGCATCTGCCGAAGTGCGACGCATCGTCATCGACAATCACTGCTCATAACATCTTACTTAACCACTCACACGCTCTACTTATTACGATGACATTGAGATAAATCAATACTATTTACCAGTGTAAAATTTTTATGTGGCTTCTTTTAGGTATAAACTTTAGGCCAATAGGTATATTAGGAAGGTCATACAGCGGCATAGGGAGTGTGTTGCAACATAGCGTGTTTGCAAATATTTAAGTTCTCTCTCCTATTCCTAACCAAAAGAAAAGGACATACTTAACACGGTGTTACAATGGTATCAAAAAATCGTCTTACCAGTACACTGATGTGGCATCTTATAATCCAGTGTGTAAGGCCACAGTGGAGGGTCAGACAGCGGCGCCACTACAGTAGCGTCGTACACAAACCCGAACTCCTGCATCATCAGGAATTGTCTGTTCCAACCCACTGACAGGAACGGTACGCGCATTCCTCTGTGGAAGGTTGGTCTAGATAATTAACTTGTAAATAGGTAAATACCTAGTTATCCCTCATCCCTCGTATAAATGCAGAAGACTGCTTAGGTATCTACATTTAACATAGCGCATTTATGAATGAATGAATCAATGAATGAATGAAAGTAAAGCAAATAGAAAAAGACAATAATTTATTAAACTATCCCCTTAACTTTTGAACCCAGTACTCCTTACTCCTTTACTCCTTACTACCTTACAGTACCAATCTCATTCGTTTACCTAAAAGAAAAGCATTACATTCGATATTAAAAGTAGGCTTTTTTTAAAAATAAAATTACATAGGCACATACCTAAAGTCCTCCATATGAACCCTGGCGAACCTGTTCATCAAATTCGCTTCGCCAACCATTTCGTCAAACCAGTCTTCCACGGTAGCATTCTTAGACCACCAATCTTCTGGACCCCGGCGACTGCAAAATTTGGAACAATGATTACGAAGGCACATACATACATCTATATATAAATATATAAATTCTGGATTTCTATCTTTAACCAGATATATTAAAGATCAACACCCATTCAAAAAATACAGTGAGGGTCATTTGATGAGATCGAAGCTTTAAGTTTGGCGGCCTAGGGACTAGTTGTGATACTAAGAATTTTACAGTTTAGGTACTTATTAGAAGAACGATAAGCAATTCTTAAAACACATTGTTAGGTCACTGATCGTGATCAGATTCTGTTAATAAATTTCCATGACATCATCTAATTCTTTCAGCAAAAGCGTCTACTTGTTCTTATACAAATGTAATGAACAAGCAATATCTATTCTCTTCACATACTACTACAGTCTTAATCCATTTTCTGTTACTTCATCACTTTGCTAACGATTTCTATTGACATAAGTAAGTGCATACATAACTTACGTTATTGAGTTAACTGCTATCTCATGTCCGTCATTCCACAGCTTTTGTACGTGTCTGTAATTCGTGTATGGGTGTGAAACGAAAAATGTCGCCTTAATCGGACAACCGTTAGGGTTCTTCCTCTCCGGAGTGAACAAGTGCCTCGTGTAGGCATCCCAGTTTTCATGGTTTACTGGGCCATCGAATGTTAGGGTTATCATTTGTGGAGTCTGGAAATGGAAAAGGTTTTGAAGATAAAATATTCCAATTTCTTTTAAAGAATCAAATCGGAATTTTGTGAACTAAGTTTTACCTGACTGGGAACTAGATTTCCAGGGATTTCATCGCCATGTTTTGAGCAGAAACAATCCGGTAGCATGCACATGTTAGGGTCACATGGTTCTGCTGCATTCGGATCGTAATTCACATCGCACCAACCCTATGGCATGGAAAGTGATTTTGTATCAATCTAGATGAATGACACCGCAATAAAATGATCGTGAAAGTATCGAAATTAAGGTGATGATTAGAAATTGAATGATACAGATTAGTGTTATTAAATAATTTGCAAGTCATAAAGAAGTGAGAACTCGTAAAATTATTTATTGATGTTCTGAAACATGATGATGGAACTTACCTCGTCGGATGAATCCATGCAGTCTATGGATCCGTCGCAGAAATATTCAGCTGGAATACAATCGCCATTTGCACATCCAATGTGGGTATCATTGGCACAATCAGCTGCATCTAGAAGGGGCTTCGGGATCCGGGTCTCTGAAATTAATATGAGATTTGCGAAATAGATCGAACTGATCTGGGTCGGAAGAATCATCAGAAATTCAAACAAAAAATGTAGTTACTCCTACTCGTTGCCGACTCTACGTACAACAGGACCACTACTGTCAATCACTGGTTGCTGGTAGACCTCTTTTTAATGGCCACGAGGCATGAACCATTGTCATATTTATAGAAATGTCGCTAAGGCTGCTTACAACCAGTAACACTTGTATAACTTGTATTTATTTATAAACGTTGACTTGACGTACCCGTAGTGAGATCGCAGTTGTGCACATTAGCTTGCATGTCACATAGCTGTCTGTTGACATCGAACATCAAGCCGGGCGAGCAATGGAATTCGAAGACATCGCCATCCAAACACAGATAGTATTTTGCACACTCGTTAAGAGTCCACATTTTATCTTCGGCTCGGTCTGGATTCCTGGATTGAAAGAGCATTTAGGATTATTTAAATAATAGGTAGGTAGGTACTGTAATTTTCCTTCCAATCACGTGATGACGTGATATTAAGAACCTATATAGGTACCAATACCAAGTCTAAAACAGTCTAGACCCGATGTTGTGACCGTTCAAGTGCTCAGTGTGGATCTAAGTAACTCTTAGATAATGGATTTGCACTTTACAAAAAGGAAACAGTCGTCTCCTCGCAATCATAATATCGACAAAGCAATTAGAACACAAATGCATTTTACACAGATTAAATGCATAGCGAAAGTGAATTTCTCAAGACGCAGCAGGAAATGGTAATGCTGATACGATACGAGCAGTGCCTGAGTCAAGGTTGCAGCGAAAGTCGCGAGGTCGTCGGCCTCGCTACGAAAATGGCGGAAAAATCATCCTTCTGTAGTCAACACGCAGCGCACACGCTGTTTTTGCTCGTGCAGTTAACTAGTTATATATTCCACATTTGGTTACGGAAGAAAGATAAACCAGTGCACTTCATGTAATTTTCATTAGGAACTGATGAAAAGTGCACGTTTCCTTCCGATTTCCCGTTGGCGTTTACCGATAAACCTATTGACTACGTGATCCTTAGTTAGGTAGTAAATAGGTTAGTGTTACAAACATGTTTAAATGATACTTAGGTGCATAATAAACGTAGGTACCTATATATTATATTCATCATGTTACATTCAAGACTTCAGGATCAAATCAAACGCGTAGGTAGATTTGGGAAGTGTTAATTAAGTGCTTACGATTTTATTATTTCTTGTAAAAATTAAACTATCGAATAAATTAACTTATACATAATAGATAGTTTTTGTCTAGACATTTCCTACATAAAAACAAAATGTAATTAACTATTTTTTTTTCCCTTTTTGGCAACTGAGTCTCCAATACAGTGTTGTCGACTATACTGCCAGTGTCGAGTGATGAGTGATGACGGCAGATTATTGGGCCGTCGAACTGAACTTTGTGGTAGTTTTAGTTGTTAGTAACTGTAAAGGACAAAACACTTGGGTTAGTAAACATAAATCACCAATACACTTACATTACATTGTCTTAAATATAATATATAATTAGATAATATATAAGAGAAATTTTTTATAACACACAATATTTACCTACATTATTAGTTATTAGACACCGTCATATTTTAATATTATTTTCATTTATAAATTTGGACAAACACTTAATTAATTTATTAGTAAAATTACTTAATTTGGAAGTTGGTTGGAAGAGGGATTTGGAATTTGGGAAGGTTTCCGTATAAATCAAGGGACTGGGAATTTAAAGGGCAAGAGAAAAATATGTGTTCTAAAGTTCCGTCATCACGACCGCATTCGCACAGTGAACTGTCACGAACACGGATCTTGGCAAGGAATACCGGACTAGTACAGTGGCCGAGTCTGAGTCTGCACAAGGACGAAATAGTATGTCTGGGAAGCTTTTTATACTTGGAAAACCAAGGTTTCCGCCGGATGTCGGGCTGGATACTTGCGTAGTAAGCTCCTTTACGCTTGGAGGAGTCCACCCACACTGCAGCCCACGAGTCGAAGAGCTTAAGTTTGGTATCCGCGCGTATGTCATACCCATACACAATGTAGTGGTGACGTTCAACATTATTCACGGCCGCAAACTTTGCCAACCTGTCAGCACACTCGTTACCGCATATACCAGAGTGGCAAGGGATCCAAGCGATCTCAATATTTAGTCCGTCGTTTTGGCAGGAGAAAAAAAAAGAAAAAAAAGGAGAAAATTAACTATGTATATATTAATTTAAATAATTATCGAATTACTGAATGACAATGATATTAACATACCGATGAGATTTTTGGCTTATGTAACAATTTGACACACATTTTGTCGTCACAACAGTAATTATACGTAGTGTTACTATATTCATATTTAGTTATTGATGTAAGACGAAATTAATGGTCACAAAATAAAATTACCATAAAAATATTTTGAAAGTGATGCCTTAATTATCTTTGGCTGTTGTTTTATGATAGAACAAAAATATCGATTACTGAGACAACATTTAGGCAACACAACAGGTTTGTAATAATGCATGCCTGGCCGATAATTTTAGCATAGACATCGTAGTAGGTACCCAATGAGCTAATAGTTAGATGGGTAACCACTGATCATCAGTCTATAACAATCCCACTGCTAAGAAAAGGTTCAAGCATGCGTTAAGGATTATCTATTACAGGCGAAGAGGGTAGCAACCTCGAAGACATGAATTCAGCTTATGATGATGCCAATAAGAACCTTGATACTTAAGTACCTAAGTGGAGATTGTGATGTTGTGATGGTGATTAATTGGTGTAAATCATCATCTAACTCAGTACCTGAGACGTCTGGAATTACTGGACTACTGTAACTGGTAAGCTAAGCAATACTGTTAGTTAGTGGTAAACGAACGAACTCAGCAGCTACAAAAACAAATAGACTATTAACTGAAGAAAATAATTGCCTAGGTAACCCAAGTGACCGAAAGTCGGCTGCTAATTAACGTTCAATTGACTCTTATCTAAATATTTTTTTTTTTTTTTTGGAGAAGAAATAGTAACAAACCTAATACAAACGAAAGCAGTAGGGTCAACAAATCCGAGGGCTGGGCTCGCTGCCATCGCAGCGGTAAGTCCCCTCTTTGAGGAGTGGCTTGAGAGACGCTACGGCGTCCTCACCTACCGCCTGACGCAGGTCCTCACCGGACATGGAAGTTTCGGGAGGTACCTGTGTCTGATGGCGCGGGAGGAAACGCCCGGGTGTCATCACTGCGAGGACCGCCCTGAGGACACGGTGGAACACACGGTGGGAGAATGCCCTTCGTGGGCTGAGCACCGCCGTGTCCTCAGGGAAGTGATCGGCGATGGCGACCTCTCGCGTCCGGGCCTAGTGCAGGCCATGATGCGGAGCGAGGGGGACTGGGATGCCGTCTCCTCCTTTTGCGAAGCAGTCATGCTAGCTAAGGAGGAGGCGGGACGCGTGAGGCAGCGAAGCGCTGCCTCCTCGCAACCCAGCCATCGCGAAGGACACACCGGGCGTCGGGGATCGCGAGACGATCTCCGGCCACCGTAAGCGCGGGCCTGCGGACGGCGAGCATGGGTGGCCCCCCGTCCGACCAGAAACAGACCCGAGCGTACGGCGCGTCGCGTTCCGCGCGCGCCTCAAAGAGCCATCAGACCACCACAGATGGGGCCCAATACGGCCGATGCCGATTCGGAGCCGCGGAGAACCTAACGGGTAACCGGGGCTCCGGCTCGACGTGCAGGAGAAGGAACGGGGTGGTTTTTAGTCAGTAAGAGTCTGACACTCCCTCCCGCCTCACCCAGGCGGGAGCAGTGATTCGATGATTTTCCCCCCTTAAAAAAAAAAAAAAAAAAGGGTCAACAAATCATTTGGCACTTCAAGCACAATGTTAACCGAGTACATTGAGAATGGCTGGAACTGAGTGTATTTTCTTAAATGTTGTAGTTACTTATATCATTTGCCATTTAAGCCATCACAGCAGTCTATTGTGATGTGAACAACATGTTAAAATCCTCGTTTGTCGACTTTCGTGAGAAACCTTTTGTTTTTTTAATTGCTATGCTGCTTATAGTTAGTGAAGATGTTTGAAATTGAACGTAAGGAAAAGTTTTTCTGTCTTACATTAGATGCTTATCAAGATTAGGTAAGTATTTTTTGTTTTATTTTGGTGCACACAACTCAATCTTATGAGGGTGATAGGCATTGCACCATATTTCAATCAATGGTGATGAGTAGGTAAGTTTAGTATGTCCGTGGTCCGCGACAACCAAATGATGTATCATATATTTATCTGGTTAACAACGTACTTTCATTGTCTTTAGCATAATATGGTCAAACGAAAAAAAAAAAGAAACAACTATTGAATAACTTTTGTAGTTTATTTTAATTACCTAGATTTTGGAATTATTTTCCTGCCTATTTTTGTTTTACGTACCTATCTACTTAGGTGTGTCGTGTAGTCACGGGTTTCGTGCGTCGTTTGTCTCAAAAAAAAACTAAAGTTGACCTCCTATTCAAATTTCCTAGATCCTCTTCCCTGATAGGATAATCAAAATAATATATTCGTCAATTACCTATTCAACGTGTACCGAATATCTTCTGGTTATGTGGAATTCATATTTTAGGATACAAAATACATAGTTTAGTTTATATCTAGGTACGCTAAGTTCTAATGTAGGAACGTACCTGTAAAACCTCCCATTTTCAAGACACTTTACATCCGTTAAACTTCGTTTGCTCCTATGTGTACCTTGCACCCCTGCAAAATGAATTCCAAAGTG
The DNA here is from genome assembly GCA_038387885.1 of Spodoptera picta. NCBI lineage: Eukaryota > Metazoa > Arthropoda > Insecta > Lepidoptera > Noctuidae > Spodoptera > Spodoptera picta. The sequence goes on along the minus strand of JAZHFQ010000100.1, from coordinate 647,864 downwards.
AAACTTGATCACACAAAAGTTTAAAATGAACGCGCGAAGGAAAGTCCACTGTACCTATTATTAAATAAGTTATTACGAAAGTTATGAGTAACCGTGAAAGCTGGGGAGCCATGTTGTGGGCCCGATGTCTGCGACAGAACTGAGTTATCAACAAACTCATACATCGTCAAACACGAACATTACTTTCTTTTACTAAGTAGCCGAAGAAGCGGTGTTGTACGAAAAGAAAGGAAAATAAAAATGTTGTTTTATGCCCGTTTTGTGTTTGGTGTGGCTTATAAGGTTAAGCTTTGTTACGCACGAGACCCACGAACAGAAATCTTTTGTTAGATAGGTATGTACCTACAAGTTAGGTACTCTACCAACCTCGCCGCTTTTAATTTAGATTATTTTTAAATTTAACAAAAATGCGTATGTTTTACAATTCGTACTTAGCTGAGTAAGTATGTAGTTAGTAATGTAGGTACATAATTATGATATAAGTAAGTATATAGGTTTTTTAAGGGGGAAAAATCATCGAATGTCTTCTCCCGCCTGAGTGAGGCGGGAGGGAGTGTCAGACCCTTACTGACTAAAGACCACCACGTTCACTCCTGCCCTTCGAGCCGGAGCCCCAGCAATCCGTAAAATTATATACTTAGGTAGTAGGTAGGTACCTACTTAAATTAACTAATGTCTACCTATATTATACCGATGCGATTAGGTGCATAGGTTCTCGCAATCCATGTTAGTTATTTACCTACGTGTGTAGAAATGGACTTACTATTTCATAAAATAATTAGAATTTAGAACTATAGGTACGGTTTACAGTAGAAGGTTCTTGTAATGTGGGTAGGTACCTACATTTTCCACAATAAATAACTCAGAGGTTGGGCGGTGGACTCAAGTGAGCTGCTACGTACCGCGGTTATTAAATACCTACAACATTTTTAAAACCACCATTATCGCGAAGATGCACGTTACAATACACTACAAACCTACATCAATCATCATTGATGAGTATCAAAAATAGTTAGACCCACCGAGATTTGAACATGGATCGTTGGATTCAGAGTCCAAAGTGCTAACCATTACACCATGGGACCGCTTGTCAAATTGAAAATAATAAGTTATCGTAATGAATTGATCCAATTTGAAAATATTAGGCAATTGTTTTCATCTACTAAATGACCCGGCAAACTTCATACCGCCTAAATTGTTTTTCTCACTTTTAAACCTTCCCTGGACGTCCACGAACATTTCAAGACCAAAATTAGCCAAATCGGTTCAGTTGTTCTCGAGTTTTAGCGAGACTAACGAAGGGCTTTTTTATTTATATAGATTTACACTGAAAGTACTGAAACCACATAGAAACAGCACACAGTCTGATTGCCTGTGGCTGTTTGCACCAAATGAATAATAATTTTATTGGTTTGATTATTTAAGTAATGATGTAATAAAAATATGATACTAAATTATAGCAAATATGGTTTTTAGATCTACTAATAGAATATTTAGAGAATATTTAAAGATCTAAATCTACTAAATCTAGTTTATGTCTATATATAGGTTAGTTTTTTTAGTTTTATTACCTTCTTAACGAAGATCTTAAGAAAGTTATAATACAGGAATTAGAAATTAAAGGCCAATTTATCAATGCTCATAACTGAGGAATAACTTTTAACATTTGACAATTCTTCTATACTAAAAAAACTGTCAATTTTATTCTAAAGTTAATCATTGAAAAATCGGCTATAAATCTGCTATTAGTACAAATAGAAATAAATACTTCGGTTAGGTACTACTATTTGCTTTATAACCTGTAGGTGTGAAATACGTACGAATCCGCATTATCTGTGGTTACTAGAGAGGCGGTATTGCTTGGAACGTCAGTATTCTATCGACATCAGATGACACATATATCGATGTATCAATACCACTATTATCCTTGTACTAAATAGATTTGCTTACATGTTTCGTAATTTAATTGCTAACATTTATCATCTAGTTATGGTATTAGTAAACAATTTGTAACAATAAATCTAAATTAAGTTGTCACAAATGTCAAATAGAAAAATCGATAACAACATTATTGATGTTTTTGACATCTCTAACGCTGCACCCGGCGAGATTGTTGACTGTTGTTGAAGTGCTAATCTTTTATTCTGATTTACAGCGAATAGTGTGTGAAAACTAGTGTTGTTGTGAAGTAATAATTTACAATGAAATGTATTAAAACTGTCTTGCAGATAATTTTTCTTTTAAATGTGTGTTTTGCGACGTTATCGCCACCCTCCGATAAGAAGGGGCAGAAGGGTGTAAAACCACAAGAGGGACCGAGGAAAAATAATGTTCTAGATCGCAAGCTAGTCAATGAGTCGCCTTTAGTGAAAGATATTATAAAATATCATGCTACATACCATCAGGATGTGACAACACGTAACTTCAAGAATGCTGTTTTGGGTTACGTTACGCCTGTGAGTATTTCAAGAAAATCTAATAGTATTTAAATATTTTAATACTTACTGTGTAGGAAAGTTCCAAAACCTTACCTACTATTCCTTATAAGCCACAAAATAACGTAGTAAATCCTTTCTTACAGTGGAACAACAAAGGCTATGATGTGGCGAAAACATGGGCTCCTAAGTTCAACTACGTGTCCCCAGTTTGGCTGCAAATCAAGCGCCAATCTCCCAACATATACATTATATCTGGGCTGCATGATGTTGACCATGCCTGGATGAAATCAGTCAAGCAAAAAGGTTCTACCACTAATCTCAAATGTAAGGTTTTAACTTTAGAATTTAACTGTGTAAATTATACTATTGAATGTAACTCATCTGTGTAAATACTAAATACAATGATCTATGAAATGGTTGCCATTTTTTGTAAAAAATAATATTTATGAAATAGAATTGAAGGTCTTCAAATTATTGGAAATAATACTACAACAATGTATCGAAGTAAAGAATGTTAAGTAAAATGATCTCAATCCTATTTGTTATAATAAAAGATATTTTTTTAATAAAATTAGACTACAAAAACTTTAATGTATAAAGAAATCAAGATGGCTTCAGAATGTCCACATATCAATTGTTTTTAATTCTTGAACTACAACACTATGAATATTATGTTACAGTGTTGCCAAGGATACTCTTCGAGAACTGGCAGCCATCTGACTTGAAGGCATTCTTCATGGAGCCCACCTCCCACACAGAACAGAAGGCTCTAATAGAAGAAATAAAGAAAGCATGCAAACAATGGAAGTTTGATGGGGTTGTACTAGAAGTACTCTCACAGATTGGCAAATATGTTGACAAGTCGGTCAAGTTTATACAGCAGTTTGGTAAGAAACTTGTAATATGAATTATGTTAACCTGCATGTTATTGGGAAAATATTGGATTTTATTTTATTACTGTTAATTTTAAGATTGGCTGGCCAAACCTTGTCATTTTTGGGCTCGCTGCCATCGCAGCGGTAAGTCCCCTCTTTGAGGAGTGGCTTGAGAGACGCTACGGCGTCCTCACCTACCGCCTGACGCAGGTCCTCACCGGACATGGAAGTTTCGGGAGGTACCTGTGTCTGATGGGGCGGGAGGAAACGCCCGGGTGTCATCACTGCGAGGACCGCCCTGAGGACACGGTGGAACACACGGTGGGAGAATGCCCTTCGTGGGCTGAGCACCGCCGTGTCCTCAGGGAAGTGATCGGCGATGGCGACCTCGCGTCCGGGCCTAGTGCAGGCCATGATGCGGAGCGAGGGGGATTGGGATGCCGTCTCCTCCTTTTGCGAAGCAGTCATGCTAGCTAAGGAGGAGGCGGGACGCGTGAGGCAGCGAAGCGCTGCCTCCTCGCAACCCAGCCATCGCGAAGGACACACTGGGCGTCGGGGATCGCGGGACGATCTCCGGCAACCGTAAGCGCGGGCCTGCGGACGGCGAGCATGGGTGGCTCCCCGTCCGACCAGAAACAGACCCGAGCGTACGGCGCGACGCGTTCCGCGCGCGCCTCAAAGAGCCATCAGACCACCACAGATGGGGCCCAATAGGGTCGATGCCGATTCGGAGTCGCGGAGAACCTAACGGGTAACCGGGGCTCCGGCTCGACGTGCAGGAGAAGGAACGGGGTGGTTTTTAGTCAGTAAGAGTCTGACACTCCCTTCCGCCTCACCCAGGCGGGAGCAGTCATTCGATGATTTTCCCCCCTTAAAAAAAAAAAAAAAACCTTGTCATTTAGCTAATGAAAATTTTATTAACACATATTATGATTGATGAGACAAAATATGATTCCATCATTTGCATTGTTTTCAGGTTTGGAGATGAGTGAAGATGATTTAAGTCTTATTCTAGTCTACCCACCCTTCCGAGGGTATCCCACTGATGAGTTCTTCATCCAAGCATTTAATGATATCTACCCTTATGTAGAGGCTGTCTCAGTCATGACCTATGACTTTTCTAATCCACAGAAGCCGGGTAAGTCAGGCAAAAAATGGGTATCAAATTCTCTCAAATGTTCTCAAGCACCAAATTGGTGTTTACTATTCTGCCTCGTGATGTCCTTCAACCATATTTCAATGACTGAAAATTTTCTAAATTAAAAAACGTACTTAAAACATTATTTATCTTATTTCAGGGCCAAATGCACCTCTGTACTGGGTTAGGTTATGTGTGGAGAAACTCATAGACAATGATGAAAACCCATCAAAGAGGTCGAAGATCTTACTAGGTCTGAATTTCTATGGAAACTCTTATACTGCCAATGGTGGTGGTCCCATTGTTGGGACGGAGTACATAGAGTTACTTAAAAATGCGAAGAGCAATCAAGCCTTGTCGTATAATAATAATACGGCTGAGAACTATGTGGAGATAAGGTGTGTTAAGCTTAGCCCCCTTAGCTTTTCTATGAAATCGGAAACCGTCAAAAACCTAATATTGTTTAGATGTTTTTTTAATGAGTGAATGATAATGTTGATGGACAATGTAGGATAATATAGGCTGCATAGGCATAGATACCTTGAAAGCAAAACCACTGGGATCATTATTTCTTATTCCTAATTTGTTTCTTTGGTTTTGTCTAAATTGATAATTCTAGTTATTTACAAACGCGATTATAAATATTACTGTGCAGTGCATCAAACGATGCTTATCAGTATCGGTCGAAACCATGGCGATACAAAGTGTATTTCCCTTTAATTAATACTGTTATCAACGTTTGATTACGCGGCTTATCGTAAATGTTTTCTTCCTTCTGTAGGCGTAGGTAAGTAAAATTACGTCCAGAAAGCTCGATGCCAATTCCGTAATTTTCTTATTGCGATATTTAAGAACGTGGAATTTTTTTTTTAATACACTATTACGACCTGCCGTCGGCTATTCAGCCATAATCAAATGTTATGTCTTTATTTTAGTGTTTCAGGAGGTATTCCATTAAATACTCTCCCACCATCACCAGAACCACAACAACGTGGAATTATGCTGTAACTTTTTACATCAAAATAATACTAAAGTTACTATAACGTAATTAAGAATTCTCGGAAGCGATGATCTCGACTAGACCCCGCGCGCTCCGTAAACCGGGAAATCCTGTGAATTATAAATATTGATCTTTTTTGTTCCAGAACATCTCAGGGTACGAAGAAGATATTCTACCCCACTTTATATTCAATACAAAAACGTCTCGAGTTGGCCAAGGAGTATGGTACGGGAGTAGCAATATGGGAGCTGGGGCAAGGCCTCGATTTCTTCTACGACTTATTCTGATTGTGTGATAGTAAATCTAAGTCTACCAAGACATTTATGTTTGTGATATTCGTAATTGCGGAATATTTTTAAGAAATAAAAAATATATAAAATTATGTCCAATCTTTTATTATTTATTTACTAAAACTTAACTTAAAATGCTACTGAAAACACGTTCAGTCTTCTGTTTAATCTCTAGTTTAGTCGATCTCCATGATCGAATTGTTTTAAATTTTATAGTGTGCGTTATTTACAAAGTAAATTGTGCGACTATAAACTAAAGGTCTAACTAGCTACGGCCTTTGGTTTTCCTTTGAACTCCATCATGGACTGTGGCCCCTTCATCACTCTGTGCATTAGGTCCCAGCACATTTTCGCTGGTAGCAGGCTGGAAATAATAATAGTCATAAGTATAACAACATTTTCAAGGGTGCTCGCAGTTACCTATGTGTTTTACAAGTTTCTAACTGAACAAACATCTTTAAAAACATGCTAAACTGCTTAACAAAAACAATCACAGCGTCTCTTACCACTTGAGAGGTAGAAGGTATCTGACGGATCCGGGCATGATGCAGTTGACCTCGTTCTTCCTGATAGAGTCGATCATGGTCTCGGCTACGTAGTCGGGCTCCAGCATGGGCATCAGACGAGGGGTGACGCCGTCGAACATGCCTGTGTTTATGTAGTATGGACAAACCAGTGTTGCATGGATTGTTGTGTGTCCGTGAGCCTGGGGATGAGAAAAGTAAAAGGTTAATCAGAACGTTGACTCTGATAGTGTTATTCTTGGGCCGACGTCTTAAGTTTGGCAGTGGAACTGTGGAACCTATTAGATTGGACACGTCATATAACTAGATAAATGTATATTGGTAGAGAAGGTAGTCAACTTCTTTTTCAACATTTAGCGTCATTACACCTAATATATTATGTAACTATGAATTTTAAAAATTATAATCGTTTTTTACACATAACGAGGCTAGATGTGCGGCAACCACGCAAAGTAGGTATCTAATAAGGTTTCTAATCATTCATACCCTCAACTCCGTGAACAGGCTCTCATGGAAGCCGACGGTGGCGAACTTGGTAGCGCTGTAGTCTGTGCAGCGGTAAGTGCCGAGTAGCCCAGCTACCGAGCCCACCGTCACAATGTGGCCCTTGCCAGAGCTAATCATGTCTGGTAGGAATGCTTTTACGGTCTGGAATGAAAACGTGAAATGGGTTTAGTTAGTTAGACCTAGACGAGTAGACAGAAGGTACCTATAGTGTTGTCTCTTAGCAATCAGCACGTCAGAGTATAAAATACATTTTTGTCCCCAGTAACTTAATTGCAGGTTTTGAAAAAGCTGGTGAAGGGACTACATATTTGACAGAGACCGGGTAGCAGCACTCTGTGAACTTTATCCTTTTAAATAGCGATCAGTTAGAGCGTGCCAAAGGTGTAGATTATGGCAAAATGTTCTCTACCTATTGTCCTGCAGTGGATTATATCAGTCTGTTGATATTGCACTTTAATAAGGTACTAATTAATAATATAATGTTAAACAAATCTGACCCAATAATGTGAGAGGATGTTGACTTTGTACGTGGTTTCTATAGCCGAGTCCGAGAGGTCCAGCAGTGTTTCACCGAACACCGTGCCTGCGTTGTTGATCAACACGTCTACTTTGCCGACCTGGAATAGAGAAAACAATCCTGATCGATTTATTCCATAACTCAACTCATTACTTCACTTCTTTTCTATATGTACGTATTCCTGTATAAAAAACATTAAACATATCATGTATTTTTTTCTATTTAGCTATCAAAAAAAAAAAAAATCTGTTTGGTTCCAGGAGTTTTAGGCGATTAACGAAACTACGCTTCCCTCGAACCATGTAGAACGCAATGCAAGTAGCTGTTTGAAATGAATTAACAATTTATTACATTTGCTGACACTTCTGTAAACAAAAAGTAAAACAACAGTTACCTACCTCTTTTTTGACTTTCTCGGCGGCTGCGTAGACAGCGCTACGATCCGCAAGGTCTACGACGTAGCTCGCGATTTCGTAGCCTTCATCAATAACCGCCGCGCAAGTCTTTTGTAAACCTGGAAAGGGATTAATTGATTTTTTATTAATATTACTTATTTATAAGTACCATACCTCTATAATGAGACAGAGTAGTAGTAAGTAGTAGTGATAGTATCGAGTCTGGTCGGTTAAAAAAATCAACAAAAACTTGTAAATAATAGATAAGTAGGTAGATATACTCCATAAATAATGAAGTACAATGTTTGCTGGATTTAAGTGGATTCACTTATGCAATTTTCTAATTAGGTGACATCTATACTATAAGAACCTAACTATAATCAAGGACTTAGGTACATGTAGGTACAAGTACCTATTCTAATTGACTTACTAAATCTACCTAAGTATAATTTAATAGAGCGTAATTTACGTCATAATAAAATACATTGTTTCTCAAGCATACGCAGGACGTACCTAACGATATACCTACCTACATTTTTTAAGTACATGTAACTAATAATGTTATTGTTTTTTGTACTGCAGTGTAGATAGGTATGTACCTATACTATAGAATTAGGTACAAACATAATATAATTTACCGAGACAGTAAATATCGTAAAACTTACTGCCAGTAGCCGCATAAACTTGCCTAAAAGGAAACCAGTCTAACGTTGTCCCCGACCTACTCGTACACCTAAAAAGGAAACCAAATTGATCATAGAACCAACCTTCTTTGCTGATGTCCCAAACTACGACCTTGGCTCCAAGTCTAGCCAATTTAACGGCGAGTTGGCGACCAACACCGCCACCACCTCCAGTTACCAACACCACATCACCCTTGAGGCTCTTCATAGGTCTTATTGCGTTGGGCACTAAGGTCCAGAATAGGGACTCCAGGATGTAATAGCAGGATAGCACTAGGAACAGCACTGTGTCCTTGGCGATGTCGAAAACGCTCGCCATTTGTGACGGAGAGTTGATTTTCGTTCCTTCCAACATTTTTGGTTCCTGTAACAAGGTGAAAAAGGAATGAGTACTGTTACTACTGATCTATTAGAGAAAATAACTAATGCTAATGAATCATTCTTAGGTCCATAAAATAAATTCTAATATATTAACTTTATCTGGTGAATTTTCTGTTAACAATAAATTCATTAAAAGAAGAAAGCACGAAATAAATATTTTCTGATATTTTCGTGCAAATCAGATCAGCCTAAGCTGCCAACTTCACAAATGGACGAATTCGTCATAAATTCCTACATGTCAGCAGCTGTAGCCAAATGCCACTTAGCGCTTGTCTACATGTAGAATAGAAAACCAAATTATATGGAATTGACGTATATTTTGACACTTGTCAGTGTCATCCCCATACATTTTGATTTCTACTCTCTCTGTAGACAAGCGCTAAAGTGGCGTTTGGCTAGAGGCCCAGAACAGCCAATCGAATTACCGAATTGAAATTAAAATTTAAATTAAGACTAAAAATTTAATTATTTCTTCATATTTTCAAGGATGCTTATTTAACAACTACAGAAGATGTGAAAGAAATTCGTACTCTCCATAAGTCTATTAATATTTAAGACATACGCAGACCAAAGTCCCTCGTATTCGCCCTTAATATCATGCGTAATTTAATTTGGCCTGTTGGATCATTTGCTGCCGAATTACTAGGCAATGTTGATAGCTATTACAGAGCCAATTTAACTCTATTTATATTCTCTACAAATATTCGTAGTAAGGTCCGTCGTGGCACGTCGTGCAGCACAATAGCGATTGTGCTGCAATTTATACGTAGTTACCTATATGTTGAATAATAAATTGATTATAAGTACATTATGTACTCACTTACATTCATTTTCGGTGCTGTCGGTTACTTATAAAATATATCAGTATTAATTACAAGTATTAGAAATCGAAGGATACATATTGAAATACGAAAAAAGTGATACATAACTCGACCAACTATATCTACTGTACATCCTGGCTTACAGGAGTTGCAGCGATTTTGGGAGGTTGTGGCGGGCTTGTCCCATTAAAAGGCCACGATATTTTTTAATTAAATCATCTCAAAATATACAAATCATTAAAATAAATATACAGGGTTAGTAACCGACAGGTTAAGTAACTTATATAGATTCTTTAAAGACAACCTTTGATAATAAAACTTATAATAAGTTCTTTTAGTATTGTACACAACTATAATCTCGGCTCATCATTACACCCTCCATTATTAAAGTCAAGAACGCACGCTACCGCGGATAGTTTCTTCAAAGTTTCGCAAAACTAATTTACAATGATTACGGAGTATGGTGAACGGATACAAGTCGAGTTGCAGTTTGTGGACACTTTGTTTTAATGACAGACTGACAGACGGTTTCTATTCCATCCACTGGGGATTATAACGTTCTTAGGGGAAATTGTATTGTCACACAGCTTGTGCAATAGGTACGTGAGTGTGAGTTGATTGTCAACAAAATTGGTTTAGAATTATATTCTACCTGCCTATGAATTCAAATGGTTGGCTAAATTGTGTAGCTGGGCGATATTTGAGTCTTGGCCTGTATCTGCTAGGTTATTCTGTGACATTTCAATTTGTAATCTTGAAGCGAACTCGATCGCATTCTCGCGCGTCATTGGTCGAGATTTTCTCACAACCAATATCATGGCGGATCGCGATCGAGCTCACTTCGAGAGTTCGAATTGACATCTTACAGGTCTAGTTGTATGCGGTTTTACTTACTAAAGGTTTTATAGTTATAAGGAATACTTTTTCTTGGTTCCAAGTCGACCATGGGCGTAGCCAGCTTTGGGCTCAGGGTAGGGCAGCAGCCAATCTATCCCCCGGGGGAGCCGATTCGGAGTCGCGGAGACCCTAACGGGTAACCGGGGCTCCGGCTCGACGTGCAGGAGAAGGAACGGGGTGGATTTTAGTCAGTAAGAGTCTGACACTCCCTCCCGTCTCACCCAGGCGGGAGCAGTCATTCGATGATTTTCCCCCCTTAAAAAAAATCCCCCGGGGGAGGGCGATGGCCCTCCGATTTTTTGTACCTTGAGCCGTTACTCTCAAACTTGTTAATCTCTTTTTGGCTAAGACTGTCTCAGTAGGATCTCGCGATGGGGAACGAACGAAATCGCTTGACTTTTACACCCCATAAAACTTACCAGCTATTGCTTAAAGGAAATCTAAAGTCGTGGCCGTCTATTAAATTTAACAATATTGCCGTAAAACGAAAGGAGTCGGTTTGCTATCTCGGTCTAGTTTTGGAATACAACAGCTATTCTTTCATTGAACATATGAAGGCTATTAGTGAGAAACGAGAAAATTCGCTGACGCGATTTTCAAAAGCCACCAGGGGTCTCTCTTTTCTTACGCTCAGGATCATATACGGAGCAACCTACCTGGGATGCGTGTGCTACGGGGCATCTGTCTGGGCTGATAGGGCCACAATAGGCGCGATACGGCGAAAACTTCTTCAAGGCCAGCGTCTAGCCTTGATTATCCTGTGTAAGGCTTATAGGATGGTTAGCACTCAAGCCCTACCTGTGCTCGCGGGTGTACTTTCGGTAGATCTTGAGGTGCAGCGACGTGCTGCTATGTACTACAGTGCGAGACCTAATTTGTCAGTAAGCTTTCTAGCACAACGTGATCGAAATAAAATTGGTATATTGTTTAAGCCAATAACGGACGTTTGGGATGAGCTTATAACTGAATGGCAGTGTAGATGAGCATCTTCTATTAAGGGTTGCCACCTATATCAGTTCTTCCCATCCGTGCATGAGTGGCTTGAAAGGACATGGTTGGAGGTGGATCACTGTGTTGCCCAATTTCTTCCTGGCCACGGCAACTTTAAAAGCAAATTGTTCTCATTTAAACTTATTGATTCACTATGGTGCCAATGTTCGACAGTGGAGTTGCAATACGAGCAGTCGGCCCATCACATAATCTGGGAGTGTGATCTCTGGCAATATGCACATAACACTATGTTAAATAATTTAATTGTTTCGTCAGCTGTAGTTTATTATACGGACCTTGTGGAATCTAGAACAAATTTCCGTGCGTTTAGGCACTTTTGGCATACCTACCTATTATTGGAAGCAAGTATAACAGCTCACACATAGGACCCACTTAGTTATTAGTCAAATTTCCGTGGTGCTTGGCGACTGGGCTTCACCCAGTTGTACAGTCTCTTCTTTGTGCCTTTAGGCTTAATTCATTCTGTCTCCTGCAGTAATTCACCGAGGGAAGTGGAAACTATAGTTTTTTTCTTCTTCTCCTCTTATAAGATATGCTCAGAAGATATTCTTCTGATTCACTTTGTTGCCGGAACCAAGACAGTTACTGATGTCCCTGGGACTTCAGTATTCCGGTGTTTTCATGGTTGTATCTACTGTAGATCCTAGTGCACTGCAGTTGCAGCGGTTTAGGAAGGTTACGGCGGGCTTGTCCCATTAAAAAAAATCTCTTAATTTGGGAGGTTTATATTTTCAGGTACAGAAAATAAACAATCACACACAGGACAGATTTTTTTAGTTTTATTTATGAATACTGGGTGTTTATACAGCCACATTTTGACTCGCCGTTATGTGCTAAACGATCGTTCTATTGAACAGGTCGTACATGGCTGGGCAAGCAAAATAGCGAACACTAGGATAAAATTGCATTTTCGAAATTTTGATCACATCTACCAGTTCCATCTCCTTCAATGCATTAATTCAATGCATTAATGTCCGTATTTTTTTCTTCCCACAAATTATACCACATCTCAGCCTGGCTTGGGAAAGTATCAGTTAATTTACAAAAATTAAAATTAAGATCAATTAGAAAATTTAAATTAAACAAAACAAGCAAACAATACAAATCGCGCCACGAGCCATAGATTTTAGTCTGCGCTTCGCGGGGCGCGGGAATGAGTGACCACGCGGTGATGGACGGCTCGGCTCACTACGCCACATAGTACCTTTTCTTTTAGGGAATACGGCTCTCTTTCAAATGACGCGCGCACCGCGCACTTTCGGGAACTCGAGCGTGCATTTTGTTTTGATCGCGCTCTTTTCAAAGTCGACAATTTTTTTGTGCAATTACTTACGGATAGTATGATTGTTGATGTTGTTAGTTAGAGTTAGTAAAAAAAACATTGTTTAATCAGACACCTTATGGGTCAGAGCCAGGGCCCAGGGTGGGGCAAGTGCCCCAGCTTGCCCCAGTGTGGCTACGCCCATGAAGTCGACTTGTACCACAATTTCAACCGACTTCAAAAAAAGGGAGGAGGTTCTCAATTCGACTGTATTTTTTGTAATAGAACAAAAATGATAAGTTGTTGGTGTTTATAAACGTAACCAACAACCTTACCATACCACAACCACTCTTTTCGGTCTGGGCTTTTAAGAATATAAAAATAAAGAGACCGGCAATACTTAACTCGATGCTGTAGTCAAACCCGGAATCTAAACCAGCGAGGTTTTTTTTATTTTATCAGATATTTTTATTAAATCAGAAATTTTTGGAAGGGTTTAAAAAAACAACTGAGATAATAAATGCATAACATTAATGTTTCCTGGTGATAATCGCAAATTTTAGAGTGAGTGGGCATTGGAATAATAATATTCTTTTTAACAGAAATCAAAAAAGGAGGTTCTTAGTGCGCGATTGTCTTGCGATTGGCTAAACCGATTTCGATTTGGTTTTCAGATAAGTGTTCGTTATACTTCGAAGAAGGTTTGAGTACCCATATTAATTAACCGATTACAAAAAAGAAGAGATTAAAGTCTCGGTAATCCGTTAGGTTGTCCGCAGCTCCGGGATCAACTGGTACCTGTATCTACATTTTGTTTCTTCCATAAAGTACTATTGAGTTGTTATTAAACTGTCAAACACCAAGCGGTCACCGGTGACCGCAACCTATTGTTCTTTAATTGTGTCTACAATGACGGTACTCGCCGAGTTAAATAGGTATGTATAATTTTCTATCGTGTTCATGCTGTGTACGGTTTGTACCTAGCTATTAAGGTAATAAAGTCAAACAGTCCGTGAAGTATGTATCTTGGCAAATGAGATGCGGTTACAGTATCGGATAGTATAACGACAAGACATGTAGATACTAGGTTACCCAAGTATTTTTAAATGAGTTTTATACTATACTAGCGTGCAATATACATGTATTATAGAGGTACATATAAACATTAAGAATCACTATATTTATTAAAAAAAAACCGCATCCGTTGCGTAGTTTTAAATTAAGTCAGAACCTAACGGGTAACCGGGGCTCCGGCTCGACGTGCAGGAGAAGGAACGGGGTGGTTTTTAGTCAGTAAGAGTCTGACACTCCCTCCCTCCTCACCCAGGCGGGAGCAGTCATTTGATGATGTTCCCCCCTTAAAAAAAACATACATATACATATAGCATACATAGGGACAGACAGACGTCGGATAACGACTTTGTTTTATACTATGTTGTAGTGATTTTCTAAATTATTAGGTTGGAAGCCAATTCTGGTTTGTTTTGCAGATTGGGTCAACTTGATCAGCTGTCATATGTATATGCAGGTACCTATTTTGGTACGAATTTTAATAATATAAAGATCTAGGTTAAATAATTGGATAGAACGTAAAAATGTAATAATAAATCACATCATTTCTTATTTAATTATCAAGTGAATCTGCCGTTGCTGTTATTATTTTAAAAACGAAATATAATATTTAATTTTATTTCTGAATTTTAATTTTCAAATATTTTGAGCAGAATGGTCAATATTCTGTATTACTTATGATTATGGCCTACCTTCTTTTGAATCAAACTAGTCTATCATGATCATCAAAAGTTTAGAAGGTCACTGCTAAACTTTTGGCCGTTCTGTACCTACGTAAGAAGTTTTGCCGTTAGTAGGTTAATTATTCAAAATAAAAAACCGAACCCACATATTTATTAACCAAGATAACAAAACAAATAAGATGACTCAAGTCTTTAAATAAACAAGTTTGAGAAAGTAGATTCTGATGAAAGTCGTTTTGGGAATATATCTATCTATAGGCATTGTGTTTACGATTTCTAAATCGCCATGAATGTGTGAAATGTTTAAACTTTATGTACCTATAGAGGTACATTTTGGATCTTTCATTTCAGTTACTAAATGATTTGACTCAAATTACTAGTTACACGGAATCGAAAGATGTTTCAATTATATTAATTTTATTGGAATAAAAACTCTCAGCATACGCACCTCCCTAAAAACTTTTACCTGAAAAATACTTAAAATTTGAAAACAATTTGCTAATTAGTTTTGGGTTAACCACGAGGGTTACCAGAGGGACCTCAAGGGCATCGAACACAAAATCATCGACCTTATAAATTAGTGCCCATCTGATATTTTAATAAAACATCTTCAGTTTTTGCAGTCTTTAAAAAGGTTCAAGAACCCTTTACATTAATAAAAATAAAAAGGTTCAAGAACCCTTTACATTAATAAAAATATTATAGTCTCAAAATAAAATATGTAGGTCGGTAGGTACTGTTAAAACAAATAAACAAGGCGAAAAAACCAAAAAATGATTTCTAAAATCCACACATACCTTATTTTTCACTAGAATCCACTAAACATGAACCAGTATCCATGGAACTAAATTTAACAATTAATCACAATAATCCCGCGCAGTGCGTATAGTATGCGCGTGCGCCGGCCACTGACTGCGCTGCTCTACTCTCCGGCTTTCTCCGATAACGGTAAATCCGGCGCTTTTCCCGTGCCTTGCCGTGTGACGTTGGAATAAGTGCATACCTGTTTCTAGGTTACTTTGAATGGGCGGAAGACCTCGAGCCTCAAATATTGACAAACAAATATATCGAGGAACGATATTTGAGATTACCTTTATTACCATTGTTATATCTGTTACTGTAAAAGCTCGAATTACGGTAAATCTTAAGATTTAAGTGTAAGTCTTAGGATTTACCGACATGAGTTGGTAAATGTAAGTATTTCTGAAGATACGATGTGTTTTTCGAGCTTCTACCATTCGAAGTCAGTATATGTTAGGTTTTACCACTGTCAGCTGGTAGATGTTGATTTTAGAAATAAAACAACGAGTAATTCTTAATTATTTACTTTGAATTACATAGTATTATTAAGATATCATAATAATAGTAACAAGTACAAACTAATATCAACTTAATTAAATTATTTTGAAAAAACACATAACGTTTATATCCGTATATAGCGGAGACGGTGCGCGGGTAGTGGCGGCGGCAAGCTACAAGTCGATGCGCTGAGCATGTTATGACATGTTTTGTTTTTCAACATTTACCATGTCATTGATGTAAAACCTAAGATTTACCAACGGAATGGTGGTAAAAGTTCAAATCGCAAATGTTTTTGAACATTTACCACTAGGAATTGGTAGATCTTAAGTTTTACTGGAATATCTTAGGATTTACTGCAGTTCGAGCTTTTACAGTAACATATCCATGGTTATATTAGTCACCTACGCATTGGTCTACGCTTTAAGGTAGATTTCATTTCGATATTAATAATTGCAGATGAATGTCAAAATCGAGGAATCAAATCTTCTTACATCCTGATGACCTCAAGAAATAATCAAATGAAGTTGAAACAAAATTATCTTTTGTTATGAAACGTCTGAAACGTTTTCTAGTAACCTAGACACATAGACATGTTTGAAATGGAAGAAAGAGGAGGGTCAACACAATAAAGTGAAAGTTAAATGGCCCACACATGAAAGTGATGACCGATAGCTAGGGGATTTCTCGATCAAGGTTCCTTCAGATTTATTCTTGTTTTATTTGTTTACGTTTTGACAACGAATAAGCAATTTCAATCGTAAGTAGGTAGATTCAAACGAGTATTTAGTTATTGCGTCAACAGCAATTTGATTTTGTCTAACTCTTACACACATTGTAGCCAACGAAATTGGTAGACCATTCACCTGATCATTATATTGATGGATCAACTATTCTTTTTTTGTCCAATGAGTTTTATTTCGAAGGTTGTATATTCAATTGGTTTGCATAGGTTCTTCAATTTATTTGCCTGCACTTTATAACCGCAACGCAAAGCTCAGTTTAGTCTAACGACCTTATACTGACTCTGAGTGCCTTGTTAGACAGATGGTTGCAAGCACGACTGATGAGCAATGCATCCTAGGACAAATTAAATTTTTTGAATTTCGAAAGATGATGGAACTCAGCTAGACTATTCTGTAAGATGTCACTTCGAACTCTTCGAGAGTTAGCTAAATCGCAGTCCACCGTGTCATTTTTATTGTTGTGAGATTAACCCTCTGCAACTGACGTGGTTAAATTGTTACAATTCAACTGAGGTGTATATTATACCAGACACCATTTCAACAGCAAATATTTGTGTAGAATTAAAGTATAGCGAGCACTATACAGTAAGATACTCGCAGCAGTGATGCTCGTATTTGAAAAATGACGGTATAACATGTGATTTTGTATTTCGCGGTGTCTGTGGGACTACACGTCAGCTGCAGACGGTTAACCGCTTGAATGCACCGATATGAGACACAATAGAAAGAAAATACGTTGTGTATCGCGTAGATCCACGTTTAGACACACGATGGGTTAATCTCGACCAATGACAGACGAGAATTGTTGCACAAACTATTTACTATAAGAAGGTGGTAGAGTTGTGATTCCGCTCTTTGAACAGTTTTGGTATTGGGTAAACAAGGAGTACCTACTACAGGCCTGAAATTTTAAGTGATTTCATTACAGAATGTCCACTGTTCACCGAAGTATGTGTGTTTAATTGAAGAGATTTCACCTTAGATGAAACAAAAGAAATCCTAGATCGGATATAGTTGACTACAGGATATTACTTTAGCTGTAATTATTTGCTGCTGATAAATCACTTGCGTTATTACCACCATCCTCTGCCCTTCGTACGTAGAAGTTATACTGATATAACTGATGATTTTTATCCGCTTGGAGAGAATAAGAGGGATCACTGTTTGATTTGCATTGCTGTTGATATTATTTTCTTAAGGCCTTTGAAGTTCTGTTTGAAAAGGGTTTTGGTCTATATACCGTATGTAGAGTTTACATGGAGGGACTTCCACTGGCCGTCTACGAAAAGGAGATTACAAGACTTCTGATTTGACTATATTTAACGATTGTTATAGACGTTCATAACATGGTAATAAGAAACAAATATTTTTTTGTTTCAAAACTTTGCGCCACTCTGGGATTTTCTCCTGTATGGTCGTTTTAGTGGGTGCGTTTAAAAACATACAAGTTCACATACACATAACACCCAGATCTGAAACAACAATCTGTGGATCACACAAAGAGTTGCTCCGTGCGGGAACCGAACCCGCGACACGTTGCGCGGCAGCCAGTTGCCCAGTTACAGCATCAACCGTGCAGTCAATTAAAACTTATCATTCGATTATTGCGATAACATACTAAAAGAACGATTGCTAATTTCATATAAAACTAAGACTATGATTACGTTGGACAAAAAAAACAACAACCGGGAAACACTTACATCGGTCGCCATCACCATTTTGTGTCAAATAAACCACAAGATCACGTGTTGAGAATCCGTGTCAAGTTTCACTCTCGATTATCTACATATAAACACGATTACTTGTATGTGTATTGCACACAGGTCCTGCCAAACTATGCTCTAGATTGCGTCTGCGCACACATAATACTAATAGTAATTGTCCCCTAAGTAACAACTGTAGTGGGACAATAGATTTAGATGCTATTTTGGTTTAAAATTTCATACAAAATTATAAAAATTTGAATTACAATTTACATGATTCGATTAAGTCGCTAATATTTAGTTGAACTTAAGTTGAGTAGCCTGTTAAGATTGATGGAAATAATACTAATAGAGGGACAAGGACAAGTATTAGAGGATACAAAAAAATGTGACTGAATTAGGTGTAAATATTAATTACAATTGACTGCCTCGTTGGCCGAGTGGTCGCAAGTGCGACTGCCGGGCAAGGGGTCTCGAGTTCGATTCCCGGGTCGGGCAAAGTATTACTGGGTTTTTTTAAAATCTCAGTAGTAGCGCGGAGTCTGGAAAAGTGCCCGGTATATGGCAATAGGCTCACCCCCTATTACATTGGACTTATAACATAAATAGTGAAAAGTGGGTGTTACATTGTACAGTGGCATTAAGTGCCGAAATGTGCACCTCTGCCTACCCCTTCGGGGATAAAAAGGCGTGTTGTTATGTTATTAATTACAATCTTTCTACAACTAAGGAAGCAAATTTTATCTACAAGTGCTCTCTCTATTATATTAAGTTATGTGTATCTCAATTATATTATGTGTATTTTTGTATGAAGCAACAAAACAAATATCGCCTTAAAACAACTGATTTGTATTCAAGAGCGACAAAACTCTCATTATCTGAGGTCGCACGCGCCACTGTAATGCCTTCGAGCTGGCACTGCGCAGGCGTCGGTCTGCCACATACATATTGGAAAAACATTTAAATAGGTATAGTAGCACTTATGGTGAACTGTAATTTGAAGGTGGCACAATGGCCCAAAAGGGCCGTTGTCCAGCCGGGGCTGCGGAGAACCGCAAGGGTTACCGCTTTACCGGGGTTCCGGTTCGAAGCAGTTGGAAACGGGGTGGTTTTAGCCGGTAAGAGTCTGACACTCCTTCTCGCCTCACTCAGGGTGGAAGGAGTAATTTGAGGACTATCCCCCTTTAAAAAGAAAGATCCATACTCCATTCGAGAAAGTCCAGGAGTGGACTATCTTATGGGATATTATTTTATTCTTGATGGTGTCCTTTCCTTGTTGTATTTATGAGTTATCAGGGTATGACTATGGTGACATTAGCTTTTTTATTATGGTTTTAACTTTTAAAATATCGAACTTTAGTAAAGAAGTTGTTATTAATAAAAATAATAAAGAAAAATCACGTCATTATCTAACGTTTTTCTCTCTGCAGATGAATAGATCAATTGTTGCAATTGTTGACAAGCATTTTACTTGAATTACCTGCTATAATCGTATGGGAACCTTGTAAACATGTTAGACACGGGTATTTTGTCACAGCAAGCATGAAATATGGTGTTTCGTAAATAACAATTGTAAACAATGAATGGGTTATGTAAATAGTACCTAAGTGTTTACGAAACTGTTGCTGAAACTTGCAGAAAATCATGAGTTTTCATGGTTAGACAATGCGTTGGTAAGAAATAGTTAAAGAATTTCTAATTTAATCGCTAATTGATTGAAGATTGTTCAATTTAATAGTTTTTATCTACATTAAAAAAGACTTAAAATTGTAGGTAAGAGAATGCAGTTTTGAAAGTAGAGCGGATTGGACTAAGTTTGTACCTTTCAAGGTCCTAAGGTTGCAAAGGATATATATAAGAATATCTAATTATATTATCCGAGTATTAATTTGATCATACTTAGTATTCATAGTAATAGTAAATAAGTATGACTTTCTACCATGGATAAGTCCTAAGATCTAGGTACGATCTGAAAAAGTGAGAAAATTCAGCTAATATCTTGGTATAGTCCTTGGACTAAAAACATTTTAGATATGAGCAATAAAATGATTATTACTTTTTATCTTCTAACTTTTTATACCAACCTTTTTATTTTATGTAGTTATGAAACTGGCCACTTTCGGTCAAAAAATTATGAAACGCCATTAGATTTTATTTTAATTTAATTTCTTTTAGTTTTTAAATGGCGGTCAACAAGTTTTTTTAGCTAATTCAGCCAGATGTTTGTAACGCAAAAATTCAATACCAAAAACTCCTTGCAAAATTAAATTTGCTGTTTTTAAGTGAATAACAAAATAAAGACAGAATAGTTTTTTTTTCGTGGAATATAGTACAGCGAACGCGCAGATGAATCACCTAATGGTAAGCAATCGGCACCGCCCTTTGACACCCGCAACAATAGACGAGTTATAAGTGCGTTGCTGGCCTGTACACAAAGTATTTATGTTATAATATCACCAACCGATTATCTTAGGAGGTGCCCTCTATCGAAGAAACTTCGTAATACATAATATACTAACAACAACTTGCTGAACATGATTAATTCGGTCGATGTAGACTTGTTACTAACTTTAGTTGCCGAGTTCCTGTCATATAGTGCAGATGGCGCTAGTGAGTAATCACAGACCATTAATAATATTGTTCAATTTCAATGATGTATGGGGTTAACGAATGTGGACTGTAATGTGTTTTTAAAATATATTTTTTAGGTTCAGTAATAATTTAAATTCAGATTGGATGTGTAAACTTTCATAATGAAAAAAGAAAGGTAAATAAGTAGGTAAGTAAGTACCTACGTTTTTTTATGGAATGAGGCGGTAAACGAGCAGACGGAATCAATTATCGGATTAGGAATTTGATGATTGTTGGGGATTCGGGGGTTGGGAAGGTTGGGGAAGGGGTGGGGGTAATTGGGCCTCAGATAACCTCACTCACACGAGCCAGTTTTTTGTGAGGCTGTGGTATCACTCTACTGTCATGCTATCTAATTTTTGAGATGCGAAGCAGTTTTAACTAGCGTACTTGTATGACCAGATGCATTAAATGTGTTGGAAATTAAAAAGCTAAAGAAGTGCCTAATCCCGGTTCGTAGTAAGTAGATGGCGCTCTGTAGCTTCTATCTGTGCTCCAAGGCACAGACATAAGTTTATAAGTACCTCTATACGGAATCTTAAATAAGATATTTAGGTAACTAGGTATTGGATACCTATGTATATTGTCATTTTCTTTAGTTGTAATTAAATATCTTACAAGTAGGTACCTACAGCTTTATTCTCCTATTTTCTCCTATTATCTATATCTCCTATTTTCTATCTATATATCCTATTATCTCCTATTTTAAGGCTTTTCTGTATTATGCATTATGCAGGTATGATTTCAAAACTAAGATCAACTAAGATGTAGCGTTGGTGATAATACACGAATGTGTGTGTGTGTGTGTGTTTATGTGTTTGTAACTCTTAACAAAATTTTATTTGAAAACTTTAAGAATGTTTAAGTTAGCTAAGCGTTACACGTATGGCGGGACGCGTGAGGCAGCGAAGCGCTGCCTCCTCGCAACCCAGCCATCGCGAAGGACACACCGGGCGTCGGGGATCGCGGGACGATCTCCGGCCACCGTGAGCGCGGGCCTGCGGACGGCGAGCATGGGTGGCTCCCCGTCCGACCAGAAACAGACCCGAGCGTACGGCGCGTCGCGTTCCGCGCGCGCCTCAAAGAGCCATCAGACCACCACAGAAGGGGCCCAATACGGCCGATGCCGATTCGGAGTCGCGGAGAACCTAACGGGTAACCGGGGCTCCGGCTCGACGTGCAGGAGAAGGAACGGGGTGGTTTTTAGTCAGTAAGAGTCTGACACTCCCTCCCGCCTCACCCAGGCGGGAGAAGTCATTCGATGATTTTCCCCCCTTAAAAAAAAAAAAAAAAAAAAAAAGCGTTACACGTAAGGAACAAAAAGGCAAAATTTTATAGATGTATGGTAATTTTATGACCTGAGATGTTACGATAAATTATTATAATTATTGTTTAATGTTTTTTACCATTATATTAGATCTGAGGATAACTAATCTTTTTGTTTTACGTTGTTTTGTCTTTTGAATAGAACACGAACATATCTAAAATATAATTTGAATACCTAGATAGAGTTATGAAATAATCTAATTATAATTTTTAATCTAATTATAATCTTATGTTAAAATAAAACTAGACTTGGGTAAATCATTTTCTCATTCGTCAAATTACCTTTTTTCTGCACTTAAAATCCTGTATGCACATTTATGAAAAATACTTTTTTGCTGAAATTTGAATTACAAATAATTATACAAATTATAAAATTAACAACAGTATTCACATTAACATCCATTTAAAATATATCAATCCTTTTTTATTACGCTTCGAATTTTAAATTGTAAATTATAAAATACCAGTTCTTCCATTTAATTTTGTGTCTATGCACATTATGACAGTTACCTAAATGAAATCTAATTTTAAATATTATGTATTATTTATTTATTTTAGATGCAATTTATGGGGTAAAATATATTTATTCATTTTATTAGCCGGCAATCTGTCTGAATAAATTATAAAAAAATATTTTTATAAATTCTGTGGATATAATTATTTTGCAATAAGTTGGTCTGTGCTAAAGTACATATTATAATAATATTGTAAAACATAAATACTTATTATATTTTCTAAGATTAACATAACGTCACACTTTTCAATCACCGATTTTCTTTACGTAGGTAGAGGTTTAAATAGATTGTATAACACCTACTTTTCATCAGTTATGACATACAAACTGCCTAGTTGGCCGAGTGGTCGCAAGTGCGACTGCTGTGCAAGGGGTCTCGGGTTCGATTCCCGGGTCGGGCAAAGGATTATTGGGCTTTTTAAAAAATTTCAGTAGTAGCACGGAGTCTGGAATTGGGTCCGGTATATGGCAATAAGCTCACCCCTTATTACATGGGACTCATAACGTAAATAGTAAAGAGTGGGTGTTACATTGTACAGAGGCATAATGCGCACCTCTGCCTACCCTTTCGGGCATAAAAGGCGTGATGTTATGTTATGTTATGACATATAAGAGTCCCATGTAATAAGAGTGAGCCTATTACCATATCATATAGGTACCGGGCATAATTCCTAAAACTCCAATAAAATTGTACCCGACCCGGAATCTGAACTAGAGACTACTTGTTCAGGTGTCATAAAACCCTTATAAAGTACGGTCTGCAGTCTGTCAAGAGTGGAGATAATGCTCTATCTAATGCACAGGCAGAGGAAGTCTATAGTCCAGCTTCTGTTGATCATAGAGACGTTACTAGTTTTGGAAAAAAAATAGTAATAATATTTAAACTTTGTACTCAAGAAAAAACCACTTCAAAACTGGTTGTGTCTGTGCGAATGTTCCAGTAATTAATAAGATCTATAAAGTTTGTTTTTTGGTCAGAAGTCGTAAACCCACTGTTAATTAATTATTTTTTTCGAGTTAACAGTTTTGTGTTAATTGTAGAGGTGATACGTAATAACATTTATGGGTGAGCACCATTTATTTAAACTAACACTCGGTTAATAACTTCCGGATAACCATTTTACCTATTTATTATGTAACTGAATGTAATTGAAATTAAGTACTCATAATAAAAAGTATGTTATAGAAAACATTGCCTACGAAAGATTTTTTTTTTTGAGGGGGAAAATCATCCAATGTCTTTCTTACTCGCTCGGGTGAGGTGAGAGGGAGTGTCAGACTCTTACTGACTAAAAACCACCCCGTTCCTACTTCTGCACTTCGAGCTGGAACCCCGGCAACCCGTTATCCGTTCCTCCACGGCTCCGCACCGTCATCAGTCCTATTGGACCCCATCTGTACCTATGTAAGTAAACTTACCTATGTTAGTTAACCTCTGCTTTATTTCTGGTAGGCATACGAAGCTTCCACTAGTCTAACTATTGAAAATAAAATTTAAAACTGCTCTAGAGGTACATAAAGAAATAAATACAAGGCTACTTAACAACAAAGTAACTAATAGAATTGTTAGTAAAAATATTTTGTAAAACTCGAGGAAAACGGAAAAGCGACTAGGTCGGTAGCTAAGTACCTACCTAATTAGGCCTTCGTGTGTGACTAACGAAAAGCCATTGCGCAGATCGGAAAATTCATTAACGCATTTGGATATACTGAAATTGGCTAGTCTCTGTTTAGAATCCTATGAACGTGTATAAATTCTATGATTACTTTTTTCTTGAAAGATTCCCTAAGATGGGCTGCAGCTAGGGTTGCCACCTTTTTTTTTTGGTATTTAAAGTACATTGACGATTATAGGCAAGAAAAAAAGGTACACAGTACAAAAATAAAGTACAATTTATTCTTATTTAGCATTATATTTAAAAACATATTTTTTTATTGCTTTTTGCAGTTTGTATTAAATTAGTATCTTAACTAAATATAAATTGTCTAAGTGGCGCTGGCGAGTGGCGAAATCGATTCAACATAAATCGATATCGAATCGATAAGTTTACCGAAAAATACTTACGACTTTAATAGAAATGAAGTTTTCAAAAATAAAGTATTTTCGTGTACTTTATTATTGTTATAAAGTATAGAGTACAATTACCTTAAATAACGTACAATACTTTATTATAAAGTACGGGTGGCAACCCTAGCTGCAGTAGACACACACAAATATTAAAAAGGATGCGACATAGGTCTCTACCCACGCACTTATTTATAGACAAACCTACTGTTTAATGTCCCACTGGCGACAGATCGCATCATAGAAGTGTAAAAAAAACTTTTTTCTAATCAAATACATATATTTACAATCCATTGGTTCTATGATTTGGTTGTTTCAATTATTTGAGAACAATGTAACACCAATATTTAGCCAAAGCTATAGCTAAGCTATTTGCTCAACGTGCAGTTCTAAAGGTTAGTACGTTTCGAACAATGCGATCTCCAACGAATCTTTTATACAAGTCCTGCGAGGTGCTAACAGTGAGACAACTGTTTATACTTAATATTGTCATGCGGAAGCATGGTGAACTTACCTATGATTCCAAACTAAAAAATAAACGCAGGAAATATGGCGTAGCAATCCGCGCTCATCACACTAAACCAGCTATCATTAGAAAATTTTACATTTTTCTGGCACCTCTGTGTGTAATAAAATTAACACAGCCATAAACATTTTCAGTCTAAATAAATTTCAATGTAAAAGAGCGGTGAAGGCATTTTTACTGACTTTATCCTACGATGATACTGAAAAACTCATCCAAGTAATGATATGTTGCAGCTGCAGGATGATTGCACCTTCTCATATTGATTTATACCACGAATTATCAAGCATACACCACAACACACATACACACACACACATACACACACACACACACACACACACACACACACGCACACACACACACACACACACGCACACACACACACGCACACACACACACACAAAATAGACAAATTCCTATATATTGGTGATAGTTATACCTTACTTTTCCTTCTCTTTCTATTTAATGCGGTATGTAATTTTATTTTTAACTGGTCTTTGTGATACTCTTAAACGTTTGTTATTGTAATTACTTTTTTTGGCTATTTATTAAGGCGGGAATTGGGCGCCGCGTGCCGAGATACAGGCTCACGCCTAGTTCGGTCGCGGATGCTCGTTCTGTCAGTTGTAGAATAACTGTTATAAGTATAAGTCATAATGTGAAACAGTAAACTGTAACCACCTTTCTGAATAAATATTATTATTTTTGGTAGTTTACTTTTCTCAGCTCTGAAAGCTTATTATTATTATTATTATTACTAAAGATTATCATGCATCAAAAAGATCATCAAAGATCAATGCATTTAAAGGCATTCATTTCTCTTAGGATTTGGTAAGTGCTTGCACGGCTTGCACTACTCTTACTATCTCTTTAAACAATAATTCATCGCAAAACTAAAGTATGATTTCGATCTGAATATCAATCTTAAGTAGAAAATATATCAAACACGTGTTAAAGTTGTTCACATGCGTTTTTTATACGCACGAGTTAGACACATACACTTGACATATTGTATAATCGACCTTTGATTCGACTGTATATTGTATTATTAAGACACTAATAATTATTATACCTCTAGAATTGGAGATATTATGCATATTTCGTAAGTTTCCAAAACTGGCAAAGGATGGACTGGAACTGGAAGGATAATGTTTTCTTATAGGACAAATAAAAAAAATACGAATCTGATATTTTTTCATTAAGTATAAGTAACGGACTAATTAGATTTTAAATTTTCATACCCTGTCATCATCCCTATTGTGGTATAATGTTGTTATACTACTTATCTTACTTCTTACTAATATTATAAATACGAAAATTTGTGAGCTTTTGTACATGTTTTTTACAGAATCACGCCAAAACGGCTTATGGGGTCGGGACGAAATTTGGAACATATATGGTCTGGAAGAACGCATTAGCTACTTTTTAACCCTCAGGAACGCGGACGAAGCCGCGGGCAGAAACTAGTATTATAAATACGAAATTAGTATGTTTCTTTGTTACTCCTTCACGTCAAAATGTCTGAAGAGATCGGGACGACATTTGGAACTGGGATTATGATCTGGAAGAACACATGGACTACTTTTTATCGCTCAAGAACGCGGCAAGGCTGCTGGCAAAAACAGTTGAATAAATAATAGATTCTAAATACAGTCGAATTGAGAACCTCCTCCTTTTTTTGAAGTCGGTTAAAAATATTCAGGATTTGAAACACAGGGTGTGCTGCGATTGTATATTTTACTAGCATCATCGATTACATCAAGTTCACTATGTGTTAATTGGTCATTTAGCAATTGGCATAGTGTGTAGTAAGTGCAATGGTGGCCCAGTGGTATGATGTCCTCAATTTACTTCTTTCATCACCACTTAGAAAATGATGGAAAATATGAGGAAATAGTCAATAACATGTTCTAGAATCACAAAGTAAAAATGAAAGTCTTAATGGAATAATAGAGCCTGCGGACGAACTTTCCTTTTAGACATAAATTACTTATAAGACCTGTATTATTAGTTTGTATAGTATTTATTGTTCAAAGCTTCAGTTATAAGTATAAGTTTCAGTATTCAGTTATAAGTTTCATCTGTAAAGGAAGTCCTTTACAGATGAAAAATAGGTAGGTAATTGACATATAGTATTATTGAATTTTATAAACATTTTACATCAATCATCTATGCGCAAACACAAAATAATAAGGCTTAGTTACTTTCTTAAATCAGTATGTGTATTAAATAGAATTTCAACTGCAGATCTACATATTTATTAAAGTAGATTAGGTACCATATTAAAAAATTTGATCCTCACATTATATTACCAAAAATATGTTTATTGCATATAAATAGATATATAGAGGTACAACTTAAAAGAAGAGTAAGTTTCATAAATAGCTGAATAAAGCATAAGCATAGACTATTTATATGTATTCAGTATTTCGTGTCCATATTTCGAAGCTTAAAGTAAACGCTTGCCACTGCTGAAATAAGACCTCCACCAATGTCTTCCACCAGCATCCAACCACTTAACTAAGGAATGTATAACATAAATAAGCTTGTGAAATTAACCACAAGGGGATATTTCGCCATAAACGGTTCCCTTCACGGTCCTTTCACATTCTAAAGAAGGTGTTGTTGTACCAGATTTGTTTAAAACTGTAACAAGTTTTAATTTCGACAGCGTTGATATGTGACCGGTCCCGGGCCGTAGGTGGCGTATTGTCGGTTAAGCCGGCAAGGTGCTCAATTGGTTCACATTCTTTTGAATGAGGGAATGAACGGTATCAATATTGATTGGTGTGGTGATTTTGTCTATATCATTAGTTCAGTCATTTTGTTTTTTTTGAGAAAGGCAAATCATCCAATGACTTCTTCCACCCGCGTGAGGCGGGAGGGAGTGTAAGACTCTTACTGACTAAAAACCACCCCGTCCCTACTTCTGCACTTCGAGCTGTAACCCCGGCAACCCGTTATGTCCTTCGCGGCTCCGTACCGTCATTAGTCCTATTGGAATCCATCTGTACCTATGTAAGTAAACTTACCTATGTTAGCTAACCTCTGGGAGGGAGTGTCAGACTCTTACTGACTAAAAACCACCCCGTCCCTACTCTTGCACTTCGAGCCGAAGCCCCGGCAACCCGTTAAGTCTTCCGTAGCTATTATTATTATGTGGCTAAACAATAATCTTTTTGTTAGATTAAAGTTTTTTGAAATATTAAAAAAGAACACTGTAAGAAACATTTGAAGGCTTGGACTGAAAATAAAACTCGAAATGCTAGAACCGGATTTATACTGTGGGTATAAGAAATAAGAAGTAGGTAGCACAAAAACTAAAACGAATAAATTACACATTCATAGAACATTCGCGAATGCTACGATGAATTCTCGTTTTGTATTCGTGAATTTATTTTAAAATTTTATATTACCTATTATTATAAAATTAAAAGAAATATAATTGCTACATACTGCTTGAAGGATTTAAAAATATTTCTGGAAATTATTTGTTAATCATTAATCGCATTTAATATTCTACAATTATATATTTCGATTTAAATCGGATCGATCGAAATTGACAACAAATTTATTAAATACTTAGAACGTATGTCAAATTAGGTCTTAATCTGAAAGTAGAATTGAGGTCGGTTATTTATTTCAGTTGTATAGATATCTCTAATTATATGCAGTTATATGTAGTTTATATGTGTCCATAATAAATTAAAATTAATTTCTGTTCGTTAGTCCCGCTATAATTCGAGAACGGCTGAACCGATATGCCTAATTTTGGTCTTGAAATGCTCTTGTATGTCCAGGGAAGGTTTAGGTGACTAAAAAATTGAGGCGGTATGAAGTTTGCCGGGTCAGCTAGTAAGTAGATAAATAATCAAAATTATTCGTTATAAAAGTCGTTTACAGTTAAGAAGGTGTGGTACCCGATGTTTACCCACATTTTCACATTTGTCTAACTGTCAATAAATGTTTATTACCTATGGCTTACTAATTAACACAAGAATTAGCGTGAATGTTCTGATGAGAAAGGTTTTTTAAATTTGTTTAGATAGTTTTTTACATTTATGCCACTGGATAAGGATCCGTGCGACATGATTGACATCAAATATATGTATTATAAATTTTCATATTTGGCTTTTGTTTCCATTGATTATATATATTTTGGTTACAATACTTACAATAGGTACCTACCTATTGTAAGTATTAAGTAAAATCCGCCCATAGTACCTACTATGGGCGGATTTTGAAAATACAAAAATTATTTCCAAGATTACGAATATTATTTGCAAATATCAGAAAAGTGTAAAATATATCTATTCAAAATTAAAGGAAAAATATATCTTATTTTATATTAGTATATTGTTTTTGTCCCATTACATAACCTTTGTTTCAAAAACCGGAAAATGCGGAGAATACACAATACCCTATGTCTCAATCTCAATAATGCAGAAAAACTTGACAAACAAAAAATAAGTCAAAGATTTCGCGGAACGACAATAAGAGGTGAGTCGAGTAAAAACAGTTTGTTTACTGTGTTGATGGGAACTCACCCCATGACGCGGTGTGAAGGTCATCTGCAGGGTTTGAGGGTCGACGTGCGCGCGCAGCCAGCCGCCAGTCTCACTCCGCCAGTCGATCAGCAGCGTCGCGCGCCGCCACAGGCCGACGCCGACGGCACACCAAAAACACTACAGTCGCCGCGGCAGTTACTCCGACACAGCCTAACCACCTGTTCATATTCCATGCAACCATTCCTAAACACAGTTTCTACAGTGCTAGTGTATGTGATCAGCTGATCAGGTGTAACTCTATTCACCTGGGCATCGGTAAGTTTTGTTGTCATTTAGGGTTAATTAAATGTTGATTCTATTAGGTAAACGTTTTCGCATAGTTCACGAGGTTCGAAAGTATTTCAAGGCGATCCTGCCTCTATGTGGTCTCGTGTAGACATGATTTCATCAAACCTATCTCTTAGATCTTGTTTATGAAATAAAGGTTAGGTTAACGACTGACAAAAGTTTGTTTTGGAGACCCAACCCAAGGATTATTCCTATAAACTTCAGTTTAACGAACGTGGTCAAAGTTTTCGTATTTTATTGCCAATCAAATTATTGTAAACAAATTTACACTAAAATAAACTGTACAAGAAAATCCGTCATATCTATAATTGCAGTTTTAATCCACAAATAGCACATAATAGATGTGCATTATCTCAAAAAACGGCAAATAAAACGTTAAATAGTAGAACGCATAAAAATAACGTAAAAATAAATCACATAAAAAGTTTACAACATAATCAATTAAGTGAATTTCATGCACAATGTATTCAAATCTATCATTCAAACTTAACAGTATAAGCTCTATTACTGGAGTCAATGACTTGGGGAATAAAAATACCACAATCATAATTTTTGAAACTCCTGTCAGTTTGAGTACAGTCATCGAAGATGAATCCAAAACCTTCGAGTTTTTTAAACATTCGTTCTTATCACTTGCAGACAATCGTCCTTCATTATGAGTAGAATTGCTTGGGAGATAATTGGGTCTGATGGTGAATTATAAAGACAATTGCGTTTATCTCTCAATACCGAGTAATGAGGTAACCGTCACCCATTGTTTACAAATACCACGGCGCGTGACCTATTTAGACTTTACCAGTCTCAGTGTTTTTTTAGAAATACTATTATTTCGTGATATCAGAAAACATTTCATAGGAAACATTTAAAAAATTCCTTTACAGTACTTGTCATTGAATTCAAATAACTCTTTCTTAAAAACAGAATCGACAAAAAACCAAAACGATTACATTGCATATTTCGGAAAGACGCTAAGTCAGATTATATCAAATTTCGAGCAGAGAATGCATGTGAACAGTGAACTAATTACCTAATTTCTAAAAGATTTTGTGTGTCGGCCGGCAACGAAGATACAAGTGTTGCATAATATAGTTACACTCATATGAACATTGGAATTAACGAAGGTAACGGTTTTGTTGATACAGCGAACATACTGAGGCTGTCAGAACACGTAATGATTGATGATTTTGTTACAAAAAGTGATTTTTAATGATTTAATCGTGATTATACTTTTACATTTGAATTGATTGGTGATGCGGATGCTTAAATCGAAATAGATAATGGAAGGGAAATAGTAATGAGTGAAAATGTTTATGAGACCTTTATAACTATTATTAGCTGTATTTTCTAACATTTAACGCATAAGTATGGTGTAAGGTAGTACGTCCTTCCGCTGAGCACGTCAACGCGTGCGCTTGCGGTTGGGAAACATTCCCGAGAAGGCCGCCCGGTCTCAGATACTCCACGGACCACGATCGATCTGCGATGATCTTGCAAGGAATTGCGATACCGACTTAGTATCGAAATACTTTATAACTTCGGCTTGAGAAATGTTTTGACATTTTTAGGCGAAACGGTATAAAACTTGATTTGAATGCGAGTCGTTTGAATTGAAGTTTAAATACTGTCTATATATGTACGGAGATGTAAATATTACACTTGTATTTTTGTCGTAGAAGATGAAAGTTGCAAGGTAATAAAATTTATAATCTATGAGTGTTCAAGAAAGAATAGGAAATGCGGTAAAAAAGAGAAAATGTTTAAACCATTCATTTAATGTAAGAATTAACGATGTCAATGTATGGACTGGACAATGTATCAGTATTCCTCTAGCGTATTCGCGTATAGCATATTTTTCTAATGAACAGATATCTATGATGATCATAGTTTATTCGTCTCCGTGAATCGTAGCAAAATTAATAAAATAATTACGATAGAAAGGGTTCAATGCAATAAAATATTATAATCGGACAACGTTTTCATTATGTACTTTTCTCGCTATATTTTACGGTATTAAAAATAGCATGCAGCAGTTTGTTGTTTATTACAAATTTCAAAAACGCAAAAGCTCTGGTCGAACATATAACATTGAATAATAACCAAAATGACGATTCATTGGTCGTCATGGTGAAAGCATGAGAGAAAGCGGTCGCAAAAAATACATCGGCCGCACCGAAACTGTCGGACAACGGTTTTAACAAACTGGAAATGTAGATTCACCTTTAACATAACACGAAAAATATGCCGGATGACGTCTCGCTACGATTATATTAATGCCGTTTAAATTGCAACCAACAAAAGGAGAACACCAAATAAATAAATCGAACGAAAAAACTAATCGTCGTTCAATCTTTATGATTGGTACCTACCAATTACCTAATAATTATTACCTAATAACATCACCGAATCTGGAATTTTGTTCCGTGTATAGACGGATAGATTATGCACCAGTTGACATTCACAGAAAATACAAACATAATTTTGGGAAAACGCTCCTATTTTATATTATAATTAAAAACCAATATTAGCAGGTCATTAATGAATCACCGCACTGTAATAAAACTTAGATACAACTTAAACAGTTGGATTTATCAGTCACAGTCTAGTACGAAAGTGCAACAAACTACCAAAATTGGTATTCAATACAAGAACTCCCGTTATACAATGAATCCCTAACCAGGTTAGGAAGAAATCACAGCAACGTGCAATCTTTGCTTTACATACTGATCTAACGTGTACAATTTTTGCGATACTTGCATTATTATGACGCGCATAGCAAACGTTTGGCTCCTAACATCCTACTTGCTACTTCAGTCTAGTTCGATCCTAAATCAGCTGAGTCATGTAACCGTGAATTATTATTAGCATTACTAGTAACGTTATTTTTACTTCACACCTTTTATCTAGCACATTATGTTTGTTATGTACACTGTAAATTGGTGCATTCGTGTGTGTTAACCTTAGACGTGAAGTTTGCACGGCCTTCTGTTGTTCAGTTTTTTGTTGAAACTAATCACGATGTGATGATCAAGGATTATTTGGATAAATAAACATTTAGATGGAATTGATGAACTGTTTTACGAGTACTAGTAATACAACGTAAGACCAATCAATCCCTTTTATGTCCGATAGTTCGATAGACTTACAAATAGAGTAGATTCGATTCGTACTTTTTGAAGAATGACTTAGAAGAAACTATTGAATTACCTGAATTATAAATATTGTAAACTATACTTTGAACGTATATGGCGTATAACTGATACATTGAAATAAATAACTGCAGTATCGATAAAAAATTATATTAGACAAGACTTGTCTATTCAAAACCGTGAGTGAAGTTTTGCAATTTCTATATGTTTATAATATTGCTTGGTGGGTGCGGCCATTGACGGCTCACTAATACACAATTTATTTAAGCAACCAAATTCCTTTTTCTGATTGAGACGTGTTTATAAAGTAACCGCCATTTTTATTGAACTTGTTTTGCATACGGAATAGTACATTTACTTCGTGTTTCTGCATTAATTTAGTTTTAGCGGCAATGCGCCAGGTTTGTTGAGGTAGAGAGGTCAAGGTTGTAATTCGTAACGTAATAAAAACTGGACAACACAAAGAAAGATATTAATATAGGTTTTCAACATTAGGCAAGTTCAAGGATTTAAAAATGAAGAAACCTTATAAAATTTTGGCCAACATGGGATTCAACATTTTAGATTTCTCTTATATCGACAAATCTTTGGCCGCACGTTTATTTGTTGTTGATCAATTCCCCAAGGTTTTCCGATCGAACTTTTAGCATCAGTGTCATCATCAGACATCGAACTAACTAAATCACGTTTATGAATCAATTAATTTATAATTCTAACGTTGACTACCGTGAATAATATGCCTTAGGCGGTAAAAATTTCTAAACAAGGTCTTTATCAATAGTTTAACATGTCGAAAAAATGGCAAAACAGTTTTGTGATAAAACATAACTATTTTGTAAGAAACTGGTGACATCAGACGCGAGGACATTGTTCGTTACAACACCACTGAAGTTATAGAACCTAGCTGTAACTTATTTGTTCAGGCGGTTGAGATTGCAACTACCAACTGTAGGTATATTTTGTAGGACAACTTTATGGCAGCGGTTCCCTACGACATTTATCAGGTCGTCTGTTCACCAGCCATTCATGGCCTATGTTTAATTATGACCGATATGAAAACGATGATAGTGATTTAAAGTAGAGGTAGAATGAAATTGATGGCGTTCTAAAAGCTTTGAACAATTTTCGTGAATCCCAAATTGTTGTTTCTTAAATCTGTCTTATCAACAATGGTGTTGTTAATAAATCCATGTACCTCTAGTACAGTAACGTTTACGTCATTGTAGACTAAAAATAACCCACCAGTACGAGTATGGGACATTTTGGTGAGGGCCGTTCGATAGGCAATATTTTCTTGTCACGGTGTGTGACTCTGGGTCGCCAATTAGTCGTCACGCTGCACCATAGCCATGGAACAGACTACGTGGTTATTTCTCAACTCGGTTTCTTTACTTTCTAACTGTATTTTATTTAGTATTAAATTCTAAATCTGTATTTTTCCATTCGTTGTAAATTGACTACTCTAATCAAAAAAGAAAGAAATTGATGTGTTAATTCCGTCAAATTGTTGGAATTGAGGACCGGTTCTTGAGACAGTGTTTAGAAGAATACAATATTTAACTGTTCTTCGTCTGCTATAATATACATGAAAAAATATAGTTGAATACCTAATAGTCTTTAAGCGGCCTACAAAACCTCGATTTTCTAAATTCACCTCATACGGTTGATATTAAACCAAATGAAGTTCGCGTGATAGCCAGGTTTCATATAAAATGAGCATGTCATGGAATTATGCATCATGATTGCCATCACTTGCTATCATTACAGCTGTGGTAATCAAAATAAAAATACCGTACGCTGATAGTAACATCGAGTAGTTACACCGACCTTGCGTTTCATAACACTGGAATAAAGAATTTATCATACGTAATTATATGTAAGCAACCGATTTATGGTTTCGAAAATCTCTCCGGAAAATTCCAACTTGAATCTGGATTAATAACTTTGAAATGTGTTAAAATATGTTACTTGTTTATAAACTGTATTTTAATAAGTTTTTACTTCAATGCAACACCACAAGTTTGTTTTAGCCTACTTGTAAATTATAGATTTTAGATTTTTAAACGATTTATTCCATTCTAATACCAAAAACTAATACCACTGGTATTTGATTCAACTCTTATTTTTTTTCTATTCCGAACGGATACTACTTTTTAAATAATTTAATTTAATGTACGAACGAATACCAACAACTTGAATTTGGTACAGTCAGCGCAGTCAAACCTAATCAAAGTAAATTTGTTTTTCAATATTTTTATGTAATCGTAATATAAAGCGACGGAACATTCGATTGCACCCCCGAGCCTTTTGTGCAGTTATATACTATCCACGGAGATCTGGGAAGTGACGAAGATCACACTCGTATAGTTCCTCTTATTTATGTTTTACTTAACAAAAAAACAGAAGAAACATTCAAAAAATTATTTGAAATTTTGAAACAAAACATTCCTGGGTAAAATAATATAAATAATCCTGCGTAAAAATTTTTAACAGATTTTGAACTAGCCGCAATGAACGCCATTATAATTGTTTTTCCGTCAGTTGGCATTAAAGGATGCTACTTTCATTATTCCAAAAATGTATGGAAAAAAGCAAAACAGTTGGATCTGACAAAAGATGCTATCACCCAAAGACACGTAAGACTTTCAGCTTTACTGCCTTTACTTCCTCGGAAATTCATATCAGAAGGATGGTGCTACATAATGGAAGACTCTCCTGATACTGACGCCGTTCAAACATTTAATGACTACATGGTGTCACAATGGCTAGAGAACGAGAGTTTTGTAGACATTTGGTGCGTTCATGGTGAACGCCATCGCACCACAAATGCCGTAGAATCTTGGCATAAGAAATTAAACTCGGCTGTGCCAAAGAATGCTAATTTATATCAGCTTCTGAACGTGCTGAAAGAGGACGCAGATTTACAAACAGTGGTTGTTACTCGATATTAATCAAACGCACCCCCCGCAAAACGATGTGCACAGACAACTATTATGAAAAATTCGTGGATCACATAGCTGGGTACGTAACTGAACAACTCCTCAAAAACAAAATCTCCGTAGGTCACTGCTTAGAAAAATTAAGGGTTTAGCTACTAATTGTTGAAATATAAGAAATTATTTACACGTCATTTAGCTGATTATACTAATAGTGGATTTTCTGTGATATTTAATAATTCTTAGATTATAAGTGAATTATTCATATATGACGTTTTTGCAAAAAAAATACTGATTCATTGCTATGTAGGTGATGAATGACTGATTAGATTATACAAAAAGTTGATTTTCTGTGATATTTTACAATTGTTAGATAAAAAGTGATTTATTTTTGTTAAAAATTTACCTGACATAGCTGTTATGAGATAGGTAGACGTGAATAATTACGTACCTATTTAATAATAACTATGTCAGATAAATTTCAATATAAATTAAGAGTTAATTTTTTGAGATATTTTGTAATTTTTAGATTGTAAGTAAATTTTTCCTGTTTGATTTTTGGCAAAAAAAAATATTATACAGGTATAGAGAGGAACTAAAATTATATTAAAGTTGATTATTTAAGTGATATTTTATCATTGAACAAGACGTTTGCTAACAAAATTTGATTTTTTTGGAGTTATCTGTTTTTTTTTTCAATTAAAGGTCTTATATTTACATACAAAGCAATTTTACTGACTGTACCTTATATCTTTGAACTTGTTTTAGTATTAGTTTAAACAATGGTATCGGTTTGGAATAGAAAAAAAATAAGAGTTGAATCAAATACCAGTGGTATTAGTTTTTGGTATTAGAATGGAATAAATCTTTTAAACGTGGGGGAAATAATAATATAACATGCCTATAACACTCGACGTCTAAATGGCAAAAGGAAAAATAAATAATTATTTGCTCGTTATTTTGCTTGCGTCGTTTCTATTGTGGGAATTTGGTTTTTGTTGTAATTGTTCTGTTGTAACTATATGCTTAATAACAAACTTCCTCATTAAATCCGATCTCACACATACCTAGCTAGTTTAATCCAGACAATTGAAATTGAAATACGATCTCTTCAGGCTCAATAGAATGGATAAAGCATAATAAATCCGACATACAAACAATAGTTGTCTAAATCGCGGTCAATATTTGTGGTCAAATGTCGAATTAGTCCTTGAATTGTTCAATGGAGTATCGAATGTGACATTGAATGCATCGCCCAAAGATTAACTGCGTTCGTTGTATTCAGATCACGAGTGCGTGGACGATAAACGATAGTGCGTGCGTCATCATCAAGTTACTAGGCGGTTGAGTCGCGTCATGAATGGAACTGTATAACAATTATGGCTTTTGCACCGATCTAGGATTAGCATGGGATTATGGAAGATCATTCTACCCAATAGAGTAACTAATGATAGAACAGTTATGTATGGAGATGACGCAGATATCCATCAATGAATCTTTATATACCAATGTGAGGTTTGATTAACTTCAATACCAAATGGTAATAGTTTATTAAGTGTCATGATTTGATCCAACAATATAGAAGATGGTTATCACTATTAACAACCTGTGATAATATACTGATGGCTACATACCTCTATACATATTATTACACCGTGAAATCTAAGAACGCAAAATGTGCATATTATACGCGTGGCAAAAAACTTGCCATAAATAAGGAGTACTTTTGATGTTTAAATTAAAAACAAAAAATAAATGTCATTTTATTATTAAAATTCAATATACTTTTTTTTTGGAAATACGCACATGGAACACTATGTTTTGTAGGCAGTATCCGCATCGCACGTGCCACCCGACGAGAAATATCTCTTCGAGAATTATATGGCGTGATGTTTTGATAATGTACTATGAGTTCGTTTGCGCTTTCGAAGTTTGCTTATTGCAATGCTTCACTAGTTATTTTTTTGTTTTAAACATTTCTTTGTAAAAATCTTGTATTGCCAAGGCAGAACCATTTTACTTCGGGACGAAAACGACATAGATTTCACGTACAATGTAACACCCACTTTTCACTATTTATGTTATGAGTCCCATGTAATAGGGGGTGAGCCTATTGCCATATACCGGGTACAATTCCAGACTGCTACCACTAAGAACTAAAAAAAAATAGATTTCACGGTATATGTATAAATATGCCATATTCGCGCTTAGCTGATGGGTTAGTTACAGAGTGTAATTTGCTGGAGAAAACATAATTTTGGTATAAATAATACAGTTTGTTAATTAAAACAATTTCTTATTAACAAACTGACTTTCTTTCGTTATTATCAAAACGTGATTTTGTTGCAAACATATGTAATTACAATAGATACGTATCGTGGTTTCTAGCGAGAATATAATCATAGTTTGTGTAACATAGTGCTATATAATGTACTCAAATTGCACCTGTTCACTGGCCTTCGAAGGTTAGTTAGCCTTAGATAAGCAATTTATTAGGATTTTGTGTCTCTGTTAGATCTTACTCATTTAAAGATCTATGTTTAAGATTTAGACATATATTAATGATGCCATCGATATTAATCATGTGGCCGGTACCAAATTGACTTTTTCCGAGTTAGGTATATATACTTTCTAAGATTATTTAGACACCACTGACAAACGGTGAAGGAAACATCGTAAGGAAACCTGAGCTTATAATTTCAGATTTCAATTGAAATCGCCAATCCACATTGAGCAAGCGTGGTGATTAATGCTCAAACTTTCTCTGTGCGAGAAAACGCCTTTGGTCAGCAGTGACCACTTATATATAGGCTGTTGATGATGATGATGATGATGATCGATATTAATATTTCTGTGGATAATGTAAACAAGCAGTGTTTTGAAATACTTTATTTATTGATTTATCATTTCATGTACACCATACAGCAAACAATATTAGGTACAGAGGACAACACATTAAAAGCATGAGGTACATAGGTTTAATATATTTTTGTCTGTAATAGACAATTTATCTAGGTCTGTAATTTTTGGATTGTGTATTTAATTAGATATGGTCTTTTAGTTGATGGAAGATGAAAGATGAATGATGAATCATACATAAATGTATTAAGTACGTCTATAGTAGGTATATCTACTCAATTTTAAAATTCTATCGTGCATTTAAATAAAGAATTGGAATACATAATTAACAGCCATTAGAGATATCTCTACTAATCGTCGCTTGAATACCTACCTATAACTCAGTATCACTTCAGTCATTCAAGAGGTGTATAAGTTTTAACACGTATCTTTGTTATTTTATTGTTAGTTTATTTTATTATTAATTATCATCATAAACTTATTACAGCAGGTATGTACTTTTAATCTTAAATATACCTACGATTTCGTCATGAATTAATTTTAATTTAAGTAAGTAAACTAAAAGTTTTAAATTTCATTAAGTGGATACCTACTTATAAGAAACATTTAGATCTGAATGCATGCATTATGCTATGCCAAAGTACGTAGAATTTAGCTATTCATTCTTTCTTTTTTCTTCATTCGGATTATTACTGGGAAGAATAAATTCAACCGCAAAAAACGGGTAAAAATTGTTTCGTCCCGATAATTTATTTTATGAACGTATCGTACTTAGATAAAACTGTATTTGTTTTGACGCTGTTAGGTACAAACAAAAAATAATTAAGTACATTTTCAAATTCTGAAATATTCAAGTTGTATAAATTCAGTGTCACATTTATATGTATTATGTGAGATTGGCGACCCATACCTACTTAAACGGGTAACCGGGGCTCCGACTCGACGTGCAGGAGAAGGAACGGGGTGGTTTTTAGTCAGTAAGAGTCTGACACTCCCTCCCGCCTTACCCAGGCGGGAGCAGTCATACGATAATTTTCCCCGCTTAAAAAAAATACCTAGGTACTTAGATATATAATAAGCATTTATTTATCGTGTTTTATTTTATGTCTTGTAAGAATATTATAGATACTGGGTGTTGTCAAGGATATAAATTTTAACTGGAATTGACAAGTGCACGTTTGTCAAAATAGTGAGTAATGTTTTTTATTGATGCCATAAGTACCCATAGAATGTGCGTACTTTCACTGCACTGTGGTAAAAATCACACTAGCGGAGATAAAAAAATCTAAATGTTATTACATCAACGATTTCTAAAATTGTTAAGAGTCAGTACACCGTGCGTTTTGCATTTATGTGTGTGTGTAATTGAGTTATGTTTAATTTTGTTTTTTGTCGCCACACGTCTCTCTAAGATTTTCAAATTACAAGTCCGTGTGAAGATTTCCCCATAAAATTAATAACAGGTCTTAATTAAAAAATCTTTAGGTAAGAATGCTTTTTGATAATAATTGTTTTGGATTATCTTCCAAAAAACTTAGATCGATCCGAAAGATTTTGGTTATATGGTACCTAATTAAGTTGTTTCCTCAATAAATCAACGATAGGGAGGTATACCTACACCTCTGCCTTTGAAAACGCCTTTTGTTGTATTACCTACTCAAAAAACCTTTCGATGACAAATTGATTTTCCACGTAGGTAGGTATCACGACTTCGACCCCGGAAAACATAAATGATGTCCAAATATGTACACGATACCTGTATTTATAAACTTACTTGCACACGTCACAAAGGAGGAAATTTCAAGCTGCACATAAGCAAACACAGGCAAAAAGGTTCGTTGACATCGCATTACTTGGTAAAAGTAAGTCCGTTATTCACAAATTGCTTGACCATGACAATTATTGTGTATATAAAATCTGCCCAAGAGTAAATTGAAGCCATTGATAGTATTATGGGCGACCTTCACACGAACAGTGTTCGGTGCGCCGGAGTAGTTTGTGCAATGGTTGCATTCACCGGCTGCGCTTGCGACACCCGCCAATATGTGAGACCAGCGCCATCTACTCCCATAATATTTCAAAAACATATCTCGGATAGGGACATGTATTATAATTATAAGTTTAATATGACATACCTAAATAAGTAATTATAGTCATTAAGAGAACTATGGCGAAATTCAGGCTCTTTTACATCCAGGTAATTTATTATAGAAGTTTGAACTTTATTTGTGACATTGGAGTAAATTTATATGCTATCGGATGTACAAAAAGATAAAATCTAACTGACCCCATATACATATTTAGGCAGTTACGTAAAAAATATACCTACATCAGTCCTCGAAACTCACTCGTCGTTTGAAACAGTGCCAATTTTTCTTAAAAACTCTTTCATTTAAAAATCAAAAACTAAAGAATCGTTGGTATTTCCCAAACAGTTATAAAAACCACTAAATTTATTAAGTATATCATTTAAATTTGGAACTAACATTTAAGGTGGTCTTAACTAACTATGAACTCTAGATGAACATAGACAAATTATTAAGCTTTGTAATATTCATTGTTATTTGTTAATACGCAAGAAAAGATACAGTACCTACTTAAAAAAGTTAATAATATAAAATATTTTACAAAGTTAGCAGTTAAGGAAACCAAAATATGGAAAATTATCTATTTGGATGGTTGACTTACAACCGCAGGTTACTCACGTGAATATACTGAGAAAAGCTCTACTAGTTTCGAACCACAGAGGGGTTCTGCCTCATGACCAGCATGCGCGGTCGCGGCTATGTCGCACAGCCTACTGCCTGTCTGCCAGCTTTTCTTAGTATATTCACGTGAGTACTCGCGATGTTTAGTTAATTTAGTATTATGTCTCACGATAGTTATTATATAAACGTATTTGGATGGTATTTAAAAATATTTTGAATGATTTTTTTTTAAATTTAAGAATTAAGTTACAGGCACTTTGACGACAATTGTTTGTAGATTTATACACTAGTTACTACGTTTAAAATTTTCGCTCGTAAACACTACTTTACGCAGTATCAGTTTCGAATCAGATTTAATTAATTGTAGCCAAGTTTTACTTCGTAATACTTTGATTTCGAAAAAATATTTTTGTTAATCAAATCAATTTACGATGTATATTTCCTCTTACTTAGTATTTACGAATATTATTCGAAGGAAGACCCGAATTACTTGTTGATTACTTAGATTAAAGTTTACCTATTTAAACTTACCTAATTTAGATATTCAAGGCAAATTCTCTAGATTGCAAATACTTAGATTAATATTTAAAACGTTTTGAATTTTGGGGATTCCTAGTAAATCAATATTTAATGTTAAGTGTGCATACCTTAATTTGCAGATTTTTAAAATCTATGTTCTCAAATATTGCCCGATGCCTAATATTGTTTGACCAATATATTTTTGTGATTTCAATGATGTTCCTGATTAATTAATATAAATTATTAGCTCGTTTCCGCTATTGGTGTCATTTAAGACAGGTAAGTATAGGTAGGTTCACAGCCAAATGAAGCCTATTGTTTACTCATAATTTATTATATATTCGAAATAATGTACAAAAATCCTAAGTGACATACCTATAAAAAATTTTACACTTCAAGAATTGTCACACTCGAAGAGTACACATACAAAATACCAACGTATGCTTAGATTATTTAATTATACCACATCCAGTACACATAGAGCTGTGTTACTTAAAATGGATAAGTTATTCACTTTTAAAACCTACTATAACACTTCTCTGCATCACCCTGCGGTTGAGTAGTAGATAATTCCATCTGGCATTAAACCCGCCACTGTAAAATAATATTGTAAATACATAAAGTGGTTTAAATAAAAAAATAATATTACAAATCAATGATTTACATAAACTACTCAGAGTTGATTGGATTTTGTAATTACTACCTTCAGTACCTACCTTGCCATGAACTCGTTACGTTTATGACCATAGTTACAATGAATGATAACTAATCTGCATTCGAGGCACAAAACTAATAACTAAAGTTTACCTCAATTGCATATAAAGTGTGATATTTACATTCGAGGAAGATTTATTATGTGCATAGAAGTGATATATTATGTATTTTATTTATCAAGGCTCGTGGGCTCGGGGTCATGTGTAGGACTGTTTTAGGGTTTCGTCTCCAAAAGGTTAAGAATTAAGAAGATGAGACTATATTACTTAGAGTCGACAGTCTGTCTGTCTATCTGTTAGTAGGTAATTGTATCTTATGGCCTGTGATACCTAGGTAGATTAGACTAGACATTTTTTTAAATATAAATATCTCTAATTCCAGTATCAATATACACAACAAAAAACACGTTGATTTAACGAGTCTTAATTTAACATTTTCTTTTTTTGTTACAGGTACGGAAACAAGTGAAGTGTTACAAAACAAACAGTGAAAAGTAATGTTCAGTGGTTAAATATACAAACAAATAAATAAACAAAAAGCAAAACAAAGATGTCTGTCGAAACACCAGAATATGTGAATGGCATGAGGCCGGGACCTCTAACGAGGGAGATCCCGGAATGTATGAGGGACAAATACACCGTCGTGCAAGCGATTATAGACATTATAATGTTTGTCATCGTCGGCATTGGTTACGTGATAAAGGCTGTTTACTTGAGTATTGTTGGTCGACCGAAAAAGGACCTTAAGGGTGCTATTGCCGTGGTGACGGGCGGCGGTGGCGGTCTGGGGAGCCTTATTGCTCTAAGACTGGCTCGCCTCGGCTGCACCGTCGTGTTATGGGACATCAACAAACAAGGTCAGTACTAAATTACTAATTACATTAGTGCAACACACGTACAAGTCATAATTTTATTATATTAGTTGTATAGTGACACGTTTACAAATTTCAATCGCGTAATTATAATAAAGTCTTCTCTTAGGTTTTGAAGATGACTTCGTAAAGTCAGTATTTTATAACACTGGCTGTAAAACTAATCAAAGCATTTTGGTATTTTTTTGGGAATTCTATCGTGAATTCTATTAATATGCACTGACTGCACGGTTGGTGCGGTGGCTGGGCGACCGGCTGCCGTGCAACGTGTCGCGGGTTCGATTCCCGCACGGAACAACACTTTGTGTGATCCACAAATTGTTGTTCCGGGTCTGGGTGTCATGTGTATGTATATGTGAACTTGTATGTTTGTAAACGCACCCACGACACAGGAGAATATCCTAGTGTGGGGCAACGTTTAAAAAAAAAAAAAAATATTATGGAGTCTGTAAGCAATTCAATTTCTAAAATCAATATAAGAAAGGACAATCTATGCAATATATTCAGACGAAATTACATTATATTATGGTGTGTACCGTGTACCGTAATACTACCCATAAAGGTAAGACGACAATAATTTTCTATAGCAAAATAATGAAGTGTGAAATCGAGTAAAACAATTGCCATAAAACTGATTGTTACAATTGCACAGTGCTTGGTAGTTATATGGATTTCTTCAATATAATCGCCGACATATTACATACAGAGTGAGAAATGTAAACAATTGCAGCATCTGTCCACACATTACTTTATATTTCCACACCTAATGATTTCTTAGCTACCGTGAAGATGTATTG
The DNA here is from genome assembly GCA_038387885.1 of Spodoptera picta. Lineage (NCBI taxonomy): Eukaryota > Metazoa > Arthropoda > Insecta > Lepidoptera > Noctuidae > Spodoptera > Spodoptera picta. The sequence continues at coordinate 603,156 of JAZHFQ010000100.1, read as the reverse complement.
CAGTAGGTAAATAGTGTGTAATTTTCCCCACCTATGTATGACATTTAAAACTATAAAATTTAAAAACTACTTACAAAGAATATAAAAGAAAACTAAAAATAATTAGTTACAAAGAGCGTCAAAAAGTCCCAGCTGGGATAGGAGCAGGCTGGCAGCATTGCCACGTTGTATGACAATACTTAACTGCTAACCGAGGAACAGACCAGCCCTCTGGTCACAAGATACGTCGTCCAAACCGTACTATGTACGTTATATTATATTTCAAAACTATTTTATTTTTATTTTTTATTTACTATATTTATTTAAGTTTTACACAATTGCGTAAGGAGGACTTAATGCTAACAATTATCTGCCAGTTATCCTACTACACCTATTTACTAGGTCCTAAGTAATTCACTAGGTACCTACCTATTTGGCATTTGGCAGTAAAAAGCTTCATCATTATTTCTTCATCTTGAATATTTATTCCTCAAAAAATGCCAAGCTATATGTTTCTTTTATTACTTTGAAACTTAAATTCAGATATTGAGAGGACATTAATACTAACAGTTCAAAGTTCAATGATGTGCAGCGACCATCTTGTTTTTGGTGAAGAACATTTATTTCACTTCGACACTTGAATCACACTAAATTACACGATGACAAACAAAATTGTTGTTAGCTCAAGTTAACGAATAAATATCGTACTTAGGTACTTACTGTTCGTATATTTGTCAATAATGTATAATATATGGCTTCCGTACTTTATATAAATGTAATTAAAAATTCTTGAAAATATTTTGGATGAAGGAAAATTCTCATACCTTTCGAGAAATATTTACCTTACATTCATATTTCTTTAATTAAACTCTACTTAATATCCTTATAATAAAAGAAATGTCAACAATCAAATCATGATTAAATGAAGGAGTGCAAGCATTTTTACGTCACAAGCCAAGTTGCGCTGTTTGCATTCATATCATCAAGTGTCCGTGGTCCGTGACATTTAAACACTAATTACATTGGATGCTACATAACATCACATCAACTATGTATTACTAAACAATATTATAACATTTCCCGACCTGCCTTTTGTCTATAATCCACGTAAATGTCAATGAAAGGTTGGGGGAAGCGTTGCATCAAAATTGATAGCCAGTTTGCGTTAAACCACCTCTGGACCAGAATACGGACGAATTACCACAAGCCACAAGTATACATATTTCTACCTACTCATTGCGTATGCATATGTAATTTTTTCATGTAATCAACGTTCTTCAGGCCGTGGTGGCCCGAAGTTTTAAGAATCTACCAGCGGCAAGTACCAATGCGACTTTTTCCAAGTTAAATTTACTTTCTAAGATTATCTAGACACCACTGACAAACGGTGAAGGAAAACTTGCATCGTGAGGAAACCTGGGCTTATAATTTCTAATTGTAAGTTTGTAATCGCCAACCTGCATTGAGCAAGCGTGGTGATTAATGCTCAAACCTTTTCCGTGTGAGAAGAGGCTTTGCTTAGCAGTGGGCATTTATAGGCTATTGATGATGATGATGAACGTTCTTCAATATTTAAGTGCTGAGTGACTTGGGCACAGAGTGTTCTGGGGATATATTAGGGTCTTATCTAGCATATTGCATCTAATGTGTAGATAGTAATATACAGTTGACTAACATACATGAGATTAATTTTGTAATATCTCTTGTCGTGAAGACGTGGCCAATATTTCCCAACGTAGGCTTAAGCGCTTTCCGCGTTCAATGTGGCAATACAACAATACCTACTCCTGTACATACTATAGTACTTATACTAAAATTCTACCACAACAGTGGTACTGAATTAAATTATACCTTCTACACGACTTACATCATACAATTTGTCCTCGAGTTTCGGTAATTGTGGGCAAATTGCCGTTTTCTTTTCAAATGTCATAACATACTTTGAATGAAGTCCGCGTTACATTCAATTTTGTGGTGTGCAAAAAGTCTATTTAATTATACTTACAGGATGTTTGTAAATGTATGTCTGACATAACTTTTATAATATACGTGAACACAAAAAAATACTTCTAATACAATACACGAGTAATGAAATAATTAACTAGATTTAAACGTATATCACGTATATCACGTATACGGCTCATCGCTAAAAATCTAATTAGTCCGTCAGTTAGGTAATGAAAAAAATATTAGAAACGTATTTTTTTATTTTGTCGTATAAGAAACCATAGGTACTTACATAAAACGAAACAAAGTTTAGGAGTGGGAGGTAGCTACGTCATTTTAGAGTATTAAACTGTCAAATACCAAGCGGTCACCGGTGACCGCAACCTATTGTTCTATAATTGTGTCTGCAAAACCGGTACTCGACGAGTTAATCGTACTCAAAAATGACGTCATGCGATATTTCAAATCAATATATCTTCGAAACTATTGGTTTCCGTAAGAAAATAAAAAATATGTGTCTAATTTTTTCATATGTATAATCTACCAGACGGATATTAAAATAAAAATTTGTCATCTACCCTACTGTAAACGCATAATTCCAAGCTTATAAAAAAATTAATCCGTCTACTAACACCCATGGCGTTAAGCGCCGCATAATTAAAATATATCACGGAAGCTAAATATCAGTAAATAGTAAATAATGATGAATAAGATAAACAAGTGTACACGGTCGGTTTACTAAGTGTATAAGCACTACACATTTGCTTTATACACATACAAGACAGTTTGAAGTGTCCTGTTCCTAGATACATTATAAATAGACCTTCTACCAATGCCATTGAACTTATATTAGTATGACTATAGGTTTCATTTTCCATGGAACAAGAATATATAACAACACCTATAAACATATGTAGTGTGTGTAAACGATGGGACATTCAAACAGTGTCACAGAACCTGGTCGGCAATGCACTTGCAATGTCTCTTGATATTGGAGCTGATCGTTTCCTATCAATGGTACGCATTTACGCTTCACGCATTGTAAAACAAGGTAAAGGTTAATTTCATAGCTCGTATTACCAACTATACTGTAGATGTTGTTGAATGTAATGGGACTACGATATTACGATACTACGACCCAAACATCGAGGTAGCAGTGTTTATAAAATAACTTAATATCACGATCAATTTTCTCTGTTTCCCCAATGATGTCATTTTCTCATTAATTTGATTGTGGGATTCAAAGCAGTTAATACGTCACTGGAGCACATCGTGGTTCAGTATTTATTCCGGTCAGTAATTATTCGCTACTGAACCGGCTTGCTGCGGATAACCTAACGGGTTACCGGAGCTTCGGCTCGAAGCGCAGGAGAAGGAACGGGGTGGTTTTTACTCAGTAAGAGTCGGACACTCCCTCCCACTTCACCCTGGCGGGAGCAGTCATTCGATGATTTCCCCCCTAAAACAACATCAGAACCGGCTTGCGAATATTATAGTATTCTAGTAGTGGTTCCATTGAAAAATGATGAGCAATCAACTCAACACTTAGGACCTTAACCTCAAGATGTACGCATAATATTTTTATATGTAGTAGATATCTTCTGCTAGTTGGCCTTTAATAATTGCTGTGTATTTAAACACTTAGCTATTTATCGTGCTTCATTTATATTGTTATTTAAAGGTCAAAGACTTAGTACGGTTGCCAGCAGCAGTTTAATGCACCGTTGAACACATCAGTATTATTCTTATAGATATAGTTCTTGATTAAGGATTGCCTATAAAGGCCACTTCAGTATTTATTTCTAGATATGTGAGATATTAATGTAAGAGAAGAACATATGTAGTGTTATAATAAATCGTCGTCTTTTACCAATCAAGTAGTGAAGTTGCAACAGTTAGCATCGTGAACTAGTTAGGTCAAAAACGCTAAAAAGCCATAAAAATTGACGGTCATTATTAATTATAGCTGCACTTCAATTCTTCAAAGTTCATTAAGTGAAACATCAACTGCAGTACGTTTCCTAATAAATTCACTTTTCAGAATGCTTTGAGTGAGAGTTGTTAGACTATTAGTTGTGTGTTTAACATAGTTAGTTGTAGTTAGAACTATGTACGTCGCACGTGGTCGACCGGTTGGAGCTAAGTGCTTTACAACTGGTTCCAGTTATTATGAAATTGTAATCTCAATGATGTTTCGTATAATAGAGAGGAGTTTAAGACATTTCTATTCAGATTCCTTTTCGTTTTATTGCTTTGCAAAGGGACCGACAAGACTGGTTTTGTCCTTTCGTTGAGCTAAAGGTTCTCTGATAACATAGTCTGTATATCCGTTATTATTATTCTGAAATGGATCTTGATTGTTTGGGAAGCACCCAGTGGCATGATGTGTTACGTATTGTAGACAAATAAATACAAAAAGTATTACATCGATGTCTACCAGTAGCTATATTTTCAAGCACACTTGAAGTTTTTCTAGTACCTAGATATAATAGAGACATATGTTTGTACACATATGTTTGCAAATATACCTCTATTATTTAATGATTACTTAGATGAAAAAATAGAATGATGAATACTAAGTAATATATAGGTCTAAAGATGCATGTTAAAGGGCAAGTTAAATATAAACATTGTTTAAAACCTGTTCTTTATTTTTCTACAGTTAGTTCATTGCGATTACGACTCTACCGTAGGCGATTAAACCTAGTTCCTTTTAAAATTTTATGGTATTCGGTTTAAATGGTTAAAGCCGGTTATTTTTTTTATTTTAAGTATAAATTACCTCGTGTTTTATTTAGGAAATTATCTCGTTAGTTGAGTGCGAAAACGTGACTCGACGCACGAAATTGTTTTGAGTTCAATACCCGAGATTTCTTTTTATTCGTTTAAAAAATCTTGCCCCGCACTAGGATTTTCTCCTGTGTCATGGGTGCGTTTACAAATATACAAGTTCACATACACATGGCACCCAGACCCGGAACAACAATCCGTGGTTCACACAAAGAGTTGTTCCGTACGGAAATCGAACCCGTGACACGTTGCACGGCAACCAGTTGGCCAACCACCGCTCCAACCGTGAGTCAGGATTGTTAGTCGTGTGAAGATGGTAGAGGATAATAAATTTGTTCCTATCCTACTATCCCTATGGGTGGCATGAGGACCGACTAAAAGACTACATATACAATCAAGGATGGAGCATCAGTGCTCTATGATTAACCTGAATCTCTTTCCAATGTAACAACCGAAGTAGATATCTAGAGGTAAAGCCTAGATATTGGATATATATATCTACGACTGTATATATAATTATCTAAGTAAGTATTTGTACATATATAGTTATTTATTATTAATATTTGCTTAATCCTGCCACTTTCAGCTCTGAACCACCTTAAGGTCGACTGTAAGACAATGCTCAAGTCCACCTGTATTTGTGTTTTTGTACTAAGTCTCAATAAATAAAGCCTCATAAGTAATTTGCTGTTACGCTTGCATCTACTCAACGCCGATTACATTAATTTATCATGAACATATTAATTAAAACATATATGATTTCGCTAAACATGTCTAAAAACATTTATTTTTGGCATTTACCAAATTGAATAGCTTAGTAGTTAGCCTCGACCTCAGTAAAACAATCACAAATCTATGTAAAAAACCTTCGAAATATTGTAGACATTGGAGTTAAGTAAAAAGCTGTCATTAACTAAATATTGTTATGTTATGGCAAACAATATTTTCTAAGTTGCTTTGAAATGTATCTAAACTTAATCGTGCTTCTACTTCTTTGGTATCAATGAATCCTGATCAGGTGGCTAACTGTTTTGGATAAAGTAATTTTTTTTTAACTAGTTGATAACCATTACTAACTTCATTGGGGGATCTAGCAAATAATAATATTGCAAATTGTAATTGTAAAGAGTTACTTCGTACATACGAACTTATACTATGCAGGCAATATCCATTACATTATTACAGGCATATTACAACAATAACTAATACCTCCTCCACATCACGACACAAACTTCACAATAGCAATACATTGCGTAATTCCTATATCAACTGTTTTCAACATATCCGATGTAAATGCGCAATGGACGAACCACCCAAGTTTCTTGTACGAAGGTACAGAGTATGTAGGTAGGTAAATATTTGTTTATCTCGCATAGAGAGTTGACGAAATCAAATGGTTGTCACCTAGGCCTAAGGCCATATTGCAATATGTATGTAGAATTCACTATAGACATAAAGCTGATGGAAATTGGCTTTTCTTGCGTAGGAATCTCCTAGATACTTAATTATTGAGTTGATTAAGAATATGTACTGAAATTTTTTTTAAGGGGGGAAAATCATCGAAAGGCTGCTCCCGCCTGGGTGAGGCTGAAGGAGTGTCAAACTCTTACTGACTAAAAACCACCCCGTTCCTTATCCTGCACGTCGAGCCGGAGCCCCGGTAACCCGTTAGGTTCTCCTCGACCATATTTACTAGATACGATTCTATGTAAATTACATAGGACGTTCAGTAAATATTAGATAGGTACAAAAAGATTCGTTCGTCGTCCTTTTTTGCTCGTGGTCGTTCATGTAGTTTTCATGATATGTTAGTTTGCATTCAGTAACAGTACTAACATTCTACACGCAATTAATAATTCTAGTTTTGGGCTGGTAACGCAGCGCATCGTTACTAATTAATCTAATTAGTGTTTTATTCTTTCTGAATTATAGTATACTTTGCACAACAAAAGAATGTTTATTTCATAGTACGAATTACTATTATAAAAATATAGCTTACCTCGTAAGTTACAATCAGCCTTAAAACATCTGACTTTACGATTGACGCACTGTTGCAGTTGCTGGGCGACCGGCTTCTGCGCAAAATGTCACGGGTTGCAATTGCAAGTTGTAGGTTTAGAATGTGATGTGTATTCTTATTTAAATTCTCTTGACTCCAGAATAGTTCGTGTGTTCAATGAAAGTCCAAAATAAAATAGGTAAAACTTTGTGTTTATATTGTTCTAAGAAATACACAATTCACAACTAATCTATAATATTACAAAATATTACTGGTTAACACCAAAGCTGGGAGACGACTGGCGTGCTAACGCTATAGGGTCGCAGGCGCAGCTACGCACTTGAGAACACATAAAAAATGTCAACACGTTAGTGTCGCTACATAGGTATTCCCGCTCAGAACGATTATTTTAGTAATTCATAAATAGTTGTTCCAAAGTTAGAACTAATTAAAAATCCGTGGTCTTACACAAATTTCTACAGCATGGTAGGTACTGAATCCCACTATATCAATCACATTATGGAACTCATTGCCATAAGTGGCACAATTTAAAAGTTTATATTTTCTGTTCACTTTTGAAGAATAGAAGAAAACAGTAAGTGTGTGTTTATATTATTACATGACATGTGTTTTATAATACTTTATAGTTTAGTCAGATGTGTATTGATCTCGGATTCCTATCTAATGAAGTGTACTGTGTAAATGCAGATTACACTGTATACAATAAAACAACCTTCACATTGCTTCGCAGTTTCAATAACTCGCATCACTTAATGTGATTAATGACGTGTGAATGTAGAGCAAACTTTATTACTTAAACGTAACTTTAAAGTTACAGATTCATTAACGTCCGAATACTGACACAACATAACATCACGCCTTTTATACTCGAAGGGGTAGGCAGAGGTGCACATTACGGCACTTAATGCCACTGTACAATGTAACATCCACTTTTCACTATTTATGTTATGAGTCCCATGGTCTATTGCCATATAGGTACCGAGCATAATTTCAGGCTCCGTGCTACTACTGAGATTTTTAAAAACCCATGCCAATGTCCGACCCGGCAATCGAACCCGAGACCCTTTGCCCAGCAGTCGGACTTGCGACCACTTGGCCAACGAGGCAGCCGAATACTGAAAGGTTACTTAATTTTGTGTACTTAGATATCGTGCCATCTCTGTCATTTTACAAATAATTTGTAGAGACTTAACTATACTTAAAATGGATGGGCGTTTGAGTATATCAGGGTCTGTGTTTCTTACTAAGTTATGTTATGTTTCGTGTGTGAATCGGTTCTGAAGTAGATTTACTTGGATTATTTAATTGTTCCGTCTTCTGTGTACGTTTGTAACAGTGTAATACAGCCTTATAAATTCTGTACTAATACTGACAAATTGGCAATCGATCGATAACCAATAAAACTTGGTCCGGTAATATAAAAACAGTCTTAAAGAAGGAAGAAGGAATATTGAATAGCATCTATCCATCGGATTACGATTTGATAATTACAAGTAATAACTATAGATGAACATAAAATTGTGGATAACGAAGATGGAATCAATATAGATTTAGTGTGCCGCTATTACCGAAAATACCTCTACAATTGAACTAATTGCTTTAAATTACATAATACACAAAATAAATAAAAGTACTAGACATATTAACACACAGCCATTAATTTGATACATGTAAAGAAGTTGTAGTGAGATTGACAGTTGTTTGATGTATGTATGTATGATCGTAACTTTATTATGAGTCCAAACTCTCTCCCTAGCCTTTCATGAATCGGAGTCGCGGAGAACCTAACGGGTAACCGGGGCTCCGGCTCGACGTGCAGGAGAAGGAACGGGGTGGTTTTTAGTCAGTAAGAGTCTGACGCTCCCTTCCGCCTCACCCAGGCGGGAGCAGTCATTCGATGAATTTCCCCCCTTAAAAAAAAAAAGCCTTTCATGAAAACTTACGACTCGCAAATTGCGCAATATGCGGTACCTATATCCAGATAGAGAAACAATGATAAAATTTTATAGTCAATCAAGAAACGTTAAAAAAGATAAAACAATCAATAGCCATATAAACTATTTAGATGATCGGTTACATAGTCCTATAGCAGTATCTGACGTAACAGTAACACGCAAAGCAATTATAACTTCCATAGAATTGCCCTTTTAACAGCAATAAAAGTATTCTAACATATATCATAAAATCTATCACTTAGAGGCTATTAAAATCACTAGGACGGCCATTAAAAATAATATTTATTGCAGTGTCAATAGTTAACCTATTTAATAAAACTGCTGCTGTAGTGTAAATAAATAGGAAAAAACCAATAAAGACAGTGTAATTGTTAATTAATAAAACCAAAATGGTATTAAATACTTACAAGTATAGTATATGTATAGTTACAAGTGCCACGCAGAGGCAGACATAATTATAAATTCATGACATACCGAAAAAATTGAGCTGGTCCTAAAATAGAACCTTGAGAGACACTTGTGAAAAGAGTATTATTTATCTTAACTCATATTTAAGATTTCAAAATATTAATCATATTTTTGGAGATAATTATGCAAAAAAACATGCAAAACTAGTAATAAGAAATGCCCTTATATATATGCCTAAACGCATAAAGTCTACACGAGAATCCATTTTCTGAGATGAAAGTTAACGGTCTTTAAGCTATTGTGATTTATTTTATATGAATGCCTACTCACGTACAATAAAACTATTAAGTTTAAGATCTTCATGGTCTGTTAGAAATTACAATATTCGCTGAAATAGACTCGAGAAAGCAGTGGAGCGGGGAAACCTTGCCTATTGTTCGTTCGTTGGTTTTGCCAATCAGAAGGTGCCTAAAGAAATGTAGAATTCTAGATGATGATATTGAAATCTTTGAACGCAATACAAACTTCTGTAACGACCGAAAACAGCTGATCTAAACGAATCCCTTCCCGTGTCGATCCTCAGATTATGTATTGAGATCGGTTGAAAGGTTCAATGACCAAAATAATATTAGGTTTGTACGTGACTTGGTGTAGTAGTAAAGTCAAATCCTAACTACAGAAAAAGAAGTGAACAAAGAACGCAATATTGAGGAAACCCTTTCTGTTCAATTAAATTATAATTAAGCCCCAAATTCGTCAAACTAATAGTGTCTGATGAGAACTTAATTCATCAGGATATTAAAAAACATATTTGGCACGTTCTTGCTTTAATGATGAAATTAAACCTTAATCAAAATTAAATTACAGAAATAATTGGAACGACGATCTGGGCTGAATAAGTGAATAAGTCATCTGTGGGCTATTAAGGTATATGAGGTTTATAATAGAGCCTTGAATTAAGCCTAAGAGCCACCATACGGCTGAATGCCGTGCAATCATGAAATGACAAGACTGTCGGTCCTTTTACTGTATTTGAGATTTGTATTGAATCTGTCACTTAATTACTATAGAAAACTTAAAAATATTATTGTGTTACGTCCTCAATTTTTTATTTTTGAGCAATTTTTTGCTGAAAAAGATAGGATGAATCCATGTATGATCAGAAATCGCTAAAAAAATTAGTTAATATCTATACGCAATTTTGCTGAGATTTCAACAATAACCAAAGTGCAAACCTTACCTTTAACACTTGAAGTACCTAACTAAATGTATCGCTTCCTCGTATAAACAGATATAACCTTGTGGAACCTTGCTTTTACCGCCATCTACATTTTAAACTTTTTTTCTTTAAATGTCATTCTTTGGTATTAGTTTATTAAATGCATTTTGTTCATTTTGTTTGGGCATGGCAATGGGCACTACCTCTAGTACACACATTGGCAATTGGCACATTTGAATTTTGTTTTGCTTTGGAAATAATTCATACATCTTTCTCCGGTTCAATATCACTTTAGGTAAGTACTATTAACATTATTATTATTGCGTAAACGCGTTTTAGAACAGTAATCGATTTAAACAATTTGAATTTATGTCATTCAATCATTGGTCGATTTACAGATAAGCAACCAATCAGAGCGATTGGCGGGAGATTTGACAGCTTGTTCTTTTTTGTTGTTGATCTGTATTCGAGAAACTAGGTGAATGTCAATTTTAACAGTTTTTGTTTTAAAATGTGTTTGCATCACATGGAAACTGTAGTTTTAAAATAAATATTGATGGTTGTGTAAGTAGCAGGTGTGTAAACTTGTGACAAGACACCTGTGTTGTTGTATTGCAAGTTGCAGTTGACAAGCCATTGTCTCGCCCCTATGACACGCGACATGCTTACATGACACGTAACTGTAACGAATGTTTACGAATACATTTCATAGTTAGTAAATAATATACATTAAGTAAGTATGTGAAAGTGAATCTGTTTGCTTTGTTTCATGGGATGTTACGAATGAAACTGAACGTTCATTCGTACATTGTGTTAGAGAAAAAACTAATCAATTCAAACGACTAAACTATAGTTACTAGTTATGTCCAAACAAATTTACATTATTTTCTATCTTCTATCTATATTAATAACTAGCTACTTCCGCGTGGTTTTACACGCTCTGCTTAGCTCCTATTAGTCGTAGCGTGATGTTTTATATAGCCTATAGCCGTCCTCGATAAATGCGGTGTCTAAAAAATAATAATTTAAATCAGACTTGTAGTTACGGAGATAAGCGGGTTCAAACAAACAAACAAAAAAACAAACTCTTCCGCTTTATATAATATAGTTTAAGATAAAACTACGAATAAAAATATTTTCAGTTAACTTGAATTCATATTTTCTTAAATATCAAAAACTAATTGCAAAGAGCTGAATAAGTATTATACCTAGTCCTTTTCATTTTTGACCGTCCAGGCCAAATTTACTATCATAGTTTGCTGCTTTTTTATAGCATAAGCCGGTAAACGAGCAGACGGATCACCTGAGGGTAAGCAATCTGCGGCGCCCAATGACACTTGAAACACTAGACGAGCTAGAAGAGTTTTTTAGGAATTGGGAATTTAAGGATTGTAGGGGATCTGGGGATTGGGGAGACTGAGGAGGGGGGTAATTGGGGCTGCGATAATTTACTCACTCACACGGCGAAACACAATGCAATTTTCCTTTAGGTAACCGAGGGCTGGGCTAGCTGTTATTGCAGTGGTAAGTCCCTTCTATGAGAAGTGGCTTATGAGACGCTACGGCCGTCCTCACCTACTGCCAGACGCAGGTTCTTACCGGACACGGGAGTTTCGGTAGGTTTCTGTTTCGAATTGGGCGGGAGGCAACGCCCGGGTGTCATCAGTGCGAGGACCGGAAGACACGGTAGAGCATACCGTGGCGGCGAATCGATTGTGATGATATTTGTTACATTCGTACAGCCGTAGAATATACCTTGGCAAAGACTAGTTCAAAAACCCAATTTATACAGAAGTCACTATTTTCATGCGGAAGAAGTCGCGGGTAATAGTTAGTGTTCGGAATATTTTTGTACTTTTAGACATATCCTAGGTACCTATTTATAAATAGATACCTTTTGAAAACGAAATATCTTGTCAAAGGTAAATTCTTTGACTTGATATTTCGTTTACAGACGCTTTTATTTTATTATGAAGGTATCTTAATGAAACAGTTTTAAGGTAAAAAAAACATAAAACAAAATCCATTTACAAAAAATCTACATTGCACTTTATGCACAAACCTTAATTGCAGGTAATTGTAAAAAAAAACACAAAACATATTGGGTAACTCCTTCTATCGGAACTTGTGTTACTTTATGAAATTATTGCTTTAAGTGAACTGACTCATACTGAATGACCAAACCTATACCTACACGTATCTTACACCGCATATAAAGTTCCTGTTATTAATTTTATTTATTTAATAGATAAACGTAAAGTGCATTCCGCAATTTTGGGGTTTTTAAAAATGTTAATTAATGTAATTTTCTCAAATTATACGGGTTTTCACCTAAAATCGATTATTTGAGGATGCTCGATTAGTTTCGTGCCATACCGGGTTTCATGATTGTGAGCTGCGTGTGCAGCGATAAGTTGAGTCACATTATTTTAATCAATTTACTACTTAACCCATTCTATGTATTTCATTGATATATCTCACGGTAATTGCCTATATACCTCTACATTATTTATTTTATTTTTCTCAGATACATTTCTAGGCAACACAATCTTGATACAAATAGGTATTATTGACATTCGTATGTCAGTACGAAATTTTAACTTAATACGTGCAATAATAGCATGTTTCATTTTATTACATAACTGATAACTGGGAAAAACAATGCGTAACTAATCCTCAGTATGCCCTACGAGCTAAAAGTAACATGAAATGATGCGTGCTCTATTTTTAAATGGTAATTATCTATGATTATGGTTTCTGATATAACATAACAGTAATAACAATCAATTATACATACATACCTGGTTACATAACATAACATAACATCACGCCTTTTTATATATGGTATAAGGAAACTGATGACAATTTGTGAGAGATACGCTAGAGAACATAACTTGGTGTATAATGCAAGGAAGACAGAACTGTTAATATTTAGGGCAGGAAAAGGTCCACAAAACGTCCCACCAGTATGGATAGGAGGTCAGCGAGTCAAAGTAGTAGAGAGGTTTAAGTACCTTGGCCATGTACTGACGTCAGACTTCAAAGACGATGCCGACATAGATAGGCAACGCAGAGCGCTGTCAGTAGTGGGCAATATGATAGCCAGGAGATTTTTTAAAGCTGACACTCAGACGAAGGTACATCTATTTAGGACATATTGTCAGAGTTTTTACACGTGCCAACTCTGGACGCGCTACACGAAGAGGTCTCTGAATGGTATTCGTGCCCAGTACAATAACATCTTTAGGCAGCTAATGGGTCTGGAGCCGCACTGTAGTGCGTCAACTATGTTTGCAGAAGCTAGGCTGGATACGTTTAATGCCATCCAGAGAAAACGAATCGCCGGATTCATGTCAAGGGTTGGTTCGTGTACAAACAGTATTATCAAAGACTTTTCTGAAAGACTGTATACTACCACAATGTACAAAAAATGGTTACAGATTGCAGCGTAATATTTGTTTTTGTATTTTTTTAGTTTATTTTGTGTTTTTGTTTTTTGGAATTTTGTAATAGTGTAGAGAGGTTGGCGTTTTGGTTGTTTTTTTTTTGTAAAATATGGAGTGTAATGATTCCGAAATAAAGATTTATTATTATTATTATTTATCCCCGAAGGGGTAGGCAGAGGTGCACATTACGGCACTTAATGCCACTGTACAATGTAACACCCACTTTTCACTATTTATGTTACGAGTCCCATGTAATACGGGGTGAGCCTATTGCCATATACCGGGCAATACCTGGTTACGTAAACGTCATTACAGCAATTAGCCGAGGCGATAATTAGTAGACACTTATTTACTACTACAAACGATGGTAACACTTTATTGTTATGAGAAACATATTGTAATAGTCTTAAGTGCCTTTTAATTATTTTACACTGACTATTTTATTTTATTTTATTTTATTTACATCGGAAAACATACAGTATTAACAGCCAACAAAAACACAATTTACGCAACTATTAACCAATTACATGTTTTCGCATTTAGTTATCTATGAAGAACACGCTTGAAAAAGAAAAAATGACTAAAGAGGTAATTAGGAATTATGGTAAATACAATAATATTAATTCTTGCAGTGCGAAATGGAACAGCTAGCGAACCAATGTTTTGTAAGTAATCGATTGAATACATAAGGCTTAGTAACGAATAAGTCCAGTTTAGAGAAGTCGACCAGATTATTGTAGGACTTTGCGCATCTAATGAAGAATGAACGAACGAACTATAAACGAAGTACTCCTAAACCCGTTTTTGTGAGGATGGAAAATAATCCAATTGGTTTTCCCGCTCTTGGAAGGGAGTATCAGACTCTTACTGACTAAAAATTACGTATGCCCGAACCACGGTAGCTACCTCTATGATCAGCTTCTTATTCAGAAAGTAGAAGATCTTTCTTCAGGAGGAAAACGTTTTCTGACTGATAATTACTACATTACCTCGCTAATTTGTGAACAAAACTATTTCCTAAGATGTACTTTGCTGTCTCGGAAAATACATTTTCACATTCCGTTGTCAATGTCACAAATATATGCAAAAGTTTCTCTCCAAATATAGTCGTTTTGTCAAGAGTTCTTGTATGCACTTAGTGCTTAACTTTGGTTATGTTAGTGTGTAAAGAAACCTAAGTAGTTTTCCAAGATTTCTTTATCTTGACATCCAAGCTTGTCTTACCTATGTGTTCTGTCTTTATTAATAAAACTATTGAAATACTTATTACTATAGCCATTGCGTTCTATGATTTAAGTACCCGATAATACCTAATGATTATATGCTATAAAAAAATTAAAAAACCACGTTCGAAATTGAAATAAAATAATATCCCTAGCCCTAGATGACCTACCCTGATGAGATATCTTTACCTACATCTCTTAAGCTTATTTTTTGTAATCCATGACGTGAAGCGTGGCGTAGGTGCCAATCAAAGCCTATAAAGAATGATTTATGGAACTTGCTTTAATCAAACATGTCATTTGTTAGAACGTTCGAATTATAGGTCTAATATATCAATCGAGATGCTGAGTTTGTCAATGAATGGGTAGGTTTGTTATCCTGTGTTTATCGTTTGTTTCGTGTTATGCTCTAAGTATACCATACTTACACGAAGGAAGGAAAGGCTCTGTCCTAACTATGTAGTTCCCGGATACATTAAATTACATAGAAAATATCTATTGCTTTTGATATTTTTACTACTCCTACCCAAGAAAGAACAGCGTTTAGGTAACTCTTAAACAGGTCAATTATCTTATTTGTGGCTCTTAGAAAAGGAGGAAATAAGTGAAACCACGGGTAAATACGAAAAACATAAAAACATTTTAACTAAAACCTACAATAAACATTGATAACTTATTATGTTTTCGGCTCACTCGCGTAATAATTTGACGAGGAACTTGACTAGTTTGTTATTTGTCATAAGTATGAGCCTCTAGCATGGCTTGAAACTAGTCGAGTTCCTCGTCAAATTATTACGTGAGTAAGCCGAAAACATAATACCTAATTTATTTAGGATGTCTCACGAAAGTTACAATACAAATAAACATTGAATATGCACAAACAAGCTAAAAATGAAAAAAATATCGTTCTGGAAAACAATACAATGTGATTAACACAAAATAAATGACAATCGCTTAATTTTTTCGTAAGATCACCTTCAAAATAAGATCATTATCCTCTTCTCTCACCGTTTATCCTAATTATATTTCTGTAATCAGTTACCAAACACAATACTTGTTTACCTTACAATATCTTCATGTCATGGCCACTGCTGACTTTCCCACGTTTTTAATGCACTCATTATTCATTTTAAGTAATTACCTCTATATGCATTAAAAGAAGAATATTGTGTTGTTTTGTCAGGATAAAGTTGTTTTTATTTTTAACTAGCTTCTGCCCGCGACTTCGTATACTTTCGAAACAATCCCGTTTTTTCCCTATTTCCGTTCGTGATTTTCAGTGAAAAGTATCCTATGTCCGTCTCCTGGTTTTAATCGATTTAGCTGAAAATTCGTGGGGACCAATCTTCAGCTGAATCGATTCAGCCGTTATTGAGTTATAAATAGTGTAACTAACACGACTTTATTTTATAAATATAGATTTGCGTACCTATTTTATAATCTGACGCGAAATACATATTAATCACCGAATTCATTGCGAAGTTATACCTAAATAAAAAAACATCCAAATCAAAATCAAATTTAAGTAGATATATCATGATCAAATATTTTCTAGTTAAATCTTAATTTGAAATAATTTTACGTATTTTTGTCAAAGACAAAACATGTGTCAGTTAAACTACCATAAACATAACCTGTAGGTCGTGTTGAAACAGGCCCTTAATGTTAAAATGTCCATCAATTGTGTGAATAGTCGTAAATAAACGAAAGTTAATTTTCCACGTAATTTTGCTGTCATTGCAAAATACACAGTTTGAAAGCTTTTGTTCTTGTTAACTTGGTCGTAAATAACTATTTACACGCTAGTCTTTGAGATACCTACAATGTTATGTTTACTTAAGTACAATAAAGCCTAAAGATAAATGATATATTTATAATATGTAGGTATGTAAGTACGTCTATGTATAAAACACTTACCATAAGTAAGTTTCGGGTTCAGGCCCATAATTACAGTATTCATACTCTTTATACTTACTAACCCATAGAATTAACCTTTAATTACTAACGTGGGTGTCTCATAGACGGCGTGTTCACGAATATAAGAATTTTCCAAAAAAACGTCCAAATAATTGTATTGTAGCTAGGATTGTAACATATATTTTTTTTAATATTTATATTCATGAATCAAAAACCGCTGATTTCATTCGGAAATCTTGTTTTTTTGCACTTTCTTAATAGAATTATAATGGACCGACCATAATACAAGTAACTATTTTGTAAATAAAAGTAATCCATTTCGATTATTTACTAAGGTGTCTGACATTCCTACGTCACGTCACCATTTATGATATGAGTACCTAAACCACGTCAGGACTTGAAGGTTATCTCATTCTATACTAATGAAAAAAATGTGATTTATTTTTGTGAAAGAAATAAAAGGTGATTTACTTTATTTTTATTTATTATTTTTACATACAAAAATTTTCAGTCGAAATAAAGTACACAACTGACCTAACCTCAAAATACCAATAAACTTTCAACCTTGATATTAAAAAGAACTAGTAAAATTATACAAATTAATTAATTAGATACGTAAGCGTAGATATTTATAAATACAAAGAACTAGGTCAATTTACAAAAATGAAAGACATTTCTAAATTAAAAAGAAGCGTAAGGAAATGTAGCAACATTTTCACGGCCACCTCTACAACACAATACTAAATACAATTAGAAATGAATTATGAAATTGAAGTCAATGTAATGTAGACCTCTGAATTCTAATTAAAATTGGTACCGAATGTATTTTTTTAAGAAACGTTTCCCCACTCTAGGATTTTCTCCTGTGTCGAGGGTGCGTTTACAAATATACAAGTTGACATACACATGACACCCAGACCCGGAACAACAATTTGTAGAGCACACAAAGAATTGTTTAGTGCGGAAATCGAACCCGCGACACGTTGCGCGGCAACCAGTTGCCCAGCTACCGCGCCAACCGTGCAGATTTCAGTCACAGCAGTAGAATGTGATAATTGTACTATAAATTAACTGAATTCATCAATTTAGTTTTGCACGATCTAAGCGTTTGCAATATGCCGATTCGGAGTCGCGGAGAACCTAACGGGTTACCGGGGCTCCGGCTTTACGTGCAGGAGAAGTAACGGGGTGGTTTTTAGTGAGTCAGAGTCTTACACTCACATAAATGATTAACCTATCGTTGGACAGCTGGACCTACGAAGCAGTCAAAGTAGCGAAGATATTGTAGAGTTTGACTTGTATTGGATAATTGGTAACCGTAATATTAAAACAATTAAGATACGCGGGTACATCCCTTGCAAGCAGCTAATTTTATTAATTTATTCGGTCTAAAGAAATTGGGTTCATTGCTTTGAGATCAATCGGTTAGTACCTAGGTAGTTGATCAAACCTTAATATTTTTTCAACACAGAGTATATGTAGATACATATGTTTATTTTTACGGTGCCTCATACAATAAATGTCTTGTAATTTTTATTTTTTCTTTGGCAACCGAGTCTCCAATACGATGTTGTCGACTATACTGCCAGTGTCGAGTGGTGACGGCAGAAATTAATTTTGTCAGTAACTTGTTCCAGAAGTCATCTTTTACGTCAATGTTTTTTTTTGTGTCCAACGGGCATTTTTTTATTGAACCTATTTAATTTTATTCACGTCATTCATCTGTTTTTTATTAAAGGTGACTAAAAACAATTGTTTTTAATAATTAATCATTTTTTATCAGCAATATTTTTTATATTAACCACATTTATTCCGAATTTAAAATCAAACACGAATTGGTGCTTGTTTAATTGTATAAATTACACGTATGTCTAGGTACAAATAATATGCAAAATACTTTTTGTTGAAAATAAAAGCAACTGCAGGTATTATATGGGTATTTATAAGTACGTAAGTCAAACAAACACAGCATGCCATCATTAAAACTGTCAAAGGCATTTTACAGGTACAACACGACAATAAAAACATATAGTTACGTAGGTATAAGTCCAATTAAATGAATGATTACTTACTATATACATAAGTAATTATGTACCAAGAAACAAAAACTGAACAAAAGAGAAGCTTCAATCAGTAACATAACTTAGAAACAAATAATGTTCACAAATCCCATCCCAAATGCAATCTATCAAAGTCTCCATCGATCTCCATTTGTAATACCACAGCTATGCGCATGAGTGTATCTCAGATAACGCTTAGTAATTGCCATCATTATTTATCTAGGGTTGTCACATGCATAGAGTGACGTTTACATGCAGAAAATGACTTCTCACTAGTGCACGTTCCATATTTCATATATGCATTGAGGCTTTGATAATAAGTTGGTTAAACCTCTAGGCGGAGTCGTGATCTTTGGATGATGATGCAAAATTGTTTGGGAATATTAACCACTACCAATGTTCTCTTGTTGATATGAGAAAGAACTAAAAGGTAAAAGTCACTTTATTCTTTCGATCTTAAATTATACTTTTGCTTGCAAAGTTTTAGGTATTTTCATATTTATTTTAAACCATATGGCGTAAACTTACGGTACCTTTAATTGTTTAAAGTTGTGTGTAACCTAGGTATATTCCGAGTTCCTTGTTCTGACGACCTTGCGTTAGAAATATTATTTAACTTCTCAGCAAAACAAGCATATATTTTGATTTTTATGGAACCACATATAGGACAAAAAATACAAACATGAGTATGAATAATAAGTACAATTAGAAATGGTTCTAGTTCATTCTATAAGTATTGAAAGAAATCGTGTTGCCATGATCTAAGGTGGAAATTTGTTATGGAGATCTTCCCTAGGCGAGGGCTAGGTAAGATTACTGACTGACTAAAAATCTTAAAACCACCCCGTGTTCTGTCTCATACCTTGGTGGATTTGATAACCCTAGGCGATATCTTCATTGTGTTCGAGAAAATAACACTACACGTTGCTTGTTGCAAGTGATTGCGCTGTGGTGGAGCCGCAATGACTATAAGAAATATTTATATGACCTTCGCAGCTTCAACAGTGATGCCTCTAGGTATAAGACAGTGAAGTAGCTCTACTGTTTAGTCAATAAACGTAATTTATGAGGCCACACTCCAAAATAATTTCCGTTTTTTCAGGCTATTTACACTTAATACGGTAAAATAAAATATGATCATAATGTTAATAATTACATATTTATTGTCCTTATATTTAGATTAAATTTAAAATTTCGTTGGTACCTTCATAATATTTTTTAGCTAGATAGGATACTTAAATACTCAATGTGTGAATATTCGCGTATGGACAAAGCATCGCCCTGCCCTGCCAGCCCTGTTCCCAAGCCCCACTAATGTGTAATATTAATGTAATATTCTGCCCGCGACTTCGTACGCGCAATCCCGTTTTCTCCCGTTCCCGTAGGATTTTCAGAAATTTTTCATTTCATCTGTCATAAGAACCTTTTCCTGACAATAACTAACACAACAAAAACAAAATCAGCCAAATCCGTCTAGCCGTTCACAGGTTATGGCGTGACAACGGGAAACGGGTTTCATTTCTATATATGTATATAGATTTAATTATGTAATACCTAACACAATACACAAAATAAAAAGAAACAATAAACATGGTAACGTTCTAACCTGTTCTAATAAAGTAACGGTCGAAAGCAACCTCGTTACGTAATTAAAACTGAACTTCATTACAATTACTTCGTGAGAAATTATTGCTACAATTACACTTCGAACTATTGCCGACCCTTTTCTCAGTGTTCATAAGCCCTACAAAGACGTTAGTAATGAAAATTAATATTAAACTTTGCACGTCACTGAATAAAAACAACGTCTTACAAACATTACGTGAATAGACAATAACAATGGCAATTAATAATAAATTAGTATTAACTTTAAGTGAACATTAAGCACCAGCGATGACCAAATTATGGGCCAAATTACATGAAACTGTCAAGGTGAGCCGGATTCCGGCGCTTGTGCAAGAAACCTCGTGTTCGATCAATTGAATCAGGCCCATGTTTCAAGAGTATTCGGCCAAGAGCACATGTTTAACGCACGCACAGCACACTGTTTGCCCTTTAAATATTGCATGAACAGCTGGTTAAATAAGTAATATAGAATAAGGATCAAAATAAATGGAACTGCGTAATTATATTTAGCTTGAAATTTAGCTTTAAATTGATGAGCACTACACATTCAACTGACTGAAACTTTAGTCATAAACGTCATATAAAAGCTGAGATATAGTCTGACCAGTCCGGCTGTACCATATTTACAAAGCTTTGTAATTATAACTAAAGCACGTAGTAACTTCCGTAGTTATAAAAACTCCGCAGAAGTATTATAATTCCAGAATACACGTAAGCTGCAGAAATGTTCCAAATTCATTAAGATTTTTAGTAAACCCTAACACAAACATTCGACTTCCTAAATTAACAACGAACACAACAGTACAATGACACGGCTGAAAGAGCAATCTCCGGCGCATACACTGCGCACGCGCCTGTAATGGTAATGCTGCGCTTACGCACCGCTGCGGTACTTCCGCGCTTCACGTGCAACGCGCACGCGCACACATGCAACAGACAGACGCACGTACCGCATTAATCTGATTAGCTGTAATTAAGCTGAGAAAACGTTTTACTGTTATAAACGAAATTGAAAGCAGTTGCTCCGAATAAGTTTACTCGAACCCTCTTACTGATAATCTCATTGGATTTTTTAAGAACACTTTATGAAGGCTTAACAAAAAAATAGTACCTACTTGGTAAAAATTTTGTTCATATACCTAATCTTTAATGTCAAATGCGTCTACATTTTGTGAGAAGCTGAATTTCAGAACCAGCAATTTAAATGTTTACTTTTTTGTATTGTGTCATTAGAACCATCGGCATTAATGTCAACGGATTTACCTATAATGTGAATATTTTTTCGCCGACCCGTTACTTTCTACTCGCACTCGAAATTTATAAAAAATACTTATAACGGACTTGCTACCTCGTTAATGGACATCGCCATCAGTTTCATTATAGAAAGTAGGTACCTATGTGTGCTTTAACGTACACTCGAGTGCAGAAGTGAGAAGATAATGAAAGTCAGGAACTAAGGCACGTCCAAAGCGCGCGTTATCTTATACTCAGCTACAAAGAAATGCTACTTAAATGACTTCTTTGGCAGACAAATGGATTCTTTTATTGTTTTCCGCGTAACAGTACACCTAAATGTCAAAAAAGGTCAAGTTCGACAGAGTTCATTGAACCCGTTCGTTCATTTTGGGACTGGTTCTAAAATTCTTTCTGTTTGAGTTATTGGCTCAAATGAACTACAAGCTTATGAGGCTGTACATTTAGATTCACTGTGTAGAATTTGGCATATTTAAGAACGCTTTGTCTCTAGGCACCCTCTACAAACAATTATTCAAGAATTAATTGTTCATAAAAATAATCCCGTGTCTAAAAAATAATACACGTAATTAATTCTTTAAATACCTAATTAGCTACATATCGCACCTAATTCATAAACTCAAATACACCTAGCAAAGTAATAAATTAAATTAAACTCTAGCATCTACAGCATAAAAATTATTATGTATTTTTATTATACATATTTTACGACTTAGTAATTGGAATTACTAAGCACCTATATACCCACTTATTTTATTACAGTCGGTAAATATGTAAAACGTGAAGAA
Source organism: Spodoptera picta (assembly GCA_038387885.1). Lineage (NCBI taxonomy): Eukaryota > Metazoa > Arthropoda > Insecta > Lepidoptera > Noctuidae > Spodoptera > Spodoptera picta. The sequence goes on along the minus strand of JAZHFQ010000100.1, from coordinate 580,524 downwards.
TTAAAATACATATAGATACATATGTAAGTTTGAATGTGTCATCCACATCCAATCGTGTCATTGACATTCCTAATTGTCTGTTACATCGTCTCTAGATGAACCTAGTTAATAGCTGAACGCATTTTGGTTCACAAGGTTGGAAACCATTTAAGTGAACTTTAACTTCAAAGATTTTGAAGTTAAAGAAAGGCGAAAGAGCTACATATAAACATAGAAATGAAATTAGCGACTACATCCAAAATTCGCGCCAGTGACTGTCGCGGTCAACAACTAACTATTTACTATTAAACATTACTGTATTCGCGTATCGCAATAAAATGGAAAGTCAATGCAATGATGATGATTACCAAACGTGTTTTGTTTCAGGTTTGGAAGACACAGTCAAGCTGGTGAAGGGCATAGGTGGCAAATGCTACGGGTACGTGGTAGACTTGGCCAGCAAGGAAGATATCTACAGGGTAGCTAAGAAAGTTGAAGAAGAAGTCGGCAGGGTACGTAAATAATAAAATCTCTGACCATTTAAGTTAATATGACACGTTAAATGTGTTGCAAAGTTCTAAACTCGAAAACCATTGTGTTGTATTTGTTAGCCAGGAAAAGGGTCTTATCTTAAATAATAACACCGATGCGAACTATCAAAACAGGTACAACAGGTAGTATCCGAAAACAAATCAGAAAACATTGCAAACCTTTTGAACAGAGAATAAAACAAATAATGACACATCAAATTCGTATTTATTAAGGATACCTGATTAAAAAAGAGGAGCCTATGGAGTTTGGAACGAGCAAATAGCTTCACTCGAGCTAGACGTTCAACAAAATGCCATCTTGGTCTAATTGATATAAATGATTTTGTCTTTGACTTTGGATGATCTGTTATGCTATATACAATACGTTATAATAATACATTGTTGATATTTTTTCAATATTCCTTATTGATAGTCAACACAATTCGGTATAAAGGTGTTAATGATGGCTTTAAAGACCGCTAATATTGACTGAGCAAACTCGTAACATGTTAAAGATGTGTACCTACGTAAATTAACTTTCGGGTCATTGAAAAAAAGATTGATATATTTACATGTAATATGTATTTTTTACATTTTTGCTGGTGTATTTTATATAGACTTTAACAAAAACAAAATGGTCGTACCTCTGTAAGTAACAAATGTAGTGGTGTAGTAAAAACATGTAAATACATAGGTAGGTCTTGAAATAATCTGTTTAATATTCATACCAGGTGCTCAGGACATTGCAGGAGTCGTTAGCCTGTCATAATGTTCAGATAAAGTTCCCGAGATGACGGATATGACGTTATCTTGATAGTTGATATACAGCCGGACCGTAGTTGAGTCATACTTAGTGAAAAATGTGTCAACACACGACATACCAATGCAGGTGAAGTTGCGAAGGAAAGCTCCAAGAGGTATAATTATTGTAGATCTGTGAAATACATATTTGCGTTAAAGGAAATTCCAAAGTTACGGTATTTCTATGTAGTATCTACACTCACTTTTTACCTACTATGTTATTAGTCCCTTGCAATATATCATTTGCTAAAGTCAAAAGCAGTTTTACTTCTAAAGAAGACAGATAGGAATGTTCATTAATCGATACAAGTACGAATAACAACAAAGCAAAATCTTCTTTTAGAATGAACTTTTGAACTTTAAATATTTATCATAGTTATTTGTTTTTATACTTAGTCCGTTTCCATGTTTCCAACAACACCGAAAAAAATTAGTTAGAGGTACACTGGTTTACTAGATTTATTATATACCATATTTTTATTTAAGATCCTTGTAGCAGACTGCCTCGTTGGCCGAGTAGTCGCAAGTGCGACTGCCGGGCAAGGGGTCTCGGGTTCGATTCCCGGGTCGGGCAAAGTATTACTGGGTTTTTTAAAATTCTCAGTAGTAGCACGGAGTCTTGAAATGTGCCCGGTATATGGCAATAGGCTCACCCCCTATTACATGGGACTCATAACAACTAGTGAAAAGTGCGTGTTACATTGTACTGTGGTAGAATGTGCACCTCTGCCTACCCCTTCGGGGATAAAAGGCGTGATGTTATGTTAATCCTTGTAGCATACAACCATACGTAGTTTAGGATAGGTGTCCGAGATATGTTCTGAAGTAAAACCCCATCTATACAAACATAATGTGTCTGAGAACACTCCAGGGTGTCCTACATTACGTGCATGATGAGTTATTGAAGGCCTATGTTCAGCCTAGTCCAGCAATGAAAACGGGTTGATGATAGCGATGGTGATAAAATTTTAACATAAATTCTTTTCTCAATTTCCAGGTAAACTTGCTGATCAACAACGCTGGTGTCGTGTCCGGGAGTTACCTTCTCGAGACTCCTGACCATCTTATCCAACGGACATTTGACGTCAATATCTTGGCACATTTTTGGGTAATTACTTGAATTACTTCTACTTACCTCTACTTTAAGTATCTACGAGCAGTTTGCACGTACACTGAGATGTGTTTGTTGTCAACGAAGACGGCATGTTCACAGAAATAAAATTACTACAATAATTACTATACTACATTACTACTAAATTAATTACTATTTACTACATTATTACATTGAAGTACTACATTAACAAGTGTGGCTATAAATAACATAATTTTGTTAGTAGGTTGTGTCATGAATGCGCCAATATAGCCCATTGGGCAAAATGTTAGTATAGCATAATAAGTTAAAAGTAAAACAATTGAAATCATGTGGCGATACTCGTACAAGGTATATACAAAACACTAATAAGAACAAATTGATTCTGAAATTTGTCATATATATAATTAAGAGTAAGACTGTCCTAAGTTCCCATTAGGATCTGAAGAATAAAATTATTTTCCAAGCTCATTTGCACACAATTGGTTATGTTAAATGTATTTTTTATTTTTTCATTGTCTAATTTCGCAGACTATTTTTTGCACTTTGTCATTAATAAATTACAATGTCAAGTTAAGTACATGGCTAATGATATCACCTGTGTCTATTATTTGGAAATAAAACTAGAGTAGCCAAGGCAACAAAATTATTACAACAAAAACTTATTACAGTAATTATCCTATTACACGAATGTACGTATATATACGAATGAAATAGATATAAATTGTATGTCATTGTATCCCTAATTAAAATTGTTGGATACCTAATTGGCGATAAAAAGAATTACATAGGTACTAGATTGACTGCAAAAAATTACATCGTTATTAGAAGCTTTTAATGAATAACACTTTACAAAAGGAAACATAACTTTTAAACAGGATAAATTAATTTGATTTTGGCAGCCGCGAAAACGAATTTTAGCATAATTTTGCATAACGTCCTAATACGATAAATAACACTTATTTATTAAGCCTTTGAACATAATGTACCCATAGTTAAATCATGCTTGACGGTTGATCAATGGTGAGGAAAATTATTCCTCGTAGAAACTAGGATTAATTAAGTATAAGGAGACGATTGATTTGTTAGGAACTAACATTGAATAACCATTGTATAGATTATGAATAATGTATTAATCAATAATTCTGGTCAACAATCCGATGAACAGTGTGACAACAACAATGGTGCGACAATTCAATTAACAAATGAAACAGACCAATTTTGATTAAACCCAATGTACAACCTTGAGGTACACCACTGTTAGCAATGGCTGTTCTATTCGTTTATAAGCGATTTACATTGCCCGTTGGATATCCAAGGTTACTTATCTAAATTGCACCAAAACTAGATTAAGGTCGAAGTAACCAGGCACGAGTCATTAACCTAGCAGTATGAACAATTTATGCAGATCAATCAAATGCGTTAAACGATACTGTATCTATACATTATATGCAATTTTTTATCATATTTGTAATTAATTTGCTTAATTTATTTTCCATAGACTGTAAAAGCGTTCCTGCCAGCAATGATGGAACACAACAGTGGGCACATAGTGACCATTGCTTCAATGGCTGGCCATGTTGGAGTAGCTAAGCTGGTAGACTATTGCTCTTCCAAGGCCGCTGCCTGTGGCTTCGATGAAGCTTTGCGATTGGAGCTGGAAACACAAGGCTATACTGGAGTTAAAACCTCGCTAATATGCCCATATTTTATACGTTCTACTGGCATGTTTGAAGAGGTCAATTCTAGGTAAGACTTTTATTTTTAATTTCTATTCCATTGATCACAAAAAAAAACACAGTTTAAGAGGCTCTACTGTGCTAAATTATTCAAGTCAATGCGAAATAACCCTAATAAATTAATCGTGGTTTCAGATTTGTACCCCAACTGAACTCAAACGACGTGGCTGACCGTGTGGTAATGGCGATTCGCACCGACGAGCCCTTCGCGCTCATTCCTGGTTTCTTCCGCGTCTTGCTGCCGTTCAAGCTGTAAGTCTTATGACACAACTTGTATGATATACGACACGATCTCCGTAACTTCAGCTCTGGTCAAGCGTGACTTGTAGTTTCATTTGATCACATGATGTAATTCTGTGACTATATTAATTTTAATCTTTATTCAAGTTATTTATTGTTCAGCTGAAATCAGATACAATTTTCTTACATCACTTGTATTATAAATACATGATGACAATTGATATAACAATTCCGTTTGAATTTAAAATTCTGCATATCTAGATCACCGTACTAAATTAAGTCTTTATAATTCCAGGCTGGTTCCATGGCCATGTATGTCAGAGTTGATCCGAAAACTAGTTCCCGATGCAGTGCCAGTGCCAGTGCATCCAGCACGTCCAGCGACTGATGCCAAAGTACCTTCCAAGCCGGTTCAACTGGAGGCCAAGCATGGCGCTCCCGGACCTATGACTGTGATGCCTCCCGCACGACACGACCGACAAGTGTGACGTCACCATGCACTGTTGTAGATATACTAATATGAGGCGAAAGGCTTGGCCCAGACATAGGATAGACATAATATTCATAATTTACGAAATAGCCAAATATTCCCTATCGAATTCGTTTTCTAACAATACAATATGTTCAGTCACTTAAGAATTTAAAATAAACCATTTGGCCAAGCCTCTCGTGCCTCTTTGTTTAACGAAAACAGGTTAACAGTTACGGCTAGTTGATATGAGATTACATGAACAACATACTATTACTTATAATAAGATATTTCGTTGACACTGTGTTCAGCAAAGCGTATAATCTTTGACTGCTGTTATTGCCTTTTATAGTAAATTTATATCAACGGGGCCTTATAAGTATGTATAAAAAGTCATTTAAAGAGCTATTGAACGAATTGCTCTAGGAAATTAAAAGGTTTTAAAGCTAAATTATAGCTTGCCTGGTATTTTGTATGTAGCTATCCTACACCTACAACCAACAGTTACAATCGTTTTACTTCTGGTTTTAGTACAAACTTAATCAGTACTGTATCCAAAAGCTGGATAGCCGTATTGATGTGATCATATTTAAAGGAGTCTTGGTACGCATAGTGTTACTGGAAAGTATTTGTTGATCAGAACAACAAAAGATTGAAAAAAAATGTTTTTCGTTTTTTGAAGCACTTATGTATATCATATTTTGTAATGAATCTCAAATTAAGGCTGAGTCCTGATTTGTTTCGTACGCGGCTGATTCCGCTTTCGCGAGGCACCGTGACTCAAGACTCTGCCTAAAAGTTATACGATATAATGTGTACCCAACTCCTTGAATCTATCGAACAATCAAAATCCACAAACATCCAAATTGTGCATTTATTATATAAATTTATGTTTATTGATGGAAATAGCCTTGAAACGGATAGACACTATCTTATGCAGATTTCTTACATGTAAATAAGCGAAACACGAACATCGGCTGCTTGTATTGTAAAGCAAGTCAAAAAGAAAATCAAGGTTTGTTTGTATTTTTTTTTAATTATTATTATTATCGTGTGAATTAAAGATATTGGTTGGATATGTAATAAAATCACGACCCCACTAGCTCTTATACCTCTTTACTTCATCAGTATAAGCATTTGATTATGCTGTAATCATGTAATAAATGTCATACACTAACTTTTAACATAATTCAAAAAACAACCACAAATTGATTTCCTCCAGCTACTTACAAATATTGTTTCGAACTTAATAATTATGTACATAGGTATAATTATTATTTTTATAAGAATTAGTTGTGTACGGAAATCTGTGGTACTTAGTCAAACTAAGGTATTAAAATAAGATAATTCTGGATGTGATTTTATAGATAAGATTAAAGAAATTTGTACGGCTACTTAATATTAGTTGTTATGAACTGGTTTGCTAAAAATCTAAATTTATATGAAAATGTTATTTCAAAATTATGTATAAATGTTCTGAAATACATCCTGTACTTACAAGTATACCTCTTATAAATTAAGTTTTCTTATAATTTATGTTTAAGTAAATAACGGAGTGGGTGATAATGTAGAGCTAAGATTATGTAAATATGTTTAGTTACGATTTAGTCTTCCAGCAACAGTGCTAGGGTAAACTAGACCTAAAAAGATAAACTAATTATTTCATTAACATCTTGACTGCCATATCTATGTACTGTTAACAAACGTATACTACCGAAGCGAAGGATTTACCTACCTTCAGCAGTTTTCACGCTGCGATTAATATGTTAAAGTTTATATTATATTTATATTCATCCTAAACGTGCTGTTGAGTACCTACAAAAAAATATGTCTGAAAAAGGTATTAAGATTTCACACGACTTTGAATCTATAACATATAAGTAGAATACGGTCTAATTTACCCTGAACACAAAGACACGTTGTATGGTAGGTACTTATTTTTTTCCAATCTCGCTGTGGTGGAAGTGGCATGCATTCATTTGTACTCATTCTGATCTTTACAAAAATATTGAAAAAAAAAACAAACTAAGATTTATATGGATGCGTCGAATTTAATAAAACCATGAAAATGTTAACGGGAGTTTTATTATTTACTTAAAATACATACACAAATAACGAATAACATCTTTAAATATTTTTGTGCAAAAGATTTCATTTTGGAAAATAAGTAGTAGTAGATAGTTATTTTTTTTTACAGGACTTAATTGCATTAAAATACTATTTACGAAATATTATATCGCTGAAGTGCAACAACAATATAATATAATAATTGTAACAACAAGTATTTTGTGTAATTATTGTTATAACATAACACAATTAACAGTACCTAATTACGATTCTCAGTGTACTTGAATTAATACTTAATCAGTAATTTATAACCAAATCAACTTAGCAATAAAAGTAATTATTATGAAGGCGTAAAATGCAATGATTGCAAGACTAGTAACAATACTTATAATAAGCTTTAATCAAGCTACGAATATTAAGTAAAAAAATAAGTACATTTTTATATACATGAAAAACCCCAAGAAGAATTAATAATGACGTGACAAATAATGACTGATGAACAGTACGGATAATTTATTAAAAAAATAATTTCAAAGGCACAAATGGCATCAACTTCAGGAAAATATTATTATGTATAAGTACGTATAGGACTTATAATAAGTAGATTTCATTAAATATATTTTGTACTATCAAATATTATGACAAATTTGGTAAATAGTAAACATTTTCCTATTATAAAGTTGATCACTGAAATAATATAGCTTAAATTCGAACAGTAAGTCACTGAAGTTGTATGAAAATAGAAATATAATTACAAATCTACAATTTGCACAAATCTGAAATACTAAAACACAAACGATACAGTAACGACTGTGCTATCATACAAAATATACCGAAAACAAATATAAGTACATATGTACATAACAACACTGGTTCACTTTTTCACCACCAGAGGCGCTGTCAACGCTTATTGCAACCATAGTGCTATAAAAAACGAGTTCAAAAAAACTAAGTACAAAAAGAACACATACGTAGTAAAGACTTAATCATTCTTGTCTCTAGGAAACGAATCAGGTAATTTGAACTCTGAAATAGGAGAAATGTACAAAGGATTCAATTCTTGCATATTTTTCCTGCTTTCTTGTGCTTCTTTGACGAATTTCGCATAGGCCCTTCTATCAGACATAATCTGTCCACACTTCACGAATAATATGATTATTAATCCTACTGCAATGACACAGCCCATGATAACTACTGCACTTGTCACGATTTTAGCACTGGTTGGACTATAGCACTCTTTGCCTCCAATCATAATTTCAACCCCTGATGAGGGTTTGGCAGAATACGTGTATTTGTATTCACATTCAAGGTTATCTTCTTCCAGACGTAGGATACATGTTGTTAGGTCATCCGTTACTGTAACAAAAATGTAGTAATGTGGCTAATGGGCAATAAAGCGAATTATGATATTTGCTTCAACCAAAAATCTTTGTGAAGGATACAAGTATTTTATAAGCAAATACCGATGGTTAATGCTTTTGACTTTAATAGTCCCCATCTCAATCATAAACAAATTAGCATTAGTGAACCGCAAACCACAACCACTTAAATGGCAAAAGCCACTGTTTTTTAACATGTTCAAGAGTAATCTTAACCACAACTTAATGGGCTGCAGTTTTGCTACATTAACTTCGAATGGGTTACTTTCTCTAAGTGTACTAATGTGAGCCTGACTGACCTCAGACACAAACTATGATGGTAGGAAGACTACACTTGGTACGGCGTAAATAGCAAAAGTTTTAAAAATGTGAGTACTAATAATAAGTAATAGTAGTAATAATTAGTATTCTGGTGTTGCAGTTGTCCATGGGCGGCGCTGATCGCTTACCATCAGGTGATCCGTCTGCTCATTTCCCTCCTATTTCATAAAATCATCTTGGGTTGATGCTGGTAAATGATTTCAACAATCGCAATAATAATATTTCTTTGCCAAGAAGAAACCTATTTTGGAAGAGTCTATTGGCCGTTTTCAGGTTACTTGTACTTACTGTGTGGAGCATTTACAATGACTCATTTAAAGTTAGGTATCGTGTCACTTAGGTATAGATAAGTAAAAATCAAAATGTCGTTAAGTATCATCTACCTATTTTAGGATGGTAAAAACAGCTTTTAGAAATGAAAATAAAGAAAGAAATGAAAAAGATAGAAGATATAAATATAAGGAAGGAAGATATAAACACAGAAGGATAATGATAATAAAGAAGCTGAGAGAACCCGACATACCCAAGTCGGTGAGCAGTTCGGTGACGGTGTAGTTGACGCCGCGGGCGCAGGCGCGCGCGCCGCAGTCGTGTCGCAGGCTGCAGGCCACGCACGGCTCGGCGTGCGCGCACAGCGGGTTGTCGCACGTCGCGCACGACTCGCAGAACGAGCCCGAGTACTTCGCTCCGCTGTCGTCCGCCACTGAACATTCGCATCTACCTGCAAGTTGCAGATAGGTTCTTTAAGGTGATGCTAAATGGAAAATTGGCAACCTGGACACCAAACTGAATGCATTAAGTTATTTTAAGAAATCTGAAATCCTTTAAAAAGCAATACTGAATCGTATTATGTGTGCATACACATGTCTGCGTTCTTAAGCACTTCGGTAGTTTGTTGATGCTGATCTTGTTTTTTTGAACGTTGCCCCACACTAGGATTGTCTCAGAAGCAGTACTGAATCATATTATGTGTGCATACACACGTCTGCGTTCTTAAGCACTTCGGTAGTTTGTTGATGCTGATCTCGTTTTTTTGAACGTTGCCCCACACTAGGATTGTCTCAGAAGCAGTACTGAATCGTATTATGTGTGCATACACACGTCTGCGTTCTTAAGCACTTCGGTAGTTTGTTGATGCTGATCTCGTTTTTTTGAACGTTGCCCCACACTAGGATTGTCTCAGAAGCAGTACTGAATCGTATTATGTGTGCATACACACGTCTGCGTTCTTAAGCACTTCGGTAGTTTGTTGATGCTGATCTCGTTTTTTTGAACGTTGCCCCACACTAGGATTGTCTCAGAAGCAGTACTGAATCGTATTATGTGAGCATACACACGTCTGCGTTCTTAAGCACTTCGGTAGTTTGTTGATGCTGATCTCGTTTTTTTGAACGTTGCCCCACACTAGGATTGTCTCAGAAGCAGTACTGAATCGTATTATGTGTGCATACACATGTCTGCGTTCTTAAGCACTTCGGTAGTTTGTTGATGCTGATCTCGTTTTTTTGAACGTTGCCCCACACTAGGATTGTCTCAGAAGCAGTACTGAATCGTATTATGTGTGCATACACACGTCTGCGTTCTTAAGCACTTCGGTAGTTTGTTGATGCTGATCTCGTTTTTTTGAACGTTGCCCCACACTAGGATTGTCTCAGAAGCAGTACTGAATCGTATTATGTGTGCATACACACGTCTGCGTTCTTAAGCACTTCGGTAGTTTGTTGATGCTGATCTCGTTTTTTTGAACGTTGCCCCACACTAGGATTGTCTCAGAAGCAGTACTGAATCGTATTATGTGTGCATACACACGTCTGCGTTCTTAAGCACTTCGGTAGTTTGTTGATGCTGATCTCGTTTTTTTGAACGTTGCCCCACACTAGGATTGTCTCAGAAGCAGTACTGAATCGTATTATGTGAGCATACACACGTCTGCGTTCTTAAGCACTTCGGTAGTTTGTTGATGCTGATCTCGTTTTTTTGAACGTTGCCCCACACTAGGATTGTCTCAGAAGCAGTACTGAATCGTATTATGTGTGCATACACATGTCTGCGTTCTTAAGCACTTCGGTAGTTTGTTGATGCTGATCTCGTTTTTTTGAACGTTGCCCCACACTAGGATTGTCTCAGAAGCAGTACTGAATCGTATTATGTGTGCATACACACGTCTGCGTTCTTAAGCACTTCGGTAGTTTGTTGATGCTGATCTCGTTTTTTTGAACGTTGCCCCACACTAGGATTGTCTCAGAAGCAGTACTGAATCGTATTATGTGTGCATACACATGTCTGCGTTCTTAAGCACTTCGGTAGTTTGTTGATGCTGATCTCGTTTTTTTGAACGTTGCCCCACACTAGGATTGTCTCAGAAGCAGTACTGAATCGTATTATGTGTGCATACACATGTCTGCGTTCTTAAGCACTTCGGTAGTTTGTTGATGCTGATCTCGTTTTTTTGAACGTTGCCCCACACTAGGATTGTCTCAGAAGCAGTACTGAATCGTATTATGTGTGCATACACATGTCTGCGTTCTTAAGCACTTCGGTAGTTTGTTGATGCTGATCTCGTTTTTTTGAACGTTGCCCCACACTAGGATTGTCTCAGAAGCAGTACTGAATCGTATTATGTGTGCATACACATGTCTGCGTTCTTAAGCACTTCGGTAGTTTGTTAATGCTGATCTCGTTTTTTTGAACGTTGCCCCACACTAGGATTGTCTACTGTATCGTATGTTTTTACAAACATACAGGTTCACATACGCATGGCAGCTAGACCCGAAATAACAATTTGTGGATCACACAAAGAGTTACTCCGTGCGGGAATCGTACCCGCTACACGTTGCGCGGCAGCCGGTTGCCCAGGCACCGAGTCAACCGTGCAGTCCCACATTTGTTTTGTTTTTTCATCTATGACTAGGTATAGTGAAACCACTTTTTTACCTTTTTCTGGTGAATAATGTTTAGGCATATTAGACAAAAGAAATCAATGAGGATTCCCAAGGTTACCTAAAAGAAGATACCCTAAAATTATTGTTGGTAGCTCAGATATTCGTAATCTCCATTCTTCTTTCTCCGAACAAAATCATATAAAACCTACTAGTTCTGAATTGTGCGCATTCTGTCAGGTGTTTCGAAGTACCCATTCACTTTCACATGACCCTTATCTAATATGTAGGCTAACCTTAGAAAAATGTAAACAGACACTCTTATAAAAATTTGTTTCTTTGACTATTCAAGAGGTCGCGACCTCCGCATGTCTCTGTTATGTTGTTCCACTGAAGAATTGCTTTATTCAAATATGTACTTATATTTGAGTTTCTAAAATTCTTGTTTGTCCATTTTGATAACAGTATTTAGTCAGTAAATAAATCTTTTGATTTTATTACATTGACAACATTGATACAACATAGGCACAAGCATTTCTTTGCTATTTTTCTGATATTATTGTATCTATTGTTTAAGATAATATACTGACCACAAACACATTCCCCATGTCCCGAGCAAATATCTCCTCCAGCAGGAGAGATGCAGGAGTTAGTGTTATTGGTGCAGTCACAGGCGCGGCCGCTCCAGCCCGGCGCGCATGCGCACTCACCACACGCGCACACGCCGCGACCCACTCCGCCACACTCCAGACCATTTTCACTGGAAACGTATTATGACACACGAATTTAGATTTATAAATCTCTAATATTTCTTTCTAATACGAAAAAAATAATTTAAAAAAATCTAGTTAGTCAAATCATCACTCATTTGTCGTTATTAAAGCTTATTATTGGTATTCGAAGCAAACAAATAAAATCTAGACATTTATCTTTAAGTTACTCGTAAAATTCAAAACAAAACAAACCAACCCGAGGCGATGGAAGATTATTTATTTGCATAACAGCATAAGCATCAGTAGGAAGTAACGCGCCTATTCCAAAAGAGACAAATAAACACATTCCGCAAATATCCAGAAATACTCAAAGTATCGACAGTCGGTGCCTAACGTATTTACTGATGCTCTCAATACCTCACGACGTAATGCGCGTCTGGTTAGTATCGATTGACACTCGAAACTTAGACTTTTGCAGAGACAAAAACACTACGATTTTTACGTAAACTAGAAGCAAAACATTTAACTAAATTCGGTGCCAGATTAAAGTCAATGCCCAATGCCACGACACAAAACTTATAAAATCTTACTTAACACGTTAAACGCCATGGCAGTCACCGGTGACCGACGTTAGCGGAGGATTTGCCTTCAACAGTTTTTTATTGGCAGTCAAAGCCTTAAGCACTAAAAATAATTTTCTAAATAAGATTATACTTACAGGCTAACATCACACATTTTACATTGGCAGTATCTCCCAGTGAAGCCTATGTCACAGTCGCACTCTCCGCAGAGACAGTCACCGGCGCCGGAGCAGGTGAGGGCACGGGTCGTGTTCGGTTCCCGACACTGCGCCAACAGTTCTGCTGATGCATTCTCATCTCCTATGGCACAATCACATGTTGGACCAGACCTGGAAATTAAAATAAGGGTTGGTTGTTAGGCTTGAGCTTGAACTTTGATTTTCTTGCTTCCATCAATTTGTTAGGACCTTGTAAGTATGTCAAATGGGAGAAGGCAAACAAATTAATTGGCTACGTGACTAATGCACAGGATATAACCCAAAATCAAATTAAGCATTCGTAAACAAATTATGCTACAATGACACTCAATCCATAATTAATTCCTACTGTCTTTTGAATAATATTCAAACCTTAATTGCATTAACGGTTTTCGATTAAACCGTTACTGTTAGTGCAAAACATACTAATCAGGACTTCACAATACTAAGAACATGCGTGTACTCTCATGTAGGAAGTAAGCCAGTAGCTACTCTAGTTCCTGGAATAGATCACGACAGAGCTTTATTGGTAGACAAATATCGAGGAGATGCGAATTGACACGACACATTATTTGCAAAGAGTTCTAGTCTAACATAGCACCAAGTGACAACAGCAAATAGATGAATATGCACTCCGATAAAACCACATGAAGACAAATATCAATGACGTTTTCAAGCACCAATTTTATGTCGCCTTATATGATTTTGAAGCTATTGCAAAATAAAGAGAATGTCACACCAGACTCGAGTGTGTCTTCTTACAAATTTTTGCGTAACTAGGATAAGTGGAGACACTAGAGGTAGACTTGACTGGACGACGACGATAAAATCAAATCTTTATTTATTAGAAACTCAATTCACACGGCAGCTTTGATATGCGAACAAACATATTGCAAAATCCCTATTGTGGGTGTTATGGAATCGTGACGACGCATTGTGACAAACAGAAATACATACATCGTGACAAATGTGTCATTTCTGTCGTAAAATTATATGCAAACACGTTGCGACAATAAGCCAATGTTTTGTGATAAGTTTTTTTAGGTCATTCAACTATAGATAGATAAGCGAATTTTTTGTACCATAAAATTGAAGAGGGATTAGTACGATGTAAACTATTGGAGCTTACCATCCTTTGTTACACTGGCACACTCCACAAACGAAGTGAGCATTAATCGGGCACATCGGTGACATGTCCAGTTGTGCGGCTCCACTGCATGCACATCCACACTGAATGTCCACTTCCAAGGTCAGAGCATCCTGCCCTAGCTGGGATTCAGCTATGCGAATAGTTTGCGTAAACTGGATAAACAAACACATGAAACATTATTATAGTAATGATGAATATATCTAAATCGGGTTATTTTCGATTTTACTACTTACAGATTTGTACTCAGGACAAGACTCCAAAATTACGTGAGCCTCATAACGCAACGTCATTCCAAATTCCACGCCTGTGCACCTTGTTTCCTCTTTCAAAGGACCTCCCTCAACTCCGCAGTCCGTAAAGTACCTAATTTTCACTGGGCCCAAATTAGAGTCATCGTGGAAGTCCACCACACTTACAATATCTTCATAACCAGTTTTAACTAGTTTCAGAATATTTGAACTGTCACTCTCTAGCTTAGCTACGTAAGTAAAATCTTCAAGCAGTTGATTTAAACTATCGTAGTGATCTTTTACGCTTTCCGTCACTGCGAAAATTACGTTAACCTGAAAATTACCAGAATTGTTAAATATTTACCACCGTCCGAACCGAAGTTTATGGGATGTTTGATTAGGAAATCTTGGTGCAACGAGATAATTAACGACGAACTTAGATGATACTGCTTCATTAGGGAACATGAGAAATTGCAATATCGTTGACATGATTTACACATGACATCCCAGAATGTTAACTAAATATTTATGTGTACAGATTGAATCTAACTTTACAAACCGGAACAAATTAGTGCCGAATGACCAAAAATGTATATCACTGTGATGGATGAAGTCTTGCATATTTTCCAAAAAAGACTGTATGCAATATTTACAATGAAGTATATTTCGTATTGAATAAATGTTTTTGTTACTACTAAGTATAAAAAAATCATTAATTAATATTGTATAATTACAGCGCAACTAATTGGGCCACAAAAATGGTCAAAAATCTTCAGACTGGTAATACTAACCTTATACTTCTCCAAAAGTCTGTATAACTGCGCTATCGACGGATAGTCGTAAGTAGCCGCATCGGAATAGTACCCTTTGTCGTCCAAATGACATTGATCATCGTTCTTCTTGGTCGCGCCACCTTTAACGGATTAGTCTTCGTTATCAGATGCATCTGATTCTAAATATTATTTATAGTCGTATTTACTTGTATGTGTATACTGTTACTGATACCTACTACTGATATCTACTTTCACGTAACTGTTTTGTTGTTTTTAAATTGATTGTTGTCATACGATACTCCATATGTAGATGTAGGTAGCATGATTGTTAATTTATTTCATTGTACAAAATATTTTATGTATCGCGTGAATGAAATATCGACTAAATATGTAGTACCTATCTAATTTAATGCAAGATTTTCCCGTTTCCTTTAACCAATATTATAATTATATTTTCTGAGTATTGTCGATACGACAAATGACAATGCTATGAGACAAAATTATATAGAAATATATTATTAATCATTATTGCATCAAATCCACCACTTATCTTGCCTTTTCTCGTAAGTAAAGTAGTAAAGAATGATGCACCAAATTTTAATCGATACCCAA
This sequence comes from Spodoptera picta, assembly GCA_038387885.1. NCBI lineage: Eukaryota > Metazoa > Arthropoda > Insecta > Lepidoptera > Noctuidae > Spodoptera > Spodoptera picta. Next base: position 564,774 of record JAZHFQ010000100.1, on the reverse strand, counting down.
ATGCAAACAACTTTATACTACCTAATCTTTTAGCCAGTAATTACAATACTAGAGCAATATTAAAGCAGACCTCTCTTTGTGGGAAGCACTTAACGTTATCTATGTTATCACACATATTACATAATTAATTATACATTACCAAGTTTCCCGTCTCCGGCTGTATGCATAAGCCCATCGGAGAGTAGTATGATTATTTTTCTGCTATGTTCTGCCCACCCAATCTTGTCTCCACAAGTTATCACTTGGACTAGAGCATCTAGTTGAGCTTCTGCGTTATCCAAATTTGCAGTAACTGAACTACTGTTCACATGTTCTATGAACTCGTTTACCTGAAGAAATATACCATATTTAGTATTACATGGGGTCGTGAATGATATAACTAAACTCAATAACTGTGAATAATTTTTGAAGTTAAGTATCACCTTACTCTACGTTAACCTTAATTTCACATATATTTTTTCTATTGCTACTGCTCATTTACGAGTCTATTTTTCAATCATCAGTTAATTCTTAACTGTAGAATAAAATTAACATTTGACAGTTTTTATTATGGAAGAACTATCTACTTTGAACTAACTACTTTGAATATTTTCAAAGTTATTCCTCAGAAGTCAGATAAAATGTATCTAGCGTAGGAAAAATCGGCCCTATGTCAATTAAGAAATCTTGTCCTAACCGAACGACTTTGATATCAGGCAACACCTTAATACTCGGCAACAAATTAACCTTATCTATTTACGAGCTTCTAAACTGGGAAAAAGATTATTGAGGATTTCCTTTTTCAATAAAATGATATCCTAAGCATATATGAACTCATATACTAGTAAATACTACCTGATTCGTAAGAGACAGGTGGTGTTTATAGCTGTAAGTAGCTTCACAAGCTTCTTCTTCCATAGAACAGGGGTTAGCTCGTCTTCTTGCGTCCGTACTAATGAACGGCATGAGGGGTTTTTCGGCAAAACTACCGAAGCCTAACCTGAAAGGTAACTTCATCGTTAATTTATTGATTTAAGAAAAAGCTTAAGCTTACTAAGCCAGTTTTCTTGTCACATATTAATATTTTGTTGATTGACGACAGACTTTTGTTTATCCCAAACACGCTAGTGGTGTTTTGATGAATCAAACTTCTTAATTCAATCAAACTTACATTGACTTGCTAGATCTGGTATTATTTTGTTTACTCACCTAAAATTATCAGTAAGATTTTTCAATAAAGCTGGGAGATCATCCCTCAATGATACCAGCGTTTCCTTGTCATCCTTCATAGACCAAGTGAGATCCATCAAATAATATAAATCTAGAGGGTAATTTTTGGCAGGCCTATAAGAAAACTGAATCTTCTTTGTCTCCCCTAAAAACCATACAAAATTTAATGTTAAGAGAAGGCATAGAGAGAAATTGTGTTATATTTGTACAAAAAAATCTTACGTGGTTTCAAAGACAAATGAATCCTCTGTGGTTGTATTTGTACTACATTTTCTGCACTGTTGGGAGTCATATCCTGCAGCGAGCTGTTCTCCATGACCTCCCATACTGACTTCTCAGGCCGTTGTATCAAGCCTTGACTGCAGCCGGTGTTCACCAAACTAGTGGTAAAGAAATAATAATTATGATTCGATCACCAGCGTGGCACCAGCGTACAAGTAAAGAGATCTTAAACAGAGGCTTTCAAAATTCGTAGCATCTTATCGATCCACCTCATAAAATCTCAGTTGCATTAATTGATTGAAATGATGCCGGATTTCCTGATTAAATTGACACCTATTTCAAACAGAATTGTAAAATATGAATGCACTCAATTAAATGCAACGCAATTTCCACAGAGGTTAAAATGAAACGAGTCGATTGGTATATTTCCTTTACACGTAATCGAATGAATTAAATAACGGTCCGCAGTTCCGAGTTTACAGTGCACGAAGTATCAAAACAAACAACAAATCTTTTAATAAGCACCATAGAGCAACACGGGCCACCGGTTCGCCGGTGGCCCGTGTTGCTCTATGATAAGCACGTACCAGAGCGTACACTCGACCACTTTAATCGTTACCCACTTTTCTCTACTAAGTATTAAAGTACCAGTGCATTGGAAACCGTCCATTCGTTCTCAACACAATAAATAATCTATCAAACAACGATCTCTTGATTAGTTGGGGAGCCGTTGCCCAAATATCGGTCAGTGAACGTGGGAACAGTACCTAAACACGAGGAATGCGCTTGCGCTGCGGTCGGGGTACCTAATTGATTGAGCGAAATAAACCGGAACTTTTTAATTGCTTTGAAATCTGACAGAAGCCTGAAGCTATAGTGTGACTGTGAAGAATTATTGTTAGTCAGTCAGAAGCAGACTCATGAATTTTATTGTGTGTCATTGCATTGAAGTTTTTAACAAACAATCAATTAAGGAGTAGATGAAATAGCCATGAAGATCGAATATTTCTGTAGAAATTGCCTAGGCGCCTAACACAATGCAGAGCACATCAATAAGCAAATTTGGTTACTATACGGTAGCAAACAAAATGAGGTTTTTGACTACTCAAGTCCAAACAATGAATTCCAAACAAAATACTCACTATGTTTCCACGCACAAAATGTCTAGTAGGTACTAATAATAAAACAATATCTTCTACAAATTATACCCACGCGCTACCAACTCCTTAGTACCGTATCCATCGAAATTGCAATGAAACAAATATTTTCATGCATATCAAGGACGGTAACAACTGACCTTACTCCAACGATCCCCCATCCAATTACCGTGTGTCGTGGGCGTCGCTTAACTGCCGAGATCTACGCGAGATAACTAGATGATGATCCCTTGTTATTGTTATGGGCATTCTCTCTAAATACCTAGTTAAGGCTTAATTATCAAAATATACATTGAATACATCGAATTCTTAGTGCTAACCTTTTTAGTGATGTGTGTGAGTACATTGAAAGTGTAAATAAGGTTCGGCTTTAGCCATTAATTAATCGCCTAGCTAGCGCTAAATAATTTGCTCAGATCATCGTATAACATTACAACATCTTAAACACATATATTTATTCTTATTAATGTAATTTACCTCCTAACATGACCTAAGAACTGTTATGACAGTTACAGCCGGTTCTCACTTTACACAGCTAAGTAACTTAAGTTAATAAATTAATCGCAGTATAACGGAATTCATATTGTCACTTTAATCACGCAATCGTATCCTATAAGAAGCAAAAATAGCACTAAGAGAGTAGGAGTATTGAACATTAGAGTAGTACGGGGTTATGAATTGTCTTTTCACTACATGCACAATAGTAGCAGAAGTACAAATACGGATTACCTACCTATTAAGAAGCAATTAGATACACAGTACCTATCTATAAATTTTTGAAATCATCTTTTTCAATGACTACTACGTTATCTACGTCGACAAGACTAAAGAACTACCTCTAATTATATTTATGTTAAGCTAACAATTTGAAGTGCATATAAAACATCTGTAAGTACAGATACAATAACCAATAATGCTCTTAACATTACGAGCAGCTTCGTAATTTCTATTCAGCTCTTAACTATTTACCTCTCGTCATCATTACATCTTGGCGCTCCGGAGTTATAGTTGATGTCGGCACACCATCTACAGTGCGCTGCTGCAGACAAGCATGCACCACATTCATTGTGTTCAATGCAAACCAGCTTGTTCTGCATCTGTTGTACTGTTGAAAATGGAAACAAAACAATTAATAAAATCAACAAAAAATGTTCACAATTTATTTTCCCGCCAAATCAAAATTATTAGCTGTCCTGTCAGTTAGTAGTATTCCATTTTTTTATTTCTTTTATTATCTATAGTTGCCAGTCATGCAATTTTTTTTTCTTTTTTTTTCTGCTAGTTCTTTCAATGTATAGGGCAATATTTTCTTTTCATACTTCTGACTGAAATAGTAATGTTTACTTTGTGGCCGGTACCTAGGCTTATAAGGTGTGTAGCTACATACTACATGGATAAAATGTAATAAAAATATGTATGTGCCACCTAATTATTTTTGTTTACTAGAATTACAAGTACTTAGCTAAGTAATTGACAAAATGAAAACATTAACGACGGGCGTAAACCTATCAATCCTACAATGACGTCATGTGTATTTTCAGTTAAATATTCGTGTTTTATATAAACTACGGTGTTTACAATCCTAGTTAACCAATAATAATCGACTTCTAAAATGACTTCAGTTAAGGATAATTAATTTTACTACACGATAAACATAATAAAAGCGCTTCTTCTAAAATGTTCAACAAACATCTTTCAAGCTGTCTTCATTATGCCTACGAGCTACGTTTCAACAGTAAATACCGAAATAGAATCATACAATTCAATCTTAACTGACAAAAAAAACAAAATACGGATGGTGTATCTTAAGAAGCACTTGACACATAGGATGGAGCGACGAACACGTTAAAATAGACCACCAAAATCGGTGGTATGAGGAGCACGCCAGGCGTTGACACAATTTATGTGGGCGGCGAGCAGATTACAACCGAAACGAGATACCACTAAACAATTTAGATATTTAGAAGGTAAACTTCGTTAAAAACTTTCTTCTAGGATGTGACTTTCTTTCATTAGGATACAAATCGTATCTTGAATTAACTTATTTTTGGTGAAATGTTAATTATTCGGGGAGTAAAAAGAATTGTTCCCTCGGTATTACGTAAGTAATCTTAAATATCATTTCAAATATTATCTTAAAGAATTTCCCTTGAATAATAGACAGGTAGATATGACTATCATATTTTTACGAATGTATCATAAATATTCCAAAACTTCTGTCCCATATTTTACTGGTTGTAGCTCGTAGATAATCTTCACAAACACGACACAATTGCTAGCACGTGCCCGTAGAGTTGATAGATTGATATTATCAGTAACAGTAATAAATGTAATACAGTAATCGGACCCATAGACAATGTGTAATCTATTTCATTGATTATAGACTCACTTTACTGTTTTGTAGCTGGTTAACTATATATTGAAAGTAAAAAAATTTACAACTTTTGCAACCGAAGTGAATAGAGTAGTTTCCTAAATTTTATTTTAAAGTCCGTCTGGTACATAATTTAAAACTTTAGACACGTATTTTTTCTTTTCTCATAAAATTAAATACTTTCAACGATATATTAATTTGAAATATCGTGTGACGTCATAGCGTGCCACATTTTGTAGCACGTTATGACATAACGACCTCCTACTCCTAAACTTAGCGCCATTTTAACTAGAGAAAATAAAAAAATACGTGTAATATTTTTTCATTATTTAACTGACGGACTGACTAATTAGATTTTTAATTTTGCTACCCTGGAAACTACCCAATTATACGATACAATCATTTTCACGTTCATGATCGATTGCAACTTTATAAAACTGGATAAAGCCTACTTTTATTAAAACATTGTTTCAGTTAGAAAAACTGTTTTTTTCTGAGGAATCAATTGCTGTTTTTTAGTTTTTCATTTTACTCGTGGTCGATTTGCGTTACAATTATTGCAATGATTTACAAATGCTTATGTAGGTAATAAATGTCAATATATCATATTAAATTCGTATTATTTACCTTATTTGGCTTATGAGTCATTCCATAATAGATCATATAAACATCAACAAGTAGGTACAATTTACCAATTTATTGTTACTAATTCCGTAATATTAAATAAAGTACATAAGTAAATTGTTTTTGAAATAATATATTGCTATTTTTCCAAAAGTTTATCATGTTATTGTTATGTATTGTTAATTATTCACCTATCTATTATTTAATCAAAAGTTAAAATAACCTTATGTATAGACGTGCGGTCCGTAATATTTCAAGGCTAGAATTTATTACGGATTACATACGTCACGCCTCTTATCCCCTAAGGGGTAGATACTACGGCTCTTATTGCCACTGTATAATGTAACAGCCAGTTTTCACTATTTATGTTATGAGTCCCATGTAATAGGGGGTGAGCCTATTACCATATACCGTGCGCAATTCCAGACTCCGTGCTACTAATAAACATTTTTTAAAACCTCAGTATTACTTTTCCCGTCCCGGGAATCGAACCCGAGAGGGGTTGCCCAGCAGTCGCACTTGCGCACACGCGGCAAACGAGGCAGTTATTACGTATTATTGTATGAATAGGTATTATCATAGTTATTTGAATTCCATACGAAGACAAAGCCCGGCAGCTGAATAACGCTGTACAGTACGTACTGGTAGGTTGCTACCTCTGGACCTGAGGTTAGTCAAAATGCTGGAACAGTTTCCGAAACGAATGATTCATTAGAAAACCCTATTTGCATTAAAGGTTGCCAACGCCAAAAGCCAACTTCAAATACCTCTAGTACTGCGGATTTAGGCAGCGCTGATTGCTTACCACGATTGACCCGTCTGCTCGTTTATCCCTTATCCCACAGTTACAGTAACATGAAGTACTGCTGGCGTCTGCAGGTAACTTTATAAATCACTAGCTTCTGCCCGCGACTTCGTACACGCAATCGCATTTTCTCCCGTTTCTAGGATTTGGATTTTTAAATAAGAACCTTCTCACAATAATAACAAATACAACAAAAAAAGAATTAGTGAAATCGGTCCAGCCGTTCACGCGTGCCGTGACCAGGAGAAAAAGGGATTCATTTTTATTGTAAAAAAGCAAATAAAACTGCTTGATTGGCCCCAAGCCATACTAAGTGCTAAGTGGTGTGTAAAGTAAGAACAGTTTAATAGCCCATCAAATAGTCAGTTTATGGCTTCCTATTGCACATCGGCTATAACTTTGTTACTTGCCAAATATTATCTATCACATCCGCTACCGTTAATTACGACATTTTCATAGGTTTATCTAAATATTCACAGTTAATTACATAACGCCACTTATTCTTCATAGAGGTGCACAAATGTACATACTTAATATTTGATGTAATTCTGACTACTTCTCGCTCATGTCTGTTAGCCTATAATTCGTATAAAATACTGTAACACATGTTTCCTTCCATTATTAATTACATCATGAAATACATGCCATATTGTTCTGAAATTTACTGTCATTTTTCATAAGAACCTTCAGACGACCATGCCACAGGTCTATTCGCTCACGCAATGTACCGTGAGCAAGGGAAATAATTATTTATATTTATATAGGTAGGTACACAAATATGGTGGATGTTGCATGCAGTACCTACATCTTAACAGAAATAAACGTGATGGTATGTTGTTGCATCACGATACAACTATACGACATATAAAAGAGAAGTAAGCAGCAATAATAAATAAAAAGGGACAAGTATTCACTTGTCTATCAGATGGTAAAAGACAAAGAAAACAGGTAATAATGTTTAAATCACATTTACAACGTAAAGGTCCTAAAGTTCAGTCACTAAGCATTCAATTAAGTACGTAGGTACTTCTTTTGTTCTACAAAGAAAACTGGTAATGAGATGGGTTTATCTATTACTTTTTTATGTCTAAAGAACCTTCTCAATTCAAGCTCAAATCTTTTGATTATTAGACAATTAGCTATTAAAGGCTAGTTCCACATCCCACGAGTCAATAATTTCACCCACAACCAAATATTCTCGTTGGTGATCTCACCAATAACACGATATAGTCGGATATAGGTGTTAAAAGACGACATAAATGTATACCTACCGAAATCCTTACTATACCTACATGAAAATATGCTCATTTTTAAGTCTACCCTGAGAGCACCTATCTTTGATAGGAACATCTTCTATTGTCCTTTCTCTTCACCTCTGACTTTTTAAACGACTTAAATAAAAGTAAACATTTTCAGTTAGACGGAATCATTCATCTATTTAGTTTAGTGACAAAATAAGCTATACAAGTACAGTGGGTATGTGTATCTAGTTTGTCAGTGGCTTAAATATATAAGGGCACCATAAGAGAAAATATTAGTACCTAATACGCATTATCTAAAATCTGAGAAAACAAAATATTGTTGCTTAAGAACAATAGTTATACCGTTGCTAGTTTAGTTTACCGTTAATAAGTAGAATAATTAGGTTAGCCCTGTAATGTAATAAAGATTTACAGAATGTAATAATTACTATGCTAATGTTTTCATTTATACTTCAATGTTAACAGTGCGTACATATGTAGTTAATTAAAAGATATACAAAAGGCAGGGTGAATCATTAAGGATGAATTGAAATATTCATATTCGTAATTCGTTGCTTACTGACAAAGCCTACAAAGTACCTACCAACCGTAGGAAGTAGACCTAGATAGAAAACATTAAAACTAATCCCTTCCTAGTTTAAACATTCAGTAGAACTTAAACTAAATACGAACATATTACAGCATATAACTACTTTGTTGTTTCAGCTGAACGATCAACATTGTAATATTTTTCAACGCAAACGTTGTAACTTGTAAGTCTTGTAAGCGAACTAATTCGTGAAGTCGGAAAACGCATTCCCGCCAACCGGAGCGGCCATCTTTAAATAAAACTGTCAATCCTATTTAGTATTTTTTAAAATCTATTTCCAACAAATACGTCCGTAACAGGTGTGTTCTCTGCCTTGCGTCTGTTTCGGCTATTTTAGTAAACGCATGAGCATAAAATAAATCTTCCGTTTGAAGTTACATTTATGTCCGTGTTGAGATAACGAATTACTTTTTATTATTATTCTAATCTTGCTTAGCTTCTATAATAACATTTAATGTTAATAGTTTTAACTTCCGTCCTGTTTGTTGATAAATTAATAGTGTATCCTTTAGTTATTATGAGTGTTACCACATGATATATGATTAAGCCTATGTTATCTCTGAAAATACTTAAAATCTTTACACTATTTTTGAACTCATAGTAATTTTAAGGGTATGTTATTTTAGGAACTTTTTTTATTCATAAATGTAATTATTCAAAAATAGTAACGCACATAAATGAAATAACCCTCAGGATAAAACCCTTTCTAAGTCTAATATTAAGTAGGTTGCTCTAATGTGGTTCAATGTTCGATGAATGCTGTAGCACAACCGTGTGGTGTGGGGTTCAAACTTTAGTCCATAGGTGTACCTGTTATGAGATATTTACTAATTATAGTGTATTTTCGCCAGCCCTACACAGAAGTTCTTTTAAGTATCACATAGATAGGTAGTTAGTAGGACTTTTTGCCGATATATTTCATGTACTTATAAGTAAATTAAATACTGACAAGTCTATATACCTACAATCATAACATACGTAACTAAAATTTAACACATGGACAACGCCCCCAATGTAAGTAGATTTTGAATGTAAGTAGATTGTGGGCGAAACACAATATAGACCTTCCGTTATACATCTCTGATCACCCCATTATGTTCAAAGATCACTTGCAAATAAGATGTTTACATTCAATCCTGAAAAACTATTAAATCGTAATATTTAAAGCTAATCCATGGAAGTATGTTCTACTATTCCTTATCACAACCTTCATATGTATGTTAGTCATCTGACTAACTATCTAGTAAACATTGTAAGAACTAGTTTACTAAGCCATTAACACTCGTGAATTAAACGAAACATCGACTCCGTTACTAAGTAAATCTTTACCTTACAGGCTTACACACTTTGGTCCTAAAGAGTAAACACTCTCATACTATTTAATAGGTAACCAAACTCTATTATTAAGGCAATAGGGTTCATTATCACTTACCCAAAATGAGACGAAAAACTCACCTTGACAGTTTCCATAATCAATTTTCACAAAAAACAAATAAAAAAAAGCAAACACTGAAATCCCGTACATGATCAACCGATCAGAAACAAATCACATCTGGATCGAAGTGTTCGCGCGTGAGTATCGAATGGCGGTGTGCGATCGGATTCGCGATGAGTAACTGATAAGGGCTGATAACGTGATAACGATAAGGCGCGGGCGGCGAGTACCGGCGCGCCGGTTCGCGCCTCACGTCTTTGCTAGTCGACATCTGCCGCGCCTCTAACTGACACTTCGTAACTTCGTTGCGTTCTACCGACTGGCTGTGTTGTAGTCTTGTAGGCTCGTAGTCGCGTAGTCTCGTAGTCTCGTAGTACGCCGCTACATAGGCACCGCCAATTGATGTTTATTCCCTGATAAGTTTAGACACGGATAGAAAACACTAATACACGTGCTTTATATAGTTCTGGTTAGCTGTACATTACTGCTGCCTTATCCGTTTAGCCCACTTTGTCGTGTCGTGGGTACATCATGCTGTTTAAACATCGTGAGATAACTAAGCTATTTAGTCTGTGTTTTAACAGGATACAAACTCCTGTAAATTATATCTGAAACTGCAATCCTTTCTCTTTTACTTATACCTACTCACAGTGGCGTGCAGTCCATATAGACGAAAAGGCTTTGCCTACCTATAAATATCGTGAATATCTAACATACATAAAATGTACAAACGCGTTTATTAAAATTCAATAATATAATAAAAGTTTGTAAAAAAAATGGCTAACATAAATACGCGCCTTTGTAAAACAATGAATGCGCCCCGCACGCACCACGCATGCGCTGCTATTCCTTAAATCTTGGCTGCTAGTTGTAACGTCACGAAAGTAATGTACCAAAAGTATACACCGCGCATGCGTGAAGTTCACGACCATGGTCACGGTACAGAATAACCATTCATAATTATATTACACGATTCCTTTTGCTTGACAAAATGTTTGCAACTATAAAATTAGAGGACCGTTTGTTCATCACTTGGAAAACGATCGTATTTTATTAAGAATTCTAAAACAATAAAACAGCAACAAGTTATTGTATTTTTAAATACAATTAAATCATAAAAGGATTTAAATTGATAAAATCTGTATATCGTAAAGTACTGATGAATGGAGTACACCAGCGCCATCTATTGAATTTTTTGTTGAAACTTCTGAACTCGTTCGATATAATGCGAATGTATTTTTATAATTGCGTATTTAACAAATATGTTTTAAGTGTTTTAATTAAAGCTTAAATTTTTTACGCTTTGTCGGTTTATAAACGAATTTTAAACGAGGAGTTGTCTTTATTATTATAAAATGGCGCCATTTACAACGTTTCAAATTATATGAATGAATGTTTTTTAGTATGAAATATTGGTTTAAGACGATGATGCAATTTCATTTGACTTACTAAATTAACCTTTGTTTTTTTGAAATTAAACGCTGCATTACCTTAATTTTTAAGCTACATTTTTATTATAATAAACACTCAATTGACTATTGGTAATGACTTCAATTCATTTCCAAAGTTTTCGGCCATATTGTTTTCATGTGATGTGCGATCGCTTTGTTTATGTTTTCGTTTAAATTATTAGGAAATAGTTTTAAACATAAAGTTGCATAAATGTGTAGTAGTAGTTAAATATATGTGTAGGTTTTTCAAATAGTGTATTTGTTTATCAGTTTCTAGTACAAGTACCTATATTATTCGATTGTGAAGTTTGTGTGAATAATAGGTAATTTTATGTGTTTGTTGAAAGTAAAAACAGTAAGATTTCGCAAGAAAATGTCCTTTATAGGACTAGATTCAGGTAATGACCATAGGCAGAGGTGTACTCGAGTTACGAGAATTGACCCAAGTAAAAGGTAGGTAATGTAAATATGTACTTACTATAATGGATCTGTTATTTGATTTCTTGTTTATTGTTTGATAATTCTTAAAAATATCAACTTAGACTTCGGGTTGTACTGATTCACATATTAATTCTTATTAATAATTATGTAATGTAATAATAACAAATGTACCGCATAGACTCAGGTCGGCCACAGCCGGCCGCGCTTGTTATTGTTTTGTTTGTTGACATAATGTAGGTACCTACGCTCTTAAATTCGTAATATATTATGATTTTGAACAGATTGATTAAACTTAACAATTCCATAATGAAATTTGGTTCATCAAATTTATGCTTCATTATTAAAATAAATAATAGATCCTTCATTATTTGTAAGTTTTGTTGACTTAATCAATAGGTGATGAAGTACTTCACAAAAAATACGCGAGATGTCAGTGTATGTAATTTGGCGAAAGAATACACCACAATATTCTTGAACGCATTTTTCAAAATGTATTATATGTATGTACATATACCTACCTGTCTTGTGTGAGTATGATTGTATGACCGGCGGGGGGGGGGGGTTTAATCATACGATATTTAGTTGCCTACCCTGTCTCGAAAACCTGTGCACGCCACTGCCTACTCACCATAGTTGGTACCTACTTAGCGTTAACGACCGTATTATAATTTATAACAGTAGACATACAAATGTTTATCTACTGCAATCTCTACAAATTGCACTCTGCGTTCTCAAGGTAAGAAGTGAGATAATACATCGTATGTCCTCTCTTTGTCAGCCGGTTTTAAAATTAACAGAATACTTGGAATGTGTTATTTCCATTTATCATCATTAACTTTTAAATTGTAACAAAAATCACTTTGAAGCGTTGGAACGTGCCGAACGTGTCAAACTGTTAAACACGCTTAAGTAACGTCGCTGTGGCCATACATACATAGATACTTATTGAAACTACAGTTGATAATACACAAGGCACTAGGGCCTTCTGTGTACCGTCGCAAATTAATAGATTACAGGCTCTAAACAGGTAGTAAAATCAGTGTCCTTCACCTCGCAGCCATTCTGTTGTCCTTCCTAATTACTAATTATGGACACCGAACACAGTTCGCAAGATACACGACTCGCAGTCACGCACTTAGCCACTCCTATGCTACTCTAAAGTGTGCCGCACCACTTCATGTTGACCCTCCTCGACCCCCATGTTGGTGCATGGAATAGGAACGATAAGCGAATCTTACTAAGTTCATAGAGACCTTCGAAAAGTGGCTATTCAAATGTGGGTGTACACTCGAGGCCAAAACTACAAATCTAAGAAGTTCGTTGTCGTTGTAACAGTGACGTGATACAAATGGTCTGTAGGCGGCGAGCCGTCTGCTAGCTATAATACATGCATGCAAATAAATGTCATCATACCAAACAGTCGTATAGAAACCTTCGCAATATTAACTAACCGTTCTTAATAAGTGAGCTTGCATCATATCCGTTTGCTGCCACTTGGAGCTTTGTTTGTAAATCATAATACCGTTTGAATTTTTATGACTAGTCATTATAATCAAAGTTACGCTTCAAATATCTACCTTTTATACACTTCATGCTTCACCTAATAAATGTAATCTTACCGCGGAAAATGCCACAATTACCATTTCTTTACAAATAGATACAGTAAAAACTACGTTATATTCAGCAATTTACATAAATCAGCTATGGAAGGGCCATTTAACTTTTAGGAAAAATAAAAAAGCTTACATGTTTTACATGGTTATAACACGAATGGCGAAACAGAAAACCCTAATTGAGACTAAAGCTCAGCTCAATGTTAATAGATTATAATGATACGAAGATTCGTTATGGCCATCTTAATCAATGGTTGAATAACTAAACGTAAATAAACTTATATAATAACCTATTTGCCTAAACGCCATCATGTTTGTGACTGTATCGATAAATCCGAATGATATACGTGTAGAGCAAGTAGGTTCAACCGGCAGTGTCACAAGACGGAGTGCCCCTAACTAGTTAAGTGACTAACTGCAGTTAGCGACCAATATCGACACATGTAACTAAGTGCTTAACTACTTACAAAGGTGCCAGTTTCTCAATCCTTAAACGTTTCCATTGTTTACATTTTCTTCTATCGATTGTTTACATAAATGATCGGAGCACGCCTCTACATTTACAAGTTCACACTCGACGAGACAACTTGGAGTTCATTCGTTTCCTGACCTACCTTCGTTACTTATACAACGGCTGTGTTTACATTATTTACGTTAACTATGATGTTCAATCATCCGTCTCAACTCAATATTAAACTCAATAAGTACTCTCCAGTGACGGATATAACAACATATATTATGGAAATATACATTTTATCAACAAAATAAATAACATGAACTTTATTATGTCGGACTAACCTCTCGTTTCTTAATGTTTTGGTATGAAAGACTAGAAGTCAACTTATGTTTAGAACGCGACAAAGATTTTTTGGACATACCTTTATGATGGCGACGCTTCGATCTCGTCGCACTAGCCGTCTCTAAGAAATCATAAAAGTGATTAACAGGTTCGAACCATGCGAATCCTAATTCAGCCTTACCCAACCAGATGTGCCCATTAGGATCCGTCAACCGCAGGTTGCCTGTTGGACAACTGTCCGCAAATTCACAGTGCAGATGACCTCCATCGGGATAGGTATAATTACCCTTGCCTGAATAAGACCAATCTTTCACAATTCCTTCGAATTTTGCACCATCGACGTACGATATTACAACCTCGTCACTCCAGCCGAATCTATCTTGATCCCAGTGTCCCTGGTACCGGTCGCCTTCAGCTGTCGTATAAACACCATACCCTAAAACGTTGACATTTTTATTTCAACTGACAAATAATGGTACTTAATAGCGTCTTTTGAAAGACAGTAAGTACAGGAAGAGAATGAACGCAACTGTTTAAGTAATTGGACCGTAACGTTCGTCTGTGCGCGCCTTGGAATGGATTACGATACGGTCGATTAGACCACACTGGATATGACAAAAATATTCAGTTGACTACGTCGTCGCTTACAACCTAAAGAAAAGGTGCCTTTGCAAGACAATACATAATTTTGTTTCGCGAATATAATATTGAGTGAGGCATGCGCAGTTAGTAGGTACTTACAGGAATTTAAATTTTGCACATTACATCTTGTCGGTACAACACATTACACTGCAGCTTGCAGTTATTTATGTAAACTAGGTAGACAGGGAAGAAAGATTCATGTTTATTTTTGATATTATCGACATTTTAGTAATTTTTTGCCGTTAATCTTCTGATTTAAGCCTCAAGCGTGACTGCCGATCGTGAGTTCATGGGTTAAATTGAGCAATAACTACTTAGTTTCTACCTCCCTATCTACATTTTCCAGTTTATGTATTCTTAGTAGATAGTACCTACACGCCACGCGTAGATTGTTATAAATAAATCGATGGT
Source organism: Spodoptera picta (assembly GCA_038387885.1). Taxonomy (NCBI): domain Eukaryota; kingdom Metazoa; phylum Arthropoda; class Insecta; order Lepidoptera; family Noctuidae; genus Spodoptera; species Spodoptera picta. The sequence continues at coordinate 549,740 of JAZHFQ010000100.1, read as the reverse complement.
GTAACCGAATTTATAGAGGCCCGTGTTAGGTTCGTGAGTCCTATTTAGGCATTCTATGTTGTACTTACATTAAAAACTAAAATTACCTATCTAAGTATTTAAAAATCTCACCATGCATTTTAACCGCACGATCCTTTTTCTTCGCTTCGAAGTATCCATCATATGAATCTCCAGTGTCATGCTGGAAGAAGCCCTGATCATGTACGACAGTTATCTCCTTCTCCTTCTGCGACATTTTGTCTTTCTTCGACACATTACTGTCTTCAACCTCTCGATCCGTGGCATGTGTGGCCGTGAGTGCTGTTTTTGTGGTTCCTGACGCCTCTGTCATTTTTACTGTCTTTTACCTTAAGCAATTGTAAAAAGAATATTTTTTCAATAAAATATAGTTTATATACCTTCTTATGCCTATCCTATTATAAAGTTCTATCTAACTTAGAGATCAGTACTCCTACCCGCACGTTTTACGTGCTATTGACTACTAGGACAGTAGGTAGACCACTCGATGAAAGGGGTGGTTGATGGACCTCTACATAAATAACATATGCGATATCTAATGAACTTTACATATATAGGTAGATAAGTTACTGTACGATTTGTGCATGTCCTACCCAAATGCCCACACAGTTAGATTTTAGATTCAGTTTTCTAGGAAATAATACAAAACCACTGACTGACCAATATAATCTGTAGAGCTCTTCGCGCTACACAGAACACAAGGCATAAACCAAGACGTATTCCCATATAAATTCCTATTGTCTATTGTTACGGTAATTTCGACTAATTGTGCATATTGTACGCCATGAATATCGTTTTGAAGTATTGAAGTGTTCGGTATTTATGTACCTAAGTAGGTACAAATTGGTTGAAATTGTATGAATTGAAAAATCTTTTAATACGGCAGTCAGGAATGTGATGATTGATAGCTAATCTCTACATCTACCTGGTACCACTAGATAGGGGCCTAGAACTATATCTTTTTTGAGCGGGGAAAATCATCCTATAATTTCTCCCGCATTCATCATCATCATCATCAACAGCCTATAAATGCCCACTGCTGAGCAAAGCCTCTTCTCACACGGAGAAGGTTAGAGCGTTAATCACCACGCTTGCTCAATGCGGGTTGGCGATTTCAAACTTATAATTAGAAATTATAAGTCCAGGTTTCCTCACGATGTTTTTCCTTCACCGTTTGTCAGTGGTGTCTAAATAATCTTAGAAAGTACATATAACTCGGAAAAAGTCACATTGGTACTTGCCGTTGGTAGGTTTCGAACCCGCACCCTCATGCATGAGAAGCGAGCGTCTTAAACCTCCAGGCCACCACGACACTAGGTGAGGCGATAGTATCCGACTCTTACCGACTAAAATCCATCTGTTCCTACTCTTAATCCTGCTTCGAACCGAAGTCCCGGTAACCCGCGAGATCTACCACAGCTCCGAAAACTACCATCTTAGAATAAAGAGTGGTCTCGCGTACGAGAAAGACTATCCTCTATATTTACCCTGCTAAGTTGTACGGCTGTAAAACGTGCAACTACTGGCATAGAAGTTTTGATCACGTAAACGCTACCAAAATATATTGGTCGATTCGCCAAAATAATAACTATCCGACCTGCCCACTGCAGTGACAACTACTGTTCCCATTATGAAATAACAAGAAACCCAATTTTATACACCGAAGTGGCATCTATTCGTCTTGGACTTATTTCGCTTATATAAATGTATATTAAGTAAAATCTTTGTTATCTTGGGCAGTACTGTACTGAAATAAAAATGTACCTACAACGTAAAACTTTCATACCGTATTTTATAAATTCTCAGCTGTTCTAATAATATGTAATAACTTTTTAGTCAGGTGAGGCATTGACAGACGTCCCGTGTCATTGTCATGTCAGGTCGCGAGGGGTGCGTGCTTGTTATTACCGGCCATGACCTTAATGAGTGTACCGAGACCATGGAGTCTATTCTAATACAGTAAACCTATTTCGGTATAAGGGTGAAATTTCAATTTTCTATCAAATTTTCTATTACGTACCTATGTAGAGGACGGGACAACGGACTACCACGTAATAGGTAGGTGCTGCCTTACATGATTAAGATGCTGTAATGTACGGTTTACGTCTATAACTATGCCGTACCAAAATTTGCCAATAACTCATCTTTTCCTGCCGCTTTGGGGAATAAAATGTTTTGTTACCTTTATTTACTCTAACCATTAACGAATGTCTAACCAAAAGAATATCTATGTTGACTTTATGATAAATTGAATTCTAGACTACTACTAGATGGCGTTGGTATCGAATTAGATGCCGCTATGGTTTCGTTACCGGCGTACATATATAAGGGCGCTGCGCACAGTCGTCCAGTCAGCCTGTAAGTCCCGCTGGGAAAAGGCCTCCCCTCTATAGGGCTATAAAAACATCATCATAATATTTTTGTAAAAGCTAGTCGCGCCGCATTGTTGCGGTCGGTAGCTTTAAGGTTTACTTTATTATTGTAAGATTAAGAAGATATAATAATGTATGTAATGAAATATAATTTTTATCGACCTCGTATACAAATAGCATAATTCGTAAAACCATACTGTAAACCATTACGCTATTTATATGCCGAAGCTGTAGACAATCATCAAACAGATACGGATACACATTAACATTTAATAAATGTAATACCCAGTTTTCCTTAGACGATCGATAAGAGGAATTTATGTATAGTCATGCACAGCCACTGCAGTGTATGTACATGCAAATGCGTTCAGAAAATCGAATAATACCACATAGACATAGAAACATATACATAACTTCACGCCTTTTAATCCGAACCCAATGTTCCCCTATACTTATTATACTCTTTGGCCCAATATATCAGGGTCCAAGCCACAGCCATTTACAGGAGCACTGGACTAAGTACTGGAAAAAATAACAATTCTACTTTGCTCGAAAAAACATACTGGCAAGCAGCTATTTTCATAGGCGGTCAAAAGTGAGCGTGTTTTCAGTTTTCACAGTATAATATTAGGTAGGTACTATAAATTGCAAGAAATAAAACAAAGTTAAGTTAATTGTAAAATATTATATTCCACTAACTTTCATAAAATCATCTGCATCATCAGAACATTATAAACAGGTGTTACAAAATCATAAATAAGCCCTTTTGCGCCAAATATACATGCATATATACCATTATACCTCGTATTCACGGTGCAAATAATATCTCATCATAATTTCAAGTAAGGCACAAAATATATGTAAATGTTGATAGATCTCTGCTCCAATCACTACTAAATTAAACTTGATTACAATTTTATGAAATAAATACCTATACAAAAATGCGAATGGTATTTGATAAAAAAATGTAAACAAAATCCGAATTAGGCAGTTTATAAATAATAATAAGTGCGTGATTCTTATGTTACATATTCACAATATTATTACAAATATAGTTGGAGCTTCTATTTGGACATTGTACGATTACCATTCCTTAAAAAACTAAATAAATAATCACTTATTTTTTTAAATGCCGCACTTCCTTCGATTACACGCGCCCTGTTGCTATATCTAGAACCTTCTATACATTGCCCGACTACAAGCGAACGCACGAGACAGATAATCACAGCACTGGTAAATAAACTTTTTAAAAGACAACAACTAATTAAATTATAATCGTAACTAGTTCGGACGCGCTAATCGAAGGAAACCACGGTGACGACTCGATACATTCGAGTATTGGACACTTGTTTGCAGAAATACATATTGCACGAGAGCCGCAACTAAGTTTAGAACCTGTGTCTATCTTTAGTGATCAGTGCAGAAATTAAAATGGTTAAATAAGTCTCCTTTGACACGGTCATTACTTAAAAAAACATGATCTAATCATTGTGATTTAAAAAATATATAAAAACGATCGCACTTATAGTTACGTAACACTTATAAAAAAAAACAATAATTACAAAATGTAGATATTGCTTAAATAGATATTCGATTACTTTATACACAGATGTCCATTAATCAAAATGTGTGGAGTGTTTGGGCAGTGTTCAGAGGATCATGTTGGCGGGGTCCTCGATGTTCTCCTTGAAGGCCTTCATCCATTGCGCGCCGACCGCGCCGTCTATCACTCTGTGGTCCGCTGACGCCGTGAATGTCACGAATTTGGCCAAACGGAATCTGGAATATGAAAAGAAGTTATTAAACTGACAATGAATTCCAACCAATGTTCACAAACCTTTAAAAAAGTCTTTGATTGTTTATTGCTGTTAGGATTTCATGCTGCACTACATGTTTTACGAAATATTTGTTAGAAAATCAGAAATTATTGACTCAAATTGTGGAGTAAAAGTAAAACATGGCACCTACCCTTGGGGTTCATTTTTGTCAGGGATAACTAATTCCTGGAGACCTCCACACGCCAAGATTAACGACTGAGGAGGATTGATGATTGCATTGAACATTGTGATACCTGGAAATAATATAAGGGAAGGGTTTTGAATATGACTTCCGAATATTAGTTGAAATATTAAAGTAAAAACCAAAGAAATGCATAAGTTTTAGAGGAACAGACAAACACAGAGCACCACCTACCAAAATTATTATTGGCGTCATTTATACCTTCCTATGTCTGATCACACAAGTACCCCACACCGGGCCTTTCTTCATTCTTTCAGCCTTACACAGGCATCAACGTAGAAATTTGTAGAAAAACAGTAATGTAACTACTTACCATACATTCCAAGGTTAGAAACAGTGACAGTGCCTCCCTGGAATTCCTGGGGCTGTAGCTTGCCCTCCCTAGCCCTCGCGGCGAGCTCCTTCATGTTCTTGGAGAGCTCGATGATACCGCGCGAGTCGCAGTTGAAGAGGATCGGCGTGATCAGACCTGCAGGGGTCGCTACTGCTACGCTCACGTCTACATTGCTAAACCTAGAAGAATAACAATTTTTTTTAGTACCAAAATGATAGGATTCATTCTTATTGTCAGCCAGTTGATGACATTTCAATGGCTTTAAATCTTTAAACGTCAATAAAAACTTAGAGGTAGGTCTCTACCTCATAAGTTTACAGGACAGGTAACAGGGCACCAGACACCGTTACAAAAAATTAACTCTGTTCAGTGACATAAAGTAGAAAATCAAAGGGCCACTCACTGTCTAATGAAAGAGTCCATCCAGTGCGAGTTGACTGTAGGTACTCTCTTGCAAGCCGCGGCGACAGCCTTTACAATGAAGTCGTTCATTGAAACCTGGAAAACCACAATAACAGTTTAGTAAATAATGTATCTGATACCTTTCAACAAATAACACTTTTTAACGAATAACAACTCAACAGGATTAAAATGGTCGAGCTTTAATGCACAAGACAATGTAAATTGTTTTCTATAGTCATAATCATGTATACCTTAACTTCAGCCTTCTCAGCAGCCAATCTCTCATTGACTTTCTTTCTCATCTCAATGGTCTTCTCAACATTGACAGTAGCCGTCAGCTGGTAGTGAGGGATGGTCTGCTTGGCGGCGGACAGTCGCTTGGCGATGGTGGCGCGCATACTGGACAGTGGGATGTCCACGAAGGTGGCGCCCGGCGCCGGCATGGGCGGCGGGGCGAAGGCCTGCGTTGCCGCGGCCGCTGGAGCATCTGATAAGTCCCCACTCTTCAGCGAACCGTACAGTCCCGAACCCTCTCCTGATAGCATGAAATAAGATATTGAAAATAAAGCAAACAAAATAAAAGCCAATTAAAAAAGTAATTATTTAATTATTGTAATTGAAAATTTTTCAACTAAATACAAGATACTTAGAATGTATTTCACGCCACCAGAATAGAGACTGATTTGACAATAAGTGATATTAATGGAATGTTAAAATGATGTATGAAGGGCAAGGCTCAATTTAGTTATTTGGAACATGAAAGTATGTACTTATAAGTAAAAGATGAGTGAGGGCAAAACATACCTTTCTTGAATTTTTCATTTGTAAAATTGTAAATGAATGGTAAAAGGTTTTTCAAATTAGTTTCTACAAGGGTCCTTTCATTACTAATTTTTATAATGCGAGTGTTAAACATGTGATAAGGTTGTTAGATACGAAAGTTTAGTATAACTTTACCACCAAGCCTGATGTTCCTGAGCTCAGCGAGTCTCCTGGCCATGGGACTGGCATACACCCGTCCGCTGTCTGCTGGTGCTGCAGGGGCCGCAGGAGGGGGCGCGGCGGCAGCAGGGGCGGGAGTCGGAGTCGGGGCGGGGGCCGCTGCAGCCGGGGCCGGGGCGGCCGCCGCGGGTGCTGGGGCAGCTTCCGCTGTATTTGGAGTCGATTTAGTAAAATTGTATATATATATATATATTCAACTTTATTATTTCGTAGCTAAGTTTAAAAACTATTGTAAGAAAACGAAATAAAAAATAACATTTTATTATTTTGGCTATAATATATATAATATACATATATGGTTGTACAAGAATTATGTAAATTTTTTGCATGTACTTGGATCTGACGGTTTATATCAATAGATCTAGCAGACATCGCATAAAAGACGTCTAAAGAAGATAAAAAAAGAAAATAAAAATTCGAAAAAAAATGTGTTAAAATATAACCTGTTTTCTTGACAGGCGGCCTGACTGCGCCGGGCGGTGCTGTGGGTACAGACAACAGTTAGACAAACATGCAATGTAAATGTATGTACACCAGTATTAGTTTACATTTACAGTAAGCACTGAAATAAAAACATTAACATTGTATTACAACATCAAATCATGCTGGTAGCCTTAATTTTTTTTATTATTAAAATTCTTATGTTTCCTTGGGTATTAGAGTCATGGTACCAATCATATTAACCATTATCATAAATTTTTTTAATAAATTTTATCAAAAAGTTATAATAGTTCCCATTTTTTTCAATCTCTTACCCGTATGTAATAAATAGGCATATCACTACTCATTGTGATGAAACACAATTCTCAGATTGTTCAACAATGAATGAAAATTTCCTACTAAATGTATTAATGTTGAAACTAATGTATGTTATGGTTAAACTGTTCTGTTATGAAAACATGACACTCAACAGTTAGGTATCATTAACATGAGGATATTGATAGCAAAACAAATTGTAAAGTAACCTTCTGTAGCAGTTTGCTACTCTGTTACTGACTTTATTACCTTAAAAAACTAAATAACTATTCTGTTTCCTAACTACACAATAGATGAAGGCTGTAAAGTAATTTACTGGCATTTTTTTTATAAAATCTAATGACATTTTTGTAATCATCTAAGTCAGATAGAACTTTATGTTTGCTATTAAGCACACCTCTGTTAGTATATCCCAAACTGAATTTCGTACTCTATTTTAAACTGTCAAACACCAAGCGGTCACCGGTGACCGCAACCTATTGTTCTATAATTGTGTCTACAAAACCGGTACTCGACGAGTTAAAACATCACTTTACAAATAACAATGAAATGTTAGTACCTATACTTCAAATAATGAAACACCAAACAGTATTAATTGTACCACTGAACTTTGTAATATATTATACTCACAGTCATCCTTGAAATCTTTGAATGCAGCTACGTCGGATTCACTTCCTACTATGATACACAGGAGCTTGCCAACAGGTACACCCTTAGTTCCAGCTGGGATCAAGATCTTAGCCAGGTATCCTTCCTCAGGTGTTTCAAAACCCATTGTCGCCTTATCTGTTTCAATCTCGCAGAGCAGATCACCTGAAATTAATTAAAGAAATTAGTTAAATTTAACGGATCATCTGATGGTAAGCAAACGGCGTCGCCCATGGACACCTGGAACACCAGAGGTCCGTTACATGTGCGTTACCGGCCTTTTGGGGATTAGGAGTTTGGGGATCGTTAGGGATTCAGGGATTGGGGAAGGGGAGGGGGGTAATTAGGCCGCCAGTAACCTCACTCACACGACGAAACACAACGCAAGCGTTGCTTCACGTCAGTTTTCTGTGAAATCGTGGTATCACTCCGGTCGAGTCTAAGCACTTGTGGTGAAGCATGGCTCTCCCACACTTATCTTATATTACATTCACTTATCTTAATTTGCGGACTGCATTATGGTAGACTAGAAATTAAAGCTATAATTGTAAATAAAGATTTCTGAAAACACTTTCAAAATGAAAATGGAAACCTATAGTATTAACAGATACCAACAACTGTCCAGATTTCAATATCTAACATGTTGTCTTCAAAAATAAAAAAAAATGGAAAATTACACACACCTTCACTTAACTTTTCCCCCTCTTTCTTCTGCCAGTTGATAATAGACCCACTTTCCATAGTCGGTGACAGAGCTGGTAAGTTCACCTTTGAGTGAGATGGCAGGTCGGCATAATACCTTATCTGGATGGTCCATTGTGGTGCGGCCGATACTCTCTTATTCTGAGCACTTAAGACTCTAAAACAATACAATTAATTTCTAAATAAAACAATAACTTTCAATATGGGACTGATTCTATAGCTTCACTTTATAGACATTATTGTTGAATTAAAACTTATAAAAGTAGATCTAAACTAAATTAGATTAATTTATATTTGAAATCTCAATATTTTTCATAAAACCAACTTGTAATTATACTCACTTAACAGTGAGTATGGCTAACGCCACATTTTCTTCATAGTTATTTACAAGTCTACATTGTTCATATCATTAGTTCTAATTTTACTTTGAGTAGCCTAGTAATAACAGTACACACATTTTATGTGTGATTTTAATCACCAAAGTGACCGACAGAGTTAGTTTATTATTACAAATGTAAGCTTATCAGTACACGCACAGTACAGACATCTCAATGATATCTGTGGTCAAGTTTTAGATAAGCCGAGATGTTATATAATCTCACCCTATTTTATGACCAAATAAACCTAATGTAGCTTCCTAAAGGTGATATTAAATTAATGGACTGATAATTTTGTTTGGTTTCATACTTGTTCATAAGTTGAATTATATTATCAGCTGTTTCAAGCAGTAGTAATAGTAACAAGGTGATAATGATTATATAATTTGTCCAGTTAATGACATTCATTTATTATTTAATGTTACAAGGGTGAATGGAATAAAATCAAGTCAGTGCAAAACATCTCTTTATAATAAGTCCAAACTTTTAGGTATTTAAATGACCTGATATGATACCAAAGTGTATAATGCTGTTGTTAGTAATGATGCTGTAAAAAGTTACATGGGTAAGTACTTTGCCGTTGGTAGGTTTCATACCCACACCTTCATGCATGAGAAGGTGGCAGCACAGTCGTAGTAGTATTCAGTCATAGAAATATCCAATTTTCTAAACCTTAGAAAGTAAACCATAAATCCTAGTGTTGATTGCATTACTAATAAGTTATGATCTTTTCCATCTGTGCTTTTTTTATGAAATCTAATTAGATTTTTATTTATCAGAGAAACAGCAGTGCAGACATAATACAAAAATGGCCAGACAATCTTATCTGCGTCAAGATAAAGAAAACTATTAATGAAATATTTTATTTATAAAAAGATGGGTATTAGGTACTTACACCGTTCTCTACACATATTATTGACATAATAATTGGTGTTGTAATAAGATTTTACCACATAATCGCACTAGATTACAAAATCATTTCATTATTAACATTTTATGAAAGGGACAATAAAATCCTTCCTCCTAATTTTTTTGAGTAGCTTAGGTAGTTTACACACATATTTGAGTTATTTTTAAGTTAAATGCTTGATTAAAACCTAAATCTACCATGTTCTGGATATTCTTATTTGATTATTTCACAATGTTTACATTGGCAAAAATTTTCCATGTCCTTATTATCCTTTAATTAAATTATCCTTTACACGAGGAAAGAACATAGACAGGGCCCTATTATCTATTGATTGTCACATACTAAAGTTTTGAAGTTCAATGTCACCACAGCATATTGAGCCCTAATTCGTTTAACCTGCTAAACTCATCCCAAACAACATAAACTGCGCACATGCCAATCAGCTATTCCTGTATAGTAGGGCATGTGTACGACAACCAGCCGGCGAATTCTCATTTAATTAAATATCAATCTACAAGGTGAAAACCATTGACGTTTTGGTTATGCAACGAGCAGAACTTATTGTAATGATCACAAACAACATAACTTAATGCTCGAATAAATATTTATGAATGCAAAAGCCAAGATCTATTGTTAAGACGGAAATTAAACTAAAAACCAATCAACTTACCTGTGAGAAAGTTTCCTCTTCGACAGTTCTGTGCTCATACACCTTGAGAGGTTTGACCGTATAGATTTTTTCAAGGCATCGTTTAAAACTTGGTTTCGTACAAAAATCGATCGCAACATTTTGATTTGTTTTTTGCTAAAACAACTCCGTCCAGGTGATCGGGACGGTAAAATATCTGTACGATCGACCTTTTTCCAAGTTGTACCGGCTGTGATGCGGGTTGCCAGGGGTCGGGTCACGTTTTCCCTTTAAATGGATAACCTCACAATTTATAAATTACCACTTGGAGACCAAGCATATGATAAGTTTGTTCTTCAATATCCTTATGAATACTTAATAACATCAAATCACTGAATTGGTCCTTTTTAGACAATAAACAAAACACTAGCACTTTTATTGATTCAAAGTCATAAATCATAAATCTACTTATATTTTAATAAGAAGTAAATTGATTAAGTCAAACCTATGACCAAGGTATTGAGTGTATGTGAGAGACAGAAGTCTCAATCTTCATCATTAATCAAAAATATAAATTCAATTAAAATTCTTAAAAATTCGCTTTCTTATTAACGAAAATATTACAAACGATGTTTTTTTTTATTTGAGATGAAATATAAGAAAATTATATTATTTTCCTAAAATAGTCGAAATGTAAGTGCAGCTTGGCAAAAAAGAGTTTGGAATTATTATTATTTATTTATTTAATAGTAAAAGGTACGATGTATGCCTTAAGATTTGACGCCATATCCAACAAAACTATACACATAGTTTGACTGTTGGATCTTACATTAACATAATGTATTATTCAAGGATATATATGTATGAAATATATATTTATAGAATATAATATAGAAGAATGTTGTGTACATACGTTCCATTGATACCAATAAACCAAGTACCTACCCATCTGCATGCAACCTAACCTAACAGCGGGTACACTTCCTTAGCTAAATGAGGTCAGGGACCTCAATTATTCCAAACTCTTTATCGTATCGTACCTGTGGCAACCTGATATATTACGATTCAATCGGTTTTGAGTATTGATATTAGTTATTTTTATCAAATTTAAAAAGAGGAGATATTATGTTCAGTTGATTGTTTTTCATGGGATATCGACCAAAGTGGGTGCGTCAGTCCAAGTCAATATTAGTTCCAGTTGTCACCACGTCTTACTCTTTTTTGCCAAGCGGTACTAATGCTTGTCACATTGTAATATAACTTCCCTAAAATTGGCCAGATTTTCTTTAAGCTGGTATCATCGACCTACAAGTTGTGTAGGTCGTTGAGAATGCTAAAAAATTTATGTTGATTTTCTCTGGAAATTAAAAGTTTTGACAGTTTGTTTGTAACCAATCAAAATTTGACCGCGTTCCATATGAAATGCTATCAAAAATATTATTATTATAAAAATAATAAATATAATATGCACAAATGTGATCAACAGGGTCAAGCAGAGTTAATTAAATGCTTAGAAAACACAACATAACATAATATAATATCACGCCTTGCAGAGGTGCACATTATCTACGACATATAATGCCACTGTACAATGTAACACCCACTTTTCACTACTTATGTAACGAGTCCCATATAATAGGGGGTGAGCCTATTGCCATATACCGGGCACAATTCCAGACTCCGTGATACAACTGACAATTTTTTGAATACCCAGTAATACTTTGCCCGACCTGGGAATCGAACCCAAGACTACTTGCCCGGCAGTCGCACTTGCGACCACGCGGCCAACAAGGCAGACTTAGAAAAATGTTCTAGAATTTTAGGGCTACCACATGGACAGGGGTAATACCAAATGGTCGCGGCAGGCCAAAAAGGAGATGGCGGGACGAACTGGACATCTATGACAAGAATTGGCCGCAAATAGCTTTACATAAATAGGAGTGGAAAGAGGGTTTTAGCCTGCAGTGGCACGATCATGCCTGAAAATAAATAAAATAAATATGGGGAGTTACCATCCCAAAAAAACAATCAATGCTGTAGTTGCTGGTAACACTGATATTGTTTATTAGCTGCGTTGGCAACACCCAGTAAGCTGTCAAATTGTTTCTTCTTTTCTGTCAACCGGAGAGTTAGACAGGTTATTGAAAATGGTGAGATTTAATTTGTGAAAATTATTATAATCCGTTGAAAAATCGAGTGATCTATCATGTAAAAGAGATGCCAGTGAAAAGTTCTACTGTGTCACATGGATATTTTTACTCACCGACACCATATCACCGAATTATCTTAGCCAATACAATGGTGATGGCAGTGTCAGTGGTCAACCAATGTACATGAATTATTGTAATGTTTTCAGGCCAAACGCACGAAGAAGGTTGGAATTACTGGCAAATATGGCACACGTTACGGTGCCTCCCTCCGTAAAATGGTCAAAAAAATGGAAGTCACCCAGCACGCAAAATACACTTGCTCGTTCTGCGGTAAGGTTAGTATCACGAATTTGTTTCTTTGTTATTCATGCCTTACAGTTTAAATTGACTTATTCAACTGATTTTGTGAACTTCCCCGGCTTCTACTGATGCCAAACATATTTATAAAGATGATAATAAGGTATTTGTGGGTTATGTTTTGTTAATGTAGCGTTGAATTCACAACACAACTTCAGTTTATTATTATAACTGTTATCCTCATCAATAAGGAACCAGTAAATCTTATAACATTTGCATAATAAGTCTGCATTAAATTTGTATAAAAATGTGCATTCAACAAAACATTGCATCCCATGACCCGAAAGTATTGAGCATAAACTTATGTATATATAATTGAAAGGTATTAAACTGTCAAACACCGAGCAGTCACTGGTGACCGCAACCTATTGTTCTTTAAACTGTCAAACACCAAGCGGTCACCGGTGACCGCAACCTATTGTTCTATAATTGTGTCTATAATGACGGTACTCAACGAGTTAATATCTATGTAAATACCCTTATATTCCTTAATATTTGTTACTTTATAGCAGCAGTTACAACAATTATTACTTAAAATATCTAATTGTTCCCTGTACCTTAATTTCAGGATGCCATGAAGCGTTCCTGTGTCGGCATCTGGTCATGCAAGCGCTGTAAGAGGACCGTAGCTGGTGGTGCGTGGGTATTCTCCACCACTGCTGCCTCCTCCTGCAGGTCCGCAGTCAGAAGATTGCGTGAGGTCAAGTAAACATCTGACATTAGCTTAAGAAAATAAACAAAAACATCCAAATTCAATTGTTTTATTCAAAACTCTGATTGATCCAAAACTGGTAGGATAATAATAGATATATATAATCACAGCCATACTAATCAAGCTTAAACCAAAATAATTATGATAATGTCAATTTTTGCCATAAGTTTATAGAATGTTTGTAATTTACACAATTTCACGCCTTTTATCCACGAAAAGTTAGGCAGAGGTGCACAGTACGGCACTTAATGCCACTACAATGTGACACCCCCTTTTCACTATTTTATGTTATGAGTCCCATGTAATAGGGGTTGAAAAAGCCCAGTAATAATTTGCCTGACCCGGAAATAGAACTGGAGACCCCTCACCCGGCAATCGCACTACTTGCGACCACTCGGCCATCGAGACAGAATTTCTGCAATGTAAATGGAAAAGTCGAAACCAAATTTTATTTAGCTGAGTTCGTCAATCTGAACATATTTTGCTTTAGTGAATCAATGGCTAGTCTAGTTTTATGTGCATTACCCAGGCCAGATGTTGTCGAAAATGGTCATTTGAATCTTATAGATAATTAGTTGTGCGGCTTCTGTACCTAATTGTTGCGCACATTTTTAAATTTGTTGCGCTTATAGTTTTTTAATTATTTCACAAAAACATTTCCTGCTGGGGTATGTTACCCCAGCCAGACTTTTTCTTTCTAATGGGAAAATAGGTACACAATACATATTTTAGAAGGTACCTTAATGTTCTGCGTTTTCGCTTTTTCGTAACCACCTAAACTTGGTCGGGCTACCACAGTCATTCTCTTCAAAATGACTTTAATCGTATTATCTCATTAATTATCCAATGTACTGAGCTGAAATTTTACTGACATAACTGAACTAAACAACTAATTATTGACAAAACATTCAGTTGAAATATCCAATCCATTGGCCAAATAACACCGCGCGCATCAAGGCCGTGCTCGCGAAGAACTCAATATCATCATAACTTGTTCAATAAGTACTTACAGGATACTAATGAAACATCAAACACACATCTTCGGTACCTAAGTTTTATAGGAGATGGCGATTCTTCAGTGTTTGCTAATTTGAAAGAAAAGGTGTCTTATGGAAACCAAATAAAGAAAAATGAATGCAAGAATCATGTTATAAAAAACTACACGAGTGCACTTTACAAGGTAAACAACCACTTTACACTAGCTTTTACTTACGGCTCTGCACGTGTTAAACATAACATAACATAACATCACGCCTTTTGTCCCCGAAGGGGTAGGCAGAGGTGCACATTATGCCACTGTACAATGTAACACCCACTTTTCACTATTTATGTTATGAGTCCCATGTAATAGGGGGTGAGCCTATTGCCATATACCGGGCACATTTCCAGACTCCGTGCTACTACTGAGGATTTTTTAAAAACCCAGTAATACTTTGCCCGACCCGGGAATCGAACCCGAGACCCCTTGCCCGGCAGTCGCACTTACGACCACTCGGCCAACGAGGCAGTCTGCACGTGTTAAAATGTATAGTAAATCTATGTCGTAGTTATAAAATATCTTTGTGCCTAATTTCATCCATATCCGTTTAGTCATTTTTCTGTACATATTTCATATATACACATTTCATAAATTTTTCACTTACAGTAGGATTTCAACCGACTTCCAAAAAGGAGGAGGTTATTAATTCGACTGTATTTTTTATGTTTGTCCACCGAACTCCACGAATTGCCCACTGGTTTTCAAAATTGTTTTTTTATTTGAAAGAGTATACATCTGAAGTGGTCAAATAAGGATTTGATAATGGAATCCCAGATTTTTTGTTGTATTTGTTTTAGAAGTCAGATATTATTTTCAAAAAGATTTTTATCTTCCTATGTTTTAATATTTTTTTAAAGATTTTAGGTAATACGAAGCTCCCTTTGTATGGACGAAATATTTTGAAGCCTAAATTGATGAAATTGACACTGGTAGCAAGAAAGATTATTGTTCACAACAGCAATGAGTCAGGTTCAATGGCTGATGATTTAAGGAATAGTCCACTTCATGTATTTGGACAGCATGAAAAATGTAAGGAATATTACTGTTCAGTGAAGCAATTACCACCTGACGAGAATAAACAGCAAGACAACCAAGTAGAAATCCTAAGAAATACAGCACCAGAGGTCTGGGCTCTTATTTATGCTGCAAATGAAAGAATCGCTTTGAAAGCCAGGCGGTTGTCTAACGAAACGACAAATGTTGCAGAAAATTTAGCTTTACTTAGCAGCTAGCCCTGATGGTAAAATTCATCAATAATAAAAATATACAAATAACTAGTTTTTGCCTGTGTTGCGTGAATTTTATAAATGTGGTTCAGTAGCGTAGGACTAAAAACTTTTCTTTTTTACAGGTATTATAGAAGCAGAAAATACTATAGTAGAAATAAAATGTTTTCCCTCCTTGGGAAGGAAATCTCAAAATATTCGAGAAGCATCAGAAAATAGAAATTTTCCTATTCATTTGGAAAATGATGTTTTAGTTATGAACAAAAAGCATAATTATTATTATCAAGTAAGTATCAAATATCATATATTTCTTGGTATTTATGTATAAAAATAATTTACTTCTTGGATTGTTTCTTTTTAACAGCTATTATTATTTTGATTCTAGGTCCAGGGTCAATTGCGAATTACCAAAATGAATAAATGTTACTTAATTTGCTTTATATCTGTCACCCAACCATTGACTGTCATAGAAGTTAACCGGGATGAGGAATTTATCAGTGCTATGATGCCTAAGTTGGTGACATATTTTAAAACATGTGTACTGCCGGAAATTATTTTGAGAAGAGTTGAGAAAAATGCTAAATGTCTAGACATCAAGTAATTGAAAGGTATAAAAATATAAGTCTTACTCATTTCCTAACTTATTCTGCAGGTCTCTGAGGTGTAGCTTTAGTAAGAATAATCTAACAAAACTGTAAATTCATTTGTTGCAGCGAAAACTACGTCTTCCAGCATTTGATTCAGATTGCACGGAAATTACATAAATGGAAGTAAAAAGTGACAAGCAGAAGACTGATATGGCGCGGTGGCGGCGGCGGCGGCGGCGACTGCAAAAAGTAGCGCGTAGAAAAGAAGACTTTTTTTTATGATATTTTTAAGTATCTTTGTATGGTGGTACGAGTCTATGGTTCGAATCCAAGCCGACACTTTGCTTTGTGTAAATTATTTCAGCACCACAGTTCAGAGGAGGCCTGAGTCTCAGCAGTGGGAACATTATAGAATAGTTAATAAGCTATTTTTGCACGTAGCTATGTATAGTTTGTTATTTTGTTAGTCCATAAGATTTTATTGTGTAGTTAATTTAGGTACCAGCCTAACAATTCAATTGTAAAACATTTTATATTTATTTCATATTTATTGAAGTTCAAAATTGTATAATAAATAGGTATTCTTGAAAGATAAATAAATGTTATGGTTAGCTAGCAACCACTTGTGTGTTGTTATGTAAGATTCTTACAATCTTACGTATGATGTTATTGATATTGTAATGTACATACATAATTCTTTCTAATACTAAATTCAAAATCATAATTGTAAATATCTAAATATTTAAAAAATTATGTTATATTCTGCCTCGTTGCCGAGTGGTCGCAAGTGCAGTCGCACGCCGGCAGTCGCAAGGGGCCTCGCCGGGGCCGGCAAGGGGTCTCGGGTTCGAATCCCGGGTCAGGCAAAATATTACTGGGATTTTAAAAATTCTCAGTAGTAGGCACGGAGTCCGGAATTGTGCCCGGTATATGGCAATAGGCTCACCCCCTATTACATGGGACTCATAACATAAATAGGTACTGAAAAGTGGGTGTTAGTTGTACAGTGGCATAATGTGCACTTCTGCCTACCCTTTCGGGGATAAAAGGCGTGATGTTATATTCGTGTGGTGGTATGACTCGATGGTTTGAATCCAAATGGAAACTATCTAAGTTAATGTAGT
Source organism: Spodoptera picta (assembly GCA_038387885.1). Taxonomy (NCBI): domain Eukaryota; kingdom Metazoa; phylum Arthropoda; class Insecta; order Lepidoptera; family Noctuidae; genus Spodoptera; species Spodoptera picta. The sequence continues at coordinate 532,377 of JAZHFQ010000100.1, read as the reverse complement.
GAGAGTAAATAAAACGATTATTTTTATGAAAATATTAACCCTGTTTTACTAAATAAATCTTATTAATTTATAGTAAGGTACAATAAAAAGCTTTACAATGGAATAAATAGTCTCATTTATTTATTTAGTAAAGTCGCTATTTATACATTACAATTTAGGTTCATTCACATATCAACAACTTATTAGGTATAGGGTATATTACTACCTTACTACTACTACTAACTACTACCTGTACGTACTGTAGTAGGGGATATAAGTACAGTGTACCTTTATTACCTAAAATAATTTATATGAATAATTTGCTAAGTTGAAAAGATATCGAGTCTAGAAACAAAAGTATACTTAGACCAATTATTATACTAATAAGAAATAGATAGGGACATAATTTCAAGTATTTAAATTAATATTTTTATAGTATAACGACATCTAGTGGTGTCGAAAGTTACTACTATTTACTTTGCATGTGTGTGTAAAAAGTAAAGTCAAGCGGCAAAATCTTTATTTTGTAGTAATCTTTGTATGAGACCAGATAACAAGCACAATGACTATCTGAAAAAATCAAGTTAATGCCCTAGGTGTCGCGAACAATAGTGTTATCTATTAAAGATTTCTAACTTAGCCGTAAAAATTGAAAATGTTCCAAATTGTGGATGTTACGCCATCTAGCGACAAAATGGCAGTTGAGATCATCATCCATCCACCTTAATGAAATAACTTTTAAGCTATTTATTATTTTGTTTTTTTTATTGCACAACAAATTTGAACTAATTAATAAGAAACCATGTACCTAATATGATAAGAATCCGCTTAACCATTTCAAAGGTCTAGCAAAATCAAAAACGTTACATACCCCAGCAAAATCTCGAATATCTTCACAACCGATGAAAAAACAAATACAAAACAAGGCGCAACATTTACTTCATCTAGACAACTAATTTTATAGCTAGTAATTATTTAAATATTCCCATTAGAAAGAAAAAGGTCTGGCTGGGGTAACGTTACCCCAGCAGGAAAGGGTTTTGTGAAATAATTAAAAAACTATTACAGAAGCTGCACAACTAATTAACTATCATTTTCGACAACATCTGGCCTGGGTAACGCTAAGGCGACCAACTTTCTGAAAGTCCAATGCGGGACTCTTTGTGTTGTTGACTGTTGCCCTATACGGAGCCGCGGAAGGCCTAAGCAGGAGTAGGAACGGGGTGGTTTTTAGTTAGTAAGAGTCGGTTACTGCCTCTCGCCTAATCCAAGGCGGAAGAAGTCATTGGATGATATTCCTCCTACAAAAAAATGTTGTTCTGTGCTGAACTTTTTCTCTTTCTAGCCCTTTAGGACATCATTGTTCACGTTCACACACATAACTTACTTCGTCAAACAAGTTATCTTCATTTATTGGCGCTGTTGTTGGTGTGCGTGTGGTTGTGTCGTGTAGTAGAGAAATAGGTATGGTATGCGGGACTTGCGGGACGCATCTAACGTTTTACGGGACTATTTTAATTTATTTCAAAGCGGGATTACATCTAGCATTACGGGACGGTCCCGCAGAATACGAGACGGTTGGCCGCCTTACTGTTTAACTGACAAAGCAGTTTCATAACCTAGTATGCACAGTGATTTTGGGTTTTTCTATTGAGTAGGTACTAACCACTAACATAATCAACATGGTTCAGATTTGTCAGGGATAGATAGATGCCACATTAGTATAAATGTTAGACTTCATTACGAATTCTAGTGTTTGAGTGTAATATATAATGGAGTACTAATAATACAAAGTGGAGCTGTAAGTAGTTCATTTAATTACAAAGCAGGTAATAAGTGTAAGTCTCACCTTATCAAATTGTTTCCAGATGTAGGCAACCATTATTTCTTACCTAATAAGTGTAGTGAAAGTACCTTGTGTAACATACCTTAGCCTTAGTTTAGCACCTTGCTCTTTTAACTAGATCATGACTAGGTATACCATTCCTTGCTTAATGCTTACTCACAGTGTGGCAGGTTCATTATTATTTGACTTGAAAGACTCTTATCTTATCTGATTCTGAATACCTATATCATTGTGGTATTCCTGATTACACAAAAACTATTTTTTTTGAATCTGCTGATTGACACAAATGTAGAACTGTAGTGTAGACATCTAGATTAAACCACTATCGAACACCTACAGCATGTAGCACTGCACCGAATTGGCTAAGTGGCTACTGCGCGATGTATGTAATTATTTAAAAAAATATTCTCCTAAAAAAATTACTTTTTTTTTAAACATTAAATTTTTAATTAGCTATCACACGAGTTACGATTAGTCGGTAAATTGGAGTAATCGCTTAGGTACAAGTTCCTTCAATCGCTTCATCACGTTTTCCAGCAGCAACAATATTTATTACTTTAGTGTAGAGGTAGAAATTAATATGTACCTATTTCCCTTTCCATGGAAAAACCAGAGAAACTTAGCTGTAACTTATTATCAGTTTATATCGGCTACGAAAACCCAAGCACTATGTAGATAAATAGGTAGGTAGTAGGTATACATAAGTAGGTACATATATATATGGCCGAGATGATTTTTTTATATTTTTATACTTACTCGTCTTATTTACAGACTGGAGACATGATAAACATTGAACTGTAGACGCAACTGAGTATCTAAGAAAAATATCAACAAGTAACAGGTAGGTAGACAAATAGGTCCAGATCCAGACAAACGTTCTTAACTGTAAGAACGCCTTCAGAATTTAGATAGGTACCTATTTACCTGTATGTATTGTTTGTGTGATACCAGGAAATGACTTCATCTAACCCACACTTGCATTTATAAACATAATATTGCGGGAATCAAAACTGACACATTGCGCAGTAGACCAGACCCGAAACAACAATTTGTGGATCACACAAAGATTAGCTCCGTGCGGGACCGATTCCGGTCGTTGTAGGCCCTTATGGTAAAGATGGTACCCAGGTAGGTACTGCTATTGTACTATAGGTAACCTATTGTCAAAGATGTTCTACACGTAGGTATGTAGGTAGGTACCTAATGATATTTTCTATTGTGGATTTAGGTCGGTAAGGATAAACATCACTAGTCAAGTTTTTAAAAAGGTATATTTTATTAGATATTATTATTACTGTTTACCTTACCTTACTTGACCTTATTGAAAAGGTAAACAGTTTCGATGTCATTGTAAAAGAGACTTTATTATTATGAGCAGTTAATTGCAATTTATTAAAAAAAATAGACGAATAAATAATTATTATTTGCTTAGCTGTTTGTCTGTCCTAGGCGTTTGCCCTGTTATTGATGACGATGATCGTGTACAATACTTCATAACAAAAGGTAATAGGTACCTTACCTAGATAGTTAAGGTACCTATCTTACTTATATCACAAAAACTCATTTCCATAGTAGACGAGCAAACATTGTATTTACCTCTACATTCAAATGAATAGGATAATATACTAATGGCTAGGTATGTAGGTAGGTACCTAGACAATGGGCTCGCTGCCATTGCAGCGGTAAGTCCCCTCTTTGAGGAGTAGCTTGAGAGACGCTACGGCGTCCTCACCTACCGCCTGACGCAGGTCCTCACCGGACATGGAAGTTTCGGGAGGTACCTGTGTCTGATGGGGCGGGAGGAAACGCCCGGGTGTCATCACTGCGAGGACCACCCTGAGGACACGGTGGAACACACAGTGGCAGAATGCCCTGCGTGGGCTGAGCAACGCCGTGCCCTCAGGGAAGTGAATGGTGATGGCGACCTCTCGCGTCCGGGCCTAGTGCAGGCCATGATGCGGAGCGAGGGGAACTGGGATGCCGTCTCCTCCTTTTGCGAAGCAGTCATGCTAGCTAAGGAGGAGGCGGGACGCGTGAGGCAGCGAAGTGCTGCCTCCTCGCAACCCAGCCATCGCGAAGGACACACCGGGCGTCGGGGATCGCGGGATGATCTCCGGCCACCGTAAGCGCGGGACTGCGGACGGCGAGCATGGGTGGCTCCCCGTCTGACCAGAAACAGACCCGAGCGTACGGCGCGTCGCGTTCCGCGCGCGCCTCAAAGAGCCATCAGACCACCACAGATGGGCCCAATACGGCCGATGCCGATTCGGAGTCGCGGAGAACCTAACGGGTAACCGGGGCTCCGGCTCGACGTGCAGGAGAAGGAACGGGGTGGTTTTTAGTCAGTAAGAGTCTGACACTCCCTCCCGCCTCACCCAGGCGGGAACAGTCATTCGATGATTTCTCCCCTTAAAAAAAATAATAATATATATATATATATATGCCCTACCTTCTCTAGTGCTTTAACTCAAAGTAAAATGACACAAAACTACATTATTTATTACTAAGTTATTATAGCTATAATATAGCTGTTGTCCTCAACTTCGTCCGCGTAGATTGCGTAGAATAATGACTTCTGACAAAATTTTGGGTTTATGTCTTTTCCAAGGTATAGGTGTAATCGTATCAGTAACTAAGTTATATTTATTGCTAAATGAAATTTTGTGGTTTCATCTCACAGGGGCTTTACCCGTACAGTACCCGCCCCGTAAGATTTCAGTGATAAAAACTATTCTATATCCTTTCCCGGGTCACAAACCTTTGTTGTACCGAATTTCAACCAAAAAGTAGTTTAAATTTTTTTTTTAAATCGGTCTAGTAGTTTTTGAGCCTATTCATAACAACCAAACAAAACAAAACATTTCCTCTTTATAATATTAGGGTGGGTAGGTTGCGAATAAATACAAAGATGTTCAGTTGTTTCAGTCAGCAGGTAAATAGGTAGCCATTGTTATCTACGCGTACCTGTGTTAGAAGTGGATCAAGATTAGGTAGGTACGTCAATCTAGATAAAGGTTCAGATTGAAAAATATTTTGGCTACATACCTATAACGTTTGAAGCTATCCAATGTATAAAAGTTATTTCAGTAGTACTGTCTTGTCAGACTTCCGTCTTACCCAAGCAAGGTCCCCAATATTTTGTAAAAGAAAATATCAAAATACTAAAACTGAAATCTACTATATCCAATATCTGAAATAAGTCCTAGTTGTTTGAACAAAAGTATAATCTATTAATAGCAGCAGGGAGTACTGTTGATATAGTTAAAACGATATTGTAGTAAAAATAAAATTCTTAATGATGTGACACAGTTAATTGGGTTATAAATTAAATGCTTATTTATGTATCTACAATTTTGTAATGTTAATGGATGATTCAATTATTTGTATCAGTAGTAGGTATAGTTGCGAGTCGTCACGTCTATCTTTTATATTAATAGTAATACCAAGATAAGCCAGGTGTTAAGATAAAACAAACATAAAAATCAACGAATTTATTTAGTTAAAATCACAAAATTAAACTATCTTATGTACTTATAAAAAATATTCTCATTTCAAAAACATTTCATATTACTTAGTAGCACCAATTAGAATTATATTTTTAAGTCTTCATTTATGTACATTGGCTTTGCGTAAGTATTTTATCTGTAAGTACATTACTAATTAATAATACATTTAAAGTACTACAAAGTAAAATAATTAGGAATAAGTAAAATAATTTTACAGAACTTGTATAGGCTGGAAAATAAGAAATAAATAGATTACTGTTTACTGATACTGCATCCATGTTCATGTGAATGAATTAGATGTGCCACTAGTCAAGAAAAAGAAAATATAAAAAGTATGGCACAAAATACAGTAATACTGCTTATATTAATACATGTTTAGAACAGTATCACTTATTTATAAACATTGCTTTAGAAAATCTGATTTTCATTTAGGTATAATTTTGAGCAGTACAAGCAGAACAATATACAAGAATGAGAATTATTTTAGTCTCCTAAATCACTGTCCTTATCACCTATTGCATACAGTATGCTGAATGCCACACCCAGGAGTGCAGTACCCAACAAGTCACCTAATGCTGTAAGATAAGGTATTGCTGAGTTGTCAGGGTCCATTCCCATCTTCCACATCCATGCAACCATGTAATGACTAATGGTTAGCAATAAAAACACTTGTAACAATGCAGCAGACATATAAATTAATATGAAAGTGGGGGTTGTTGATGTGTGACCAGCTCTCAAATATCCTATTGTGTAGATAAATATCAACTGCCCCGGTATCACCATAACCAGGAGAAGTTTAGTAGTGCTTCCTAAAACAGAGCCTTCTTTTTGACCTGTGTGTAGTTGAGTAGACAATCTAGAAGCATGTACTGCCACCATGTTCCCACCTATGCCATTGATAACTAGCTGGTAGACAGCAATACCTGTGTACACTGACACAGTGTGGTCCAGTATTAATCCTCCAGCACTGCTTATTACCATGGCAGACACAACAGGCACCCAGCCTTCATCCAGTGCTTGCCTTGTAAATTTATTGCTCCAAGCAATATAACCACACACGGGCACAAGCAGCGCGCCAATAGTGATAATAATAGATGGTAGTATAATACTTGTGCCAATAGATTTATACAGTAGTGATGCTATCCAAGATAACAGTGCCAAGGTTGTCAAATCTCCAAGGCTGGCTGCTATTGGTGTGGCAATGTTGTCAGGATTTATGTTCATCTTTTTTGATACCACTATTACCCCTATCATGATCAAACCAAGTACAAAACTGGCAGATGATGCTGTTAACACACTAGACGCACACAGTAATGATGCATGATGGATGTCAAATTGTCCTTCTGGAATCCAACCCATTGCTACAGCAGCCATGGCTGCCAGGAATCCCACCAGCACTGCCTGACACTGTATTAAACACAAGTTACCCACAACCAGGGAGCCCAAGCTAGTGTCTAGGTGACCCAAATGGGCATGAGTTGACAGTCGAGATGCTAATGTCATTTCCAGATTACCTTTTAACCCCAGGAGGGCTGGCACTAAAATATATACTTCAGACACTTTGGTGAACACTTCCCAGTGCTGCACAACATCTAGTAGGAGGCTAGCTGCCACCATGCCAAAGCCAGCCAATAGGAATGATACAAACATTTGAACTCCAGCAACCCATGATGTTTCCTTCTCATATTTTATGTCAGGGGGCTTTTCTTCGTTTGCAATAAGCCTGTATGCATTAGCAGTCTTTGTTTCAGGATCGCTTTCGGTGGTTCGCGCCATCCTAGAATTGGTCTTGTTTCTGTTCATAATTATATGATAAATCAAATTATTCTGATATGTATGAAATGACACGTATTTATGGGTGAAAATGAAAACTTGCCTATTTATTATCGAAGCGCAGCGAACACTTTGTGAAGTTCCAGATGTTGTTATAGGCAGTTCTCTTTCTCTTCGGTATTGCACGGGTTTTTGATAAGCAAATTCATTTTGTCATACCGTATACGATAATTGGCTTATTCTGTGAAAGTGCTTCTTGTAAAACCGTAACTTTTTCTATTTATTCAGATGAAATCTTAGTAGATCAGCGGTTAATAAAATGTATTTTGTATAATTCACAATACAATTAACTTACAAAAAATCTCATTTCTCTTAAAGTCCGTACTACATTCGGAGATATAAATTATCGAAAATATGTACACAGTGTTTCTTTGATAATGGATAACTGGAACTTACTACTACTGCAAGCCAGTTGATACATACAAATAATAAAATGATTACAATTTTCAATGAAATGCCACTGACAATGACAACTGTCACGGACTTGTCATTGTCACTGAACGCTTTGCCATTTTTGACATTTATTGAAGTGTTGTGCACTATTATTCATCTATGGTTGTGCATGGTGCATGTTATTCTTTGAATCGGTAATACTAATGAAAAATCTTTTAAAAATAATGTACATAATTCATTCTGTTTGGTTCAAAATATCTGTCTACTTTCGACGAAAAACTAAAGAAAACCGACTAAAAATGAGTACACGATTATAGTCGATTCCATTTGCTTCACTGTTTTAGTTTATGGCAACCCTAAAATCTACGATTTGACACGGTAGAAAGTTTGACGTATACATTTTGGCTTGTAGCGATTGGCGATTGTCGATGGAATTTATTGTCGTCGACGAGTTGAATGTCGACCGCGGGCCAACATTCACTGTCGTTGTATTTCGAAGATTTTAGATTGTACAGAAAATAAAACGGTATTATTTTATTTATTAGTCTCTGAGTTCGCTTTTGTTGGAATAAATAATTTTGAACCGTTGCTAATACAGAAATTGTCTTAAAAGTTTGTGAAGTAATTGGTGCAGTATTCACGATTTAGATCCGGAAACCTACTTACTGTGAAATTGTGATTATATTATAGGTCTCTGTAATTAAATTTAACTAGTTGCAAAGGACAATGTTTTATAGCTACTAATGGTCTTAATTTAGGTCGTGTCAAAGTTTAAATCGAGTAATGTTCGTTGTTAGTTTTGCTTTGTTTGCTTAAAATTCGCGTGTGTTGCAGGTCGGGAAGATAACGTGACATTCGTGTGGCCGTGTTGTCATGAGGCAGTGAACTCGAGTGCGTACGAACTTGACCAGTTAAAATGTTCAGGAGTAAAATTCGGATACACACATGCCGGATAATATTGCTCACTTCGCTGGCATGGCTGCTGGTGGACGTAGTACTCCTGGCCATGTACTCCGACTGCTTCGGTGATGGTTGGGACTGCAGCAAAAAAGGAGCCAGTGATAATGTCATTCAGGTGGGTTTTATAAACTTTTTGTGGCTTGTAAAGTTCAAGGTCTGGACCTGACAGGATCGTAAACATGATATTGTTTACACATTCTTTACTCAATTAAAATAAATATGCTAATCAGAGTACAGTTATACTCTAGTTCTATAACTTAGATTATTTTACATATTTTGTGGGTGACAGAAAGTCTGTTGATTGCCATGTGAACACTTAGCAAGGGAATGTTAATAGTGAAAGGGAGTCTAATTGTTCCTAATTCCACCACTTGACCACCAAATCAAAGATTATTGAGCTGTGTTGCTATATAGTTTTGATTGTACAAAGTATTCAATTCCAATAAGAAAGTAATTCAATCACGTTCCAATTAAATGATAATATTGATTATGCTGCTACTGCTTTAAATATTTATCTAAGTATCTTAACTCGTCGAGTACCGTCATTATAGACACAATTATAGAACAATAGGTTGCGGTCACCGGTGACCGCTTGGTGTTTGACAGTTTAACTCGTCAAGTACCGGTTTTGCAGACACAATTATAGAACAATAGGTTGCGGTCACCGGTGACCGCTTGGTATTTGACAGTTTAATAAAAATAAATCAGGCTTTATTTGGTTCTGGTTTGTCAAAAATGTTAGGGTATTCTTCTACAACAACACTAACAACAACTACTCCTTAACTAATATTTATGGATAGACTGACATTCAAAGTTTTGTTATTACTTAAAAACCATTATTTATTTCCATTAATAACTTGCTCATTCATTATAGCAGTTTTCTCAATAAAAATAATAATTATGAATCCCAAACCTGCATTGTGTCTTACATGAATCATCATGAGAAATTTATTTTGAACAAAGAACTTATTTATAAACTAGCTTCTGACAGCAGCTTCATCCTCATTCCCGTGGGATGAAAAGTAGCCAATGTTTTATTTCAGACCACAACCTAACCTTGTTCCAAAGTTCATCCTGATCCCTCTAGCCATTTTTACATGGAGGAGTAACATACAAACTTACTATCTTTCACATTTATTATACTAGTTAGACTAATAGGACTTGTAGGATACAGAATTACAGACCTGCTAAACTTATTGGATAACTTCCTATGCATAATATACTCAATTTTAACTTGACCAGTTTTTTTTAAGCAATTGGAAAGTAATAAAACCTTTTTCACATTATTTTCTCCTTCACTGACTTAAGAACATAAATTGTCTATAGGTTAATAATAAAGAAGAGTTTAGGGGCAAAAAGGCTGCAATTGCAGCTGCATTACAAGGAAATCAGATTGATAATGATGATACAAACTTAGAAGCGAATGCTGTTGAAGAAGTAATTGGAGAAGATGGTATTATGCTGTCTCCGTACCCAAAGTCCAGGCTTAAGAGGTGGGACGAAGCACCATTTGTTAAACCAGAACAAGACGGATTACCTGGAGAAATGGGTATGTAATTTTTCTTAAATATTTTATAATTATGTTATATTCATTTATTTGGAACTAAATTTCGCAATATATATTCATACTATAACAATACAGGACATAACAATATAGGACAAGCTATAAAGGTATACACTGTATGTCTCATGATGCAAGTACTAATTTTATGTTATCTGATAAAAATATATAAAGTGGAACATACACATTTTAAAAATTACATTTTGATAAAAGATTATAAACTGTTTAAAAGGATCTATGACTTATCTGTACTAATTTAATTTGTGATTACATGTTTATTGTAAATATATTTTCTTCCATTATTTATCCTCTTGACTATTATCATAATATAGACAGACATAAACTCTATTGTAGTCTCTTTAAAGTTTAAATTACTGAACACAAACCGAAAACATAAGAACATTATTTAAAAGCGACACATCTACATACACTCAATAGCTCTTAATTTGAAAATTATCCTTTTGAATAATATATTGGGTCAAATTCAACTGACACATTTTTTGCTCTATTCGTATTTGAACCCTATTTACATAACAATAAAGTTTACATTAACTTGGTGTTCTGAACTATAAAAACTAGCAGACACAAGGTTCAAGGTAGGCAGTTTTATTACCAAGTCAATAGAAACAGTTAGCTACAAAAAGTAAACAGTTAAAACATGTTAATATATTCTAAATGGATAATAAATTAATGCTCTTGTTTGTATTAGTATTAGGGAAAACACCTTTCAAATGACTCAATGGCCCTCCATTATAACAGTTTTTTAAGGTTGTTCTGTACTTATAAGGTACTTGTTCTCCTTCGCGAAATATATCGCGACTTCCGATCTTGTAACATGGTGTTGCTAGACTATAAATTTCCTTTAAACAGGACTATCAATCATATTGCCTTTTTTGATGGGCTTTCCTGAGGATATTATTGTGTACGTAAAAGCTATTACACAGTTTCCTACATGGTACGCAACACACTTACCGATACCTTTGGTGTTGCAAGCCCAATAATTACTTGAGCTTGGCTGACCGCTTACCATCAGTCAAGTGGGCCGTAGGCTTTATTGCCACCAACCATAGGTACATCGTAATGTAATGTGTTTGATGCTATTGTGGGGAAGAATTGCAAGCAAAGTAAACTTCATGGTTTGACCATAACCTCTTTCATTGCAATCTCGTGAGAAAACTTGTAAAAAGCATTCATTTGTCACAGATTTCTATTTTTAATCATTCTACTATATTTATGTTGTTTGAACTCGCCCTCTTTATAATGCTTCTCCTGTGCGGTGTCATAAGCTGCTCGGCTCCTCTTGGTCATAGCGGGATGTTTAATAGCCTTGCTTTCCTCGATAATTGCACCATCCAACACAAAAACAATTAACTATTCATATCGGACCAGTAGTTCTGGAGATTAGCGCTTTCAAACAAATAAACACTTCAGCTTTATATTAGTATAGAGATAGACATAGATTTAGCAGTAGGTGTCCGTAAATTTCTTTTTTCGGGAATAGACAGACTTACAATTTTCCAAAATAAAAGTAGCTTTTGTTACTCCTTAGTAGCTACCTACCAATAAAAATTGCAAAATCGATCCAGTCATTCCAAAGATACAGAACAAACAGACACTCCAATTTTATTTATCTGAATAACTACACTTAATAAAATCTTACCTATTTCTAATTAATCATTAGCATGGCGTCATATACATAACTTTTATAAGCAACGGCAGACCATTTTATAACGTACTTACATACAGAGGTGACGTAGAGCCTTAGGGTGATAAAATAGTTTTACAACCAGCTAGACCTGCAAAAGCTAGTTTTATTTTACTTTCAATTTAGTAATGGTACTGGTAGTTTTGATGATAGCTACCTATTTGTATGCGACCATTACTTTCTATTCATAGCGCAGATATGACTAAAAGATAAAGACTCCTTTGACTGTCTGTGTAAAAAAACTAAATATAATGTCTATTGTTTTATTTTTTTTATGTTATCGAACCTTCTTTGCATGCAGAACTCGTGCTTGGCTTGTGTTCAATAGCCCGTGTAGCAAAGTAAAAACACGATTTATTGTTTTCGACCAGTTTGTTTAAAAACTTATATAGTTAATGTTGTTTTTTCATTCACGTATCGAACACTACAATCATTCAAACAATTAGTGTAAGAATAATAAAGCTGTAGATTATAATAAACATACTTAGTTTATTTAGCTGCAGGCAGTTAATAATAAAATAAAATAGTGATAGTACTCTGATAGTTTTAATGTAACAATATTTTAGTAAATAGCTTTTGTTAATTGAACCAATGTATTGATACCCGCGTCAATAAAGTACGTTGCGTGTGACGCTTCCAATAGAACATAATTTATTTAATTTAGAATACATCACGCCCTTATTTCCCGAACTTATGTTAAATTCATTAATGTCTATCATTCAGTCCAGAAATTAGTCAGTAGGGGCGAACTGTAGATAAAATTAAACTCAGTACTTTATCCTTGGAATCCACTTTGAACTTTTAAAATAAATAAACCTATAAAATTCTGGGATTTCATATAATAAGATCTCATTTTCGATGTGTCTTTTCTGAGAAGTCTAGAAAAAGAGAAAGTATATTATTGATTAGAAACATTTGAAGTGAGTCTAACTGTTAGATGCATACAAATTCATTCCAAATTCTAAAGATGCACTCTGCATAATGTAACCGACATCATTTCCATTTGTGTCAAACGCAATATTCGGAAATAATATTTCAGAGGGTAGGAGTGTGCCATAGAGTACAAAAGAAAAATAGCACATAAAAAGTAGAGACTCTTATATTATTACTAAACTTCACAAACAAGGGTTTTAACGCTAGATCACACATTGATTGAACTTGAATAGAGCCTTTATAGACATTTCTGTCAATATGTCAATCCCATCTCCAAATTCCCATACACTGGACACTAAAAAAAATTTCGCAATCTAAACATCTCTGATATTTCATGTGTTCTAGCTGGAATCAGATCTGGGATCGTCTGCGCTTTGTACTCAGATTACTCAGTCTATAAACTAGACCGTTTATATAATAGATCTTTGACCCCAACAAGTCTTTAGAGAATAACATTTTTCGTTACCTCCAAAGCCGGTTTTCGTGACAATTTCGCAAAGACGCTTTGACCTTATTTGTTCACTAGACCACTATTCAGTGTCGTGGTTTATGCTTTAACTTTATAAAAATAGAGTTAATAAAAACCAATAAAACATGTTATTTTCGACCAATTCTCGACTAATTTCGTGTGTATACGAAACCACTCAGACGAGTTTAATTTTTACCATGATACTATTTCTTCAGTAGTAAAATAATAAGTTTTCAAAAATATCAACGTCAACAACCATACATCTGTCCTCTTCACATCCCATTATAGTATATTAATAGAATTTTATTTTCAGGTAAGGCAGTAAATATTCCTATAGAACAAGAGAAGCTGATGTTGGACAAATTCCAAGAGAACCAGTTCAATCTGTTAGCCAGTGACATGATCTCAGTCAACAGGTCTTTAACAGACGTCAGGTTTGAGAAGTAAGTCCTTTCTTCTTTTATATTTTTATTTATAGACTTATATGACTTTCCGCCCGCTTATTTAAAACCATGACATCCCTCAGGATGAGGAGACACACTATCATCTATTGGTGAATACCATATAACGTCCTGTAGTTTTTGAGTTTATTGCCTTTATAGTTTATACAGACAGACGTTTTATAGTTTATATAGTTTGTATAGACGTGGCAGGGGGCTTCTTTTATAGTATGTACAATTTATAAAAATCTTTAGGGAAGTCACTTTTCTCTTAAAATGTTTGTGACCACTTGTTTTTATATACATATAAAGTTGAAATCCCACTATTCATAATCACAAGAATTGTGAGAAAAATATCAAATTTGGCATGAATTATATATTGTCAAAAACTCGCTTTCCTTATTTGATTGTTAAATAACATAAATCTGATAACCTTAGACCTTCCAATAATTAATGAACACATCAAAACTGGTTGGGTCTTTGATCAAAATGTAATATTATGTTTATCGTTATAAGCCCAGTACACAAATTATAATGTCAAATTTTTCGTAAATTATTTAATAAGTAAATTCATACTTTTCATCGTAACGTTCGTTCTATTAAATTTTAATACAAGTACGCTGAAAAGGACGGAAGGAAGGGCGGACGTAACGTTACTTAAAAAATATTGAAGCAACATATTGTCAGTGGTTTAGTTATATGTGCGTGCGTTACCACGTTACTAGACTTTAGAAAATGACAGATGTCTTTCGTGTCAATGTGTGTGTGTGTGCTGCGTGTAAGTCTATAGTAACTAGGTGCCACAGTCGTTGTTTCAGGAGACGACGTCCTCCTTTTTTTCAACGTCCTTGATTTAATATTGCTTAGTCGTAAAATATACAGCTTTTATGTAGTGTTCGAATCGATTTACCTGTAAATTTTACGCAAAACTAACAAACGGTATAATTTTAGTGTATTATTTGAGTCCGATCATTTCGTATTTATAATATGTCAGTGGTTAATTACTAGAAATAAGATAGACGATCTAATCTAAGTCAATTAGTATTGTATGTTTCTGATCGTATCTATATTTTTATATCAGTTTTCAGTACCTTATTTCATTTCTTTATATCGATAAGGAGGCACTCATGCGCTTTTTATAGACTTATGATTTGTGTGAAACATCACCAAACTCTTTTTTATTATAGTCTATGAAAGGTTTATATAAAATTGTTATGTAAAGTCAAATACCCAAACATAGTCAATACTGGCGTCAATTTGCTTCAGTTATTATTTGAATTCGATATCAATATTTAAAAATAAATAAGGAGAACACAACAATTTTGTATGTTATAAAAATATATTTCGATTAGTAACACTTGAATCTACGTTTGCGCAATTTTCTAAGTTTAGTATTGCAGTTAGAGATACTTATAGCTGAAGAAATATGAAACATCAAAGAAGCTTCTAAGAAATACGTTTGTATGAATTCTCTAATATTGCTAGTATAGCAGTCTGGCTTCCACTTCATGAGCTTTTATTAACAAACGGTTCGATTGCAATAACAAATCAAGACTAGATACTTGTACAAGTATACCTATGGACTATAGACAGACGTAGCACATACTCAATACACCCGCTAAGACAAGACAATAAATGGCGTATTTTAACACAACCATAACAAGGTATCACGCTTGTTAGTTCTTCAAGGTGTTTTTGTCCGAGACACACTTTTCCCCAGTATCATGATAAAAGCAATAGAGGCGAGCCCAATATTGTAAATTTTTAGATAGCGGTATATTTGTAGTCCCGTGCTGTAGCATCCTGGACTTGTGTTCAATAACAATAGCCCCGCTTGTGATCAATAGACTAATGTGGCAGCCCAACAATTTATTTATTATACAGTATATCACCTATCTACACGGTTTCGCATTTACAAAAAAGATAGCATTGCGTGCGTTTGATGGAGTGATAAATGACGCTCACTATACTTGTAAACCATGTGGAAACATTCACAACGTACCTATTTACAGCCGAGTATAAGTAATTCACATAGAAACAACAAGAAAACAATGTGGCATATACCTATGTTATTATTAACAGTCCATTAATATGCAAAAGCAATAAGTGGTTTCAAAGTATAACAAATTCGGTAATTTAACATCACATATGATGTAGAAAGTGCGATAAAATTTTGATACACATATTAGTCACGGAATGGAGAACAATTGTGCGATTTATTCAACTGCCGTGTTATTTAATCTCAGTTACTGCGGGTTACATTGACATTTGACATGGCATGACATGGAGTCGTGAATCTAAATTCGTACGCAGCACGTGGCTATACAGATACACTACGATCTGAGAAAACAAGTGTCCCTCGTTCCCTTCTGAGTTTCGTGGCTTTTCTTAAATATTTTTGGTATTTAAATTCAATTTCTTAAACAAACTAAGATGATGATGTGATATTTACTGGATACTCTATAATGTTAACGTAGTCTAAAATTTGCACAATATCGTTACATTCTGTCTAAGAAACTTCTGTTGGTGTACTCTAAAAATGGCATACTTTACAGTAACTTCTCTAAGTGGGTTGGTACGTAAATTAGTCTCCGGACACGAAGAGCGTTTTGAACATTAGCAAACAATGTTGCGCTAACATATAATTTGATGTAAATGCAACAGACGACGTGTCTTCGACAAAATCAACGATTACTAATCAATGGAGTTTCCTAATGCGCCTGCGTCGACCTTGGAAAAGTGAGGGGTCCTACACGCGATGAGTTAAAGATGTCCGCGTCGCGCTTTGTGGGACAAAATGGTTGCGCATACCAACTGCGGAACCCATCTCTGTATTTTCCCGCTATATTGATACTATTATATCGATAGAACTCGACATTGCGAGCGCCGCGTAAAACTGTTTACTTTTGAATTTACAGAGCAAATACTTAAATAGCCGTCCATGACGCAACTTGAAGTTGAACACGTTACTGTAATAGCTTAATAAGTTTCGTGTGTGACCGTAATGTCCTGTTTTCGAGAGCGTTGACCATCGCTAAGTCACCTATAAATAGTTCTCATTATGTTAATTTGTACGGTAAACTTGAAAGCCTGTCCTATTTATCAAACTTTAGGTCAAAGTGCTCGCTTAACTGTTACAAACGTTGGATCGAAACTATGACATGTATTTGTATATTATTATATGGATTTTATTCTAAACATTGGCTTATGCTTGTTACTAAAGAAAGTAAGCATAAATAAATGTAAAGATTTACCACTATTTAAAAGACACGACACTTATTGTGCTTTCTATAATATTACAATCCGTAGTGTGCAACTAGACTTACAAAGTTTATAGTTTACTGTGATTGTTTTTATTTATTCCCAAGAGTTATTAAACCTGTCACTTTTAATAGAGAATGGTTGTTTGAAGACGACGTTTTATTATCATTGTTTATTTCGTTTTAACGTTTTCAGCTTCGTCTTACGATCTGTGCTAAAAGTTTATAACATTTGATCTGGAAGGTTAAATCTGGTATTACATTTTGTATTGTTGCCCCAAGAAGCATTTAGAATTTTAGATAATGCATTTTTAAGTTTACAAAAGTTGCAAAGAAAAACTGGTTGCATATGGGCCATGGAATAAGTTCAATTGATATTGCAGTCAATGTTATGTCCGTGTAATTACACGTGGGAAGTTCAACCACGTATAATGATCGTCATAATTTTATTGTAACACATTTTTTTTGTCACCAGATGCAGAGATAAATCCTACCCTACCCTGCTGCCCACGACGAGCGTGGTGATAGTATTCCACAATGAAGCCTGGACGACACTCATTCGTACGATATGGAGTACAATCAACCGATCCCCGCGGCCACTTCTCAAGGAGATCATACTCGTTGATGACGCCAGTGAAAAGGGTGAGTGGACACTTTGCACACATTATAATCATCGAATGATTACAACACATCTACACGTAATTGGTTTCTTAGAAGATTTTTTTACATGCGGTTAATTTCGTGAATATCATTCACGATTCATCGTCACCTTTTAAACTTTATCGTGTGAATAGTTCGTAATTATATATGTATATGCCTTTATCAAGCTTCAATTTAACAGGACGTCTTTAATTTTATTTTATGTGTTATGCAAATACGACAAGTAAAGTAAAAGTGTAAAGAAACAGTAACAATGCAGTACAAATTAAATAAAACTGGTGCCGCGTAACAATCTACTCGTGTGTTGTACTTTTGAAATGCGAAGTGCGAGAGTCATTACGATCCTTTGAACGATAAAGAAAATACTTTACCATTTAACATTTCCATTTACCATTTCACAGTATAACATGTCGGTTATGTACCTTACATTATGGTATCTATAGGTATTTGTAATAAAACATTTTTCCGCCTGTTACATTATGATTAGGTAATTTAAGTTCATATTTATTTTGATGTGATCGTAGCAGTGATAAGAAAGGTCCCGAATTAAATAAAAGCGATCATAGGTAAGATAGAATATCTTATCTACTTTCAATTACAATTTGCCGTTTGTCGGAAATGTCGTGGTCATCCACGTCGGCTACAGAAATAAAATAATATCTTTTTTATATTTATGTACCTACGTATGTTGAATGAGTAATACGTTTTTTGTGAAGTATTTTTGATGTTGAACATTTGTAATGGCTCACTTGACTTGACACCGCCAGCGTGGTTCCTTCGCTATGCTTATTGAATAAATATTATGTAGATTAATATGAATGAGTAAAGTTCACGTTCGCCTTGAATGCCTCTAAAGCTGGTGTCACAAATAACTTAACTAAAAATCGCGGTTTACTCACGTGAATATACTGAGAAAAGCTCTACTGGTTTCGAACCACAGAGGGGTTCTTCCTCATGAGCAGCGATGTCGCGCAGCCTACTGATTTTTAGTTAATTTAGTATGTCTCACGATAGCTATTATAAAAACATCACAAAGAACTGCCATATTTAGCCGTAGTTACAAAAACATATTTTCTTCGTGGAAAGTGTAGAAGAGCTATTTTCTCTCAGTTTGTGTAACTAACGAAATTATTTCTGTTCTGTTCTTCCTGTCGCATCTATGTTGTTTTAAACAGTTCAGTCTTGCCCTAAATCTGCATTTAGCCAGAGTTCGTAGTTGCATTGCAAACGAGCTCGCGAAATTATTTAGTTCTCTCCTCTTTTGTAGTGTTCAAGTTTTGAGATTTACATTAACTTAAGCTTTGTTGTATGCATTATTCATCTGTTTTATTCACAGACCTACGACAACAGGTACTTTAGTTGTAGGCTTGTAGATTTGTGTAGGTATACATGCCTATTAAGTTAGATAGTCTAACCTATATTTTTGTAGAATTTCAATTATAGTAACTGTTTCAATGTAAAAGGATTTTGTATTAGTTGTGTGTTCTTTATCTTTAATTTTTAATGATCATACGACAAAATCCTTCATTTTCCTTATTGTATTCTAATGTAGGCACTATTCTGTGTCATTGATGAAGTTTAGAGGAAAATGTACTTTGAATAAATGGTAACGTCACAGCCGTTCGTGAGGGGAATCTTCGTGCAGACAGCTTGATTAGTCATTGAACACGCAAAAACGAGTATGTACATTCTTTACTCCACAACTGAGAGTCAGTGCAATGCGTCGCGACCAAAAGATCGATGTAGACACAGCTTTATAAATCAATTTTCATAATATCTTGATGATCAAATCGCCATTTTTTTACTTCTTTTTTATAAGGATTATATGCAAAGTGAGCAATCTTGTTACGTTCCAGTATTTCGATTACATTTTTATGTTTGTACAACAGCAATAACATTTCGCTCCGGTGTTAACAACTTGTAATTTTTACTGCAGTTTTTTTTTATTTACTTCCTAGATTCCGATTTGTATTGACAGTTCGGGTACAGAATAGTAAGAAATCTTTAAAAGAAGTCAGCCATATCACTTTGGTATAAAGATGAAAATCTAATAAAGAAATCTTTTCATATTATATTAGAATTGTTATTGAATCTGTAATATATTGAGTTACACGTCTCTTCCCCTCCGTATAATGAACTCTTCCTTCGTATTCCTTGCAAGTGGCGCCTGTATTCACTTATTCAGACGGCCTTCATCACGTACAAGCAAATAAAAAAGTGTACTTAACCCACTATGTCTATGCAGATTGTCATGAAATGAGATGAGATGAGAGTGCGGTATTCTCTAATCTTATGAAAGAAAACGCGTCATAATCATAGATTGGTATTATATTATGATAGCCATGCATAATCGTTTTGTCGTGCAAGGTTTGGCTTTACCTGTGCAATGTAATATTGGGCTTTCATTACACTGCTAAGGACACGTTTGTTTCCCAATTTTATGCATGGGCCAATAGTCACTCATATATACCTCTATATATTATATATATATACTCATGTCATAACCTATGTAAAGTGCTTCTTCGCATATTAATGTGTGTAATAGTGATATCAGATCAAAAATTAGGATGTCTGCTACATTATTGATCATTAGGTACTGGCAATAGATGTTTTCTACGGTTTTCAACGTCACTTATTGCTTCACTTGATCAACAACTGGTCTCCTTTTGGGAACTATGCTTAAGGAATTTAACGGGTGGATGATATTTTAACCCAGTATTTGCCTTTGTTTGCAGAAGGCAGATTATTATTACAGAAAAACTATTAATACACCAATTGAATTAACAATTTTTAAAGACGGTTAGAACCTGTGTGTCTGTAGATCGCATTAGGTATGTGATAAGTATGCAAAATAGTTCTAGATTCTACACTTTCAGTATTACTTGATGTTAAACTGGTTGATATATACATTTCGTATGAAAATGTGAAAGTGAAATTGTCTGTTCATAAAAACTAGGCGCTAATGTTATTGTTACTTATCTGGAAATATGTGGGCTTATTTTTTATGTTTTTCAATGACATACTTTTAGGTGAAAACGTGTTTAAAACGCAACGAATTAATTTTTATTTTTACCGTTGCTCCACACTAGATTTTCTCCTGTGTCGTGGGTGCGTTTACAAACATACAAGTTCACATACACAGTGACACCCCCAGACCCGAAACAACAATTTGTGGATCACACAAAGTGTTGTTCCGTGCGGGAATCGAACCCGCGACACGTTGCACGGCAGCCGGTTGCCCAGCCACCGCACCAACCGTGCAGTCATAGTAATTCATTGGCATTTAATTTGCTTCTCAACTATGGAATGATACGTGTTAGGTGTACGTGTGACTGCTGTATGTATAATAAAGTTATAAGTGTATGCATAAAAATTTCAAAAGGAACCACACATTATTTGATTTGTTGCTAGACCTAAAAATATTTTAACTCTCTTCCGTCGTGTCGTGAACTATGATTGTCCTAATTGACCCTACCTAGACTAACGACTCGATAATCCAAGGATGTCTATGACCAATGCACCTATGTACAAGGACTAATAAGTGTTTTTTCCTATTAGTTTGAACTACGAAGAGTGCATACCATTATCTATATGGGTGTAACCAAAAAATGTGGCAACAAATCGCTTTTAGACAAGACTAGATAAGTAAAAAATGTATGTGTACATGACTCATGATTTATTGTTTCTTTCACTCACCAGAACATTTAGGAAAGAAGTTGGAAGACTACATCAAGACGTTGCCGGTGCCGACACATTTGTTCCGCACTGAGAACAGGTCGGGTCTCATCCGAGCACGTCTGCTGGGCGCCAAACATGTCAAGGGTGACGTCATCACCTTCCTCGATGCCCATTGCGAATGCACAGGTAAATTTCATTTCATTTTTTATATTATTTTGGTATTGATAAAGAGGTTTTATAGGCGGAAAAAGCGACTTACTTTTGGCGACTATTCTGCTTTGTTGAGTGTAAATAATACCTAACATTATAGATACAGTAGGCATTGGTTGGATATTAAACAGACTCAAAGATCACCATTATAAAAGATATGGCTTCGATAAAAATTAAAGGGTTTATATCTTATTTGATTACCAAATAACTTGGCTGGCTCTACAGTTCTACATGGTTCCTTTGAGGGCTTTGAAACGTCTTATTCGATTACCAGGTGAACCAAAATGCAGCAATATTTAAACGCTGCTGATGGAAGGTAGACATAGTTTTAGCCCTCAATAATTTGAAGTCCTTCTCCTAATTAAAACTCTTTTACTGATAAATCGCATTCGAAAACCATCTAAGATTCAACAGGTGACTTAAGTACTACTTACATAAACAGAACTATACGTCTGTCTCCCATGGGGGTAGGCATTTGCACGCCAATTGCTACGATTCCTTTAAGTACTAGTTATGTTGAAAATATATATCAGTGTCTTTTCCTATAATCTGTTGGCATTGCACAATAAATACTAGTGTCCAGCAGGTTGCACTAATAATGCATTGCTTAGCCCTTTTACTTTGCTCGTAGATCAATAAAAAACAGGTTCAAGCACCAAGTGTATATTAATGTACCGTGTCAACCTCCTCCGATAACACAGAAGTAATCAGCTGATGTAAAAACCTTGCTTGATAAGTTAATGCTTTAGGTCCTTCAGTACGCTTTGATGTAAGTAACTAATTTAAATTAGCATTTATTATGAGCAATTATGAGTAATTTCTTTGGAATCATAAGCTACCGAATGCCCATTAAGTAGGCAAATATTTTTTATGATTTCACGATGTTCAAGGCTGTTGAATGTGAAAGTTAAATACTTAATCAGTGTATGAGTAGACTGTAGGTACGTACATAATATAGTATGTCATGTTATGTTATTGCTATTTAGTTAACGTATACATAATATTCGTTTTCGATAAACACATTGTGGAAACCGGAAAATGATACAATTAGTTAAATGACTGCGCGTTTGTAAACACATAATTATCATGCATTTAACCGAGAACTACGTATAACAAAAATACTTTCATTCATCGTTATGTATACTGAAATGATTCGATTTTGATTATTTACCTTCATTTATTTATAGTACGTAAACATTACAGACGATATTATTTACTATTTCCATCAGACGGAAACGAAATATACTGTTTGAAATTTCAACAGCTTGTTCAGTTTTTGCGGACAATAGAAGCAGTTCGTTTAATAGTAATTTATTGCAAAGCGATATATCAATACGCAGATGATTTAAATGCATTGTTCGTCGAGCCAGATACGATGTTGATTCAAAATTCACGCAACCATGACGTAACCGTTATTGGTATCCCATATTTTTATCCGAGTCATTAGCTTCTTATGGACGTACAGCCAGATCTAGCGAACATATAATTTTATTCACCTATTCTCGATAGCTACTCGTAAATACTTTGTTTAAAGGTGTTCTAAGTCTGCTTTACTACGAAAGTACGAAACTATGCTTCAACTGACTGATAGACAGAGCATTCTATTTTTGGCTTTTCACAAGTTCCTCTACATGGCTTAACTTACAAATGAAGTGCATATTTTCAATAGGAAGCTTTAAAAGATCTGTATTAGAATCGGGAAGTGTCTACAGATCTTAAAGATTGTGAAAGTCTAAGCAAGATCAATTCCATTTCCGTAACTTTCCTTCGTCTCACGATTGACTTAGACCTTTATAGGTATACAAAATAGCGATGTATTAGTCATGGTTTTAGTACATTGTAAAGAATAGATTTACTAACTATGCTAACAATAGCAAGCGCTAGACTCTAGACAATGGGTTTTCAGATTCCACATAACATACTATCACATGTGAAGCATTTTATAGCGATCTGAAACTAAACTAATATCTTTAAACTTCATGATTTTACATGGGAAACTCTTACAATGGTCGCTGTATGACGGATGTAGGTCACTACAAACTGGCCTATCTGGGAGTTGTTTGGGGATGCCTATATTCAGCAGTGGATGTCTTTGTATTTACAAATTAAAAAAATTTAGTATTTGAAGCCGGATAGGACCGATTGTTGGGTTTTTATTTTCTCACTATGCTCTTATGTCGTCCTATTGGTGATATTGCTGTATAATGACTCATATATTTTGTATTTGTAGAGGGCTGGCTCGAGCCGCTGTTGGCGCGTATCGTGGAGGACCGGACGACAGTGGTGTGCCCCATCATCGACGTTATATCCGACACCACATTCGAGTACATTCAGGCTTCCGACATGACGTGGGGCGGGTTCAACTGGAAACTAAACTTTAGATGGTAAGTTACAATAATTAAGGTGCATTTTACATTGCATTTTTACTCTACTATATCATAGTCAGTAGTTGGGAGTGCAGGAGTCATAAGCGAATTTCCAGTGTGCGTATGTCATTGCCAAAAATATTCTATCGATAATGTTCCGAAATAGAAGTATAGCCTTTAGATGTTATATTGCATCCAGTGTAGTCACAATAACCTACGTAAGTACTAACTCGCCGCGAATGAATTCATACCCACTCATATTCATTATATCAAACAATACAGTTTGCTTTGAAGTTATAACAATTAAAAAGCAATAACTAAAGTATTGAACTAAATAGGTGTAAAACAAGGTTCGTTTTCACGGTAATAATAACAAGCGTTTCTATTGCATGTAACTAAATCTTGTGTTTAATGTTAGTTGACTGAAACCGCGTTCGACGCGTGCGCTTGTACGAGTCACAGGTACGTACGTATTGTTGTTGCTGATTATTGTGATTACATAACAGCTGCGTCCCATTGTTTTCCTTACCGACGCGGTCGCGGTGGAAAACACCTTGATTACAACGCTCATTAATAAGTTCACGCGTCCCCATATCCCACGTGATAGCCAATAAGTAATTGGTTTGGCTTAATGGTGTTTGATCTAAAAAGGTCGATATGTTTTACCAGTCGGCGAATATAGTGTTCGAATATTTTAACTAAAAAGTATTGGAATATTATGAGGTGAAAGGACCAATTTATTGTTACTAATCCGCGGTTAATATACTACCATAGTATTAGTAATTATTGTATTCAGGCATGTCCAATAAGTACCTATATTAGGTAGATACTTACTTAAAACGGCTAAATATACTTCAGTTGCCTAGCAGAGTAGGTCAAAAACAAAGTAAAAAGACACGTACGTAAGAGTAAAAGTACATTTTTTACAGCCAAATCGAATTGTTTAATTAGTAATTGATTAACCGCATACGTTTACCATAAAGTCAATACTCGCTTGCGCCGTTTGCTAATTATTATTTGAACATTCAGGCTTCATGCCTGCATTACTTGTTACAATTAGCTTTACGAATTCCTTCTACATGGGCTATATAGCAACGATACATAGGAAATGTTTTAAGATATCTCTTTTTAAATTGTAAAGATTGTCGCGAGTAGGTAACGAGGGTTGTAAAAGGAGTCGACTGAACAACTATCTGTAATTGTTTTTTATCTCTATTTTTAACTTTATAGCATATTGATAAAATTGAAAACTAATAAAGAAATTTGACACAAAATAGCTTGTCATACAGAGGCCTTAGTACGAGTTTGTTTTACGTTTAAAGTAATCGAGAAGACACCGCGTTCGGCGCTCTTATTGGTTGGTTCTTTCGAGCCGGTCAATCAGAACGCTGAATGCGGTATCGTCTTTGGAGTCTATGCGTTTTCAGTGCGAAACATGTATCATATAAGATTAAAAGTAACCGATTGTATTTTACAGTTCGGGCGATAATAAAAAATTCAAAGCCACATCAGTCATAGGTACAATAAGGGATCTTGCGTAGGTTGTGATGATTAAAACATTATGCCATCTTTATATTATCAAATTTAAAAAGATAGTAGCAAATACGATGTTGCAACGTTCTATTATGATACAACACTTTTACAGTGCAGTGCATTTTATTGATATCTGCTAAAATTGCTTAAATATTTTAAAGATAAAGATAAAGATAGTTTTATTTGCCAAAACATGTTTTGTTTCATTTTCACGTAAGGGAGCGTTCAAGTATTACGTAACGCAATTTGGGGGGGCGGGGGGGTCTCGTAAAACGTTACGATGCGTTACACGGGCGGGAGGGGGTCCTTCTTACAACACGTTACGTAACATTATTTCTTTTTTTATATAAAAAAATAGGGAAATAAAACTCCCAAATTGGCAACCCTTTTCGTTTACGTTTCACGGGGAATCCCTAGATTGTATTGTACGTCACTGCTGATGAACGCCGCCGAACAGAGATGATTAGGAGTTGTCTCACTCTGTCCGACCTGCATGAAAGGCTGTTGTTAATGGGATTCCAAATTTCTCGAAGCGGCACATATCTTCATTTACTCCCACGCGTTTCTAACACACAAGAGGGAAGAAGACACGTACGTACTGTACCCGTAAAGTTAGCAAGACCACAGACCGAGATGCACAAAAAACACGAGGACGGGGAATTTTGCACTGCTACAATCAGGTCATTGGAATCTCTCGCTTCGCTTCTGGGACCGCAGCAAGTATTCGTTCTCTCACAAGACGATAAGGCACGTGTACCGATAGGTTTACCGGCAGTAAAAAGTCAGAGCCCTCTTTTAATGCATATGGAATACAGAATACTTTTACCTGATCATGACTGGGTCGTGGCAGAGCGGCACAAACTTATTCCTTCTGTATACGCCGGCGTCAACGTAGAACCTAACAATTTCGGTAGGGAAGAAGCTGTTGGGTACAGCGGGCCGACACACATATCCATAAGGAGCGGGAAACACTCATCCTCCACAGCGAACACCCACGCTTATGATTTCGAATCACTTTTATCAATACCTTCATTCAAATCCTTAATGATGACAGAATCGAACACCGTGAAGCCAGTAATCATCATCTTTGTAGATGGTGGGCCGGACGAAAACCCGCGTTATCGCAAAGTCAAGAACTTTGCGATTGAACACTTTAAAAAATACAACCTGGACGCCCTGTTTATAGCGACTAATGCTCCTGGGCGGAGCGCATATAACCGAGTTGAGCGTCGCATGGCTCCCCTCAGCAAACGACTGGCAGGCGTCATTTTGCCTCATGAACATTTTGGTTCTCATCTCGATGACAAAGGAATGACTACGGATGATGATTTGGAAAAACGCAATTTTCAGCACGCTGGGGAAACACTTGCAGAAGTGTGGAGAGAAATGAAAATTGATAATTATGACGTTTCGGCGGAGTATAGACAACCCGAAGATAGCATGCAGGATCCAGCAGAACCAAATCTGGCATGGTATAGCGTTCACGTCCGTGAATCGCAATATTTCTTACAGGTTATAAAATGCGCAGATGAATCCTGCTGTTCACCACCGAGAAATGCATTGAAATCTGTGTTTACGGATACTTTCATGCCGCCACCTTGCCCAATACTTCAAACCCCAAGCAAGCTCGTAGTACCCGGTTTGTTAGACAAAGGAAAATCCAAGTTTTCGCCACTTCTTGTAAGGTTGTCCGTTAATCTGTCACCTCCTCTAGAAGGGTTTAAGCAGATGCCTTACGATTTCTTTTGTCCATCTGTACAATCCGACCTAAAGAAAAAAGTATGTCCAACCTGTGGGATCTATTTCACATCTCACAGGAGTGTTCAAATGCACTGTCGTTACGTGCATGGCAAGACTGTCCAAGACCATTGTGAAACTAGAGTACGGCCACAGCGCCTTGCTGCCAGAAGGGCAAATGAGCTTCTCTGCATTGTGCGTCGTTATGAAACATCGTCTGAGGATGCTGACTGGCTCGACGAAGACGAAGTTGATGCAAGTGGCTTAACAATTCCAGAACCGTCTTCGTCTGCACTCCAGGTGCCAGTGATGAAAGAATCTGAGTGGCTAGCAAACACGTGGACAGAGGAGCAGTAATTTCAATCGAATTGTTTTTATAGACCTACTTAGATACTTGGTTAATAGTTGATTATTTTTTAATTTTGTTAAGAATACGATTTTATTTCGAGTAAAATGTTTAATTTCAGTTGGGTTTCTGTTTATAATTGCATTGCCAAAGGTTAAAATAAATATGTTATTTTATTTGAAGAATTTATTAGTAAAAAAGCTAAAATACTTAGGAGAATGAAGGAGAAAAACAATTGTGTTTTGTAAAGCCAAAAATTTAAAAAAAAATAAACAAAATACGCAGTTGTTGCAAATTAAAAATCTCTTGTTTTATTATAAGGCAATTAAAACTATACGAAGGATAAAAACTATAACAACTTTTTGCGACTTCAGGGTAATGACTTGAGTGTTACGTAACCTTAAGAGAGGGGGGTGGGGGGGTACAGAAAAACGTTACGGAGCGTTACAGTGGGGGGAGGGGGGGTCAAAAATCTTCAATAATTGCGTTACGTAATACTTGAACGCTCCCTAATATGTAACTTGACTTCCGGAACTCTAAACTTGTAATCGGCAATTAAGGTTTTTCATGAGTTTCGAGACGGTAAATTAAAAATTATTACTAAGTAATAACGATAAACAGGAAATATTGCCTATTTAGGTAATCAATTTTGTATTCAAGCAATTTTGATAAAAATAATGATTTAAAAAGGACATTAATTAATATCGATTTCACTGTTATCAATTAGATGCAGAATACATTTTACTAGGAAATATCAATGTTGTACAAATACAACATGATTTGAAATCGTTTATCTAAAGATAAGGTTTTATTAAGTATTTGTTAATGTATCTAAATTGTTTGTACGTAGGTATCGCGTGCCGGAGCGCGAGATGGCGCGGCGCGGCGGCGACCGCACGGCCCCACTCCGCACGCCTACCATGGCGGGCGGACTGTTCGCCATCGACAAGGACTACTTCTACCAGATCGGTTCCTACGACCAGGGCATGGACATTTGGGGTGGAGAAAACCTCGAAATGAGTTTCAGGGTAAACCACTTACATAGAGCGATAAGAAGGAGAAACAAACGTAGAATAGTTCCTAGTCTGTTAGTTGGCTGCTAATCAGCTTGTGTCTCGCTATGCGCTGCCCACTACCTTATTACATCAATATTGAGTGTGATTCAATCATATGTAATTTGAGCCAATATGGTAAGTTTATGAAACACGTTTTATAACGTTTAAATAAACTGACTTTAGTTGATGATGTGGCTAGAACACATATAGTCTAACTGTACCATGTCCTTCTTTTAGAAGTCTTGAAGGCTTAACAAAAATAATGCCTTCTTGACAAAAGCTAAATGAAGGCCAAAAAATATTTAAGACTAAGTTAGCGCCGATACTAGGTAGAGTGATGTGCACCTGTGTTTGCGTACACATATGTGCACTAATGTCTCCTGCACAATAGTGAGACTGGCCTTCACGACGGGGAGATAGTAGACGGGGAGACAGTGTCTACAATTGTACATGTTGTGGTGTGGGCCGAAGGTGTGGCAGTGCGGCGGCCGCCTGGAGATCGTGCCGTGCTCGCACGTGGGCCACGTGTTCCGCGACAAGTCCCCGTACTCGTTCCCCGGCGGGGTGCAGAACGTCGTCCTCCACAACGCGGCCCGCGTCGCCGAAGTCTGGATGGACGAGTGGGGAGAGTTCTATTACGCCATGAACCCAGGTTCGACTCGGATCTATGTGCCGACACTACTAACATTTTGCTATTTTTGTACTAGAACACTTCTCTACCGACCGTCTCTGTTTTATCTCATGTAAACTTAACTTTAATAATGAGTTCTTGATTTATTTCTCGTTAAGGAGATACAAACAAATCGACACGAGGATAATCGATATAAATAAATCTATAACTAAACAGAACAAGTTCACATCTGGATGAAACAGTTGACCTCTTAAAGCTCAAAGATTTATCTTATATTATGTAGTTCTAGTGTCCTAATTATAACTATATGTGGTTTCTTTATTAACGGAAGCCAATTGCCATCAATTACTTTGGACTCTAAAAATAAAAATACATAGATTTAAGTGGAGTACCCATTTTGAATCAGTAAGTAATTTAATGTAAAAGAGACTTGGAACACAAGGAAGTTGTCTACTTACAAAATTTAAGTACAAAAGTTACGAATAATATAGCAAAATGCTAGGAGTGAAGGTACAAATGAAGAAAGTTTTGTTGTGGCTTGGGATATAACACTAACAAAGTAAAGTTTGATACATTACATCATTAACATTTTGATAATATAATCCAGTTAAGCTTAACATTAACCCCATTGCGGCTGCATTCATGTCTGGGCATGTCATTTTACTTTCCATTCATTTTGCTTCAAAGCTTTTTTATAATCTATATGTTTTTCCCGCTCTTTGTGTCTGTTTATTTTTTCTTATTACGTTGCAGGATTAAATTAGTGTTTGGAATCATGGTTTTTAATTTTTAATCACGTACAGATTAACTCGTCGAGTACCGTCATTATAGACACAATTATAGAACAATAGGTTGCGGTCACCAGTGACCGCTTGGTGTTTGACAGTTTAAATAAGTTTTCTTTTACTTTGATTTAATCCTGTAACACCTTTTTACTTTTGTTCGCTGTACTCTTTTTCTTTCAATGTTTTATGTTAATTTCTGCTTCTTCTTGATGCAGAAGCAATGAGTTTTGATAAATAATATTTCCAATCAATACTAGAATTAACCACAGCAATCCTTTTTAGACGGGTAGCGATGAATGATATGTCCTAACTAATTTATCTATTACCGTACCAAGTAGTTTATAAATATAATGAGACTCGTTACTATTTACTTTAGTATTTACGTGAAGTAAATATTGGTGACACTATTCGTTGGAACCTTGATGATAAAAATTAATTTAGACCAACTGACCAAATAATTAAGTACCATGAAGTTACCTCCATTTAAGTTATCATCTGCGTAATTCTTATGGAATATTTTACACAATTGACGTTTGATCATTGTCATCAGCTTTTACCCGTCCAACTGCTGAGCAACAGCCTCTTCTCGTATAGAGAAGGAATTTACATTAATCACCACAATTGCTCAACAATGTGAATTGGTGATTACAAACTTATAAGCGCTAATTTTAGTTCAGGTTTCTTCAAAATGTTTTTCTTGGTCATAGTGTATGTATGATACGGGTGTCTACACATTTTTCATATTATTCATAAATTCAATACAATTGGATGCCGGTTCTTTGTCTCGCAATATTCTGGTCCTTCAGTCGGTGGTTGACATTGAAACATATTCTATTAATAGAAATAAGTATCATTTCCCGCAACCCGTCCATCATGGCTTAATAGAATTGTGTGTTATTGCGATAACAATTAAATAATTAATATAATAAATAGCAGAAAATATAAATTAATATATATCTCTATTATTAATATCGGTTCCTGTTTTGTGTTATAAAAAACTTTATATGTTTGGTGATTAATAATAATACCAGGTTGTTGTTAAATTCCAGAAATGGGTATGTACTATACGAGTCGAGAAGTGTTATGTAAAGTTATATAATGGGCTACTTAGTTACGATCGCTCCTATTAGATTAGATGAGCAGGTCGGCCATTTGACCTGCATAATTATTTCTGTACTACTAAATCTTCCTGTAGTCTCTATTATTATTCGGGATTTTTATTGTTGTTTCCATTGTTATTGAAGTTAAAACAATACTCGGGGTTTCATATCAACAGTTCAATAGTGTAGCCTAAACCCCCTTTCGGTAAATTTAGCATCGATTCCTGGAAGAATTATGTGCTTTTGTACCCAGTAGTTGATTAATATTTTTATTGTGATTGTTCAATTACTAATACACGTGCTAACTCTAAACATGTGATATTAACTTTGTCGCTCGCAATAATTTGAAGTTTTGGATAATAATTTTAATTAATTTTCTCATTATTGCATGTGACTGCCGTGTGTGCGTCTCAGACTTGCAGGTAACGTCACCAGTGTACATTTGTAAACTAGTTCTATTTCATTATTGATCAATGGCGTGACGTAGCCCTCGCAGGTGTGAAATGTTGAATAACATCGAATAAGTAGCCATGATGAATGAATTTTGAATTCTATGTCTTATGGCAATCGGTTCACTTTTGCTCGTCTTCTATTTTATCTTAAAGAGTTTGTAACTTTTACTTGGCTCTTAATTTTGAGTCTTTGCGGAATTACGTTCGATAATTATCATGTTGCTATGCTAATAATTTAAATGGCGCTTAAGGAAAAAACGTTTTTGTTAAACACAAGTGCATGTAATGTTTCTCGATTGAGATCTACAGAACAATGAAACGACATGTTTTTTGTTGGAAAATCTACAATTGATCCACGTGAACAATGTTATAGATTTGTATAACAGTAGAACGATCGCTTCATTCATGATATTTGAAGTTTGGTTTTACGTAATAAAAACTATTGTGGTTTTATGAATATAAGATTATAATCCAAATTATAAACATATAAACATGCAGAAAATTCGAAACCTTAAGAATCAGAAGACACAAAAGTATACCGATTTTTACTATTGATTGATCGTTGGTCTTTTTCGATTACCGCCGCGGCCGTTAGCTACATTCTTTACAATATCAGATTTTAATCGTATCTTTAATTTGCTTTTAATTTGAGTATATCAGTAAAGGTACTAAGCAGCACTAAAAGATTATGTGCTGTCGGAGTCCTGAGCTGAAAATCAAGCATCTTTGCTACACAAACACAATAGACTGTTACTATTAACTAGAATATTCATTCTAGTTAATAGTAACAGTCTATGCACAATAGACTAAATTGGATACTGCTAAAAATAACAAACATTTATGTATGACATATTAGTGCATATCGAAGGACCAAGTTCACAATTGAATAATAATAAATCAATCGTCCTGGCTACTTCGCTTGGGTCCATAACGGGGTGGTGTGGCGGTCCGCGCTAGGTGTGGATGTGTGGCGGTCGCCTGGAGATAGCTCCGTGCTCGCACGTCGGCCACGTGTTCCGCAAGACCACGCCCTACTCCTTCCCCGGCGGCACCGGCCGCGTCGTCAACCACAACAACGCGCGCCTCGCTGAGGTCTGGCTCGACGACTGGAAGCATTTCTACTACAATATTAACCCCGGTACTGGTGCAACCACCTGCTTTCAATTTAGTCTAGTTTGTGGGTCCAACCTTGAGTTTGTGGGGTCAAACGTGCAACATGTAGCGTGTTCGCAAACAGTACGTTGTTATGATCTATCTGCAAGCTATATTGCCATTTTGAGACTTTTGGATTCTGGGTTCACAATTTACCCTCTTCTTTTATGTTAATAAACACAAATAAATGATAGATGATTTGAAATGAATCATCGAGGGGCAAGCTAATAATCATTTTGACACTCGACATAATCCTTTCGTAATGTACGAATTAGTGTCAACACGTTTTGATTACTTATTTTTGCATGCCATTTTTTTGTTAGAAAAGTGCCGTTTATTGACCTAAAGAATTCAAGGTTCAATAATAATAATAATAATTTTTTAATTAAAATATGGAACGTTGCGTAAGATGAAGTATTGCGGAAGTAAAATAAATGTAGCCGTTTTCTTTTTCAACATTTTATAAACGTACTACACTTATTTTATTTGTACTTGCTTGACTAAATTCAGAACAGGTGGGTAAGCGATAAGCGTATGTTTCAATAGGCATCATAAATGTGTTGATAACAGGACAAAGAAGTAGAGGGAAAAATATTTACATTTTTTTATGTCAATCTTACATGTTGCGTGTCCGTCCGTATGTAGCTAATACAATATACAGGGTTAATGGCATGAACAAGTCAATATTTACAGTGTTGCTCATTTATAACTTATTAATCCTGTATATATGTTTTTATAGCAACACTTATTCATGTGTCGTTGTAACACATAAGTAAGTGTTGCCAGCATGTCTCTAACAAAATTAACAAGTCATTAACTTTTGGTCGCATACATTCATTTGTATTGTATCTACGTCATCGTTATTGGATAAAAGTATTCAGTTCATGCTTCAAACTAACAGTAGTGTTGCCATGTCGATCCAATTGATTTACATCTGTTTCTTCTGATTTTAAACGGTTCAAATATTATTACTTTCTTTGGGGTTGCCCTAGTGCTTGATTGAAACTTTAATCGTCTTTTGATATTTTTTTTCAAGCACCAAAGAAATATAAAGATAATAAAACAGTGGGCCCCGTCGGGACATATGTTTCGCCAAGTGTAAGCGGTAAAGATAACGTAGTAACAGATAGTACGGAAGAAGTTTATGTTAATACAGATCCTCTGTACAATTCTTATACGAGGAACGATGAAAGTACGTAAGGACCGACCATAGTATTGTTATATACCTCTATCATTATACATGTTAGTATGTCGTAGTAATGTAATTGCATGGTGGTATGAGCAGGCGCACTGAACGTGCCGGTCGGTGACGTCAGCGAGCGCAAGGCGCTGCGCGAGCGCCTCAAGTGCAAGAGCTTCAGGTGGTACCTCGAAAACATATACCCGGAGAGTCAGATGCCGCTCGACTACTACTATCTTGGAGAAGTGAGTTCACATTTTCTACTCTTATACTAAATAGGGGCTCTAATAAATTTATATAATGTAAGAGAATATGGCTGTGATCAAGTATCTCTTTCTCTGGTTAACTTACAGTTAAAAACCCCCTTTTAAGTCATTTAACAGTGTTCTAAATTTCT
Source organism: Spodoptera picta (assembly GCA_038387885.1). Classification (NCBI taxonomy): domain Eukaryota; kingdom Metazoa; phylum Arthropoda; class Insecta; order Lepidoptera; family Noctuidae; genus Spodoptera; species Spodoptera picta. The sequence continues at coordinate 498,210 of JAZHFQ010000100.1, read as the reverse complement.
TGTTCAGTTAGTTTATTAGACGTTACTTGGACACTTTTACACCAGTATCGCAACCTTTGAGTCTACAAAGGACACCGAACAAATACTAGAATTTATTGACCCTCGATCGAATACCTTTAAACAAACTGCATATGGAGTATATGTTGCGACCTAGACGTACGAGTCGATCATTGTGTCCTAATGAAATAGAATTTTTACTAATTATACAATTATTATTAAATCCTTAGCTTGTCTCTGTTATAAAATATTTTTGTGAGTAGCAATACAAGTAAGTAGATGACATTTTTATAACGACTTGAGTTCTCAATAATGTAACATTCCGTTCATAGTTTTACCTACTAGGCTAATACCCAATTTCATCATATTAGCCTATAGTATAGTGTAATACGTGTTTTGTTATGTAAATAGATTATATATGTTGTGTTTATACAAGTGTTGCGTGTGTTTGATGGTAAATATGAATGTTTGCAGATCCGAAACGCGGAGACTTCGAACTGTTTGGACACGCTCGGCGGCAAGGCGGGACAACCGCTCGGCATGGGATACTGTCACGGTATGGGCGGGAACCAGGTGTGTATAGCTAATATTTAATTACCTTTATTTATTTATAGTCTGTGGCTATGGTGTAACGTGATGAATACAACACCTTTTCGTGGTGTAACCAGCTGCTAAGATATCTTTGACTCCGTTTTATGACCTTTTACGATTCTATTAAATAATGTTCCATTCTTAAACTAATTTCATTATTAATTTTGTCAACTAAAAGCACACCAGTAGGCCTGTATTTACCATGCTACACCCTACAATATTGGCTTAAATTATACAATCCTAATAATTTTACATTATTCGTAAGTAATGACATTGCCTCTCGTTGCAACTAAAGACCAGATCAAAGAAGACAAAGAAACGTGAAAAATATCGAGAAATACCATTAAATCAAGTATGTATAGTATATGCTTGTACACTATGTACAGTGTTTACGTGGTGCTTCGACATTGCACTGCTTGTAACAGTTTACACGATAATTCATGCCTACATACAGTCATACAGTCATACTAAATATCTGAACATACATATGTTTGCTGTAATGGGAGGTTATTTCATTGACTAATTTGCACTGCTTTTAGTTAAAGTAAGCGTTTGTTATGTTGGAACTGGATGCTTTAGGGAAATGCATTGCATAAGTAGAAATTTTTTGGGGTTGTCATATCTATAAAACTAATTGGGAAAACACCTTAAAATAGAAGTAAATAAGCTTTCATCTCTTATTTTCTTTAGATGTGGATAAGTTTTCTTTAACTCTCTTTACTTGTTTTATATTCATTACAAAGCTCTCTGAATCGTCATTTATCAAAATGTTGCCATCTCTATCGCATAAAGCGCATGACCTTTAGGGCCGACATTTAACCGAATTCAAAAACAAAAATTGAAGACCTTTTCAAAAGGTGTTGTTTGACTTGAGAGAATTGTTAGAATTCAAAAAGAGGGAGTTGAAGTCGGTTTTATTTAACGTAGTTTATAAAAGAACTGTAGAATAAAATTAACATTTGACAGTTTTTAGTGTGGAAGAATTGTCAAATATTCAAACCTCTGATATTAATTTATCTGGCGTTGACTAAATCGGCCCTGCATCAAGTAATTTCAATTATTAAATTAGAATATTAAGTTTGTTTAACTAATAATAAACTGAAGTGTAATTAATAATTATGTTTGTGTATAGTAATGTACAGCTACACAAGTACACAGTATGCTATCAAAACTTTACATCGCTAAACCAGTAATGTTTTGACAATTATTTCCACAGTTACAAATGACCGTCGCAGTTGCATTAACTAGCAAGCTAATATGAATTTCATTTCTGTGAAAATAAGGTTTATTTTTCTTTGTACATGACGTATCGAATGCTTAATTAACCAATTCAATGGCACTATTAGCAACAGTAAAGTTTCTATTATGTTGCTTAGATTTCTGTTTACGATATACATACTTATGGCTAAGCATTTCTATAATGAGAACTATATAAATGAGAATTTAAGGATGGTTACATTGTTTCGTTGGTTCAATTATGTGAGAACAATGTAACACCAATATTCAGTCAAGGAGAAGGATAAGGAAAATAAATTGGGGACAATAAATATAATAGTCTGGAGCTGACCAGTCCCAGTTGACAGCGCCGTTGATCAACTGTTGGCGAGATTGATTCCTGGGTCGTGTAAAGTATTCCTTGCGGTCCAGCGCGTTTGCCACGACTCTCTTGACAATAATTAGGCATACTTCACACCTGTCTCCCTGATTATGGAAGGCTAATTGCTACGATTCTTACATAACTCTTTTGCTTCCTGAAGGTTTGAAATAAAATATAATTTTTGGTAATTGGGAACGTATATTTTCCTATATTTCATAAATAAATAAAGGAAATCGTCCTCCAACATAACACGCTGATCATTTTATAAGCACGATTACTAACTTAACTTTTAGATTGAATAGTTTTGTCAATCTTGTGTTTGTAGTGGCCGGCAGATCAGGCTACTCCAATCTGTCAAATTTATTCATTGGATTTTCGATTTTATGTCAATATAATAAAGTTGAAAATGTAATGGAGTAATTTGACAGTAAAGGATAGCTTGACCTGCTGGATCTTGCTTTGTACTGAAACAAATTATCGTTTTGCACACAGTGCGTGTGTGTGTGTGTGTATATATACTATGTATGTATGCGTATGTAGATATCGTATCGTTTTACAGAAAATTAAGCTTGATGTTCTTGTATAGGTGTGTGAAGTAATTATTATTGGACAAAAAAATGTTTACAATGTACTTGTGTAATTTTCTTTGTCAAAATGTCTCTAGAATGAAGCTAATACAAATTGCTGCATGGTCCCTAGTGTCAACCGACTTTTTAAAATAATAATTTTGAAGAAGGCGTCAAACGAGCATAAAAATCAACCGATGGTAAGCATTTGGTGCCGCCCATGGACACCCGCAACACCAGAATAATTGCGATTGCGTTGCCAGCCTTTTGAGAGACGGGTTGCGTCACTAACTCGGCGAAACACAACGCAAGGGTTGTTTGACGTTGGTTTTCTATGAGACCGTGATATCACTTCAGACGAGCCGACCCATCCAGACTGAAGCATTAATGTCTCTTACTTGCGAAATTCAATATAAAATGTCTCCTATTTCAATTAGCATAACTATTATATTATAGAAACTGTATTCGTTGTTGTATACAGGTGTTTGCGTACACGAAGCGTAAGCAGATAATGTCTGACGACAACTGTTTGGACGCGGCAAATCCGCGAGGCCCCATTAAGCTGATCCGATGCCACGGGATGCGAGGCAACCAGGAGTGGACGTATGATTCGAAGGTAATCACACAATACTAAAACTACTAGCTTGTATATCCTTGTATAGCTGTCTTGGATTAATGTATTCTTAACTTTATTGCAAAAACATAAGGTTGTAAATCTATTACAGACGTTTCACTGATTGGGCCTTTGGTTATTAACATGAGTATGTATTGAATTTCAGACGAGAACAATCAAGCACACGAACACAGGCATGTGCTTAGACAAGCCGGAGGCGGGCGACGTGTGGAAGCCGGTACTGAGGCCGTGCAACCGATCGCGGGGGCAGCAGTGGCTCATGCAGGTCGACTTCAAGTGGCAGGCCAGGCACCAGCCCAGCTAGTGATCGTATACCATCAGGTACATACACTATTTATTCTTACAAACGGTGGCAATACAATAAAATACGAATACTAACATTAGTACGAAAGTGGCACTGGCTTGCTTTGCATATTACTTACTACATATAATCCTGTAGTGGGTACATGGATAACAGTGTTATCAGTTATAACCAGTTTTCTAATTCAAGCACATTTGTCTAACACAGAATTAACATTATCCAATATTTACCGTTAATATTATGATTATGTAAAGTAGGTCGTACCCAGACTCGTTAATAATTGATTATTCCGGACTATGCGTGCCTTAGAAGTTAGAACTTCAATGGTCCTTATTCAATGTCCCTTTACGGATAGTTTGATTGAGTTTTAACCAGATTCTGCTGTATAGCAATTTTGTACATAGAATGATTGCCATCGGGCAGATGGCAATCATTCTATTAATGCTTATGATAATAGTTTTGGTTAGATTGTTTAGAAGTGTTTTAATACAATAAATATGTTATAACAATGAGTTCACGCCTGACTTCGCAACAGAGCTGTTCCCCGAGGTTACTAAGCATTTTTTCTTGCATACAAAGTCATAAATCTTGTTCAAAGAATGTCTAATACGTCAAAAATATTATCAATTTGTTGCGGTCCTTCAGAAAGTTACACGCGAACAAATATTATATAATGTAGAACAATTGATTATTTACGCTGTTGTTACCTTTATAACGTGTGCTTACTAACTTTATGTCATGTGTTGTATTTTATTCTGCCGTTAGAATAAAATAAGTAACGTTATTTATTGCATTTATATTTAAATACCCGTTTCATGGCTTACACTTTGAGTTGGTTATGTGCATTGTACATATGTAATTAGTTTTTGTACCTGTCATACTTGTCCAACAAACAACTGACTTAAGTTAGCTGGTAGTAAAAGTAAAAGTAGTAGAACTAAAAATTTGTATGTACAATATTTTTTATTACCAACACACATAAATTTTACTATAAATTAATTCATGACACTGATTTTTACTATAATTATAATGAAATTCAACTCTATGCCTAAACTAATTGAACTTTCTTTTAATTTCAGGAATGACAACGATTGACCATACCAGTCTTCCCCTCTCGTTAGATATCAGATTTTATTCCTAATTCCTATAACTGAAATTTTATATGTATTACATGTAATGTAACGACACGTGGTCCGAGAACTGTTGACAATATATTATGAAAGCTGTAATTTGTTGTATTCCCTGTAAACGTTGCTCAATTTAGTATTGCGTCAGATGTGTTTGTGTGCTTCGTTTGACATTTGTTTATTGTTTGAATAGAGGTTAATGCGAGAGATATTTATTATTAAAAATATATTATTATATAGTTATGAATCACTATATTTGGTTGCTTGTCGAAAGCTAGTGTATTCTGTAGTGAAGCGTGGTGACTGGTGGTTGAGGCCACGAACGAGCCATTAGTAGACTTTAGTTACTTAAATTTACTAAAATAACTGGCAATATGCGCACGCGCAATAGCTCTCGTGTTCGCAGAATACTCCATTCCATGACCAGTTAAGTCTAGGTAATGTTATGACATAGTTAATGTTTGTCTATATGTATACAATAGTTTCTCTTGTTCGTTATACATTAATAATTATATAATTTTTCAAGTATTTTCAGATTCATTCTGTCACTTCTCAGTCTGATAGGCATTTACAATTGTTCTAACATAATTATACACTATTTTCTATACTGTATATTTCACTTGAGTAAGTACATGACCATATCTCTAAACTGTTCTGTCTCGTTGTCTTCTAGTACTCGTAGCTTGTAGGGAACAGTCGTAAGCGTGTGGTGTGATACCGCGGCTTTATGTGATGATTCTGTTAGTAAAGCTAGAGTAACGAGCTGCCTTCAAGTAGCACCAACTATCCGTTAATGTTATATCTTCGTTATATTGTAGTACTTGTAACAAAATGTTAGGTTCTGTGCGGCCATTGACCCCCGGAGAATACTTTCCATACGTTTGTGTCCAGTTAGACCTAGTTTACGTACGTTATGTTTACTGGAGCCGCGTGAGTCGCGCGTGGCGCCCTCTTATGTGTTATGCGAACTATTCAAGTGTGAGATTATATGTAGCTAAGGAAACTATTTCGTGAGCGCGCTGTTACATCTACAAAACGTTCTCGTCTTGTACATGTAACAACAGCTCTTTATTTTTAAAGCGACTGTTGCCTTAATTATTTTTATGATGTTTCAAAATATGGCGTTATTAATAGGAGTTATAAATAATAATGAAAATATTTTAGTGTATCTATATCATATTTGAAAGGCTTGATGGAATTGCCTTTGTTATGGTTTTCTCATATTAGTATTTAAAAACTGTAGCTAAGTGGACGTTTTAGCAAATTTCATTCCTGTATAATTTAATATAATATAGTTTATCATAATACATCGGGCCCTGACAACGAAATTATATTTAATTAGACGCGTTGCGTCATAATAAGTAGCACGTTATTTATGTGGCGTAATGTTATTGCATTTTGTATAACTTAAAGATTTGGTTGAACACAAAGGGCCGAGATAATTCCTCTCGAAGCCGAATTATTTATGTACATGATTTTGGATGTATTTTAAATTGGTTAGTGATTTGAGCTATATCGCTTTTTATTATTATTTATTTCATAAATTTAATAAACGTAAGACCATATCACTATGTAAAGTAAAAAAATAAAATGTAAATTTATGATAGTATTAGAAAATTCGCGAGTTTATTTATTTACCTAAATTGTATACAGTACATCACAGTAAAGTTGTATAAATATACAATTGAAATAAACAGTAAATATAGATTCCCAAGGATTTCTGTTCAACCGACACTGTTTGTATATTGTTTAACGTTTTATTTTCACGGCCGCGCCGAAGTGGGCAGTAGAGTGCGAGTGCGGGCTCGGTACGTCGCGGGCGCCGCGGCCCAGTATTGTAGTCATGTAGACGATTATTGTAATTATTGTACATAAGTTGTTACGTCAAGAATCGTCCATAATAAATACTTACAAAAACAATGACGATGTGTTCATCATAAAAGCATTTATTTGTCTAAGGTTCGAATCTCAACAAATATTGATGGATTAATAACCAGAAGTGCCAAATTAATCATCAATTATTGTTTTTAAATGTTCATTCAACCATTCCAATAAATAAAAAATCTATATTGTGACTATGACAATTGAAATAAATTATTTGGACTGATATCTTTTTTTATTTATTTTGTACCTCAATAACTAATGACCAGTGATTATGAAAGATAATTATAATTCATTGATTCGTTACGTTCACTTACACAGTTGCTATGAAAATTGCACTGTAATCAATTTCTTACAGCATGCTTAGATTGCTAACGAAACTATGATTAAATCGGTAGGTACACTTTATTAATTAATGAAACAAAATCACCTGCTTTAGTATTATCACGAAATAAATAAAGTACCAGAGCTTCATATATTTGAGAAAGTAAACGACTGATCTCTCTTGATCATCCATTGATACATTAAATTTTATTCGATAGGATTTAATAAAGGGAGAGTTTGTGAAAGTTTAAGTAACATTAATAAAAGTAGAGCTACGTGGAAAATTATAAATAAGAGCAAAAATGACAGTCCTATAGAAGGAATAGAAAAACATAAAATAGCCACCAACGTATTAACTGATCCAAAGAGCGTAGCTCAAACGCTAAATGACTATTTTATTGACGAAATTGAATCTCAATCAGACACAAATAAGTTTAATAATTTAACTTATAAACTTGATATGCATTATGACTCCATATTCTTGACTCCAACAGTTCCCAATGACATTATAAATTTAATAAAATCATTAAATAAAATACAAGCAGCTCTGCCTATGTTGAGATCAAGTGTAATTAAAAGTGTATCTCCCAGTGTCGCACCAGTACTTAGCTATATTATTAATTTCATAATTTGTGTTTTGAAACAGGTGTATTTCCAGACAGACTAAAACTGGCAGTTATTAACCCTCTATATAAAAAAGGTAGCAAAAAGGACCCAGCTAATTATCGTCCTATTGCATTGTTTCCAATTTTTTCCAAAATACTAGAAAAAGAAAAAGTAACCTATAATATACTGTACCTACTCATTCTTTGAAAATAAAAATCTTTGTAGATGAACAATACGGTTTTAGAAGAAAAAAGAACATAAACTTGGCAATTCTACAATTATATGAAAAAATTATCATGAATCATGGAATCCGGTGGCAGCTCTATTCATGGATATGAGCAAGGCGTTTGATTTTGTAAGATAATTGTGGAAAGATATGGAGTGAGGGGCGCCGAACACCGCGCGCTTCAAGACCGTGCTCGTGAAGAACTCAATATCATCATAACTTGTTCAATACTTAGGTACAGGATACTAATGAAACTTCACATACATTTGAAGGCAGTCACAAGCTTTTAAATAACGTTAAAAGTAAGTCTTTAGAGCTCTTATTGAGAGTGTTGGGACCAATTTAAGTGATTTTGTATTTTAAGTAAATTAAGTAAAAACGCAGGTTACTCACGTGAATATACTGAGAAAATCTCTACTAGTTTCTATTTAATGAAATAACTTTGAAGCTATTTATTATTTTGCTTTTTTTATTGCTCAACAAATTTGAACTAATTAATAAGAAGACATGTACCAAATATGATAAGAATCCGCTTAACCATTTCAAAGATCTAGCAAAATCAAAAACGTTACCTCAGCAAAATCTCGAATAACTTCGCAACCGATGAAAGAACAAATACAAAACAAGGCACAACATTTACTTCATCTAGGCAACTAATTTTATAGCTAGTAATTATTTAAATATTCCCATTAGAAAGAAAAAGGTCTGGCTGGGGTAACGTTACCCCAGCAGGAAATGTTTTTGTGAAATAATTAAAAAACTATAAGCGCAACAAATTTAAAAATGTGCGCAACAATTACAGAAGCCGCACAACTAATTATCTATAAGATTCAAATGACCATTTTCGACAACATCTGGCCTGGGTAACGCACACTCCAATGGTCCTGTTTGCAGATGACAGCACAGTAGTCTTCAGTACAATTAATAATGACTTGACACTTGAAACAGAGATAAATCAATGCCTAAAATCATTAATACAATGGATGGCCAAAAATAATTTAAAAATAAACATTGACAAAACTAAAATAATGGCATTTGAACAAAAAACTAATCACAATAAACTTAAAATTCCCAGGAATAGAACTAGACAGATACATTTCATGGAAAAACCCACACCAATACCATATGTAAGCGACTGACTAAGCAGTTATACGCCTTATACAAACTCGCAAAAGAAGTAAACCAGAGTATTGTAATCACGGCGTATCAAGCATGTGTGTCGCGGAGAACCTAACGGGTTACCGGGGCTCCGGCTCGACGTGCAGGAGAAGGAACGGGGTGGTTTTTAGTCAGTAAGAGTCTGACACTCCCTCCCGCCTCACCTAGGCGGGAGAGTCATTCGATGATTTTCCCCCATTAAAAAAAAAATCAAGCATGTGTGGCGTATCTATGTATATGATCCTCTACCAACGTTTCACGTCAACGACCTTAAATCAAACTACCTACTCCGACCTCTGATGATTATTAAGTGGGAGAGCCATGCTTCGGCACGAATGGGCCGGCTCGACCGGAGTGATACCACGGCCTCACAGAAAACCGACGTGAAGCAACGCTTGCGTTGTATTTCGTCGTGTGAGTGAGGTTACGGGAGGCCCAATTACCCTCTCCTTCCCTAATCTCCCCAATTCCTGAATCCCCAACGATCCTCAAACTCCTAATCCCCAAAAGGCCGGTAACGTACTTGTAACGCCTCTGGTGTTCCAGGTGTCCGTGGGCGACGCCGATTGCTTACCAGGTGATTTGTCTGCCCGTTTACAGACTTATGCCATAAAAAAAAATATTATGTGCCGTAATATCCCATCCCTATTTGCATGCGATGCAGTTGTCAAAAGGTATGCCAGCCACGCCAGAGACGGCTCTTCCCGACAGCGGGCGACGTCACGAACGAGACTAGGGATGCACCTTTTTCTTTTCATTTGTACCTCTATTTCTAAAGTCTAGTTTTATGTTGTTTAAAACTTTGCAACTGCTGTTTAATGATAGTATAATTCAAATATGGTAAAATATGGTTCGAAAAGCAACGATTAATTTGTTATCGATGATATTATGTTGGAATCCCTATTTTTTATAGTTATTTGCGCTGAATTCGTGGCTTGGCGTGGGAGGGCCGGCGATGCGTTTACACTCTGGCGGTCAAAAGGTTAAATGCCCATAAATGTTCCAATTATGATATATACTATGCAACTGTATTATAATGCACGTTTGTTTGTTTTGCTTCAGTGTTTGGCTTTATTAAAACTACTGGCATGTGGCGAATAGTCTAATTTTGGCACACCGCTTATTTGTGCATCTCCCGAATAAAACGAATAGCGATGTTGTATCTATTTCTGTGAAGAGTTTTATTTATACTTCTTAAGCTTGTTAAGAATTCTATAAATGAAAACAACAGATATTTCACAAAAATTTATTAAACTTAACATAATTTAACTTACTTAATACTGCTATATACTATCTTACATTTATACAATCAAAACAAATGCATACCACACTCTTTAATAAAATGATCAAATGAGATAAAACAATATTGCATAAACACAATCACATTTCTATACTCTCGTATAAAAGTATGACAAACTACTTCAATACATTGGGTAACACTCACATATAAAGCACTAAAACGTGCTTTTTTAAAACGACAAACACATTAGTTGTTTACGGTGGTAAAGTTAGTGAAGATATAAAGAAAAGTTTTAAGTAAAATAACGAAACTGATACAATGTCAAGGTTACGAAACTATACTATACATGACGGTACTATACATGTACTGAAGCGGCGTCTGCGCATGGACTAAATTACATGACGAAAACGTCATGCCGTTTGATGACGTGGTATAAGTTTATACTGCCGCGTAAACACTGTTATTGTCGAGTACAAGTGTTCTTAAATATACGTGTATAATGTATTATAAACTAAACCTGTAAATAAGGAGAGAACGAAAAGTCGAAGGCTCATTTGGTATGTTGAGATCAATGACACATATGGTGCACGTCACAGTGGTCCCCGGGAGCGGCGCGCGGCGCGCTCACTCGTGCGGCATCTCCTCTGGATGTAGCCAGCTGTCGTTCTCTGCACGCGCCAACTGCTTCTTTAGGCTGCAGTATAGCTTGATCAATGAGTCCTGGAATAGATTTTTATTGAACTTATATAGATTATTTTTGCGACTGTTACAAGTGGTGGCTACAAATCGACATCTGAGAACTTTATGAAAATAGATAGACAAATATAGTACGACTTGGATCGAGTTTCTCTTTAGATTAGTAAGGGATAGAAAAAGCTTTAATTCCTAATATCAAATTATTACAAACAAGAAATAATTTGATCTTGATGTTACATAAGAAAAATCCCATGTGTGATTTAGATTTTTCTTTAAAAGATCTTTGCATATTATATATTTTTTACCTTTTCTTTCTCTAACTGTATAATCTCTCTCTTCTGCCGTAACTCGTCGTCGTCCATCTTCTCCTCTAGCTCTGCTTTATGGTTGCTGAGGTACGCGAACTCAGTCTGTATCTGAAATTACAAAAACGAAATTTAAAACTCTTCCGTTAATGATGAGAGTCGGTTAAGTGTTATTAGGGTGGATAGAACACATACAAAAACAAAGTGTTCATAGAGCGTTTCAGCATCAGAGATTATAGACCAGCTCCCTGTTATTAGGTAAACACAACTAGGTCGTACGATAGTGTGGTGGTCAGGGAGATTGTGATGATTGATACGAATTGGTTAAGAAAACTTAGTTTCTCCCACTTTATTTTACTTATGTTTAGACTAATAACTGTTGACGTATGAAAACTTTATTTTGAAATCTATTTGCCACTACATACGACATTCAAATATTCAAACACCATTTAAAATTTGACAGAGATAGCGTGATGTACAATTTAAAACTGAGTAGCACATCAGTATTCAGGCGTTAGTTATTAAATTAGAGGTTTAATTAAACATGTGTCTAACAAAATTTGTGGCTCACACAATCTCACCAGGAAAATTATAAATTGGTATTTCCAGTTCCGAAATATCTTTGATAGCTTGTGGTGTTATGCAACGCGTTTGGCAGTGAGCTAATTAATATAATGAGATTACGGGGTTCGCTATAGCCATCGACACGAGGAATATATTTACACCTTTTTCTAAACATATTAGGGACTAGCGATGCTAACAAAATTACTAGGTTGCTTTTAAGAGCTCAGATCAAAAACTGCTATTATAAAAGATTTCATTTTAATAGGTTTTTAATTTCAGTATTTATAAACGAACCTATGTCTTCATCTGAAGCATCAGCTCCATTATAGACTTTATTTCCGATGTTTAGAAATCACTTTTGTACGAACAAATTTTCGGTAAGATATATCACGGTTGCATGTATTAATATTTAGCACTATTTGGTAATGTTGGTACACAAGTATCGCAGTGATTAGTGTATATAAATACATAGTGCACCCAACACTTAATATAACACTAATTATGTCTTAGTATCTACATATAAAATAGTCTATAGAAATAGAGTGCCTAGATATTTCACCAGAAACTGAGTACGGAATGTTTATTATCTTTATATTCTAGTTCGATTAGTGAAGAACTTGTTATGATTCTGTTAATGCTCATTAAAAGATATCTTACCTTTAGGTACTCCTGCGCAAGTTGTTTGTGTTCTTCGAATATTCTCTTGGACTCCTCGTTGTTGAGGTCCGGGGAGATAGGCCTGAGGTGCGGGTCCAGCATCATGTGCATGGAGTCCAGCGCCGGGTCGGGCTCCGAGGGCGGCGGCGCGGCGCCTTCGCCCCCTGTCGACGCACTACTGTTACCTGCACAACAAACAATACACTAAATAAGAAAAATATATATAAAGGGACGCATAAAAATATAAGAAAATGAAGCGCTGCAGTCGCTTTGCGGATGTACTATGGAATAATGGCAATCGCACTGTAGCAGGTATTGCTTTATCCGGACGCTTACTGTATTAACAAAATTTTCTGCATAAATGACTACAGATAGGTACCTACATATAACAAAAACCCCGTGTTCTTAAACTCAGACTACGTCAATCAGGAGCCAGTACAGCTAAACATACATTTCACCAAAGAAATAGTGGTAGCAACAAAATATTACGTATCATAAGACGCATACGCCACTAATAATAATGATGCCGCGCGCGATTCCTTGACGCAATTAAAACAATGATCGTCTAATGGGAGCCAATGCGAGAACAATCCGTATGTTTGGAGGAATCGGCGGCAGTCCCACGGCACGGTTAAATACGTCAAGAGTTAAATTTACTCCCGAGTTGCTGATGTCAGACGCTTCACCTAGATTTCTTGCTTTCAACATTATGATTCCTTTTCCCGCAAATAGATGGCAGCAGCGCACTAACAAGGCGTTGATAAACTATTCATCATCGATACAATAGTGCTATGGCCTCGTCCAATACTATCGACACATACTGTCTGTTCTACCACGTCTGTTTTTGTAACCACTCTATCCTTTTTTTCTATTAAATAAGTCACTATTTAAGCCAATGAGGATCCACTTTTCGTCTATAAAATACGTATTGTGGAGAGTTCACTCAATACGGAAGTGAAGAGATGTTTACATCTATACTACGCGTTTTTCAATAATCCGTTATATCACTTTAATAGTTTAAATATGAAAATACACCCAAAATTTTCAGTTCACATACCACTAGACTTTTCGACACGTAGAAATAACTTTTCCGGGAATATACACACAAAACGATAAAAACCGAAAAGTGAATCGAATAAAAAAAAAAATTCACTGAACAGCGTCAGAACAAACGAGGAGTTTCGGAAACACGCTAACACAGAGTGTGATCCACAGTGAGGGGTGGTCGAGGCTTTCCGCGGAGCGTCGCGAGATCGGTGCGGTGGCGGGCGCGCGGGGGCGACACTCACTGTAAAATATCCAACTACAGCTGACTGTGTCCCTGATGGTGGTGACGATGGCTCCGGCGTCACACGCGTCGAGCGCGTCTAGCTGGCGGCGCAGGCGCGCGGGCAGCGGCGGCATGGCGGACCTCGCGGGCACTCGCGGGGACGCAGCGCGCAGGACTGTGCGCTGCACGCCGCCCGCTCGAAATACTCGGCGGGAGAGCCGGGAGCGGCCGTTGCAACAAACAAACCGCCGCTATTCGCGGACTGGTGACTCAGCCACGTCAGCCCGAGCTAAATGCGGACACCGTGTGCTGCCGCCCTTCGCGAGGTTTTCTGCCGTTTTCGCTGGCAGGGCGCGCACCGCGCTCTGTGCAGCGGTCGACGACCCGCGCCCACGCGCTGCTCTTGCACCCGGCACCGCGCACTACCACCGACTCCGCTCCACTCGCTCGACCGCACCCCGCTTCGCCTGCGCTCGATTAGCTTCCTTTGATTCATAACCTACAGGTTATCGGTGATTGTAAACTTCGTTTGGCTTGTAAACATAGAGCAGCGCCGACGATGCACTTGCGTCACATGACGCGCGCCGCGCGGCTGATGTTCGCGTGGCCGCTCGCTGCGATAAATTAGGGACCAATGATTGCAGCATCGCAGCCCTAATTCATAGGTACGATTGCACCTTGCGTCGCCAGGCCAATGTGCAGTGCGCAAAAACAACGTAGGTCCGACGTAAATGCGTGTTGCCATCACAGTGTGACATGTGTTAAAGTCTATAAAAGTGTCACATCGCTTGGGCTTGTTATTGGAAGAACTCGCCAAAAATGAAGCCCGCTCTGACGGTAGTGGCACGCGAGTGCAGCAATGCTGCCCACCTGGTTACACCAGCTTGTTGTTGTGTGATAGTAAACATATTAGTCATGATCTACCTACGTGAGAGTAAATAAGTTGTACAACATCACCACGTACATTTAATGCTGACTCGATGATGATGACTTTTTATCTGAACCTAAACAATTTCTACAGTTTCTGATCCAACTGTAGCTTTTAGATGAGTATAGAAATAGGCTTCCCTCAAGGTACAGAGCTCCGCACGTTAGCCCATCGCTGATAGAGTGTAGTTAATATTCTTAGCACGAAATGAAAATGTTTTAGGTTCGCAAGAAGTTTTTAAAAGTAATAACAATTCGAATAATCTCTTCGGACCTAATGTTTTCAATTAACACCAGGAGGAGGTTGTAACAACAAACTACAAGCAGGTTGTCATCGAGTGCAAGTAGCACGTGCCCTTACAGCATAGTGCAGCGCTCGGCGTGCCAACTCTACCGCTTTAATAGCTCATTATACCCGGAGTGTAACTTACGCAGTCCTACAGAGCTCAGAATAATCCAACGCATAAATCTCAACAGCGGAAGTGGAGAACGAAGTATTTGTTTTAAGTATCCGCAACTAGACTTCGTGTTTCAAAAACGCTAAAAGGAAATGTATAATTTATGACCGATGCTCTTTACGATGCTAGAATCCGCTTGAACTTCGAATTGCCTAGCACAACGTCAGAAAAGATTACTGAATGAGAAAACAAAAATGTCAATGAGATACTAAAAGTGTCCTGAATTTGCAAAAACCCAACGGGTAGTCAACGAACGAGTTACGCTAGTAACTACGGCGATACGTTAATGAACAGCATGTAACAGAAAGTGGCTAATTGCGTTACACAAGTTATAATTAACGAGCAGAGGCGTAGAAAAGGCATCGGGAGCAAACTCGTTAACAGATCGAGCGCCTGTTGGGAGATCGTGACTAACACGCTACATTTTACGAGTGCAAACTTCGATGAACTATAAAATTAAAATCGAGAACTGTAAATTTTATTCTAGCGCAATCTACGCAATGGATAAGGTGAGAGATTCCTCAATGATGATGGCCTCATTGAGATTTGTCTATCAATATATAATCCTTAGCTGTTTTACGTCTAGATAAGATCAAAATTTAAAAGCACATTGTTCAGAGAATAGATTTGTAGCATTACACCTATCTCTACTTAATCAGTTAAAAATGAAGATACGTTTCAGACGCGATTAGCTAATGAGCTAGGGATAGATAAAAGGGAGATTATTTTTTACGGTTTTGGAATTGGACAGTTGTAGAGCACCCTCCAGCAAAGTAGAATGATGATATTTGCAAAACGGCTGGTAGTGGTTGGATGCGAAGATCTGGAGATCTAGCTTGGTGGCGAGGATTAAACTTTAGTCCAGAGAATAATCGTGTTCAATATCAAAGATATTTTAGTAACGAAAAAAATTTCTTGAGTAATGGAAACACAGTCATGCTTATGATTGCTGTACAATTTATCTAAATTAACCAAAAAAAGTTTGCGGTCATAAACACGAAACAAAACAATGCGAACAAAAAACTTGTGACGTGAATAATTGAACTGTTCTTAGGGTCGTCGTTCGAAGTTTTTTTACTTCCATCAGAAGACTGATGACCACATCCAGTTTATTTCCATCGATTAGATGGCAAAAAGCTAACAATACTTCAATTATCCGTAATGTTACCTAATTATTTACCCTTTACCCTTATTCAGTAACGCCTAAGTATTTACCCTTATTCAGTAACGACAAATATTCTTTTTGGAGCGACTTAATGTTCCTTTACCAATATGTTCACAAGTTGAAAACAGTGCTGTAAAGAAGCATTATTGTATCAATCAACATGTTTGAATGACCCGTAATAAATTAGTAACATTGCTTTTGCATAGGTCGTGTTCATTTTTAGATACAGAAGATCCATAAATTAAGACCTCGCAAATAATATCAAAACAGTTTGGTAATTTTATACTTAAGATAATATCATATTAATGTCAGTAGCTGTCCTTAATCCTGGGACTTGGATACGTTCCTGATCCGATACATTTTCATTCGAGATCTTTCAAATCTCTGGCCAGTGTCACATAAGTTTACTACGAGCGGTTTAATGCACATTTTATTTAGACGTCTCGTAATCCTTGTTTAACGTAATGTGCGATCTACAAAACATTTCGGTAATACCATAAATCTGGTGAGCGAGGGAAAGCTCTCTTTGATCGGTGGCTTTAATATGTTTTCGATCTGGCATGGCGTCGGGACGGGCCGCAGACCGCTCCGATTGCGTCAGTCGTGGTGACACCTCGCGGAAACTGTCCGCGGACCGACACTTATTCTATTAGCGAGCCGATTTATGAGCAGCCACATGACAAGCAGGCAAATGTCTGTCTACAAAGTCGGTTAACGCTTCTAGACGTTGAAATGTTACATCGACTCACGGAAACTTTTGCAATGTGTCATTAACAGGGAATACTTTTTTAAACGATTTGCTATGTTTATGAAACTGGTACCTACACCTAAATTAAAATACCTTTACTTCACTTAAGGACGAGTGCCAACAATTCACAGAATGTCCAGATTTTTAATGTTGGGATCACGTTAGGCAACTGACAGGGAATTACATCGTACATTTAAAAAAAGTCTGATTCACCGGAGACACTTTCATTCGATCCGGAAATATCTACCGAGCGAATTTAGGCGTCCTTGTGTACGATTTTAAAGTAGCTAAAGGACAATAATACGCACGAATCTGTAACGACAGCAGACAAGCTTGTGACTCATTCAGAGTTAAGTACATTTTATCTTTTTCAACAACTGTTTAATATCATTCACAACGAAGAGCTGTACTCGTAAATTAAATTCATAACATGCGAGTTTGGATGAGCGGACAAATTGCCATGTTTAGCAGCAGATGGCGAAGAAGATAATTTTATAAGTACAATGCTATTTGGATATTTAGCGCTTTTAGTAAAGAGGGCAGTTTACAATTTCGTGCCAACTTCTACGGCGAAACTAGAACTGGGCCAGTCACCGTTAATGTGCTATATAGGTGATTGTATCCAGATCACATCAAAGAGCTGCCGGCGGGGATACGAAGCAGCAGGAGTCCGTAGGACAGATGCGACTCACGATTTGCTATCTCAAGGAAAGTCGTAAAAATCAATAGAAACGGACGTACGCTGCGTTTATTCTGGAGCACGGGCCGAACGTAAAGTTTGAAGTAGATTGATGGTACAGTCAGCGTGAGGATTGAATTCTTTATGGCGGCCGAGCAGAGTGGTCGGCTTGTGTTAATATACGTAAACCAGCAGCAGTCGAGGTATGTTATTGTGGAACAGTTTACTACGCGGTGCGCAGGAGTGGGTGGTCAGCCATTGTGGATTATATGCGCAACTTCTATATTACGCGTATTATTGACAATCATGTATTTTCCACCCATTCCCGAAACATTTAAACAGTTACATGTATCTTGTTTTCCACTTATTTTTCTGAAATGATGCCAAAAAGTTAAAGAAAAAACATTAAACTTGAAGTATCGGAAAGTAAATATTTGTGATCAAATTAACTGATAAACAACATGATGCTACGCATGTTTTGCCCTAAATGGTTAGACATGATACGACAGGCGTTTGTTTTACTTTCTTTTTGCTGAGCATATTAATGTTATTAATCCTATTATAATATTGGGTTTTTACAGGATCATGATTTGAGCATGTTATTTATTTACAATTAGGTATGAACTTGTCAAAAATATCGTAATTGCAGTCATTATCTACTTAGCAATAGAGTTACTGACTCTACCTATGACACAATCGAAATGCTTCTCGCAGTCTTTTTCCTTACTCATCCAAACTTTGTCAGCGCAACATTCTACCCGCTATCAGACGACATCACAACACATTCCTTTCTAATATCATCATTATCAACACAACACATTACAGTACACACATTATTTAATTCTATCTTCTTATTACTCTCTACATAAATCACATATTATTGCGACATGATTTCATCCTAGATATCCAAACTTTTTACTAGGATCACGGGTTAAAGTTTAGTTGATGCCGTAAGCATAAAATAACTGTATGAATCATCAATTCGTAAATCGGAGCTCTCATGTTATAAACAGGAAATTATTGGATTTCTTCTGCGAGCTAATCAATATGGAATGTAAACTACTTTCAGAAATCTTTTGGAAGCAGTTTTATCTTGGTGTGTTGATAAAATAACTAAAGTTTGTGTCATTACATTGGCTATGTTCATTGTGAGATTAGTCGTTTTGAAAAGGTTAAAAATTTTAAGATATGCTTTATCGTTTTTCCTGCTATTGTTCAGTTGAAACTGTTATGCTGTGTCACTGATTTACGGGCCTGCTTCGACACGTGGCATAGTGATCCCGGTTTTATGATTAGAATCATTTACATTTAGACGAGGTGCAGATAAAGACAACATTTTAAAAGTTTTTTGGCTGCTTATTAATTTATTCGAAGGTCCACCATAAACGACTCACTGACTACGAAATTTTAGAGATATCGTTGTAAGTCACTGGCTGGGTTAGTTCTTTGCAGATTTATTCTCCACAACACATTTACTTAACAAATACGTTTTAACAGCAGCCAAAGTACCCAAACCCAGAAGCAATTATTGAACATATTCTGGTGGAATACAGCAGTAGCAGCATTAGGAAGTAATACAAAAGCTATTGGCAAAGGTAGCGTTGTGAAACTCGCGCTGAGTCACGGAGTATTTCTGAGGTGCGCACCCGAGCGCTCGACCAGCCCCTACGCCACATCTTACGTCGTCTTACATATTATATCTACACACATTTTCTTCTAGATCAAATCCTACAAAACTCCTGTTTTAGCCAGTTTGGTCTGATTGCTATATTTTAATTAATACATTATTAGTTCGTGTATTTTTGAAATGACTGTAGGAGGCTACTGTCAACCCCAAGTTATACAATGAATAAACACTAGGAAACAGAAATCCGTTGCAAAGATTTTCTGTTTTGAATCAGGAAATTATTACTGTTTACTTGTACACCCGGCTACACATCGAGCTTTACATAACCAGTATAAACTGAACGTTAAATGTGCGGAAAGATGATGCGACGCGACACCAGGATAAACTGGTTTTGTATAGATTGATGTGTAGCCGTGTGTACCAGAAAATAACAATTAGATATTAACCTTTTTGTGCCTTTGCTTGACCGTAAAATTTGACAAATAACAGGTTTATAAAATTTTAGAAATATTTTGCAAGTCAGGTTCGTTTGTCGGGGTTTTTGACCCGCATTTGTCT
Source organism: Spodoptera picta (assembly GCA_038387885.1). Taxonomy (NCBI): domain Eukaryota; kingdom Metazoa; phylum Arthropoda; class Insecta; order Lepidoptera; family Noctuidae; genus Spodoptera; species Spodoptera picta. Next base: position 478,308 of record JAZHFQ010000100.1, on the reverse strand, counting down.
TTAATGGTCTTCAGAAAGATAATTTAGTAAATGGTTTTCTGTTAGTTATACTTGGTTCTATACAGTAGTAGTTTGGCAGTATGTATAGGTGCATCGGAACATATAATAGAGCTGACGATGCGACGGCAAAGAAAAACAGCGTAACGATTTCGCGTAAACGTAAGCGCACGGTGAGCGGCCGCGGCCAGGGCGCGTGACGCAGATACGAGCCCCGACCTACTTATGTCGTAGAAAAAATCAGCAGATGTTCAAGTTTGAGGCGCGGGATATATCGAGCAGAATGTGTTGTTCCGAATAGAAATAAACTTGTCACATATTTTGATTGTATCTAGAGCGGGCGGCGGTTAGTCATGTCGTGATGCCGATGCCAACGGCCCGGCCGCTGCGACCAACCACCAACTATAAAGGCAATCGCGCTCCAGACTGAATCACTGTAGGCGCCGTCTGCAAAATGTCTCATCACTGCCGTATTTACGATGTTTATTATAGTTGTTGTAGCGACCACATATGGTACGCTGCGGCGCTGGTTCACTCCCAAGGTCACGTGAGACCATTGCTATTGGTAACAGATCAAGATCAAAGAGAATGGTCGGTTTGGCTCCAATACAACGGTTATAAACGTAACGCAGCGTAGGCTGAAGAAAGTCTACGATCACTGACATAACACTACATTATTGTCCAACTCGTGTAACGCCTGTACGCTGTTCTGGGTCAGGTGTAATCGATGTCTCGAGCGCTTTATAAATTCAATCATACCTTTGTTTAAACTGCGAGTTATTTTCGAACTAACCAGATGCAACATTCGAGACCGTTACCATAGGTAAAGGGTTACTTGTTGCTTGTTAATACTATACAGCACTGTGTGTAACACGGAGCGTGTAAGCAACACTATTTTGGAATCTTCAAAGAGGATTGTTTATTCGCGTCTCTTAAAGATCTCTTACAACAAAAGAGTTAACATTGGGAATAATTTTAGAGTGGTAATTTTGGACAGTGGCCGAGATGCTACGGTCACAGGCCGGTGTTGCCGTACGAGGCTGGTGAGTTATGGAGGGTAGCAGCCCGAGTGTAAGTGGCCCGAGTAATTGTTCGGTGGGAGCGTCGCACGCGCAGCTCTAGTCGCGAATCATAAAATAATTAGCAGTGATTCATCGTCGCGTCGAAAGCGTCACTCGTCGCTGCTAGATAGCCGTTAGCTGAGAGATTTTGGCATTACCTTTTGACAGACGATTATTTCACTGTCGCCAATCGTTAGGATAAAATTTACCGCGTCATTACTGTGTCGGTCAATTCGTATTTTGGTATTGATTGATGTGAGCTAATAACTGCAATAAATTATTTCAGAACCAGCTTGAAAACTATAGAGTATTTTTAATTTTTATTTACAAAGTTTCTGTTTACGTAGGTACATTGTATACTTCTATTTTTGAAATCAGTTTCTAGTATGAAGATAGTTTTTCTAGGTATTTAGGGGACTGACTTGACTTCAAGTGAGTGACGTTTGCATAAGACAAGTGGTAAATATAATAATCTTTTCAAAGACTTAACTAGCAAAGCACACAGTAATGTCAATAACAACACATCAAAGCAAAAGGACTGGAACCTCCGCTATTTACATGAAATATTTAATTCAAGACCAATTACATTTTAACGCTAGATTCCTCTAATCAATCTGACCTCTGTACAATATCAGAGGTCAGGGGTTAGTACAGAAAATCGTGTAATTAATAGGTACACGTAAGTATGCCATACAATACAAATATTTTATAGGAGACATTTCTATCACATTCAAAGAAAGTTTGGGCGATATCACATCAAGGAGCAGATTCATGAAAGAAGCAAAGTATATCCAGTACAACTCCTAACATAGAATCGATGAGGAGATCAAAGAAATTCTAATTAGATTTGAGTATGGAAGCGCTTAGTATCCTTTTAGGAGAAGCCATGGATTGGAACAGCCTGATGATAATGACAACGATGGGAGATCTGATAAGAAGTTATTGATAGATAGATAGTAAGAACTAAGAATGAGTTATTCACAGAATGACTTGCTGCCAGAAGATTTTTGTTTTAAATTGTGTCTCAAATTCAATGAAACTAGTGTATGAAGAGTATATAAATCAATGACTTTATTTGTCTTAGTAAAGTGACGCAGGGACATAAAGGGTTAGATGTGTCTGCCAAATATAATGACTCTGATATGCGATCAGCAGCTTTTTAAGAACAAGCTTATCCGAGTGGACCATAATTATATTGAGTTTATTTAAAATGATCTTAATCCTCAAGTTCAAGGACAATTAGAATAAGAAGACTTGTCAAATAAAATCGGGAAATTATTTTTGATGAAATTATCTAAGTCAAACGCACCGTCTGTTACCTGTAATCTCCTTTGGACAAACTATCTAATGTGTTTGCTTACATAATATTTACTGTTGACATCATAAATGTCATCACTACAAACTACAGTTCAAAACGGACTACTCACTCATGTAAACGTCTACGAACACTTGCAATTTATCGTAACCGGGTTGCACTGTTATCGAAACTTGGACGGAACAGTCTGTTTGCGGCATTTCAGTGCGATCACTGCGATCACTACGACCACTGGGAGGACGGGCACATCGAGTCGCCGTGCCGCGGAGGCGCGGTGCAGCGGTGCAGCGAGCGCGGGCGATGCGCCGGCCGCGGCGGGTGCGCGAGACTGTACGACGTCGCACGTCGCCGAGCCCGTCCCATGCCTCCCCGATAACCTTAAATTAGATTAATTGTATCGCGCTGATTCATGCGTGGCCCGCGACGCGCTTCTTTTTGTTGACACCGGATAAATGCGTTAGCTTAATTTAGATTTGAGGATTATGAGAGGTGAATGAATTTTTTTCGTCCATGATGCACCGTGAGTAAATTAACGACGTGTGAACGGCCGAGATTGTATTGTAAATATTTTATACTTGGATACAATAATAACATAAACTGACGTTAGCACATATTGGTAACAACTGAAAATTAGTTATTGCAATTTTGAATCTAAGGCTTTACTCAATTAGCCAGCCAGTTCAATATTTCACATGAACGTTGCATCATCCGTTTTAGCAAGATACGTTTAAGATAATAAAGCATCAAAAAGTAATAACAAACCAGACATGAATAACAATAAACGTACTTAATCAAGATCTCATCATGAAGCAAAAACTACCTGCTATAATGAGTTCGCAAAAAATGGGTTTCGCGTTAGCTGTGAGTTAAGCGCACACATTCCGAGTAGCCGTGGTGCGAGTAGTGTAGGTACCAGGCAAATCGTTCGCTAGAATCGTGGTGAGATGTGTTCGAGCCGCTAGAAACGCCGATACTGTATAAAAATCAACACGTTTGTTTATTTGAGCAACGCATAACGGGCGAGGTGCCCGCCGCGGCGGCACCCATGAAAATATTACGACTTATTTACTTTACCGCGATACTGTTCTTACCGCATTGACGTCTGCTCTCTGAGTCAGCAGGGCCGAGACACGAGGCACGCTTCACTTAACACTCACACACATTGGCAACATCAGTGGGTGATACTAAAAAGGATGCTGATACTCTGCATTTTGGTCATTTTCGCATCCACGGACAGATATCAAACTCGTGTTAGCACTAACATTACATTGACTGTGCTGTATCAAGAGCCAAGTTAAAGCAGATCTAAAGTAATTTTTGATATTGCAGGATTCGTCCTAGAGAATAATATAGCTTTTGGTGATCTCAGATAGTCGGTTTTACAGTTTCCTAACTGCAATTACCATAAAATACACTGCCATATAATTTGAATTAAATCTTGAAAACTGCGATAATATTATTTTACACAGAATGCAAAATGTGATAACAATGTAACTATGCAAATAATTATTTGTGAGAAAAACATACTTGTTTGCTAACGTTTAATAGCGATGGACAACAATAGTCACATATAAATATAAACGTTGTTTTAATATGGTAGCAATGTGTAATGTTTGGTGACATTCGCGATGTACTTGCCCAACGCGCCGCTTGTTGCGACGGCGGAAGCGGTACATAAACAAAAGGCGATCCGTCTGGCCATCTGCGCGGATGCTTGTCAATACAGCGCGACAAATGACGACCATCTAATAAGTCTAAGATTCAACAATATCGCCAGCACTAGGTATTTACATTACATTTGGTGCTTTTCCGTTACGAATGTGTCTGGGAAAGTTTAAAGAGTAGACGCGATTTTAATGAAAAAGATTGGCGAGCTGGAAATATCAACCGCTTTAGTCTTAATCTGGACGAGTAAATGCCATAAAGATTTAGCTATTACCCAAAACAGAACAGAAAGACAAGGACCACTCTAACAGTAATGTTTGCCGAGAAATATAATTTCCTTACAAACTAATCAACAAGTCAAACACGATCAAACGCATGCCAAACGTAATGATTTAGAACTACGCACGAACGAGAACCGCTCAACCAAAAACGACAACAGAGTTGCAGCACAAGTAGACTTCCTGGATTCGGTTCTTTAGCGAGAATAAAACTAGGAACCATCGGTGGGCAGGAACAACCCCGTTACCGATCTAACAATACTTTGGCTTTGCGATCGGTCGTTGGTCCCACACCACCCGGTTCCTAGAAGGTAAGCGGACACAGTCTAAAATAGTCGCGGCCCCTTCCGAGAAGCGTGACTCATGTCGGGACCGTCCTGAGCCGCATCTGGACCGCATACACACACGCGTATAGCTAATCAATACATACGTCACGGCTGCTGCTGTTTTTATGACATTTCTGCATGCGCACGTTAATATTTTGTGGTCGATATAAAGATGGGGTTGGAGAGTTTCCTTGTAAACTTCCTGGAAATTGGATGCGATGTTCGCCAAGGTGAACCAAGACAAGCTTTTGAGGAAAAGAAAAGGACATAAGGCTTTAAGCCCTTTAGCAACAGAGGCTGAATTGAAACAATCCATTTTGCTCATGCGACTTTTAGTGCCCTATGCCAAATCTTGGAAATCCACATAATTTAAATTGCGAATTATTTTGTTTTTGTACAAGGAAAACTAGCAGTTTTATAGTTCGAACAGTTTCAAAGAAGTTGCCCATCTTGTTTTTATGCGACGTCCAGAGATATTTCTCCTTTAACCGAGATTTATTTTGTTGCTGAGTTAGAAGCGACTCGACTTAGTCATGGAATTCTCAATAAACTCCATTGGTGGCGGAATAGCGTTCTGCGAACTTTATAATCAACACAAGAGATTTATTGTAAAGTGGGGCTACTGTTTTGCATTGTTTAGCTCCCAGGAACTATGATTTGTAATTTATTTTTGTTTTAAGAAATCGGGTCAGCTATTATATTTAGTTCCTAAATTATTTGGGAATCATTGTTTCATTTGATACGTAATATTCTAAGTATACGATCCTGCAGCGGTGTCGTTTATTTATCCGCATTAACGGAATAAAACCTCATGAAAGTACAATCGAGGTCTATGGACTATCTGTATTTATAATTTCGTCCAAATTAGTTCAGTCGTTATTTAAAGATTAATGCAAACCTCCCCGTCTTTACGAGTAGTGGGATTAATTCATAAAGTACGAGTGTGAAGAATTGCTCATTAACGCATGGCGCCACCGCGCGCCGCCGGCCCCGCACTCCACGCACCATGCGCCTACGCACCTCGTGGTACGTGCAGCTTTACGACATTCACGACATACACGCAATGCTTTTATTGCGAACTAGTAAACCCCGCTATTACTAGACACGTCAACGTTAACACCATTTCAATTTGACCCCAATGTGTCTGTTGCAAGTTTAAAAAAACTCACTTCTATTATGTTACTGGCTAGATAAATACACACATGATCTCATCCAAAATCTAATCTAGAACTCGGCGTGTATGAAAAATTCTAATAATAATAGTAACGCAGGAACTACAGCGGCGACCTCTCATTTATTATCAAGAAATGTAAAATTATTATATGTATTCTGGTAGAACGAACGTTTCTCCATTCATCAAGGCGTTAGTGGTTAGCAAATAGGTTAGACGATAATTCTGGCAATGTTTGTGCTAATATTTCTTCTTCATTGACAGTTTCTTTAAACACAAGACTAACTGAGAATTAAGTCAAAAAAGCGTAACTATAAACAGATTTGTAGCAAGCAATAAAAATAATAATATCAAACAAGATTGGCTCCATCATCCTCATATAAACACATCCACTCATAATGTACAGGGTGATTCACTTTGTTTAAACGCCTGGATTAGACGCAGTAGTATCTTTTAATACTGTACCGCACTTATTTCGAGCAAAGTGCAAAAATAAGTTATGTAATAATAAAACTAGTATAACATGTCTGTTCGTATGACTAAGCGCTTGATATTTGAGTGCGCGGTATTTGCTGTCAAATGGCGGCGCGCCTGTACCACCCGCTTCTGAGAACTGCTAACACTATGCATTATAATTAACATTAGGGATCTTGTTGTTGGCCAGACTGTAAATGATACTCTAACACATCCTCCGCTACAGCTTCAGTAAACTCTATTTTATTTGTGTGAATTTCCGTTGATGCGTTGCATGACAGAGTGACAGACAGACTGCTGTTTTGTTTCTTCTTAACCCATTGTAGTTCATAAGATACGAAACCATATATATACGACACGCGTCTTTGTAGTCTTATTTTTAAAACATTTCACAAGAGATGAAAGATGTATTTAGGAATCGTAGCAATTGGCGTTCCATAGTCTCTTCTCTGCCAACCCCCATGGGAGACAGGCGTGAAGTTATGTATGTATATTTCTATTCACAAGAGACTTTGGTAATTAAAGAATATTTTTGAATATGATTTTCGGTATAAATGTATCAAGTTCTTGACACTGATTGAAAAGGATGTATAGTTGTATGCAAATATCCTTTTTGTATTCCTACATCAGTAATGCATTCTTGTGAAACTTGTGAGTTGCAGAATCAAGGGATTTATTTTACAAATCGAGAAATCTGAGTTCTGATAGAATTTATCCATAAAGGAGCAAAAAATTAAATCGAGATTTAAAACACTGACTTATATTTCTAGTATTGAAAAAAAAGCAAGTCTACGCTATCAGTACTTGGCTTACTCGACGAATAGGAGACAACTAAACAACCGCTGGATCACAAAAAAGTATTAATAACAAATAGAAGACTGCAAACATACAGTTAGAAATGTTAGTAAACAAACAATAACAAAAACAAAGCGTCCACAGCGATGCATCCTAAACTGCGTACGTAACACAAACGTTAGAGTGCTGAGTCACGGCGTGTCCTGCCAGGATCGGCTATTTGTACGCGGTTACTCACGCACTGATGCACTCGCAGTTCGCACAACTTTAGACGACAATCTCCGATCTGAGTTACGACTAGCTCTTGTTTTGTACTATACTATAACGAACTATCGCATTAAATACAACGTTTTATGGCCTGTTTCTACTTATTTCTAGATAGACTTAGCTTCTGGAGACAGAGTTTAAGTCAATATAAGGACACTAATAAATTCTGTTCTCTCCTTCTTTGTCACTTTTACTTTATGTTAGAGAACCTTTGAACGTATGGAGAGCTTCCTTGGAGAAAGTGTGCAAATAGAAGCAGAGTATTACTTATTAGTAGCAAAACAAAATCTAACAAATATTTAGGACAATAGAGTAAAAACCAAACCCGAAATAAGAGAGATTACCATTGCAAATACGAGAAATTACTGTTAACTTTGACCCAATATGTATTTTTTATGGCAATAAAAAATATTTGGTTGAATGAATTGACAACTGCAAACAACAAGATATGATCTCGTGAAGTTTTTTTAAACTCCGAAACAGGCGATCAAGACTTATTTGGCCGTACAAAAAGTTTATAATGACGTATTGAATCAGACTGAGTCTACACTACAAATGTATCTAGTGCCAATTCTTTTTACATCAAAAAGCTCTTCTGGGACAATACATCACAGACTGCGACCGTCTATAGTTTATTTTCGCTTCAAATCTTTAGATGACTCAATCTTTAACACCTTAATTCCACATTAAAACAATAGCAATAAAAATAGGGAGATTTATGAGCATTTTTAGTATTAGTGCGTATTTATATAGAGTTAAGAGCCATTTTAAACGAGTCTCACGTGCCTGTACGTCAGGCGGGCACACGTGGTCAGTAGACGTATCTGTGAATCATCCAAAGTGCGCTACTATTCTTATACCGTACTGTGAAATATTAGTTGCAAAACGATTATAATCTCTCTTCAACATTAGGCCATTTTTAACGGTAGGAATTTGGTGTTTGCGGTAATATTTCGTGATACAATAACACGCTGATTAATATATTGAACGTTGCGCGTTTCTAAGATAAAAAAAACATGCTTTTAAAGTCCTACTTATCCAGCTTCAGGTATTAATGAAGTACACAATACGAAAGAAGTAAAAAGTTTTGATTGCAATTGTTTGCAACCAAAATACGAATGGCGAAATGTGCACTAAATTCCATGACTGCGTGGGTAGGCGAGAAAAAGTTCAAGTTCACGCACGATTTATGTTAAACGTATTCACAGGTTAGACTGTCAATTTTAATATCCTGTCTCGATTGGTGAATTTATGTTAGCTCATGTAAACTTTTTTGGTATTTAACACGATCGCGTTCAGACACAATACCGAATAACACAAAGAGAACACATTTTGAAGTACATAAATAACAATGATTTTTAAAAATAACATCGAAAACCTGACATGCGTGACTCACCCACTGTATAGTATTTATCAAAGCCAGCAGAATTTCTCACTTCCACATAATCATCATAACTGATCGGCACGTCGAGCAACTCCCACGAATTCTGAAAAATTAAACAATATGATTACAAACAAAAAGTTACAAGCCATCGAAAATAGAAATAATATAAATAAAACCGTAAATTCATATATACATATAATACAATATATTGTGTTAGTTGGTCCATCACCAATTTTGCTATCTTCCACTACATAATTTCTCGTCTTCAAGGGATAGGACAAGGTAATAACAACATACGGTGTGTAAGACTTACTGGATCCACTTCGATCTGTAATGGCGTTTGATATCTCGGATCGATCGGTCTCTGAGACAGATTCCCGTTGTACTCTTTGACGGGCGTCATGGGACTGTTGGCGGCGCTCAGCCTGTCACAGTAATTCTGGTTGTAGTCCTCCTTCCTCACGGAGTTGGAGTTGCTGGTGACGGACGGGCTGCGCGTGGACAGCTTGTCGTTCTCGCGGCTCCAGTAGTGGTCCATGTCGATGTGGCGCGGGTTCATGTTGCCCACGTTGTAGTTGGCGATGGGCGACAGTCTGCGCGGCGAGGACGTGTCGCTGAAGACGGCGGGGCTGCGCGCCAGCAGCGACTCCTGCGGCGTGCTGGCCTCGCTGGCGGCGGCGCGCTCGGGCCCGGGCGAGCTCGACGTCCTGTTCATGGTCACGGCCGACCGTCCCGCTTCCGTATACGCTTCGGGCTTTTTAAATTGCTGTGGGATCCGAACCGGTCCTATTCTGTTATGTACATCCGGTTCATCTTTAGGTAAGGCCGAGGTTTTGGGATGCGCCTCGGCGGCCATTAAGTTCTGTAGCTTACTCACTTGAGTTTCGACGAAGCTGCGAGGCCGGGGCGGCTGGATGGTATGGTCGATGTTTCGGAGCAGTACGGGGTTGGAGGCGGTGGTGTCGGGGTACTGTGTCGGGATGTGTACTTGTGACAGTATGCCCTGGTCAGTGTCGGTGTCGAGGCTGTCTTGAGTGTCGTATTGCATGTACTCGTCCTCTGAGCACTCCTCGTCCTCGTCCTCGCAGTCGTCGTAGTTGATGGGCGTGTCCGCGCCGGGGAAGAACTCGCACAGCGCTGACATTATGTCTACCACCTGAAACATTAATACATAAAAATTAGATATTAATATAAGGTTTATACACTCATTAATTGTTATGTCATTTAAGATTCGAGTAAGTGAGAAGTATTAAACGCATAGTTATCATAGACACGGTAGTGTAAAACTAGTTTCTTGGAATTTCCTTTTTCTGAATTGCAAAAATTGTTCTAAAACCTACATCACAGTACCTATGACAAAATGAAATAAATAACAGCTAAACAACCTCGTGGCAGGTGGCTATTTCAATGAATAATTTGCTATTGTCTATTTGTATTGTTTCTAGTTGCACAGGTGGCCTGTAGACTACAGTGAGTAATCGCTTTATAATAGCATAACCTTTACTATTGGCAACAGATAGGCCCACTCATCATTTATATTTGCACTAGCTACATCACGCGACACTGTCCTCGCGACGTTCAGATGTTTAGATAGAATTGTATCATTCATAATATAATAATAATTAAATTTAAATGTATCTTTCGACTGTTAGTCTTGTATGAATGATAAATGAAATGTATTTAGAAAGTTACGAATCTAATTCGTCGGTCATTCGTCGCATTTATTGCTATTAGTTAATGAATGCCAAAAACACATAAAACTCGTTATATATGTTACAAAGAAAAAAAACTACTTATATGGATGAACTAGGTACTTCCGCGGGGTTTCACACGCTCTGCTCAGCTCCTATTGGTCGTAGCGTGATGTTTTATAACCTATAGCCATCCTTGATAAATGCGCTATCCAACACAAAAAGAATTATTCAAATCAGACTTTTAGTTACGGAGATTAATGCGTTCAAACAAAAAAACAAACTGTTCCGCTTTATATAATAGTATAAGATTTGGAGTTTGGTGCAGAGGGCACATGATTTTGTAATTGATAGGTTAAAAAATATCTTTCAGTACCCACGTAACAGATACTATATAATACAATAGCGATTGTGTTGCTTAATTACAATACTAAAGTTACAATTGCATTGTCTTATGCTTACTTTAGCCATGCTGGGTCGCTCCGCAGGAACTTTGTGCCAACATTGTGTCATTAACTGCTCTATTGGCTCAGGACAACCCTCTATCAAGCTTGGCCTTTGACCTAGAATTTTTAAATAACTTATATTATAATAAAAGTTGAAAATAAATTGTTTTTCTATAATCACACCACAATGAAATAAAATTAATGAAACCATTAACAATTTGAACAAAGACTAGGTACTTTTGATTCTTAATTTAAATGACATAATGTCAGATCTCGAAGGAGTATTTAATTCAAATGATGTTAGAAGGATGTGCAGTATTTATGGTAAAAAATAATAGATGGTAGGCGGAAGGCTGACTGAATCACGTTGTAGTGATATCATGATTCACTGGAACTAAACCTTTAATAGGTAGTTTTATTGTTTAGCTTTGATGAGTAAACCAGTACAATAAAGGTTGACTGGCTACCTATATTTTATTGAGGGTCATAAAATATGTCATTAGATTATAAGGTATAAGGTTTTAACTGGTAAAACATTAATTTCATTTCTAGATTAAAATAATGTTGCTATGTCTGCTTTGATAATTTATTAAACATTTTTTGATGATTTTAATTCTTTGATTAGTAGTTCATTATTACAATGCCTGTTTATTAACATCTTTTGTTTCTGTTATCAGTAGTTATTTAGTTTAAAAAAGTAAAATGTTAATTTAATATAACTAACAACAGTTAAAGAAGTCTATAACCTTATGTTTTTTAAATTAAAAAAGACTTAATATTAATGAGGCATTTTGTAAATATTAAAAAAATGACACCATGGTTAAAATGACACTATTAAAATTACAATAACCAGTACTACTACTAAATTAGAATAAAAAGGTACCTGTATGCACAGCCCACATTATCCTAAAAGCTGACCCTCCTTCCTCGAAAGGTTTCCTCCGCGACAGTACTTCCCATAGTATAATACCCCATGAGAACACATCACATTTCTCAGTATATGTTGATCCTTCAAACACCTGTAATAAAAGAAACATTGATATAAGGAAAATGATACATTATTTACTATCTTTACTAAGAATAAAATTATCAATAAGAAAGAGCAGAATAAATAGATTTCACTCTGATAAGATATTGATAGTGTTTTTATTGCTATGTACTCATAAATGTGTACTGAACAATGTACGGAAATGGAATTTGGTAATGGAATGTTGTTGGTTCTTACTGATGGTTGTTGTACTGTGTCACAAAGACAATGTTAGTAACCAACCTTTCTCTTCTAAGTAAGTAACCTTTCTCTGTGACCGCCACCTATTGTTCTATAATTGTGTCTATAATGACGGTACTCGACGAGTTAAGTTATTTCTGAGTATGACGTAATAACTGGACTTATATTGACCAAACTGGCGATACATTAAAGAAGGGCTAAATTAAAAATACTCTTGCATGAAACAATTGATGACTGTTGATGAAGCGCTTTCGCTTTCCTCTTTAGGTATGAAGGAATTGTAGCAATTGGCGTTCCATAGTCTCTACCTACCTCTATGGAAGACAGCATGCCTGTCTCCCATTATAAGTTATGTATGTATGTATGAAGTAATAAATAACATCTCAGATCAAGCAAGGGTATTTGAATATATTCAGAGTCAGTTAAAAATCCCTCTGCATGGTAAAATAAATTTATGCTATTGGCAAGTTTGGGATAAGTTACGTAATATACTTGACACACCAGGATTAGACAAAGCTTTAACAAATACAATAGCAGTACGACAAACTACATCTAGCTATTTTTGACGCCATTCAACTATATCTATTTATAATCATTACATTCATATAATAAATCCACTTATCAATGATGTTATGATTTTATTTATTGTTTCCTTATTTATATGTGAAATATAATCTAAAGTTTATGCTGGAACTTTATCATTCTTTCCAAATAGTAGACTGTTTTAAAGAAATGATAAGATTCAGCAAGCACTTCTTAATGTCTGGTAGGATTACTGTATAGCTACGAACTTAGGTACTTTTTATTTTAGTACAATAATGGATCATGTACTTATTCCTGTCCACGAAAACATCTTACAAACACAAATTATTATTTCTGCACTAATTTCTCTTAATTTCAGCTACCTTAATCCCGGCACACCAAAAACTACTTTCTATTTATATTTATACATTCAATTATAAGTCAGTTGCTATCTTTTAGGCATCAACATTAATAAGGTACAATCATTATTATTTATTTACTTATTTATAGGTCTCAGTTTTCCTTTCCATCCCAGGGACCAAAGATTGTTTAAATTACGCTAAGTTAACTTTGAAATAATATCTGTGATTCTCAAATTAAAGAGACATTCATCGTGCTGTCGATTTTACAGTAGTGAATAGATTAAATAGTAGACTATCAGTACTACATACCAAAAGAGTATGCAGCAAATGGTACTGCTAGCGATGGGTCCTAGGAAGAGTCTAGTCTAGTCCTAGAAATAAATGTATGGTTGCTAAACATAAGAGTTTGAAACTGTGTCAAAACATTGAAGCAATTGAAATATTCAATGCTAAGACAAACTATGATTCCAATAATATGCAACTTTCTATAGAAATATAAGTCTATCAATTTAAAAAAATTAATTTATTAATTATAGACATTGTTGATAACAATTCCTTGATTATTTTTAGAGTATTGTTTTCCTACTTGAGTTAAATTTCAGTAATATTTATATTATTGCGAACAACATGCAGCAACTACATAATAAACATTATGCCTACTTAAATATTCAACAGTTACTTATCAATAACGTCTATTATAGATTAATAATAACGACAGGATTATAGATTAATAATATTGCAAAGAATTTGTTATCTGTGATGTCTGTTGTCAGGCATTAAACTCTAGAGAATATAGGTGATGAATTATTCTTCTTATCTATGCACTTTAAATATTAATTATTCAAATTCAATCTTTACTTATGATGTTTGTTATTATAGATATCACAAATTGTAGATGCTGATTGTGATCAGTGCCCTGTATATTCAAATTCCTTTGGTAAGAATCTCAATATCAATAATCTTAAACTCATTCATATAACTGTCAAGGAGTAACATTCCTGAAATCTAACCGAAAGATTATTGTTTAAGCGAATAAGTGTACTAGAAGCAATAACCAACCTCAGGTGCCATCCACGCAGCACTGCCTTTGTTATTTGTCATGTAAGTAGCTTTATCTGCAGCAGTTCCAAAGTCACAGATCTTTAGCCTTTGCCCTCCTCCCACCAGCAACAAGTTGGGTGGTTTTAAATCTCTGTGTATCAATGGCTTGGGTTTCATCGCATGGAGGTATGCTACACCCTGGAATATTACAATCGAATATTATTTTTATATATTTACACTCAACAACTTGATTAAATCATGAACAATAACTCACAAACTATTAATACATAGACAGGAGATAATGTTTGATGAAATAAGCAAACATTTTACACAATTGATACAAGAATTCAGAGATATTAAGTGATATAGAGCTAAGATTATAACAAAATTTTAACCTCGGCGCATTGTCGAGCCCAACTCATTGCATGAGCTGCGTTGTATTTAGGTTTGGGGCGGTTGTGCAGCACATTGTATAAGGAGCCTCCCTCTGCGTACTCCATGACTAGACAGACGTGGGCGCCCTTCGTGCACGCTCCATACAACCGCACGATGTTCGGGTGTGACACACGAGACAATTGCCGCACTTCTATTGAAAATTCCCGCTTCTCAGCCTCAGAATTAATGTGTTTTACTGCTACTAGTGTGTTTCTCCACAAACCTTTCCATACTACGCCAAACGCTCCCTTGCCCACCACCTGGCGACACAAATTGAACACTTATAGTCCTAATTAACATTCTACAGCTTATAAAAGACCAAATTACATCCCAATATTTACCGATAACTCCTGAATTTCATTGTAATCTATCTCCTCCACAAATGTCTGCTGAACAGGCGAGTCTTGCACATTGGAAGCCATGGGTACACTTAATATCACATTATCAAAATGACTAGCACGTTAATATAACGTTATTTATTAAGATCTACCTAATTTTCTTTATAAAAATGTAAAAATAGTTGAGTTATCTCAATTTTCTCAGTATTGTTTGGCAGAGAAAAGCAACTGCGACAAGGCAGCCATCTTTGAAACTGTAGAACAAATGTCACACCGTGATAGTGGTGTATCATTCCGATAAACGAAATATCGTAAATATGATTGTTTACGTTCCAATTTTTTTAATTTAAATATTTATTGTTTCCTAGACTATCGACAAATTAAGAAAATTAGAATTTTTATTATGATTCCAACAGAAAAAATAATTAATTAACTTTTGTCTAAAATCTCTTTTCGTTCCGTAAGTACCTACTCCGTTAATATATTTTAATTTTATGCATCGAAATAACTATACTGGGTAATATGTAGGTACCTACCTATCGAAATGTATACCTAATAATATGTAACATAATAAAACTGTAGAAACGAAAATACTCTAAATACATTAAAGATATTTAAAAAATAATTAACGGGGTATGTTAGGTACTACATCGATATATCAAGAACCCAAAAAATCCAAGGATGTATGTTTCTTCTGTCAACTTAATATATGGAACATGAAAAAAACTTAATGCAGGTAGATAGCTAGGTACTTACCTATATAAGGGGGGAAAATCATCGAATGACTGCTCCCGCCTGGGTGAGGCGGGATGGAGTGTCAGACTCTTACTGACTAAAACCATCCCGTTCCTTCTCCTGCGCTTCGAGCCGGAGCCCCGGTAACCCGTTATAATGATTTCAACTGAATGTGGGTTAACTACTTATTCAATGTAAATCATTGTTATCAGACAAACTATTGTGTAGATGTGTGATATTCATGTTGCTTTATTAAATTACAAAGTACAGGATTTTAGCAACTAAACAAGGGTATTTTCCTACAAACTATCTGCCTACATAATAATATGGAAACCAAATATGGATAGGACTAAACGAAAACATAAATTAGTGATTGCGTTTCAAATTGTCCCCAATAATGTTTCGTGAAGTCGAGCCTAGTAGAGCATCTTCATCGATATCGACAATTAAACTGCAGAGCTCTTCGAATTGCTCCAAAAGACCGAACGCTTCTTTACAATTGAATATCGCTGCGACTTCTTTAGGTGTTTGATTTCTGTGATTGACTGCATATAAATCAGCTCCTAAGTCCACTAGGATATTAATAAGACGAATATTGTTGCTCATGGCCGCAAAATGTAAAGATTGTCGCCCACCCGGTGCATCAGGGTCATTAACTACTGCTCCTTTCTCCACGAGAAGACGTAGTATTCGTTCTTCTTCTCTTGTTGGAATACACATCATGACAAATTCTGAAAGATAAATTAAAAGGTCATAAGGAGCAACAATATTCACAACAATATAATTGAAGGTTATTTCAAAAATAAGAGTAGGTTTTCGTTAAAATGAGCTGGTTAAGCTGTAGGTAGTTGAGATGTGAGAGATGTCGTTGTTTTCAGAACTCACGTAGGAATAAACCAGTGTCCATTGGAGTTAACCTTGGCATAAGTGCAGCGCCATGGTCGAATAACATTGACGCCATTCGCCAAGATGGTCTGAAAAGTAATTTGAAAAGCTATATATATTTATTTTCATAACAAAAATTATGTTACCTACGAACCTAATGCCTACTTATGTCCCGTTAAGAAGCTAGAAATACTTATGCCTAATAAGAAATAGAACACAATCGAACATTGGTTTTGTTCGTCTACATTCCCTTTACGGCCACTGTTGAACATAGCCATTTCCATTTTCAGTTCATTCAGTCTTCCATAGTACACCGTGAGTGAACTAGACCTTCAGTGACTGTAGCCCTTCGCATCCAAACTTTTCCAGCAAGGTGACTTATGGACGCGCTCCATCGTAGGCCGCATCGTCGCTTACCATCAGGCGAGATAGAGGCCTAAAAGACAGCGACTTTGCGGATATTGTCACTCCAGTTAGCTGGAGGGTCAACACTACGTTTACTTATACAGTTTTGTTCAACAAATCTACTTGAATTGGGAAAAAATGCGTTTCTAACATACATAGGAAATGTTGTAGCTTAACATACTATAGGTACCTTCTCATTAAGCACAAGGAAAGCGGTGTCATGCCCAAATGGTCTTTTATATTGACAACCACTCCAGCTCTTAGCAGCATCAAAACCGCGTGTTGGTTTCCCGAGCAAACAGCTAAGTGGAGAGCATTACGACCCAAATGGTCTTTGTCGTTTATATTAGCTCCTCGGCTGCAAGGTTTTTACACACACTTATTTATCACTTATGTAAGATATTGCCGATCCATAAAAAGGTGGTGTTATTACTGGCCATAGACAATTATTGTAAAGACGAGTTTAAAATCAAAGTGGTAAACAAAAGACCCCAAAGAGAGAAAATAAGTAAACGATTCATAGTACCTACTACTGTTAACTATTATGGGCAAAGATGTAGAAAATGCTTAGTCCCAACAATATTTAATGATATGCCAGACTATTTGGAAAGTGGGTGTACTACAAAACTTTCCTTCAAAAACAAAATGGTGAAGTTCCTTCTCAACAAAGATTGTTAAGGTCTCCTTTCCTGTTTGGAGATATATAGATAAGTTTATGTCCTACTCAAACTACTTACCTGATAGAAAACTATTATGTGTGAATTAGAATGTCAAAGGTTCTTTTTTTTTTTAGTCATTTTATATAGTCGTATTATTTAAGGGAGCTACATCTGCCAACAAACTGTTTTGCAGTTTGGCAGAAGTAATATTGTATTTTTTCCAACTATGTTTCTTACCTTGAATAAACGCTTCATTCATTCATTCATTCATTCATTCATTCATTCATTCATTCATCTCGTAATGTTGACTACGCACGAAATGAATAGATGCATGGAGAGAAGTTTGATTCTGTTGCAAAGATGATAAGGTCCACTTAAAAGCATTTATTCAAGATGATTTATTTGAAATATTACCAAAATGTTTTATAGGTGTATGTACCTATATACTTAGGTATATTTCGTAAGTTTTCGTTCATCAAAAATATAAGGACCTGTCTAATGCATTTTTTAGAATGTGCGTGTTTATATAGGTAGCTTTGCTTAGGTATGCGCACATTATCAGTGAAGGAGCAAGATAGTTGATATCTTAAATGTTTTATGGATACCTATTCTAAGTAATAACTAAGTAAAGAGGGATTAAGTTATAAAAGTTGTTTACTTTAGTAATATCTGTAACATCTTTTCGTCTCCAATTTCAGCCGCTATCAAGAAATCATTGTCATTGTGCAGGAATTCAATTGCCCGCTTGTATTTATTTGTGTCTTCATTTGTAAATAATGATAAGACTGATAAAGTGCCACTAGATTCACTTGCTTGGTCAAAAAATGATCGCATTGATGTTGGAAATGAAGGTATCACGGCATCTAAAGATTCGTCCGAATACGCTGTGTAGACAACAAGAATTAATTAAAATACGTTAATCTAAATTTTAAAACTATACGACAAACATATATCTAGTTATTTGGGTCCTTAGTATATCAATAAAAAAAAAGACTTACCAGGACTGTCATGGTCAGTGTAGGTTTTTTGTACTTACATGGGAAAGTTCATAACAAGAAAAAGAAAACGCTTCAATAATCATAAATAAAAGAAAAAGATCAAAGTCATAAAAATTTAATGAAATTAAGCGATAACAAATAACTGCATAATACATTGGCTTATAAGCTTTCATTATGGGCTATGTTGTCCTCCGTTTTTTAGAAAATTTTGTGATGTGGCTTCAGGTGTAGAAGTCAATGGAAACGTGCTAAATTGTTCACTCTCTAATATCGTTTCCAATTTCGGTACATTTTCTAGCAGGGACGATTTCTTTTTCGTTGACATTAGCGAACCTTCAAAGTCCAAAAAGGTATCCTTATTTCTCAAGTAAGATATCACTATAGAATCATTATCGCAGTCAGAGTCACCAATCAATAGTTCGTTATCACTTTGAAGGTTAATGTCTATCATTTGCATTTCATCAGACGAGTCGGTTCCTCTCAGCAGCGGCGGTACCAATTCATTTCTGAGATCTGTGCTGGTTGACGGCAAGTCCACAGGCGTAACGGTGTTATTTAAATATTTTGTCAAAACCGTATCTCTAGGGTGAAATACATTGTCGATAAGTAGTTCCTTAGAACTTGGATCACTGATGTTGCTTGAGTCCACAATGACGAACATTGGCTCACGGTCACTTCCAAGGAAATCAAGATCTCTAGGTGAAAAGTGGACGCCCGCCTCATCTTCGCTGGAAAGAATATAGTAGTACTTAAGTTGAAGAAGTTTCTCAATGAAACCGGCGAAGTATCGTCTGCTTGTTCTCTGGAACTAACGAAATAGTTTGTGTAGAGCGCTCGTTCGTTGTCGTAACAGAAGAGTTATTGAATAACTTGTACCTGCTGAGTGTGACCGCGTGCGACTCGCGTTCTGCGCGGAGCCTGCTTTGCACTTGCATTAGATGCACAATATGAGCCGGTAGAATCTCGCGGTCAGGGTACCAATGAGTTAAGAACGATGTGAATAGGTCATTTGTTAATCGTAGGGTGCACATTTTAAGGTAATTAAATAACCAAAACCGTGATGCATACGTCGGCTGCGCGATTTTCCTGGTCGGTTCTCCATCCTGCAGTCGCTGGCTTTCAGTGGATGTAACTGCGTCGTTGTATGTCACTCCTGGCGTACTTTTTGTAATACTTATCCTATTGTGGATGTTTTTATTCATATTAACTTATGAAAGTTGCGGTTTTGCTTAAATTACATTTACTTTTTTAGAAAATTACTTTATTTTTTTCTAAATTCTCTTTATTTATTCAATATTGACAAATGCACTTAACACTGACATAGATTTACGTAGGCCAGCATTTTGAAAAAGTATATAAATAACTATAGTATTTATTGTAGTATCTACGCTACGGTTTTACAAAAATGAAACATCAATTTAAGATAACACTATTTTATTTAATACAGCAAGTTTACATTTACATATATAATTATTAGCTAATACTAATTCAATGTAGAGTACATTAATAAATTGTGAAGTTTTACTCCACCGTAAACTATGAATCTTCAATGAAACTAACAATTATTTGATAAAAATTGGTTACATTTTATAAATTGTGTAGTTAACAGTTATGATGAAAACAGAAGTAGGTACTCCAAGAAGAACACACAATCCACAGACTTTAAATAACTTTACAAAAATAATACTTTTATTGGCAGAACAAGTTATGAAATCAAGAATAATCCAACAATTTCTATTAATTGTAAATTTCATATAATTTGAATACTACTTAGGCCTTAAAATTGTAATTTATGTAAAATAAGTAAATATTAAATATTCTGACACTGTTATAAACTATTCCTATCACTAGGGTTTGTTAGGTATCCGCTACAAACTGCGAATTAAATGCACGACAATCTCCCACTCCAAATCAAAACCTGCTCTGGCGTCCATCCGACAACAAGCCTGGCCACAACTCTATCTGCTGGTTCGCTTAATTTTCCGTCCTGGCTGTTATTCAAAGACCTGGCCGTTAAAGGAATCACAGGTTGTTGAGAATGGACACCGCTTTCAAACAACGCTTTACAGTATCAGTCGCCGATAGACAGGAATGTCTTGCTCTTGTACTCGCGGAGCTGAGCGCAGCAGCTCGGCCAGAGTGTATAGGTCGTCGCGGGGCCTGTAGCTATTCTGGTGGTTCATCATGCCGTCTGACCGCTTCCTAGCGACCATGAAGCGCTTCATCTTGTTAGCATATTGCCTCTTTCGACGAGCCTCCTCATACCGTTGGGCTAACTCTGCCGGGCCAACTTGATACATGTCAGGATAACCATGGGCAAGAGCCATACGGTTCTGTTCAGAGAAGTATGAGTGGCGAGGGTAGTCTCGTTCACGAGGTGAAATCACGACGGGTTCGCTGTACCAGATGTCTCCATTCTCATCAACCTCGGGCTGCTCGTCTTCCGGGTTTACATGTCCAACTCCATAATATCGTTCAGGAACCCATTGGTTCTGTGCATTCCATTCCTGTTTCTTGCGTTCCTGTGCCTCCCACAAGTTGAGCAGAGCTCGGACATCGGCTGCACTGAGACCAGAGTCTCGTTTGCGACGTTCTGAGGTAGGCCTAAACGTAAATGAAATTATTTAGTTACGATAATACTGTGATGACTTACATACTTACACCTATTCAAGGATGGAGGTTTATGTTGACCTGAAGTTCTTTTTATTTCCACCGGAATTTTTGGTGGCTGTTTTGGCAGAGGCAGCCGCTCCGCCCACCTTTGTGCCACTGCCGCGCTTGCGGCGGTGTGCGTCGTGTTCGTGAGTCATCGAATCCACGGGCGAGAGAGCATCGTGCTCCTCCGGTCTAAAAAATAGAATACTGTAAGTCTAGTGTTCTTATAATAGCAAATGCAATTGGTATTGGCCGGATGACTAAAGCACTCACTTCAGATTTTTCTTGCCCGAGCCAGATTTGGTGGCTACTTTAGTAGCGGCCCCTGCGCCGCCGACTTTAGTTCCGCTTCCTCGTTTGCGACGGCGCGAGTCGTAGCTGGTGGCTAAACCTTCCATTGCTGGGGGTTCACCATACAATTCCGGCCTCATGATCAAGTTATCGAGCTCCCCATTGGGTTGCGGGGAGTCGAATCTCTGATCTACACCCTGTTCGAACCCTTCGGAATTTCCTGCAAAAAATTGTGTTGTGTTTGAAAATAGCAAAGTTCGAGGTCTCAAAAATGTTAACAATCGGTCACGTAGTTACTGCCATACTCCAAACGGAAAAAAGTATGGCCTATACTTTCATCCGATATAATTAATATTTTTGATGAAGTTATTTTAGTATTGATAACCTACTTTGAAACATTATACAATAATTTAAATGCAGCTAGTTTATATTAGACACATTGAACCTACAGCACCAAAAAGATCCATAAAATGAGGTAAGTGTGCCTCATGTGTGCCTATAACAAGTAGTTTCATTACTATCTACATATTTGCAATTCCAAATTAAGGTTAATGATTAGTTAACGTTTGTATAAATCCTTACGCCTATAACTCCATTCTTGTCCACTTAAACTGCATCAAGCAATAAAGGATGATCATAGTCAGCGAGCTTGAAACCTGTTCGTTCGTACTGGGCTATTGTAGTATACAATTTCACAATCAGTGCGTTATTATTGTACACTGCACATTGTCAGTGTCCTGTTAAGTCCCTGTTGCCTGTTCTATACGAAATCTTTACGTCTTTAAATACCTAAATAAATAATTTATCACAATCATCCGAGATGTCTGAAATGTATGTTACCTAAATAACCGATGTTATGAATATTGAAGTTACATAATAACGACTGATTGATTCCGAAAATAAAATAAGCGATTAGGTACAACCAACAAATATGCAAAAATGAAAGGAAGCAGAAATACTGATAACTCTAATAATTCAACTTATAACCCTTTTAATAGATACACAGAGGTATAATATAAAACAACAAGTTTTCAGGGACCATTAATATTACCTTCCTCACTTAGAGCCAACGGGTAAGGCTCCAAGTCATTTTTATCGCTCTTATTCAGGAAAAGCGATTGAGTGTCGTCTTTTGTCTGGTCCCAATTCTCGGGAAGCTCACCAATTGGGCCGCCATCATCTAAAATGTTATTTACATTGATAGTGTGCCTCGTAATATGTTCAAGACAATGTGCGAAGGTATATAGCTACTGTGACTACTGTGTACTGAATGTACCTGATGATGTACCTACATACACTACCTATAGATCAAAATTTTTAAGTCTTCAGTAGCGCTCGATTCAAGAGTTTTTTTTATTTTTACTAACGAACAATTTAAATTGGTAAAGGTTTGGGAACCACATTCACAAAATGGCACTTGATAGCTAGGTATAGATTTCCTATTTCTGGACACATGAATCCTTGGGATTGTTAAGCAAGTCCATTCTTCTCGATGGACTATTATGTTCTGCGGATATTGATTTATGAGTTTGAGTTTGAGTACCCCTACGACCGAGGGAGAAATTGTCTAGAAATTTGTTTGCAAAAACGCAATTTAGGCGTGAGGCGTGTTTTATGTGAAAGACGAGATAATTTTGTGAATGAAACTGACTACCGTGTAGAATGATATTCCACCTATGTAAGTAGGTACAGGTACATATACATATTGTGGCTAGACCGCTAACAACGTAGTATAATGAAAAGCCAAGTCATCTGGAAAGTTTTTACCCTTTTTATCTAACAGTAACAGATCGAAGAATATCTACATAATTATGTACCTACCATACTATGTTGATAAAACTTTCAGTGGAATGATAAGAATCTATATCTAGAATAGTATGGGAAGAGCAATGCCTACCTACTTGGGTATGACCGTAGGTACCTATAACACGGAACCCTACTTATAAATAGGCACCTATGCTATGGTTTGAGGAATCAATACCTACAGGTTCTTTGAAAACGATGTAGGTAGAGACCTACTTTTTATACATAAACACCTACGTATCTATGTTCCTTTTTTTAGACTGCCTTGCTAGTGGATTCATTTGTAATCCTATCCTATCCGATCCGATCCGATAAACCTATCCGACATAAGGTATCGCGTGTGATTCCTCGAGTAATGTAGAATTGGGTGTTTCGATTTCAGATTGTCATTACAAAATCATCACCACAAGGATGAGATCGTTCATTCCGCTATAGAGGGTTCATTTTTGTGTTCCCCCGACTTCTTTCCGTTATGTTTAATATGTCTCAGCAGATATATCTATAATATTACCCAAGAGGTCTCGACTGAAAAGAGGTTTGGCTGGGGACCAGAAATTTTTTATTGATATCAAGGCCATGTCTGAAAATTTCAATAGATCTAGGTACTAGTTATAGGTACCCTTAAAAAGGTAGATACTTACGTAGGGACAGACAGATGACAGTTAAAAGGGCTGATGGAAAACCTCACAATAATAAATAAAATAAATTGTCAATTTTTCGTATATATGTAGATTCTATACTTCGTATATAAGGACGTCGTGGTGGCCCGGAGGTTTGAGACGCCCACTTCTCATGCATGAGGGTGCGGGTTCGAAACCTACCAACGGCAAGTACCAATGTGACTTTTTCCGAGTTATATGTACTTTCTAAGATTATTTAGACACCACTGACAAACGGTGAAGGAAAAACATCGTGAGGAAACCTGAACTTATAATTTCTAATTATAAGTTTGAAATCGCCAACCCGCATTGAGCAAGCGTGGTGATTAATGCTCTAACCTTCTCCGTGTGAGAAGAGGCTTTGCTCAGCAGTGGGCATTTATAGGCTGTTGATGATACTTCGTATATAGACCTATTCCTTGCCCAAAAATACAGAGAAATTGCCTAAATGCTTGTCCCAATAAATCCAACGAAAACGAAATATCTTCGGTCTTCCTATCTTTGACCTTGAATATTTATAAGCCCTTTGTTGACCGAATGAAGACATCAAAATAACAACGCCCACATTAATCTCCCTTAAACTGTGACGCGTATTCTTTGGAATCTTTATAAATGGATGACTGGAATCGATAAAAAGCTCCTATTTATAATCTATTATATTCCAAAGGTCACAGTTTATGGAGAAAATATGGAACTACGCCGCAGAACAACATCGGCGCAGAAAGGACACCTGTTGACCTGTTGCTATATATAGATAGAACGCTCCCGGCCGCGGCTGATCGATACTCTCACCAAAACAATACAAACGAACCGACATGATACCGATATCCTGCGCGTAGATTAGTAAGCCTGACATCTGCTAAAAACTTTGATAAGCCGTTGAAAAGTAAAGAGTTACGTACCTTTATTTGTAGGCGTAGGCACCGCACCTCCCATCAGAAAAACCGCAAAAAATGCGGCTAAATTAAATAATAACATCGTTGCCGAATTTCAGTATGGTAGGATAATTAATGTAGAATTATTATGAAAATGAGGAGGAACACTGGTTGCGACTGTTATGTGACCGAGCGCAGGGAGCGAGTGCCGTTTAGCAGAGCTCAAGCTGGAGAGAAAACCCATTGCTCCTGTCGATAAATTCGCGACATGCGCAGTGTGGAGCACAGGGACGTATTCATAAAGAATATACACCCACGCAATCTGTTGTTGATTATTGTTAAAGTACCTTTCTGTCTGCTTATTATAAAACTGAATTTATTTATTGATTAATTCGTAAACTGAAGTCGTACCATCATTAACATTCTCATCTAACTAAATATTATAGATGATACAACTTAACAGTCCATTAACATTAACTTTATAAAATATTTCTATAGGGACATGTTACTAAGGAGTCTCTTACCTAACTCAGTAACAAGGCACACCTAGTTAGAAGAAAGAAAGAAAGTAGTACCCAACAAGGGCAGCAATTCTAAGTTGGCGAAGGTCGGTACAGCTGTTCACTCAGATGCACTCAACTCCGGTAGGGTTGGTAATTTGGCTATGTGACAACAGTATGTAGGTAACTTAGAATAATTTCTACAAAACCCCTGAGCACTAAGGTAACCTTAACTCAGTCCGCCCCTGCCTTACCTAGGTCTGACGTCCGCACGGCAGAGCTAAATAAGCCCTTCATAAAATAATATTATCTGGATGATGAGTCCCGACAGTATAGGCGTCAGTACATATTAATTACATTACATTAAACATGTTCAAGCTTTTTACACTCACTTGAGATCAGTGAATCAAGATTGTATCCAAGTCCGTGCCTTTAGTAGTGGGATTGAGCGCACTTCCCTTGATTGTAGTTCTATTGTGTTGTGTACCTAGGTACGAGGTATTGGGGCGAAGCATCGTCTCAAATGGGTTAGAAGATGTTACATTTACAATGGGCATGTAGACACACACCCACAGTCGAATTTATGCTTAGGTATTTGCAATGTTACACAATAGGTTTTACCCACATGGTAGGTACTCATATACTTTTTTCAAAGTTCAAAAGCTTGTATAATGTTTTTATAATAACTTTATAAAAGTCGCGGGTAACTCACGTGAATATGCGTGAAACCGCGCACGCTGCTAATGAGGAAGAACCCCTCTGTGGTTCAAAACTAGTAGAGCTTTTCTCAGTATATTCACGTGAGTTACCCGTGATTTTTAGAATTTTTGTGATCAGATGGGTTATCGTCTATCAGACCTACTGGACTCTTACAAAATTGAATGTTTTAGTCTAAGACGTCGAAGGTTTTAGTCGAAATCGAACCTGGCCCCCTGGGACCTTTTACTGTATAGATAGCTATAATGTCTATGAGACCGGTTGTGACCACTAAACGGAAATGGTATTAATCTACATCAGCCACCCTAGAAATATTTACGTCCAAACAAATAATATTATACTTATTTATAATACATAGTACGTTCCTCCATAAATATAGGTAGGTAGATACATTCGCAGATGGCGATACTTACACATTTCAACAATAGCGGCTGAAGGTGCACAATGGTCGCGTAACGAGGCCCATCTTCTTGTTAAACACACAAAGGCAAGCCAATGGAACGTTCCCGATTATGACGAGACCACGTCCTGTAAATAGACTTCGTAGTCCATATAGCTAAGAATTACCTACCTTCCATTTTAAACTTTGACATGGTTTATGATTTCCTTTGATGTAACTCTAATAGGTATAAAATGGCCATACGATATCAGACAAATTAATTTGTCTAAGTAGTTTTGTGTGTAGGAGGTGACTACGTGATTGTTAGTAGTAGTACCTACTGGCTCCTTGGTCTATCTTGGTAAAATATTATAGATTTTTGCCTCCGGAGCACACCCTAGGTCAAGGATGGTTTTAGTAAGATAAGAATATTCCAAATCTACCGGGTTAGTATGGTTTCTGGTCAGGGATTAGGTTCGCAAAATGAACAAAATATTGAAGGGATTTAACCAGGTAGATTCAATTGCTCAAATGCCTAATACTGTCCAACTTATTTAAACTCGACCCATCATCACATATGGGAGAGCCATATTTCGGCACGAGTGGGCCGACTCGGCTGGAGTGCTATAGTCTATAGGTACCTACTTATTATACTCTTTGCCGGAGTGATACTACCGCCGCACAGTAGGTACTTAAACCAGGAGCGAAACAATGCTTGTATTGTTCAGCTGTATATGCGAGGTTACAGCTCAACACTACAGGCCCAATCACCCCTGTTCTTCAAAAATAACCGAATACGAATAATCGGCGTATCTCTACCGTGTAAGTATTTATAAAGACAGCCGCCTCGATGGTCGTGTGCATGACAGTTCGACTACCGAGGCAACCGGGTTTGTGTTTTGGGGATATATTATGAATTATTATAGGTATGTACTTACTTAAGCAAATATACTTAAGTTCGAAAACTTAAAACAAAAAACAATGCATTGAACGCCTTTAATAATATACAAAAATATTCATACATAAATATGTAACAATTAGGTACCTACAATCTGATTACTATCCTGGATGTGAACACCTCAGTATTCCTAGATAATATGAAAGATAAATATTTAAAACTAGATTATAGGCTCTACAGAACAAATATTAACATCTATTGCAATTACAACAAAAATTAAAAATAAATTGTGACTTTATGGTACTAAAGAAACATAATAAACAAAATGAAAATGAAACTCACTGAGAATTACCATATAAATAAAAACATTGAAAATGCACACCAGACAGTTCATACAGTAGGCATGCAATAATATAACTAGACAAGTGTTATCTCAATTATGTACTACCAGAATTGCTAATATATATCTACTTAAAAATAGATGCTCTGATATAATATTACAAAATTAGGAAGAACAAAATAGAAGTGATGCAAATTACCATCAAAGTTAACCCAAATACATACAACAATGAATTTACATTCCTCCTAAGCCTTTAATAGTTAATTTCTTTTGGTTCAGTCTATTGCATTACAGTAGTGCGTGAGCGTGCAGTACTAGCTATTTAATGGGCATTATTATACCAACAATCCTAATCATAAGACAAATTGTACTAGAAAAAGGCGAGTCTACAATTACACATTACCCCCAGGTATGATAGATACCCAATCTACTTTTAATATCAACATTTAATTAAAAATACATAATACTTCACAAGTGCAATACATTTTACTGCATTTTCAGTTTAAAATCTATTGGTGTTATGTTAATTTCAATATCATTTTAACATTATTCAATTGGTTCCGAATTAGACATAGTTGAATGCAATATAAAATAGGTCTAAGTTCATATTTGAGTGTTCTAAGTACTTAATGTATTTGTATCATTGCTTATTTAAGATTGTAATAATGACTAATATCAGTGTCTTTTACTAGAATAGTACTATGTAAGTATGCTTTCTCAGTCTGTCAAGTTCTAAGTTATTACAATTAATTAATTGAAGGCTGTACACATACATGGCCACATGGAATTTACATTTGAGACTCTTAAAACTATATGACATGCAAACAAGCCACTTAAACTTAGCTTCAGCGAAGGTCAACTAAACACACTCTTCAAATTTTTTAGTCTATTTAGTATTTTCCTAACATTAATAAAATCCTATAATTTTCTCTTTTTATTAGAATGTTTTCTACTTTTCTTCTTTTTACCGTCATCAGAGCTAGAGCTGGAGGAGCTACTGGACTCAGTGCTTGATGATGAACTGGATGTGCTGTCACTACTGCTCGTGCTAGATGTGGAGTACTTTTTCTTCCTCCTTTTCAAAGACTTTTTCTTACGGTCCTCTTCACTTGATGAACTAGATTCAGTACTACTTGAAGAGCTTGAGTCTGTTGAACTATCAGACGATGTAGATGGTTTACGTTTCTTTTTAACAACTCTCTTAGTTTTGACCTTTTTTGAGCTGTGTTTGGTCGAGGGTTTCTGTTTTTTCTTAGTATCAGTAGGAGTGGGAGTTCTAGCTTCAATATTCTGACCATCTTTCTTATGTCTCTTACTTTTTGTTACTGGTTCATCTTCACTTTTACGTTTTAGTTTATTATTTTGTACATCTCTTTCAGTATTTCTGTCATTGTTCTCATGCCTAGTCTTATGTTCTACAGATTTTTCTGGCCCTTTTTGCCTGGCTGGTGATGCCTTTGTCCTTGGTTCAGTATCAGAATTATGTCTATTTTTTATATATTCATTTCTTTGTGACTCTTGTTTGTACTCTTTGACATTTTTCTCTGAATTCCTTGAACAGTTTTTATCATTATGATTTGTTTTACTTCTGTCATTTTCATGCCTATCTGAATTATGTTTGTACTCTCTTGTGATTCTCTCAGAATTTTTTGATACACTATGATCATTATTTCTACTTCTTTCATATTCTTTCTTATTAGATTCATGTTTATAATCTTTAGTGTTTTTATTAGAATTGCGAGAGGTATTATTATCAGAAGAACCAACTCTTTTTTTATCATTATTGTGTCTACTAGACTCATTTCTATTATATTCTTTGACATTTCTATCAGATTTTCTTGATATATTATTGTCATTGCTATGGTTGTTTCTGCCATCTCTTGATTGGTCACGTTTTGAACGACTTCTACTTCTCTTCCTATGTGACCTTTCTTCAACCCTGTGGTTTGATTCTCTTTCACGTCTACTATGTCTGTCTGATCTATGTTCTCGGTCTCTATCTTTCTCACGGTCATCATGCCTTTTATTATTGCTGTGATGATGTCTATCATTATTTCTATGTTCATCATTTTTGTTTCTAGAATGTGCAGGCTTGTCATTCTTCACGTTGTTTTCTCTTTCCCTTTCTTGAGCTTCTTCATCATTGAAATACTTTACACCTCTTCCTTTGCCTAGCCACTTCATTTTTGATACAGACTGAGAGAAATCAACATGAATTCTTCTGTCATCAATTAGTACATTATCCATTTTGAAATATGCATCTTCACATGATTTTTTATCATCAAATTCAATGAAAGCATATTGTAAAGAGTCACCAGTTTTTTTATCTCTTATGACCTCACAGCTAACAATTTTACCAAATCTACTGAATATAATTTCTAAGTCATCATCAGTAGTAACTGGATTTAGTTTGCACACAAATAGAACATTTTCAGGAGGAGCAATATCAGCATCTGGCAGGTCACCTACAATTTCTAGAATAGTTGCACGAGCTTTGGCTTCTTTTTCTTCAATCATTTCCTGTATTTCAGCCGCAGACTTGCCTTGCGTTTCATCAATTTCCTCATCTGGAGCGATTCTACCACCTTTCAGACGCTCAGCACTTGGAGATGGTGATCTTGACGGAGCCCTCAGTCCATGAGGATCATTGAAAGGATCTTCAAGTACCACAGTGTGTGTTATTCGTACATCGCGATACGGACGGTAGCCCTCGTCACATATAACATCGTTCAACTTCCTCAGTACATCATGACCCTCAGTAACCTCGCCGATAACACAGTGAATGCCATCCAAGGAGTCTAAATCAGGAGCCAAGGTGAAGAAGAACTGCGATCCGATCATCATGTCTCCAGTGCCCACCATTGAAAGTAAACCTGCGCCTGTGTGACGGACCTTGGGCATTTTTTCACCAGAAAAGAATCGTTTGTCTGGTCCTTCCAGCAGACCGAATATAGACTGCCCGCCAGAACCTTCACCAGAAGGGTCGCCTGTTTGAGCTATGAAGCCACTTCTTATAGTATGGAACAGGTTGTAGTTGTAGTATTTCATCTTGCACAACTTTAGAAAATTCAAACATGTTACGGGTCTTTGATCTAGATATAAATCCACCGTGATGTCGCCAAGAGTCGTTTCAATCACAACAGCCATTGTATAAACAGTGAAATATGTCCAATTTTCTTCACATTTATATTAAAATACTGTAGAAACAGTAAAAACGATAATCACTATTTATGCTAAAACTTTTGACACATCATACGAATACGAAGAAATAAATACATAACCCTACTTTTACAGAAGGAATGCAGATTGTTGCTAGAGTAAAAATACTTTGCTTTTTGTTTTGAGTAAAGGGCAAAAATAAATCAGGTAGCGCTATGGAATGACCAATTTAAAAAAAAAATACTTAGGACTACTAACGTTCTAGGAGTTGCTAAAATATTGTGAAAAATTAGTTAGTAACGCCCTCTCACGATGAATGAAAGCATTAACTGAACTATTAGTCAAATAGTGTTCTACACAGAATTTCATTAGTAATACAAATGTAAAGAAGATGGCGCTTATTTAAACTTTGAAGAGTTGGAATTAGAAAAAAAGCGGACCATTAAATTAATGTTTTATGACCTTAGGCTAATGTACGGCAATATTAAGCCAATATTTGAGTGTGTGTAATGCCTTATTATACAATATGTAATGCCTTATAATATTTGAGTGTTATTATATTATAGAAAACGCAGCATATTAGCATTATTAAAATTAGAATCACTCTTTAAATAACGCACCATCGAAGACTTCTACGTGGATAACAAAAAAGGACTTTTGTAATGTTGTACCTAGGTGTTGTGTAGTGTTTAAGTCTGTAATTTGGTCTTCCTAACCAAAAGTAAGGAGATAGAAGAGGTAGGTTTATTGTAGACTAATTAAATGGTTATATAACTAGGTACCTACTTACTTGCTTTTTTAAGGGGGGAAAAAATCATCGAATGACTGCTCCCGCCTGGGTGAGGCGGGAGGGAGTGTCAGACTCTTACTGACTAAAAACCACCCCGTTCCTTCTCCTGCACGTCGAGCCGGAGCCCTCGGTTACCCGTTAGATTCTCCGCGACTGCCTACCTACTTGCTTAGAGTACCCATTTAAAATACTCTAAGCTACTTGCATACCAAAAAGACTGATACCTTACCTTTCCATACATTCCCACTTTTGAGAATTTTGTAGAACAAGCTAATAAGTATGTAGACTCATCATGTGACCAGAGAAAAACTCTGTAAATACTGTAGGTATTTAAATGTGTCTACTTAAATCATGATTTAAATAGTAAAATATTTTGGTACCTAAGTATGTAGGTTGGTACTTAGATATTTTAGTTACTAACGAGGTATCAGTGTTTCATAATAATAACTTTCAATATGGAAGTGTCGAACGCAGGCCATGCAATTCACCAATTTCCGACTCACGGTTCTAGAAAATCTAATAAAGGCAGTTTCACTCACCCTGCTTCCGCCCGCACCCCTAATAAAGTGACTATTGAAAATTTACCAACCATTCTTCCAAGAATATAAGGTTAGCCAACATGAATGACGATATCACCTAAAGCCACGGGCATTGCGACCGAAATACAACACTATTGCGGGGCGTTTAGGTTGGTTTTATCAAGGCAATCTCGTGTTAAGGTGGTTTGAAATTGTTCCAGCTTCTAGGAGCGAGGTTACGTATCGAAATAATAAAATAAAGTGTACGCGATGGAAAATATGATATAAACAAAAGGATGTAGTAGGTAAGGTTGGATCATTTAAAAATGTATCCAATATCAACGTTTTTTTTTAGACTAGGGTTAAGTAAGAACCTATATTTTAGTACCTAAGTAATTATTGAAATACCTACGTCATTAATTATTATGTTATGGCTTGCTCACGTTTGACGAGGAACTCGACTAGTTTCACTTAATTTTTCATATTAAACATAGGTATCTACGTCATGCTAAGTATTTTTAAAAGCTCACCTCATCTTACGTTAATCTTCATGTAGTTATACCATTCTAATTTCAATCACTTCACTTATGAAGTGGGTAAAAATACAAGTACAATGTCACTGATTCACTTTTCAGTGATAACTATCGATTTTTTTTTTGGTAAAATAGCAATAAAAAATTTAACTATTTTTTTAAACACGATTTGCAATTTGCGAACGCGGGAGCGTGGTTCAAAATTCGAATTGAAGTAGAGGTGCACGTACGAATAGAATAGAACCGTAAACATTTACACTAGTGATTGCGAGTGTTGTTTGTTGTTGAGTCGGCGGAAACTGCCGTATGTGTTGGGACACCTTATAGTCAAGCCTCATGGGAGCGAAATACAAATAAAACTATAACAACATCGATTTTCACCATACAAACAGAATGAAAAAAAAACCGGTAAAGAGGAAAAAGTTTGTTGTTGTTGTCTTTTTTTAACCTAAACGCTGGCCATTTTGGCAGAAAAAATGTCAACGCCAAATAATGTCAATAAAAAATTAATACTTTTTTTTCGTTTCAGCTAATGGCGATTTGTAATTTTTTTCGAGAACTATGGCCAGTTAGTTAGGAAATTTGTATGTTAGGTATGTAAACCTCTTTGCGATTATTGAGTAGTTACTATTAAGAAAGATTTTAGGATTAGGATTTATTAATTAAAACAACATTTTATCGGAACAAATTAATAATACTTCAAATAATTGTTGTAAATAATTATGTGTAATTTTTACAAAAAAAGAAAAACAGTTTCTTTCTGCATAGTGCCTAAGCGTAAACTTTTCTACGTTTATCGCGATATGATCTCCATGAAAAAGCAATCAAATCGCAAGTGAGCGTCAAACCGAGGCTACAAATAACTGTGGATGTGTTTTTAAGGAGGCATAGGCCACGGTCGCCAGGGGTGACGCCTGTATTTCCATACAAATGTTGCATAATTTAAAAAGGACTCTGAATGCGCTGCTCGCGTTATAAAACTCGTGTTTTATACGATTCATTACGTAGAACGCCATATTTATATTATGTGCACTCGTTAAAGCGTGAAGCTTCAATGCGGTGTTATCTTCAACCTACATAGCTTTTAATCCCGGTATAACTAAATGATTGTTATTTTAATGTTAATGGCATATCTGGCACTTCAATAATAACGGTTCGGTCACTTAATTTTATCTGGCTGATCTGGAAGTTTTTGTTACGTAGGTGTATCAAAATTATAACGTTTGCATTAAGAATGTTACTCAGATTCACTTCCTATGTCTTAAAAAGGTTTCTGTACAACATGTTCCCCAATATTTACCTATAACGTAGGAAAACACAATTTTTATAGATATCGATAAACGGGGGATAAGAAAGAAACTTTTCGGCAAAAATCCCCAGTAATCTTATAAAGCCAAAATACAAGCCAATAAATGAACATTGTGTCCGGAAGACTCCCTACTGGTAGATTTAATCTGTTTAGAGTTTGCCATAAAACGTAGCCGATAAAATAAAGTGAGGCGCGCGAAAATCTCCTTGTCTTATCGCTATACAGCAAGATTACACATAAAAATGTTAAATGATCTTGAACGCGTATTGAAAAAATACGGGGAAATGGCGGGAGAAATTGGAAAATGGCCGCGCGCTAACATCGAGTGCGCTGTTTGGTTTGAAAAGTTGTTGTTCGGTGTAAACATGATCTTTGAAATAATTTCAAAAATAGTTTCAATTTTATTTTGTGTTTGCTAAAAGTCTTGTTACGAATAATGTTTGTGTAGAATTATCAACCTATATTATTTAACCTTTTAAATTATAATTGTAGTAACTGTAGAAACAATAGTCTATCAAATTATCGAAGGTTCAAATAATTTTAATACCATTCATATTCTTTATCAGAAAATACATTTTTTACAAGTGCACCGTATATTAGCGAACGTGTTGTAGCTCAGCGTTGGGGTCGCGAAGTGTTAGTGACGGCGACACGCGAACTTGTCGCCTCTCGTGAAATCTAATCTTGACGAGTAATGGCGACTATAACATCATGTTGTTATGCCGTTCATTATATTCATAAGAAACTGACTGAGGTCAGTTGTTTTAGTTTACAATTTATTTTTGTAAGTTTTCGTGTATTTTCTTTTTTTGATTAAAGTGTTGTCGTTGGTGTGAGAATTTGTCCAGTGTAAAATGTTGTTATTAGGTACACGTCGGTCTTGATTTAGGCTATACAACTTTCCATACCTAGAAATATTATCATAGGTCATTTATTATTAAATTGCATAGGCGTACCAATAGTTACGTAAAAGACTATTTGTATAAAAACGTGCAGGAAGGTGTTACCTACATAAGTGTCTAGGATAGGAAGTATCTGTTAAAATAGATTTCTGTTGACTACTAACATAGTCAATTTACAATTTTACTTAACTTGTTATTACTTTGAAAGAAATAAAATGAACCCAACACTTAAATATCAATACCCAGCCCCCTCCTAACTAGTTTCGGGATAACAATATTGCAAAATCAGAAGGTGTCTACACGTGAACATAAAATATTCTTTACGATATTACCATACAGCAAAGTAATGGTATAAATAAAGAAAGTGTCGTGTCGGGGCGTTCGGTGGGCCGATTGGCTTCGATTATTGCCCCGCGGAGACTAATATCCCTTTCTTTCGCAAATGTTTTTTGGGGAATGTTATTTTTTGGCGCGTCGGTCGCAGATGGCGGGCGGGCCTCGTGAAATTGCTGGCTATTGGAGTGTCTCCGACGGCACAGTTGGGATTCTGTAAGTAGGGTCACTTACGTTAAGTAGGCTCTTAGTCGGGCACGTGTTGTCCCGTCACAGTCAGCAGGTGCGTTTCAGGACAGTTGCGCAATTGTGATTGAAATTGCTCCCGGTTTGTGGGGGTTGATTTTATTGCTTATTCAGCTGGTATTGCTCTTTTGTATTTATATATTTTCGTCGTTTATTATTATTGGTGCTCTTTGTTTCTGGTTGGGGTCATACCTGAATGAATTTTTATTTTACAACGAAGGTACAAATTATGGTACAAGAAAGATAAAATCACCCAGTCTAACCATTTTCGTGTACTACGAGTACATTATTACGGAAAATTCACATTCACTCACTATAACTAGGCAAGCAGCGTACGCAATTTCTAATATAAGAACGGAGGCAAAAAGTAAACAAGGCACAGAGGCAGTTTCCGGCAGATATTAAAGGCATATCTCTCTATTATGAGCGGGAAGTTCTGTAATTTAAGGGCGTTCGCAGCGCCGCGGCATATGGCGGCTCCGGAAGGGTTGCGACCCTCACACACGTGTATTATATCGATGTTTTGATTTCATGATGAATTAGGGCTGTCATTTCTTTAAGTGTTGTATTTTGACTATAATGTGTATTTATGTTCTATATTTTCTGAATAGCATATTTTTTGAAATATCGTTGACAATTTTCATTGAAATATTTGAATGTTAATTTTACATCTTACACACGTTTACTATCATTCATTTAGCAACGTAGTGCATTGCAGCAACAAACACAAAATTGTTTGTATGCTATGGATGTGCTACGCGCTACGTAAGCCACGCAAACATTACCGTAGCACTGCTATGAGCTATGTATGGTACGTTCTCGTAGTAGACTCGAAATTAAAGTTTATACTATGTCTGACTTTGAAACACGACATACTTAATAGAAGTCATAAATTCTAAGTCAAATTTCAAAAATAGGCCGAGTATTGTTGGGTTCTTGTTTTATAGTACTACCTCTATACATTAGTATACATATTATAGAAAGTACCAAATCTTGCTGTACCTCAAGTACATTTGCAACACTAAAGGTAGATATTACAAATTCGTTGCATATTACATAAGAAACTGTATAATTAAAATAAGTCATGATCAGGTGATACGTCTGCTCGTTTGCCTCCTATTCTATAAAAAGTCCTTAGTGTTACCTTTAAAATTATAACGAACACACACAATATATCGATATACTCGACAGTTCCCATCACTACCGCCGCCGCTCGTTGCTCAGACACAGCTGCAGTACGGGCCGGTTCTCGATTATAACTAGCTTAGTGAAGTTGCGATACAGGCGAACGTGTGCAAAACTTTACTTGAATGCTTCATTTGTATTGCTATGCATGAAGATATGACGAAGGTGTTAATTGGACAAACTTGTTTAGTAAAAATATTTTATTTATCTGCGTTGAAGGTGGAAAATAAAATAAAGTTTTTATCTATATTTTGTTTACAATATACGAGAAAATTAAATTTTGACAATTAGGCAGGCCGCACACCACATACTACACGTATCGAACATTTACGTCGCCACAATCGTTGCGCTACAATTCACCTTACTACAAATATATTGTATATACGCACATCGGAAGCACAGTTGTTGCGTGGCACCGCTTTCAGCATGTCGACGTCATCTTCTGATGACGATGATTTCTTGATGTGGAGATTCATGAGAAAAAAAAGACGTTATTGGGTTCATCCGTTTAATCAAGATTGCACAAATTACGGGAATTACAAAATTTCACAAAAATTACGATCTCACGAAGAAAAGTTCCATTTCCTTTTTTTACAAAAAAAAAAGATTTATATTATCGAATGACTGAAAACACATACAAGCTGTTATTAAATTTAGTAAAATAATTACACAGTGTAGCCTGATTTGAAATGTACAAAAAAAATAGGTATTTACCCTTTTCATTGAATTTATCACCAATCTTACTCCAAATAATTTCTGTAATCCTATAATCATTGAGTGTATGATTATATAATACAGGGTTTTTTTCGACCTCTGCAATAAATTCAACGTAAAATTCAATGTTGTCTTTCATTTTTTCAAACCAACGCAACACAAAAAACGAACAGGTTCGATCTTGAATTATTGTAGCGCGGATGACGTCTCGCCACTAAGTGCGCCCGCTACAAATGTTTCCTCGGTGTGCGTGCTCACGTAGGAATATATGGGGGCGTTAAATGTGTCGCATTTCAAATGTGGCGCTACAATTGTGCAGAAACAATTGAATGCTTGGTGTGCGGCCTGGTTTAAAGTCACTTTGATGGCGATTGTGAATAAAGATTGGCGATGAACTATCATTAAAATTAAAATAAGTTTAATAATTGTACATCTACAACAATTATGGACTAATCTAGAATTAAACGTACGTTAATTTCTTAACTCTAATGCTATTAAATTATATTATTATACATATGTATAGATTATGACGTACCCTATAATGATATACAATAAAATAATCCTTAAAAGCGTCATTTTCCCAACAACACATTAACATCTGTAAAAGTCTACAACAGTAGGTTACGGAAACGCAAACAGCTTTAAAATTGGTTGTCAGAAAACATAATGTCGGCAAGAAGGGTTGGGTTGCGTGCCCTTTGCATATTCTTGACATTTTAAATTGTTTATTTGCGAACAAGTGTCAAGTTATTTATTCAGTGACTGTTTGCTTTGTACCGTATGTCGATTGTTACGGTATTTTCGTACTAAGTTACTATGACTGGGTTGTTGGTCGGAAAAGGGGATTTGACTTCGATCCCGGGTCAGAAAAAGAATTAGATACTACTGATTTGTCGTGTAAATCTCTATAATACTACAAAGTTTAGAATTGTGTCTCGATTTATCCTTTACCGCTTCCTTGCGGTTTCACCCACTCATTTAATAACCTTCTTCAATAAATGCACTATACAACACAAAAATTATTATTAAAATCGGAACAGTAGTTTCGCAGATTAATCCGTTCAAACAAACAAACTACTCTGCAGCTGTATACAATATGTAACCAAAAACCTTTTGTTCCTTCTACCTACGTTTTAAGAATCGGCATACGGACGTAATGAGGCAAGTCATTTATAAAAATTGTAAATTTTAATTAAATATTTAATTATTAATGTTTAAATCATTTCTTATCTCTGCATGAAGGTTAGACAACATAAAAAAATGTACCAATTAATTTTTTCAATCAGATGTTGTAAAAAATTTCTTGAATATAGTCGATTTTAATAGTTATGTGATTTTGACACCTCGACTAGCCATTGATTACTCTTTTAATTATAATATCTATAACGATGTGCTTGTAGATAAACGTATATGTCCCTGAAAGGAAAAACAAGGTTTTTGTTACATATTGTATAATAATATCCTTTATTATCCTAGGACTAATAACATAACGGGTGGTAAGTTGGTATTTCATTGTTTAAGTGTATGTTTGTTACCCTTTCGGGGAATATCTCGATTCTAAAGGGTATGACTGTTATGTAGAGACTGCGTTGCAGTTTCTAGTGTTTGCAGGCAATTTTTTGCCAATTGCTTGCCACAGATGCTTTTTACAGCATTGTATGGCGACTCGAAGGGTCGTTAGTGCCTTAATTTTGCTTCTTCTTCTAGTTTATCGAAGTTTTATTCCACTAGCACAGGTTATTGTGAACTCTCTTTCAGTTATTAGTGAAAGATTTAGTATTTTTTAATTGATTGCTGGTCGTGGTGACCCGGAGGCTTAAGATGCCCGCTTCTCATGCGTGAGGGTGCGGGTTCGAAACCTACCAACGGCAAGTAGCAATGTGAATTTTTCCGAGTTATATGTACTTCCTAAGATTATTTAGACACCACTGACAAACGGTGAAGGAGAACATTGTGAGGAAACCTGGGCTTTTAATTTCTAATTATAAGTTAGAAATCGCCAACACGCATTGAGCAAGTGTGGGGATTAATACTCCAACCTTCTCAGTGTGAGCAGAGGCTTTGCTCAGCAGTGGGCATTTATAGGCTGTTGATGATGATACATAAATACGTGATGATTTTTTTACGATATAGGCCGGCAAACGAGCAGACGGATCACCTGAGCAACCATGATCGCCCGCAACAGCAAAGGAGTAACAATTATGTTGTCCACCTTCCGTCGGGAGCTAGGGTGGCTGGTACGGATGATGAATGGTACAGAGACAGCAAATGAAGATCGGTAGATAAGAGAAAACTAACTTTAATAGTCAACTAGTGTTTAGAGGAGTTTTCAACAAATGCTGGAGTGATGACGCGAGTACTAAGTGCGGGCGGCCGATAGTAAGTAAACGTAACTTTATGACGTGTACGCAAGTGTTGGGCGCCGGGCCGGCCGCAGCGGCGGTCGCGGCTAACCTGCAAATTGTCAGCGGACCGACCGCGTGATTAGCTCGCCCGTATCGCTGCCCGTTTTGTTTTGATATGCCCTACCCGCACCGCTCACACCGCTCTGTGGCCACATGCCATGTAAGTTTCGGGTTAGCTGCGAGCAGTTTGTGGTCGACCGCCCACTCGCAACTTCAACTAGTTCCATACCATTGTTTGTTTGGATTTCATGTGATGACAGCCGTAAATATGATTTGATACAATCCGTTTTGTGGTCTCCAGCAACAATATTAAGACTTATCAATAATACTTAGGCACTTAGTACATTCCTATTAGTATATTTTCTGTAAATAAGTTCAGTGGCAGCTTCTGGTCTGAAATGGTTATGCGTTACATACAAACATCAACGAATTCGTAGCAAGATGCTACGCCGCTACGCCGTAGCAAAGAATTTTAAAGTTTGAACAAATAAAAGCAAGTATGATTAGTCTTTCGAATGTTTAATTTTACCACATACTTCTTGCATTTTCTTATCAGTATTCCTAGTTATTTTACGACTGTTAGGCAACTAAATAAAATTAAATATTGGTCAGGTTCTTAATAATAACAATATTTTGATAATGTGGTTGTACTGCACGGTACTGTGTGTAATAAAGCCGAAAGCGATACGAAGAAAGGCTCTTCGTCCGTTTGCCAAAAGTTGTGCTACAAACTGTCAAAAGTTGCCGCGCTGGAAAATCTTTGAGCGCAGGCGTGTGAGGGTAAGAAAGAGATGTCAGTATGGGGTGTCTCATTCTTTCTGAACGAGGTCTGCGGGTCGCGGCTAACCCTCGGCGCGAGGTTTGCGGCGGGAAAAATGTGTGTTTCGGTGTGCCGATAGCGGAGCGCCGCAGCCCCGCAGCCCCGCCCAGTGAGCCCGCGCCGCACCCGCGCCCGCTAACGCGTCTTGAGCCACTTAGTCGCTAAGACGACGCACACACTGTTCTGGAACAGCGGGCTTTAATATGTTCACACCGTTTCTGTTCTATTTTACATTTGAGGAACTATGACTACGACTACGGGAGACATTCTTCCTTAATATTAATTGATAGCTAGAAGAATTTTCAGCTTGCAAAAAATACTGAAACGAAAGGTATAACTTGATTATACGGAGGCCGGCTGGTGACAATAAGTCTTTTATACGTATGATGTTCTTTTAGTTTCTTACAAAACTATTAACCCCACCCAAGGATAGAAGATGCCCAGAATCAACCACACTATAAGAATGGTTCTTCTTTAAAAATACTTTCTTTCAGGAAAGTTTTCATGGTGGGTTTAGGAAACAGGGTGTAAGTTACTTATTAAGTGGGATCGAGTTGAGGGGTTTCTTTCTCCTCAGTCATTAAGTAGAAGGACGCTAGAATTTATGTATTTGAAGACATTTCTTCAACTTCTGTGAACACCGTCTTAGTTTCCGGCCAGATATGGAGCCGCGAGCTGTCAAAATGGAGTGGGAAAAAAGGCGGGAATGTGGCGTCGCTTTATGTGAAGCTCGTCATTGCGCTAGACAGAGAGAGCACGCCGGGGCGCCGTGCTCGAGAATGGGACATCGAACACAACGTGGTTTATAAGAAAACCCAAGACGTTGGGCGTGTTTGGCGGGTGGGCGTGTGGGTTCTGTACGTGTACTGGTGAGCCGCGTTTGTGTGAGTGTGTAACTACAGCCGTGTGGTTGTATTACCTCGCTAGTGTGCGTGCATCTACTGAAAGGTTGTTCTGGAAGCACGCTCATCCTTTTGTCAACGATACGGCGCTATATCGGCTTGGTGCTTTAGATATTAAAGTGCGCAGTTAAATTTTACGATGAAATAAAATTTCCATTGTCGGCTAACTCGAGGGCTCTGAGGTCCTTTATGCGGCAATGTCTGACACTGGAGGCGCTTTCGACCTTATGTTACCATGATTAATTTAGCTGTTTCATGATATTTCAGCAGACTTTGTCTTTTTGGGTATAATTCTCGGAAAATGTAGTAAAGCGTGACCAAGATCTACATTAATTGGACTCTTTTTGAGGAATATATTGTCTAACACAATTTCAGAAAACTGACTAAGAAACGAATTTAAAGACATAATTGTCTATAATACCTTGTCGAAAGGGCTTCGGTTGTGGCTGTTAATTAAATGTGGTTGAGAAAATATTAAGACACACAAGAACAGAGTAGGAAGTTTGAGCAAATTATTTATATGACAAGTACCTATAAAAGTTATTTTTATTAAACTGAAATAGAATTTTCTTTTACAAAAACTTAGGTTTAAGTGAATAGTATATTCACGCTAAGTTTTTAGTTAGAAGAAACCTACAAAAATGTTTTCAATTTTCTTTTTTGAACGTTTGTCTTAAGAAATTATAAAGGGAAAAGAAAACAAACCATTAATCTATTGTAGAAAAACCAAAGAGAATACACAATGTGTGTAAGGTAAAGTACATTGGTAGGTTCCTTTGAAGCGCAGATTTTGCGATGCGAGGTGTGTGCGGCGGCATATGGTTCACGTGCGCTGCTTGTCCCGCACCTAACTATCTCTTTTAATACTTATTTGTAGCCGAGTCCCGACACACACATAGACCCGGCCCCTCGTGTCGCGTTGCAGTGCGCCGCTGTGTGAGTGGACTTCTTTCGCCGTGCCCCTGTGTGCGGGCGAATTTCTTTCGAGACGTAATAAGGGGACCGTTTCTTTCCCGCTAAGGTTTTAATGTCGACCACGTTTCGGTGGCGGACGCCCGCGCCTTTCCGCGGTTACCGGTCCAAACTTTTTTTTCCATTTAGTGCGGACATTGTGTTTAGTGTTCTTGTGGATTTTTCTGAGATGTCTAAATTTTTTTCTTGAGGTACGACTACTTTTCTTAGTTTTAAATAAATAGTTTCAGTTAAGTTTTAATATAATTTGTTTGGATTGATAAGAAATGAAAATGATAAGATGTCTGAAATTAATTAGTAGAAAGTTTGTTTAAGTCGGCAAACTTGAGTTTGTCGGCGGAGCGTGGAGAGGGCGGCGGCCGCGGCGCTCACTTGCGTGTTGTTTTCCCAAAAACCGCAGGCTCATTAGCCTCGGCGCACACTACGCCGCGGTGATTAAACTCCCGAGATAACGGCACATATTGTGATAACGTTGGGTAAACGCTTTGATATGTACAGCCTATGACTTTGATTAGATTACTTCTAGTTTTGTTTATGTTACGTTGCGGGATGATGAGATATTTTGTGTTGGAAATAGATTTTCATTTGGAATTACTAAACTTTATGCTCTTGTATTTTGAATTAATTTTACGGGTTGTTATGTTAATTTTATGACACAAATACAGATTTAGTTAGGTACGTGAATAGCTAAAGTAATTCTGTAGTTTTCAACTCTCTTAACTTTTGAATTATTCGTAAAGCTATTAAATATGATAATAATTACGATAAATTAATTTTAAAGAGATCCGTAACGTACTATTGTAATACCAGAGAACTCAACACCAACCAACAAGAGCAACTAGCAACTTAATTCGCAAACTATTACAAAGTAACACTTTAGAGCGGCGATTCACGGCAATTTATATTTTTGTGGGTCCGCATCGTAATACAATTATGTCCCGTTTAGTCGGCGTAGGTAGCGGAAACTTGTTAAAAAGTAAGCGTGAACTCCCATTAGAGTGGTTGTAGCGATCCCTAAAGTTTCACCTGTAATTGTTGGGTGACGGCTCTAAGGGCGGCCCTGTGCTACACGCTCGTTAACTCGCACCCGATAATTGTACATACGTATGTATGTGAGGCGCATTATGGACCAAATATCAGTAGATGGTGTTGCCGTATAAAAAGATGTGACATTTTAAAATGCGGTTTAATATATTTTGTATTCACTGTTACTATTTAATTCTTTTATTATAAACAAAGTCGTTTTAAACAAGACTGACCTCTAAACCACACTCTTGGTTGCCCATTGTTAGATGTTTCTGCTTGGATTGCTATGTGACCGACGGCTCTTCTAAATACGCAGGAACTCCAAGATGTAAACTGGTCATTTGTTCATGAGCCAATCTTTGTTAGTTTGATTTAGCATAAAATCTGTTCTTTAATACCAAGGACGTTGAAAAAAAAGCAG
This sequence comes from Spodoptera picta, assembly GCA_038387885.1. Classification (NCBI taxonomy): domain Eukaryota; kingdom Metazoa; phylum Arthropoda; class Insecta; order Lepidoptera; family Noctuidae; genus Spodoptera; species Spodoptera picta. Next base: position 434,478 of record JAZHFQ010000100.1, on the reverse strand, counting down.
ACATAATGTCACTTAGAAATGATTGAAGCAGGAAAATGTCAGTGGTTTTTTTATGTGTGCGTGTATAATGGGTTCCACGTTATCAGACTTAAGAACATGGCAGATGTCCTTCGTATCGATGTGCTTATCTTCTGCGTGTAAGTCTATAGTAGCCAGGTGCCATAGTCGTTATTTCAAGAGACAACGTCCGCTTTTTTTTCAACGTCCTCGTTTAATACTGCCTGCGTTCAAGCCATTAATTTATAAATGTTAATGAAACCGCCTACTAAAATAAAATCTCCAAGAATTTTTTAAATATTATTCCAGCGTACAATATTATTTGAAGTATTTGTAAATGAATACTTACTTCAATTAGTTTGTGTTCAACAATTGACCTATTTTTATTAGTCTACATTTTTTGAAGTATTTTGTATACGTTTGTCAAAATATGTTTTAGTTAAACAAACAGAACCATAATCTGATATTGTGAAACATATCCTTAGACTAGTTTTATATCTAATAACAGCAACAATAATTAGCTATGCTTGATTACTAATCGCCTAAATGGTACACTGATAGCCGCCATGAATTCTGTAGCCCTTCAGGAATTAGTGTCGTGAATTAATTATTGAAATACATGCGAGCATGATATTGACAGCTCTATTTGACTGACAGTTTATTTTACCTACATATAATACGGTATTACCATAATTTCTACGTACAACGCAGTTCATATAAACCTTCGATTGACGTGATATAACACCAAAGTTGTTTGTTAATTGTGAACACTTCAAACTTGTTGATTTTTTGGCGTAAACAGTGTTTTGTTTTTGAATATTCTTTTTTTGCATTTTCTCCTTTGGCCTTAAAATATTCTTACTTGAAGAAATGAAAGTGTTGTCTTTGGCACCTCTCTAAAGAAGTAGTTCCTCAACTCTATTCCACATTAAATTAGGTCTTAACAGATCCTTTATAGTTTATTTCATAAAAGTATAAAACATAAAAAACTAAATTAATTTTCATTAATGTTAGGAATTTAAACAAATAATCGATTAATCATCAATAATAAATTGAACGTCAATATTCGAGTAGGCTGTATCAAATAATTCCTTTGTACATTTATCGGGTGGGGTTGGCGGCATTGTTCGCGGGCTTCGACTTGTTGTTTGCGCGACCTTTGAATTTGGAACACGGAACGTTTTGAATTTTGCACGATCTTACCGCCCTCGCTGCATGTAGTGACATAGTCTTCGAAGGGAGGTACGAGTCAATAACCGAATTGTCAAGCCTTGAATAAATTCTTGTTTATTTTTGTCTGTAATTTGGTTTTCCGCCGTATTTTTAATAAAATGTACACAAATTAGCACTAAACAGAAACAAAATTATTGACAGACATACATTTCTTAAAAACGTTAGGCAAAACATGCGGAAAAATTAGTATTGAAAAGAAAAGTATGAATAAAATTAACACGACATTGCGCTAACAGCCTGTGACTACAGACCTCCACTAACTAGGAGGGGGTTTGCCACAATTTCCATCTTTGCCCCTCTCCAGGCGGTAAGTGATTACAATTTAAAAGGCTTATGTTTATCAGCTCATGTTGATATTCCATCCTTTATGTTAAATGTGTAGTAATTTAGCTACTTACGACACCCACTGCAAGATCAGAGGTATATTCTACCGTCACTACATGGCAAGTCTCCGACACTTGGATTGAAGTGCTCTTTAAAATAAATATATCCCTTCAAACAGTCACGCAATGTTGACAGCTTAAATGTATTCTAATTAATTATTAAAATGCGAATGTGCGTGCTATTAGCTAATCCGCTCCGAGATCATACTAAATGTTTTATTCACTTGTGATTCCAAGAAGGCGTAAAATTTTAATTTCTAATTTCTATTTTAAATTCATAATAGTGGTTTTGCACATGTTACCGGGATAAAAAGAAGTTTACCATAGACTGCAACGTTACGTTTTATTTTATGCAGATCCATTTTATACTCATCTATGAAACAGCAACAAACATTTATCTGTTAGGCTGCATGCATGACATTTTATTTTGTTATTGTAGAAGCAAATGTGTCCTTACATTAACTAATTTTTATTGCACTGCACATTCAAGGTTTAACCTTCAGGTATTGTGTTACTTTTATAATAGTGAGCAGAATTAATAATTCATTATGATTAAAGAAAAACTGTAATTACAGCGCAACTCTCTGATTACCTAAACAAAAATCGACAGAAAAACCAAAGTATTAGTAAAAGGAAACCTGGCAACCCCAGTGCGGGCGTATTTTAATAAATGACGCCACATCACCCCGTCACATTCCTCGCGATTCTTATTTAACTGCTTGATTGTGCTCCGTTGTTTATTGTCACCAATATTGCAGTGGGGATCCTTTTATTTTGTGTTTAAAGTGTTTTTATAGCTTTAAATGTTTGTGTACCGTGCTATGTAAACGTATAAGTTGGTAGGAATAGTGGACAACTTTGAAATCACACACTTTTCTCATTATTAATCATCTTAACGTATTTTTTGTCACTATGCCAATTTGGGAACACCTAATAATGTAGGTTAGAAACGTTATATTGTATAGTATAAATAAATAAAACACATTTAATAATAAAACTTTTTTTCGTTTTGACCTTTAATGGGTTAAACCACAAATGAGTGCGTTCTACGATAAATCTCTTATGAAAATTATGTAGAAGAGCTTACTAGGCCACATTTAAAAATCAAGTTAACTGGAAATGTTTAAAAAATCTACGATTTTCACCTTTATAGGCAGGTGCCTACTCACTAAAGAAGGTGTCTTTTTCACTTCAGTAATTCTAATTCAAAGAAACCTAAATCAGTTTCACATAAATTCAGGACACGTCAGAAAACGCGTGCCGACTTTAAAATCAGGAAGTCCGTCACCGTCTTACAGCTTGGGCTTTCCGTTCATTTGAATATCTGAGCCTTGAGGGTTCGGACACCGTCGGATATTACATTTGCTAACCCATTTGTACCCGTCGCTGGTCGTACGACGATCATTATCCATGTCCGACCGTCCTCCAGGGACCACCCTCAGGAATTTATGTCCCCGCTGTCCTATTGATTCCCTTCACATTCGCTCCTCTTTAAAATTGGGCTGATAATAGATGTTATTGGAACTCGGAGGGCTTGACGCCTTTTATTACACGCACAGATGCTACGCCATTATTGAGATTTCAGAAAATAACGCTCCTGTTCATAGGCGCCTACCGTACCCACTGAAGGTAATTTTGAAATATTATGTTTTTGAGTATACATGAGTCAGTGCTGCCTCAGCAGTGTTTACGTCATTTATTATAAATATTATAAACAACGCTTCATTTAATTTTTGTTGTTTAAAACAAGATATTTATATTCAACAATTTTTTTATTATTAAAAAACACACAATTTTGGAATAATCTACTTATTATAGAGGTAATAAAGCTCATTCATCATAACGATAACAAAGAAAATGGAAGTGGAAAGTCAAATAAAATTCAAAATTCGAAAACCGAACACAGTCGTACCAACTTAATCATGGTCCCAAAACAGTATTTTATAAAACAAAAACGTTTTCAAGTCCATCGGCGCGTGAGGTTTTTATTAAAAATATTGTCCGAATGCTAACGGACGCAGTGAAACAGAAACGGCTGGTGTAATGTATCTTTGCCCCATTCGGGTTCCTTTGTGAAGGGCATGGGTAACGAGCATTATCCACTTGTAGGGAACCCCTACACGATCCTACATGCTTTATTATTTACGAGCTTTACCCTTTATGTATGTTTTTACGCTAAGATTTTATTGCGAAGCTATTCATGAGCCAAATCCGGCGCGGAACCAAAACTGGGAGTGAACTTTGATTGTTTATCTTGCGTGTAATACTTTCATTAGGTTAATGTAAGAACTCTTTGGTATTGGTGACGTTAGAAGATTATTTGTAACTCCTGTTATTTCTTCGTTGATTATCTGACATCATGGCTTTTTTACCTCATATAATTTATCTATTTCTCAAGAACGCAATCTGCATGGCCTGTGACTATGACCTTCATATTCATATTCATTTAATCATTTGCAAACATGGGTACATAATGTAAAGGTGTTAACAAAGTTTATAGTTTCTCCATATTTTGCCTTAACAGGGCATGCAAAGATATGTTATAAAAATAATTATATAATAGAATTAGGTCCATTGAATTGAATTATTTGTAATGTTGTTAGAATACAATAATGTCAAAGATAGTAACATTATTCATACCACTGAAGTCAAAAACCTATGCGATAAGATCTGATTACATTTAATCAGTTTTTTTTGTTACATCAGTTTACCATTCATTATAATGGCAGTCATCCCATAAATGGCTTGTTCATAAGTACCATTATATTCATTTATAGCACTTTTACGAGTTTGAATCAAAGTGAATTTGTTAAAAGACAGTTAAAGGCGTATTGTTGACTCACCCCTAACCCGAATTAAGTTTAACATCCCAATCGACATATCGTGTTTCGCGAACGTATAACAGACTATTTGTACGCCTAGGGGATGTAGGGGCCAACGCTCTAAGCATTATTGTCAGCTATCAACCAGCCGAACTGTGAATGGGTTTGAAATTAGAACTTTGATGGTGTACTGTTGATGTACAGGTTTATTTCTTTCTATAATTTTTGTTGGTTTATTTTTTTCTTTAATTAATTGTTGTTGATATGACTAAGTAGTTTCATATTGTGGACCTACAGTTATTTTATTAATAATATTGACTGACAAGCCAAAAGAGAGTTAAGAAAAACGCACTGATGTCCGTTTTTATGCGCCCATGTCTTACATTGTTGTTAATTGATTGTAAGCTATATTTATAACATTGTCAAAGGAAGAGTGTAAAACTGGATAAAATTTTGTTTATTTCATTTTTCTCTTAAACTCCATAAGTCAACAGATAACAATATAAAAGCAACCCATTTTAAATTTCCTCCGTAATATAATATCGTGAAGTCAATATTAGCAAAGTACAAAGTCGTATGTTACAAAAATACTAATATTTTATTCTATACGCTTCATTTGCGACCCTACCCCGCTTGTCCCTGATTGTGCGTGCTTTCGCCACGCGGAAGTCACTTTGAAGCTTCACACACCATTGTCAATAAGTAACCTGAACAAAGTTCAAAGGTTTGGCCTCGGATTCACTCTAGCAGTTCGTGATTTCATGTCAGTTTGAGTGTATTACAAATTGACAATAACTAGGCTTTTTATAAGTTTACGAACTTTTAGGCACAGATGTGCTATGTCAGAAAGATCACAGTACATTTTTGCATTTTTGATTGACAAATAGATATTAATGAATATAACAAAATTGCACTGAGATCTTTTATTTACTGCGATAAAGCTATTTAATTAAAAAAAGGTAGATCAAAGAAGTAAAAAAGCCATTAGATATTTTTGGTACAATTATCGGAGTGACTGTTGTTCGAGGTCAGAACAACGAACGAACAACGATAAATGACCATATGGAGGAAAAGTAGTGTATGAATATATTTTTATCAGAAATGTATTTACAAAGCCCTGAAAGTAAGCAAAAGTGCCTAACATGGTCATAGCTTTTAAAATACATCAGCAACTATCCTTGCTATAATACTTCTGATTGCTAGATTTAACACCATAAACGTCTTTTTCTTTACAGATACAACTTGCCACCATGTCATCACAGTTATCCTCAAGACATTTGCACCAGAAGTTAATGTACTCTTCAATTTCCAATCAGTCTGTATCTGTCGAAGTCATGTGACGGTTGTGATCTTTAATGACGTAATGTATAAGTGTGTATAAGTGGACAAAGATTGGGACGATGCATTTATCGAGTGAAGTGAGTTCGACGACGAACGGACTGGGCCATGAGGCGCCTTCGTCGAGTTATGGTAGCTCGCTGCCGAGTCAGCCGCTGACAGCTGAGTTACTAGCTGAAAGGACCTTGGAAGGTCTTTTAGCTGATCATCCTGGAGAGTTGGTGAAGACTGGTTGTCCTCATGTGGTAAGGATATCTTCAAACATTTTAACAATTTATCATATATATTTTTTTATTTATTTAAATAAACGTTGCCCCACACTAGGATTTTCTCCTGTGTCATGTGTGCGTTTAGAAACATATAAGTTCACATACACATGACAACTAGACCCGAAACAACAATCTGTGGATCACTCAAAGAGTTGTTCCATTCGGGAATCGCATCCGCGACACGTTGCGTGGCAGCCAGTTGCCCACCCGCCGCGTCGACCGTGCAGTCAAAATGGCATAAAATGTAATTCAAGTGTAGAGTTAATTACAAACATTGTTTCATATAATAAAATGACGCTGGTTTGCTTCAAAATTACCTATGTAGGTACATTTGACTCTGTTTTCTATATGGAATGATTTATTATGTGTCAGCGTATTATAGATCTATATTCGTCTCTTCTAGGTGTGCACAGTCCTACCTCCACATTGGCGATCAAACAAAACCTTACCAGTAGCATTCAAGGTGGTAGCTTTAGGAGAAGTAGGGGACGGCACCCTGGTCACAGTCAGAGCTGGTAATGATGAGAACTGTTCTGCAGAGCTGAGAAACTGCACAGCGGTGATGAAAAACCAGGTTGCCAAGTTTAATGACCTCAGATTCGTTGGAAGAAGTGGGAGAGGTGAGTTTTTGATATTATTTTCTTATTAGCTGGTATTTATGTATTACGGTAGCACGCCTCGCTAGTTAAATAATGTGTTTACTGACGAATGATTATTATTTGATAAGATACATAGGTATATTGTAGTCAACACTTTGAGTAAATATCGAATAGAAATATATGTGCGTTACATCAAACTGTGACTTTATCGTGACAATAGATTTGTAAGTTCAATCAATCTCGTCTTCAAATCAAGATATATTATTACCTAATACGGATAACTTCCGCAAATTCCGCCGCGTTATTAATTTAAGAGGTTATCGGAGCTCTGAACATACCCACGTAACCTGTTTAAAGATTTATGGCATAGATTTTCGTAGTAAGGGCCTTAACAGATCAATTACCCCCATTGACTTAATATTCCAACAAAGCGAAGACCTGTTGAAATATTCAGAAGGCAAGGCGCCCCGAGCTTTGTTTTTGAGTGCTCACCCACGGGAGAGGGGGATTTTTTATGAGTAGATGTCTGCATTATCGTAAACATTCATATATGCTCACAATTTTATAGCTTCGTAGCTAGAAACGTGAATTTTTTATACATTTTTTTTAATATTTTTTTAGTCTCTGTTGAATTAGAAGTCTAATAAAAATAGCTCACGGTCCATGTTGAAGTAGTAAATTGATTAAAATTGAAACTGTAAAATAGAATAAAGTGTCATCTATTTTTTCTTACCCCTAGATTATTTTATAGACGTTGCAGTTTAAACAGAATACTCATTATTAAACCAATATTCAACACGCAAGCCTCTGGATACCATATATTATTATAAGGACTTTTTTGTTAGTTAATATTAAAAGAAAATATATCTACCTATTACTTTAATTACATCATCATTAGCTGCTCTTTTTCTAGTTTCCAAGTAATACGTAGTAAGTAGTATAACACAAAGTTCAAATAGTAAGTATATATAGTGGGTGCTAAAGTAATTGCGCGGTCAACCGCCTTTGAGTCGCGACGTCGACACTTGTGGTGATTCTGTGAGCGATAGTGGCCGATTAGGTGTGCCTACTGGGAAACTCTGGGTTGAACTTAAGTTGTCGGAAAACCTACTAAACTAAAAGGTTTAAGCCTCAACCTCCAGCAGCTCAGGTTAACAAAAATAAGAGTTAAAATAAATATAAGCAATAAAATGAAACAAACATGGATAACTAAAGGCCTTAGGCAAAGCTCTAGAACTAAACGTTATTTAAGACATCAATATTACAAGTTTAAAAATTTAAGCAATAAAAATATGTATATCTTATATTCTAGATTATTACAAAAATGTATTTGTAATGCCAAACGGAACGCTAATATAAAATTTATGAACAATAATAATAATAAGTGTAGGGCAACATGGGCAGTCATACAAAAGGAGGTAAACAGTGCTAAGCTCAAGCACAATATTGAAATTATTAAAACTGATACTACCACACTAACACAGCCCACAGAAATTGCATCCGCCTTTAATGATCACTTCATAAATATAAATACCACACTAGTACAAAACGTTACAAATACCTGCCGAAATACAAAACTAGCACATAACTCAATGTTTCTAATACCTACGTCTGAAATTGAAGTAAAAGAACAGATATTATCATTAAATAACACTAACTCGGAAGGCTACGATGAACTTAATACTACAATAATAAAGAAATGCGTTGATGAAATAACCAAAATATTAACTTTCCTAATTAATTTGTCTTTTTCACAGGGGTTGTTCCCTGACGCGTTAAAACTGTGTATTGTAAAACCACTTTTTAAAAAGGGGCACAAATATGACTTATCCAATTATCGTCCTATAACACTAATACCCATTATATCAAAAATTTATGAGAAATGTATGTATAGAAGGTTAATCACGTACTGTGAGAAATACAACATTATAAGAAAGGAACAATTCGGCTTCCAAAAACATAAATCCACGACTTTAGCTATATTTTCACTTCTGAAAGTAGTATTAGCCAATGTTAACAAAAATCAACTTACAACGGGTTTATTTATTGACTTATCGAAAGCATTCGACCTAGTTACACACGATAGATTGTTGCAGAAGTTAGAGGTTATCGGAATCCGAGGACCACCTTTACACTGGATATTGTCATACTTATCTGATAGAAAACAGAGGGTCATTATCACCAGAATTGATAAAAGTCAGAATATGATCAATTACCCATCAGAATATAAATGCATAAAGCGGGGCATACCCCAAGGTAGTATATTGGGCCCGATTTTATTCTTACTTTACATAAACAATATAGTTGATGTGACTAACAATAAATGCTTTCTTTTTGCCGACGATATTTCCATAATTGTCACTAATGATAAAAAACGTAACTCCATTAAAGATCACGAAACACATATAAACAACACAATAGATAATATAATCAACTGGCTCGATAGTAATGACCTATCCATCAATCTTAATAAATCAGTTTACGTACAATTCAATAAATCATATAACAGTAAATTTAATTTTAAAATGGATATACCTAAAATTTCGCAAGCAAACAACACCAAGTTTTTAGGAGTATTTATAGATGAACATCTAGACTGGAAAGAACAAGTCAACCATGTCTGCAACAAAATAAATAAATTTGTCTATCCTCTCAAACAAATCAAAAATGTCACTTGCATGAAAACTGCGGTCATGTCCTACCGTGCGTATATTGAATCATCACTACGATATGGTTTAATTGCATGGGGAAATAGTACTGATCAAGAGAGAGCATTCATCGCGCAAAAACGATGTATACGAGCTTTATATGGGATTCCATCTGATGTATCATGTCGGCCAATATTCAAAAAGCTTGGTTTGCTACCCCTACCCTCTTTGTACTTATATGAAGTGTGTATATTCGTACGTAAACATAAAGAACTGTTCAAAACGGCAGAAGATGTATGTTCTAGAAGTCGACGCGACCATTACAGACTAGTACTAGAGGAATTTCCTAAGTTAACAAAATATGTATAATAAAAGCTGCCTAAGTATGTGTGTCCGAATATTTAATAAATTGCCGATAACATTAAAAACACTTAACCTCAGACTATTTAAAATTAAATTATATGTATGGTTGAATGAAAATAATTTTTATAGCATTACAGAATTTTTTGAACGTAAATAAGTAATAATGTATAACAACTACGAGTGTAAGCTAGTTAAAATAAGTTTTAAGGTAAAATTTACATGCTTTATTTATTAAGCAAAACATGATGATCTATTTATATTGTTATTATAACATCTTTGTATACCATGTTTTTACGCAAATAAATGTCTTTATCTTTAATGATTTTTGGTCTCACAATCAGAGGTTTGGACCTACAAAACTATGGAACTAAAGAATTGTATTGTGAACCTGATTGAAAAAGAATAACCTATGGAGATTCTTGCTCGTTCTTCTCCATAGGAATCTACACCTTGGAATGAGCAAATAGCTTCACGATTTAATTTTTCTTTGACGTTCAAAAGTGCCTTTCTGGTCTAATTGAAATGAATGATTTTTATTTTGATTTTGAAATTATGCTAATTCAATAAGCTTAGAAAACAGCTCTTTTATATATCACATAGGCTGCGCGACATCGCCGCGACCGCCACGCTGCTCATGAGGAAGAACCCCTCTGTAGTTCGAAACTAGTAGAGCTTTCCTCAGTGTTTCCACTGTCTTAAGATTGCATTCGTTAAACATTCCGCGATTTTCCTGTTTTCATTAAGTCTGATAAGTAATAAAGCTAAAGCTAAATCTTTTAGAATAAACACTAAATAGTGGTTTTATACGACGCATAATAGTTTCCTACAGATATTTGTGTAAATGTATATTTAGAGATAAAACGTAGTATAGAGAGCAAAATATGTTTATTATCAAGTTCATACCAGGTACAAATTAATCTTCAACAGGAAAATTGTCTTTTTGAGTGGTTTTGCTACCAACCTCCGAGATAAACATTGTTAAATTGTGCCAACCAGCTTCACTTATAAATTTTTGTTGTTTGACGTTCAAAAGTGCCATCCTGGCCTACTTAATTGAAATAAATGATTTTGATTTTGACTTTGACTTTGACTTAAAGTTCTTACTCCGGTTCATTACCTCAATTAGCCTATCAGTCAATGAATAGTATTAAAAAGCACTTCTTATGTCCTACGTAGCCTAGCAATGAACGCAAATAGTGGTCCCTTAAAGTATCAAGTTCTGCGGATAAGTAATTTGTACTTAATCGTTGGCGCACTTATAGCACTTCTCTTTTGCGGATCTCTTTACAGTTTGAACTGATACTCTTTTGTTTAACCTCATTAGTAAGCAAAGCACGCAACATAAGGGTATCTTATAAGAAAAAGAGGATTTTAAGTGAATCTAGGTACATTTAGCTAAAAAAATGTGGTTTGTAGTACCTAAGATAAATACACACAATAAATAGATGAATTTGAAGATATTTTAAAGTTACAAAGAAGTAAAATAAGAATGTAAGAGCTATTGAAGACTTTGGTGTTATCATTACAAACCTATAAAGTTCATATGTAAATATGTATGGTATATGTTTTTAAAGCGTAATTATCTCAGCGTTATCGTAGTTACAGATGGCTAAATTTTGAAAGTATAACACTACCAATAATTCAGTATCATGTTACATTATTCAAATTCCACAACCTTCAACGTAACTGACACCAGAATTAACGTAAACATAGGATCGATGTAAATGAACAACGGTGCGGAAACGAATTTTAACTTAGGGTAACAAATAAGAGCATACGAACTGTAAACTTGTCGCGTCTCATATTCAAATAGTGCAGGGAACTAACGAGGTAGGGATGGGGTAGTGTTGCCAACATGCTTGGAAGAAAATTTTACGTAATACGTCACCCGTGTCATAGTGTAGTGTCGATGACGGATAGGTACACAGCGTATCCGGGGTAGATTGTTTGTTTTGTATAATCATGTTAACATTATGTTTACGTTGTAACTTTAGTTAAATGTCGTAGAAATATGTAGTTTTAGGGTCGATTTTCCAATCATCAATTAATTCTTAACTGCATAATAAAATTGCCATTTGACAATATTTAGTATGGAATAATTGTCAAATATTCAAAGTTATTCCTCAGTTAAAATTTATCTGGCGTTGGAAAAATCGGCCCTTAGTAAGATGTTTTTAAGCCACTCGTGCTTCTTATTGTCATTCGTAAATATATCTTTACAACGTCAACTCCTAAGCTATTTGTACGGACGCTAATTTCCCCCGCGAAGTTGATAGACGCGTGAAACATTAAAGTGGATTTCAGTCCGTATTGTACAAATATAATCTTCATTAAAAATTCCTTAAACAAACAAAAGCTTTCGGCTAGCGTGTACACGAAAAAAACCAATATAGCCCAGAGCGGCGGGAAAGTGGAAAAGAAGTTAAGAGGTGTCTATTTGTCACGTTCCTTCCTGAATAACGCTCTGCTTTCCAATTAAGGGTAAGCGCTCTCTTTGTTTATCTTAAATTGCGAGAAAGTCTCACTCAAATTATCGGGTAAAAAAGACAAAGGGGGATCGCTGCGGAACATAACTTTTGCTTCGTTCCAGGATAAAAAGTTGCGTATCCAACGCGGAGGGACGGGGCGCGGGGAATTTTTAATAAGCGAAAAATTTAATGAGGGCCCCCCGACCACTTTTTTGCCACGGTTTGCCGTGTCAGCTAGCCCGGCGGACCGCCTTTATACTTCGTATTGGCCAAGAATTATTAATTACTTGTAAGATCTTTTTCTTTCTTACCAAATTATATTGAAGCTTGTGTAATATCCAATAACTTAATAAGTAATATGATTAATCGGGATAAAAGTAACTAAGAGCGAGTAATTTTTGACTATCACTATGAGATTGATTAACAAACTTAACTTTCTACAATATAAAATCATTCATTATTGTAATGAAAGTATAGTTACAACATCCGTACAATTTCCACTGATGGCTGATTTAAATTTAACCTTACCTTATTATACCCTCGAGTGGTGTAGTAAGAGGCCAATTTACCGCACCAGTAGTCAAGGAGCGCCATCTGCTAATCGATTGATTGACCCCCACCTTACGGCTAGATACGATAAAAAATGCGCCCCTAGTCTCATTTGTGCTCGATTTCCTACGCAGTCTCTATAATTGCCTTTTATATTGTACTTTAAAAAATTTTAGGTGACGTCTTACTTACATATAAATGTGGGTATTTATCGGTATAAAAACACAAATATGAGTAGTTCGAAAAATATTCAAATGGATCACCATTTGGAAGTACCATTTTTGTAAGAAAATACTTACTTAAGGAATGTTTCCATATTCGATGGGAAAATTACTACATATTATCGTTCCGTGAAATCAGCAATAACATTTCACGTACCTTTGTCTGACAATGACAAGTAAACAAACATTCATAGCGTCATCTTTGAGCTGGTAACCTCTTGTAACAAAGGTCTGTAGTTAACCAAACATTGTCGGTAGAACACAATGGCCTCTCACGGCTGCAGCCTTCACCCCATCCGCACTTCCAGGAAAATTATTTTTGTATAGAGAGCGAAAAATTTCTCGACCTCACCTTTCGTTATTAACCCGAGACCCTCCTTTGATGCACTGCCCCTTACAGCTAATGATTTCTATCCCACTCTGTTATTTTGAAAACCTTACACACTATGTTAAAGGATGATTGTGCATGTAAATTAGCGTAGAGGGCATGTTATTTGAATACCGGGGGTTAAATATGGTGAGTGGTTTAGTAAACTGTTTGTTTATAATGATTTGTACGTGAATAAGTCTCATCAGAGATCAACCTTTACGATAGTTAAAGAGTTTCCAAAGTGATGATTTCTTTGGTGATGTAAAAAATATGTAGACAAAGTCCCAATGTAATTTTTAACACGGAAAACTGCTATCGCTACTTAAGATGAGCATCCATTTTAATTTTTATTAATTTAAAAGAGCATCATAGGGTGAGTGCAAAAAATTCATAAGCGAAATTGAGACGGTCGTGTGAGGGAGATGAAGATAGGAATCTCTTCAAACTAAAGTAGGACAGCGCAAGTTTCTTTTCATTTTAGTCCGTCTTTTTGGAGTTGTTCTCTTTCCGTTTTTAATTATTGAACCACTCATTCCTAATTATTGTTATTAGCGTTGGGGAGAGTGGTGAAAATTGAGGGTCTCGTCTCGCAATATTGACCGCTCGGCTCGTTCGGCGGATGCTTCCTAGGGGACTGTTTTTAATTGTGCACGCTTTTGACTTTTCCTCTTGTTCTTTTGAGACGCCTCAATAAACTTGGATTTTACGGTATCTCGCTTGTATTAGTTATTTTATTGGTTAGGGAGGAAGTTTTATATTGCTTCCGAGATATAATTCAATACATTTATACGACTCGTGGCTTCTGGTTCCGCATTGTTTAGATATTTATAGCTACGTGTCAGAGATGTATACATGTGTATCTACGTTCGTAGTCAATTCGCTAATGTGTCTAATGCGTATCGGTTGGCTTTAGGTATTTTATATCCAAATTGCCGCTGTAAGCCGAAAATCCCCCGTAAGCCATGAAACCGAGATCAAAGGAGCTCTCTGCCATTACCATTGTGGCTCATTTTTTATTTAGCTCGCGAACGGAGAACTCTTATCTTAATGTGCCTCCCGCCTACTTTATGACGTTATAAAGCTGATTTTTAATCCGACGTGAACGGGAAATTGCCGAATTTGAATTTCGAACCGAACTTGAATTTGGAATATTATTTTAACTGTTATCAATTTTGTAAACGTACTTTTAAATTATTTATGAGTTCGTTTGGCATTTTCCTGTCTTCAATGAAACTATATTTAAATATGTAGTTTTCTATATGTAAAGGATATCACAGTACCAAGTACTATGTCCATAAACTTAATTCGCTTCATTGAGCTTAGTCCTTAAGCTGCCACAGGAAAAAATGTTGCCTAGTTTCGATAGATGGCGTTGAGTGTTCGACAAACTAATTGACAAACTGTTATCACTGAACCAACTAATACTACCTAATTAAAATTTACATTTTATTAAATAAATAAAGAGAGATGATGTATTTTAACATGGCTAGATTTTTTTCGAAAAAAAAAATAATAATAAAATTTTTATTTGAGCCCCTTGGATATTTCGGTTCTAAACACAATATTTTTAAGAACAATCAGTGGCTCCCCCTCGTGGGATCAATACACACAGTTTATGAAGTGTGTAGCACGTGCAAGTGCAATATGTTAGCACGCGGCGTCAGGGGGTGGGCAGAAAGGATTTTTATGAATAACTAAATGATTTATGGAGTTACAAAACTTCTGTTCTTTTGTTTTTTGAAGGTTATTTGGAGATTGCAAGTCTATTGTATTGTTGAAAGAAATTGTTTTTAATGAAGTGCTGAACGTTTTTATTTATGTATACAAATTGATTACAGATCTTTTGTTCAACTGAAAGAAAGTACAGTTGCTATTTCAAAGAGAAATAGCAACTGTACTTTGATAAGTACAAAAGAGTTCCTTCGGTAAATTGTAGCTTATCTACTCAATGTAAATATTGTTAGTAATAAGAAAACGCCAAGATAAATTACGTAATAACTCCCAGAAAAAAAATTTCAATAACAGTAAGTACGTAATTATTTAGCCTTTGACATAGAGCAGTCAATAACTTGGTAGTCTATGAATACTAACTGGTCTGGAGTAGGGTCGTAGAGAGCAGTACAAGATGCGGCGTGGCATGTCTCATGTAGATTCCTTGCCTCCATTCCATCCATATTACATAAGTAGTCGGAATGGGTAATTCGTATCTCCGTCCCAGAGACAATAAAACTTTTCTTATCTGCGTATATTTGCTCAAAAACAATTTCTTGGTCTCTCTCTTAAGTTCTCGCTGAGTTTATGCGGGTTTTATGAAAATAAGCGGGTGGCCGCTCATTTCGGGTCGGGGGGTGCGGTGGGGCCGCGGGCCGCGGGGGAGGGTGTTTATGTCGTTTTCATGGCTCGGAGGACCACCGCCGCGGCTTTTGGCTTCAAGCCAGACGCTGGAAATACAAGTCTCTCTTTTGTTTTGCACGGAATGTTATCTCGGTACGTTTCTTTTATTCAGTATATAATTTGGGATCTAAATATGAAATCTTTCGTTGTTTGGCTTGTTCGCGGAAAATAGTGTTTACTACACGTTGTTTGCTTCGCTCCTGTTTTACTGCAAACAGATAAAATCCAAAACTAGGTTTCTAACAAAGCAATCCGTTTGTTTATTTTCGTAGAATCAGAACGTTGAATATTTTATCACGTTTCAACAAAGTTAATACATTTATACCTACAGCGTACCTACCCATATATTCCCACAGTCGATAGTTTCTGTGTTGTCCACAATTTATTCCAAAAAACAGTGCAGTCAATTCGGGTTAAATACAATTATTTAATTAGTGTCTATGATCATTCATTACGGCGGGGTGTAGAATGTCAACCGATGAACTTTACCAGAATTACCATTTGGTATGTGTGTCGATACGTCCGTGATTGTTCAAACGCTTGGCGCCGTGTTTGTGGTCGTTCTGCGGTGGATGTGTTACGATGGCATTTCGACTACACTACTCCTCGCTTACCATCGTTATATAGCACGCTAATATCCGATTGTTAAGCATCCATTGCTTTCATTATCCCTACGCTACACAGTAGAATGGTACATTTACGGCAATGGTTGTTGTTTAGAATATTGCATCGTTACGTGACGTCATTGTCGCGAGTTCCAACACTTATTAAGTGATAGGATGGCTGACGACCACATTTACACAGTGCTTATCATTTTGTACGTTGAGCGGTTGTGCAATAGTATGGCAATAGCCGTGTGTCGGTATTTGTTCATTCAACCTTTGGAATCCAATGTGTGACTATAAACTACTGACGTCAAAATTAATAAACCACTACTGCAATCTACTTCTGTTAGGTAATCATGAGTAATCATAACTTATCTATTTAATGATATACTAATTAAGAAATATAAAGTTAAGTCAATAAATAATTCACTATTATCATAACACGTATGACAAAAATCTCTGTATCTATAGTGAACCTAATTTTACAGTCAAAGTCCGTTTCATAGAAAATGGTTTTAGAGAATCAACGAAGCTATTGCAATCAACAACTTACAATAAAAAAGAACAAAAAAATGTTAAGGAAAACGTGGATATCTTAGTAAATTTGGTCGTAAAGTAATCCGTGTGTTCGTGACGGCATGCGGGGTACGATTGCGTCGGCAGAGCTCCACAAATCAACCGCTGCCGCCGCCGCGCCCGCCGACGGCAACCCAACGGGTTTGACGACTTCCCTGCAAATTCTTTATACATTCCAGGGTTGAAAGTTGCTAGATGGTTTTCGAACGTGTCTCGGTGGCCTATGTTTTGGTTGGTGTAAAGGGGTTTGTTTTAAAAAAAGGAAAAAAGGCACACCTATAACTGGCACCTATAACACCTATACACCTATAACTGGCAAAATTCAAGAGTGATATGTAACTTTTGTTTGAAACTATGAATGTTGATAATAAAGCAATTATTCCATGGTGCTCGTTACAATTAAATAATTATTGTTTTGTTTGTAATATTTTTTTATTCTACAGGTAAATCGTTCACCCTAACGATAATGTTGGCGACTTCGCCGCCTCAGGTGGCGACGTACCAGAAAGCTATCAAGGTGACGGTGGACGGTCCCCGAGAGCCAAGGTCCAAGACGAGGCATCATGGCTTCCACCCCTTCCACTTCGGGCCCCGGTTCCCACCTGATCCCTTGATGGGGTCACTACCTTTTAAGTTATCAGGTAATTAACAATACCTACTTACTTGTTTATAATATCTTTCTTTATCAATTGCCTTGCTTCGTTGGCCGAGTGGTCGACTGCCAGGCAGGGGGTCTCGGGTTCGATTCCCGGGTCGGGCAAAGTATTACTAGGTTTTAAAAAAAATCTCAGTAGTAGCACGGAGTTTGGAATTTCCCGGTATATGGTAATAGGCGCACCCCCTATTACATGGGACTCATGGCATTATGTGCACCTCTGCCTACCCCTTCGAGAATAAAAGGCGTGATGTTATTTTTTCTTTTCTCTCTTTTTCCTTTATTTTTTACTTTTCCTCTACTTTTTCTTTTCTTTATCGATTGATAAGCAAGTAAAGTTTTAATGATTGAAGTGATGATATAAGTTTCTAGGATGAAAGTGATGCATAGATATTTCTGTCTGAAATATATAAAACAGTTGACATCAGTTTACCGTTTTTGGTGTATAAATATAGCACATTATTTAATGTCTTTCAAAGGAACCAAAAGAAGTACAGTACAGTAAGTTAAAAAACAGACAGAATAAAAGGAAGCGTAATTATATATTTCTAAAAATATGTACAGAAAATTGTTATATTTAGACTTGTCTCGTTTTGCCTTTGACGAAGTATGTCGCGCCTCTCTCTCTAAATATAGCTCAGCGTGTTTATGACGTGTCTTCAAAGTTGAGTTCTGACCTGCCCCCTATCCCGGCGAGTCGCAGCGATGTTTCTATCCAAAAGATATTAAATTGTCAGCCGGGACCGTTGTCACTCGCCTGCGCCTCAAAAGGGGATTTAATTCGGTCGAGAAGTTTTGCGTGACAATTAATTATCAATTTGGGGGCCTCAGTTTGACACCTGCGAGCACAAGACTCGTGTTTTAATATTCAAGAAACATTAACAATTTTCAAGTTTCTTAAGTTTGTTAGTGACGTGCTGGGAGATTATTAAAATGGTTGTTTTAAATAGTTAGTGTTAGGCTTAGAACGTTTTATATTTTGTGTAGGTACTTACAATTCATATCTGCGGTCTTCTGTGAACCTCGTTATTATTGCCTTGTTTAAGGATTTGTGATTTCAGGTGATCGTTTACAATTTAGGTGATTACATACTGCCTGATTACTACCTAAATATTATTAGGATATACTAAGTAGGTATTTCTTTCACATTTATAAACAAAAACAACAAGCAAAAGCATCGAATTGTTTTAAAAGTAATAGACTATAATATTTATTTAAAACTAGCTACTTCCGCGCGGTTTCACAGGCTCTGCTCAGCTCCTATTGGTTGTAGCGTGATTTTTTTAGCCTATAGCCATCCTCGATAAATGCGCTATCCAACATAAATATAATTATTCAAATCAGACTTGTAGTCACGGAGATTAGCGCGTTCAAGCAAACAAACAAAAAAACAAACTTTATATAATAGTATAAGATTAACTATATATATATAATAAACTAATAAATATATAGGAAATCATAAGGTAATGTGAAGAAAAGTATATAAAAAATCCTATAGAAGTCAAGATAGGTATATGGAAGGTGAATGAGATTTCCGCAATATTGTGACGAGACGGCTGCCTAGCAGGGTGCCGCCGTCGCTAGGCACCCGCTCCCTTCTCCAGCACCTAATAAACACGGTTGTAATTATGTGCTAGATTACTATAGATAGACGTTTTGTAGATTTTTTATAGTAGACAGTATCAAACGAACCTGCCAAGTTCCCTGAATTGTGCATTGAATTTGGTTATCGACTTACCTCCTTTTGCACAAATAGAGAATTTTGTTTAAAAACAATAACAAGTGATAAGATTTAGAGCTATGTCCAATATGTCCAACTACTTAGGCATACTAAGTAGTTGGACATAAAGATTACTATAGACTGGCATCAAGTCACAAGTTGTAGCCACAATGCTACACCGTGGGCACCCACCTACTAAACAAGGAGAGACTCCTTGGTCTTGATTTCAATTCTCCTATTCAATTTAAGAATAAAAAGCGTCATCAATCCTACATTGTAGGACATGTATCTATCTTCCTTATTCACGTTTTTTCTCAACTAGGATGGGCTCGATGTTAAGTACCTATTAAACTTTAAAGAATTATTATTCCACATAGAACATTTTTTTATATATAAGGAGCATACGTACATACACCATTCCTTAAATCCCAACAACAAAAGATTAAGGCGTTCATGTTACCAGTCGACTTGTAACGTTTATCTGGCAGTGTGCTCTCGTAGGCAAGGCAAGTGTCGTGTCGTCGCAAACCTCGTTACGTCGAGTGTCAAAGGGCTGTAACTCAATTACACAGTACGTAGGTGCCGCTACCCAGCCGTGTCAAGACACCGGAATTAATGCTTGCTAATTTACTTACGATTTTTATATCGGATCTATAAATTAGAATGTGGAATTGTGATATTGAATTTCTTATCTATATATGTAGGTAAATAAAATTGGAGTGTCTGTTTGTAATATTGAATTACTTACCGCTTTTTACTACATGTATAAATGATACTTTTTACTATTTTTGTCCGTCTGTCTGCCTGTTTGTACTGGCTGATCTCTGAAATGGGTGAACCAATTATGACGAGACTTTTATGGGCAGGTAGTAAATGTACTAAGGAGTAACATAGGCTACTTTTATTTTAGAAAAACGCAGACGGAGTTGCGCGTTCAGCTAGTTGTTAATAATTGTATGGTATTTGTATTTAGTAACTAAATGATAATTTAGAAATAAGAGAAAATGTGGATAGAATATAGACTATAGTCAGAATACTTCTGTCTGTCCCTACAGAAAGTAAGAGGTCTAAATTAAATGTTATTATCATTATTTATTATTTATTGTTTAATAACAATAAGCCATAATTATGTCATACCAGTTAGATTGATACTGTTAAGTCTCACAAAAATCATGAAATATAAGGGTCGAATTCTTTTGATTTGTGATTGCAAATGTGCGTTGAAATATTTAAACGATTTCGATCACCTCCTTCTAAACAGGTAAATTATCATTTATACAGACTGATACTACTAGCTAATTATTAATTACTTTGAACAGTAACTATTCTTCATTTTCTCATTAAGCCGAGTACGCACATTATAAGATTACTTCAACGGCGGCTTCTTTCATCGTGGGGCGTCGACTTGCTTTGTTTCTCTTTAGAAACAATTTAGCGAGCTCTTCAATATGTAAATTCCACGCTTCGCGGCTGTTCTGACGAGCGGAGGCAGCTCTCTACTGCCCTCTTACCGGCACCAATAACCCTTGTGAAATCATGATAAATTATCTACACTCACGTTCGCGCGTACCTCTTCTAGACGCGAATTTGTTAGTAAAGATCTTATTAAATATGGATGTGACTACTTGTAGTGGAATATTTTACGAAATAATGGTACTAATATTAAAATTACGTAAAGGTTGTGTCGCTAAAATTAGTCTAAAAATAAGATGGCTTTAATTTTATAATTTTATTTACTGTTGGCTCCTTTTAGAACGAGGGAAGTAATATTAGGAAATATTTCTAGTCACGCAATAAACGCATTATCATATGAAATTAAAATATATTTTACAAAGGTTAAAAGAAGTAAGAATGCTTTTAAAAATTCAGTTCACCTTGACTTTTGTCTAATTGGTCTAGACATCTAGTGACGATCCATTTTCGTACATCTTTGTATCTCACGTCACCGTGTGAGCGCCACTTAAAGTCGCAGCCTTCGCATTATTAATGAGGGAGTCTTAGAGAAAATTAAATATAGCATTAGGCCCGGAAGCCCGGGATTGTGGGGGCCAGGGGGGAAGAAACGGGGGCCACATAACCCTTCACTGCTCGCGACAATGCGGGTGCATAATTACGCATTTGTAAATTTTAAATGTCCCACCCACCTCATACAGCCTTTTGTATGACGTGATTCGCGCTTTTACTGTACATTTTAAACGGTTTTAAATGGATTCGTATGATGATGACTCCTGGCGATTAAATCTAATTGTGACGTCAGTTTTTATTGACTCGCTGTCGATATGAGAGTTGGAATACTTACAAAATTAGCACTGACACAACTTCGTTATCATTTATATTTGAAGTCTTTAGTGTTTGAATATTTACGTTAAAGTTTGACGTATTTGTTGAATACTAGTTAAAAGTTACACAATAAGTAGATACAAAACGTGGGTCAAAGTTTTAGAACGATAACTAATTAATCGTATCTATCAGGTAACCCAAGTAACCTTTACCGTAAACTTCCTTGTCACAGGTACTTTTCTACACCGAAAGGTTAATTAAGCAAAACAAGAAGGGGTTAAACAAAATCAATAGAAGCAAATTCATTAAACGCTAAGCAGATTGAATCCAACATGGCAGCCAAGATGGCGCCGGCGGGTTAAGGCGCGTTGACAAAGCGGCGTCGTTAGTTCACGAGCCCTCTTATTAACCTTATGATGTACGGAGGGCATCCGTCTTGCTAACTCCCGGCTGTGACGTCAGCCCTTAGCACTAACTACAAGCTTATGGTGTCATAAGTTACGGTGTGGAGCGAGCTGGCTCAAGGCAGCCTTGCGGGCAGCAGCCGCGACCTTCACGGTGGAAATTGATGCCTTGATCGTGCTGATTCCAAGTAGCACCTTAAAACGGTATATCAGAGAAACAGCTGGTATTAAAAACATTTTCCAAGTTTTCCTAAATACCACTGTTATTCAATTTTATACTGTATCTGCCTGACTGTCCTTATAAACTCTGTATTCTTTGAAAACATAGATATTTATATTTCCAAAAAGGAAAACCTACGAATTCATGCTTTCAATCTGATATCGTTTTAATAAGTAATACCTAGTAGTGTTGCTGACATCTGCTAGGAAATTAATTATACCTATGTGATATGAGAAATATGTGTCAGAATTAATTATTTAGGTTGTTAGATCAACGGGATATTATCAAATTACAGCATTTCTTCATAACATAGTAGACAACTAGAAACTAGACATCGAATTACAAAAAGTTAGGTACATAAAGAAGACAACGTGCTTAACAGATCACAAAGGCAGTATTGGTCTCTGTATCAGTCATTTGAATTGAAGTTGTTACAAACAAAAGAAAAAAAGGGAAGCCGCTCAACTAAGTGTTCTATAAACGATGTTCGAAGAAATGTAAAATAATTACTGGAAAGTGCTTCCAACCCTTTCTCTAATCACCGAGGGTCTCAAAGAGTCGTTAAAAAATTCCGCCCTAATCCCGGCACATCGGAATCACACTAAAAACGTAAATACTTTTATCCGTGTAATCCCAGTCGTCTTCGCGGATTAGCGCTGTAGTATCGGGCGGCGGCGGGAAAAATGCAAGACGCAATCTAGCAAATGGCATTAAAATGTTTGGGTTCAACCCTCTCGCGGCGCGGCGCGATTTTTCAAAGTCGAAGAAAAAACCCCTTCGTCCGGGGCAATGTAGCGGACTGGCACGTCTTCGGATGCGGCCAATCCACTACTACTGGGAGCAAGAGGTTTTGGTACTTTTGGTGAAAATGTCTTATAAGAGACATTTCTGAAATTCTGTTTGTACTCCACAGAGTAAACAATCATTTTTGTCTTATGCGACACCATTTAAGATAATGGTGCTTGTGTTACCTAAGGTATTTTATCAAAATCTGTGATTTAATTTGTTTGTGCAAACTGCAACTGTGTACGTTAAATGCAACGGTGTAAACATATGACACAAAAATACTAGACTGCCTCAAAATAAAAAAAATAACATCACTTTTATACGTTGATACAATAATTCAGATCCGCGCTCAACACTATTAGATCGTAGTACGCAGCGATTACGCATCGTGCACACAACAAAGAATTCCAACATTTTTTAACGAATGCAAATCGTCCAGTGCTACCCTTTCTTGTGAATCTTTCAACAGAGAATACATAATAAAACAATGTCTTACCATTTTTCAAGTGGCTGACCACTTATAGAAAATACTTTTGTTTCTACGTAAAATGATTTAAGTTTTCAATAACCAAGGAGTGTTTTTTTTGGTGTCTAATCGTTAATTGTAACCTAATATTTTGTTGGAAAAAGTACACATATTAGGTATAATAATTTTATTCTCTGAACATGTCCTTTATAAAACTATATTATACTTCTTGGAATTGGAGTTCTACACTAATACTTATTATAAAAAGGAAAGATTTGATTTTTGTTTTGGTTCAATAAGAAGAATAGATCCTTATTAAATTAAATTCACACATTATATTAGTCCCACTTATCAATTTAATAAATATGTGTCTATCACAATTTACGATTTTGCAAAATAAAGTTTTAGTGAAGAATAAATAGCTCTTCTATTACACAAACATTCTTCTCGACTCTGTGAACAATAATCCTGGTTCGCGAGCCAGCGAGTAATCTTGAGCTTTAATGTTATTTTTTTGCGTTCTGAGCAATGCGGATATTGTCTGAGCTACGGATGCTCTTAGCTAGAAGAAAGCTTTGAATACCGAGTGCCTGGCTACTCGGCTCGCGTCCACTTACTCTACTTATTAAAGTATTTAAATTGTTCATTGATGACAGACTATGGCACTTAATGGCTAAATACTTCAAGAGTATATTAAATGGTCACTGCTAAGTAATTAAGAATTGCATATAAATGATTTCCTTTAATCAAAAGATAATAAAAATCATGTCTCAATCAGTTAAAAATTTTACGATGAAGACCCTTCGGAAGATAATAGACTATTTAACCCGCTGCCGGCGATTCGATATCTCAAATCATTATCGTAAAAGCCGTGAGGCGCTCCGAGGCAAGATTAAGCCCGGCTTAATCCTAAAAAGCAGCTCTTGTCTAATTGCAACGAACTCATAAAGCACTACACCTATAAAGGCTAAGCGGTCGGATTCAAAATAATGTGTTTTACATTTTCGTACCGTCGGTATCTGCGACATAAAACGGCCTGTAATTTATTCTATTGCTGAAAGGGTTGGGTTGGCTCGGGGTGGGAATTACCCAAGGTGGGTGCTAAAGGGTTAAGCCGAATATACGGGGTCGCGGCGCCTGCAAACTTTGTTAATTTATGCGCTTAAAAATGTCAACTGAAAATTATGAAGCCAAAACACATTTCCTATTTGTATGATTGTGATTGTTGTGATAATATTTTATTTTGTTTGTTTATAATACTTATAGCACTTTATTTTTAAGTAAGTAGATATCGAAGACAGATTAAATAGTCAGTTAAGACAGAGTGACTGATATTGTCAGATTTGATTTGAACTTAGGAACAAGGACATTTAAAATAGAATATTCAAAACATTTGCACCCAAAGAAACTTTAGGTAAACTTGAATCCACAATATGATGGGAATCGGGATGAATGGAGCTCAACAATTGAGGAGTGTCGTCTGCGATAAGGCGCGAAGTGTACAAGCCGCGAGGGGGGCTCGTCTCACTCATTATTTAAATATTCTGATGAGTGCGTTAAGTAGCGCGTTAGCGTTAGTGGAGCGTTTCACGGGATAACTCTTAACGCTATTGTTTTGTTGATTGAATTTTGAGCAGGTTGAGGGTGGAAACTAGGGCCTGATGAGACTGCTTGGTTAGCAAGTTTTAGGAGGACCTGACATCTAAGTAATAACATAGAACTCATTTAATTTGTTTTCTTATTTGTTCAGGTATAGCCCACCAGTTAGCGGGCCTACCGGGCGGTGAATGGGGAGCGTTAGCGCGCCACTACCCTCCGCCCCTGCTACCTACACCAGCGCACTTTACGCCGCATGTTCTGCCGCCGCACGCGCAACCTCAACATGTACCTCCTCCGCCACACGAGACTGGTACCATACCCCTTGAACCTAATGAACTTGTTGTTATCCTATTTTTACCTGAATGTAGTCATAACTGGAATATTTTTTTTAGATGTGACGTCAGAAAATCCCATCACAATGCACGCGCACAGTACGACGAGTCCAGCTAACTCGCGTCCAAGCTCACCGCAAGACGATGACATCTCAGTCACTGCATCCAGTTCCCCGCCGCCTGACGACCGTCCTGGCGCCTTCACATCGGTAACCAGATCACGGAAACCGATGCAGCCCTTACCAGCACCCTCCAGTCTTTTCCACAGTGCACTTGCAGCTCAGTTATTCCTTAATTCTCCCCTACTTCCTACTCCACCCGCGTGGTTATACTCCCAATTATATGGAGGCTACGACTGGTGGCTAAGACCGCCTCCACCACAAGAAGACTCCAATCATTCCAGCCCCGAGAGAGAAGATGAAGGGTCAACAGCATCAGGTACAGGGAAGAAACGTCCAGCCTCGCCGGAGTGGTCGGAACAAGGGATGAGGACTCGGAGCAAATCTTTGATCACGTCAGAAAGACGACCAGTTGATGTGTGGCGTCCTTACTAGTCAATGTTTGTGGCATTTGTAGGAGAAGTCTACTGTCCACTGGTATGTATCATTATGGGTGTACGGAATACTCTATGTGTACCAGAAGAACATTTTTCAGGCGTTCGTGGCACTTTAGCTTTTTCTTTTGTGAAAATTGCAACCCCTAGTACGAATCGATAAGAATATCTAGGACTCTAAATACGAACAATTATGAACTTAAAGTGTTACTATGTGGAAGTTTTAATAACGGAGGTTATGATAATACGTGTAGTGGACAGTTTCAACTTTAAACGTTCGGCATTCCCGTCCCGAGTGACACATTCAGACACTTGAAAAATGTGCGCGTCTTAAGGATAGGATTAAATAGTGTTTATTGTCGATCGATAGGTGTTTTTACGTTAGATAACTGAATGTGAATTTCAAATCGTAACGTTTAATGAATTGTTGACTGTATTATAAGATAATGCAAAAAGTGTAAATAAAGTTATCGAAATTTTTATACTGCAATGTTTTATTTGATAAAATATTACTTAATTTACAGTATAGATGTCAATGTGAGTATAATAGTACTATAATAATGATTTATTCATAAAAAGTAGCCACAAAAATAAATATTTTATAAAGCTGCGCGAGTAAAAAGTTTTGGATTGTGTCCATTATAGTCGAAACCACAGCGCGAGCTATTTGGCACAGGTCATTGCGTCCAGGCATTATCAATGTATGGAAATGAAATGTTTTATCGCCGTGTATTTACGTACTGAGCATTTCATTAATTCCTGGACATCAAATATTTATTTTTAATGTACAAACAGGTCTATTATGTGCACTATTTGCGTCATATTTATTACAATATTGCAAAACCTTACTGTACTTAGATTATAAAAATTGTGGAAAATGGCATATGTTTGGATTATTTACCTAAGTAAACATGTTATTAGTACCAGTGGTAATTGAAAAATGCTACGTCTAAACTTTTTCGCAATAAATAGTGTATTAATTTGAGACAATAACTTAAACGTAGATTGTAAAACTTGATTAGTTTAAATATCACTGTTGAAAGAGAACTTTAGATCAAGTAACCCAGTCCATTGAAATTGGTGTTTCAAAATTCAATAGTATATGTAAAGGTTATTCTTGTCACTTATTCTTTTATTTCGTCTCTATATCGATGTAGTTAAGGTTTATTTTAAGTGGTCAAGTTACTTCTATCTTAAGGTCTCAAGAGATTCAAGTTATTTTAAATTTCATTGTCTATTTTGGACAGACGCAAGACTGTGTTCCTGTGCATCGTCTGTCCACAAAGTCCATAAGTCTTAACACACCATTTAATACTTCTGTGGCAGTTGAAATTATCTCCTCTTTTGGTAGCAAGAACCTATGTGTTTTTCCTCTAAGTTCTACCATGTAAGAGTACGGGATATTGGTGACGGCATAACTCCAATCGATACTCGTTCCTGCTGCGTAGTACATAAGGTCTTTTGTGCTTCCAACTTTGTATGTGCGACCGTTTGTGTTGAAGATTGCCTGTAAAATTATTGAAGCAATTTGGTGATGACGCTTGTCGAAGGTAGGCGACATGTAAACATTATAGCGATCACGTATTTAAGGTGGAATTTAAACTAAAGTTCAGACGCTAGTGAATCAAGGTAACTCGTTCTGTAAAAGTTCCTTAGTAGACTTTCAACTTTATCGCAAAATAATAAGGTACAATCTTCTTACTTTGGCCATAGCCGTACCTCCTTCTAACAGCTCGACGTAGTCAGGACAAGGTTCACTAGTGTATCCCCACGGGAATATGATGACTTCTCCGTAACTATGGAAAGACAGGAACACCTTGAACGTCGTGTCAGCTTCTAGTATCTGACGCTGGAACACATATTCATTTATTTATATGGGTTTGCAATATAAATTGATTAGTTATTATAGCATAATACAGTTTTCAGCGAAATAGCACAAAAAACTTCTGATTTGTTCTCTTATAATTCTCCTATATTCAATAGCTATGATTGGAGGATTTTACCAACCCTGACAGCAGCTGTCTCTGGCTCGGAGAAGGCTTTGGGTCCTCTGTAGAACACATTACCAGGGTCTTCTGACGAACCTTCTTCTCCTTTCTCACCGAAACCATAGCTAAAACAATACTCATTTTTTATTATTAGTTTCACTATTACTGTGACCCGGTCAAACATGTCATTACGAAATACTGGAAGTTCACACAAATAAAAACACCTTCATACTAGCGTTTGCCCCGCGTAGTTGTTTGATAAAAGTAGGCCCCGCTCAGACACCGCGCCTGGCGTCGCATAGTAAATGAATTATACTCGACGTTAGCGCCACGGTGACGCCGCGCATACGCTTAATCTTATAATATGTAAATACCAAGCGTAATAGTATAAGATTTCATATTAACACATTACAGTAATAACTGGTTTACCTGAAGTTTCTATTTAGATCTACTCCCACGCATTCCCCGTATCGCTTTCGGTTCTTTCGCCACATCCTATCATGCACGTGAGTATACTCGTAGCCATCTGGGTTCATCACTGGTAGAATGTACCTGTATGTAAAGCAAGAGAATTATGTTAAGCATTTACAGGATCTAATTAATCTGTGTTTACAAATATATTGGAACTTTAAACCGCAAGGCATTACATAAAAACTTCACATTAGAGAACTTACTTACTGAACACACTGAGAGAGAGAGAACACACTTACTGTCACCAGTGCCTGTCGATTCATCAAATAAAGAGACGGCTTACGTGCGTAAATTTTAAGCTCTAAAGATTATAAAATATTTCTTACCAGTCCTTATTAGTGACGCTATCTGGTTGTTCATTAAAAGTCCTAACGATCCTATCAGCTAGGTATGTGACTACTGCAGGGCTGATCCACTCTCGAGGATGTATGGCACCGTCCATCCAAACGCCCACGTTGTTCGAATTACCATTAGATATTTTTAACATCTGAATAAAAATAAATATGGTAAAATAACATAAGAAACTATAAATTATACCTGGTGAGTAATTAAAAGAGCATATTTATCATCATTATTCACTGCTAAAGATGTCCATTGTTGAAAAAGATGGGACTGTATGGCCTCGATGGGACTATAAGTGCAACTATAGAATAGGTGGTTTCTCTGGGCACCCAATCATAAGTTTAGAATAGGAAGGATGACAAAGTATGATAATTAAAAATCTAATTAGTCCGTCAGTTAGGAAATGATAAAATATTAGACAAGCATTTTTCTATTTTGTCGTATAAGAAAATACTTACGTTAAACGAATCAAAAGTTAGGAGTTCCCACTCCGAGGTAGCTATGTCATGATAGAGTACAAGTCGTACTCAAAAGTGACGTCATGCGATATTTCAAATCAATATAATATCTTCGAAACTATTCGGTTCCGTAAGAAGATCAAAAATACGTGTCTAATGTTTTTAAATATTCTACCTCTACTAGACGGACATTAAAATAAAAATTAGTCATCTACCCTATTCTCAGAAATATTATGGAGAGGAATTAAGACGCAATTCGCATAGAGCTTAAAATTTGCTTATAAAATATTGTCATTTATTTCTACAGTAAAGTTGAAGTGAGTTTGTATGAGTACTTATGTAGATAAAAATAGGTAGATACCTAGTTCATGTCAGTATGTATAGCAGTTGTTTCAATGAACAGAAATAGGTAAACATGGGTATTTAAAACTGAAAATGAGGAAAAGGTATCAACCTACTGTTCGCCAAGTGATCATCTTGTGGTGGTAGAATAGTACCTGTGGCACCACCTCTTTTTATGGTAAAAGCCGGTAAATGAGCAGACGGATCACGTGATGGTAAGCAATCGGTGCTGCCCGTCTACTCTTCACGCGATTTAGTAAAAGCCAATGGACTACACATTTGACAGACACCGGGTACCTTAAACCTAAACCTTTTAAACTGTGATTACTAACCCTGCTAAGCATGAACTTTATGGCAAATTCTCTTATCGCGAAGCAGTCTACAACCCAGTATTGGACTGTCACAATATTATGACACATGAAAAATGTTATGAACGCTTACCTTTATATCCCTCCCTTCCGATGATTTCCCGATCACACTCACAGAACACAAGTACGGATATTCAATTGCCAAGTTGTCCATGAAGTCATAAATCGTGTCCAGTCTGTGGTAAGTCTGCCAATCCATCTTCTTATCTAAAAATGTAGTCACGTGTCAAATCGGTTAAGGTAAAATCACTCTTATTACTTCAACAGGAAGATTTATTAACTGTCTAAAATGTTTAAAATAAACCGCTCGTTTTGAACGTCACTTACTTCATGATTACTTCGTGGTTTTATTTCACTAATCGTTGTATTGGGCCAATCATTTAATTTGTGACCGCGCGCTGGTCTGGCTATCATAATACTGAGTTCATTACGTTTTAATTTGTTAATAGTACTAATGAATGTAATACTGTTACTGATAATTTGATTACTTAATTGCTCGCTATATTATACATATATATTAGGAATTTGTATTGTATTGTAACAAGTTAAGTTAATACCATAAATGAATTTGTCTAAATAAAAATGAATCACTGAAACACGAACAATACGAGCATAACTCTGAAACTACTTAATCAAATGGGATAATATAATTTTTGTAATGTTCGTTATTATCGTTCGTTATCAACACATTCATCGACTACATAGGATAATAATACCCGAATGAAGCTAGAATGGGTAACTACATATTTAGTAGCTACCATTTAAAACTATTTAGACTGCCTCGTTGGCCGAGTGGTCGCAAGTGCGACTGCCGGGCAAGGGGTCTCGGGTACGATTCCCGGTCGGGAAAAGTAATATTGGGTATTAAAAAAAAATCTCAGTAGTAGCACGGAGTCTGGAATTGTGCCCTGTATATGGCAATAGGCTCACCCCCTATTACATGGGACTCATAACATATATCGCGAAAAGTGGTTGTTACATTGTACAGTGGCATAATGTATACCTCTGCCTACCCCTTCGGGGATAAAAGGCGTGATGTTGATGTTATGTTACCATTTAAACGAATAGATAATTATAAATATTTATAAATTATTGTACGTGTAATGTTTTTGATGAGAAGCTGATGTTACACTTCTGTCATCACGTAATTTTTGGTTTCATAAAAATGTACAATATTTCTGTACTTACGGTCTCCGACAGTAGAAGACCTCTTGAAGGTCTTTGACACTGCATGACCCTGTTCCCTTTCCAGCAGGACCGACACGTCTGGTATGGCTATTGAGTATGGTATGTCCCTTTCATGGAGTATGCCAGCCACTTGGGCAGTCCGAGGACCATTCACCATAATATCCATTGTACTGCGTTCCTCTTTCCATATATTTATTGCTGCGAAGTCAGTATTAATTTTAAGTTTTAGAATCATCCGATTTGTCACAATAGTTCCCTAAATAGTTCTAAAGCTATAATAATGACAGTCCCTATTTAATTATGTTCTTAGTCAATTTAGTCTGGAGTGTTTGGGCTTGAATTATTTGCATTGATGACAACTTTTCACCTAGATGGGGTGTGATTGTCATTAGGGGCCTGCTGATGAAGAAGTATGGTAGCTAAGGGAAGTCCTCAACGGGTAACTGTAGCTACCTTGTATTTGAGCTTGAATTATTAGTATTGATGAGAGTTTTATTTATTTATTTGTTTTATATAATTGCATAAGGTGGACTTAATGCTAACAGCATTCTGCCGGTCATCCGTTGGGTAGAGCAGAAATGTATGTGGTAGGTGGTAAGCTACAAAAAGGTTATGAGAGGTAATGGTATAACTATCAAAATTATTACGTAAGCATAAACAAAATACGTACATAATAATACATATATACATATGAATATACTTACATATATAAAATTATCCTAGAATACTACAAGATGAGATATTTTATAGGATGTTCAGAAACTTCCATCTTCCTGCTAATGTACTCACGTGCCCTCCGCTTGGAATTCAAACGGCTGGTTGCGGTTCTGACATCCGCGGGAACCGTGTTCCACAGAGAAATGACTTGTATGAAGAAAGAAGAATGAATAAAGTTAGTGCGAAGGACAGGACAGACACAAAAACCGATTATGTGAGGAGAGTAGATTTTTCACCAAGATGGAGTGTGATTACTATTAGGGATATGATGATGAAGTAGTACGATAGTTGAGGGAACTCCTTATCGGTTAACAGTATCTACCTTGTGCTTGAGCTATAAATAATTTGTATTGATGAGAACTTTGCACCCAGATGGGGTGTGATTATTAATAGGGGCTTGATGAAGAAGTAGTATGATAGCTAAGGGAACTCCTCAACGGTTAACAGCGGCTACCTTGTATTTGGGCATGATTAATTTTTATTGATGAGAACTTTACACCCAGATAGGATGTGATTGTCATTTGGGGCCTGCCGATGAAGTATGATAGCTAAGGGAATTCCTAAACGGTTAACAGTAGCTACCTGGTGTTTGGGCTTGAATAATTGATACTGATGAGAGCTTTGCACCCATGTGGGTTATACGTAGTATACCGGGTCTGTATACTTAGCCTTGTACTAAAATAAAACATAAAAATAAAAACTGCGTTTAAAAAAACAATTTCAAAAAACAAAATTAAAATAAATCAAAAGCTAAAAACTAAAAGGCAAGAACTAACTATATTATTAGTCACACGTACTGATAAGTTACCCACCCACTGATAAGTTAGAAGTCTGTGCCTAATAATAGTTATTTTTGCTTTTTAGTTTTAATCTTTTGTTTGTTTGTAATTTTTTTTTTACTAAATTAACTATCTTCGTTCGTGTTTGGTCTAATACTGTCGGAGTACGCACCTCCTACAGTATCCAATGTTTTCACAAAATGTCTTTGACCTTCCTTAACTAATCTCACTTCCCATACTTGGGTGTTAGGAACCGTTGGTGCCACTTTGATGGGGTTATATAAACTTTTAGATTAAAAGGATTGTGTGTATGGAGTACTAAGAATTTTGAAACTGTTATTGTGGCTGAAAATCCGGGTATTTTTAAAGTGACTGAATATTTTGAAGTGCAGTGTCAAATATATAGGTGACATTGTCATCAATGAAGGAGTTTCTTACATAGTTTACAGTTTTTTTTAACAAAGGTTTTATTATTAAGGACTATCCAAGGGCGTCTTTGAATTATGCACGAAAAATCGAGGAAGCGCTGCCCTGCACGCTGGGAAGAAGAGGTGGAAAGTGGTACGAATAGGAATAGCTTCAGTTACTTATTAACCAACAAGTTGAAATATAAAAGCAATAAGTTTATCACAACAGAATACAGAACCGTTGAATAACGATTAGTTTTGGTTTTGGTAATGGGTTGGCGTTTCTCCGCTATCTAGTCAGCGATGTAGAGTAGCTAGTTAGCGATAATGCGACCTACGATGGAGCACACCTGCCCACAAGCAACCTATTCACTCGAGACTATATCACTGTTTAAACATGCATACCTTCGAAAAGGTACTAGAAGAAACTGTACTTTGTCCTTTATTGGCGCGCTGTCTCTGTTCAGATAAGTTTTTCAAAACCAGAGAATTCTCTCTCTGCCAGAAAGAATCATTAGTGTCCAAGGAAACATTATTATTATCATCATCAGAATACACCTGAGCATTGGTTTCTTTCGTAAACACATCCAATTTATTTATTGACTCTACTTTATTTATCATGGTCTGACTGCCATTATTAGGAGGTGATTGACTATCTGCCAAGAAAAAAAAGTCATTCCCGAAGTCTTGAGTAGATTCTTTCAAGAAAATATCATCTTCATAACGGAAAGAATCAGCTTTATCTACATCTTTCCGGCGACGAGAATCTGTTTTCTGCATATAAGTACCACTAGCATCACGAAAATAATATTTTTTTCGATTGGATTTATTATTTAAGCACAATGACGAATCACTGTCGCTTGCAAGTCTGATCAGTTTCGTATCCTCATAGAAATAATCATCATCATCCCATTCTATTGTTTGTGCTGTAACATCATTTTCGTCCCTTAGATAATGGTCGAGGCTATCACTACCGACTCTAGTAAAGTCATCAGTCATATGTATAGGATTTTCCTTCCTCAAGGCTACATTGGGCCATCTAATATATGAGTTGTCCCGTTGCACGAAAGAATCACTTTCCTTTACATAGGAATAGTTTATCCTATCGTAAGATTTACGTTTTCTTATGTGGGAATCAGTCTGAGCAATATCGGATGAGCTGTTATTTACTGTCAGCTTATTCTTATCTATTAATAAATTTTCTTTGTGTAGTTGTTTCTTAGATGAGTAGGAATCGACAAATTCCATCAGCGCTTGAACGCAGTTGTATATTTCGTTGCCAGTCTCTTGTATTTGTTCTTTTGGTAGTTGGAATTTGTGTTTCTTGCTTCTGAGTTCTATAAGGTAGCAGTAAGGTATACCGGCTGCTGCATGGGCAAAGTCGTTGCTAGTACCGGCCGCTCCGTACATTACGTCTCTTGAAATGCCGACTTTGTATGTGTTGCCATTCGTATCATAAATGGCCTGGTGAGTAAAATGATTACGTTATTTTTCTAATGAAATATATACATGATATTTACCTCAAATATCAATATGCTTGTTTGAATATTTGTTTTGATTAAGCTACCTTTGACATAGCAGTAGCTCCTTGGAGAAGACGTACATAATCTGGAGCTAGTTCATGACTGCAAGCGTACGGGAATATTATGATTTGTCCGTAGCTGTGGAGTGTTATGTATACTTTGAAGTTTATTCCTGAGTTCATGAATATGTCCTGAAAGGTAAAAAGTTAACAATTTCGAGAAAAGTCACAGGTTTAGATTTTATGAACTTCATTATGTTCGCCATCAATGTCCTACAAATAATGTTAAACATTATTGAGAAGATTACTTCCCAACTACATTAAAATATACAATTCATAATCCTACTAAAAAAGTGTAACTAATGAACAATATATTTCTATAAATTATCTTACTACTGTATTATTTAATCATTAACTAGAAATGAAAGCTGACATAGCCAGCAAAATGGCTACAAAATGATGAAAATTCCATGAATTGCAGGTAGCGCTTTAAAGCGCAAATAGCGAATTAATTTAATGTAACAGAATGATATAAAATCATTGTGAAAATTGATTTACGGCTAAACCCTGTTTGCAGTTTAATCTCTACGTGCAATGGCAATGACACGAAATCGGCATCAACGGCATATTGAAGGGCAAATGATCGCGGATGCTTCACTCCACTGATCATTGTGAACGATCTAAATATTTTGAATAGTCACTGCTTCCTCGTACTACCTATCAATACTATACGAATTGCAGGTTTATCGTGAATACGAATTCTTTTTATATGTTAGGTAAAATATTGTGTATTCAACTGCTTTTAAATCTGTTTACTTATATTTAACAAACACGCGTTCTTCTACGACACATATCAGTTGTTATTCGTTTTTAGAGAATATTACTCTATTACCTGTATTAATATTCTTAAGAAATGCTCGAATTCATTATTTACGATCAATAACCTGAAGATTATATTCATTGTTCATCTGATTACTCGGTTAATAACAATTATTGTTAAACCGATATAAATGAAATAAATTAGTACCCGTATAGCTGATGATTCTGGCTCAGAAAATGGCTCAGGTCCTCTGTAGAATGCATTTGTGGGTTTATCTGACGATCCACGGCCACCCCAACCGATACTATGAAACAACATGACAAGTATGTAGCAAGACCAAACCTCATAAAAGACAATATAACTGGAGAAAGTGAGTTGACCTCGAAACTATTTAGTTGGAAAATACTACAAAAAAATTGAATAAAATGAAAATAAAATAGTAGCCAACCTGAAGTTTCTATTAAGGTCTACTCCCACGCATTGACCGTCGTGCCATGCACGATTTTTACGCCACAAGCGATCAGTGGTGTGCGAATAGTGGTATCCATCTGGATTCACCACTGGTAGAAAATACCTAGAATTTAAGAGGCGGTCAAAATTGGCCTTAAGGGTTACATCAATTAGGTTTGGTGTGCCTGATGTATAGTTCATGGTTATGGAACTTGTGGGTCTTTATTCTAGAAGTTAAATAATACTTATCCGAACCAAGAACGAGAAGAATTCTTGCTTTTGGAAATACGTAACAAAAATACAGAAAGTGTTAGTATTGTTTTACTAAAGGTGTAGCTCAGATTTATGATGTAATTACCAGTCCTTATTTCTGATGCACTCAGGAAGGGTGTCAAAGTTCCTGCTGATATGGTTGGCGAGGTACGTGTTGACGGCGGGCGCGATCCACTCTCGCGCATGAATACCCGCGTCCACCCACACCGCTGAGTTGCTTGCGTTGCTGTTAGAAATCTTTAGGATCTAGGTACAGACAGGAATAATCTAAACTGATGCTTAAAAAGATTATGCTCATAAAGCTCATTAAATTATTTATACAATTCATTGTATGTAAATTCTAAATTTTATGTTAACAATTGGTGAGGAAGGTCTAATGAAGCAAAAATTATGAGCTGTGGGAGAAACAGTACTTTTTTAAAGTTAAACTTTTTAATGGTGCAGAAAAGAAAAATGTCACCTTTAGCAATCGACCTTCTACTGACGTCCCAATGATCCCTGTAGTGCACAGTGAAGGGAAGTCAGCTTCTAAGTCATCCATAAATTTATGAATAACTGATAGCTGGTGGTAGTCACGCCAATTCATCACCTCGTCATAATGCACCGATTTGACTTTCTCATCTTCCAGATAACATACAAATAGAAGGGTATTTACAATACATATTGAAGGAGTTGACTTAATAATGATAGGAAGTTTAGGTGAAGGATCAAATTACATACCTTTTGGTACATTAAAGTTTATCTTCTTAATCGGAGTACATTTCTTCATTCTACATTCAACGATGACGGGGTTATTTATGTAGTTCTTATCAATAAAGCATTCTATAATAGGTCTGGTTGGGGCATCTTCTGCAGGGCCGAAATCAACCCTTTGTTTTTTCTTCTTTGTTTTAGCTGCAGCTTCTTGTATGTTAGATTTGTTTTTGTTTCTGCTGTCTTCATTGTCTTCATTAGTGTCGAGTTCACATTTTATATTTTGGTTGTTTTGGAGTTTTGGTTTAATGGGTCGTGGCATGTTTGACATAACACGCTTCCGATGGAAGTCATTCCCAGCGATGTTCGTCTTTCCTGAAGTTTTCTGCATGGCTGATCTAGCAGAAGAATAAACTTTCGAAAATATCGAATGGAACAGTTTCTTTTCTTTGTGTGCAAGACTTAACTTTTGGTGGTTGTAGCATATCTGGTGATGGGTCCATCGTATAGAAATGGTTTAGTGAATGTGTAACGTTTTTTTTCTAGTTTTATTTATAATTTAAATACCTAACATGGTTCAACAATTTGAGATTTCATTGATTTATGTCATTTGATTTTGACACGCTGACGCTGTCAAGATGACTTTGAACTAAAGATAGTTTTGATATAAATGAAAAGTTTTTATCACCTATACGATATTGACCCCGAATGTAACATTTTAAAAGTTTCCATCAATATCCACATACGATTAAATAAGAAAATTATTAAGAAGAAAAGCCTTAAGATATTCAAACGTTACATTGAATGAAATATCTCCAGTGACATTGTAGACCTAAGAACAAAAGGTTCATCTGCCGTCAAAGGGACGGTGAAAACGTTTTTCACATTGAATACTAAGTCAGTACTGGTAGTTAAGTGCTTAGCGAGGCGACGACCGTGCCCCATAAGCAGCGTCTAATGAAAAACAAAGCAAAGTCATCGTGTATAAGAATATTAGAAGTATAATTTCGTCGAGATTTAGAAAATGCATTAATGAAGTGGCATTTCATTATAAAAAAATAAGATATCTTATCCTCGAGGGGAGGATAATTAATGTAGTGTTAAGTAAGCTGATGCTAGTGCTTAAGTCGTAAATAAATAGTAATCACGCTTGTTATACTTCCAATGGAAAGAATACATAAAATGTTAACACCGGGCACAATATACAATAACAGCTAACTGTTTGAAATAAGTACGAAAATCGAAAATCGATTTGTACCTACGAATGAAATCTGAGATTCCACCTATCGAGGCAGTTACTGTGAGAGTAGTTCCTTATTTTAGTATTACAAAGTTTCAACATTCAGTAGTTATTATAGCGATTATTAGAAACTGGATTTTATTTTCAAATACGAGTACCTTCTGATATCTCCTGTGTGGTGTTATCGTCCGCCGATTTACCACCCCTGAACACCCACTAAGCGTTGGTGCGTACATTTTGCGACTAATTGTTAATCCTCTTAAATTTCGTCTGATTCAAAGTAAAATAGACCTTATCACAAAACATTAAAAGAGAAGGAAACAGCAAGAGGCTATATGTGCACTTTTGGTGACAATGTTTTGAATAGACTGGAAAAAGATTTGGTGACACGTTTTTATGGAAATGAGGCATGATTGCTATATGTTACTGGAATAATTTTTGATTTGCACAAAATTAGAGGTAATTGTTTAGGTAGCGGTAGTCTTTAAAATAAATATAACTACATAATAGGTCGCTAAAACAACGCCATATTACTTTCTACCATAATTAAGTATTAGGTACCATAATTATACCATAGCTATCCATACACCGATGACCACCAGGTTCTGTGTTAATATTATGAATTAGTTTTGGACGACAGTACTAATAATATTCGACCGGATTTAGCCGAGCGAGAAGGCAATCCTACAAGACAGTGTCAAGTAATAGCTAAAAGGAGGAAGAAAAAAAATAATTAACAACAAACAAAAATATTTAAGAGAGGACCGAGCCTAAATCTTCTTTAAGCAATAAATAAGAAGACGTATGAGTGATTCGCTAAATCTAACGAGGTAGTAACAAGGGGGAGCGGGGGTATAAAGGTGGGAGTTGAGGGGGGAGGGTGTACAATTAAAAAGATAAACGCGCGTAAGACCGAGCCGAGGTGACAGTCGGGCGGGTCGCAGTTTGAGTCCGCCGTCTGGTTAGCGGGCTACCGACAGTTGCTCATTACTAATTATTGCAATCTCACTTTATGTTCTTAGTTACGTGAGTTTCTATTTTTTTTTATTTGCCACTTTAATATTACTTTAAGATAATTATGTTTGCGGCTAACTTATGACAACGAAAGTGATTACCGAGTATAGAGGTATGTATTGGTTTTAAATAGATACTTTAAGATTACTAGATCGTATCCTTGCTTCATTTAGAATTTATAATAGGTTCGGAAAATATAATACGCAGAACATCAAGATTCTAGGATTCTGACACTAGGTAGATACATTAGACTTCTAAACTTAAAAAATTTAAATGTACTTAGCCATATCTATCATACCACCAATGACTGCTAGACCACCGATTTTAATTTTGCGGATTAATATTTTGCTGTATAAAGTACTAGGGTCGCAGAGGCTTTGTAGAGTTCTACGCATATCGCAGTAAACAGAATGGATTGACTACACACCAGTAACCCAGTTTGCTGTTTCAACTTGCTATGAGTATGAGGTAGTTACCACTGTTCCAGTATTCCTTTTTGGAATATTTTGAAATAGTAAGTTTGTGTCATTTCAAACTTTATGAAATTTAAATCATATGAATCGTTTAATGTAATTTTTTGGCTTTTATTCGATTTATTAAGGACTGGTCTGCAGCATAGTAACATTTTGTTACCGTTGTTCATTTTTTTTATACTACGATTGTGGCAAGAAGTGCACATGCACACGGCCCACCTGACGGTAAGCGGTTACCGTGGCCTATGAACGCTTGCAATACATGAGGCATTACATGCACTTTGCCGACCTTCTATAAACCTGTTTACTGCTTTCTAATATAATTACCTAATATTGTCTTATTAAATTACCAGTACGGCGTATAAATGTTGACATTAAGCTTAAAATTGTGATTAAAAGATATCTTTTACTATGATTATGTACCTACGGATGATTTTTCGCCAATGATCTAGATTATTTATAAGGGTTAAATACTATCTATAAGATTTCTATAATATATTAATGACTTAAAAAAATGGTGGCGAGTAAAAGTGACAGAACTCTTCAAGTGAGAACAAAGTGAAATTTTAAAATCCCCGTACAAATGGTAGGGGATTCTGTTTCATTAGTGGGGAGTGCATAGGCGAGACGAGGGTGAGTGGAGCGCTTACAGAAAATATCTGATTACATGTAATTATCGAGCTGGTCCTGGCCCTGTGATACTCGGCCGCAATTCTTCTCTACAATAATGCTGTACAAAGCAATGCTGGTAATGAGAAGGATGACCATATCCACTATGACTTTTTAAACGATGTGACGATGAAGTCATCAAAGTTATTTCATTTATAAAAGATTAATTTAATAATCATTATAAACATTATTCGATAAGCATGCAAATTTAACAAAGACTACATAGTCTTTGTTAAATTTATACATATAAATAGTGGTACAAGTCTAGATGACCATGATTTAGTTCAGAAATTATTCAAACTCCCACACCAGCTACGATGAGACAAACCTTGATTTGTCTAGTGATGACCCCAATAAAAAGCTATAAGTAATGAATCTCAATTAATTATGTATATATTAATTAATTATGTATTGGACGAAGCATTAGCATATTGATCTCACTGGAAGTAAGAAAGTAGAGCAAGTGAGGTTTTTTTGCAAATTATAATAAACAATACCCTCTATTTTGCAATTTGGAAATTCTCAGTAGTAGAACCGAGTTTGGAACTGTGCCTGTTTGGTGTATAGCTTTAAGATCGAGGCCAAAATGGACGATTTTGACAATTTAAATTGCGATTTTCTTTATTGAAAACACTATGTGCATTTTTGTAATTCCTTCGGAGATTAAGAGATGCATGGTGAGTAGGTACTTAACCTTTAACTACTGACGTGGGTGAGATCATAGACGACGTGTTTACGAATATAAGAATTTTCCAAAAAATCGTCCAAATAAAATTGTATTGTAGCTAAGATTAAATTTTTTTTTAAGTTATTAGAAATAGTAATAAATAGTTTATTGAATTTGAACCTAAAACCGCTGATTTCATTCGAATTGTGTTTGTTTGCACTTCCTTAATATAATAATAATGGACAGATCATAATACAAGTAAATATTGTGCAAATCAGTAAATAAAAGTAATCCATTTCGATTATTTACGGCAAAGAGTATTAATAAGTCTAAGGGACTTTAAGGTGTTTGACATACGTCATGTCACCATTTATGGTATGCGCCCCCTATACTTATTATACTCTATGGAGTAAACCACGCCAGGACTTGAAGGTTAATTTGAAATTAAAAAATTCCTTACATCAATCTTAAAACCACATTCCTAGCAGAATCACAAAGATCATACAAGATCATCAAATCTTTTTCCATTTTCCTGTGGAACATTCTAGTTCAATGTCCGTCGTACATATCAATTAGACGGGGTGTAGTCGTTCGCACCACTATCTTCAGGACCGTCTGTTAATTATCGGGTAGACGGTAAGCCAACTTATTGCCACCCACTGATGCTTACATCTTAACTAGATTAGCTGTCGAATTTTGCTCTTTACGATCTCCTACGCAGCTTAACTTTTAACATCTTTTGTTGTTTAACGGAACGGGAGTTAGTAAACTGATTATAGAAATTGTATTTTATTTTATGTGGAAATTTGGTTTCTATTTCTATCTAAGTGTGTATTATTTAAGGCCCCATAAAACACAAGTAAGTTGAAATCTTAATTAAAAATGTACCTACACAAAGCCAAATAAATAATTCATTTAAGCCCTTTGTTCATTTTAAAATTTTATCACTTGTACGGACCATCATTTTTTGTAACTTATTGGTAAGAATTTCGAAATTATTCTTCTTTCTTTTATAAATACCTAACCACTTTTATTTTAGCCAAACGCGTGAAATTAGAGCCGGGAAAAGCGTATAACAACAACTAGTTGTCGGAGCTAAGTCAGCGTGTGCCGTGTCCGTTACAATCAATCTCATTTGTTGCAATTAGCGGGACGCCGTCTGCTGTCCACGTCAAAGTTCGCCCGGGGAAGTTTGGAGCGGACGCTTACTAGCGATGTCGTAGCGATCTAATT
The DNA here is from genome assembly GCA_038387885.1 of Spodoptera picta. Taxonomy (NCBI): domain Eukaryota; kingdom Metazoa; phylum Arthropoda; class Insecta; order Lepidoptera; family Noctuidae; genus Spodoptera; species Spodoptera picta. The sequence goes on along the minus strand of JAZHFQ010000100.1, from coordinate 392,514 downwards.
GTGTCACGCTTTTCGACTGCTAATTGTACTGTTGTAGGTGATTAAATAGTGTTTTGAAATTTTTGTGACAGTGGATAGTCAAATGGATTTCTGGAGTTGATTAGTCAATAATGGTTGCATGTAGACGCAGCTTTAAGATCTAATTTTAAATGGTTCTATTCTTTTTCAACCTTCCTCAGTTATGTCATGGCCTACAAAGGAATGAGACTTTATAGATACATCGAAGGCAATCTCAGACTCTATGTTTACCTAGATACACTTTATTACACATCACTTTGCACGAAACGGTATAATTACTCTATCTGTATAGTATAGGTATTAGAATATCCAGTCCACTGTTCATCAGAATCCAGAATAGTCATTCGTCGCATCGTGTCATTGTGCCCGTGTGATTGGCTGGCTACCGCAACGTGGTGGAACGCGCGGAGTTTTCTGCTCGCGGTTTTCTAATCTGAGCACAAAATTCGTTCGCGTTTTCGACAGTTCCATTGAAATGTTTTATCCGTTGTAAAAAGTATACCTACTCAGTTGGTTTGTAGTGTTCGATTTTATTTCGGGAATGTTTATAACCTTTGGACGATTCTCACAGTTTCAATGTAGATATGGATTTTTTTTATACCTCTACTTAATAGTTCGACATTTGGCCACCATCTCGCCTGCTGGTAAGCGATGATGTGGCCGACGATGGAGCTCGCCTACCTATTACATAACGCGCATACGCCAATAGGAGATGGAATATAAAGTTGAACTTCACAGTTCTACGAACATTTGAAAAGAAAAATCTAGTAGCCACGAAAAGAGGTTACTTGATCTAACTGCAAACAATATTTCAAATAAATTGTCAGTCCCATTTTGTCTATACATTTTTTTATCAAATGTTAAAATCGTTAAAATCACACAACATATGTAAATATTTTTATTCAATTATTATTTTATAAAGCGGTTATTGTATGGTTTTTGGAATTTTGTAAATTTTTGTGACAAGTTAAATAAATAATGGAAGATAAAAACGGTAAATGTAGTTAAATGTTAAAGAATAATTGGAATCATTTTAGTTGGTTTCGTAACAAAACATTACGGGAACAGTTTCGACCCAAGTTCTAAGTAGCAGCAGGAATATTTGCAACGAGGCACTGGTGAATTGTTTCTTCATTTTGAAAATTCTCGTGACATAGGTACGTTGTTTTGTAAGAACCCAGTGAAAATTAAGAATTTGGTCTGTTCCTAATCTGATGGTCTTTATGACAATTCACCAGGGATAAAGTTCTACAAAAATAATCTACATATAGGTGTCCCTTGATCGTTTAACATTCATCCCCACAATATACAAACAGATAGAATTGTCACGGACATCGATTGCCATTCCCTGACCACAATGACTGGCACTCGATTTGTATAACCCGCTTGGGAATATGAATATAATTCACCAACATATGGTCCAATGTTTAAAATAACATCACAGGTAATTTAAGATACCGGGAAAATATTTCGAATGATATTAACGCGAATATCAGTCTCTTATTTACAAGTTTTTACACATCTTGTATTTTCGATTATTGATGTAACTTGTCCTCTCAGATCTATATTTTCTTGAAATACCAGTGTTGTGAAAGGCAATAATTTACTTATCTTACTCTTTGTAGTCAAATAAACATCGTAAAAATGAGCGTCGCCTTAAATCGCGTTCAACCACGGCGAGTCAACAGCACACTGAGAAGACCTGACATGTTCTACATTTATGATGATGGGGACGAATCAGATCAGAGCTCTAACAAAACATTGACTGCTGAATGCGCCAACCAGTGCACGCAGACCAAGGGTGAAATAAGTAATGTATCGTTATATCAGCCTCAAGACATTTACTGCTGAACATAGGCCTCCCCCAATGAGTTCCAGATATACCGGTGGAAAGCGACCTGTATTCAGCAGCTCCTTGCGACCATCATTAAATTACATGCCTAGATACTAATATACTTCTGAAGTCACAACTACTGAGATTTACATTTTTTATTTCAGGGCAACGCTTAACAATACAAAAATGTTTAATAACACCAAGACGAAAACTAAAAAGAGGAAAACGTGAGAAAAGTTTATAATTCAAATTAAATAATTAGCTTGGTAATGTCCAGGGAAGTGGGAAAAACACTCTTGTTTGACAAATAATTTTCTCATTTGCCGCTGATCTAGTCGAAAATACCACAGATTAGTTTAACTTCGGTGGTGTGATGATTTCCAAACATTGCAATTTATTGCAACTTCTAATCAGAATATGTTTCTTTATTTCCAGTAAAATTAATGGACTGGAAAAAATACCACAGACTGAGCGTAATATATGCATTCATAGATGAACTAGAAAGAGACTACCCAGCAATTTGTACTGTGTCTGTGATTGGAAAGTCCGTTGAAGGAAGGGATATTAAGGTAAAAAACATTAATGACAAAAATGCAATTCATTTTAATTATCGTGTCCAAAACATAATGTTAACAGTCAGATATACATAAAAAGAACTGTTATTTTTTTCTCCTCTAATAATATCTTTTGATTTATTTTGTTGCGGGAACCTAGACAGTTTTTCATGACCATGAAATGCGCCGGACTTCAGTGTTCCAGTGTTTTCATGGTTGTATCTACTGTAGACCCCGGTTTACAGGCAGGTACAGCGGTTTAAGGGGGTTGTGGTCCCAAAAAATACATAAATTTAGTTTAGGTTATAGTCTAGAAGAATTATAGAACCTACGATAGTCCTGACCGTCGGTAGGTCTAGACCTGGTAGCGACCGTAATTCTAGAATTCCAGTCTGAACTTGAACACTGAAGTCCCTATGACCATTTCGTTTAGAGTACAACACCTTTACTGGATCCCACCAGAAGAAACACACTTGCAATAATTCAGATTGAATACCACGATGGAGATTTATCAAAGCAGTTATTGGTTACAGAACAGAGATTTTTTTACTTCCATCAACTTATTGTTTACTTTCAGATGCTGAAAATATCCAATAGCAATGCAGATAATTCCGGGGTATGGCTGGATGCTTGCATACATCCTCGAGAATGGATTAGTGTTGCAGTCATTACTTACATAGCTGATATGCTTGTCAAAAACTTTCACTCGCTTTCTTCTGCCATTACTAGTAAAGATTGGTAATTTGTGTTATTTACTTAACAGTTTTATTAAGCGTTGTTTTAAAAACATAAAGGTTTTCCTCCGAAGACCCTTGATTATGCAAATGTACAGTCTGTTAAAAGATTTTCTGACCCGGTTTTGTTTCCAGGCATATTATACCAGTTCTAAATCCAGATGGTTATGAATACACGCATACACATGAACGAATGTGGAGAAAAAATCGAGCGAGATATGGAGGACAGTGTGTGGGAGTGGATCTCAATAGAAATTTTAGGTACGTTTCGTCACGATTAATATTTTTTCAACATGTAAACACAAACAGCCCACGGAACAACAAAATTATATTAGAACATATTATTGTTGACCAGAAGTTAAATATAACGTTACGATATTATATATTTTAACCCACTGTTGATTCTGCTTCGAAACTCTCCAAAACAGTAGAATGCTGCTCACAATAAGTTATTGATATAAAGTTTTGACTACGCAAATATTAATTTTCATAATGTTCTCTAGCTACGGTTGGGGCCAAATTAACGGTGAAGAGGGTTCATCTGATGAACCAAGCCATATCTTCTATAGAGGTCCAGCGCCATTTTCTGAGCCAGAGACAGTGGCAGTAAGGGTACGTACAATTTGATTTGATTCCACATTAAATTGAATTAAAGACCAATGAATGCAATGGAATCTAGAAATGTATGTTAAGTCCATAATTACTTACGAAATCTTTACTCTTCTGTTTCAGGACACAATTCTCGGATCAATAACGCCTTTTAAGGTGTTCATCTCCTTTCATAGCTACTTTGAGCTGATCATCTTCCCGTGGGGCAACAGACAGGATCCGTGTCCCGACTACCTGCACCTGCTGGAAGGTGGCACAGTCATGGCAAGGGTAACGCCACGTAAGAACCTAGTAGATTAGTAGTATTTAGTCAGTTTTCCCGGCAGTGTTAGGCCGAGTTAGAGTACTACCTATTGCCAGATATGTTCTTAATCTCAAGTAAGGGCTAAGGCATGAGACTATTGTTTATTCACGAAAAATGTTGACTTGTTTTTATAATAACTATCGTGAGACATACTAAATCAACTAAAAACCGCAGGTTACTCATGTATGTTACGTCGCGCAGCCTACTGGTAGGCCAGCAGGTAGGTCGCCGCGACCGCGCACGTTGCTCATGAGGATGAACCCCTCTGTAGTTCGAAACTAGTAGAGCTTTTCTCAGTATATTCACGTGAGTAACCCGCGATTTTTAGTTAAATGTTGACTCGTTGTTTTTCAGGTTCAGATTTTAAGTCAAAAACTGAGTGATAAAATGATCACAACATAGAGGTAGTTTGTATATTAGTAAAAACCATTCAAAAGTGTTATGTTTTAGGCAATACATGAAACGTCCGGGAAGACTTATAAAGTCGGAAATACAAAGGACCTCACTTACTACGCATGTGGGACCAGTATAGACTGGAGCTATTCGATAGCGAAGATACCATATTCTTACATGGTAGAGCTTAGAAGTAAGCAACACAGATTTAGACTTCCGAAAGACCAAATAATGGAGACCTGCAAAGAAATTTGGAATGCTGTCAAGAATTTGATGGACTACGTTGATGAACATTGAAGTAAGAAACGTTGTCACCAATACAGTGTGCTGTTAAAATATAATTTGGTGCAGTTATTGTTACGTGAACAAATACTGCCGCCAGTAATGTAAGTGTCTAAAACTCTAAATAAAAAGCGATATTCAACGCATTATTTGTACGTTTATTTGTGTAAAACCAACAAAACATGTACGGATACTTAGTTCAAACATATTACAAAACTAATTACGCAGTTTTTTCGGAATGACAGAACAGTTTAAGCATTTCTTCTTATCAGAAAATTCGACGAGAGCTTTGACACCATTTAGAATTTCTTTGCAACATATAATGATTTCTTCTCTGGGTAATATGAAACGATCCTGTTTGCTCCTCAGTTCCACGAGGTAGGAGAAGGGGATGCGAGCCGTACCATAACTCCAGTCAATGCTAGTTCCAGAAGCATAATACATTATATCCTTAAAGTTACCAACTTTGTACATACGACCAGTTGTCTCGAAAATGGCCTAGAATAAAAATAAAATTGAAATATTTCTTTAGAAAATAGAAGTTACATAAAATAGCAGGATTTTTTTAAAAACTTTGCTTTATTTTGTGTTTCTTTTGTGAGGTAGACACACTAAGGAACAATTATAATCATCATCATTATCAGCGCAATATTAATAATGTATACAATTACTAATTTTAATTTTAAAAAATTGTTGGGGTCTTACTTTAGCCATAGCAGTTCCACCTTCAAGTAAATTGACGTAATCCGGGCATGGGTCCGCTGTATGACACCATGGAAAGGAGATTGCTTCACTGCAAGCGTGAAACGATAGGAATATCTTAAACGGTGTCCCCGAGTACAGAATTATATCCTATAAAAGCATTATAACACGTTTCTTTAAAAATATAGAATCTAATATATATCTAATGTTCAAGCTAAAAACATCAAACCTTAATTGCTGTAGTTTCGGGTTCCGAAAAAGGTTCTGGACCGCGATAATTTAAATGATTTGGATCACCAGATGAATGCTCTATACCACCACGACCCCAGAAGTACCTGAAATTGAAACAAAATATTCTGAGCCTACTTTACTGTATTTATATCTATCAGTCAAGATATTGTGGTGATCAAAATCATTCAGTTGATTGAGTACATTGGTGTCCTAACAGGAGCTTAGATGGTCTTCACTTCTATGAGAGCTAAAATTAAATATGTACTTAAAATGTTTATACCCAAAATTTCTATTAAGATCAACTCCAGAAATAACATTTCCAAACGTTGCTCTATTTTTTCGCCACATCCTGTCTACTGTATGCGAATGTTGATAGCCATCTGGGTTCACTACAGGTACGAAATACCTAAAATATAATGTCAATTGAGAAATCCTTAACTCATCGAGTACCGTCATAATAGACACAATTCTAGAACAATAGGTTGCGGTCACCGGTGACCGCTTGGTGTTTGACAGTTTAATAAGTCTTTTGCTTTCAAAAGCTCATCGTAAATTGTCCTCTTTTATAAGAAAACATGCCGAATGGATTTGATTGTTTGTGTCGACAATGTTTTGTGTACTCTACCAGTCTTTACTCGTATAGTTGACAGACAAGGTATCAAAATTTCTGGCTAAATAATCAGCTATATATGTCACAACTGCTGTACTAATCCACTCCCGCGCATGGGTTGCCCCGTCCAGCCAGATTCCTGTATTGTTGGCATCACTGTTTGATATTTTCAGCATCTGAAATATTTACGCAACATTAAGGTTATTTAAGATATCCTACTAATATAAAGTTTTTATGTTTGTTTGTTACTCCTTCACGTCAAAACGGCTGAAGGGGTTGGAATGAAATTTGAAACAGGGGTAGATTATGCCACAAGAACGCGGGCGATGTTGCTGGCAGAAGTTTTTCAATGAATGATACATTAGGAATACTCAATAAAAAATTCAAACCTTGATATCTCTTCCCTCAACAGATCTACCAATAACGGACACCGTACATGTTGATGGAAAAGCTTTCTCCAAGTCATTCAAAAAAGTGTAAACTACGTGCAGTGGGTAAAAATCTCTCCAATCAAGCGATCGATCTGCAAACAAAGCTATTGCTATTGGTGCTCATGTGTTGTGTACTAGCCGATAGTGGCTGATTTAGGACATAGCCGGGTGCATCTCCTTTGCAGGTGTCAATTAAGAGGAGGAATTGGACAATGGAATAAGAGATATTTTAGAATTCCACAGAATTAAATTATAAAAATTCCCTTACTTATAGGACATTTTAGCCGAGTGGCGAGGGGACTCCGAATCCGACGCGTACCGCCACACCCTGAAGCGTCACTCACTATCACATCGAAAGGAATATCTCTTCCGCGAAACAGCTTCGCCATTTGCATAACTCTAGTCCCCTCCACCAGCACTTCCATCATATATTGATGCTCTTTGTTGATGATTATGGCTGTGGATTAAAAGACGTTTCTACAGTGTCCTCAAATCTTATTTTGGGTAATAATCTTAGGGCTGCCCCTAAGAATTATTACACATTACTGTTAATGTAGAAATTATTTCAATTTTTTCCCTTTTGCCTGTCAATCCTTCATATATGTTTTGTAAATAGTGTCTTTAAAGTTCTCAACACTCATTTTGGTCGACATTGATTAAGAAAAAAATAATTTTCTATTTTTTTTTGGCATAAGCCAGTAAACTAGCAGACGGATCACCTGATGGAAAGCAATCGGATTAGGAGTTTGATGATCGTTGGGAATTCAGGGATTGGGTAGATTAGGGAAGGGAAGGGTAATTGGGCCTCCGGTAACCTCACTTACAAGACGAAACACAACGCAAGCGTTGCTTCACGTCAGATTTCCGTGAGGTCGTGGTATCACTCCTTCCTTCCTCTATTACTGTCTCTTCTTCATCATCATCTGGATTATTTAATTCATAGCCACCGGGAACTTAGTAATTTTGGAAAAAAACTATTTGACTTACCACCCTTACTATCCAGGGTCTTTAAAAACATTTTTTGTCCTTCTTTGGAGCAGTGTACGTCCCATATTTGGTACCTCGCGTCTTTTCGTGCCACTTTGAATGTTGTATTGTAACCGTTGTACAGTGAATTTTGTCGTAATTTATTGTGAGTTGCACTGAAAATTTTAACAAGAGTCTGACATTTTAGAAAATTGTTTGAAGTTGTTTTGACATGACTTAAAAAGTTATATTTTTTCTATGAAATAGAGAGAATCTTATTAAGTATTCATTAATCGACTAATATGTGGCATCTGACTTTAGGTACAGTGAGCATAGAGTCGTAACTCTGAGGTTTATAATATGAACATCATCCAAGAACCTTTTATTAAGAAATTCATTTAACGTCCTTGACGTCATCAATAACATTATTACCGACAAGTCCGTTCAACTTTTTCGTCCTAGATTGCCGAATTTATTTCCTAAATACAGGCAAAATAGTTCCTATGTGTCCCTGTTTAAAGTGATACATGCAAGTATTTTTTTTAAGTAACCAAATATCTCCGCAACTAAAATAAGCACATACTCGCACAACCAAAAAAGGGAGTCAATTAACAAAATCACTAGACAACACAAGACCGTTAGAACTACTAATGAAGAGTATTTTGACACAAGCTCATTGGCTAATCCGGGCTGAGCGCGACACTGAATTTCTAGTGCTTTCAATTAATTGGCTAGCTACTGCGGGAGGTGATGCGATCAGCACGACTAGTGCGTGCATGCTGCATCGTTTGTCTATCGTAATTGGTCAAAGAGTTCACTAGCTTTATCATTAGGTGCTATGGTTGGATAGCGAATTCCTGGTATTGGGGAATATGATGTCCTGTGGCTTGTTCATTAATGCGGAAACAAGCTTGTATTGAGGGATATTGGTAGCTAAATTGAGGATAAGAAAGAGTTGGAATAAGATGTTATTTGGTTTACTAAAAGTATGCGGTAACATTAATCAATTAATTAACAATTTCTCTTTTAAAGGAAAATGATGTGAATCAAGAAGTAATATGTTAACAAATTCAAATGGTAACATCCCCTTTTGACAATATAATACAATAATCCCTGACAGATCCGAATAATGCCTTAAAGCGTCAGGGGTATGCTTTTAATGTGGACCCAGATCGTGTAAACAAGGATTTTGTTGGCTTCCTACGCCTACGGCGACGGTTCCCAGTTAGAAGCCTATTTATAATCGAAGAGAACGACACTATTGGCAAGTACATCATACATTGCGTTTTTTGCTAGCGGAACGTCTTTTTGTAACATAATAAAATGGGTAATGTATTGTGAATTGAATGAAAAGTGAAATCTTATCGTGTTTTAGGTGAGGGTTGAAATCAAAAAATGGTGGCACCAATAAAGGACATCATTAATTTCCGCCGGTCGCGATGTCGGGCACATCGGGGGATTGCCTGCATTAACGTAATAACGTCTGAGAAAAATATCCGATCGATACCCGCGAGACGTTGTTTGTTGTGGTTGGAACTGAACCAACTAAGTGGTTGCTTGTTTGTGGGATTATTGTGGCTGAGAGAATTAGACTGGGATTCTAGTATTCTTCATAGATTATAATAATATGAAATTCTATAATTGTCGAATTTTGTAACTAAATAAACATTAGAAATTGAATTATTATTTATATCGTTGTATAATTTGCCATACTAAATTACCGGTAAATAAAATACACTGGTCCTTTTTGGCGAAGCAAAATAAATATTCTTTAAAAGTGTACTAATACCCACACAAGCTACCCACACAAGTAAGGCCAAGACGTTTTTCTCGTCAGTTTGCAAAGCGTCGAAATCAATTTCCCAAGTGGACGAGGCACGGGGCTCCTAAGTATTTCTTTCAAATAATTATCCGACAAAAACATCCCAAGATTCTTGCGGAGTTCGTTAGGATGTTACGGGATCCCTCCCTAAGCAGAATTAATGATTCCCTTTATTGAAAGTTCAATTTTTTGATTAGGAACCGGTGAGCGGTGGGGCGACGCCCTACACTGTTTAAACACCGGATAACACGGCATTTATTTACATTCGGCCTCTATTGATTTGATTTATTTTTTAACTTGCTCTTTTTGAGATTTTTTAATAAGGCCTTTTTGCATTTGAACGAACATTTTTTATATACCTCATTATTTGAGCATAGGACACATGTGGATAACTTTAACGTGTAATTGAATACGTATTATAAACGATGCAATTTCAATACTATTCCAACCCCATTGTAGCCTCTAATCCAATCCCAAAAAGGCATAAGATCTATTTATCGAGACGATACAAATTGCACCGGCTCCGGACCTAAGTACCGTAATCTGTGTGAAGGCGATCCGGCGACCGTCCGGCGTCCGGCGCCGTCCGGCGGTCGACGGGCCACCGGCGGCCGGCGAGAATCTAATTTGGTTCGGTAGCAGTCGCTCATTTGTTCAAATTACACCCCACGCCGCCCACTGAGATCCAGAAACTGGGAGATGGCGAGAGATGCTGCCACATTTATAAGTATTTGTTGTGTTTCTTAGTAACTTTGGGAGTGTAGGTAGAGATATAAACATGGTTGAGAATATAGGAGCACGTTTAAAGTTTAAATTAAGTTTTAATAAGTGTTCATACGTATGTAGGTAGTTATGTATGCGGTTCGAACGAGAATGCTCTCTTCAAGTTTTTTCGACTAATTTTTAAATGGGTATCTATTAATATTCTATTAATTTGTCTTTTGTTATAAAATATGAAGACTTGTTAACAAAAGTAATAAGAAATTCATACAATAGAATTTGACCCATTTGTACAATATTTGCAAATAAAGTAACGCCTCGTACCCTCCCCTGCCCTCCGTGACCTCGATGATCGGATGACTCAAACTATTCAACCCTCAGGCACTTCCGGGTCCTCTCTTTGTTGTGCACGATCTTTGCTTCCTTTATCAATCGAGATATTCTTTGAACCGACACATTCTACATTTGATGGCGCTAATCTCTTTTTGATGAATTTGTCGGTTCTACATAGCACTTACAAACACGTGTTTGGAACACATTATTAGAAAAGAAGGGTTTCTGTAGCTAGTTTTGATCAGTGATATCACCTAAGAGTTAAAAGTGCATGTTTTTTCAGACAATAGTTTATCTCTATATCATCATCTCTACATATATATTCAACAATATTTAATTTATTAGTAGAATACAACACAATTTAAGTTTGTATATTGTCGTAGCACACGTAGTGCTCCTAGTACCCGTAGCTGTGCCGTAGCATATAAACTGTAGCTGTCGTAGCACTTACTGCTACGTAGTTTTTGTAGTTTGAATGTTCTAAAATATCATATATGTGTTTAATTTAGCCAAGACCATAGTTTTCTCTTACCCATGATATTGTTTTTTATGATTTATTTTGATTAATATAATTATTGCCAATTCCGAAAATCTCGTAGCCACACTTACTTTATACTGAGATTTTGTTTAACACAATAAGTAGGTTTACTCTCTAAATCAAATCAAAAGTAAATGTCAGTAACAATCTAGTCATAACTTCACAACCTAAGTAACAATTAATCTTAGCGTAAAATAAGTCCGCGTGCACACGGTAGGTAGTGGTCGTCGAGGCTCAGGTAGAAGCCAGGTGTCGTTCACGCTTTGCGCCTCGGTCCACAGACGGCGTTACTACGCGACGCAAGCTCCAACAATTACGCCGACGCTGACACCGACGCCTGTCGCTCTTATATAACCCCCCTTATACAGTTCCTTTAGAAGACTTCGAGTTACAGTTTCAAATTATTTATTTTATTTAAAGTTTGTTCTTTTTATTTTTAATGAATGTAAACAAATTAATTATGGCTTATATGATTGGTCTCATAACTACTTCGTTGATTGGTTACAATTTGAGTTTAAGCAACAATGCATCGTAGTAAACCTGGCTTTTTCATAATTCGATATTTAACACCGAACCAAGGCTCTTCTTATGACAATGGAATTTACAAGTAATATAAATCATACAAAACTTATTCATTAAATACACTTTTTCTTAATGATTGTGAGCTCCCGGCATAGCTTGAAACTAGTTAAGTTACTACGTGGAACAGCTAGTACACTGTAAAACATACCCTATGAAAAAATACAGTATATTTAGTTTATTAAAAATACAGTATATATTTTAATACATTTCATTGCGCACATCACTTCGTAGTACTGAAGCTTAATTTTGTAACTTGTTAGTGGTACAACTGTCCCGATGTAGGTCACTCGTATTTAGTTGTGACGTTTCGCTGATTTTCTCATTAGCTTTGTTAACGAATAGACATTTAAATTGGCTTCGAGAATCTGATAAGTTATATTGTGGGGCAATTTTTGTTGTTCTTAATTATTGAAGAGATAAAATCTGCCGTTGCACATTTTTCTTCATGTTGTTTTAACGATTTGTGTCAGATAAATTAAGTGCTTATTAGAAAAAAATATTTCTTTTAAGTGTGGGAGAGCCATGCTTCGGCACGAATGGGCCGGCTCGACCGGAGTGATACCACGGCCTCACAGAAAACTGACGTAAAGCAACGCTTGCGTTGTATTTCGTCGTGTGAGTGAGGTTACCGGAGACCCAATTACCCTCCCCTTCCCCAATCTCCCCAATTCCTGAAACTCCTAATCCCCAAAAGGCCGGTAACGCACTTGTAACGCCTCTGATGTTCCAGGTGTCCATGGGCGACGCCTATTGCTTACCATCAGGTGATCCGTCTGCTCGTTTACCGGCTTATGACATAAAAAAGTGTTATTTTTGAGAGGTTTAGTTACATTTTAGTCAAATGAATGGTTCATATCGTAATGGTTACGTCAAGAATCAAATTCTGAATTTTCAGTACCCTAGTAATGCTTATATAATTGTGTACTTGCTATTTTTAATTTCCTAGAGACCGGATAGCAGCGCTTTCTGATAAATTCGAACATTTTAGGTTCTTACTACATTCTGCTATACGCTGCGCATCATGCACCCGAGCGTGGTGCATGGCTGGGGGACGTTACGCACTGTGAAAAATTTCGATGTTGGCATGTAAATTATGGCAAATCCTTCTTGTAATATTAGACTGCACGGTTGGTGCGGTGGCTGGGCGACCGGCTGCCGTGCAACATGTCGCGGGTTCGATTCCCGCACGGAACAACACTTTGTGTGATCCACAAATTTTTGTTCTGGGTCTGGGTGTTATGTGTATGTGAATTTGTATGTTTGTAAACGCACCCACGACACAGGAGAAAATCATAGTGTGGGGCAACGTTTAAAAAAAAAAGAAAAAAAAAATCCTAGAGGCCCACAATCCAGCAGTGGGTTGAGACGAGACACAGAGTGTCGATGTGATTTGGTAAACATTACCACATAAACACCATATAAACAATATTACATACATAAATTAATATTATCGATTGAAATAAGTCACGCTGTCAATAAAACTGACATCTAAGGTACAGGCTCGGCCTAGTTTGAAGGCAAATCCTTCGCTACCGTCTGTCACCGACGGCCTTCATGGCGTTTAATGTGTTAACTCACATTTCATTCTTCGAGTTTGACCAATGGTAGTGTCCTAGCCGAGGCGTGCTGGTGCGAACGTTACACAGTCATTGCGTTTCACTAATGAAGACGGACGTACACCGGCGTGTTACGTAGAGTAACTGGGTGACTAAGCTGAATGCGGGCACATATGTATTATGTATCTAGGTTACGCTTGTGGTAGTGTTCAATGTTATTTTCTGAAGAGTTGGGGTGCATGCTAAGTCGAATATGGCTTGGCGGTCGAGTATTAGCTGGTTTAGCAAGATATCTGTCTTGTGTCTTATAATCGGGACCAGTGACGGGTTCAATATTTTAAATTACTCTGTTTAACATGTCAGAATCTATGTTAAGTACTGTTGACAATTTCTTAAGAAACTTTATGCGCTCTTTTCGATTACTATGTTGTTATAGTTTGGTTTTTGAACCACTTTACATTTAGCATTATACTTATCTATATGTACAGATAAATAAAATTGGAGTGTCTGGTTGTAATATTAAAATAACCGCTTTTTACTACATCCACATGAATGTACCAAAATAAAGTATTTTACAATTTTTCTGTGTCTGTCTGTTTTTACTGACTAATCTCTAACATTGCTGGACCGATTTTGACAGGAATTTTCTGGCAGATAGCTGATGTACTAACGAGTATCACAAGCTATACCAAAGTCGCGGAGAACCTAACGGGTAACCGGGGATCCGGCTCGACGTGCAGGAGAAGGAACGGGGTGGTTTTTAGTCAGTAAGAGTCTGACACTCCCTCCCGCCTCACCCAGGCGGGAGCAGTCATTCGATGAATTTACCCCCTTAAAAAAAAAACTTATACCAAAAAACATTTTATTAAATTTATGTCTGCCTGTGTGTCTGTTTTACTGGCTAATCTCTGAAATGGCTGGACCGATTTTGACGGGACGGGATTTTTTCTAGCAGATAGCTGATGTACTAATGAGTATCATAACCTATTTTTATTTTGGAAAATCGAAACAAAAAAAGGTATTTTCTAAATTTCATGGTCTACGCTCACGAAGTCGCGAGTAACAGCTAGTCTTTAATCTTTTATAAAGCTGAGAATGATAATAAACCTCTACACCGCTACCAATCAATACGATGTAGCTCCAGCATCAATATTTGACTGATACAACTCCGTCTTATTACAGACTAACGAACGCAAACGTTAAAATTCTACAAGATTAACTTGTGCTGTGTATTCAATTTTGATACTTGATTTTAAAAAAATACTCGAAACGATGGTCACAGCACGCGGAGTTCCAATATGGCACCCTATATTAAAATGCACCGGGTACATAATCGAGGGAAATAATTATGTTAAGTTAATACATTAGATGCCGTGTCGGACAATGATGTCCAACAGTAGCGGAGGATTAGTCTTTAACAGTTTTTATCGACAGTTAAAGGCTTAAAAATGCATTTTTAAATCGTTATATCGATTTCTATTGTTCATAATTTTGCCTACGATCATCCTTATAATAGGGTTTCCTTAGATTCCTAAATATTATTTTAATCGGACATTAAAATAATATCTCGTACATTAATTTAAGACTTTAAAAACGTATCTTTTCTTTTCTCACAGAAGTTAAATACTTTCGACGATATATTATTTTGATATATTGTGTGACGTCACAGTGTAGCACATTTTGTAGCACGTTATGACGTAACGACTTCCCACTTCTAAACTTAGTGCCATTTTATCTAAGTATTGCAACTCAATACGAGAAAATAAAAAAATACGTGTCTAATATTTTTTCATTATCTAACTGACATATTAATTAGATTTTTAATTTTGATACCCTGGCAACTACCCTATTAAGTCGACATTTATGCTTTTTAAAAAACAAAGCTTTGAAATGTGGCCTCCCACTAGGATTTTCTCCTGTGCCGTGGGTGCGTATAATTTCACTTACATATCACACCAAATTAGATATGTATATCATTCTAAAAAGTACCACTCCAAGTCTGTTAACAAAATTTAGGAGATAAACATAACATCACGCCTTTTATCCCCGAAGGGGTAGGAAGAGGTGTACATTACGGAACTTAATGCCACTGTACAATGTAACACCCACTTTTCACCATTTATTTATGAGTCCCATGTAATAGGGAATGCGCTTATTGCCATATACCGGACACATGTCCAGACTCCGTGCTACTACTGAGATTTTTTTTAAAACCCAGCAGGTAATACTTTGCTCGACCCGGGAATCGAACCCGAGACCTCTTACCGGGACTTGACTCGGACAATGAAGCGTAAGTTAAAATATATCAATATTAATTTCAAGTATCAAGATCTTCTCAAATCGCTGAACAAGTTTGGTGTACCTTCGAAGGAGAGTATTGATTGATTTATTTTTACCAAGTTTTTATACTTGAGTAACATTTATTTTATTCATTAAGAGCTCTACGGTCCTCATTTTTTATTTACTTTACGACTTAATTGTATTTTGTTGGTCCTTAGAGGATTTTTCTTCTATGAAGGCCGTTGAAACACTGACCTCCAAAAGTATATTTAACAATTTAAAGATTACTTAATTGAAGTTTTGATAAATGAGATACACATTGAAGTTATGAAAACCGACAGACACCAGCAACGCGAAAACTGGTTGATGCTGAAAAAATGTTGGCCCATTCTGATAAGCATTGTACGCCAATATTATCCAAGAGGAACACAAATACCAGAACCAAATTCGCGACAAAACTAGTCTCAACCCAAATATATCGCGTATCAAAACAGACAAACACGATGTTCATTAAACCAAACGTGAACTGTTATAGTTCTACTTTTCATAGTTGTTATCTCAACATCCGACTAAAGTTCCTCGATTTCCGTACTACCATAACAAGATGTGTTTTATGTACCACATAACTTGATACCCCCTCCTCTTCCTGCTTCTTCAAAATTAACACGACCGAGGGGAGCTTACACGAATATTGGCAGGTCATAATAATGTGGACGTTAGATATAACAGTGGTAATGCGTTGGGGTGTGTTTTTGCTTTATGTCCCGTGAAATTTTATTGTCGCATCTCGGCGTCGCGCCAACATCGCTATCCGGCAGGATATATACACAAAATATGTAAAAAACTATAAAAACCGACTACCAAAGCTCTTTAAAGAGGGCTTGATGAAATCCCTAATTTTTTAGTCAAACAAATTATATATGCATGTAGACTTTGTAGGTAGCTAAAAGGGTGACTCAACTTCATGCATTTTTAAAGCTGACAAAAACTGGTAGGGCACATAATGCTTGCAAATCTACATATTTGCTTAGCATTATCCAAATAAGACAGACGGGGCTTCACCGGACGTCTAACTTCGTAAATGAGAGCCGTACTAAGTAAACAGAGGACGACCGGCGGGTAAATAAACGTAACCTCGCGGATCCGGACCGGACAGGGCCGGTTGTTAGACGACAATGCTCCAAGATTTTATACAGCGCCGGGATATGTTTGGACAGCTAATTGTAGAAGCATGATTGTTACTTGCGCAGGCTAATTGGGAGAAGTACTTCTGTTGAGGTTTATTGGCGTTGGTAGGGAATAGAAATAAGCTTTGTGTAAATTCGAAATTTATGTTTAAATCAAACGGCGATTACCAGAATTTAGTCGAGTTCTTCGGGTTACCTCCTAACCTTCAGGATCATAAATAGGTAAGTGGTAGATAGCCTGAAAACTGAAAGAGATCATCATTATCAACTTCTTTAGACAGTTTTTTTTTAATATGACTGAGCTTGAAAAAGCTACTAAAACAAAAAAAAATCATTCCCAAACTCTTGAAAGTATCAACAAAATATCCCATTAATGTTTGACACAGCATTTTTTCCCGTTTTCCTAACGTCTTATGCTCAAGGGACGTTCGATCACCGTCGCCTCGCGTCGCGTCGTGTCGGTAAACAGATGACACGTCGTTCATGTTGTCGACAAAATTAAATCTTATTGTCGACTAACTCGATGGGAATGAGTCGGAAATTCTACCGGGATTAGGTACTGCTTCTTGCTGATCGCTTCGATTAAATCTCTTTTGATATTTCTTAAAGATATATTGTGTGCTGTGTGTTGGCGATTTCGGATTGATGAGTTGGCAGAACATGTGAGAAATATTGAGATGTAAAGTGGCTTCTCATGTACTCCCTTGCAAAAAGGGTCTAGGTAGGTGTCTGAAGCGATAAAAACTTCACACAACTAATTTACGGACCCTTCATATTCTCCCATGGGTTGAATCATACAATTATTATATTATTGCCTCGTTGGCCGAGTGGTCGCAAGTGTGACTACCAGGCAAGGGGTCTCGGGTTCAATTCCAGGGTCGGGCAAAGTACTACTGGGTTTTTAAAATTCTCAGTAGTAGCACGGAGTCTGGAGTTGTGCCCGGTATATGGCAATAGGCTCAACCGTTATTACATGGGACTCATGAAATAAATAGTGAAAAGTGGGTGTTAAATTGTACAGTGCCGTAATGTACACCTCTGCCTACCCCTTCGGGGATAACAGGCTTGAAGTTATGTTATGTTAATATATTATTGTTTTTGGATTCTAATGGGTGATGTATAACTAACTCCCTTTGATTAGGAATTAAATATGATTTGTTGAAATATTGATATAAATAAGTCTCTATAACTGAGGTTACATAGGAGACTCAAGTTGATTTTCACACAAATCCCTTTAAGAAAATTATAATTATAAGTTATATATTACGTCCCTACGCTTTACTTAAGACCAACAGTATCTCATAATATAAATCACAGTAGAGGTATATTAGTACAGTGCCTATAACAAACAAATGATGTTGTCTGACTAATTGCAGGTTGACAGCGAGGTATTTACTTAGCATTAGGCCAGATTACTACCTGTCATTGATAATTACACTGTTGAACCAGCATTAGCATGTTATGACATGTTGCGTTGATGGCTATGACTTGCAACGCTATACATTTACAATGATTTTGTATTTGTTACCTAAGATAATTACAGATTTTGAGTCATTGAAGGAGGAAAATACTTACATTCCACGGTGTGGAATGGTTTTGTTTCGTAAAATATTTACTTATTATTATCTAGTGCCTGTATTAAAAATAATCTTGACTTTACACTCTGTGCTGCTACAGCGAATTGAATACACTTCTGACGAAAAATGTATAAAAATGTATCATCCCTGTATATAGATACAAGCGTAATGATACATTGCAGATATTCTAGCCTTCATCAATATACTTAATTACAAGTTATGAGCAATAAAAGAAACAAAATACAGCAGCCAATCAGAGTCGGCGGCTAATTTCACACGAGAATGAGCGTCGCCCGCTTCTTATGGGAAAAACTTGTGCAATCTACGTAAGTAGTGATTCTCCGACGGACCCCTTGTTGTGAACTTGGTGTATTAAAGATATTGGATACGGTAGTGTAGCTAATATGAAATGTATTTAAATTTGTCTACAGATTTTTATTATTATATTGAATAGGTAAAATCTAAAAAATTCTAAATGTAAATGTTTGATTGTAACTCGACCCCACAGTCAAACCATTGCAACGTTTTTGGGGGGGTTAAAATTATAAATAACAATAATAATAAATGTTTAGATATTAACCATAATTTGTACAGTAACTCTTATATATAAAATTAATCGTTACAACATCATATAAAAAGTGAGTACTTAAGATGAAACTATGGTACCCAAGGTAAGATCAAACTTGTGTTATGGCTACCACCGTTGTCCTTCTTCATTTGCACAAACTTAAGTTGTTGGACGAACACTTCAAACAGGTTTAGACTGGAATAAACATTATTCTAATATACTGTACTATATATTATTTTCTAAGTAGGTACTAATGCAGCCTCTTTTGATTTGCGAGTGCATACTTAATTATTATTTTGTGTATGAAAATGTTGGTGTAGTGTGAATGTATGTGTAGTGTTTAGGTGTGTGTATAAACGTGTGTCAAAGAGTAGAAATCTTAATAAGCTCTACGGTCTGGTCGTAATTTAACGTTAAAAGCTATTCATGAACCCTTGCCTTACAATTATAACACAACCTTACACATTGTAACGTAACCACATGTGGTCACACATGATTTAAAGATAAATAACTAAATAATAATAATCCATGCTCTGGTTCAACCACCGAACGAAGTGATACCATTTTTTTTAAAAAGGTACAAAAATATACATGTGTTGTGTCTTGCACTGTGAAGTAACCGAACATTTAACTTCTGGTGTTGCGGGTGTTCATAAGCGGCGCTGATCAATTACCATCAGGCAATACGTTCGCTCGGTTAATTCTTTAAAAAAATAACGACCGACTATGCATAAAAATTGCCCACCATAGTTTATTTTCTTTCGTAACTCATTCGTACTTATTGAATTAAATGGCTGTCTGGTCTCAAGACGTAATGGGCAGGAACAAGCGATGTCCCCCACTACAGAGCTCGATAGTCCAAATATGAGTTGACATTTGATTGCGTGTCGTAGAAATTATTGCTGCACCCATATTTCTATATTTGTTGTACTCATATTTTTGTTTAATATTTTCAAAAGAATGTGTATGAAAACTGCATCTTCAGGTCAGTGCAATATAATTGTTGTCCATAAGCAATAACTTTGAAATTGTAATCAACAACCCCTATCAAATGCAAAGTAGGAAATATAATAGAGAACTAGCCAGTGAAAAGAGCGTTATCCCTAAAAGGTAGTGACGGCCCATCAATAAAGTTTTCAAACTGTGGACTAGTTCCCATGGGTTGTAAAACATCCCATGGCGATGGGGTCAGAGGACGGATGCCTTAAGTGGCTGGAAAGGGCTCGGGGCAGGGTATTTTGTATTCCCTGCAAGTACATCCGAGATGCTAAGTTTAGCTAAACTTCTTCAAAGGGTGCTGTCAGATATGAGTGATGTTCTGACGAACGATGTGATAGTTTACATCTTCTTGAGATGGGTTGTGTGTTCATTTAATGTAGTGTGTATATAGTTATAAACTTGTGTTTCGTGTTCTTTATAAGCCGTTAATTACTTAGCAGTTTTATACCAATGTGAATTAGTCTAGTGTACCACTAGACTAAAATTTTATAAATAATAGAAGACAACAAATAGTATAATAATGTCTCCCCAATAATATTCGATTACTGGTCACAAGTCTGTTTCAATGACTAATCAAGGTTCTTCGCTTCAGAGACAAGAAACCATGCACAACACGTTTTATAGCTCATTCTATGCTTTATTGCCATCGTAATAAGACTAAGCAATAATGATAATTTCTGAGAGCAGTTGTAATGCGCTCTGATCAGTTCTTCCAATATTTATGTCGGATATTTTGGCAAACAACAAGATTATCAATTAATTTATTTGTTCTATGTACTGGAGCAGTTTTATGTTCAGTTTTGTATAATTTTACTACTATTGCCAAATGTATGTCAGCTAGTACCTACGTACTCATTAATAATGAGTACAATATTTAATATCGAGCACAAGGCCTTATCCCATACATGTATATGAAAATGCTAAGGAAGGATTCAACGAAAGTCCTTCCAGAAGAGACTACCACGAGTCTTATAACTTTTAAATTACTGTACTTGTAGGTAGGTAACCTAAGTTTTTTTCTGGACAATCAATCATTCACAGCACATTCAAAAGTACTTTCAATTTATCGATACTAACACCTATATACTAATATATTAACGCCTATACCGATCAATTAAAATGAAATATTCGTTGTTTCTGTAGCATCAGCCGGTCCAACAGTGATGGAAGAGTTATTATAGTGTTAGAGTTTTACATTATATTCATACACTTATGATATCACAATATATGTACATGCAAACACAGTTATAGTGTGTAGTGTAGCCTATATTGACAGTCAAACTGTACCTCATAACATTCAACAGTGCGTGGAAGGGTGAGAGAGGAATGTGAAACATGTTTATCGGGAAATATTTGCACGTCACTTCTCCACTAGCAGGTTGATAATATTGTTGTGTATAAGTCAAATATCATCTAAATATATTGTATTCTATCTATGTAGATACATACCTCATGTGCTCCTATGTAAATACATACCTACATAGGGGAAGGCATTTGTCCAGAACAGGACGTCTTCCGGCTATTGATGATGATGAGATCTTTAAGATCTTCGAAAGCCTAGACAGTGCACATTTTTAATGTAGCTAACACTCATTTTAAACTAGTTATGTTACGTATCCCATGTAATAGGGCGTCAGTGGCGGACATATTTATAAGCTCCATATCATTACGGATTTCCGGACACCTAAGCAATTCCAGTAATAGTTTGTTCGACTCGAAAGTCGAACTGCCCAACGCGGCAGATAATTATGAAATCTATTTTGGATATTCCAAAAACTATTTACCCTACTTTAGAACTTCTCAACATGCAGTCACTATAGCATGAATTGACAGAAAAATGCGTAACATATTTATTGACCCCCTTTGCTCCAGAGGTGCGACAGTAAATTCATGTCAGCGGGGTGCGTGTGAACGGTGTGAAATTGTGGAACGTGCAGCGGCGGCATATTTACTAAATATTTGCGTTTCACCTGTCGATCACACCATGTTATTGCGTGGAGAGAGGCTTGTCACTACGTAGTCTGTTATTTCTTGAAGAGGTAGGTAGACACGACATGACTTGACATGATTCTTAAATCAAGTGGTAAAAGAATGTTACATGTTAGTAGCTTTCTCTGATGAATATGAATATTTTCATGTGATCTTCGGATCGCCGGTTTAGCGAGAAAATGATCACATTTTTTTATGCACAGTCAGACTGTACCAGTGTACAGTCATACGTTGAGAACAAGACGATGCTAATAATGAATAACGTAAGCAATTTGAGAGTAAGCTCACCCCTATTGTAGTGGGGCAATACAAATAATTTGCAAAAGAAAAAGAATGTTTTTCTTTGGACAGTAAAGAACAGAAACTGTGACACTTCAGCCTACACTACAAAAAATTAACAGGTAATATCGTTCCAAAGAATTGTAGTAAAAATCTTAAAGGCACCATTTCAATGTATCGACAATCGACATTTCACACGAATACAATTCAGAAATAACTGGACTGATACGTGGAAACTTTGGATATCTTCGCCAGCAGACGGGCAGACGTCGGCGAAGTTTCTAGAAGCCTCCGTGTCAACTTACTGATCACGCCAATATGGCCACATTTACCATCCAACACTCCAATCACGGGAAAATAAACTTTAACCCCTCACACTAAAGTTTAACATCCCTGCATAATGTGAGTGTTACTGAAAAATACATTGCTGAGATTTGACTTATCGACTACACTGTTGTACAGTGAATATTAGTTCTTATGTCTTTGGGATAAGGTGCATGTGCATAACATATGTGTTTCAGAATAAGTCGAGTGTTAACTTGGATGGACAGTGGATTGTAGTAGAATGCATTAATTGTGACTTGCTTTCTGTGAAATCGTGTTAGTAAATTAGATAGACTTTATTTAGAAAGTAATTTAAACGTATTTTTCTGCTCTCCAGTCACTTCAGCCTCTCACAATCATTGTTATGCATTCTGCCTTCCATACATAATTGCTACATGCTAATTTACTCCTGAAATTGTACGTATTTGAAAACAATAAAATACCTTTATATTCCACGAACCGAACACAAAAGAAATCCGCATAACTTTCCGTATCTGTACCAAACGATATCATCCTGTATCCAATATTTAACGTCCACTCTATAATAATCTTAATTATTTTAAATTCCTGTACGTTAATTGTGTAGAGATCGGAATGTGCCAATAATATTGCTGGTTGGCGACAGAATTCGGCATGCCTGACGTGCTTCCCAATGTCCCGCTATGCAAGATATGCATCTGAACTGGTGGAATTTGCCAGCGTGTTTGGCCCTGTCACTTCATTGTTGGAGTGGAGTTAAAGGGTTTATGGATAAGTAGAGGTTTTTCATGAGAATAGATGTTCTAGTTCCAAAAATCAGTTTCTAAATGGATTCAAGTAAATCAAATAGATACCTTGATTTGGGTTAAGTGATGCCAATAATGAATGAAAAAAATTGTATAATGGTGCATTTTTCCAGATGCACTATAATATCCTCTAAGTTAGTATTATTAATCTGTAGTAAAAATATGTACTTTATCTGCAGTGTCCTTAATTTAAAATATCGATCGAACAACAAAAATAGAGGCAATTCAAATAAGGACAATAATTATTTACATCTCTCAAAAGAACGAAACAAAATTTTAGTTTCAATAAACCCATTTTATAACCGTGAATTTTGAAACCAGTTTGATGTTGTCTGCATATTTTCGTCGAAAACTTTCCTTTATGAACCAACAACCATTTGGGAAATGGCATGAATATTTTACAAGTTACTTGTATTTGTTGGAATATTATGGACATGGTTAGTCGTCCACATGAATATGCAGACGGACAGTGTGTTCAGTACGTCTGAATTAATAATTAAAGGCGAAAGCAGGCTTAAGAGCTCTCGACTACGATCTGTGCAACACAGTTACACACGTACAGTGTACCCGGATACTTAATTAGCTATCAGCTGACGAGATTTCGTTGTTTTAGTGATTGTTTGTCCAGTGGAAACCGGACTGAAGTACATTAATTTTAAGTAAAGTTTTAAAATAATAATTTAGAAGTTCGGTCTTAACTTTGTGCTACATTTTTTTACTGACTGACTAATTGAAACTTACTAAACGTGGGTTTCGTGATATTGGAAAACTTCACCTCATAACAGAGCGAGGTTTGGTTATAATGTGAAGTAATTTAGTGCCTACATGTACTTTATGGCAAAAGTAACGTCAGTTCCTTATTAAATTAATACATATTATATTTTCTTAAGAACAAAGCTTTCATAAAGTAGCATTATTTTAACACACATACACACACCCTTTAACTCTCACACGACATACGATCCGCTAAGAAAAAAAAATGTACAAGAGAAAATCTTTTCTCCTTTCTTTTATCCTTTAAGAACTTAGCAAAAGCAAAAAACCTAAGCTCTAAAGCTATGCAAATGTGCGAAGGTCTTGAGGGTCGAAGGGGGAGGAGGTGGGAAGACGGGGGAGTGGACAAGGGGCAAGGAGAATAAAATGCCAATTCTTTGTACCACGTTAATCCTTTAATAGCAATCGAGCTAGAGATGCAACCCTAGTCGTGACGATACTATACTTTTTACAACAACTTGGATCTTTCTTTTTTTTGTCTTGGTTTGAAGATGTCTTGAAGGTAGGTATATAAACTTTTTTTCTCTGTGCTAGGTACATATTTCGAAGGATTCTCAATGATCTTTGAAGCAACCAAAACATTATGAGATTCTTCAGTTTTCATTTAGCATCAATAATGATTGAAAAAGGTTAAATTTTTTCTACCAAAAACGAATATAAAAAAATAACACATTTTTATACACAAAAAGTTGACACGTTTCTATTATAGAGGTATTTATATTCTAATTTTTCAGTCAATCAAAGTTATCTTAAATGAAGATATAAAGCAAATAAATAACATTTTAGTTGATTTATCTGTAGGGCTGTCCCTAAGGGCTAAGGGTCGTCACACTTGCCTCGATAAATCTCTAGGGGTGGACAAAGAAATGGTAAACACTCTTGTGTGTATGAGTTATGTTGGCTGTATGATATATTGCGTGGCACCCCTACATAGATCCTACGTATGTAGGTACTTATTTATTGATACCTTAGTATGTTAATAGTCAAGAAAAGGTCAAAGTATAGAATAAAAATTTTTGTAGGTAAAACATTCCCTCGACATATTAAAATACTAAGTTTCGACTCTCGGCGTGGCCCGCGTATAAAAAAAAGTAGCTTAACTCGTCGAGTACCGGTTTTGTGGACACAATTATACCTCTAGAACAATAGGTTGCGGTCACCGGTGACCGCTTGGTGTTTGACAGTTTAAATCACTTTGCATCGTCTTGACAGAAAAGTCATGTCATAGTAACGAACGGTCTTGTGACGTGAAGACGGGACAAACAAACACGCCATGATATAATTAACCGACTTCGAAATAAAAAAAGAGTTTCTCAGTTTGACCTGTATCACTAGCCTATCAGTACAGGCTGTTGATTGATTTGATTGTGGCCACTTGGTCACTGCCGACCAAATACCTCTTCTTACACTGAGAAGGTTTGAGCTTTAATCACCACGCTTGCTCAATGCGGGTTGGCGATTTCAAACCTATAATTAGAAATTATGACCTGTATGTAACATAACATAACATAACATCACGCCTTTTATCCCCGAAGGGGTAGGCAGAGGTGCACACAGAAGTAACACCCACTTTTCACTATTTGTGTTATGAGTCCCATGTAATAGGGGGTGAGCCTATTGCCATATACCGGGCACATTTCCAGACTCCGTGCTACTACTGAGATTTTTTTAAAAAACCAGTAATACTTTGCCCGACCCGGGAATCGAACCCGAGGCCCCTTGCCCGGCAGTCGCACTCGCGACCACTCGGCCAACGAGGCAGTCAAATATGTATCTATACATCATGTATCTCGCGATTGGCTGAATCGATTTCGATGCCGTTTTCAGAAACTGTTTATTACACTTTGGAGAAGAGGTTAGTATATTAATTAACCGACTTAGAAAAAAGAGGGGGTTGACGTCGTTTTTGTTAAACGTAATTTATAAAGGAATTACTTTTATTTCACAAGATATTTAGCAAATCGAAGAATGATGTATGGTTAGAGTTTTTTTGACTACGCGGTCATAGCCGCGGGACATAGCTGGCACAGTCTAAATGCATGTACCTAATCCGACTTCAACCCCTTTAAAAAACATACGTAAACTTAGCTATACTCATAAGCTATCAAAGTAATCAGACATCAACAATGAGTTTTAAAAATTAATCTCCTTACTCGCCGATGAACCAAAAGTTTTCTATTAATTAGTCTAACGCTATTAGAACATTTCCGACTTGTAATTTAATACTTTGTTGTTGTGTTTCGGATAGCTGATTAATTAGTAGGGCTGATATGAAAAGTAGCCGAGTTTCCGAATTTGTTTGACGTAATAGGCAAAGTTCTACAAAACGTCTTTTTGAGTCAAAACTTCGAGTCTTTGATGAAGCGAGGGGTTGACTTAGATGTGATTACAACATCTTCGTTTTCTCTTCATAAATAAGTTGTCATTTTGTACTGTATTTGGCCAGTACTTTTTGTTAATAGGAAGATATGTACTTGTATACTATTCATCTTTTATTTCACTTTTAGCTTATTGCAAGTAAGTACCTATGTATCGAGCTTAGAAATAGGAGCACTATTACCCTTCATCCATCCAGCTACAAATATAATTATTTTGTCTAAGCCCATTGGCAATGAAAAGTTTTGTAAGTGATTGTCATTCTTCTTACTTTAAAACGTGAAGCTGCGACAGAGAAGTCTTATTTTTATAAGATGCATGTGCCTAATTAATAACTATATGTGAAATATGTAAATACATAACATTACATCACGCCTTTTATCCCCGAAGGCATAGACAGAGGTGTACATTACGGCACTTAATGCCACTGTACAATGTAACACCCACTTTTCACTATTTATGTTATGAGTCCCATGTAATAGGGGGTGAGTTTATTGCCATATAACGGGCACAATTCCAGACTCCGTGCTACCACTGAGATTTTTTGAAAAAACCCAGTAACACTTTGCCGACACGGGAATCGAACCCGAGATCCCTTGCTCGGCCTTCGCACTTGCGACCATTCGGCCAACGAGGCAGTCAGTCAATACAAGTACATAAATTGTTAGGATAAGGTGTGTTCACATTGATAACCCGTCTTTCGGTGTCCGAGCGACGTATTGTGCGATCATGATACTGCTGTATCGTTGCGCAGGGTTTCTTAGCTTATTTTTGTGACCATTATGAATACGGAATCAGGCTAATTTTATAGCTCCTGTTACTAGACAAATGGTCTTTAGTTAAGTATTTTCAACACTTTCTTGAGAAAATTCTATTTAAGGTAGATACTTAGTTCTATTTTTATTTTACCCTAACAAATTAAATCCTTTTGCAACTCAACAGCATAACACCAACACGAATAAATCACACAAGATTACCGAAGCACCGCACAGTCCTTAATCACCTCAATTAATAAATAGCATCTACGTTCCCCACACACGGTTTCTTGGCAAACGTCTCGGTAAATGTAACAAATGGCAGCCCTGGGACCGCTCGCGTCACGCCGACCGGCCGGCATAAATCATACGCGCCCGTCTGATACCGCCTTAATATACTGCGAGAAAAAGTAACCCTACCCCGCTGGACACGAGAATACACTTAGTACGGAGTATCGGTATACTTGTACCAAGTTTTTGGACTTCTTTATTGAAAAGGTGGGATGCCTCGCGCCTTATGGGGTTGAAAGGGATTTTTAAGCCTTTTACGGCGGGTTAAAATGGGAGTTTTGCGCTCGTATGTGTATTTTTTTTGGTTAGAAGAGAGATAGTAGATTATGTTGAATATTAAATATTATGTACTAAAGGGATGTGAACTCAAATGTCTAATTGAAATTAAACATCAAGGCTTAATTTTTAGGATATTATGTAAAGGCACAAACGTACACCATAATAATTAAACAGAACCAACATTCAAAACGAAAAATAAGATTGTCAAACCCATAGGGTCTTCTGTAACAACAGCACAGTAACCCGTGAACAGTTCACAGCTCACACGGAGACAGGGATCGAATGACAAATCGTATATCACCGAGCTAATCTATAGATATGTTTACAGAACAGATTTCAAGCAACATAGATGTATCGCCCAATCCTTTAGCGTAGGCCTGTGAGGCGGCACCTCGCGGCCAGAGGCGACAATAAATCAACCCCCGAGGAAATTGCCGACGACGCGAGCGGGGGTGAGGTAAGCGGAGGGGCGAGTTTCCCTAGAGGGGGCGATTTAATTAAATCTTGCATCGAACTCTTGAGGCCAGCCTAACGAACGGCCATTGTGTTTAAATAATATATATGCTGACTTTTTGCGTGATCGAATCACGGCTGAACGGTCTCTGTAGAGCCTACATTAGGCGGAGTTTGGGGATGAAATTATTTTCATTGTAATTATTTCGCAATTGAGTTCGTTCACTACCTAGTTATTAAATGTTGTGCACGTTTTGAAGACCTTCAATGGTTAGTTACACTAGATTGTCCTGGTTGTCAAAGATAATATGTTTGTTTTCATCTGTCTTTTCAAGAACTAAAGGTTTGAAGATATCATGTCGGGGCTTTCGTTAAAATATTATCTGTACCAAGTTCAAAAGAAACGGAACTTATTTATGAAATGGTTGGTGCAGCACTATCCCCCTCGCTTACACAGGAATAAGTAAGGAAAGTTAGCAATAAGTATATAATTATAATTAAATGTAGTTAGTTAAATTTGATTAGGGTATGATGAGGCTGCCATACCTTTGTAAGGGAAAAGCCTCTAAATAAATAAAGATTAAAAAAAATCTGTCTTTTGTTGTGTTCCTTAGGTGTAAAATTAAGTTCGAGTCGTTTAGTAACTAAGCTAAAGTAATGTCTCACTCGGTATTTTTTATACTTGATAGTTGATAGGTCGACGTTTGGCCGCCGTCAGGCCTGGTGGTGGCGATTATGTGGCCGACGATGGAGCATGGTCCGATTCTTAGAGCCAGTTACTGCTGAAGTCGTAAATCCATACACTTTTGTCAATTTAGCTACGATTCAAAATTGTAAAGACTTTTCAGTAGACATGGCACAAAAACTGGAACCTTATGCATAGCAGTTGAACCATAGGCTGTTAAAGCAACAAAGTACGTGAAAATGACGAGTTACGAGTATACACCAAATAACACTTCCCGCGCCTCCACTCAGTGAGGTGACTACAAACGACCGCGCTAACTGCTAATTCTCCTCAATTGCTCATATTTTATCTTGGGGGGCTCTAAATTAGACTTTATTACGCAAATAATAACCCTCAAAATATTCCGACTAATTAATATAAGGGCCTGCCTGTTGAGTTCAGTTGATCTTGAATTATCTTTAATTTGGAGGCTTTGCTCTAAGCCCTGTGTTTTATTATTATTATAATGTGAAGTATGGTTATGTGCTTCTGTGGCAGTTTGTACTCATTATTGCGTTGGTAATGGTTCTGTTTGGTTATTGTTGGTTAGACTCGACGTTTTTGGTATATAACATAACATCACACCTTTTATCCCCGAAGGGGTTTTTTTTTTAAGGGGGAAAATCATCGAATGACTGCTCCCGCCTGGGTGAGGCGGGAGGGGGTGTCAGACTCTTACTGACTAAAAACCACCCCGTTCCTTCTCCTGCACGTCGAGCCGGAGCCCCGGTTACCCGTTAGGTTCTCCGCGACTCCGAATCGGCATCGGCCCTATTGGGCCCCATCTGTGGTGGTCTGATGGCTCTTTGAGGCGCGCCCGGTTCGCGACGCGCCTCATTAAGTGCCGTAATGTGCACCTCTGCTTACCCCTTCGGGGGGTAAAAGGCGTGATATTGTCTGGTTCAATAGCTGATCTCTGTAGGCCGAGAGTAGCTTGAGTAATGTAAGAGGTAGATACCAGATCTTTATACAATTATTTCAATACTAGCTGAGCCCGCGACCTCGTCCACGTGGAATAGTGATTCACAGCTCCTCCCCCATAGTTAATAATATTTATGCAAAATTTGAAATAAATCCATGCATCACTTTTTGAGTTCATCCCGGACATACAGATAAACAGACAAAAAAATCTAAAAACCATATTTTTTGTTTCGGTGTCGACTATAGATCACACCCAAAGCAATATTTTAAATAAATATTCAATGTACTTACTGCTTTCACTTTCCTACGAGTTTATTATATGTATAGATGGATATAGATTAAACCACATCAGTCCCGGAACAACAGTATGTGGAATACTTAAAGCTGATTTTTTTTATACGGAAACGAACTTGTGTCATGTAGCGCTGGTCACTCAGTATCTGCGATATCTGTGCCGTTCAATTTGAAATTGTACCTCTATATCTATTACATATTATTTCAACATTGTATATAATATGTATAAGGTATGTATGTATGTACATACACAAAATGAGGAACCCAACCTCCTCGCCGACATGTCCTCCGATGAATACTTAATGCGCACTCAATTCACAATAAGAATTCCACTTCCAAAGGAAAATACTACTGAATATTCTATTATAGGGATTTCTTCAAATATTATTTTTTGTGTAGGTAATTCTGAAATGTTCTACAAAAATAAAAAAGTATGGACCGAAAAGGCTATAAGAATGATATCATAATTTCTACATACATAACATCACGCCTTTTGGATAAAAGGGATTCGGGGATCCGAAGGGCAAGGCAGAGGTGCACATTATGCCACTATACAATGTATCATAATTTCTACTCAATATAGAGGTAATATTTATCTATATGCCTATCAAAGTCAAAGTCGTAGCATTTATTTTAAATAAACTGTCAAACACCGAGCGGTCACCGGTGACCACAACCTATTATTCTTTAATTGTGTCTATAATGACGGTACTCAACGAGTTAAACCTTAAATAAAATTTTTGAAACATCAAAAATAGAATTGTCCATCCGTCTGTCTGTTTGTCAGTGAAGCTAGGCGCTCACATATTAAATTGGAATGTCTGTTTGTAATATTAAAATAACCGCTTTTTACTTCACGCATAAGAATATAGAGGTACCTCTACATAAGGTACACATAACAAAATAACATTATTACAATTTTTGTTTATCTGTCTGATTGCACTGGCTAATCTCTGGAATGGTTGGTCCCATTTTGCAAGACATTTATTGTCAGGTAGCCGATGTACTAAGGAATAATATAGGCTACTCTTATCTTAGAAAATTGAAACAAAAAAGTAATGTTCTAAAATTTATATTCTAACGGACGAAGTTGCGGGCAATAGCTAGTAGCAGAATAAAATGCATTTATTATATTTTGTCACTATTCTTATTCTTCCCGCAGTTGTTGTAAGATTCCCGGAGCTGCAGACTGCTAACTAACAGGTGACTGCATGGAGCTCCGGCTCAAAGCAGAAGTATTAGTAAGGAAGAGTCTGACATTCTCTCTCGCCTCACCCAAGACGGAAGAAGTCAACTAAAAATCGCGGGTTACTCACGTGAATATACTGAGAAAAGCTCTATTCGTTTCCAACCACTGAGGGGTTCTTCCTTATTAGCAGCGTGCGCGGTCGCGGCGATGTCGCGCAGCCTACTCTGTATATTCTTTTCTCAGTATATTCATGTGAGTAACCGATTTTTGGTTAATTAAGTATGTTTTTTTTTATGGCATATTCCGGTAAACGAGCAGACGGATCACCTGATGGTAAGCAATCGGCGTCGCCCATGGATATCTGGAATACCAGAGGCGTTACAAGTCCGTTATTGGCTTTTTGGAGATTAGGAGTTTGGGATCGTTGGTGATTCAGGGATTGGGGAGATTGGGGAAGGGGAGGGTAATTGGTAATGTCTCACGATAGTTATTATAAAAATCGGAAGAAGTCATTACACATTTATTTATTACCTCTACATACGACACACACAAACACTCGACTAAGACAGATTTGATAGAGACTGAGCGGCAGTGGTCTTTGAGAAACCTGATTATTTGGAACTATAATCTACCTACCAAACATAACAAGAGTATGTGAAGCTGAACATCGTACCTGAGTTTGAAATAGCCAATATGATTTGAGCAAGCATGGTGACTAATACTCAGTAGTTCTCCGTGTGAGAAGAGGCTTTTGTTCGGCAGTGGGATTATTTACAGGCTGATGATGATCAAAGATCTTTTTATTTTTCAAACAGGTAAACTAATTGTGACTCATCATTAATCAATCCTACTATCCTATTGATATTTTAAAAGCGAAAGTTTGTAAAGGATGTATTTGTGTGTGTGTGTGTCTGTTTGTAACTCTTTCACGCAAAACTACTGATCAGATTTGAAATTGAGCAGTGGTAGATTATGGTCTTTTTTATTGGGAAATCCATCGAATGACTTCTCCCGCCTGGGTGAGGCGGAAGAGAGTGTCAGACTATTACTGACTAAAACCACCCCTTTCCTACTCCTGCACTTCGAGCCGGAGCCGGCCCCGGTAGCCCGTTAAGTCCTCCTCGGCTCCGTATCGGCATCATCTGTGGTTGTCTGATGTCTGATGGCTCTTTAAGGCGCGCGCGGAACGCGACGCACCGCACGCTCGGGCCTGGTTCTAGTTGGGCGGCGAGCTACACATGCTCGCCGTCCGCAGGCCCGTGCTTAGGGTGGCCGGAGATCGTTAGATTATGGTCTGGAATAACACACAGGCTACTTTTCATCCCATAGGAACTCGGATGAAGCCGCTGGCAGAAGCTGGTATTATAAATGCGAAAGTTTGTATGTTTTTAATTACCTCTATTATGTTTTCGGCTTACTCACGGAACTGTTTGAGAGGCTCATATTCATGACCAAGATTCCGCGACCTCTGCATGAGCCTCTAACATAGTTTGAAACTAGTCGAGTTCCTCATCAAACAGTTACGTGAGTAAGGCAAAAATATAATAATTAAATTAGTACGTCTAACAAAAGTTATAATATAAACACAGTTTGTATGTGTGTTTGTACTCACTCCTTCATGTTAAAACGGCTGAAGGGATCCGTATTAGATTTTGGTCTGAAATATAACATAGGCTACTTGTTAATCTACGGGAAAGCAGACGAAGCCGCTAGCTAAAGCATGTATTATAAATGCGAAAGTTGTATGTTTGTTAATTCTTCACGTCGAAACGGCTGTAGCGATCGGAATAAAATTTGGAACAAGGGTAGATGGTAGTCTGCAATAACATATAGGCTACTTTTTAACCCACGGGAATGTAACTAGTACTTATTTGATCAATTTTCTCGTTGACATTGCAATTCTAACGTAGATATAACCTATAACCTATATATGCTTTTGTTGAAAAAAAAAACATAATACATAGGTGTTATGTTTAATATCAATGAACAAGTCAAGATTTCCAAGAAAACTGTTCCACACAACTTTGTGCTCTATAACGAAGCTAATAAGTACTTTGTTAGCGTTTCTGTTTCCAAGAAGCAGTTACCACTAGAATTCCTTTTTATCACTTATTTTACTTCATTTTGTTGAAGCTTTTTTTTCTCAGTAGCCTTAGTATCAGTTTCTACTGAATATTCATTCTTAAATATTATCAAAAATAAACAAGTACTTCTTGGTACCACACGAAAACAGCCGTTTTATTTTTAGCCGACAATTTACAACGAAGTAAAAATGAGAGTTAGATATATTTTTCTTGGTGGGTATTGAATTCTTTTGTATTGTTTATCGATACGAAAAATTATTAGATTTTTTTAATGAAGAAATAAAAGAAAAAGGGACAGTCATGGCACAAAAGTTGAGAAAGAGTATAAGTATTCGAAAGAGTCGAAGAGACTCAGTAAAGAGTTTACGGTCTACAGTGTCTTTCAATCAATTTCTTTTCTAAGTCTGACGATGAGAGTCTCACGAGATTGCTATGAAAAAGAGAAGTAATATTACTCTAATAATCTTAAGTGCAAGATTGCCGCGTGAATCGGTTGAGTCAGTGCAAATTCAGAAGGTATGTACCTACATACAAGTGAGGAATCAGGTTTTGTTACAAAATATTCCGTTGAGAATCGTTCACCTTTGGAGTTATTGGGATAAACAACAGGCTATTCGCTGCGGAGACTGGATGCTACGCCGTATGGTGCAGGTTTGATTATCACACGGAACAACTTTTTTAATGGATTTACAAATTATTGTACCTCTATGTATTGGTTGTATTATATCAGCTTAAAAAATTATGCGAATTTGTAAATTATAATCACTTCAATTAAAAAAAATTGAGAAGTGACTTGTCTTTACTTTTGTAAACAGTTATACGAATCATGTGTGATATTATTTATTAAGCTGTAGGATTAGGAATGATTTTGCTTCGCTAGAAATTCCTGTACAAGCTGTAATAAAGCAAAGCTTCCTGTAAGCTGTCTCCGTAGCTTTGTGCCTCTAGCTTGACAGAACATTTTCTACTAAAGGACTTGGAGAGCCAACGTTTCCGAGAAAGGTAGAATTAAATAACAATCTCCAAGCTTCTTACCTCCAAGACTAGTTAGAATACCCTCCTTTCTCCGAATAACTTACCTAGTTTCCACTTGTAGTAACCATGATAGTATGACACTACTACATGATTTTTCAGGTGGCCAAGTTCCATCGATCCGCTGCGGTTTCAGGCGCGCCACTTAATGAAATAGAAATTGGCGACCTCTCGAAGACAAACTCCTAACTCTCACCCGTCCCTCTCCCGCGAGGGGGAAACGTTCGCTCAAGTGCCGTGCGAAAGAGACAAAATATATTTATACAAAGTCAAAGACGACTGGCGAGTGGGATAGCTGTATTCATTATGAATATAATGCGGTCGCGCCTGTGTCTGTGCGTTTGTAAGTACGTGGGACACGCGTGTGTGGGTGGCGCGCCTTTCTACCACGCGGTGGAATCAATATTTCATCTTTGTGGAACGCGGCCGCAGATTTAATGTTATCCTGTAACTTGTTATACTCACACACGATACGCTACTACTCGTTTCAAACTATTTTCAACACAGCACAATACTCCCCTAGCCTCCAGACGCCTCCATAAATCCTAGTAACGGTCCAAGAATAAATTTCGAACCATTTAGCCGTAAATAACCAACCGCTGATCGTAATTCGAAAAAAGAATGTTTCCGTTACCACGATCGATGACGTGAAGTGAACGTCTCGCGTTGTGGTTGGTTTGCGGTTAAATGGGCGTGGCTTGTGGTTATATTTACAAGTTGTGATTGGTCGATCACCTGACCTTTGTGGTTAGTCCTGTGGTTTCTAAGATTTTCACCCCCTGGAAAAATAGATAGAGGAAA
Source organism: Spodoptera picta (assembly GCA_038387885.1). Classification (NCBI taxonomy): domain Eukaryota; kingdom Metazoa; phylum Arthropoda; class Insecta; order Lepidoptera; family Noctuidae; genus Spodoptera; species Spodoptera picta. The sequence goes on along the minus strand of JAZHFQ010000100.1, from coordinate 357,334 downwards.
ATATATGTCGTCGAGAGCTGTGATTGGTGGATTGCGGTAATTTTGCGGTTAACCGCGAAGCGCTATTCGTTAAGATTATAATGGGCTGTGATTGTGGACACAGTTGGTAGGATTTGTCGCGGGGCTGTTCGCGCGGCTGACTCGCCACTGGCCGCTGCGGTTACGAGTGTTGATTATCTATTTTATATTCCCCCAAGTGCTGAATTTTCGACGAATCAGCATTAGGATATTGTTTAGGGGTTTATTTAATTGGGAAATAGATTTACTTCGTGTTGATACCTACAGACTTACGTTAACGAACATAAAAATTGTAGAAACAGTAATAAACGACGGCATTATTCAACATTAACCCAAAACACAACAATGAATTCAACAAAAACATGAAATTCACTATATCACTATTCATAGATAATCTAGGAGAGGGAACTATAATCTCAACACAACAATTTCTACACATAGCTACAACTAAAAAAGAATGAAAAACGCCCTCTAACGGTGGGGCTGTGAACCGTTTGCTCCCTATTTTTAACAAAACGCCTTCAAGTGCGAACATTTTCGCTTTCTTCGCGTTCTTAAGAAAGCTAAACTCCTTGAAGAAAGTTCGCGTACACTGCCCTCACTCACACATACAAGCCGACACTCTCCCCTAAGAAACGAAGAGCGTAGTGCGCAAGTCAACATGTCGTAAGTGATACTTTTGTACAACTTACATACGACTTTTTGCTATTAGGAAACTAACTTCCAGAGCACTCGTTTCAATAACGCCGTAAAAGACACATATATACGGCAACGTTACATCGTTCTGTATCTGTTCTGTCAATCCCCCTACAAGCAAAAATGGCTATTATTTTTATCGACCTACACTGAAAACTCAACTTTATTCTCCACGCAAACAGTTTACAATCGCCCGTTTAATCTCAATAACTTTACAACAAAAGTCGCGTAGAAAATTTTTGGCAACTTTTCTACGATTCAGTGTGAGTGAGTGTATGTACAGAGTGATAAAAATGTGTGTTGACAACGGCGCTAGTGTGCTAGTAATACGGGAACCAACTGTAAGATGGCGTTAGTTGTCTTGTGGTTTTACGTGAAACAAATGAGTGTCTGAAAGTGGATAGTCATTTGAAAGATGAGTTGGAAACGCTTTTAGAAGATTAGTTCGAGTATGCATTATGTGTGCTTAGCACTTAGGAGGTGTAACTTCTTAGGGAATGTTATGTTACCTACAGAGTTTTGGGTTTAGACATTTTTCTTTCTTTTTTTTTATGGCATAAGCCGGTAAACGAGCAGACGGATCACCTGATGGTAAGCAATCGGCGTCGCCCATTGACACCTGGAACACCAGAGGCGTTACAAGTGCGTTACCGGCCTTTTGGAGATTAGGAGTTTGAGGATCGTTGGGGATTCAGGAATTGGGGAGATTGGGGAAGGGAAGGATAATTGGGCCTCCGGTAACCTCACTCACACGACGAAACACAACGCAAGCGTTGCTTCACGTCGGTTTTCTGTGAGGCCGTGGTATCACTCCGGTCGAGCCGGCCCATTCGTGCCGAAGCATGGCTCTCCCACACTTAAATTAGTCAAAAGATATTTGAAAAAGAATCTTGTTAACTTACTAGAGTTATTTGTAGTTGTTTTTGATGTGCCTAGGTAAGTACTTACATTAAAATACTTAAATTATTAAATATTGTTAAGACCGATTTTTCAATCATCAGTTACGTCTTAACTGTAGAATAAAATTGGCAAACAGTTTTTAATATGGAGTAATTGTCAAATATTCAAAGTTATTGTTCAGTCGAAAAGGATAAATAATGTTATTAGGCTCTTGGCGTGATCATGGGATCTTAAAAGACAAAAAAGGAATAGTTACACACGACTGACTACTGAAAAGTACACTTAACTACGCGTAGTGGTATATATCGTAAGTAGTACCTGTATTTAAGTAGCTTATCTCCTTGCACAAAATACCAGGTGATGTTCTAACGAGTTTTAAGAAACCCCATACCATTAGGGGCATTATTTGAACACTCATTATGATGGAGCATCTCTAGTTAGCGGTTAATTGTCCTTGAAGGTTATAAGGAACCCTCCGTCGTAATAGTGCAGCTTAATGATACTTGGAAAACTTTGAGGACATCCTGTAGGGAAATTAGTAAAGGAGTAAGGAGGAAGTATCGATTATGATAGTTTTAGTGAGAATGTGTTTTATACTGTTATCTCACTAAGTATTATAAATGTGGAACTTTTTATTCGAATGTGTGAGTGTTTGTTCGTCAATCACGCTGAAACTACTGAATGGAGAACTGAGGCAGCTATATCTAGTAGGTAATATGTATGATTTTAATGGTCGCACCCAACTGGTCGATCTAGAAGCTTTGGAGGTTTTCTATGTTCAGTGAACGTCTTGTGGCTCATATGATGATGTATGATGGTATTCAACTGTCTCGTTGGTCGTGAGATGCGTGACTGCCTAGAGAAGGGTGTCAGGTTCGATTCCCATTTCGGGCATAGTTAAAATTTCCCAGTAATAGCATTGAGTCTTTGATTGTCTCTATTATATGCGACAATAGGCCGATAATAACACTAATTTTTTAGAGTTTTTATAATACGCCTTTTAATTGACTACTTGTATTTCGCATTATTATATATGAACATTAAACTACTATAGGTAGTTGGACTGGGGTGGGGTAGTGAGAGGGGGTGAAGTGACGGTGGGGGAGGGGGGGTTCGTTGGTAATTTTCTGGACTATTTATTTCTCGCTGGTCACATTACGCCCCGCTATGTTTATATGTTCCTATCCGGCCTCATTAAAGTTATTAAAGTTGTGCTGTCGTATCGTATGGCTATGGGTAATGTTATAGGTTCACTATGGTGTGATATCATGCGTGTTAGAGGTGAGTAGGGGTCTTCTAATAGCACATGCTTTTTGAGGTACTTAAATTATTGTTATACTTAGTTCGTGTGTTAGTGAATCTGTGGCCAAATGCTAAACTCTGTGCGATTAGCACACCGATAGCCTATAAGTGGACACCGCTGACAAATTGCCTCTTCTTACAAGGAGAATGTTTGAGCATAAATCACAAGTGCTTGCTCAAAGCCGGTTTGCAGTCTTTGCTACTACTTAACACTAATCAAGTTTGAAACAGAATGACACCCATGGTACCTATATCTGATTCAGAAATGAAATTCACATTTTATTAACATAAATTTTATTAACATAATGCAAGTCAATATGATTCTGATGTAGAAGATATGTGTTGGAGAATGTTTCGATGTGAATGGGTCGGCTCGACCGAAGTATGGCCTCACAGAAACACGACGTGAAACAAGGCTTGCGTTGTATTTCGTGGTGTAAGTGAGGTTACCGGAGGCCCAATTCCCCCTCCCCCCTACTCCCCAATCCCTAAATGCCCAACAATCCTCAAATTCCTAATCCCCAAAAGGCCGGTACGCACTTGTAACGCCTCTGGTGTTCCGGGTGTCCATACGTGACGCCGATTGCTTACCATTAGGTGATCGGTCTGCTCGTTTACCGGCTTGTCCCATAAAAATATATTTTTTTTAAATGTATGACGAAGATAGTTCTAAGTACTTTTTTTATTTGAAATCTTTATTTATGTAATGCAACATTAGTTTCGTTGGCCAAGTCTCACAACAATAACTATAATATATAAAGAAATCGCAGTAAGGAACCTTAAACTTGGTATAACTTTTCATTAATTTTTTAAAATGAAAGAGCGGCTCCATTGAGACTTAGCTAGTTGTTTACAGAATGTTTTTGGTTGAATAACTATTGTACAACAAGTACCCATTAAGCAGTAATACTCGTGCTAATAAAAATAATTTGTAACAGTAAAGAGGCTGAAAATAAGGGTTGATGGTGTCGAGTGGCAATCGAGTTGTGACCGCGAAATAGTCACCACGGGACGATCTGAGACGGTGCCCTACGAAGTGGAAGATCGTGTGGGGTTTGATATGAAATTCTTTAGAGCATTCTGATAAACCTGAATCTTTTTAACTCGTCGAGTACCGGTTTTGCAGACACAATTATAGAACAATAGGTTGCGGTCACCGGTGACCGCTTGGTATTTGACAGTTTAAGTCGCAATGGTCAGTGAAGTTCTAAAGGAGGTTCGAAGACCAGGAGTGGACTTATTTTCGTTACGGACCATTTTATTATTTATTTTAATTGTATATTGTAGAGTCCACAACTTTTTAGTGTGCTGTGTCTTTACTTCCATTAAAATATCTATAGAGTGCTCTAGATTGGAGAACCATAACTCAGTCTTGCAAACTTAGTATTTTTATTTGCAACTACTCATAGGAGAAAGTGTTTACCGCCGTTGATCAAATAATTCTTTTACCAAAACGTATCCAATTCATTATGCAATAACAATCTTGAAGAAACCAGTACGTTCTGCTTAGCCTCCAGTTATGGAGGGGTCGTGAATGTTGGTAGGTAGTTAGATAAAGAAGGGTTGAAATCAAGACGGGGCGTAATCAGGCGGTGACCGCGTAATGGTACCGTCGGGAGCGGCCGCTCGACGACTTGAGCCATTGCTCTATAGGGCTGTAGCAGGGAAATATTTTGTTATAGGATGAAAATTGTTCTTCTTCTTGGTCTTAATTTTTGACACATTTTTCGCACGTCTTTTGATTATTGGATGTGTAAGTAAAGAGAGCTAATTGTACTTAAATGTTTAATAATATTTACCACGATATAAAACTCGAATCGTCAGTTATCTCTTGCTCAGGAACGGTTCTTGAATGGATTAAAATGTATATATACATACAGCCTTTAGTGTCATCCTGTGATAAAATTACACCTGCTAATCCCCCTACAGTAAATAAAAATGCAAATCCTAATCTTCATAAAATAAATGGGGAATACCTTATTTGAGTTCCATGAAAAGTAGCCAATCAACTAAAAAATTTGATACCTGTTGGTACTGCAATAATCCCAAAGTAATTATTGATGTCTTTGAAGGACATTTTATAAGACACTAACAAAATATTTCAACACAACATGACTTCTATAAAAAGTAGTACATTTTTTTGCGGAAAGCGATCTTGAATTATCTTGTACATTTTGCACCACCTAGCAACCCTTACTTGCAGTAATTCTTGGCGGGGGTTTAAGACAATGCCGATGTTTATTCTTTATCGCAGTCGTGGGAAATTTACGTGCAGGCGCCGCGTTAGTGATAATTAAAATATTCCCATTCACCGTGGCTCAGTACCAGCTAGCTTTGTTTAATTAAAACCGACAACCCTAATCAGTATTCATTGATATTTTCGGCTGATTTTTTGTATGTTAATTAATGAAATTATGATTTACATGTAAAGGGTGTTTATTTTTTTAGCTGGAGGCGGAAAAAATTGCACATTAGAGGTAAAATGTTTATTTTATTTATTTTCTTAAAACTATGTGTATTTTTTTAAGGGTGGAAAAAATCATCGAATGAATGCTCCCGCCTAGTTGAGGCGGGAGGGAGTGTCAGACTCTTACTGACTAAAAACCACCCCGTTCCTTCTCCTGCACGTCGAGTCGGAGCCCAGGTTACCCGTTAGGTTCTCCGCGACAAAACTATGTATATAGTTTTATTTGGTCATATTTTGTACCCCAAGTAATTAACGTTTCCAAATCCATTCACTTGTAATTAAATTAAAACATACTCTACTTATGTAGGTACAGTTAAATAAGAAAAGTTTTATCGACTTCTCACTCAATCTAACTCCCCAATCGCATGATACAAAACCACACAGACAAAACTCTCTCAATAGAAATCAGCGCTAAAACGTAACCCCTTCAAAATGGGACACAACGACACAAGAACACAATGCATGAACTTAATGACAAAGCAACATCTTAGACGTTCTTATTATTTGCTTAGTACTAACAGAATAATGCCGGGGGTACACAAAGCGCTCTGTAATTAGAAGGGTCCACGTGAAAGGTGCAGTAATTACATACATTCGAATAACAAACAATGGGAATTGTCTTTACATGTACATGGTGTTTAGAGGTGGAGATATTGATGGGATCTTGTGTTTTCATCTTGGTGGAATATTGACTGTGAGTTTAAGTATGAGACTCTGCATGAAAGACAGTGATAGGTGTTTAGATTTTTAAATTATTTTTCAGTAGTAACAATAAAGAAATTCGAATGTCATGTCGAAGTGTGTTGCCCTCTAAAACTTATATTGTTGTGCCCGACGGGCCCACATTGTGTCCTAATGATATCTACCATCTAAGACATACATGGAGAAAACAATAAGTAATTGAGTATAAAATAGAAATAGATAGTTTTATATATAAAGTGGTACTAGGTACTATCTATCTCAGTTAAATGGTGATAGATAATTTTTTTATAGCATAAGCCGGTAAACGAGCTGACGGATCACCTGATGGTAAGCAATCGGCACCGGCTATGGGCACCCGAAACACCAAGGCGTTACAAGTGCGTTACGAATGGAACGAGCACCTAGCTTCACCTAGTTTCACTGACGGACTTACTGACAGACTATTATTTATTTTGTATTTGTTGACGTTTCAAAAGTACCAAACTATGGTTTAATTGAAATAAATGCTTTGAAAATTTTGATTTTGATTTTGGTTAGCGGCCTTTTGGGAATTGGTATTTTTCAGTGGCGTGCACAGGTTTTCGAGACAGGGTAGGCAACTAAATATCGTATGATTAAACCCCTCCCCCCCCCCGCCGGTCATACAATCATACTCACGCAAGACAGGTACATGTACATACATAATACATTTTGAAAAATGCGTTCAAGAATATTGTGGTGTATTCTTTCGCCAAATTACATACACTGACATCTCGCGTATTTTTTGTGAAGTACTTCATCAGCTATTGATTAAGTCAACAAAACTTACAAATAATGAAGGATCTATTATTTATTTTAATAATGAAGCATAAATTTGATGAACCAAATTTCATTATGGAATTGTTAAGTTTAATCAATCTGTTCAAAATCATAATATATTACGAATTTAAGAGCGTAGGTACCTACATTATGTCAACAAACAAAACAATAACAAGCGCGGCCGGCTGTGGCCGACCTGAGTCTATGCGGTACATTTGTTATTATTTGTGGTACATTACATAATTATTAATAAGAATTAATATGTGAATCAGTACAACCCGAAGTCTAAGTTGATATTTTTAAGAATTATCAAACAATAAACAAGAAATCAAATAACAGATCCATTATAGTAAGTACATATTTATATTACCTACCTTTTACTTGGGTCAATTCTCGTAACTCGAGTACACCTCTGCCTATGGTCATTACCTGAATCTAGTCCTATAAAGGACATTTTCTTGCGAAATCTTACTGTTTTTACTTTCAACAAACACATAAAATTACCTATTATTCACACAAACTTCACAATCGAATAATATAGGTACTTGTACTAGAAACTGATAAACAAATACACTATTTGAAAAACCTACACATATATTTAACTACTACTACACATTTATGCAACTTTATGTTTAAAACTATTTCCTAATAATTTAAACGAAAACATAAACAAAGCGATCGCACATCACATGAAGACAATATGGCCGAAAACATTGGAAATGAATTGAAGTCATTACCAATAGTCAATTGAGTGTTTATTATTAAAAAAATGTAGCTTAAAAATTAAGGTAATGCAGCGTTTAATTTCAAAAAAACAAAGGTTAATTTAGTAATTCAAATGAAATTGCATCATCGTCTTAAACCAATATTTCATACTAAAAAACATTCATTCATATAATTTGAAACGTTGTAAATGGCGCCATCTTGAAGTTTCAATAACTTCCTTTTAACTTTTATAATAATAAAGACAACTCCTCGTTTAAAATTTCTATAAACCGACAAAGCGTAAAAAATTTAAGCTTTAATTAAAACACTTAAAACATATTTGTTAATTAGGCAATTATATAAATACATTCGCATTATATCGAACGAGTTCAGAAGTTTCAACAAAAAATTCAATAGATGGCGCTGGTGTATTCCATTCATCAGTACTTTACGATATACAGATTTTAACAATTTAAATCCTTTTATGATTTAATTGTTTTTAAAAATACAATAACTTGTTGCTGTTTTATTGTTTTAGAATTCTTAATTAAATACGATCGTTTTCCAAGTGATAAACAAACGGTCCTCTAATTTTTTAGTTGCAAACATTTTGTCAAGCAAAAGGAATCGTGTAATATAATTATGAATGGTTATTCTGTACCGTGACCATGGTCGTGAACTTCACGCATGCGCGGTGCATACTTTTGGTACATTACTTTCGTGACGTCACAACTAGCAGCCAAGATTTAAGGAATAGCAGCGCATGCGTGGTGCGTGCTGGGCGCATTCATTGCTTTACAAAGGCGCGTATTTATGTTAGCCGTTTTTTTACAAACTTTTATTATATTATTGAATTTTAATAAACGCGTTTGTACATTTTATGTATGTTATATATTCACGATATTTATAGGTAGGCAAAGCCTTTTCGTCTATATGGACTGCACGCCACTGGTATTTTTAGCTTTGTGGAAAGCTAAAAATACCAATTTGCAGCTTTGTGAAACAACGCAAGCGTTGTTTCACGTCGGTTTTATTTGAGGCCGTGGTATCACTCCGGTCAAACTGGCCCATTCGTGTGTGGCTCTGCCACACTTTTGCTGTGTTGCTCTTTTTCAGCAAAGGTTTTTTTGATACAGGAACATTATACTATTTAATACTATTGGTTGACTACAGACAATATCCATCAATTTCAAGTTACAAAATGAAAGACGCATTAACGTTTTTATTTGTAGGTACACGATCGCACCGTTCACAAACTGCACTGTAAAACATTTTACTTGTAAATTCAGTGTCTCCCATGGGGGTAGGCAGAGACTAAGAAACGCCAATTACTACGATTCTTACATACTTTTCTTTCGCTTCAATAACAGTCATCAATCTTTTCATGCATGCTCGTCGGTTAAGGGTACTTTTAATTTGGCCCTTCTTTAATATTCGCCAATCTGGTCACTATATGTCCGCCTAGGGCGCCCTCTACCGACGGCCCCATTCATATCCGCTCTGTATACTTCTTTCGTTACTCTACTTTCATCCATCCTTTCTACATGTCCAAACCAGCGTAACATTCCCTTTTCAATCTTGTCACTACATCATCTTTCAATCCACACCTTTCACTAATAACACTATTTTTCACTCGATCAATTCAGTTCAAGTGTGAATGTAATGTCGGTTAACTGGTGAGGCGTGTATGTACACAAAGGTGGGTTATTAGCAGAGTTTTGGCATCACATCATGAAATCAGCGGCCGCGGCTAGCTGACGCGTCGGCTGGATGTATGATTGATGTGTCAAACCCCGCAGCGGTTTGTGCCGACATAGAACGTGTTCGATCACTACTTGTTTAATGACTTTATGAACTGGTTACAGCTGGTGAATAGTAGTTTCTGGACTAAGTAGACTTATGCACAAAATTAGACTGGAAGAGATAAACAATCTTTTTTGCTATAGAAGAATGTTGTTTCTCTTTAAGATTTTGTTAATTGTTCATGTTTTTAAACACAAAATTTCGGAACTACAAATTATGACTCATTTAAATAATGTATACCAAGTGGGAATCGAACGCACACGACACTTGTCATAGCTGATATGTGCCCACTGTGCCCAGTGCCTGCTCCATAACTGTGTAGTAGTGTGGCAAGTACTTACTTAAAATATCATTAACACTATAGTCTCATGGTCTGGAAATCAACTCAAATTCCTCGCAGCTGCTTAACCCATTTGACCAACATAATCGTCATGTGTACTGTAGGTACATAATTTATTGACATTACAGAGTTTACAGAACTTTAAATCAATACATTGACCTGACTCTAAACCTTAAAACCTTACCTCATTTACTAAGAATGTACCTCTAGAGAGACAAAGGCAACCTGTGACGCGACACAAATGAAGCTTCACAATTAAGGCGGGTACACAAGGATAGGCGCGTCGCATTTGCCGGTGTCACGTACCTACTGCCTCGCACTTAATTTCGCTAGGGGGGGTGGGGTGGGGTGCAATGCGGTTTTAAATTACGCCCGTCCCAACGATTGCAGTTCGACAGCCCGTCTAGCGGGTAGTTGATCATTTTGTGTGTGTACTCAACTTTATAGTTGTATTTTTTTTTGTTTTTTTTCTGTGACATGGGGTCAGTGTGTCATTTTGGGGACATATATTATTGGCTATTTTGTTTGTTTGTGTTTCGTAATGTAAATGTTTCATTATCAGCAAATTCATGGTTTGTTTCTCGTTTTCCTTTTTTTATGGAATAGGAGGCAAATGAGTAGACGGAGCATCTGATGGTAAGCGATCAACGCCGCCCATGAACACCCACAACACCAGAGGAGACCAGCGTTACCAGTCTTTTAAAAAGGAACAAGTACGTTCTTGAATGTTTCCTTCATAGTAAGATTGTCCTTGTAAGAGAGTTAGTCGTATCGTATAGATATACGATACGACTAACTCTCTTCTCTAGAGAGCTTTAACATCATCAACAGTCATAAGTGGCCACAGCTGACCAAAGGCTTCTTCTCACACGGAGAAGGTGAAGAAAGCTTTAATACTTTGGGTAATATCTATTACAATCAAACTGATTGCCTTCTAAAAATCTGTAGCTACCTATTCGTAAATAGACGAACGTTAACTATTGTTGTAGACTGGTTGCAGTTGGTTGTATCAACTCAGCCATCGAGATAGTCATTTGTTTATCCATCTGTGATGTATGTTTTCTCGCAATCTACTGATCAGATGATTTATTTAATTTAATAACATTAAATTTTAATAGTTTGTTTCTTTAGGAAATAAATTTAAATATTATGAGTGGGTGAAACGGACCAATTATTAATGTTTTATAGTTCCGGTAAGATTGTAACATTTCAATTGAGTTTAGATGCTTGTGTGTAAAGAAGATGAATAAGTAGATAGATAGAGATAGGGATTTAAGAACCGATGGAAGACAAGAATGTTCTAATGTAAAGTATTTGGTACGATAGAATAAAGTTAATCTTTATCCTGAATCAATACACCCGATATTCTGACACTGCTTAATAGGGTAGGTTTCTAAATTTTATTTTAATGTCCGTCTGGTACATTAATATAAAATTTTAGACACGTATTTTTCCTTTTCTCACAAAATTAAATACTTTCGACGACATATTAATTTGAAATATCGACCTACCACTCCTAAACTTAGCACCATTTTATATAAGTATTGCAACTTAACACGAGAAAAAAAATACGTGTCTAATATATTTTCATTATCTAACTGACGGACTAATTACATTTTAAATTTTGGTACTCCAGGGTACCCAATTCTTTGTATATTCGTCACAATCACATAAGCCACCACCAACCCACTAACCATATTAAAACGCTTAAAAATTCCCCCACAATAAATACGCTTAATAAAAAATATATACTGAAAAAGCAACAGAAACCTCATTACTTAGGTCACATTTGCAGGCAGGCAGCTCGAACAATGTTCGTGTTTAATACTAAAAATCAATAATTAAAGTGTGTGTGTGTATGTGTGTAATTAATAGTGCGTCAGTGTGGCTGGGCGCTTGCATTATACAGGGTGGCTAAAATGCATGCGGCATGCATTATGAAAATGACATCATGATAAGCCTCGCGTCATTTTGAAATGCTTGTTTTATGTCCGATAACTTGGGTAGTTTTATGGATAGCTTTCATTTTTGCTTATGTTTTTGTGTACGTTCATAATAATGCTGTATGGTTTGTTCGGTTTTGGATGTTTTTTGTATAAGGCCATCGGTTGTATATATGTGGTTAAATATAATTAGATGTGTCTATTAAAAATTGTGTCGTGTCGTGTCGTGGTGGCCCGGAGGTTAAGATTTCTGGTTAAGGTGGTTTCTCATGCATGAGGGCGCGGGCCCGAAACCTACCAATGCCAAGTACTAATGTAATTTTTTCCGAGTTATGTGTACTTTCTAAGGTTATTTAGACACCACTGTCAAACGGTGAAGGAAAACTTTGTGAGGAAACCTATAATTTGTAATTATAAGTTTGAAATTGCACACCCACAATGAATAAGAGTTGTGATTAATGCTCAAACCTCCTCAGTGTAAGTTTTTGCTCAGCAGTGGGCACTTATAGGCTGTTGATGATGATAATGATGATGATTGAAAATTAGATATCATATGTTGTATTGTTTTTTTCTTCCAACTTATATCTTCTTTTCGATGAAAAAAGTTAATAGTCTGTAATAAAAATAGGTCATCGAAGTGTTCCAGGGCCGCGGGGGCAGAACATGTCTCATTTATGTTTGCAGTTAAAATTCATGTATTATACTTTAAATTAATGTGCGTCGGTAAACAGCTTCATGTGATTAATTACCAATATTATTTACTACATAATATAAATTGGAAAAGACGGTAAACATTTTATTGTTTTTTCATATTTACATCAAATATTGGGTAAGTACTACAACTGTTGTTATGAGTGTAGGTACTAAAGGTAACCTACATTTCCTTTGTTATGTTGTTAGTCATAATAATTGTATTAAACCCTAAAAGCTTCGACATTCATTTTAGGAACCTGGCGATAGGCGGATTTATCAAGGGCCTGATACTCAGCTCCTGATAGGTCCTCCTACCTGATAGGTAGTTCTCCTAGAAACGGCACATATCGTGATAAGGTTTCTGTCTCTGGAGCCCTAACCACAGGAAGTTTTACATTTTTAAATATTTAAGAATTAATTTAGTATTGTATAATGTAGTATTTTAAGCACCCTTAGTCTTTCAATAAGTCGCGGAGAACCTAACGGGTAACCGGGACTCCGGTTCGATGTGCAGGAGAAGGAACGGGGTGGTTTTTAGTCAGTAAGAGTCTGACGCTCCCTCCCGCCTCACCCAGGCGGGAGCAGTCATCCGAAGATCCCATCCCCTTAAAAAAAAGTCTTTCAATAAAAAATACACAGCTTTTTAGATAACAACCATACCTACTAAGACGCAGACATACATTTTATATTATATTATAATAACTATCGTGAGACATGCTGAATCAAATAAAAAATAAAAATTACGAGTTAGTCACGCGACTGCGCACGCTGCTCAAGAGTCCCTCTGTGACTCGAAACCAGTAGAGCTTTTCTCAGTTTAGTAACACTTTGTCACTTTAGTACCACGCGATTTTTAGTCTCCTCCTAATTTTTAGTTAAATATTCTTTTCATAAAACCTTAGTGCCAGTAACTTAATATCAGTAACTTGTCGACGGGATCAGTATCCGAGCCACCCTACTTGGAGGGCGACCCCTGAATCACTTTATTGACTGTAAAAAAGATTGGGTCAAGGTCAAAGGGCTCGATTACGGTAATCTATTTAAAAATAATGGAGACAATTAAGGAATGACTGATTAGATTTTAATAATTTTGGAAGAAATGATCTTTGTGGTTTTGTCTTTACAACTGTGTAGTTTTAATACTGGTTTTGTCTTTATACTCTCAAGTTGAACAAAATGTATTAAAATCACCCTTAAGGCTTTGACTGCTAATAATAACTGTTGAAGGCAAATCCTCCACTTACGTCGGTCATGCGCGACCCGTTTGATGTGATAAAAATTACTCATTGTAACTAAGATTCATAATGATAAAATAACAATTCTTACTTTTATTCTATACTAGGCAGCACTACAGCATTTTAACCATTCATTATAGAAATATTAATTGTATACTTACATGCTGTCAGTTAAGTGCAAGTCCTACACGACAAGGACAAACCCATTGAAGAGAGAGAGAGGGGGAGAGTTGAGACCAGGCGCAAATCTTGAATTCATAATAGAGGTATAATCGAGTATAAAATAACTGAGATCTTTAAAATGGAGAAACTCAGTGCACATTTCGAAAATACCTAATAGTATGAGCCATACCTCTATACCACCTCATTTTCCTGAATATTAACTATTTAAATATATAATATTTATTTTATAAAACTACCTTTTTCTTTCTGAAGTCGTTTAAAAATAGCAAATATTAACAGGATAACGTATAGCAAATATTATCCACCATCCGCTCAGCATCGCTTTATCTGCCCCAGCACAGTTTGTGTAGTAGTTTTCGCTCGGCGGAGCGCGAAATTATCGATTGTTGTAATTAATTGCAAACATCCAACCGATGAAATTAAATATCAATTTATAGAATGAACGTGCCAATTTAGAATATATTGATAACACAGTTTGTGTGATGTTTTTAATGAATTTGTCGTTGTTGTGGATGTGGAGATTAAGTATTTGTTTGTGTAAACATTTAGTGCAATTTCATATACCTAGTATTAGTTTCGCATCTCTCAATGATATCAACACTGCCTAGTATAGGAAAAGGTAAAATAAGGTGAAGACATAACAATCCTTGTGATCAAAGTTACTTACAATAATCATAAATATTGTAAGTAACTTTGATATTACTCATTCATCAGCTACCGAAGATAAAATATCTCAACTTGACTACGCTCTACGAACTATTGTAGCTCGTAGCAGCGACGTAGCACGTTCGTAGCACTACAATTCTAGATTTTTCTCCTACACTTTAATTATTATGCTGTCTATATCTATATCACTTTTAAAAATTACAACAACAAGATTTACTTTTTGTTATACCAAATGGTTTTTCCCAACTTTTAGGAATGTTTTAAACAATTCTCATTTCGTAGCCCTAGATAAGCATATCGCTCTACTTCGCCATTTAAAACGTGACCTCATTGTAGAGTCCACTTTATACATATAATTTTAAATAATTAATGTTCTGAAACATCGTCAGTAGGGTGTCCACGTTGATATTCATCATGGAAATTGCAGTACTAATCCTCATTAATTACTTGGCAATTTTAAATCTCATTATAGTCGTTCAAATCGGTCTGGCATCGATTTTTCGTTGTGTGTCGAAGCCGTGGATCGCATATATTATCGTCAATGCTCAGGTGACAATCATTTCATTGTGGAATTAGTGTGGCTTTTGAATCGGTAAAACCATTAATACTCTTTTGTTGGTCGTTTGCCTAATCTCTGATTTATTTATCAATTTCATTTTATTAGTGTGTTATGTGAAAACATTGTCGATGTTGTTAGGATTGGTTTAAGTGCCTAAGTATGAAACTAAATTGGATCGCTTTGTTGTCTACGATTTATCATCAACAACGAAAACTTTTTTTTGTACCTCTATAAAGTTTGACGGAAAAGTCTTGGCTGCCTCACTGGCAGAGTGGTCGCAAGTGCGACAACGGGTCTCGGGTTCGATTCCTGGGTCGGGCAAAGTATTACTGGGTTTTTAAAAAACCTCAGTAGTAGCACGGAGTCTGAAAATGTGCCCGGTATATGGCAATAGGTTCACCACTTATTACATGGGACTCATAATATAAATAGTGAAAAGTGGGTGATACATTGTACAGTGGCATTAAGTGCCGTAATGTATACCTCTGCCTACCCTCGAGGATAAAAGGCGTGATGTTATGTAAGTTTGACAGAAAATCTTTGAGAATTCGCTCTTATATGATTTTGATCGTCCTGTTGTGCTAATAGACCAAGTTGAAGTTTGTACATCTGTATCTAAATGGTATTCGCTATTTCATATCAAAATATTTTACCAAAACAAAACTAAACATAAACATAGTTATCCTGAAAACCACAGAAACATGGCCGTCGTATTGTGGGCGTACGTACGTCTGTCCATCGTATCGCATTGGCGCAAATTAATGAGGGTGCGATATTTATTTCAGAGTTTCGTTTGCAGTTGCCAAAATATCAGTTCACCTATATGACAGGTGATGCCTACATATGCAGTCGTATGTAGACATTTGTAGTCATATATAGTCATTTGTAGACATACATATGTAGATATATAAACAGCTACAGTAATGAGCTTATTAAAGTTGATAGCATGGATGACGGCGGCCGATATTTGTGAATTTGTTATTACTGCGAAGGTTGGTTTGACTGATTTTGAAGTTTCGATATTAATTTTGATTAGCTCGTGTTTGGGACGTAGTTTAGTAATTTTGTAGGGTTGGCACGGCTGAAGTTTGTTCGGCAAAGATATTGATGGTCCAAGAATTTTGAAATCGGTACATTAATACATGTTTTTATGACTAGCTTTTTATAGGGTTGATAAAATATAAAAAAGAAACATATCAATGAATTTGTAGATTTTATTTATAGTAAAATGAATTCTGCTACTTGTAGTCAACAGAAGTAATAATAACGGTAAGCGGAAACGACAAATGAATTGCTATGCAAAGTTAAACCACATTATTACAGTACATTCAATATTTTAGTATTGCACAAATTGTTAAAAATATTTTAACATGTAATAATTAAAACAGAAAACTTCGACAGTTAATTAATTTAATAAAACAAACACGTGAACATAACTGTTGAAAACATTGAATTTTAAATCGGAAACATGTCTCTAAACAGCCCAATAGTCGTACATTATCGTCACATTAATTCTGAAATACAACTATACAAAAATGCAAACTATACAATAATTTTAATAACAAAACTAAACGAAAATCTGATCTAAAGTTATCTACAAATTGGACAGAGTTCACATACTCAACAGATAGTTACTTAGAACTAAGTATACATCTACTCAACTTGATAATTGCACATCTATTGCACTTTACAAGATGCATTTACAACAAATAAGTATTCACAGTTCTTATTTACAAGTTTGCCATTAAAAGACAAAGTTAAATCTTTTTTACATCTTGCTCCTGTCAAAATGTTGGACGGCCAACAACCAATGCCATAGTGGTGAGCGCATGACTCTAATCGTATACGGTAAGTTGGTTAAAGTTGGAGCAAAGTCATGAACTACACTTGTAGGTGTTGGCTAGCCAATATTCGAACCAATAATTGGTGTATGTATCAAAACTAGTGAGATGAAACTAAATGTATGATATATTCTCTATCACCGACACTTACAACAACATTGTAACCAAACATTTCCTTGCTTAAAATCCAGACTACGACCAAAATGTTCTAAAATGTTAATTTTATTTTTTTAATCAACAGAATCGTATAAATTTAGGACGGGAGCGAACTTTGGAACTAGGTTACATACAAATTTCAACTAATCCAATCACCTGTATCTCGTATTTTACAAATTAATTTAGTTCAAAACACAATCGAGAATCTATTTCGTTGCCTCCTCTCTGTTTCGATCTATAACAATTCTCATCTAGAATCAAGACGTCGAAACAGTGTAAAACCACTATTCGTCACATGAAAAATACAAAACGGACACACACTACTGGTTTACCCGAGGTATCGACACAGACGATATATCTACCAACACATATTGTTCGTATGGGTGCAATAAAAGGAATATCACTTTGTTTAGTAGGGTCGCCACACCGTGTTACTGTCTGGCTGTGGATTACCTCTTTGTCCGAGATTATTCACCCGTCCGTCCTCACCCCTAGCCGCCGCCGCCGCACAGGAGTTCCCTCCACCCAGGAGCAGGTCTTGCCCATGATGGCCGTGTTGTCTGTGATTGTTCGTGGTGGACGATATTTGGTCCATCATAGTTTGAAGCTCGTTATGGTGATTTTGCGTGGAGTGTATCGAGTTGGAGTGCAACGGGTGGAAGTTGTGCGTCTGGTTGGCCGCGGTATACAACTGGCTATACAGTAAGCTGGCCGGGAGGACGGGGTATAACGAGTTGTTACAGTTGCTGCCGCCATACGAAGTGTTCTGTGATCCCATTAACGAGGGGAAGTTTGAGCTGTTTGTGTGATTGTGGCCGATGTTTGTCGATGTGTTTGAAGTGAGTAAATCGTCCTGTACGGGTGACTCAGGCTGTGAACTGTTGTCGCTAAGTGATCGAGGGCCCGTCGAGAGACTGTAGTCGGTGTTGTTGTTGTAGCGAGGTAGGAGGCTGCCGTGGTGTGACGGGGAGGAGCCGACGAGGCCCGATAGTTGCTGGTCTAGGTCGACGCCTGTCGTGTCTGGTAGAACTATATGGACAAAAAATCGGTAATTAAAATTTAACAAATGTACAACATCAGTACTAATACAAAATGACGACAATAGAGAAACTTCTAATAACAAATACAGAACAAAATGTTGGTCCGCGGCTAATTTCGTAAGTCATTTTTATAATGGCACGAAACAATACCCCAACCATAAATGGCTGTTTACAATTTTGTGGAAATCTAAATATAGGTAATTGTTGTTATTATACGACACAGAATTTTAGTATGGTTTTAATATGGCTATATTTTTCGTTGATCGGGCACGCATCGACGATAAATTCATCGGCCGGATCGGACGTGTGCGAGCCGCTGTAAATTATAATGAGAGCCGGTTAATGTCCGACTAGCTGGCCTTAGAGTATTTAACCGAGAATACATCATATTGGATCTATGTCGGCCTTAACTATAATTTTATATTTTACGATGTAGTAGAATTACTGTGATATGTAAAAAACGACTTTCCAAGAAGAGTAAATAGTTTATTTCTAGGAGTAGAATAGACGGAACAGTAATAACGTAATAAATACATATAGGTTCTTGCCTTACAATTTCTTAAACTTCGCTTGGAATTTAAAAGTACGGATGCAACATAAAGTCATTTCTATAATAAAAGGTTTAATATTATAATCGTAATTAAAAGTTCAGTAGGCACATTATCACTGATAAGTATCACGTATGCACCATCTGTTTTCATAATCTATGGCTTATCCGCTGAACGTATTATTTAAAGGACGACATGAGTTGTAAAAGTATTGGTAGGTATGTTTAATTTTACTGCACTGAATATTGATTACTGAATGTAAGAGGTATTTATAAACTTTGTTGTGTTTTGTAGTAGGAATAATTTATCTGTGGACTAATAGTTTCTCTTTTGTATTGGTTTAGAGAAAGAACGATTTATCTACTAACATTGATTTATCAATTGGGAACTTCACTGTGAAAGTAAGTAATTTTTGAAGAGGCTCTATGAATATTTCCAAAATTATTGAAGAAACAATTAAATATACAATTTGTGTTGAAATAGATGAGTTTGAATGTTTATGAATTTTATATGCCTCGTTGGCCGAGTGGTCGCAAGTGCGACTGCCGGGCAAGGGGTCTCAGGTTTGATTCCCGGGTCGGGCAAAATACTGGGTTTTTTTTAAAACCCAGTAGTAGCACGGAGTCTGGAAATGTGCCCGGTATATGGCAATAGGCTCACCCCCTGTTACATGGGACCACACATGGGACTCATAACATAAATAGTGAAAAGTGGGTGTTACTTTGTACAGTGACATAATGTGCACCTCTGCCTACCCCTTCGGGGATAAAAGGCGTGACGTTATGTTATGTGAATTTTACATGTTATAAGACCGATGGTTGGTAAAACTATCAATAACCGATATACTACCAATAACCGATAGGGATAAACATCCCTATTACTTAAAGACTGAAATTTTCATCATACCTGTATTATTAGCAGTAAAGTCTTGCGTAGGCGTCTGATCAGGAACAGTACCAGCGAAGCCCAGCGCTGGGGGGTTGAACTGTGATGCTGCTGGCGCTGCACAGGACGGGAGGTATGCTGGGTATGCGCCTGCACCGCCGTATCCCCAGTGCGAGTTACTCGAACTAAGACCGAATTGACTCATATCTGTGGGAGAAAGTAGTATAAATGTATATAAATATTTGTGTTATTGTCGTATGAAGTGATCATGATTAAGTTCAGTTGCATTAAGACACGGTTATGTTGGATGTAACACGTCAATAAGTCCGTTGACAGACCTCTAAGAGACCTATCTACGTATGTATAGATGCGAAACGACTAAAAATGATTACCTACTCAAAATATTCATAATTATTTAAAGGCTATAACGCCTAACCTCGAAAGAAAATAAAAGAACATGGGAAATATCTCCACTGAAGACTATGTCACCATATTGCCATAAAATGCATGCAATACAACAAAACAGTAGCTACTGAAGCAGGCACTTGTGTGTTACAACTTAACAATTCAAACACGAATGTTTGCAGAGAAAAGCGCGCGCGGTCACTTATAAAGATGTCCGGCCCGGTCCGGCAGCCGTAGCTACCTACACTTTATTTTTTCCCGGTATCAGTGGCTTTTATTTTTCGGTATCACGGTTCCGTTTTTGGCCGACGATCGGCGGACTCGGTTTTTATACGGTACGCGTTCCCGCCGTCGATTTGCGAATGCCTTTTTTTCCGTTTTGAGCCGCATGAGTTGTTTTGGGGTAGCCGTGGATTTTAGCGGGCTCGAGCACGCTTGTTCGATTGCGTCCGCAGTCAGCTTCCAGTCCGATTCTCTTTTTGGCGTCGGCTGATTGAATCCGCGCTATAGTGAACGTAGTTTAGCGTATCGCTTGGTTTGGCGACTCATTCACTTTTGAGCCTCGCGCTGCCTAGGTTTGTGCTATCATTCCGATTTAGATTCCTGGTTTGGTTTCGATTTATTTTGTTTGTATCGTGTTTTTGATTTTTGGCGGCTCTTTTTAGGCGGTTAGTAATTAATTTTCAGTGTTTCTGTTTAGTTAAGTTTTTCACTTAACTACGTAACTTATTACTGCCTCGTTGGCCGAGTGGTTGCGAGTGCGACTAACCGGGCAAGGGGTCTCGGGTTCTATTCCCGGGTCGGGCAAAGTATTACTGGGTTTTTAAAAAATTCTCAGTAGTAGCACGGAGTCTGGAAATGTGCCCGGTATATGGCAATAGGCTCACCCCCTAGGTATTACATGGGACTCATAACATAAATAGTGAAAAGTGGGTGTTACTTCTGTGTGCACCTCTGCCTACCCCTTCGGGGATAAAAGGCGTGATGTTATGTATGTAACTTATTATTTCGCATCAGAAGCCAATTACCAATTATACGAACATTTAATGTCAAACAAAATAAGAGCTCATGTAATGTTTGAAAATGACTACATTTATTTAATAAGACCCATTTACTATAACACAGAAACACGGAAATGTAATTAAAAATAAGCACTCTTTCAATACTTACTCTGGCATGTAGTGATGGGTGGCATTCGGAACCCTCCCAGAGGGTCGGGGGGAAACGGGAATGGCCTCTGTCCGAATGCGAAGTGGAACTGCTGCTGCTGTCCTAGGAGTGAGAGCACTACATCAGTACGATACAGGCTGCCCTTTGGTATTCACTATTAGAATACTAGTACTAGGCTTAATGAGATAACTATAATGAATATTTGTGGGTAATATTAACAGTGTCCTGTAGTGGTCAGTGGGCAACTAGCAAATATGAATTTCAAAACGCGAATGTCTCTGGTTCGAACATCAATTGCATCGCATAGTCGAAGAAGGACGTTGAAAAAAAGGTGCACATAATTTTACGTTTTTTTTTCTTTGACAACCGAGTCTGTCTGAGCAGTGTCGTGGTGGCCTCGAGGTTTAAGACGCTCGCTTCTCATGCATGAGGGTGCGGGTTCGAAACCTACCAACGGCAAGTACCAATGTGACTTTTTCCGAGTTATATGTACTTTCTAAGATTATTTAGACACCACTGACAAACGGTGAAGGAAAAACATCGTGAGGAAACCTGGACTTATAATTTCTAATTATAAGTTTGAAATCGCCAACCCGCATTAAGCAAGCGTGGTGATTAACGCTCTAACCTTCTCCGTGTGAGAAGAGGCTTTGCTCAGCAGTGGGCATTTATAGGCTGTTGATGATGATGATGAACCGAGTCTCCAATACGATGTTTTTTTTTCTTCTATGGCAATTGATTCTCCACTATTTAGTAGTTGACTATTCTGCCAGCGTCATGTGTTACGGCAGGTGTGGGCATTACAGTTTATGTATTTGAATAAACCAATACGATGTTGTCGACTATAGAGGTACTGCCAGTGTCGGATGGTGTAATGCCACTTAGAAATGATTGAAGCATCAAAATGTCAGTGGATTATTTATGTGTACGTGTGTAATGACGTTACCACACTTAAGAAAATGACAGATGTATTTCGTGTCAATGAACCATCCTGAGTTTGACAACAAAACTTCAATTGTTAGATAATAATGCCAACGTCAATAACATAGAAATCATACATCTTAAACATTCATGCCATCGTGTGTAAAAATACGTTATTAAAGTGTAATGACTTTATGAATTAGGTACTACATTAACAAATCCACTCATTTTAAACGTTTATTAGTTTATTCATACACAAAATTAAACATTTCACACTCACACATAAACAGCAGCACATGTACAAGTATGTACCCAGTCTCACGTTCTGAAACACCCTTCGATTAGTCCCTAGACACTCGATAATTCATCGACACTCGTGTGACATGCCTGCTTACCCCCACGTGTACGAATTAGTTACAACTTGCAACCGTGAAATATCGAAGCCTTGTTGGAATTTCAATTTAGTTCTATTTATATAGGTATGTGTTACTTTTTAAGCTGTTTTGAGTGTAATTAAAGAAGCCAACGTATAAGATAGATAGATTAACTTTCTATACCATCTTTACTTTTTTTTAACCGACTTAATAAAGGAGGTACTCAGTTCTCATTTTCAATAAAGTGTATTTAAAAAAATCTTCTCTACCTTTAAATCGGTTAAATAAAAAAATAGGGGATTGAAGTCAATTTTTTTAAATGTAGTTTATGTAAAATAAATATTTATTTATTGGCAACATCTTTTGCTGACGCACCTTATTTTTTATCTATTCTAATCTAGATATCATTACTTTTGGTTTTGTTTCGGCGTCAGAGTAGTCAGTTTGATACCGAACTCATTACTTTTACTTTATATTTATAAGAAACTAGCTACTTCCGCGCGGTTTCACACGCTCTGCTCAGCTCCTATTAGTCGTAGCGTGATGTTTTATAAATGATAATGCAATATCCAACACAAAAAGAATTATTCAAATCGGACTTGTAGTTACGGAGATTAGCGCGTTCAAACAAACAAACAAGAACACTCTTTCGCTTTATATACCTCTAGTAGTATAAGATTAAGTGAAATTGTGCAATTTTTGCTAAACTACAATAACAATATTTTTGAATTTACAATAACTTTAATTAGTTTATGTGACTGAATTAGAATAATGAATGTTATTACTCTTACTGTAAATTGTAACATTTTTGTATGTATTTACTTCACTTTAACATATTATATGTCCTTTATATTAAACGACGATCATTTCCACCACTTTCCTATACTCATAATAATGCATAGAAACTAAATTACACTCCACATCGTAATATTAACAGTTTAACTAGAAATTAACACATTGGTAGTGCATTCAGATTCATGATTCAACACTTCCGTATAGTGCTGTAAGCCAATTGAGTCTGATGTAAGTTACTCAGTCTATGGTCAGTATTAACATATTGACTAGTCGTTTATAGACATACTAAAGTCATGTCTATGATATGATTACGTTTGTTTTGCTCTATTGTAGACATTGTGATGTTGTTTACTGGATTATTTAAGTTTCCAGGTAGTTTTCATTTACCATCTAATTCAAACGTAACTAAAAAGTCATTCGCACATAATAGGGATGATGACAGGGTACAAAAATTAAAAATGTAATTAGTCCGTCAGTTAGGTAATGAAGAAATATTAGACACGTATTTTTTTATTTTGTTGTATAATAAAATCATCAACTTTTCCCTTTATTCCGGTACTTTCCCTTCCCTCTGGCGTAGAGCCTTTGTCCGTCCGCTCCCTAAAGCCTCTGCTCCCACCCTTCCCTCTCAATTCTGTCCAATATCCATACTCCCTTTCCTGTCCAAGGTGCACGAGGCCTGTGTTCATAAACAACTCTCAAATTATATATATCGAAATTCACTGATTAGTCCTCTACAATCTGGTTTCAGACCTGGCCACAGCACTACTTCCGCCCTCCTTAAAGTGACTGGCGATATTAGAACCGGCTTTGAGGATACCAAAGCCACAGTCCTGGTTCTGGTTGACTTCTCGAATGCCTTCAATATGGTCAGTCACGACATCCTGTTGGCTATCCTATCCCACCTTATGGTCTCTGGCGAGTCAATGGAGTGGTTCTCTTCTTATCTTCAGGAGCGTCAGCAGGCGGTCAAGCACGGTGATAGTTCATCTAACTGGCGCGAATTCAAGGCTGGCGTTCCTCAAGGCGGTATACTGTCACCTCTCTTATTTTCCATCTTTATTAATCTCATCACTTCCGAGCTTATCATCTATGTATATGCGGATGACTTGCAGCTTTACTGTCAGACCAGCTTTGACAACTTGCCGGATGCCATCTCAAAAATTAACAACGACTTATCCACTATTAATAATTGGTCTTACCGACCGGTTTGGCATTGCGGTAAACCCTAAGAAGTGTCAAGCGATAGTGATAGGAAGCTCTCGTTCTCTGGGTAAGGTTGACGTAAGGGTAAGTATAAAAATATAGGTTCGTGTTGCCGCCCTCCAATTGCATTGCATTCTTAAACTTATTCAGTACCTAAAGTTTTAGTATGTAAGTTGATTTTAATTTAAATTACACTTCGTAAACAGTATAGAAAAAAGGTGTCTGATTTACAAAATAAAGAATCATTTGAAATAATAACTATGAATTATGAATTCACCAAATTATTGTCTTACTTGCAATTTCACAAAATATCCGACACTACTATCTAATCTTCTCAATATGCCACCTTAATTCGGATAATCTCAACACGGGGTTCAGTATAGTACAGGGGGATATAGGGAATAATTCAAGCGACAAGGCAGCATTGTCTGCGGCACTCTTCATGGGCGACATGGCGACATAATTCAATCACGGGGAAAGCGGTGACATAGGAACATTGTATGACGGTTCTGGTTGCGTAGTAATCAGAATCAGTAGGGAGTTCCATCAATTTGGTGTGAATTTGAAAGATGTGGAAACTCTTTGCTTAGAGACTCTATGTTCCATTTGGCGTAAATTTGAAAGACGTGGATACTTATTGCTGAAAACTGTCAGGACTCAATACTTCTGTCTTTATGGTTAGAAAAGATTATTTTAAAGAAGTTTTTTTAGGTTAGTTCTTATTTTGCTTATATCTCTGTTGGAGGGTTATTTTCGTTAGTAATGTGATGTCCGCTCTGAATTTCTATTTGTTTTAGTTTATACCTATTTGTAGAGAATAATTTATTTATTTATCAATACAGGTTTTTAACCTAAAGTGATGTGATAATAATTTGTTTCGCATGAACTGTACACTTTTAATTGACTTAAGATATTAAATCAATTCTAAAATCAACGAATACAATATAGACAATATTAAGCTAGGTACAATACAAGATTGCACTCTCAGTATCAAAATTCAAAATATGTAAATGCACTTACACGGTCCGTGGCCATTACATTGACAAATGCACGCACACATACAAAACAATTGGACTCATAGACTCACACACAGCTAGGGCTGTCTAAATTATTGCAATTTATATTAATTATATCGACTTTTTAGGAAATAATGTCATTATTAGTATATTTTTACTGAAAATACTTAAATAAATTTTAGTTTCATTTTGTATTTTTTTAACGCGATACGTGACAAGTGATAATAGATCAACTATTATTTTCAATGGATTTTGCAAATATCTTAATTGAATACTTCATTAGATTTAGGCAAATTTACTTTAGTCGAATAAAAAATCTTACAGAAACCTTAACATATCGAATATTATCTAAATAAAACTCATAATTAAAAGAATTTAAATCATCACCCACGATTTAATACAAAACCATTCAACAAAACACCTACTAAAGTAATTTTTCAATTTCCAAAACATCCAACACTAGAAACCATTCGGTACCAAAACAAAAGATCAGGACAGCCCTATTAAGCACACACATGGCTCTCTATTCCCGTGCAAAAGGCTCGAGTGTATAAATCAGCGACGCAACAATTACACACTTTCATGGCAAGTTGGAATTAGAAACTGTCATTTGCACCGTTCGAGGCCCACCCCGTGGTGGGAGGAGGGGGTGTATTACAAATGGGAGGGAAAAATAGGGTGCGGGCAAGGGCTACTACGGACCTGATTAAAGGATTACACCCTGTGCCGTCCGGTCTAGTTAAATTTATTATGCCAAGTATTTCTACTAGTTAGTCCTTGCGAACCGTAGCGTCTGCTTGATGGTAGTTCGTTTAAAGATTTAAATTGGACCGGGTTTTAAATTTATGTGTTCGAATTTTGTATCGGATTAGATGAAGCTATGTAGATAGTTTTACCTATGAGTATGGTGTAAAGACTATAAATTCGAAGTTCATCACCCTTCTAGATAGACAATGCACAAAAGTTATGAACTTAGTCGCCGTGTGAAGTAAACAACGGAGTTTATTGTCGTAAACATTGAGATCGGCGCAGGCGACGGTAGCGCCACGCATGGGTGGTCCGAGCACTGTTCCCGAAATAACCCGAAACCAGCCGAACAGAACACGAAGAAAAACATCGTTAGACGGGCGGATTATTAAATTGTAGTCGGCTTCTGTTGGCTACTGAGCGCGATAAAACGCGCCACCCACCCAGCGGACAAAAATAGTGGGTAAGGGTAGGACACAATGTGCCCGTAATATCCGCATGGTGTGTGTACATCTTTACCGGTTGTTCTCAAATGACTGTTCAAATATCGAGAGGAATTTTAAACGAGTTTGTTTGAAGTCTCCTCATTAAATCTCTTTTAGATGGTTAATTGAATGCGGAAAAAACAAGAACTCTATATTTCTCCATAATGTCTATCGAAATTGTCATATTTCTAACTCACATCACTGATTAAAAATTCTCTCAACTGGCAGCAATGAACAAAACACCTCGAAAATAGCAGATATAATTTAAAATTAACCACAACCCCTTACTTGTCAATCGTACATTCACTATCACGAGACAAGAAAACAAAATCCGTGATCGAAGTAATGAGAACACGTATAGATACAACGCTACATGTGTCGGAACTTACTAGAATTAAATAATTTATCGTTGCGAGTAGAGGCTGGAGGCATAATAAATCAATATGCAGGGCACATGCATACGCGGTGAGGGGGTTAACTCCCCCGGCCCTTTCTTGACTAATTAATTAAACAACCGATTCATTACAGCAGCCTCTTTGTACCCTCACATTCGTCTCGTTGGTACCGATAGCATTCAGGAGGTTTCACAAGAATAGGTGGAAAGGACCACTAGAAGTATTTCTTTAATCGTGTAAAAAGTTCGAGGAAGTTTTTATATTTTGGTTTTTTAATGTTTTTTTTTTCAGATGATTAATTATGGAACTATTAAAGAAAGATTACATATTATTCGATAAATTTGAATAATCTAGAAAATATCACCAATTCATCAACCAAAAATAAAGAAATGTCGCATTGAATCCCTTAATACACAGTTAAAGCATACTTTATACAAAATCAAATAAAGTTAGCAGTAAAATTTTCCCTCTAATCTGGTAGTCCGACGGTACTTAACCCTTCGCCGGGCGCGGGGGGTCTGTGAGACCGACGGGTCGCCGGGTCGGCACTATCCCGCGGTGCTCGCAATTATTTTAATTTCTTCACGTGATGAGGATTGATCGAGCGTTAGGTGCGATTCGGCGACCGTCGGCACCCGTCATTTGTTACTCTCACCCGAACTTTTAACTATTTAAATTGCTTTCTTGATGTATAGTTAGGGTTAAGTGCTATTAGAATAGTTTTTGTCGTAAGTGATATGTTGTTAGTTTAGACTTTATAGTGAAGGGCTTATGAGTACCCAAATAAACTTTTGTCAAGTTATACTATGATGATATTCTTCTGCCTCAACACATCAGTCATGTACCTCTAGTTGTTTATGACTACGACATGACCTGAATATTAGACTAACTATCAAAGAAACTTGTTTGAATGAAAGTCAAACATCTACGCGGCTAATTATTATGTAACTTTTTAAAATTAGGTAAATATTTTTATTTATATTACTTTTCAACTAATTTTAATTTTAAACGAAGACTTCAAAAAATCCAAAATATCAAAGCTTAGCAAATCAAATAGCGTCATTAAATACGTCATAATATTTTGTACCTCCAAAGAATCCCCTTGGTTCACGGTATCTGCACTCAAAAAGGTACGTTTTGGCAAATTATTAATAAATTACCTTCATTAAGTGTGTTTTACAATGTTTTGCGGTTTCGCTCGTTTGTTGCCGAGTGTTCAGACGTTTGCACGCTTTGATGTTTGGAGCACGAATGAAATAGTAGGAGGAATTAATTGGTATTGTAGACAGGTATGGTAGCTGCCTACCCGCGTTTTGTTAATGTTCATAGAAAGGTATTTACTGTTTCTGCGTTTGTTTTTGGTTTTTATAAATTATTATTTTGGAATTTGTTAAATTAGGAACCTACATCGACTTTTCACTAGATAATATGGTATTAAATTAATTGAGATGGAAGCAAATGTATTCCTAAAATCGAATTTCAGCTTTACTTTATTGAAGATCTAACAGAACAGACCTCGAGACCAACTTACACTGTTATTTTAATTTAATTGTTTTGTGTCTTAATGTTCCTAAGAATACCCATTCAAATATAAATAATTTCCACTACGCAATTAAAAAGAAACTCTAATACTAACTGGTTTTAGATCGAGGTTCCCTTGGACCGTCCACCGTCACTTTGATCGCTTTGTTATAAGTCGTCACTTGAGGCGGCGTCGTCGATACAGTTATCGTAAGTGTGAACGATTTACCTGCAACAAAATGTCATATTAGTATTGTGCTAATTATATAAAACTATGATTTAATCATGAAAGTATAAGGTCTTAAATCAAATAATTAAGTAATAAAGATGTACATAGGTCTGAATAAATGGTTATTCAGACCTATGACCTATATTGAGTAATGGTACTCAATTATACATATGGGATAGATAGTATATTACTTATTTGGATAAGTCTGTAAGGATATTGCTGGGAATAAAGTAAAATAAAATAAAAATATATATATATAACTTATTTTCTATGTAGTTCTATAAACAGTCAGTAAAATAAAATTCATACATTTTCGCTGGTAAAACTTTAACCAACATTCCCTTAATACAGCGACGCATTTTATTAAATCGCGCCGTAGCGAAAAAGTAATTATAACAAACTGAAAATATTATTTGCGCAAACTTTTCACTCAAAGTGAGCGCACGCCATAAATTCAATCTGTGGTCGCCACTCTTTTCGCTGGCCGCCCACTTTTGTAGTTCGATTTTGATCACTTGTTCGAAAAGTTAAAAATTTATTGCCGCTTCGTTTTCAATTTCTACGAACCGAATGAATTCGTTTGTTCCTGCCTATGTGATACACACTGCCTGCGCGTGACAAATATTGTCAATCAAAAATACTCAGCCGACCCCACAGGGCGTATCAATATCATCGACCCTCCAATAAATTGGCTTATATCGGAATTATTACACGAGAGTTTCATATATGACCACTACAAAAAAGAACAAACGAAAACAAGCACTTGAATCGAAACAATCTCATTCAAACGTGGAGTGTGTAAAAGAGCAACTCATCCGCTCCACGTGAGCGCGTCACAAACAGCGGGCCAACCACTTCATCACAGCGTAACGCCGGCAATAAAAAAAAGATTTCCATCTGCGGAAAAACCACAGTTAATATTAAATGACCGTCCGTCAAAGCTGTATTGTAGAGCGCTTTGGCGGCCGTTCGCTGCGGGATGCAGCCAATACCGATTTTGTGATTTTTCCAGTGCCCCCCTCGCGGCTGCCTCCCTGTGGGGCGCGGGAGAGTGACATGTAAGCTTTAATGGGCCCCGGAGCGGCTGGCCGCTGGCTACACGCGAAAAAACTGAAAAAAGCCTCATTCATACGTGATTTCATGTGTAGGCTACTTTCTGCGGGCCCGGCGGTGAGGCTCGTTAAAAATGGAGGCCGTACACGCAGCCAGCTTGTTGCGGGCTATCGGAGTTTATTAACGCCGAGGAACGCTTGCACCGTTCACAAAACAAGTGTTTGTGATGCTTTACGCTTTCGGGAACATTTTATAACGTGCCACCAGTCTACTCCTCGTGTTTGATACTTTGTTCAACATTAAATTGTGCAACGATACTGTTCAATACATTATTAAATACTTACGTTGAATTCAGTTTCATTTTTATTACTTTAAATTATTTACACTGAAATTTTTAATGCAAGTCGTGTCTTTAGTCAAAGTCAAAGCCAAAGCATTTATTTCAATTAAACCATATTTTTTGGCAAAGTTTAAAGAAACCGAAATATTTATTCTGATAATACCTACATAAATTTATTAGGAAATGGTAAAACACATGCTTTTATAGAAATCATCAGCCAACCAGAACATAATTAAATAAATAATCACACAACAACATTCATGGAGAATTTTCCGTCATGCCCAAAAAGCTATCAAAAAGGCAGGGTTGTAACAACGTGGCAAGACAAGGCAATGAGTGATGTGCAGTCGGAGTCGTACCGGTACCGTTACGTGCCGGTACCGTCTACGGCGCGCCTAAATAAATAACCCTACTTAATGTGGTGCCCACACGATACCTAGCACCGTTTTTACGATTTCACAATTTCCTCACTTGAGCCGCGACAACCTTCGATCCGTGGGGAAAGTTTTTTTGTGTTATTGAACACATTTTTGGACGAAACGATTTATTAGCTGTTTAGGGAGAAGATATATGGATGGGGATTGTCTGTTAAGTTGTTTATAGGTATACAAATAACTTATTTCGTTTGGAGAGTACATTTAACATGTTGTCTCTGTCATGATGTTGAAATTTGTTTGATTGACATTTACCGTATAGAAACATTAGAAATGAATGTGACATCTGTGATGTAAATGTCAGTGTCAAGCATGCGTTTAGTTCGCGAGATTTATTAATAATTACTTATTATTATTTTATTTTTTTTTTATTTTCATCACATTGTTTATTTTAATTTGTATGTACCTATATATATTTTATTGTTATTCTATTATTATTATATGTATAATATTATAAGTCACGGGCAAGTGCTGAAAATCAGCGCCGCGACTCGAGCACACTCGTGTCACGGCATTTAAGCTAAGCTCTGGCCTTTTTGCGCCGTCTTTGCTATATTGTTTTATATTTTTTTTTTTGTGTTATTGTACCTTGTGACGGTGTGCAAATAAACTATTTTTCTTTCTTTCTTTCTTTCTTAACTCGTCGAGTACCGGTTTTGTAGACACAATTATAGAACAATAGGTTGCGGTCACCGGTGACCGCTTGGTGTTTGACAGTTTAATTTTGTCTATGTGTTTGAAGACAATCGATTTGCAGTTAAGAAGTTCCCTATGGTAATTAGTGGACCTACTTAACAAGGAATATATGATGAGTGTTCATGAAACAAAATACATAAAATAAAAGAAGGTATAGGCATTTCATTATTTACGAATGCAAATAAACAGCCAAGCAGTCCAATGACTGGTTCTGAAAGTATGTACTTACTGAACAGTTTCGGAAATTTATTTCCCAAATAGAATGCATCTCTTCCTTCAGAATTGGGAACTATTTAAAGGATATCTTAAAAATAAAAAAATATAATAAAGAAAAAATCCACGTGAGTAAAATCCGTAGGCGCAAATTAAAAGAAACTTGACGAAGAAATGTACATGTTTAATGTACCAACCAATAACAAATAATGTTTAATACCAATTGATAGTAAGTTACAATACAATTAGCGTTCGCGCTCGCCAGCAGCGTTTAGTCGCAAGACATCGCGACAGTAACTGCGACACTTGCACCGTTTCAACTTCTGTCGCTTTCGACATCTCAATTTGAGTCGAGACACTGGGTAAACTTGTGGACATGAATTGCTAATAAAACTTAATATCTATTCCGAAATGTTTGAGAAATAAATGTCAGTGTGCGTATGTGAGCACCATGTTAGACTATAAGATTTTTTTTTATTTTTATTATTTTAGTAAGGTTTGTAATTAGTACCTACAATGCGTCAAGCGTCTCTTTGCATTGTTCTCACATATACATACAGTATTGGAATATGTATCAGAGACATTGTAGAACATACTTTTTTAAAAAGAGTAACGATTGGAGTTTCTTGCTCGTTCTCCTCCATTCGAATCTACATTTTGGAATGAGCACCTAGCTTCACCTAGCTTCACTGACGGACTGACTGACAGACTATTATTTGTTTTATATTTATTGATGTTTCAAAAGTACCAAATTATGGTTTATGAAATAAATGCTTTGACTTTGACTTTGAAAATAGGTAAAGTGTTGAATAAGAAAATGTTTTCTTTCTTTGTAATGCATTTAGATTTGAAATGCTAAGTAAGTTTGTAATTAAGGAGCTAATGCGATGAATAGGACCAAGTTATGGGCAAGGTACGTTATCTATTAAAGACCTGTCATTTGGAACAATTTTCCTAAATGCGAGATTATGCTCTTTCGATGATTAGTAGAGTATACTATTTTAGTCAACAGCTTAACATTAAGCAAATCCTACCCGACAAGGCACATTCCTAATTACTTTACAAGGCTTTCGACATTCAAGCGATGTGACGCATCCAGATTATTCTAACGTCGCCACCGACATTCCCTAATAGCTGGATGCAATCCAATTTGACAGCTGTCAAATACACTCGTCGCCTTGTCGCAGTCGCACGATTACTAAGCGTTGTCGTCGGCCGATAACGACCTGCTAATGCCCTCCTGTGCTAATTGAGTGAATTAATATTCCCGTGTAAGGTGATTCGATGTGTCGGCTTGACGCTGTTTCGGATGATTGAGCGATCTATTAGACTGAGTGTTTCAATTGGTTTGCATTTGGCTGTTGACTGAAGACGAAGTTGCAAGATATCGCAGTCAATCTCAAGTTTTATAATTGTTTAGTTTTTGCACACCTGGCAGACGTTATTATAAGTTATTGATATTGTAAGAATCTTAGACTGATTTTATTACAAAAGTTAAATTAGTTTAAAGTCAACCAACACTTTGAAACGTTGGCAATACTTGTACTGCGGTCTGTTTCTCCGAAATGAAGTGAGCAAATTGGCATTCACCGACATCACAGGACCACAAACTACAATGTCAAGCAACCTCCGCCTCGCAGACTGGAGCAATATTTCAGCGCACATTTAACTCCAATACCTAAACTAATAACAAAATGACGGTTAATAGAGCGTGAGTGAGTCGGCGCCACAAAGCATAGTTACGTAACTTGCGGGTTCCGTTACCAACTACCCGAAACCAAGGACCGACCGTAAATGAAATGGTAGTTTTCCGTGGCTAACCGGCTAACCGGGTTGGTGTACCGGTCCGGCCGCCACCCGGTTAACCGGCTGCGGCCGCGTTATGGTTGACAAGGGCTGTTGTGGGTGACGGGACGTGCGTGCGCCGTCTGCACGATGTTTGCGTGTACTCTAACCTTTCTGCGTTTTGCTCAAGTTTTTCATTGGCGTTCGATGGGTGGAGTTTGATGGGGCATGTGTTTTTGACGGTCGTTTAACAAAAGTTTTATTACTGACGCTTTTATCCGATTGCAGTCATAAAAGAATTGCATGTGTTAAAATATTGTATGTTTTATTTTGAAATGTGCGAAAATAAACAAGCGAGATGATGTTAAGCGATCAAAAGACGTATCATAAAGCGTAACGCGATCGTCCCACGCGGCCACAATATATTCAAATAAAGAACTCTTCAAAGGAAAAATTTTATTCAAATGGCGAGGCGACCGCAGCCGTGCTCGCCCCGCCTCCACGGAAGAACTTGCTTTCCCGACCTTTTCCATTGGCTGGCGAGCGAGAAGGCGGGCCTTCTTGAAGTCTTCGCCGAGACTAACTTTTCATTTGCACAGCTCTGAAATATAGCTTGAGATTAAAGCGCAACGTGGAACTTCTCTGCGGTTTCTCTCGAGACGTACTTTTTTTTGTTTGCAGCCGGCCTAAGTAATATGCAGTGGATCTTCAATTTCCATTAATAACTTGCGGTGGCTTTTCCTAAGGCGAAGTATATTAAAAGTCGGTTTTCGTAGTTATTTTCTTATTACGTAAGACGGCAAAAAGTGCCGCCTGGCCACTTTGAATGGAATTAATTTTGTATATGAGTCGTCTTAAGTAATTTTTCTTTGTTCATACTAATGCGGGCTGAGGTTAATTAGTAATATTAGGTTTTTAATACTTTCTTATACTTAACTAAACAGTATTAATGCTAATTATCTTTATTACATATTTAGTTCTAGTAACATTCTACATGTTTAGTTCTAGAAAATACAATTTTATAGTTTGGTGTTTTGAAATATTTCTTAATAACTTAGTGATGTTTAAGAAGTTACCAAACAGTCAGTCGTCAAGTCAACAACATTTTTTTTTATGGCATAAACCGGTAAACGGTCAGACGGATCACCTGATGGTAAGCAATCGGCGTCGCCCATGGACACCTGGAACACCAGAGGCGTTACAAGTGCGTTACCGGCCTTTTGGGGATTAGGAGTATGAGGATCGTTGGGGATTCAGGAATTGGGGAGATTGGGGAAGGGGAGGGTAATTGGGCCTCCGGTAACCTCACTCACACGACGAAACACAACGCAAGTATTGTTTCACGTCGGTTTTCTGCTCGGTCGTGGTATCACTCCGGTAGAGCCGGCCCATTCGTGACGAAGCACGGCTCTCCCACACTTGAATGATTTCACACATGACACCAAATAATTGGTTATCTTGACTACGTGGCCTGACACTAGTCATGTTACCTTGTCAACAAAAGTTACGCGAACAAGCACGTTTACTGCCTCACAATTAACGTTTAATGTCTCACGATAGTTATGCTAATTGCATTTCTTAAATAAAGAATGTGAAACTGATTGAACTTTTGTGTACATGTACGTACACTTTGAGGCAATGGAACAGCTTTTTGATATGTTATACGGTCGTAAGTTTTTAGAGTATAGCTTGTTAATATTTAAAGAGACATGTAAAAGTTTGTTTACAGCAATTATAAGTCGGTTATTGTCTACTAAATATGTATTTTGGTATTATTTAATATTGTAAAATATGACTTTGTTGATTTGTGTAATAAGTCAAGCTTCCTAAGGAACGGAATTTCTTGCCGGAATCTGTGTTACCTTACAAATATAACTTTGGTGTCTTCAAGTCCCGAGTGAACAGGTTGCTCATAGGTAGGCGTGCTCCATCGTTGGCCACATTATCGCTTACCATCAGGCGAGATGGTAGCCTATCAACCTATCTAGTATAAAAAAAGATTTCATTAATATTTAAAGAAGTTTTTGTAGTTCTTCTGCTTTAAAAATAAGATAGACTTCCTAAAAACTTATTGGGAAAATGTATCTGGGCTGTTCTAAAGAGCAAATATTATAAAACTAATGCAAAGACGATGACAGGAAGGCAGGGAGGTATGACTTTGTTCGTTTTCACGTAGGGTATGGTTTACACCTCCATTTCTGAGGTTTATTAAGTTTTTAATTGGGTAAAAGTTTTCACAAGTAATGGTAACAGAATAATTTATACAAATTTTTCAACGTCTGTATTGTACACAAAGCAAATATTGTCTTACGCCAGTCAGTAGGCTGGACTAACTGGACAGGCGTACGGCCAGTAGGCCGTGGCATCACGCCTGTCCAGTCCCTTTGTCTTCCTATCATAACGTACAGCTAAGAAACACACTTATATATTTTTGTCGTGTCTTATATAGGGGTAGAAGAAAGGACCAGAGATAAAACAATATGCAAATAGAGAAGGAGCGATGAATTCAAATGATTGAAAATTAATTTCAATAATCATAATTATTATGGCAAGACAGAAACGCCTGTAATGCCACCAACATAAGTCGTGGATGTCCTCGCTATAGACAACAAGATTCGATTTTAAAATGTGGTAGTGGTCAAGAATAATGTGTTTTTTTTTTAAGGGGGGAAAATCATCGAATGCTTGCTCCCGCCTGGGTGAGGCGGGAGGGAGCGTCAGACTCTTACTGACTAAAAACCACCCCGTTCCTTCTCCTGCACGTCGAGCCGGAGCCCCGGTTACCCGTTAGGTTCTCCGCGACTCCGAATCGGCATCGGCCCTATTGGGCCCCATCTGTGGTGGTCTGATGGCTCTTTGAGGCGCGCGCGGAACGCGCCGCACGCTCGGGTCTGTTTCTGGTCGGACGGGGAGCCACCCATGCTCGCCGTCCGCAGGCCCGCGCTTACGGTGGCCGGATATCGTCCCGCGATCCCCGACGCCCGGTGTGTCCTTCGCGATGGCTGGGTTGCGAGGAGGCAGCGCTTCGCTGCCTCACGCGTCCCGCCTCCTCCTTAGCTAGCATGACTGCTTCGCAACAGGAGGAGACGGCATCCCAGTCCCCCTCGCTCCGCATCATGGCCTGCACTAGGCCCGGACGCGAGAGGTCGCCATCGCCGATCACTTCCCTGAGGGCACGGCGGCGCTCAGCCCACGCAGGGCATTCTCCCACCGTGTGTTCCACCGTGTCCTCAGGGCGGTCCTCACAGTGACGACACCTGGGCGTTTCCTCCTGCCCCATCAGACAGAGGTACCTCCCGAAACTTCCATGTCCGGTGAGGACCAGCGTCAGGCGGTAGATGAGGACGCCGTAGCGTCTCTCAAGCCACTCCTCAAAGAGGGGTCTTACCGCTGCAATAGCAGCGAGCCCAAAGAATAATGTGTACACTGTTTACAGCTGAGAGAACTAACAAGTCAATTGTAATATTACTGAAAAAGAAACCCACGTACATCCTACTAATATTACCTATTAATGCGAAAATTTATGAGGATGTAATTATGCTTGTTTGTGTGTGTGTATGTTTGTTACTCTTTTATACAAAAACGGCTGAAGGGGTTAGAATGGAATTTGGGAAAGGGGTAGATTATGGTCTGGAATAACACACAGGCTCGTTTTATCCCACAGAAATGCAGGCGAAGCCGCTAACAGAAGCTAGTAGCTACATACATGTCATAATTATTAAATACGTCCTCTCAAACTATCGTTAATGTAACTTTCAAAGTAAGATAGTATAGCTAGATAGTTGAATGGTAAGTCTTTCTATTGGATAGGTCGGTAAATGAGCAGACCTGATGGTAAGCAATCGATGCCGTCATCGCCTATCACACGCGCACACGCAATAGTAGAGGAGTAACAAGATCATTGCCAACCTTTTGGAACTTGATTTTAGAGCTGGAACAGGTTTGTCTTCAGGTAACTTAACTCACATGACGAAATAATATACAATCAAAGCTTTCGTTCACAAGTCCTTCAGTGGCCCAGGGGTTTACGATGTCCGCTTCTCAATCATGAGAATGCAGGTTCGAAACCTACCAAGGGCAAGAACCAATGTGACTTTTGCGAGTTATATGTACTTTCTATATAATATTATCTAGACACAACTGATATACGACGAAGGAAAACATCGAGAAAAAACCTGGGCTTAAGTATAATTTCTAATCATAATTTTAACAACCAACCCACATTGAGCAAGCGTGGTGATTAATGCTCAAACCTTCTCCGTGCGAGAAATGGCCTTTGGTCACCAGCTGTCGATGGTGTTGTTTCTTCACGTTGGTTTTCTGTGAAACTGTAGTATTACTTTGATGGATCTGGCCCATTCGTACCGAACCATGGCTCTCGCATACTTAGCATTAAAGTTTTTCAGTTAGTGACCCCATATACACAGGACTTTAAAACTTTCTAAACCAAAATAGGATATTATTTAAGTAATGGAATAGTGGGATAGTGGGATAGATTCAAGATAGCATAATAGCAGAATAAGACTATTCAAAAACTACATACGAATGATGAAACTAAGAAATGCTAACGGTGACCCAATTATTCCAATTAACCCTCTTTGTTACGCGCTCATGTCGTTCTAAAGGGTAGTGTTAGTTGGCAACTGTGAATTGAAATAGGGGTGATCTGGTTGCTAAGATATTGTCTTTGTTTCTCAGTTACCGGTCACATCTTGATGCAATGTAAATAAAGCGATAATGATTATGAAGTGGTAGCGATCTGAATATTTGGTGAGTGGAAGCAGATCGTTTTACCATGTTATAATCGTTTGTAGACTAGACTTAGTATTTAATTTTGTTTTTAAACATTGCTACACATTAAGAATTTCTCCTGTGTCACAAACATACAAGTTCACATTCACATGATACCCAGATCCGGAACAACAATTTGTGGATTACTCAAAGAGTTGCCTGAACCTTGCCCAGCCACCGCACGGCAAGTTATATCCCGTACTTTGAGATATAAGTATGCAAACAACCAGACGCAATTTTTTGTACCTATATAAATGTTTACTGATTAACTTTTTCATTAAGTTTAAAATAGCCTAAAAATGTTAATCGGAATTACAAAAGTTAATCTTCACTAAGAAGATTCATTGACTGGTCCTAGGTTCCGAGTTTTAAGAACTTTTACGCCTTATGGCTTACGGCGCCGACGCCGCACTGCATTGTAATCAACTGAGTGAATATCATATGACGAGCGAGTGCATTATCGTTCACTATATTAGTCGTTACTGGTAGTCTTGTTTTATAAATCCCATCACTGTAGCTGTCAATAAATAAATGTTCAATGGTTTGACACTAGCAAATTCGCTCTTGGAAACAAATCTTATCATACTGGTTCCCTGGAATTGGTAAATTCGTACGCGGTAGTCTTCATTGAATTAGAGTATAAATAGGAAAGGCCATTTATTTCTGCTAAGGGAAATCACTCCACGTATTTGATGTTGTATTTATGGTTCTATATTTGAGTCGAGAATCTAACCCGCGACACGTTCCACGGCAGCCACCACCGCACCAAACGTGCAGTACTTTTTATTATTAGTTATCTTGCAATATGTTTGGAAAGTAGAACATTAAATAAGATATGTTACTAATCTTCTTTTTATATAATTCTGCTGTACGTGTGTATGTCATTGAACTCCTCCTAAACGGCATAACCAATTTAAATGTTTTTTTCTGTCCGCGTTTGAGTGGCGCCCTGGATGGTTTAGATTCTCAAATCAGCCCGGCAGATGGCGCTGCAGTCAGTTTCTAGGTTAGTTATCTTAAACGGATGAACCAATTTGAATGAATTTTTGTTTATACATTCAAGTGGATATGCATGACAACGTCTGTCGGGTTCGCTAGTAGGTTTATAATTTCGGTTGTTTACATCTTCTGTGTAATAGTGAGCCCCTGCTGAAGTTATGACTGATAAAAAGTTGTTGTTGTTGTATTATATTGTATTGTATTAATGTATATGTTCACAAAGAATGTAAAGGAGTGATGACATGTGATTTTTAATCAGCGAAAGTTTTTGAGAATATCATAACTATGCCATAATAATTTCTCATATCATTATTTTTAAATGTTTTGATTTGTATAACAGCTGGGTCACTGAAATACACTGAAACTTCTAAATGTACTGCAGTTTTAAAATCGAAGTTTTTATTTTCTTCAGAAAAAGTATATTACTTAAGTACTTTGTTTGATAATGCGAAAAGATAACTATTATAATTAACATAATATAATCATGCCGCCTTTAAATCCCTGTAGATGCATACTCAAGTTTAATTCATTAAATGTAAACGGTTTTTTTGTATTTAATTATTTTTTTTGAAGAACATGTCAATTTGTTTCTTCCATTCGGTTCATACTGGAATTTTAAATATCTTAGGCATCTCATAACGAATTGTAAATTATAGAGTAGTCATAGTCTTCAATATAGATAGATGTATCGTTGTAAATAGAGGGTAGTGGGATGATTTATCCCCTTGTAAATAGAGGGTATGTCTGTGTGTGTGTCTGTTTATGGTATGTAACTCGAGCTACGGAGAACCTAACGGGTTACCGGGGCTCCGGCTCGACGTACAGGAGAAGGAACAGGGTGGTTTTTAGTCAGTAAGAGTCTGACACTGCCGCCCGCCTCACCCAGGTGGGAGAAGTCATTCGATGACTTTCCCCCTTTAAAAAAAAACGGTAACAAAAGACAAAAATCGTATAATTATTTCAGGTTACGAATTAACCGATTTTAGTACAGTATCTTTTGTTTTTTTTGTTGTAATATCTTGTTTATTATAATGCATGTCGTGGCAGCCTTTAATTAAGGCTACACTATAGAGTGTTGAAATATGTTAAAAAACCTATCATGCCTTTTGGTGTATGCTTTGTTGGTTGTCCTTAAATAAATATGAAATCCTTGTTTATTACATTTTATGAAGGTGATGCAGTTTGGGAGCTACAAGAGTTTTGCGAGAGGCAAGGTATTATTATCATCAACAGCCTATAAATGCCCACTGCTGAGCAAAGCCTCTTCTCACACGGAGAAGGTTAGAGCGTTAATCACCACGCTTGCTCAATGCAGGTTGGCGATTTCAAACTTATAATTAGAAATTATAAGTCCAGGTTTCCTCACGATGTTTTTCCTTCACCGTTTGTCAGTGGTGTCTAAATAATCTTAGAAAGTATGTACATACATATAACTCGGACAAAGTCACATTGGTACTTGCCGTTGGTAGGTTTCGAACCCGCACCCTCATGCATGAGAAGCGAGCGTCTTAAACCTCCAGGCCACCACGACAGTTATTAAACAGGTATTATTAAACAGTCGGAAATTAGAATTTGTAAAAGAGACTACATTTCTGGGAATTACTGTAGATGACAATTTGCAATGGGGTCCACATATTACATCTCTAGCGGGACGATTCAGCTCTGCAGCTTATGCTGTCTGGAAGATCCGACAGTTAACCGACATAGACACGGCAAGACTAGTGTACTTCACTTCCATAGCATCATGTCGTATGGCATTTTGCTGTGGGGACACGCTGCGGACACTGAGGACACTATCTTTATCTTACAAAAGCGCACTGTCAGAGCTATCTACAACTTAGGTCGTCGCGAATCTCTCAGAGAAAAGTTTAAGGAGATCAACATTATGACCGTTCCATGTCAATTTATTTATGAAAACATTATGTATGTTAGGAAGAACCTACAGTTGTTTGGTAAAGTGTCTGACAGACACCACTATCAAACTAGACATAGGGATAGACTAAGTCAGCCACTATTTAGATTGACAAAGGTACAAAAGTCCTTTATGGGATTCTGTGTTTAATGCTATAATAAAATTCCGGAGGAAATACAACATTTAAATGAGTCAAAATTTAAATTATATGTTAAAAAAACGTTATGCGGAAAAGCATACTACAAACTTAATAATTACATAGAGGATAAAAATGCTTGGAGGCATGCTGGTCCGGCTCCACAGGATAGCGAAAAACATTGATGTTCCAATGAGTTCCAATCATGTCAAATACAGCCATTTTGTTCAAATGTACACACTGTAAAACTTTATATAACTATTGTAAATGTGCGAGCCCTGTAACTACCTAAATTAAATTAGACTAGTAGAATGCATGTGTGTCAGCCTGGAGTTGTCATGCTCACTCAAAAGTCTCATTGGCAGTGGCACGGGCAGTGGATCGCTCGATTCCCTATAACATGGTCGAGTTGGGCGGTGCTGGTGTACGTGTCATGTTCGTGAACGGGTGCTGTCAAATGGGACTGGTCAGCTCCAGACTGTATTAAATTTGTTGTCCTCAAGGTTATTTTCTTTTTCCGTCTCCTTGACCAAATATTGGTATTACATTGTTCTTACATTATTGAACTCAACGGAAGAATGTAAGCAAAAATTGTATTGTGAATATGATTGAAAAAGAGTAACCTATGGAGTTTCTTGCTCGTTCTTCTCCATAGGAATCTACTAATATTTAAATATTTTGTTTTGACGTTCAAAAGTGCCTTACTGGTCTAATTGAAATAAATGATTTTGACTTTGACTTTGCATCACTTTTATATTTTTTTCCATTTTCCTCTACCTTTAAAATCATCGAGATTTATATCTCTCTCTATTTATATACTTTATAGGTTGTTTCTCTATACCAATAAAACAACACATCTATAAATTCTGAAACACAATTCACCGGTTATGTCATTTATTTACTATATGAGAGCAAGTCTGTTACTAAAATTGTTCAATAAATAGGATCCTAAAAAACAAAGAATCTACACCAGAAGTAATTAAGACAATAGATAGTCCTTTAGCCTTTAGCAAACAATCGATCAGTTAGACCTCTGGATTAGGTTGAAAACGGTTGAATAAACACTGAGCATTTCAAAGGGTCAAGGGACGATTATATGTAAGCCAGAGTAAATATTTTGTTTGTTTGTTTTCAACCAATGTCATAAGAAATTATTTCAAAAATTCTCAGTATCTGCAGATTATGGAATTCATGCAATGTATGTTTTAGGTGTTTCAAATATTCTTAATAGAGTCTGATTGTACTTACTGGACGTCCATACATCGACCTTTATTAAGTGACATAACTGACATGAAATGACTAATGGATGCTACATTATACATGTGCAACACAGAAACATATAAAGAAGTGCACCTTTGACTACTCCTTCGAGTATTAAAAGGCATTGCTATGTTCAAGTTATGTGTAAGATACAAAGACCGGGCAGGTATTTATGTTTAGCACTTGTTTGTCAAATAATATTTCTTCCCGATTTTGAAAAAAAATGTCTATAAATATATTGCAAATATTTTACTTTAGGCTTTAGTGTTTAGGTACCAATTTCAAAAGAGAACAATTGTTGACATTGTATGGAAGTAAAATTGTTCAGACACAGTTGTTATTTAAAATGACTTAAATAGTCATAATGCTTTTCAAAATGGCTTACAATAGAGCAAATAATAATTTGCGTATTGTATTATCCACCTTATGTTATTAAACGAGTCAATAACCCTATTGAGATGAACCTAATGTAATAAAATCCAAAATGCCATGCTGTCAGGCACTGATCATCTAAAAACTCAAGAGTATTGCAACTACTACAAACATTACGATTAATTCTACTATTGTACTAAACCAAATCTAAATATCAATTTTGATTAGAGAATTAGATAAAGCGCTTTCATTTTAATTTATGAAACGTAATAAAATAGTTGTAATAATAAACGCCGCCGGGAAATGAATAGGCTATCGGTTTGTTTATTTGTGCTCGGTTTAAACTCAACTTTATAGCTTTTGTAACAATTAGAATTGAACGCTAAACATTGTAAACTGGCTTTAACAAAATAATTTAAATCATCTGAGATGTTACTACAAATTAAGATATTCGCAAAAGCAAACTTTTTTGCGTACCTACGTGAATTTTTCAAAGTCGTTGTCCTCTAGTAACTTTGAGTAAAACTCTCTGCCCTTCACAAAAAGTAAACTTTCTTAGAAAGGGCGGGCGGGATACTCATTGGGCGGAAATAGCCGCCCAAGTCTCCCGCCCTCCTTATTTGACATTCTCATTTCCTTAAGTTGCAAGGAAAAAGTTTGGAACACTTTGCAATGTCACCGACTGCTCCCTACTTAAGAAGTTTGACAAAATATTTAAGCGTTATTACTGTGTGAAGCTACTTGTTGGACTTTGTAATCACTTGGAATTTGTTCGCTGTTTCAATCGTTTCACTTCATCTACTTTTTGCTTGTTTTATCTTTCGTTTTTCGGGACAGCCGTCGCGATTTTTCACCGTGTTTTTTTGTTTTAAAGCGAGTTTTAATTGCAATTTACTGATTGTAGTTTTATTTACTAACTTTTAACTATTGATATGAGTTGTTGTAAAGTTTTAGACATGCTTCAGCTTTCGCTGGTTTTTAGGGCTATATTATGAAATCACTAATATTCATTGTATCACATAACTGCACCTTCAGCACTCACCGCGACCGCTGCGGCCGACGAATCTCAAATCGTTGAACTTGGCGACCTGGTTCTTCATCACTGCCGAACTGTTCCTCAGTTCAGCGCAGCAGTTCTCGTCGTTACCAGCTCTGACCGTCACCAGCGTGCCGTCCCCCACGTCACCTAGAGCAACCACTTTGAACGCCACGGGCAGAGTTTTGTTTGATCGCCAATGAGGAGGTAACACAGTGCACACGAAGTGAGGGCTGCCCGTTCGCACCAACTCCCCCGGATGTTCAGATAAGAAGTCGCCAAGTGTTCGTTCCGCGAGGATATCGGATGTCATCTTCGTGTAGGTCTCGTGCAGCAGCGTGGAGCTGGTGTCAGGCGACACCGCGCCGCTGCTGGCGCCCGTCAGGTGCATCCTCGACACCCGCGCGCGCTGCGTGCTACACATAGAGTCTACTGCCTCCAGCCACTGCTACATGACACTACTACACCCGTCACCGACGCTCACACCCACCGAACACCATCGTCACACACTGGCGACATAGTCACACACTAGGCCAAGAAGTCGACCGCACTTAGACTGTCTTAAGTTTGACAAGAAGGGTCGATGATGAGACGTGACAACACGTTGCTAGGGAACGAGCGCGTGGCTACTTGACGCGGTGACGTCACGGCGGCCTTGCCACACTTTTTTCCCCGGTGAATGAAAAGTTCGGCGGCGGGCGGGCGAGGGACGCGAGGGGCCGATTTTTTCCGGCGCTGAGGGGTGGTCCCCCGTACGCAGCGAAAAAACTTTTCACTAGTTTCACTGACGGCGGCACTTTTTGCGCACCGCGTATTTACGCGATCGCCGCACGCACGTCCCTCTCACTTTCACCGTTGACGACGAAGTTTTTTAATTTTTTTGTAGTTTTGTTTTGAGTTTCGCTTTCGCGCACGCTACTTCGTTGTCGTGTTTACGCGTATGGGGTGCGTGGCGCGGGACGCGTGCGACGTGGCGCGCGGTCGTGGTGCGACTCGTGGCGCGTGGGGCTCGCAGCGCTCGGTTGCGGTGACCACTCGCGGTGGCTATT
This sequence comes from Spodoptera picta, assembly GCA_038387885.1. Taxonomy (NCBI): domain Eukaryota; kingdom Metazoa; phylum Arthropoda; class Insecta; order Lepidoptera; family Noctuidae; genus Spodoptera; species Spodoptera picta. Next base: position 312,514 of record JAZHFQ010000100.1, on the reverse strand, counting down.
AATACGCGGCGTACATCCGCGCCCGTCGACTTCGGACAAAGTTTCGCGGGTGAGTCGGTGCGGCTCGGCGGCAGCGGCGGCGGCGAGCGAGAGGCGGCGACGGCGCGCGGGCGCGGCGGGCGGCGGAGCGCACTTTGCGGTCAGGGTGGGTTGGGTTTAAAGCCGCCGAAGGATAAAACATACAAATAAACACGTGTTCGCGCCGGCGCGAGCGAGAGATGCGGCGAGCGCGGCGGTGCAAGCGGGATGGCGCACGCCTCTTGCGGCATTTAGCAGCCGATCTGCCGGCAGCCGGTCGACACCAGGCCCACGAACAACCACCACCACTGCAAGCACCGTCACCACAGACGTACAGTTCTGGCCAGAATGACAATAACGCGAAGTGAATAAACTACCGAAATACATTTGTGTCTGAATTGAGTTTAGAGTGACTTTATACAAGATATAATTGTATATTTTAAACAAAATTAAAGAAAGTCTTGTTTTCCAAAGAAAATAAGTCTAATATTTTTAATAAAATTAAGTCAAGTACTCTCCGAAATAGTTAGACAGAACCTGCACTGCTCTATAATTAAAGTGAGGTAACTATAGTGATTTTACGTCGTACAGTGTTGGCATAATGAGTTGGGACGGGGGTGCAGTAGATCGAGTTAACGAAGCCTGTTAGAGGTGGCTCGGACTCGTCACAATCTGCTTACCTACGTCTAAGAGGTGCCACCTTATGTGCCACTATATTAACGAATTTATAGTCAACGTGTGCCAAGGGGGACAGATTGCTTTTATGATGCTCGTATGAATGCAAATTAGGCAATAGATTAGTACACTGTATTGTGTGAGCTTTCACAATCAACGTGAATGCCATGTTCATATTAAGTTCGTTTTATCTTGAAGAGAAGGCGAAAGTTTAATTTAAGTAATTCGCACCTAGCGCATATTTACTATCTTGAGGACTATTTTGTAGCCTGTCGTAGCAATTTCGTCGTTAGTTTTTGTTCTTTATTTTAATTCTTAACTCGTCGAGTACCGGTTTTGTAGACACAATTATAGAACAATAGGTTGCGGTCACCGGTGACCGCTTGGTGTTTGACAGTTTAAATACTGGCAAATGAATTATTTTAAGTTTGCATTAAGAACATTTAAAAATCACAAACAAATTAAAACTTATTTCAGCCATTAACTTACTTCAGATTGTTTATGAAAATAACCGAATTTTTCTGCAAGTCATAATCGCTTCCCAATAACTATGCACAAAAACAATATTATATTCTAAGTCCTTCTAGTAACAAATAGATTGCAATACACCCCGTTACAAGTTCCCGAACGTGTGCTCACACAATAAATTCTCTACAACAATCCATTGATGGTTCGGTTCAAGTCCCTAGCATCCCCTATTTATACGAAAATGAACTTTATTGCGGTGGTATAAAGGTGACGGTGGTATGCGTGGGAGCCTCAATGTGTGGACCTTAGGACAGCCATTAAAGTTGCTTGCTGCAGCTGTCATTTTCGCAAGCAGTGCTGTGCTTCTTAACTATGTGTGTTAGAGGAACGACTAACAAAAAATATGTATTAATTTGTATAAAGAAAAATGTTACGGTAACTTATAAAAGTATTTTAAACTTTAGTAGTTCTACTAACTTCTTCACACTAGTAAAATTTTTGTTTCAAGTTCCAAAGCAAGGTAAATTTCAAGAAGATGGATTGCTTTCGTATAATCTATTGGTCTATAACTGGTGATAGTAGCAGTTGAATGAAGTATATTTGAATTTATCTTGTTTTAAATTAATCAACCGAAGTAGTTCTACATTCAACTAACTTAAATAAAACGAATAATAATTTCAGTAATATTTTACACCAAACTAACACAAAAATATTTCTACCATATAAATAGTCTAAAAGTTAAAAACACACATCAAACCAGCAACCACAGTAACCAACCCGGCTAATGATTTGGATACTTTTCCGAAAACAAAGGGAACATAAACTGGAAAGGACCTCAAAGGACCATTGTAAACGGTATGCAGATCGGTCGGTCCTTCGGTCCGCTCAGCAAATATTGATCAAGCACCCTACAACACAAAATCAAACCTTTTATTTAAGTCGGGACAAAGGGATGCAAGGGCAAGGGTCAGGGAGATAGTTCAATAACCCCTGCAGATGACCAGCACGCAGATTAGATTAGCTTATTATGATTTATGACGATTGTTTTATTAAATTCTGAAGTGGTTTGCATTTTGAACCATTTCAAGCATGCTGTTTATATGGGGTATTATTGAAATGGACTGTGACTTAAGAAGTATTCACTTTTGTCTTAAACAAGTTTTATTACAAAGTTTATTAGGAAACTTATTGAATAAGTAATGTTTTCATCGTCATTTTTTATACATTTTTGGTAATTGAAGAGAATATATTATAATAATAGCGTGATTCCTAAGTTTTATTAACCCCGTGACAACATACATCAACATTAACAGCCTATAAATGCCCACTGGTGGTTTAAGCATTAATTACCACGCTTGCTCAACGCGGGTTGGCGATTACAAAGTTATAATTAGAAATTATAAGTCCAGGTTTCCTCGCGATGTTTTCCTTCACCGTTTGTCAGTGGTGTCTGAATAATCTTAGAAAGTACATATAACTTGGAAAAAGTGACATTGGTACTTGTCGTTGGTAGGTTTCGAACCCGCACCCTCATGCATGAGCAGCGGGCGTCTTAAACCTCCGGGCCACCACAACATTCCTTGACAACATATGAGAGCCAATAGAAAATACAATGTGTTTTTCACTTTCACAATTTGTCTCTATGCAATTTTTAGACACACAAACGGTTAAAAATAGTTACAAACAACATAATTTCCTCTAGTACCTAAACAGCAATAAAGGTGTCTGATTATAATAATCATATTCCATTAGCATATCACTCTTATCAATTGTGCTCTGTCAGTGAGAGAGTAAACCCGTAATGCCATATTCGCTTATCCAACTTCACTTACCGAATAAAACCTATTTTGATTATGAAGATTATTTTGATAATCTTAGGGTCAATGTGGCTATCGTAATGTAGCATGTTAGGCTAAGTAATGAAGAAGATGTTTTATTGGTGTATAGATTGAAAGTGGTCTTGAATATGAGTTTTTAGGTTAGGAAGGCGATTAATTAGTTACTGGTTCTGGAGTGGAATATGAAAATCAAGAAAATCAGTAACTCTGAGAAAAATCATGATATATTTCAGTTCAAAAACCTTTTAAGTAAACATCGCGGGTTTCCCACGTGAATATACTGAGAAAAGCTCTGACTACAGACAGTAGGCTGCCCAACATCGCTGCGACCTCGCACGCTGCTCATGAAAAAGAACCCCTGTGTGGCTCAAAATTAGTACAGCTCTTCTCAGTATATTCACGTGAGTAATCCGAGATTTTTCTCTTGTTAGTTATAAAAACAAAAACTTTTTCATCATTTAGGATACATACAAAATCCAAGGATAGGATTATTTTCTAATTAAACTTGCACTAATTACTCAAAAAAATGTAAACCATTAGCAGACAATAAAGAACATACGTGTGTACCCTATAAACATTTAATTTAAGCTATTTAAAAGGAAATACCATAAAATATACGGGGGTTGCAATCCTGTGTAACAAAAGGGCCGTATAAGCGGACTAAGCAGACGGGCATTTAACCGCCAGATTGCAATAAACATAGCGTGGTGGACGCGTAGCACACTGCTACGCCGGACACAGCTTGACTACGAAGGCGTAGGCTGGCGTAGAGACGGTGCTACGGCGTAGTTGACATTTATGTTTGTTTTGAATGTTCAATTTAATTCATATTCATTCATTTATTTATTTATTTAATTTGCTGTTTACAAAAGCCATGTATATGTTTCGAAGTTATGCTTAAGTTATAGTTGTATATGTTTTTCTTTGTTAATAGTAAAAAAAGATTTGCAAATACCATGGCTAATTTATAAGATTTAGACTTGCTTTTTAATTTTTTTGTCAAATCACTTTTATTTTTGTAGACTCGTTCCAATTTCTTTTATATAGTAAGTAAATTTAACTTATTTTGTTACGCTTGATTAAGCTTAGTTTCAGGAACTTTTACATTATTATTAGGAATGTCGTTGCAATACAACTAAACAAAAGGTACATCCACGGCACACACGCACACACACACTACAAATAAGCAAAAACAAGAAATCCACGACAAACACCATCTCCACGGCACTCCTATTCCAAGGTCCTACCCAGTCCGTAACGTCCGTCGCCCTCGTTAGAGAAGCTCAAATTAATGCAGGCCATTCTCTCGCTGACGCCGCCCAGTTGTTCTTAAATCTAATTACCGAGCCTGCAGCCGCGCCTAAACGCACACCCTGATTAATCACGACACATGCATGGCTGTATACTTTATCTGTGGCCAGAATAGAGGGAAAAGAAAAGTCTAGATGTGACGTAATTGGTGTGAGCTTGTGCTTTCGTGTGAGTTTGTAATTAGGTGCTATTTAGGTGTCATCTAAAATGCCTTTTAGGTTGTTTATTGTGTAGTGTGTAGGTATGTACGGCCTGGTAATAAAATTATCAGGCGCGTAAGTCTGCCTACTTGAAGTCTCAAGCAGGTGAATACGTCGAATCCTATCTTTTTTCAACATAGCTATGTACATATTTAATATTGGTACTAAGAAATGAAAAGAGTATTTTTATGTAGCAGTATGTACGTTTGTTGTAAGGAATGATTGTATAGACATATGATCTAGCGTGGAATCTAATAAACAATGAAAATCACTGTCACACAAGTCATTTTACTTCAAAGTGCTGAGAATCACCCCACTACCGCTCAAAAGCTGCCAAAGCGAGACGGCATAGTAGTGAATACTATTATGCACTATTGTATACCTACGTATATCTTCAATATCATTAGTTTTAACATCCACAACTAGACAGTAATAGTTAAGAACGAAATATATAAGAAGCTTTGTAACCGTATTTGTTACTTTACAGAATGTTCAAGGATTCTCATAACAATTGTGACTAATAATGCTTTAAGACTAATTATAGTACCTGAAAAATGTGTAAATGGTACTACGTCGACTTGGAAAATCTTGCCATCCTTATTCCTGGTATTCATGTTCGAGGCGCGATTGTCAAGTTTGTACAATGGCCACTCTGAAAAGTTATCTGCCTGTCCAAAAAAGGCGAAGAACATATTTCGTAAAAATAAAATGAAGGCGGTTTTTATTTTCAGCAGCAGATCTCCAGCACATGCACGATGACGTTAGTCCACCACTACAACAATAGACTGCAGTTTTATACATAATTAATTCATATTTATGATTTCTAAGAACGCCCCACCCAGAAACGTTGTAAAATATAACATTTTACATCGGTTTTACGACTCGCGCGCCGGTAGGTATTCGGTTCAGCGGACCAATTAAAATATTCGCCTGTATTGTGGGTCTAAAGTGAAATGAATCGCCGTTTTAAAGTCCGCAGTGAACTTTTTAAACTTCCACAAACATGTGAGGGTGGCCCGCTAAAATACAAGTTGTTGCCGAGTTTAGAATTGTTCCAACGAAAAAAGAAACTTTAATTTTCTACATTTTAAAACAAAAGTCGGACTCGCTCGTAAGGGATAATGGTTAGGACGTGTTCAGCACTTGTCTACGTATAAGTGGAAGTTAAATAATGTATTATTGTTTCATGAAGCTTAGCACTTTTTTTCCAGAACTAGAATTAATCATATGTTTCCATGATAACATTTTTCTAATCAGAATTATTAGATTAAATACGGCTAGTAGTTGTTATTCGATTTCGATCTTATAAGAATGCATTGGAAAGTCCGATTTGTAGTTGACAATAGGATCTTATATGAAAAGGTAGAAAATAAAAAGGTATTTAGCCTATCATATGTGACAGAGCAGCAAATAGACGTAAATGTACCTAATATTAACATAATACATCAGTTTTATTTTAGAGGTAGAATTAATTCATTTATGACAAAGCCGTCGTTGCATAAGACAAATCAAACTAAAAAATATATTTCAACAACGAAAAACACCAAAACAAAGACACTTTGTAAATGAATTTCTATGTAAAATTTAATCGTGTAACATACCATACCTGGCTGTGAGACAGGAAGGCATCTAATCCCAGGGTCCACATACTTCAGTATCCTTGCGAGCATGCGTGGAGTTCCTTGCTAGGAATGTAGGTGCACACAAAAAGTGCTCGCCCGGCTTCAAACGAAGGGTTGCCGGACGTGCTACCCACTCGTTAGCGAGGACTTTGGTACTCAAACTAGTGTTGGTAATTAGTGTTTTAAGTTTTACAAGGATTTATGAAAGGTTGTCGTTTTGTTAAAGGTTTTTAATCATTCGGCTTATATCAGTCCCGATCTTCTATTAATACAATACAATAAGGTATAAAAATATAAAGTATCTATACGAAATTGTAGAGAAAACTGAATTATAGATAAGAATTTCTGAAAAACTCTGTTCTGTGCATAATACTTAAGTTCCTTTAATTCGTGTATTTTCTACTTTTTTAACTTCAGTAGGAAGTTCTGTAGGAAGTTGCTGAAGTTGAAAAAGTATATAATTCTCTATGTATATAGAGGTAATTCAGTTTTCTCTACAACAATTTCTTTACAACATCATTATAAATTCATTACAAAACATTGAAACACGATAACACAAAACTAACCATTAACCATCAAACTTTTCTCAAAACAACCTTTAAACTAACCATCCTCAAAAAAACTTTGAGAACCAGGTTAATTTGCATTCTATATAAATCTACGTACGATGGTCAGTTGCTAATGAAAATGAGCCCTTTCTTCCAGCGGGGCCAGTACGGTCAAGCGTCCCTCCGACATGCCAGAGGAACCCTAATGCCCTCCGTGTGTTTAAATAGAAATCGCACTTACAATTTATGTGGAGGGGCCCGTAGAATTGTTCTCTTGTTTCGCGTGTTCTATGGCTAATTTGAAAGAATATGTCTTTGAATCTGATTTTACTGTTTCTCTTTGATCTTTTTAATAATAACGTCATGTTATTTTGCACGGAGTGTGTTCATCTTTGTCAGTTGTGTTAGTAGTCTTACATTAATGTATAAAATACGAAATTCGACTTTTCTTATAAGAAACAATACTAATGTCAGTAGTCAAAACGCCTGTATCTTTTAATAAAATATAACTTTTAATAAAATTAATGCAAAATATTGACGTAATTGGTCAATATTTTACATATTTGCCGAACTAAACTCTCGACCAATTAAAATGAAACATCAAGTATTTCTATTAGAGCGCAGCCCGGTTAGATTTCATCGACCTTTTTAATGATCGCCCACCCCAATCGAAAACTAATTAGGGCCGCGTTTCGCAATTCTAATTACAAATTCCAATTAGATATTTGTCGGCGTTTTCTCAACGGATTCTCTAAGGTCCAAACAATTATTGTTATAGCTGGCCACCCACGGCCCTTTGATTCGGAAATTATTCTGTAACCTCGGACCCTCCGCCCTTCAAGACAGGATAAATCTCTTTTTGATGTGACCACATCCTACGTTAAGTAGGTGCCGACTGCACGTACAGATTTGGTGTTCTGGTACGGGAACGAAGTAAAATTGGAAGTATTCTTATTGGGATTATTGTTATGGTAGTAATATTTTATTGTAGTATAAATTGGACATAGAGTCACATTAGAATGTTGGACATAAGAATTGTTGGTGCTACTAAGACAAACTACTAACAAGAATTTCAGAACTGAATAAATGAATTATCTAATAAGGATTAACCGACACCTTTAATTAGACTCAAAACCAATTCACATCCTCTACTTCCATAGAATAATTTTGCGTTGCCCGTTACATACATATACATAACTTCACGCCTGTCTCCCATGGGGGTAGGCAGAGACTATATAATGCCAATTGCTACGATTCTTACATACCTCTTTCGCTTCATCAACAGTCATCAGTCTTGTTGTGCTTGTTACATATAAACTTAAGAAATGTATAACGAAAAAAGAACATGAAGCATACATAAGAGTCTCTCCCGTCAGTCTCTTATCGTTTGCATCGTATAACTGTGAACGCTCACGCATTTTCACAGTAACACGTTATGTGTTTATTCGACCGCAGTTTACAGCCGCTTCAATGGCTCAACGTATCACTAAATTTTGTTTACGCCGATGTTTACCGAACAAACACGAACCAACTTCGTGTTACTACGATTTTATTAAAGGAACTAAGTGAAAAATAAACATGGCGCTCCTTAGTTGTATGTTTTTATTACGTTTTTATGTTGATGCAGTCCTTTTAAGTTTTTCTTAATGTACAATTTGATTTCTGTTTTAATGTTGCAAATGTGTAAGTGGAGTAAAATGTTTGGTTAGTTTTGCTTTTATTAAAATGAGTAGGTACCCTATTGTACATCATGTAAGTCACTATGCTTAGTTCCCGAAGATTTTTGTTTGACAGTTACCAGAATTGTTAATTATTATTTGACAAAATGAGAATATAAAGTTATTTACTACTTAACCAAATATATTGATCAGTAGCAGCTGTCGCTATAGTTATTTATCTAAGGATATAACTATGCATATTGCAGAGTATACATTTTCATAGCGACCTTCTCAGCATATTCCCCTCATCCATCTAACGTTTGCGAAGTTGAAAACATTTTAAGTGGTAGTTGTTATCACTACAAGAGTCCAAACAAAACATAAGTTAGCATATCATAGAGCAGAGCCAATTGGGCGGCTATTATCATTACATTTGTTTAAAACGTCACATATCATAACTTTATCATTCAAGTATCAATTTTGATGACACACTTTAAGGTTGGTTTTCGAATAATTGTAATACACTCTTATGGATCTGTTAGTTAGGGTTGCCAAGTTTGTGAATTTGCATAAGACGCTGTCAGAAGGTTCTAAGAAGGGTTGAGATTCTCAAGGGCTTTCCCTGATCCAGCGGGCTTATCCTGATAATTATTTCAATTGTTTATGCTTGTCGACAGTGCATTTAGATGGCGTATTATAGTTTAGGAGTGCCGTCTTCATTACGAGGAGGCTTCGCCTGTCTCCGAGTGATCTATGTTTAGGGCTTTGCAATGTTCCGAATTGAGATGAATCTCTAGAGGGATATTATTCTGATTCACTCTGTTACATATTGAGTAATAACTATTAAGCGTTTTGTTTAAGAGTGTGCCACGTCTGTGCTATTGATTTATTGCATTGTTATTTTGTTGATTTTCATTAAATTTTTTTTGTTTTACGGTGACTTATATACTGCTACCTTTTTGCTTCGACTGCTGTTAGGCTGAGATTGGTCTAATTAGCGAGCTGTATACATTATAGTACTTACGTAATATCACGGAGATTTTAGAACCAAATGATATACATGTCTATCAAAAATTGAGTATTATTACTTCAAAATCATCGTACTTCATCACTTACAGGATCAATATATTCCGAAGAAACAAACAAACATGCTTATATGTATAGACATACACATATAATAGGTACCTCCATACAATATGACTAATGAATTGTTTTCCCTCCATTTCATTAGAGAACAGTCGATTCTTCAAAAGTTAAATATGAGCGCTCCTACCTAATAATGTCTCATTATTACTTAGCATTATTAAAATTAAGACTCATATATGAACATTCTTAAGTTAAGAAGATTTATTATGTAATAAACATGTTTTGTTATATTTATGTTGGATTTTGTGAAGTAATTTCGAAATTCTGTTGGTGTATTGGAATTTTCTACTGGTGAATATTTTGGAAAGTAAAGAATTGTGAGACCTAGCTACAGATTAGGTAGCAGAATACTTGTCGATATAACAAAAAAAAAAGGATTTTAAAATTCCTTTCTCAAGGATTTTAAAGATTTAAATGTCTATTCATATTTTGAGTAATTTGAGAATCAAAAACATATTCTTAAAACTATTCATCTAAGGCGACAGTCCATAAAACGACAAATGTATTAACTAATTTTATACTAAGAATGGCTAGGTCTAAGCTATTTTTTTTATGGGACAAGCCCGCCACTACCTCCCAAAACCGCTGCAACTCCTGTAAGCCAGGATCTACAGTAGATACAACCATGAAAACACCAGAACACTGAAGTCCGGCGCGTCCTAGGAACACGAGTAACTGTCTTGGTTCCCGCAACGAAGGTTTTAGGTCTAAGCTAGTGAATGTTAACAATATCTTCATCAACTCCAAAAATTCTTACCTACATAACACGATAAAACTATTTGACGCAAAACTTCCTAATATTTATAAAACAAACCATAAACCCTCTGGGTTAATACTAACAAGGCTCGAAAATCCTATTTTTACTCAAAGAACGAACATTCTTGAACCTTGCACGTTATAATTTTCTACCCGATCTAATCTGAGGTGGAATCTTATGATGTATGTATAGATACGTACAGAGATGGATTAGATTTAAAGAGCGCCCTAGGCGAGCCACGTCACAGGCGCCACTAAGTTTTTTTGGCGCCACCGCCTCTATGAACAGATCCATGGGTGGATCTTGAGACGTGCTTTAATAACTTGGCGCCCTTTTGTAACCTGGCGCCATAAACACTTGCCTAGTTTACCCCAGAGATAATACGGCTCTGGATACGCGTCTACCAGTGGGTCGAAGGGACCCCTTGGCTTGAAGAACGGTTTAATTAACTTAATAAATACACACTCCACTTCATTACTGGCATACGTCAAATGTTATGAACGTCTCCGCTCAATGACGTTTCAAACAAGCATTTGATAATAATGTAGATACACGGTATGTGTAGACTTTGTATATTCTCAAATTGGGATGTTGTAATTATGATTCTGAAGGGTTTTGTTTCGTTTTGTTTATTTTAGATTCTAATGTAATACTTTTAATCGTACGTCGCTGTCGGTGTGTTGTCGGTTCCATACGCTGAGTGAAGTACCTATGAAAAAAAATTATACTCAATGATTAGTCCAATTAATCTTGGATTTTAACTCCAACACCTTGCTTTTACAGCAATTTCGCTCGCAGAAATTGAAATTCTTGAATCCTTACTAATATTATAAATCGGAAAGTGAGTTTGTTTGTTTGTTCTGCTTTCACGCCGTAACTGCTAAACCGATTGCTTCGATTTTTTGCAGACGTAAAGTTAGAAGTCCAGATTAAATAATAGGGTACTTTTTATCCCGGAAAAAATTGTTATTTCCGAGGGAAAACAAAAGTATTGGTATAGATGGCTATGTGTGTATTGGTATATGTCACATAGGCTAATTTTTATCCTTTTGTGACGGGAGCGAAGCCGCGGGTAAAAGCTAGTTCTTGAATAAGTAAGTAATAGAGTAGATATCTTTAGTAGCACAAACACATTCTGTTTTAAAAAAAAAGGTATTCTATTCTCCTTTTAAAATTTTAAACTATTATTACATTCCATAAAAGGCGATTCATCAACATATTTCATAGCGTCCAACCAAAAAGTTTTACTGGCCAATCTTGTCTATATTTATTCACGTGTCTACGGTAAAATTAAAAGGTGACCGGAACCATAAATTTAGTGTGGCCAACGCAATCTGGCGTGGAGGAAGAAACGTTGGTGGGCCGCGGTTGGTGTCGGGTTCATTTCCCGGTTGGACACTCGACGTGTGCTGCTTTTACACGTTTTTATTAGTGGAAGATTAAGTTTTTTGATGCTCACGTGTGCTGGATTTAGTTTTGTTTTGTTTAGACAGCCATTTAGAAATGGATGCTTAAGGATAGGATGAACGGCAAAATTGAGTAAATATTCATTTATGTTACGGTCTGAATCATTAACCAATGCTTTTTGTTTGAATAGTTCGTTTGTCGTATGATAAAATCAAATAAAAATATTTTTTTTAAATGAAGACAAATTACGTGGATACATGCAATAATGATTAAAGTAACAGATTTTATAGGTCAATATGTTTTAACTTCCTATATTTCTTACAATCGGAACGGGGTAGTTACTCATCATATCTAATATTGATCAAGAATTTATGCTTATTGTATTATGTAGCTACAGGAATTAGGTCGGTATATGTATACATGAGTGCTTAATAAAGTGTTTAAGCACTTAACAATAAAACAAAACATTGTTTTTGCGTTACCTCCATCATCATTTACACATTGTCACGTCACAAGCTCAACTCCATACAGCCATATAATAAAATACATTTACTCAACACTGGACTCGACCCTTGACATCTCAACGAGTGCCATTTGTCAACAACACCTGAAATCACCGGTTAACCGTTCCGCACCGGCCGGATCATTTCATATTTTGGGAGGTCCATCTCTCTCACACCGCTAAATTATTCAACCGGCGACCCGGGTACCCGGTCAAAAGTAATGACCGGTGAACGCGAAATTACACGTGTTACAATGATGATTTTGTTTACCCCGACCGGGAGTAATTTCGCCCGGATACTGTTTGAAGAGCTGTTAGGCTTTGTGATCGTTTTATTTAATGGCCTCGGGCTCGTTGGGGTCGGTCTGTTTGCCCCCATAACGTTTTTTGGTATAAGTTTTTAAATGGACGGTCGGTAATACGGATTTTTGGTGGGGTTAATTAGTCGTACCTTGTTTTTAGCCGAATGTGTATATGGTTGGGTTTTATTAAAAAATCAATAGTAGACATTCTGTTTTCGGTTAAGTACAAAAGTAGTCATGGTCCCCACTGCAAGGTGACTTGTGGCAACAGCATATGCTTACTGATTTCTAGCAAGTGGACTATGAACTTTAGAACACGAACAATATATATTTATTTAGGGCGCCAAACAGCCCACAGACAATCAACTTTAATAACTCAAATTCCCCAAAAAAATACTATTGACTGCATGGTTACCGGTGGCTCGGCAACTGGTTGCCGCGCAACGTGTCGCGGGTTCGATTCCTGCACGAAACAATTCTTTATTTGATCTACAGATTCTTGTTCCGGGTCTGGATGTCATGTGTATCTGAACTTGTATATTTGTAATCGCACCTACGACACAGGAGAAAGCCTTAGAGGTAAGGTTTAAAAAAAACCCACAATTAAAAATTTCAATCACCACAATAACTTCAAACTTCTAAACTAAAACGGCAAAAAAATACCAGCCACACATCAAGTTTTTTCATATATAGGAGTTTCAACGACCATATCCGGCATTAAGATTTATGAAGACATGTGTGTGTGCTTATCATGGTGTTTGTTTAAAGTTTGCGCAAAAACTATGGTGCCAAGCAGTCTGGGGCGATGTAATGTGATGCTCACATTTTTTGCTCTGAGGAAGTCAGTTTTGATCTTAATGGGTTCGTTCTGAGAGACTAATGAAAGAGAAGCTGATGATAAGCATGAAAAGGCAATTTTTTCGTGGATTAAGATGTTTCATTGGTCGTGATCGCTGGGAATAGTAAAAGGATACAATATTAAATTATTGTTTTTTTATTAAAATGGTACTTAGAATTATTTAAAAGACACCATATTTCAGAAGATAAATAAACCATATTTACATAGAAAATGCGTTGTTTACAAACGTTTTATTAAATTAAAATTCTCCCATGACTAATTCCCATTAAATTTTTTAGGGGGGTAAATCATCGAATGGCTTCTCCCACCTAGGCGATGCGGGATATAATTATCGTTAAATAGAAATACTTATTATTTATTTTATATCATCTTTACCCAGTACTACGAAGAATAAAAGAATATAAATTTAGTAGAAAGTCACATCTATTCACACACATATGAACATTAAGGTTGTTTTAGTTTCCTTACATCAAAGGTGTATACCTCTAAATTGTAATCTTCATTACAAAGAAAAAAGAAAGTTATTATGATAAACGTTATGTTTCATATCATTTTCCATCAACTTCAGAAATGTCAAGACAGTGTCATTATTAACAAAACTTGTTGAATGAGTACACAAAGCATCCCGCACACACCTACTTATTCATCTATTCATCTACCCAATAGTACCTAACGCCTAACTGGAACTAACTGGATCTGGTTGCACTAATTACAATTTGTATGTATTTACATATATAATTATGTCGTACATTATATCACTACCGAAGGATCTGTAGGCGATCGACTAATGGTATTACTGTTATGGATAATGATATTTAATGGGAATTTGCATACACATCGCACGTTGTATTGATTAAGTGGGCAATATGTAACTACATTACACATGTATGTATCATGTTTGTAATTATATAAAGTACATGTTTACTTGACTATGTCGAATCGAAGGAAATCGAACGGAAGCTATTTTGCTCAGTAGCCTTGCAGTTACGTTTAATTCGATGAACAAAATTGTCTATTGAATAAAAAATAAATTTTCAATATACACATTGACTTAAACTACATTACATCTTTTAATCGAACTCGATAAGTGAGTAACCGTATACAATAGAAATGTAATAGAAATGAATACAATAGAAATGAAAATAGTATTTTAAACTTGCAAACGTTCTTGTCTGATACCAAAAGCAATTCGGTTCACGGAAGCGATACGTCCATACCCCACAGCGTTTCCTCATAATGCCGGGGAAAAGTACCGAATGCCAAGTTCTCTCGCAGTTAAAAACGATCGCAACGCCCTCCAGGGATAGCGGAAATATTCAAAACTTTTACGAGCTCACAAAGAAAGCTCTGGTTCTCCCGTTTTTAAATAGATGGCAGTGTTCGTAATTATTTAAAAATTAAAGATATTTGTGTATATTTTTTTGAAATGATTTATTATTTTTAGTATTGAAAATTAGTAGTAAGAACTGACACTGGACTTTGAATTAATTGTAATGAATTTATCATGATAATTTCTTAACTATTGATAAATTATTTCTTACAATAAGTAAGTATGTATTTAGTAACTGCGTTTAACATGTATAATTCACTCTTACACGTTTCATACATGAAAATCCAAAAATAATTAATACATAAATAAAGAGACATAACTATAATCATACTTAGGTACCAAATATTAATTACGTACCTACATTAAAACACCATTGGCACTCTTCTATCATCACACTTACTTACTCATATACCGCAACAAAACAAAGAGAATAAGAATCATAGAAAAAGAAAATAAAAAAAAAACATTCAAAATAAACAAGGCCGAAAATAAATGAGACCGCTCATATGCACAAAAAGTATATAGCCACGCAATCACATGAAGTATATAAGGTGAACTGTTCGTGAAATCATTAGTTGCGGCGCGTTTTATATTTTATTCGTTGGTGGACGCGCTAAAAAGCGCCCATGCATAATTACCTCCCGCGAGGATACGACGCAACCGGCGGATAGAGACGGCTACAGAGTCGACTTGTGTGTTGAGATTTTTATTTATTTGGTGCTTGTGAATTTTCTATGGGTAGATTGTATAGGTACGTAAGTAGTTAATATTCGCTCTTTAAAATGATATAATCTGAACATTGAATGATATAGTAGCCGCAAGATTATTTCAAAACTTAGCCTATTCAGAGCAAATAGTATCAGAGTTTGAGCTTCAGAGGTAGCTTCAAATATTAATTTTCTTAAAAAGGGCCTAATTGGGTAACTAGATTTACTAGAAATACAAGTGATTTTGGAACGAACTCTGTATCTAAATCTATTTACAAAGTAAACTTAAACTGAATGTATCGTGAGATATACTAAATTCATTGAAAATAATGGTTTATTCATATAAATGCCTGCCTCAATCCTAAAGTGACTGCCTCGTTTGCCGAGTAGTCGCAAGTGCGACTGCCGGGCAAGCAATCTCGGGTTCGATTCCCGGGTCGGGCAAAGTACTACTGGGATTTTTTTTTAAATCTCAGTTATAGCTTGGAGTCTACAATTGTGCCCGGTAGTTAAAAGTGGGTGTTACATTGTACCGTGGCATTAAGTGTTGTAATGTGCACCCCTACCTAGCCCTTCGGGGTAAAAGGCGTGATGTTATGTTATGTCATGTAAATGACTGTAAAAGGGTCTACTATTTTGCGTCCATGCACGCTGCTCCAGAATAAGAGTCCCATTGTGGCTTGAAACTATATCTAGAAAAACTTATTTGTTTTGTTCAAAGCCCAATGCTAGAACCACTGAACATTATTCTGTAAACTTGAAATAAAAGAGTTTTTGAGAGAACCTCGATTATTATTACTTTATAAGTAGTTGACGCTATATTGAAAGTTTCATTTTAAGGATATTAAGATTGTTTTGTCTGAGAAGTGTGAGTTTGGTATGTGTGACACTTAAAGTGAAGGGCGCCCTCACTTTCAGTACAAAGACTTCTTGAAAAATTTGGCACAATTACATAATTTCTAACGATTACATTACAAAATGTAATTTTTTTGCAACTTATAGTCGAGTAAAAATAAAAAAACTACGACAAAATCCCGAAATAATTTTCTATAACGTTAATAATAATTGACATACAACAAGTAAACGACACAGTACCAACACAACCAAAAAAAACAATAACACAAAAATAGAAAAGTAAAAAATACACTACGTAGTCGTCTCTACATATCTCGCTATCCGCCACCGGACTCTTTTATATGCGTTTGTCAGTGAATTACAACGACAGGCCTGGTAGCTAGTGAAAAACTGTTTAAACACCTACCTCATATACTTATTTACACTACGCTTTATATAAGGAACGAGTACATTATATAACGTGGCCAGGCTACACTGTGACGACATCAAAGGTGATCGGATCTGCATTTAACAGTTAAATTATTTTGATATATTTCGGTTTTTAGTTACCAGCTCAATTACTGGTAATAGGTATAATAATTATAATAATTAACAGTTACTTTAAATACACAAATCTGAAATGTGTATTGATTACTTAACGATTGGTGTTGTATATACATAAGCAACCGAATGGATCCGTAAAATGCTTTTGAGGTCGTCACTTGGGACAGATACTAAAGATGTAATAGCTGGCTAACCGGCTGTTGCCTGCTGGGGACGTAGCTACTACGTAAAGCGGTGCTGGCGAGGAACCGGCCTAATACCTCGTTATCAGATATGTTGAAGCGTTTAATTTTCGGGTTAGTAAAATAATGGATTTTTCATTTTTATTATTAGTCCTGACTGGTCTGTTGTGGTGGCCTGGAGGTTTAAGATGCCCGCTTCTCATGCATCAGGGTGCGGGTTCGAAACCTAATTTCGTTCGGCAAGTACCAAAGTGACTTTTTCCGAGTTATATGTACTTTCTAGGATAATTCAGACACCACTGACAAACGGTGAAGGAAAACATCGTGATCGCCAACCTGCATTGAGCAAGCGTGGTGATTAATGCTCAAACCTTCTCCGTGTGAGAAGAGGCTATACTCAGCAGTGGGCATTTATAGGCTGTTGATGATGATGATGACTGGTCTGTAAGTGGTAAGTCTGGAAATTTGACAGAATTTTACCCTTGTGCTTCGTAGAATGTAACCTACGCGAAGTCCTTGGTTATGGTTTGCATGACATTTATGATGTTCATTATTAGTAGGATGGACAAGTTGACAATGAGTTTAGACTCATTGTCAACTCGTTTACCATCCTACTGATATAATCAAGGCAATCATCCACAACTCATATGATCAAGGGATTAGCCCCTTGATTATATGAGTTGTGGAAAGCAAATTATATGTATGTAGTTCCATTTTAAAAAGAGTGACCATGAGCCGTTAGCAATTTGGGAAAAAGGAAAATGCCAGAACTCTCTATCTATACATATTACTTTATTACACTCACATCAGTTTATAAACTTGATAAAAAATCTCCAAAAAAGCGACACAACGAACGATACTATAAAAATAACATCGTTTAACCAATACCGAACCTTGTGGAGTAAATAATTTTACGGGTAGAACAAAAAATGGTTTTGCGAGCGCTGGCCACGGTCGTAATGAAGTTACTGGGTGCTGGGCAGGCCACGTTCATTAGCTGGTGTTTACACAAAGCTTTAGTCTCACGGTGAATAGATTTATACGACGACTATTGAATCAAGTCAATGTGCGATGTGACGAATCCCTGTATGTATTTACTTAGAGCTAATCTCTAGTATATTTTTTTTAGTTATTAGAGATATGATCCTCAACCGTGGTTTGATCTATCAGCGGACTATTGCTCTCCTCTACGTAAGAGGGTTTGTAATATAAACAATGATACTTAAGAAAAAGCATGAATGTATTTACCGGTCTTATTATAAAATCTGTTTGGAGCAAAAGTTTGATCACTACGAGCTGCCAGTCCAAGCATACAGAATTCTATGATAGGTAAATTGTAAAAAATTAAATTGAACACTTAAGTAGAATACACACCCAATTTAAGTGTGAGAGAGCCATGCTTCGGCACGAATGGGCTGGCTCGACTGGAGTGATACTACGGCCTCACAGAAAACCAACGTGAAACAACGCTTGCGGAGGCCGGAGTCCCAATTAACCCCCTCCCTAGTCTCCCGAATCCCCGTATCCTCCACAATCCTCAAATTCCCAATTCCCAAAAGGCCGGTAACGCACTCGTAACGCCTTGGTGGGTGTCCATAACCGATTGCTTACCGCCAGGTGATCAGTCTGCTCGGGTACCAGATTATGCTAACATGTTAGTTTAACCATACTGATAAAATAAGTATTGTTATTCAAGTGAGAACCACGCAAAAGACTGACGCGTTCAGATTAATCAATTCAGATTCCTTTACTCAATACAGTTGAAAAAGGCACGCGAACAAAAATCGAGCATTCTGTTGACACGCGAAATAGAAAAATCTCAATAAAAAAGGAAAAACATGACATTTTTATTCGAACAGACCACCTACAACTAACTGGACACAGACGCACCGCAAACCCGAAAACCTACATACGTCCGATTTCGTAAAAAAATAAACGAACAGAATCGGATGCAGCCGA
The DNA here is from genome assembly GCA_038387885.1 of Spodoptera picta. NCBI lineage: Eukaryota > Metazoa > Arthropoda > Insecta > Lepidoptera > Noctuidae > Spodoptera > Spodoptera picta. Next base: position 293,627 of record JAZHFQ010000100.1, on the reverse strand, counting down.
GCTAAATCGATACCCTATCGAACGATTCGCCCGTCAAACTTTTGTAATACTCCCGCCACGGCCGACGGATCGACAGCCACGTCGCAACTACCCGACACGGCAACGAAACTAAACACCGCTCACTAATACCCGGCCGACAAAAGAAAATATTACTCGCATTCAAAACCAAAAAAGCGTAATATCTCAAGAACAATTTTTTGCAAATCTCGTCAAAACTAGGTTAGTAATTCGGGTCCGCACAAAAGCGTCGGTTGAACAATGCACCACGTATCCGACACACTATTACATGGTGGATATAATTAGTTATGGTGTATGGATTTAGATTTTGTTGTTGCGATAATTTTTGTGAATGCCTTGAATAAACATCTGCTACAGATTTTGAAATTCGACAGGCGAATCGTATTGAAATGTCATGTAGAAAACTGATCCAAGTTTAACAATGGCGCCCAAAAAATGGTCAGCGATGTAGTTATCGCTGTACGCGGCCCGTATAGTTTGGTAATACGCTTTGCATTCATAACAAATATATTTACATTTTGAAAGTTTTTGTGCGTGTGTATTCATATTGGTGTAAGTAATAAGTTTACTTTATTCCATACAGTAGCTGATAGTTTGTTTTGGCCATTTACGAGTATTTCCAGAGGGAAATAAAAACTTACCTACAGCGTTGATATCGCTAAGTATTGTAAATACGCTTGGGAAGTCCTGTCTACATCATTCAACTTCTTAATGTATTTGTCACACTTAAGAACAAGTAAACGGTTCAAAATTCCTTAAACTATTAAGTCCCCATTTTAGCTAAGCGATGATGACTTCAAATACGTCTATCAGCTATACTCATATTTGTCACATTTAACACGTTTCATAAAAAGAACAAAACTGGTGGCATCCATGTCGGCACGTGGCCAGTATCGGGCTTTTGACCTTCGTCAAACTGACACATTGCGCATATCAGTGTTATGCAGTGTCTGGCCATTCGCGCGCACTATGATGCGTGTCAAACAATTTTGAATATTTGAAAAGAGAATTCGAACGTCAAAGTTGCCATTTTGCAGCCAGTATTGAGTTTTTTGATGTTAAAACGGACGTTTCCGGTAATTTGATGCGCGATTTTTTTACCATTTTGCAATTGGGCGGATTTATAGATTGTTCAAGTATTGAATTCCGATAGAGAGGAGATACGGTTACTTGGATTACTTCAATTACATTATAGGTCTTAACTATTGAAAATATTCGTCTTACCTGACAATTGGGTACTTGCCTTAATCAAAAATAAATTATTTTGACTGTTACAGTACAATAAAATATTAAAAAAAGTCACACTATCATTAATGGATGTTATGACCAACTTAATTTTAGTATTTTTCCAGCAAAGTTTTCAAGAAATAAGTTTACAGCTTGACGCTAAAAAACATGACGCCACAATATACAATCTCGAACAAAATTAATAGAAAACTGTCGTTTTTGACAGTTCGAAAAAGTATTGAATTTGACTAGTTGGCAAGTATCCAATTACCACCATTCATTCACCACCAGAAATCGAATCCATCCAACAACATTTAAACAGTATCAATACCAATAATCACAAAAAGAGTTTCATTGATTAACGAAAAAAAAAGAAAGCATTTCGAACGTACTGTTCGATATTCAAACATTTTATTTTATATCGTGAAAGCCGCGCAGTGAGATAACAGTGGGTCGTTCAGGCCCAATCCCCGGGCTTCGTTATCGTTGCTATAAAGTCGCGCGGCGCACGGATGATAGTTTTTCCTGGTTTTTTTCAGCTGACCACACGAAAATCTGGCCGAATATGTTTTTTTTTTTTACTTTTTTTAATCGCTTTATATGCATGGTATTCCTTTCAAAGGTCAGTTAGCTGCCACGTAAGTGGCGGATGGTTACTATTTTGTATATACCTATAGTGATTTTATCTCCCATTTTAGTGAATGGATCAAGATAAACTTTTGTCAAAGCAACCATAATTAAAGTATCTTTAAAATAATTGACTTACCGATATAATTATGATTTTTTAAAACGAGCTTTTTCATTGATAGATACAAAATCCTCGTGTGAGGGCAAATCGAACTCGAAATTAAATCCATAGATTCCACGTAAAGTAACATTTTCTAACATTCAATTTTATGTGTCTATATCCCTGGGAGACTCATAAAACGGTGCGGGAAGAACGCGGTTGAGTCGCGGGCGTCGTCTCCACGGCTCAGCGCCTTGGAGCAATGGCTTGGTGGCCCTGTATAAAGGGCATAGCACACACGTTGAAGTTCTCGTCGACGACTGTCAATTTATTGATCAATTTTTCATTAATTTGATTCATTTTCACCAATGCACTTTTTTTTAAGGGGTTCCCCCGTTAAAAAAAACAGTCATTCGATGATTTTCCAATCATCGAATGACTGCTCCCGCCTGGATGAGGCGGGAGAGAGTGTCAGACTCTTACTGACTAAAAACCACCCCGTTCCTTCTCCTGCACGTCGAGCCGGAGCCCCGGTTACCCGTTAGGTTCTCCGCGACATCACCAATGCACTTGTGATTTCTCTGATGTTGCGAGTGTCGATAGACATGACGTTCGTTCGTTTATCTTCTATTCTATAAAAAATCAAACCATTACAGAAAAAATACATTGATTTCTGTTTGTCTTTAATTATATGAAAACAAGAAGTATAAATTGCATATTCTTAGCTAGTAACATTACATTTTTGCGTACTACAGATATGTCATGTTCCTCATGTGCTACGATTGAACACACAAAACCGTCGAATCGGTGTCGCAGAAACACTTCTGTCTCAAACTTTGCGTTAAACTTACCATGTGTGGTATATCCCTAATCGGGATTCTTTCTTATCGCCGCTGATAAAACAACTTTGTAACGAACCCGGCTCTTTCAATATGCGATAGCGTCCGTACTGCTTCATTTGATACTACATTATGTTAACGTGCGGGATCTTGCTTTAGACTCTTTTTTTATTTTTGAACCGTGAGCGATGGTCGTTCTGAAATATGTGCCCTGAATTGGACGTCTAGGATGGACCTATCATAGACATAGGGATTTTATGTTAAGTTAGGTTGCTATGATTTAAAGTAGGTTTACCTACCCTTTTCGATCTATTGCAAGTTGCAGATGGATTAAAAAAAAAATAAGCAACTTCACAAACTTACTTATTTAATTTTCTCGAATCATTACAATTCGTATGAATGATTGAACGCTGGAAATGCAAGTTTTCAACTGAATAGCCTAATAAATATAAACAGCAAATAAATGTACACCGGTACTTACCTTATATACGAACCTTCGGCATACGAGTACAGAACGCAATGAACCCTACCAGTCGGCAGAAACAACGGCTGGTCGAACTAACGGAGCATATAATTTCGAGTTTATGGCGTCATTAGGCTTCAGGCCGACGGCCAGACTTTTTGTTTAAACGCATCGCAATTAAGCCGTGAAACGATAATCGATCGTTCCTTGCAGACGAGAGGTCAATTCGGCTTGACATGCGTTAATTCTGGACGAGAGAATTGCATTGCAACCGATGAATGCTATATGTACATTATGTGTATGTGTATAAGGATGATTGTTCTGAACCTTTCTTGAATGGTTGATTATTTTTGTATGAGATATTAGCAATATATTGATTCCAATATAGAGGACGTTTCCATCCAATGAAGTGCTTTTTTAAATACTTAAAAGCTAAACAATCATAATCTTATGCCCAACGCCGTCAAAGTTTTGAACTACAAAAAAAATATAACAGTCACTTACGAAATTCCACTGTTGAACGATAAGAGTGTTCATTATTATGTTTTTCGACATATTGGCGTAATTATTTAATGAGGAACTTGACTAGTTTCAAGCCATACTAAAGTCTCATATTAATGAGTAGCATTCCGTGACCCACGACCCCGTGGAGTAAGCCAAAAAATCGTGAGACATAATAATCATTAATTTAGTACGTCTCACGATGGTTATAACATAGAAAAGAGTTTTTGCTATAATCTTTACACATGACTTACCGAAAAATCACAGGTTACTCACGTGAAAATACCGATAAAAACTCTACTAGTTTATTAGTTTCGAACCACAGAGCTTCTTCCTCATGAGCCGCGTGCGCGGTCACCGTCGATTCACACATGACATCTAGTTTCACATCACAGTTTAAAAGGTTCACTAAAAACCCCATCACCGCTACAATAACCAAAAGATCTCCCGAAAATACCCCATCAGTATTCCAATCATCATAGCAGGATTGTGTTTTCACACAAAGATTATCAGTTTCATGAAATCGGCGGAAACATTCAATCACGTTCGCTTTTTCCTCCAAGCTTAGATAAGACGTCTTTAGACGACATTGGGAGGAGGGAAGGAGATCGGGGGCTCGAGATCGGGAAGTGGCATTTGGCACGGGCAATTGACGCCGCTGATAGGATCGAGAGCTGACTTAGCAGATATATAGGCTAGGAGCAAGTGTGAGAGCGTAATTTTCATGTCATTTAATTTTGAATATGATTTACGGAACTAAAATGTTATTTTATCTATTTATCATAGGTATGTTTTGGAATTTAAGCTGCAATAATGTTTGATGATTAAACTAAGTTCACAAAAAGATAAACTAATTACCAAAGTTGGAGCTACTATTGATGGAACTGAGGACCTACCAGTGGCGTGCACAGGTTTTCGAGACAGGGTAGGCAATTAAATATCGTATGATTAAACCCCTCCCCCCCGCCGGTCATACAATCATGCTCACAAAAGACAGGTACATGTACATAATACATTTCGAAAAGTGCGTTCAAGGATATTGTGGTGTATTCTTTCGCCAAATTACATACACTGACATCTCGCGTATTTTTTGTGAAGTATGTACTTCATCAGCTATTGAATAAGCCAACAAAACTTACAAATAATGAAGGATCTATTATTTATTTTAATAATGAAGCATAAATTTGATGATCCAAATTTCATTATGGAATTGTTAAGTTTAATCAATCTGTTCAAAATCGTAATATATTACGAATTTAAGAGCGTAGGTACCTACATTATGTCAACAAACAAAACAATAACAAGCGCGGCCGGCTGTGGCCGAGCCGGGCGAGTCTATGCGGTACATTTGTTATTACTACATTACATAATTATTAATAATAAATTAATATGTGAATCAGTACAACCCGAAGTCTAAGTTGATATTTTTAAGAATTATCAAACAAAAACCAGAAAATCAAATAAAAGATCCATTATAGTACATATTTACATTACCTACCTTTTACTTGGGTCAATTCTCGTAACTCGAGTACACCTCTGCCTATGGTCATTACCTGAATCTAGTCCGATAAAGGACATTTTCTTGCGAAATCTGTTTTTACTTTCAACAAACACATAAAATTACCTATTATTCACACAAACTTCACAATCGAATAATATAGGTACTTGTACTAGAAACTGATAAACAAATACACTATTTGAAAAACCTACACATATATTTAACTACTACTACACATTTATGCAACTTTATGTTGAAACTAATTCCTAATAATTTAAACAAAAACATAAACAAATCGATCGCACATCACATGAAAACAATATGGCCGAAAACATTGGAAATGAATTGAAGTCATTACCAATAGTCAATTGAGTGTTTATTATAAAAAAAATGTAGCTTAAAAATTAAGGTAATGCAGCGTTTAATTTCAAAAAACAAAGGTTAATTTAGTAAGTCAAATGAAATTGCATCATCGTCTTAAACCAATATTTCATACTAAAAAACATTCATTCATATAATTTGAAACGTTGTAAATGGCGCCATCTTGACGTTTCAATAACTTCCTTTTAACTTTTATAATAATAAAGTCAACTCCTAGTTTCAAATTTCTATAAAACGACAACGCGTAAAAATGTTAAGCTTTAATTAAAACACTTGAAACATATTTGTTAAATACGCATTTATAAAAATACATTCGCATTATATTGAACGAGTTCAGAAGTTTCAACAAAAAATTCAATAGATGGCGCTGGTGTACTCCATTCATCAGTACTTTACGATATACAGATTTTATCAATTTCAAACCTTTTATGATTTAATTATTTTTAAAAATACAATAACTTGTTGCTGTTTTATTGTTTTAGAATTCTTAATAAAATACGATCGTTTTCCAAGTGATGAACGAACGGTCCTCTAATTTTTTAGTTGCTAACATATTGTCAAGCAACAGGAATTGTGTAATATAATTATGAATGGTTATTCTGTACCGTGACTATGGTCGTGAACTTCACGCATGCGCGGTGCATACTATTGGTACATTACTTTTGTGACGTCACGACAAGCGACCAAGATTTAAGGAATAGCAGCGCATGCGTGGTGCGTGCGGGGCGCATTCATTGCTTTACAAAGGCGCGTATTTATGTTAGCCGTTTTTTACAAACTTTTATTATATTATTGAATTTTAATAAACGCGTTTGTACATTTTATGTATGTTATATATTCACGATATTTATAGGTAGGCAAAGCCTTTTCGTCTATATGGACTGCACGCCACTGGGACCTACTCGAGATTTACAATAGATACGTATAAATATTATACAGAATAGTTTTTGATGACTACGAGGAAGAACTTATACCTTAACTTTTGTATTTTATGTAACCATCTTACGTTATTTACGGAATAAAAGTCGACGAGTATGTAATGTTAACTTATTGAGACCAATTCCCAAATCGAGTTTAACATTCCAAAATTTTAACATTAATATGTATACAACAGTATATCAAAACAAAATATTTTGCAGACTAAAAACGGTCTTCATCTCCTGGACTATAAAGAATGAACGGCGGTGGTATCGGCTTCCCGCGACACCGCTTCCGATCCACGTGAGCGATATTCCGAAACCTCACTGTTACCAATACCTACTTCAAGAAACAATGTTCTCTTTATAGAAAATACCTTTATAGCGATAAAAAAGTGAATACGAATCACTTTTCAATCAGAGACTTTTTAGCTTGTTTTTTAATAAATCGGAAATTGTTATTCTTTGTTGTTTACTCGTTTTAAATATCTCAAATATAGTCGAAAAACGACAGTTTTTTTAAGTTCAGAACAACCCGCTTTTCTGATGTCTCGACCAACAACAATGACCATCAAAATACTAAACAGCAAATATTATGTTTGTATCTTATAACTATCATATCTGTTTCGATCCAACAGACAAAAAATGTCTAAAAAACCAAATAAGAAATAAACTGTAAAAAAACTAATATACCTATTTAATTTTTGAACAAAAGCAAACGTTTAATAAATTGACACGTAACAGCAGGTTGGATGTTAATCGATGTTAATTACTTAAGGCTGTTACACACCTGATACAGAAAAGAAAAAAAATAAAGATAATACATCTGTTACCGTTTCAGTTCCGGAACGTTTTATTTGTTTAAAACGGTTTAGACGCCATTAGGTAAGCCGCAGGAGATGTGGATTTATGACTTGATTGACTTTTTATTATTACGACTGCGAAGGTTAAATAACTTTGATAGGTGCCTAATGTCCCACAGCTGACGGTCCATTTGAGTTTGGTTTGTTTTGTCTAATATTGTCGTCAGTGTTAATATTGTTAAGATAAAGAGGTTCTTCTCTATTTTTATTACGTAGCCCTATACTAATCATAGTCATTTTCTTTTGTGCCGTGGTTGTGTCTACATACGTATAAATTACCCTTAAATCAGGAATCGTTTTCATGTTTCTAATTTAATTACTTAAAATATTGTCTAAATTAGTGTTCGTTTTTACAAACCTGTAGTTATAAGACCCTAGGATACTCCAAAACTACGATCAGCTATCAAGAGACGACTAGCATTATCTTTTTAACTATTGGTGATCGAGCATGATTGTTGTCCTCGAGTCACCTACCTAACTTACATGTCTATGAACGCAAAGTGGAGAGTGAGAGTAAGAGTTAAAAATTAAATGAGAGGTAAGTACTTTATCAAAAATTGACGCCCTCAAAGTTATATACCACATAGTTTCTTATATGGTAACAATTAATTGGCCTGTGACCAGCTGAGCGTGGTGGCATGGTCACGTACCATTAAACATCGCCATGAACCATTCTGTGTCGGTTAAAACATAATTGTAGTGTTCCAATTGGTGCTATTTATTTTTATTTTACTGCACTTGTGGGCGAAGAAAGGGCGCTTAGAGGGGATGGAATTGTACCCATGGTCCTAATTATGAAACTAGAAGACATTATTATAGCTATCGCTATTGGTGTCAATTTCATTAATGTGCGGATGACGTCCGATTGGAGCTTAACTTCTAGTCTGTGTTTTAAAACTTGTAAAGCTTTAACATTTTTCAAAAATACATATAGGTACTTAGACGATCCCTTACAAAGTTATCAGAACAGAAAATAGTTGCGAAATGTAAGTCGTAGATTTTATTTTTGATTTTGTTCCTTTATAAGGTATATTAATGCTATGCATTCAATCAGTCTGTTTGTTCCTTCAACAAGACCTCTGAACTCTCATTTTAATTATACCTCTAATAAACAGACAGATCATATCTCTACACACAGGCCATACACAATTTACGTAATGACACCCAAAAAACATACTTAAAACTCATTCTTGCGAATGTGAAAGACACATTGGGATAATTTGACTTAAAAGCAAATGTATGAAGCGTCCGTATCCGTTGAATAAATTCGACGGTCCTAATCAAGATAATTAAGGGCTGTGCAAAACAAAAGTCGCATGCAAAGGCGTGACGTCATACCGTGCGTTCACAATGACGCGACGGGGCGTCGCGGCGCGCTAGCCCACATTACATCAGGGTTGGCGCGAGCGAATTAGGTGTGGTAACGTCAGATTTGATTAGTGTTATGGATTGAACTTTTAGTGTGTCTCGTGTGTGGGTAAGTTGTTTAGAAAGACTTTATAAAGGTAAGTTTATTTTACCTACTTATTTGGTTTATTTTATACAGTTTGTTCAGTCTTTTCAACATTTATGAAATCTGTACATAAATGTTTCTTCGTGGATTTTATCTCTACTTAGATTATTTTCTCGAATGTTTGCAGCCAGAAATTAAAAAATGGGTTGATTAATCTCTGTCCTTAATACCTACTTACTTCAGATATTTACCCAATTTCAGCCAAATTAAGAACTAAACTTAGATGCTTTAGTATTCTTTCACACCTAAAGCAATAATTTTACTAAAAATTAATTTTTCTGTAATTTTATCAAAATATTACAAAACTTTTTCATCAAAAATCCTCCCTCATACAGAAACAACATAGATGCCAAAAACATTTTTTAAGAGGCAGCCCTAACCACTAGATCTTTCATACAAGGATATGAACCTCACAGTACCCAACACCACACACACGGAACCAGTGACATTAGGGGTGTCAGCGTGTCCGCGTGCTCCCAGTTTTGTCGGTGGCCAGCGGTGCAGAAACGGCGAGAGCATTGTGACAGCCCTAGGGAGCCACACCCGCCCCGACTGAGGATTTATTTGCAAAAAAAAACAAAATGATTGTGTCATTATTATTTTTTAAATAAAATAATGTCTAAGTCAAAGTCAAAGTCAAAGCATTTATTTCAATTAAATCTTAATTAGGCTTTTTTGAAACGTCAAAAATTGAATTATCTATCCGTCTGTCTGTCTGTCAGTGAAGCTAGGCTATGATATTTGAAGAATCATAGATGACGTCCTATCTAGAAATAATAAGTAAATAATATTATTGGCACGACAGAGTAAGGCTCCGGACAACCGGACGGTATTTCTAAACTGCATTTTATTTGATAGATGAGGTAACTGCGCATCCACCAAGTTAGTTAGCAGTCAGCGTATGAATGAGATGCACAGTTTATTTTCAACTTTATTCCAATCGTACTAACCATGTTAAAATTATACAATAGGTAACTGAAAGTCCAGTTGAATATTTGTTGTTGTCTTTAAGGTAAGTACTTACTTATGGTAAGGAATTGGTTTATTCTATAGTCTATTACTGTGAATGTCGAAACTCTCGTTTGGTCTCCATCGGAAATTCAGCATCATTTTGCCAAATGATTTGTTGTCGATATGTTGCTTAAACGTAAACCATCGAGACTTCGTTATACGTACACATCTAGAACGAAAACTTACTACGTAGGCTTTCTATTCTCAACCCTCTATGTACCAACACTATTCTTATAGAAGCACCTGTTTCTGGGCACATGACAATAGTTGTGTGGACAATGTGTGCAGCGGCTGGAAGCGCACATCTCTTAGCTGATGAGGCCGAGATGAGCATCCAGCGTGAGGAAGCATTGTATGGAGAAATGGGTTAAAATGATATGGATGGAGTGATATACCTCTCTGTATGAACATAGACCGGTAGTTTCTAGACTCAGAGTCACAAGATACTAATTTTGTAACAAGGAGATTACTTCATAATATAAGTGCAACGGATAGAAACATTTGTTTTTTTCAGAGCAGAAAGATGATGTGATGTTTTCGATTTAAAAACTCTGGACTTCTAACTGAACTAAAATATAAAATAAACAGTCACAAATCTGTTTAACGTTACGATGTGTGTTCAATAAAACGCCAAAAAAATCGATTACTCACTTTAATAAAAATCGTGCAGCGGGGAGATTGGGGAACAACGCAGCAGTTAAAAAGCGCGGATGTGAACATTTGTAGCAATAATTTGGCCCCGCAAGCCCATGGGGTGAGCCGCGGCTGCTGTTGAAAGAATGATACATCATCAGACCAATAATAAATCACACATGATTCAATTAGAAAAATACGGCGGGTGTGAACGAAAAACGCTGGGTTTTGTCGAGACTGGGCCACATTTGTAGGGTAATTTGACGTTTTGTATTGCATCATCAATCAAACGCAATTAACAATGACGCTGTTGAAGTGAAGTGCAATGTAAAATTTTTGGCGCGCAACAATTATGATATCGAATTGTTTACGGTTAGGTACTTGTACAACCAATCTATAATTTTTGGTATTATTCTATTTTGGTTACATTAAACTTCGTACCTAACATGACATATGTTACAAAATAATATTGATAAACAAAAATCAGAGTTATTTATTATTGTTTGCGAAAAAAGCAGAATGTTTCCATCAAAGTCAAGCATTAATACCGTCGGGTTAACACATGAGCTTTCGGCGCACTCAATAACTCATTGGCGAAATATAACAGTGTCGAGGGAGTCGGCGTGGTGAGGCCGTGTCACGTGCCAGTAATGAGTTCCACTCTGCCCCAACCTCCCCACGTTACTATGGAATTTCGCACATACAACGCATACTTCTGATTATTTGGATTTATGATGTCACATTTTTACACGGTTGCTATGCTTGGCACTTCACTGAACAATGATTTTTGCATTATTTTTCATAATATTCATTAGGTATTCGTGGAATTGTGTGGACTGTCTATTGTTAATATTTTTTATATATATTAGATATACATTGATATGATTGGATACCTACAATGAGGAGATACGATTGATTATTCATTAGGTTATTGATTTTTCGGATTTAATAAGGTTGTTTTGCGGTAGATTCGTTTCCTAAATTAAATAAGTTCAATGACCACTACATGATAACAATCATCATTCTCTTCGGCGTATCAAAAGTGCACAAAAAGCTATAAAATCATCTTGTCCGTCTTACACACGAATGAATACGACAACAAAATATCCTTTTCTGTTACGTTAGAAGAAAATTGCATCAAAAATTAAAAAGGAATTATTCCTAAAATTGTATAATTTGGAAGTAATTATTTACTTACAAGCTTTGCAACAAAAAGGCTTGAAACTTCACTTCCTATACTATTGTTGTGCCCTTCACCTGCCGGGACTGAACACACGTCGCCGCGGGCGCTTACCGGATTTACTCTATTTGCACAATACTTGCTCCTAGCTGAACTACTGCTGTAGACTTGAATATCTACTAGACTGCGAAATATTTTACTTTAAAGTCCAGAACGATTACTTGTGGTGTTGAAGGTATCCAAAGGCGACAAATTGTCGCCTAATAGGCGTATCGTTCGTAAAATAATCAAATTAAATTAATTAAAATAAAATAAGCAACATAAAAGATTATTTACAAACAATGTTGCTTATTTTCTAATATATGTCTACACCGGTTTTGGTAACGGCGATTAAGCATCCACTTCTTTTTATAGTTTAAGAGTGTTGGTGTTTAGCTCGTAAGTGGTAGATGTAACCTATTTTTTGCCAAAAAAGTTTTTATACAATAAGGACACGTTACAATGCCTATTAAGTTTGGCAGAGCCATGCTTCGATACGAATGGGCCGGTTCGACTGCAGTAAGACCACTGCCTCACAGAAAACCGACGTGCAACAATGCTTTTCCCAAAAATCCTCAAATTCATAATCCCCAAAAGCCAGTAACGCACCTGTAACGCGCCTGGTATTCCAGGTGACCATGGGCGACTCTGATGCTTACTAACTGCCAATTTCTATAACATATCTCAATCCAAAATGTGTGGATTAAGATCGATTTTTGATAGAAACTCCGTAAAACTACTGTCAATAATCGATCTAAATCGACACATTTTGGATTAAGATAGTTTATTGAAATTGGCAGTAAGTGATCCATCTGGTCTTTTCCCGGTTTATCCCACAAAAAAGTAAGGTTGGCTATAATTTTCATGTTTGTCAGGCGAGATGGAGATCACCGTTAAAATGGGTCAAATATTCAAGTTTATCATAAGAGCGGTACTGACAATTTTTTTCTTTAATACGTACATTTCAAGTTTGCCCTGTCTCCTCTATACATTCAGAACACTATATCCGGTACGGTTTCCCTAAAAATTGAAGTGGCCAATTACGGAGTTGCGTTCTGTCTTCATACGTGCGTACTTAAGGACCATTGAGCGAGTATAACGTTTAGCAACATTGCGGACCATACGTATGGGAACACAGCAGGACAGGATTGAAGGACGAAATTGAACTCAAGTACTTATTGTTAAGGTTTAAAAGCATTTTTTATCACACCTCTTAGCTATAAACGGTTATATTATTGTGACCAACGCCAGATCGTTTCTTTTTGAGTAATTATTTTAATGCATTTTACGTTTTTTTTGAAAATCTAATGCAGCAATGTTCTTTTTTGCACCCTTTTTTGACATTTTGTTGTTACCTCAATGTACTGTTAAACTTTCTGAACAAATAGAAAACTAAGCAAGTAGTTTAATATTCGGATATTTCAGTCAAACCTTTACATTACAATAATAATAATAAGGAGGTAATATTTAATATGTTTATCATTAGATAAATAGGTTCCAAAACGACGAAAGTGATATAAGATCACGATTATAAGCTTACTGAAAGCTTACTATTTTCTGAAAATTTAGATATCTATACATATTTATCCCGATACTTAATCGATACTGAATCGGGAGAATTTTATTATCCACGCGTGCGGAACTGCAGACGGAAAACTAGTTTTAAATAACCATGTCTTAATACCGATTAACCATTCACTAACCCTTCAACAAAGTAAAAGAAACATTTGTAAGCAATTAACTGATCGTTTTTGTTGGCAATCGAACCCTAGCTGAATATTACCGCCCATACTTCCGTCCACCGATTATATTGTAGACTACACTTCGAACATATGTCGTAGACTACACTACTACTACACACTATCCTATGTATATGCCTCTTGTCTGTTGAAAGTTGCGGCCATAATATATTTTATACCGGGAGGCGGTGTTTCAACAGATAGAGGATAATTGCGACCGACCTTGAAGTGGGTAGTAGAATTCTGAAAGTTTTGGTGACCTAACTGAGTACTCTTCCTAACTGACAGGACACATTATAACATTGTTTAGTATAATATACCTTATGTTTCTGTTTCGTATAACATACTTTATGATGTGACATACCTTACGTTTCTGTTATGCGAACAATTCTTTCCTATACATTCTAATACAATTTGGCAATAAGATCCCTTTATAATGCTGTTGGAATGCTTTCAAGTATCAAACAAACTATTTATCAAATAATTCTATCCTAATTAACTTACCAAAGAATAGCTTAATCGCTATTTTGAATAGGAGATCTCAATTAACTTGTTATTTAGCTGTCGATGAATCTATTCACGTGCTCTAGAGATTGGTAACATTTTTTCTAAAATATACAGAGCGGCTTTCTGTCAGCATCCCCTTGAATGTAACAACCCAAAAGTCGGTAAATAGGTAACAAAAGGGCCCACAATGCACCAATGCCAATGTTTGGGCCAACATAATAGGGAGTCTTAGAAGCCGAGTTGGTATTGTGTGTTGGGCCATTGTTTGCGGGTCTCAGTGCGCTTGCACAAAACCGCTCGGTAGCTATCGGAGCGAACTTCAAAGCGTCCAATGTTTGCGTACAATATTATTTTTATTGCTGTAATTGAGTGAATATTTTTGACAGCCCTGTGAGAACAGCGGTGTCATCAGCCCTAGACGATGAACTTTCTAAATTTTATGACGGATGTTTTTTCTTGACATCTTGTTTTGGGACTTGATTATGTACTACAATCGATTTTTGGTAGCGCAATTCCTCAAGTGTTTTTTATCTGGTAGAAAAAATATTTGGAGTAAAATATTTTTACTTGAATGATATTGTATTGTTTGACAAGTTTGCCTGCGTAATATGAAATGAAGGTTATGATATCACGTGCAATGAAATATGTATCGTGATTTCGATATTGGGCTTGGAAGCTATAATTCTTTTTAACAGAAGTTACTACCTATTTAGGTATTCACTATTCAGTAAAATTCTAAAATGTTGAAAAGTTCTAAAATATCTATTGTAGTATCCTACTTACATTAACTTATATTAACCGGTATTCGGCAAACGGCATCGGGAACCCTTACCACGGCAAGTAATCGATAACATTTCAAACGAATAATTATTATAAGAGATAAGTGAAAGTTTCTTTGTTTGGATGTTTGTCCGTCAATCACGCTAAAACTACTGAACGGATTTTGATGAAATTTGATATAGGTACAGACAGAGTATGGGCTGACTTAGGTAATAGGATATTTATTCCGGTCCTTTTTATTCCGATTTAATGCTCTTATGGGATAAAACAAGAATCATAATCTACGCAAACGAAGTCGTGGGCAACAGCTAGGTAATTAACAAATAAAATTTAAAGCCAGAAGAGTTTTGTTATAAAATTTCTTCAAAAAATCTGACAGCAGTTTCTGATCAATTGCAACTTGCGGAATTTGCAATGGAGCAGAAATTGTGGTAGGAGGAGGTAAGTATTACCTAAGTTGATTTTATGTAATCTTCTGTGCATGGTTCTACTACTTATCTTTTAAAGCGTATAACAGAATAATAAAGTATTAATATGGTTTCAACGAGGGGGGGGGGTTGGTAATTGAACAAACCATTATAAAAAAAATATCAGCTCTCTTCAGGTCTAAAACGCCAAGACCACCAAAAATTACCACCAAAGTATAAAACTAAATTACTTTACACTCCTAAATAAATATAAAACCAACAAAATACAATTTCATTTAAAAAAAAGGAGTAAAAAGTAATAGGATGGTTACGCTTTTTTTTTTTTTTTTTTTTTTTAAGGGGGGAAAATCATCGAATGACTGCTCCCGCCTGGGTGAGGCGGAAGGGAGTGTCAGACTCTTACTGACTAAAAACCACCCCGTTCCTTCTCCTGCACGTCGAGCCCCGGTTACCCGTTAGGTTCTCCGCGACTCCGAATCGGCATCGGCCCTATTGGGCCCCATCTGTGGTGGTCTGATGGCTCTTTGAGGCGCGCGCGGAACGCGACGCGCCGTACGCTCGGGTCTGTTTCTGGTCGGACGGGGAGCCACCCATGCTCGCCGTCCGCAGGCCCGCGCTTACGGTGGCCGGAGATCGTCTCGCGATCCCCGACGCCCGGTGTGTCCTTCGCGATGGCTGGGTTGCGAGGAGGCAGCGCTTCGCTGCCTCACGCGTCCCGCCTCGCCCCGCAGGATGGTTACACTTACCGAGGTTTTACGGAGTTATATAACCTATCGTATACTAACTTTGGTTTAAAAACGGTTACTTATTAAACCGAAACCACCCACAAAATGTGCATCTCAATAAAAAAAACAAACTTACTAATTTTACGATACCTCACAAATCGTTTTATTCGCAAACTTTAAACCATAGACAAACTTTACGGCAGCATAGACAATAGAGAGCGCCATATTAGCACAATGACGGGAACATCAAAGGAGCCGCCGCCGCCATAAAAACCATAAGTTTTGGTAAAACAATGGAATTGATGTTAAAAGGTAAACAACCTCATTGGAGATAACAATAGTCAATGTTTACACAAACTGATAAGAAGAAGTATGGCTAAACTAATAAATTTTGGTTGAATAACTACAATTCTACCTACCCCTTTGCTTTTAATTATTTTTTAAACGGCTCCGTATAATTTGTGAAGAACAAAAACATTGTTTAGAAAAAGGATAGTTGTGTTGGTTTTGCACTCAACAACCGATAAACCAGTTTGTAACAAATTTGCGTAAAACTAGATCATTCTTTGAATTAAATAACACGAAGGTAATTTTTTCGTAGTAGGCAAGTGCAAAGCCGTGAGGTGTCTTTAATGCAATATTTATCAATATTAATACAAACTGTTTAACCTCACAGAAAACCGACGTGAAGCAACGCTTGCGTTGTATTTCGTCGTGTGAGTGAGGTTACCGGAGGCCCAATTACCCTCCCCTTCCCCAATCTCCCCAATTCCTGAATCCCCAACGATTCTCCAACTCCTAATCCCCAAAAGGCCGGTAACGCACTTGTAACGCCTCTGGTGTTTCAGGTGTCCATGGGCGACGCCGATTGCTTACCATCAGGAGGTCCGTCTGCTCGTTTACCGTTTATGCCATAAAAAAAAACTTTGTTCATAGATAGGTAGTGCAATGTGCGTGGAATATTCCTGAGATTTAGGTACCTAAGTTAAATTTTTATTAACTATAAGATCAAACCAAACCGTCTAACATCAGTGTTACACTATTACCTAAATATAAAACTATAACGCATTTAATATAAGACATAGTCATAATAAAATAAGAATCACAACAACAATAAAATTGATTTAATTAATAAAAACTCGATTAATGCAGTTACTTTTTACAATGACACGTAACTTTCGTTCGTTCGACGCGTGCATTACCGCGCGTCGCGTTCACAGAAAGCGCGGGAAACTCACGAAAGTTCGTCACAAGTTTTCCGGCCCGCCCTGGCCCCGCCCCCTCTCGTGTCGTCTCTCTCACACCGCAACACGGTGGCTAACCGCACGCGGACGCGCCCGTATCAACTTTATACACGAATTTTTTGACTTCTATTTTAATTCTCAAAATTTTTGATAACATTATTTTTATTAAGAATTAATTTAAAAATGAAAGCTACAGTAGAAGAGATTTAGAATGCCGTTTAATTTTTAAATGATTTTTTTTGTAAAAACTTTAAAACTTCATAAAACACAAGTACCCATGCACCTATTTCATTCTTATATTTTTTCCAGAACTCAATCTATAATCATTTTATTCTTTAGAAACATAAGTATGTTATAAAATTTTATCTGCAATATTCTCTACACATTTGTGTTTCAAAAATATTCTGTTAAAAATGAGGTGTGATTAAAAGTGTCAGTCAAAACCCCTGTCATCAAAATTCCTCGCGTGCTTTAGCGAAAATGAAGTGCCACCCCGCGAGCGGCGCCGACTCCAAACATGAAAATCATAATTTTTCATGAGCTCGTTGATAGGTTTTCGCGCCGGCCGCGGTTTCCCGCCGCCCCGCGGCCTAATTACCGCCGCCTCGCGATACGTCACCGCGGTGATTCAAAAAAATCCACCCATCCCTCTCCCACTAGGCGGCGGTGAGCGCCGGCGTCCCACTCCAACGAGCATTTTTATAAAAACGCAGACACCAACCGCGGCCGTCCCGCTCGTTCCCACTGCGACACCGCATCACCCGCACCCTTCGTCTCCTTCCCGCTTTTTACGAGACGTAGGAGCCGCCACCCGGGTGGGGGCGGCGACCGCGCGAACGCAAAATATTGACCATCGGAAAAAGTCGCGTCGTATCACAGTCATCAGTTGAAACTGAGTTCTCGTGAGCACGCGTCCCTTCGCCACGACTTCGGTGCGCGTCGTGAGTCTTCGGCTTGCGGTGTCGGCGAGTCACCCGGCCGCCGTTTATTTTTCCGAGTCCCCCGCCCGGCGTCTTGCCGTCCGCGCCCAACAAGTGGTGTAGACGCTGCTCTCTGCTCGCGGCTCACACGGAGTCTTGCGCCCGTACTTTGCACAACTTTCTGAGCGCTCCGCGCGCACGCGACGCACTTCCCGCGAGTTTGTAAACCGATCGCGTGTTTTGAAACTTTTACCAAAGTGTTTAGAGACTACAGTGCCGTGATAGAGGACTTCAGTGGCGTGTCGAGAGTCGGTGCGGTGTTCGTAGACGGTAGACTGAAGTCGATGCACCTCCCGCACGCGAGCCCTCCGGCCCCCAGCATGGCGGACGTTTATGCTCATATCCATGAGTACTATCGGCAGAGTCACGGCGAGCTGGTGCAGACTGGCTCCCCAGCCGTGCTGTGCTCTGTGCTGCCCGGCCACTGGAGGTCCAACAAGTCGCTGCCGGTGGCTTTCAAGGTGGTGGCTCTGGATGATGTGCAGGATGGTACCCTGGTCACGATTAAGGCTGGAAATGATGAAAATTCTATGGCAGAATTGAGGAACTGTACGGCGGTAATGAAGAATCAGGTTGCGAAGTTTAACGACCTGAGGTTCGTGGGTCGCAGTGGACGAGGGAAGTCATTCTCCTTGACTATCACCATCAGCACCTTCCCCAGCCAAGTGGCCACCTACATGAAAGCTATCAAAGTCACAGTTGACGGACCTAGAGAGCCAAGAACTAAACAAAGTGAGTTTCTAACTTTCAAAAAGTTACTTTCAAACTTTATTGGCAATTAATGTTTCTCTTTTTAGTTTTCTATAGAGGTATATACCTAACAATATTATTTGATTAGAAATACGCATATTTAGCTTCAATATTTATTACATCAGTTACAGTTCTTGATATTTTTTAATTATTAATTATTGAATTTGCACAAATCTGTTTGTCACTTTTCTCACAAAGCCTGCTGATATAATTGTCTCTTTAAAATTATAACCATTAATAATTATAATTATTAAATACATAGCAAAAATATGTCCAATTATATTTTGCTTGTTCGTAATATTACTATATTAACAATATTCTGCAAAATCAATGCTGCCAGCTACCTAAATGAAAAAGCTAAAACTTTAAAATAAACGCAAGAATGTTCGTTTACTTCAGCGCCTAAAAATAAGCATTAAAAATATAAATAAAATTGTACTTTATCGACCGACATGATTAGCCGACACAAAGGATTGAAATATATCACCATTTGTCTGATATCATGGAGAAACAATAAAAAAGATGAAATCTTTATAAAAACGTTTGTTGGATGCGCGTGCGCGAGTAGCTGGCGCGCCGCCAGTCCACAGAGCCGAGGTCGATTTTGCGGCGCCGCAGCATTCAACCACATTCAAACGAGTTTTATTTAAAAATCTAACATTTATTAAAACGTCAAAATTTTATAAAAATAGTGTGGGGCAAAATTATTCGGATAAGTTTAAACTTCTACAGAGACTTTTGTAGAGGTAGATAAAAGCATTCAATCATTAGGACATTAATTACCTACTCAGTTTAATCCTCACTGCGTTCATAATTACTGGTTTAGGGAACTTTCTCGAAATAACATCGATTGTCTGCTTTAATGTGTAAGGAGTTAACATTAAGGAGCGTCATGTTTTGACGTGGGGCTTATAAATGGTTATTGGTGTTTACAAGAACAAGCTTTTATACTTTCGTGTGCTGTGTAAATGTCTAAATATACGAGTCAATTAATGTTACAAATGAAGGTCAATGTTCATGAAACTTTTTGAAAGTTTGTTGCATTGTTGTTTAGTATGAATTTTGTGACGAATTGCTTTGTGTTTTAATTCTAGAAACTAAATATTTTAATCGTAACAAAATTTGCTATTCCATAATATTTTAACGGCAGTACAATCAATAGAATGTTAGTGTTATCAATAATGTAACTACCTAAGCAACCAATGATCACATCGAACCAATAAAATCAAACCGAAACTGCTTTTCAATTACAAGACTCGCAATTCAGTCAGCAAAAAATCTACCGCTAATTCAGATAGACCAATAAATTACAATCAAAGCGAAGAAATCATGCGAATCAAACAAGCGATACATTTAGTGATGTGAGCAATCAACAAATTAAACTGAAATCATAATGTTTTCACACCACAAATCTATTTTAGATGTTACAACGTACCGAGACGTCTGTGTAAACAAACAGTTGCGCCCAAACTTCAACCAATAATAAAAAGACAGTATGCGGAAAAACTAACATCCTTGGACCATAAACTTCAAAGGCAACCAGTTAATAAAGCGATCAATGGAGCTGTCTTAATGACCGTACGCTCTAATTAACATGTAGTTAGTAAAATAACTAACATTTAGACACATTATGTAAGTACATAAATCGTTCTTGACGTGGCTTAGCGTCGGATATATTTAGTCTCGGTTTTAGTGCGGGTATAAAAATTACATATTTCGCATCACTAGTTTTTTCGACTAAAGTTGTATGCGAAACATAATTCAATGTTTGAATTATTAATTTTTTCAATAAACACAATGTTAGGATTGTCGAAATAGAAACTAGGGCGAAGTTCATTAAAAGATACATCTGTTTAGGTAATTAAAACGCACGTGTCGAAAAATACGTACGTGCGATATTTTATTGATGACACAGAATTCGCAAACAACGAATATCATTTCAGTATCTGTATTTCAAACCAAGATGGAGGTCTTTCAAAACAATTATAATATTAAAAATAATTCAAGCATGGAATCCAGTCGGCTCGGTACGTTGGTATTACCAGTATAGTTGGTGTAGGAGCGGCCAGCGGTTACCAAGTTCGCCGGTTCGGTGGCTGTAACAGATGTAAACAATCTCGGGCCGCGTCGTAAAGTCCCGTTTGATCTCCCCGCCTGCACCCCGACGCCGGTGCCTCTAAAATATGGATTTTATGTCTATGCTAGCTGCTAAAATACCACATCCATAGGCAGTGACCCTCCTAATCACCCGGCTGGGAACCTTGTTGATATTACCAAATGACTTGCGGAAAATTTAACTAAAAGTCATTGAAACTACTTTGAGGAGTTTGGTCGTATAGTTCCTTCTAACCCACAGAGTATAGACCTAATCTTAAACATCCTCTACTAAACTGAACCAGTGTTCTACCAAACCAAACTTCTAAACGTCCTTCTTGAGTCTTTAGACTGGTCTTGTGAGTCTTAAGTATCTACACTCAATATTAAGATACTCTTTACTTCTCAAATACAACATGGCATGTCTTGTTCAACAGTTCCTTATTCAGATCATCAACTGATAGCAGTAAATCGCCATAAACACAGACAATTAAACGAAGACGTATATAAATGCGGTGTTAGTTATGGGGCACCGTCGCCACCCTCCGAATTATGAGCCATAACTCTGATTCCATTTATTCAGGAGACTCCTTAACATTAATTTACAAGTGACACGCCACTCGCATCTCATCTTGTCGAGATATTTAACGCTCATTCTGACACTTATATGTCGTACGGTCCGTTTATTGTCCGGAGTGGTACGGATTCGGCCGCGACGCGTTTTGATCCGGGCCACTTTCTGAACCATTGTACATTTTTAGGTCGCTGGTGATTAACGGACGCAGAAATAACTTTATAGATTTAACACTTTCACGATGTGAGTGCAGTATTTTCGTTTGATTTGAAAAGTGTTTTCGGATTTCAAGAAAAGTTTTACGAAGTATATTTTAGTTTTCACCGAATTGCAAGTTTCAGTATAAACAAAATAAAGGAGTAGGTACACCAAAATGGTAAACAATCACAGCTGAAAAAGTCATGCCTTCTGAAATGTCGCTGTAATAAGCTTAGAATTTACTCAGAACAAAGTCTGTGTCGGTTAACGTCCCCACTTACCCGAGTTAATATTAATTCAAGCACTCAGTAATCATATACCACTTCTCAACATTAGAAATGCTCTCTTTACCGCGTTAATATTCAGAGCCCCGCATATGCAAAGGGTCGGGGAACTGAATTTAATTGAATACTGGCATTAACAAATGGAGCGGCCCGTTTCCGAGTTCCACATTTAACTTATTATTGTTCCATGATGTCGGAGCTCGACGCTCCTCAGCCCCGGATTGGCGCGTGACAGCGCGACGGGCCATCCATCAAGTTCTTAATTTAAAATGCCCGCGATCTGGGAAACGCTCTCACGGAACACTCGCTAATCTCCCCGCGGAAAGGGGTACGCTTCACACAACTCAACTAATTGTTTCGTAAACATTTTAGTGCGCGATAAACCTTCATCTGCTCACTTACGTAAAAAGTCTGCACCATCCATTGCACTGTTTAGGTAACGATATAATTAGGCTACTTAAACAAAACTCGCAACAACAAACTTCGTATAAAGAGTCGCTAAGAAGCACCGCGTATACAAAGTTCAAAACAAAGTAGACAAAGTGCTCGTAAACAGTTTAATCCGGTAATAAAAGCGTTACACCTGATCGCATCAATTGGGACGTCTCTAGATTGGATTAAAAATGTAATAAAACTGTCTAAAATAGACGATGGTCGCTGTCTTCAGTAGTGTATCGATTAAACAAATAAAAAAAACGTTTCGCTATGAAAGGCGAAAGGCAACGTGACGTTGGAGGGTCGTAAAAACGTATGGCACAGAGGAGCCGGCTAACTGCAGTAGTAAACTGGCTCGTTTTGTATACAGAGCCCTTGTTATAGTCGTCGGGCGGTAAACAGAGCGCGGCCCGTGTGTCGCCGCCTTTACGGCTACCCTTTGTGACTTTAGTGCTTGCGGACGTGGCTCAAGACGTTAGTGACCTCCCCACGTCAATATCTAGTTAATAAGCCATCCCTGCGATCTCTATAGCTGACAATTCCATTTGGCGGCAACTGCGGGTTCCGGTTGAAGCCCCCAATAATTTTATTTGACCAGACATAAAATGTGTTTACTAAGTAAAGTAGCGTATTACACGAAATCAGAAACAAACTAAACCAAAACCCATCTCTACATGTTGGTGTTTGTTGTCTTCAAAACAATAATTAATATTTATGTTTGTTTGTTGCAGATTATGGCTACGGTCACCCGGGTGCATTTAGCCCGTTTCTATTGAACCCCGGCTGGCTGGATGCGGCGTACCTCAACTATGCGTGGGCTGACTACTTCAGGCCGCCGCAAATACGAGACCAGACCGCCTCGCTCGTAAAAGGTAGGTAAAGGATTTTTTGACTTATCGTTATTTGAAATTGTTTCGTACCGTTTGGAAACGTGTTTTAGTTTCACACCATTAGTCTGAGAGAAAATGCAAAAAGATTAAAAACTCCGTGCATAAAAGAATCGTATTACAAAATCAGTATAATCCGACTAGCTCTTGAACTTCCGATCGGTGCACAATAACGGTATTTGTTAATTTAAAAACTCCCGATTTAGCAAACAGCACTCAAAAACATGTTGCTCCGAACAGTACCGCCCCTCAAGGCCGTACAACGCAAAAGCGGCTCAAATAAAAGAAGCAACTCTTGAACTCTGCAAAACAACACCGGCCCGACCGAAGCAAAACCACCCGCTGAAGTCCGCACCACGGGGGAAAGTGGGGGGTGCTACTAAACGTACAAAAAAGCACTGCCTTCACGTTCGAGAGAGTGTGGAGTCAATTTTATTCCAATGTAGGCGACCGCGCCACCAGCCACTTTTTGTTTCCGACGCTGAAACGCGAGGAGCGATGTACTCAAACACCTACAGACTTTTATTAAACCTAAGTAGCAGCACGCTCACAAACGTGAGACGTACTTTGGAAATGTGTAATTGATTTGCACTTTTTTCATCAGGATATGATGGAAATAAAGCAAAAGACTTCGGATTATGTACCTCTCTAGCGAAGCGTATCGAGCAAAGCGCACAGAGATATTACATTACAAGAATTAAGAGTACAATTTCGCTATACTCGCGGATACTACTCAAACAATGCTCTGTGCGCTGGGGACCGGTTAACCCAATAAATGCTAATTAAAAATAACGGGCAAAGCAAAACAGAATCAAATTCAACGATCGGGAATCACCTCAATCAGGCGCGACGCCGATATTGGCCCCCACCTCGCCAAATTACCCCCTAGTTACGTCCCCTTCCACCCCCGTTGCCTTTTAAAGTGGTCTGCGCACTGCCACTGCTGCAAACAGAAAAAGTGCAAAAGAGAAACGAACGTAGCACCACCTCCGAGCTCTTTGTGGCCCAATCTGCGCCTCCGTCGTGTCCTTTTTATGCGCCAGCTTCTCTTACACGCTATCGAGAATCAAAGCTTCCCCGGGAAGAACTTTTTGAACACAGCTGCTAATGAAAATTTCACATTTCGAGTTCTCTTTGTCCGGCGCGTTCGTAGATACCTGTACTTCCTTATCGCGATGCTCTCGGCTTTGTGGAGTGCACACGTGTCCGCTGCAACACCTACACACGTGCCCTGCATCAATAATGTGCCGACAGATACTCTGTCGTAGCATGAGCCGTATCGTACCGAATTACAAAATGCCGTGTCTGTGTTGCAAAGAACTACGTCGTGTTCAGATAAATAAATATTGCACACCCTCACCCTCCCGATATCGCACTAAAAAAACATCCCTTTCGGTGATGCCGCCTTTAAACGCCTACAGATTGTACATTATCCTTAGTACGATTATGCACCCCCGTTGTTCGGGGAATAGACGGAGTGCCCGAGCGCCGCGGGCCATCCCCAGGGGCTCCTCTCTCATATTACGTCATGTTAGCAAATCTACCAACGGTAGCTTCATGTATTTCAATATTTTTACCATTTGCAGCTTTACATCAAGTAAAAATATTGTTTTATACGGCACCATACTAATGATTAATTTTTATTGTCAACAGGTGGCCCAGGCGCAATAACAACACCCCCCGTGACGTTACCAGGAGCAGAACTCTTCCCCTTCGCGCCAGCGATAGCTAACTTGCCAACAGGAGGCCTAATACCACCTCCTGGTGCTTTTCTACCACCAAATGGTCTCCTTCCGTTCGGACCACATCCAGCAGATCTAGCAATGAAGTCCTTACCACCCGAATTATCACTAAAGAGTAGCATCAGTCCTTACGAAGCGTTGAGACACTTACAAAGCAACGTCTCCTCAATGGATACATCGAGTGCTAGACTTTCTCCAACAAGCAGTAGACAAAGTGGAAGCCCAAGAAGCATTGCCAATGCTAGCCCCGACAGATCTAAAGCTGATTCAAAATCGGAGGTCAATTCGATGCACGACGCGACAATCACTGACGAATCTGATGAAGAACCTATTGAAGTAGTGAAGTCAGCTTTCCATCCTACACGACCAGCGAATGTTGAGCTGCAGGAGATGAAGAGAGTGCAGGCAGCAGACTCCACGGTGGCGGACAGACCACGCGTCCGTAACGAACTGAAAGCACCTTCGCAGCGCAGCGCACGAGTTCTTTCTTCTAGTCCTACATCCACTAAGATTTCAAACGGTACGATACCGACACATAAATCAGTGTGGCGTCCGTATTGATCCAGTAGTGCTAGTGTTAGTTTAATATCTGTCCTGGAGATGGATTTGTTGAAATGTGATAAACCAATGAGCTTGTACATAAATAGGTATTAAAAATCCTTTGATTTATATCAGATATTTATTGTTAGATTTATTTAGATTTCTAGATGTTAGACTAGCCGAGTATGAAGTAAATGTTGATAGATTATTTGTTAATTTTATTGCAGATGTGTTCAAGCTTATCTATATGATTATCTCGTAAATACTTATAAATATAAATTCATTTGTAAATGTATAATTGAAATTTTAATATTCTTCGAGAAATGACTGATTATTTTAATGTTTAGAAAGACAAATGTATAGTTGTAAATATTGTAAAAGGGTATTTATTAAACAAACGAAATGTACAATAAACTTCTGCCACTAGGCAATGTATAACCGAAGTGTATATATGTATCTAGAGATAAAATGATAAATGAAAATCTGAGAAATTAATATTGATTTTTAATGCTAAAAATGGTAGAATCCTTGTGATTATCGACCTTAAACAAATCGCTCACCTTCCTTAGTTTGAAAAACAAATGAACGCACGCACAATGTGTTTGGCACATGTGAATACTGTTTACCGTGTATGTGCATAAACAGAATATAACGATGCAGAGAAACAGGATGAATCTGATCAGTATTATTATTATTATTATTCGTGTATATAGGTTCAGACCTCACCCATTTCTGGGGAAATACAACAAAGTTGCGGACTTTTGGTCAAAGCAACCTTGGGGATGATTTGATGATATTTTTATTCTATGGACAAGAACTTTCTGACGATTCTGCAAGTGTTTAATATAACCGCTTTTTGTAACAGTGTGTATGTGAGAGGATGTAAGTCAAGGGTTTTTATGTTTGTATGGAGTGTTTTGGGGATGACGCCTGTGCTAGATATTATAATAGGGACAGTTCTGACTGTGTGAACTTGCCACTGAGTTTTAAGTTCAATGGTCAAGTCTGCGTATTTGGAGAGTTTATTGGTGTGGGTAGAACTAAGGTTGTGTGTGTTAGGGATTGCTATGTCTATCAAATATACTAATTTGTTTTTCTTGTCGTGGAGAGTGATGTCAGGTCGGTTATGGTGTATAGTTTTATCCGTAAGTATGGTTCTATCCCAGTACATTTTATATTCAGGAGAGTCTAGGATAATTTGGGGTGTGTATTTGTAGTACGGTGTTTTTTCAGCGATTAATTTGTGTTTATAAGCGAGTGCCTGATGTATGATAGCTGCAACCTGGTCGTGTCGGTGTTTGTAATCTGTTTGTGTGATGGATGAACATGCGCCTGTTATGTGTTGTATGGTTTCGGGTTGTCTGTGGCAGTGCCGACAGTGATCACTGCCAAGGGCACTGTCACGGATTATATATTTTCTGTAATTTTTCGTATCAATGACTTGGTCTTGGATCGCTAACATGAATCCTTCTGTTTCTGGGAACAGTTCGCCTCGCTTTAACCACGCGTTTGACGCTATCTTGTCAACAATAGGATTGGTCAAATCGAGACGATGACGACCATGGAGCGATTTTTGTGTCCAAGTCTGTATCTTTTGTTCTTTACTGATTATGTTCATGTGTTTTGTGTGGTTTGCTAGATAGAGTGGTGTGAATAAGTCTATAAGACATATAGCTTTGTGTAGTGGTGAATGTTGTGAGCGGTTGAAGAAAAATGTTCTAAGTAACTTGATTTGGTTGTTGTGAAGGTTTGTAATGTCGATTAGCCCTCGGCCACCTTCATTTTTTGGTAGGGTTAATCTTTGAATACAAGCCCTAGGGTGATGTTTCCTGTGTTTAATCATTATAGTATTTATGATTCTCTGTAATGTTGTGAGATCTGTTTGAGACCAACGTATGATACCAAAAGAGTAGGTTAGGATAGGGATAGCAAACATGTTTATTGCCTTGATGGTATTTTTTGCATTAAGGTGAGTGTGTAGTACTTTGTGTAGCCTGCTTCTGACATTTTTCTGTAGTGCTTTTTTTGTGTCTTTGTGGTGGATTTCTTTAGATTGATAGTAGCCGAGGTATTTATACCCTTCGTTTGGGTCTATAGCTTCAATAATTTCTTGGTTTTCTAGTTCATACGTTGAAGGTACTGTTGATCCTTTGATGACAGACTGAATTTTGCACTTGTCTATCCCAAATTCCATGCGAATGTCATTAGAAAATGTTTGTGTGATATCAGCGAGGGCGTGTATTTCGTTCAGAGTGCTTGCAAATAATTTTATATCATCCATGTACATGAGATGAGTTAGGGTTGTATGTTCTGAGTTGTGTTCGATTTTGAGTCCTATATTATTTTTGTTAAGCATGTTAGATAGTGGGTTAAGGGCCAGGCAAAACCACAAGGGGCTTAATGCATCGCCTTGAAAAATACCTCTTCTTATCGGAATGTGGTCTGTTTCAGTAGATTCGGTTGAATTGCATATTTTTAGTTTAGTGTTCCAAAGGGGCATGATTTTTTCAAGAAATTGTATGATAACCGGATGAATCTTGTAATGTTTTAAGATATAAATTAACCAAGAATGCGGCACGGAGTCAAAGGCTTTTTTGTAGTCTATGTACATGGTGTGTATGTCACGTTTTAGTTTTATTGCTTGTGTAGATGCTACAGCGTCAATGGTTAATTGTTCTTTGCATCCTTGGCTGTTCTTTCGACACCCTTTCTGTTCCTCTGCTAATATATTGTGTTCTTGTGTGTGTTTATATATAGTTTCACTTAAGCATGATGTGATAATTTTATAGATATTTTGGAGGCAAGTTATTGGTCGGTATTTCGCAGGATTACTAGTATCTGATGGGTCTTTTGGTAGCATGTATGTTGTGCCTTGTGTGATGTATGGTGACATTGTGTTAGGTGATTGGATGAATGTGTTGATGTGTTTGAGTAACAGTGTGTGAGTGCATGTTAATTTCTTATACCAGAAGTTGTGAATGTTGTCGGAACCCGCTGCTTTCCAATTGTGTGTTCTGGCTATAACTGCTTGGAGAAGGCGTAAGTTAATTTGATCAAATTCCATCTCTGGTATGTCTTCCCATCTTTTTTTGTCCTTTTCGATCCAGGTGTTTTGTTGATGTTGTATTGGGTTAGACCAAATATTTGACCAAAATTCTTGTAGTGATTCGGTGCTCGGTAGATGTGTGTTGTTTTCTTGTGGGTTGTTATGTTGCTGAGTAAGTTTTCTGTAAAACAGCTTTTCGTTGTTATAGAACTGTTTATTTTGTGTTTTTCTAAGTGTTGTCTCCTTATACCTTCTTAATCGGTTAGCTAATGTGTTAAGTTTTTGTTTCAGGGTGTCTAGAAAGTGTGTTATGTCTGTGTTTTCTGGTTCGTGTTGTGAGTGTATTTTATATATCTGTTTTATATTATGTATATGTTCTTCTAGAGCTTGCGATCGAACACCTTTTGCGTACTCCGTAACTCTTCCAATATTTGCCCTGAGATTACTAATCCTACGTTGAAGTCGTTTTTGCCACCAAGGGACTTTTACTGGTTGATTGCTATATTCACCATTCTCTTTTATTCTAGCACCATTAAATTTGGCTGCAGTGTATGCTGCACAGTAAATTATCGTCTGAAGTGTGCAAAAGTCTGTATCAGAAGTCAGTGTTTTTGGGAGTATATGGGTATTAAGACAACTTGTAATAGCTGCTAATTTTTTTGATGATTTTAACTTGGGTATATATGGTCTAGTTGTTGGATTTGATTCCTTGAATTTATTATAGTGTTCATTATACAATTCTTCTAATTGTTTGAGTACTTCAGCAGGGAGGTGTAGGGTGTTTTGTGGTGTTTGAGTTGTATTTTGTGCTATTTGTGTTGTGTCGTGGTCGCTAGTACGTATTGGTGCTGTTAGTTCAGTCTGGTCGTCATTGGTGGCTGCTGTAGTTGGTTGCGTCATTGGTGACTGCTGTAGTTGGTTGTTATTATTATTATTATTATATCTTATAAAATATTTCATATTCGACTTGTTTATTTAGGTACATTGTGGGATAAAGACCTTTTTAATGTCATTGAATTCCATCTTTACATCTTGGCATCCAACTATTGCTTGATGTCGTCACTACATCTAGCTAGGCCTAACTATTCTAATTTTAATTATTTTCTTGTATAAATGTGTATGTAAAATACATATTTATATTTATACCATACTTAACACAGTTTGCTTAATTGCGTCATCTTAACTAGAAAAGCAGTAGTTTTCTCGGGAAGTTTTGCCCTGTAAAGAGATGATCATAGCTATTAATAAAATTATTAATGTAGCACAAGACATAAAGAGCTCGAGGCTAATCACAGCCGATTAGATATGTCAAGCTATGTGGTGACGGTAGTATAAAATACATTTGTCATCAGTACTTCATCTCCAGCGAGTGTTGTAAAAACTGGAGTACATTTACCAGAGACTGGACCCACCAGTGCTTTCTGATAGCGTAGACATTTTAAACTGCAATTGCCAACCTAACTGTCATGCGTGAAGATTATGGCCAACGCTTTATTCTAATACTAGCGACCCGCCCCGGCTTCGCACGGATGCAATTAGAAACCCCTGAATTTATTAGTGTTTCTCTACGATATTATGCATGTCATTGCATGGATTATACATATAAACAATTTATCTATAAAAAATAACCGCATTAATATCCGTTACGTAGTTTTAAAGATCTAAGCATACATAGGGACAGACAGACAGACAGCGGATAGCGACTTTGTTTTATACTATGTAGTGATTAGGACGATTCAAAGTTTATTTTTATTCATTTTATTAATTTGGCTCAGCAAAAATTGATTGCACTGATAAAATGTAGGGTTACATTTACGATAACTTAAATACTAGTACATCAATCTATTACAGGTAAGCACAGCATGCATTATTTATAGTAGAATGGTTTACAAATTAAGTACCAGAGACCAGCAAAAGTACAACCATCGAGCGACATTTAAAATTCCTAGAGAATTAGTGATCACTGTGATCAGAGACAAATTAAATATTAAAAACTAAAAATTATTAAAGACTTATAATCAACGATACGAGATGATGCCGGAGGTTCAAGACACACGCTTCTTCCTCGCCGGATGAGGGCACGGGTTCGAAACTTACCATCGGCAAGTACTATGTCATTTTTTCCGAGTTATATGTATTTTGTCATAATATTTAGATACCACTGAGAAACGGTGTTGTAAGTTTGAAATCGAGAACCCGTCAATACGGGTCAATAGCCAGCGTGGTGATTAATGCTTAAAACTTCTCCGTGTGAGAAGAGGCCTTTGTTCAGCAGTGACCACTTATAGGGTGTTGATGTAGTGATTGCCTTCCATCAGTACCCCACGCTTGTAAGCTACCTCTGTAGTAATGTAAGAATTTAAAATTGATATATATTTTTTATGGAATAGGAGGCAAACGGGCAGACGGATCACCTGATGGTAAGAGACCAGCGCCGCCCATGGACACCCGCAACACCAGATGAGTCACAGGTGCGTTGCCGGCCTTTTAAAATGGGAATACGCTCTTTTCTTGAAGGTTTGAAGGTATATTGTTTGCTTACTGAAAATTAAGTATATATAGTTCGAGTACGGTTTCTTCGACTTCGTTTCTTTGTGTGTTCTGATAAAATAATGCGGTGCCAGTGGGTGTAAAATATCTCATCATACTTCAGATGACATAGGACAATAGGAAATTTTAAAAAAGGAGAGATGCACGTACTGAATGTAGGTAAGTACCACCAAATTACAACAGTTATGTGTACAAGTCTCCTATCAAACAAAGTAGACCAAAAATAAACCATACTCGATAGCATAAAATACCGAATAAGTAGACAAAATGCGAGAAGACCGCGTTAGCACATAGGTGCGTATGAGGTTGGCTGGCTGGTTGCTATCAATTGTGTTTGCTCCCGACTGATCTGGTTAGCTGATTGCAAGCTCCCGCGGTCGCGCCGCTCCTCAAACAACGGTAACACCCTAACGTTTGGATATGACCACGGTTATATATAGTGTCTATAGGTATGTATACAGTAAATCTTGTAATATAATGTGGATAGGTGTCTTTAAAACCTAGTGATAAGGGTTGACTATTTATGTGCGGAGTGCAAGTATCTTAATTACAAGTTGTGAAGAGATTTATATTTTTTCTTCAATCGTCTTCACGAAGGTCTTTCGTGACTTTCGTGCAGTAGTTCTTGGAAAGTTTGTGACAAAAATACACATTATATGATTTTGAACTGTAATCGATACGAAAATTGAACTTCTCCTGCCAAAATCAAAAGTTTTTTTACATTATTTTACACTAATTACTGCAAAATATTACCACTATCTAACGATCATATTCTAATATTAGACGCAACCCTACGTTACACACACATACACAACTCCATATACTTACCCATGCTATTTGGTCGTATTAAAAACTTGTGGCCAGACAGCCGCGTCAGTGAATATATTCTGAATTTGAAATTTTGTTTGAGCCAATGCACGTATGTTTTCAATGCAAGTGATTACAGAAATACAGAGTGAAGTTTTATCTGGGTGTTCGGAGGGCGTAGAATATATTTTATCGTAAATATTTCAGAATTAAAAAATATATAGTCAGAACATTATTTTGTGTACGTTCATTTATTTCAATTAATCTTTAAATTGAAGGATCACAAGGTTATTGTAACGTGTGGTGGATTATTTTTTTTGCATGTTAGTGTATCTTTTGTTGGAAGTCCAAATAAATAAAACATAAATAAGCACTTTTGAAACGTCAAAATTTATTGTCCGTCAGTCTGTAAGTACGTCGGTGACGCTAAGTGCTCGTTTTAATGTATAGTTTTGTATTGATAAGAACAAACTAGAAAATTCATCGTTACTCTTTTCAAAGAATGTGTGAACAGTGTAATGACAATACAATATCTCATCAAGATGAAGAAAACTTTTTGAAGACGATAATCATGCGTACGTCGGTCCGCTGTGTGCAAATTTTCCAAAAAGAAATATCAGGCGGAAAATTAACGGAAAACTCAATGAAACTTTTTGAAGACGAGAATCATGCGTACGTCGGTCCGCTGTGTACAAATTCTACGTGTTTTCCAGAAAGGAATATCAGGGGGAAAGTTAACGGAAAACTCAATGAGTGCTCAGCCATACTTTTCATTTTTGTTTTATTGACTATACAAGCATGACATCCTTTGTAAGACTAAAACAAAAGTTCAATTTGCTTGGAGTTCGCCTTTATATTTTTTATCATGTGATGCTCCGACGCCAACGTCCGTGTTTTAAATCTTCTTTTCTGTTTGTCTTATGCTCGTGAGCTGTATTTGTACTGGTATGCTTGTAATAAATATTCTAAATCAGATTTTAAATATGTAGCAAATTTCGTAGAGTCTAAAGTTCTAATATCTAGTCAATTAAGTTTAGTTGCGTCATTTTAATAACATAATGCAAAATTGTTATTTGTTTCTAACATTCATTGTTATACAGTCAGTCTTGTTATTTCCTACTAAAATCTCTTAACAAAAACATATTACATGTAGATAACTCTCCTTGATAATAATTCCTGAATGAATAAACATTTTCAGAGCCAGCCTCGCAGCTTTAGGCTGAATCGTACTTACCCTTTAAGGATAAAAGCGAAACAGTGCCTACACGTTACGTAAAAATAAAAACGTTTTAATTCTACCGTGTCGCAATGCAGGAACCGCGGCTTAACCCGCCGCTGCCGGCGGCTAGCGCGCAACAGCACATATCGATAAGATCGACATCGCACCTGCTTTTATTGTTTCAACCCGTTCCAACCCGCTCAACGGAAGATCGCCCCAGGCAAAACCCGGCAAAAATCTAAATGGAACCATCCTAAATGTCCATGAATTTATTTCTCTGCTATCACTTAGCACCCATTAGAATGTACCTAACGTTATGTTTTAATTATTTTTTGGGACTATTTACATCTAGATTCGCAGATTTGGGAAAACATAATTCAGTAACTATGATATTACCTAACATTTTCATCATTAGTATCCATTCACTGCTGGACGTATTCTTATAATTCTTTACCAACGTGCCAATTTATTAACATGTTTTTAGTGAACGGCAGAGTCGGCAATTATTTGAATTGCAAATAAGAGAAGAAGAGACTAAAATATCCAAAAATTCCCTCTATAAACGGAAACATTGCAAAAGAATCGCTCAAATATAACAGACAAATCCCTCTTGTCAGGCCACTCGAAAGTCATGAGGGGCAACAGGGCTAAACTGGACAATTCAGAAAGAAATCTCGCTGATAAAATTTTAATGCCTGTATAAAAAGGCCATAAATTTGATTTACGCGTCCCCAGCCGATGTAACGGGGTAATATCGAAAAATAACATGAGATAATGTTGGCTTACAGAGTGGGGCAGGGTAGGATTAGGTGATATTTGCGAAGGCAGCGGCCACGGGGCGCTACGTCAGAGCCACACATTGACATTATGGAAAAAATAAAATGGATCCTTAACCTCACTAATAAATTCACTTTTATTCGTTACCTATTCTAAGGAGTACTGGCTCAACATAAACATACATATTAAATACACACAAAAAAAAAACAAAATAAAGATCTGATGCATGTGACAATAATGGCGTATTTACCTACATAGTATTGCGTATATTTGTTATCTATGATGGATGTTTCAAATTAATAGTTTATTACCTCTATATTTTGTTATTCAATTTGTTAAGCAAGCAATGTCAGATTTTCTTTTAAATTATCGTTCATTTTGGAAATCGTGACACGCTCAAAATATCCATTTTTGCTTTGACTTTTTCGTGGCTATTTCGATTGATAACAGTTTAAGACACTTTCACTAATAAGACTATAAGTTTCAGTGGTGTTAGGACATTTTGGTATATACTTATCTTCACATACAAAAATCTCAGTACTAGCACGGAGTCTAGAATTGTGTCTGGTATATGGCAATAGGCTCACCCCCTATAAATAAAATAAATAAAAGGCGTGATGTTATGTCTTATGTATTATATTCACATTTTGCATTCACGCAGTGCACAAGTACACCCGAGGAATTTCATCAAAATACGACGGAATTATGTGCACATGAAGCTGAGAACTAAATTGTTTTGTTTATAAAAACACAGGCAGGAGAAGAAAACTTACCTCATGAAACACATAAAATATTCGTAAAGAAAGCACTTGGATATAATAAATTCCTTATTGGTCCGCGGCAGGAACACAAAATGAGTAGAAGAAGCCACTTAAAAAGATTGGCACTCAACGAACCGGCATAATCTATGCAAATTACGTCAAATTAGGAGTCGTCAACACGCTTTGCCTCCTCTGCGTAATTTTGAAGGCAAACCCTCCTTTATTATTAATATTTATTCCGCTCCTTCCGTCCGAAATGGGGAAAAAAATAAATCTCGCCGAAACACTTCGATCGGCTAATGAATCGGATAAATAAATTGATGCAAACATTTCGTATCACGTTGAGATTTTCCGAATGTATTATGAGATTTGTGAAGAACATTCATTGGATGTAATGAACTTGTTATGGGCACTTACCTATGTAATACGCGAGTGCAAATGTCTTGTCAAAAGCGATCTTCTTCTGATTTCACATTTAATTGGGTATTTTTTATTAGAAAAGGTCGGTAAAAGACAAATAATTGGCTAAAACAAGTTTAATACATGTACTTCATACTTTAACAAGCTTTTAACGATACTTTTAGTTGTCCATGCTGCAATTAAGTGCGGGAGAGCAATGCTTCGGCAAGCCTACTTCCCTCCTCAATCCCCGAATCCCCAACAATCCTCGAGTTCCTAATCCCCAAAAGGCTGGTAACGCACTTGTAATGCCTCTGGTGTTCCAGGTGTCCATGGGCGACGCTGATTGCTAACCTTCAGGTGATCCGTATGCTCGTTTACCGGTTATGCCATAAAAAAATATATTATGGAGTAAATATGTTTTTTAGCACTTTGACCTGATTTTAGTATAAACTGCCATACCTGCCTTATGCCAACTAGAAAACATAAAACCAATTCTTTGAATTTCGACGTAATCCTTAAACTATACAGATTTGAGATTTGAAGCTCCAATTGTTTTGCCTCTTCATGTGTAACAATAACTTGCATTGACGAGACAATTTATCTACAGTTTTCTAAAGCTATCAATACATTATAATCCTTTGGTATACTTTTTTTTTACTTTTTGATTTGAAATGACTGCACGGTTGGTGCGGTGGCTGGGCAACTGGCTGCCGTGTAACGTGTCGCAGGTTCGATTCCCGCACGGAACAACACTTGGTGTGATCCACAAATTGTTGTTTCGGGTCTGGGTGTCATTGTGTATGTGAACTTGTTTGTTTGTAAACGCACCCACGACGTTTGTAAAAAAATAGATAAATAAGGAATAAAGTTTTTCCTTATAGATAAGCAATGCAGTGCTAATCATAGGATCAACAGTCGGTAGTGTGGCTGATATGGCAATGATAAACGTCGCAACTAGGATTTTTCCTATGTCGTTGGTGTGTTTATGAACATACAAGTTTACTTACACAGGACACCCAGACCTGGAACAGCAATCTGTAGATCACACAAAGAGTTTTTTCATGCGGGAATCGAACCCGCGAAACGTTGCACGGCAGCCAGTTGTCCACCCACCGGGCCAATCTTGCCGTTATAACTTCTCAATGAAGTACTATACTTTATTGATTTGAGCAATACTAATGCAATATTATGCAACGTAGAGAGATAAATATATAATAATCAAAATTAATTATTAATATTATTATTCAGTGTGGGACCATTTCTAAGTGTGGGAGAGCCATGTTTCGATACGAATGGGTCGGTTCGACCGGAGTGATACCATGGCCTCACAGAAAACCGACGTGAAACAACGCTTGCGTTGTGTTTCGTCGTGTGAGTGAGGTTACCGGAGGCCCAATTACCCTCCCCTTCCTGAATCCCCAACGATCCTCAAACTCCTAATCCCCTTAACGCACTTGTAACGCCTTTAGTGTTCCAGGTGTCCATTGGCGACGCCGATCGCTTACCATCAGGTGATCCGTCTGCTCGTTTACCGGCTTATGCCATAAAAAAAATGTATCCAAGTCAAAGTCAAAGCATTTTTTTCAATTAAACCATAATTTGGTACTTTTGAAACGTCAACAAATACAAAATAAATAATAGTCTGTCAGTCAGTCCGTCAGTGAAGCTAGGTGACGCTAGGTCAGTCAACCATCAGTCATATATTCAGGTTAAATAACAAATGCAACAATATTATACATATACCGAATAATTCATATTACGTTAAAACATAATTATAAATTCCACGTAACAGAAAGTTAATAACTGAATAAATGATTAAATGTAGACTCCGGGAACTAAATTAATAATATATATATTAAAAAATAAGTACGTTGAAACACGAACATATTCGTATATGCATATTGTATTATTAATTTTAAATCACGTATCCGATAAAGTTGAAATTGACTCCTTTTTAAAAAATATGGATTTATTCAATTAAATACTCCCATTAGGTCTTTCTAGATAGAGTATTTAGACCCGGGTCAATAATATTGGTGGACCAGTGAAAGAGATGTTCTGTGCAAAAATAAAACCATAGAAAATATTTTATTGTTATTGAAATCGACTAACTTTACTTTTTTTTCCACCTCAGGATATAAATGTATGTATATTATGTATTATTAACATACAAAAAAGGTGTAAATTTAAAAAATTATCAAAATACTATAGAATAGTTCAAATACCTAAGAAACGTGGCTTAATTTACCTTAAATAGAACCATTACATCTGTGTGTTTATGGCTCCTGTCAAAACAAACACAATCGTACACACTAAAGAGGTTTTTGTTTATAGAAAGTATAGTTACCGACTGTCGGCACCTTAAAAGAGGGCTACGCAATAAAAAATCATAAAATGACCCGAAAATATTGTTTGTATAATAACCGTAGCTAAACAGAGTTATAAAAATATACCCTACGCCTCATGAAAGCTACTGGTCTTGTAAAACCTGTCACCTTTGTGGAATCATTCCATCTATTACCATTTTTATACCACTTTTTGTAAGTAGTCGGTAAAAGTTCTTGCTTATGTTATTTTTTCAGGCATAACGACAAAAAGGTTAAGATAAAATAATAATAAAAGTGTATCCGATAACTTACTGCTAGTAAAGTGTTATTCAGAACATAATATGTAACTGAATAAAAATATTGATAGTGACACCATAGTATTTCGTAGCAAGAACGTAGCGCAGCATAGGTCACGCTACGAAAAGTCTAAGTGCTACGATTAGGCGTAGCGGTTTCGTAGGCTTTGAAATCTTTGCTTTGAAGATATTACAATGCATATTATTCTACATCTATTTATATAACATAGATAAGTATGTCTAATTTATTTGTATAGGCAATCTTATCACACTGCATACAATAAATATACACTAAGAAATGTAGAACCAGTGTCAATACCCAGAATTCCAAATTTCAAAGAGTCTGTTCCAGGAATCGTACACAGAAGCTCGTTCGGCAACTGCAAGATCAAAGAGACAAGAAGACAAAAAAATATCAAGCCTATGTCTATTACATAGCCGAATAAATATATGTTTGTACTTTCTGGGGATATCAAATCAGTCCGGTGTAATGTGCGCATTAGCGAGACCCCTCCCAATAAAATCTTAACAACGTAATTAAAATCGACGCGTGGAACGACCCAACAATCTTAGGTCCCGCAACTCATAACCATATAACTGCCGAGCCACCAAAATCCAACCGGCTAACCCCCGTTGCACATACGCAAATTGCACACGCCTAAATGGGTTTCGGCGTCCATCCACTGGGCGGCTAGTCATTAACTCACGGAAGCAAGTACAGCGGACCAATTTCCCCAACCGGTTGCCAATTAACAGCACTTGGGTACCGACGAACTGGCCGCCGGGTTAGCAAGGCGGCCGAAGGGTTAGCAAGATGTTTGTTATGATTTACGATTGAGCAAAGAGGGTCGGGTCGTTCGGCGCCCGTGTCGCGTTTGAGGGTTACATAGTTGTAAGTTCTGAATGTTCTTATATTGTGATAAATATTGAAAGTAGTTGCTTTGTATAGTTTCAAGATTTTGTTCTTACTACTTTAGAAAACCACGGAACTTTCAGAATATCTATTATAATTATTGGAAAGTATTCTTGCAAAACATCCCATTGTCTTGTCATTCGTTTTAATTTTACAGTTGTAGATTTTTTCCAGAAGTTCCAAACTTTTACGAAGTGACATACACGTGAGAACAAAAACGTTGGTTGGTTTTCGTACGTGATATTTCTTTAAGTTCAGTTGCTACTGATGCTTTAAAGAATAAACACTGATTACTTAAGATATTAATTTACTATCCAAATAGTACTTAATTGCCGATAGTCTGAAGATCATATTCAGTAAATTTTAATTAAATTAACTTTATGTGAATAATTTATGGAATTTCATTTTAAGTTTCGAGGCGAAATGTTATTAAAATGAACTACACATTGTATGGATTTACAACGTCACATTTATCCCAACGTATGCGGTAATTGGGCCCGCTA
Organism: Spodoptera picta; assembly: GCA_038387885.1. NCBI lineage: Eukaryota > Metazoa > Arthropoda > Insecta > Lepidoptera > Noctuidae > Spodoptera > Spodoptera picta. Next base: position 254,309 of record JAZHFQ010000100.1, on the reverse strand, counting down.
TAAACCTTAATTTACTTTTAAAATAACTTTGAATAAAATCCAACGTGTTTACGCTCGACTAACGGTGAACCTTTTTAATGCAAAAATTTTTACTGTGCCATATAAAAATGTCTTTATTTACTTAGGCAAAAGTCGGGCGCAGGGTAATTGGCCCAAATCGGTAAAAAGTGGAGCCCGAAATAGGCGAAAAGTAATGCATTTTTTACAACTACCTTTCACGGGTACAGTTATATGTTAATAACTTGCAACTTAAATGAGGCAGAGGAAGAAATTGATGCAAAAAATTTAAACGGTACTTAGACAATGAAGTTTGCAGTAAAGAAATGCAGTTAGAAATGATTATTGTGTAACAGTGTCATTAAATTTTACCAAAAAAGTGATCTGTAACACCGTTTTTTAAGTTGGTACACTGTTCATGTTTTTGTTATTACTTAGTGACGTGCGAATTTTACGCTTCTTTCTTAGAACAAATTGTTATAGATACTTATTGTATTATCAAGTTGGCTTTCTCTGTCGATCTACCGTAACAAGGAAAGCAGTATAACTACAAATCATTTTCAGAAAGTACTAGACCATAGGTAGTTTAATTACCGCAAAACAGATCATAGCTTTGAATTAACATTCATCTAAAATAAGTAATACGAATCTAACTAACTAAAGTAAGATACAGTCGCCGTAAAGTTATGAAAAAGTTGTGTACATCATACTCTCATGATAACACAAACATATCATGTTTTTCGGCAAATTCACGTAATTATTTGACAGATCATATTCAGGCTTATATTCATGAGCAGCATTCCGAGACTCGCGACGCAGCAAATGTCGCGCTGCTACATCGGTAGCGAATATGAGCCACTAGCATAGCTTGAAACCAGTCGAGTTCCTCGTCAAATAATTACGTGAGTAAACCGAAAACATAATAAGTAATTTAGAGGTAGTATGTCTCACGAAAGTTACAACATAAATACACAAACATACTTAAAAGAAGATATCAGAGAAAGTTCTTGAAATATATTACCTATAAGATATAAAAGAAAAGACATCTTATAAAGAACACGTAGCATTCCGCCCACATTTCTTACCGCTCGCTTATGACAACTTTCCTTTCACCATCCATTATTCAATTTACTAACAGGTGTGTAGAATATGAATAGCGACGGTGGATGGCCGCGGATCCTCGCGGTTCGACGCGTTTGCGGGAATAGAATATAATTTTATTTGCGTATTTACTTAAGTAAGTTATGGGGTCTATGCTTGTGTGTGTGTGTGTATAAAGTTTTTTGAACAACGATAAGGTGTAATAGATTTGTATTGTTTGTGTAAATTGTTTATCAAGGTCGTATTGTTTGGTTAACACATGAAGTTGATATCATCATAATTAAAGTACCCAGTTGGAATCATCATCATCTTCATCATTCAAGATTGCAGTACTGGACAGGGGACATACATTTTTACGATAGTAGAATTGTTGGTATTACCTTTTTACGTCTACGTGTTTTCGATAGAGGCCTATGACAAGTGATTTCTCATCATAAAATTGTATTCAATATTGTCTGTCACTTCTTCCAATGTGAAGCTAGATAATCTCATTATACTACCAGGCAAAAGAACCACGTCATTTTCAGTACACCGAAACGAGTTAAACAGATACTGTACTACAAAACGAAACTCAACAACACAGAGTATGAGCGTAAAAGAGCAACGAATGAAGCTAGCGAACGAATTAGTCAAATAAACACCTACATGCATAGTGTGCCGAAAACGTACGAACTCGAACTAAAAAAAACCGATGCGAGTGCGAGTCGGTTTCACGCACCAAGGAGTCTGTACAGTTCTTCATTTATCCATTCAAGCAATAAACGGCATAAAAAACTCCATGTGGAAGTTGTGTAGTTGTTGTACCTATGACATGTGTAGGAAAAATCCTAGTGTAGGGCAATGTTAAAAAAAAGCGAGAACAGAGAAAATAATCTCTTCTTTCAAATGTTTAACTTCTAGTTATTACAGTTCATGAGATACGTACAGTCTGGTGACAGACAGACGAATAGAGGGACAGATGGGAGGACAGCGAAGTTTTAGAGTTAATAAGGTAATGGTTTCCGTTTTCACACTTAGTTTGGATACTTTCGGAACCCTAAAAATAAAAATTTTTCGCCTAATATCGTGTGAGTTGCAACGATTTTTTTCCACACACGTCCGCGGCGAACAAATTGAAATTCATTAGTACGCGGGAACGTGGGTACGAGGTTCAGAGGGCGTTAAGGAAAATTAACGAGGTATATATGAATTAACACCAAACTGCCATCCGACCGATCAATACGACCGGCGACAGTTTTTCCAAAATATGTTTAACTGTGTTGAGCTAAGCTTGGTTAACGAGTTAATATATGTTCGGTATTGCGGCTGGGCAGTGATAATAGATGTGTTGTATTGGATATGCGTTTATTTATTTTTAACATAATGTTAAAGTTTCTACAAAAGTAAATTTATCACGGACTATATCAAGTTTTAAATTTTAAATTTATAGACTGCCTCGTTGGCCGAGTGGTCGCAAGTGCGACTGCCGGGCAAGGGGTCTCGGGTTCGATTCCCGGGTCGGGCAAAGTATTACTTACTCCCATTTTCAATTCCCCCTCCGTCCTCACATTTTGGTTTTGTAAAAAGCAAAAAGTCAACGTCACGCGGTGTTCCCAGGCGGTCACCCATCCAAGTACTGACCGCGCCCGATGTTGCTTAACTTCGGTGATCGGACGAGAACCGGTGTTTTCAGCATGGTATGGATGTTGACAATAGTATTGACAAAATATTAGCTCTTAATGATATATTACATTTTTATTTTTTTACAAGCCTGCTGCTTACACTACAAAAGATGATACAGTAATAATACCATTGCCAAAAATATAAGCTATTGTCAAAGATATTAACGACTTAACTCTACATCACAGTCCTCTAGTGGTCACTAGAAGTATTAATTAGTGCAAATATGAAGTTATTTATCGGATTGCATCTGTTGACCACAATGTACATAAATAAGTATGAGTTCCATTATGAAAACATCAGATCGAAGTTAATTTAAATTCGTCATTGCTCTTAATTAAGTTAATTAGTGATTTTATCTGTTGTTTACAAATTGATACTGTAATTTAATCTTTGTAGGTCATTATTGCCTTTATATAAAGACTGCATCTGCATAGCCTTTATAATATGCACCACGATGAAAGAAAATATATGATATTCTTACACTTCCTGAAAACTTTATACATGTTCAAACTAAGACACAACAATAAAGATTAGTCTTGTTATCATATTACGACTCTTGATCGTTGAAATAGAGGTCCCATTGTAATATTATATTATTTTGTTTTTATAATATTATCATTTGTTTGAAATCTATATCTATATATCTATATCTATATATATATATATATATATATATATAAAGAAAGTCGTATTAGTTACACTATTTATAACTCAAGAACGCCTCAATCGATTTAGATGAAAATTGGCAGGGAGGTAGCTTAGAACCAGGAGACGGACATAGGATACTTTTTATGGAATACTTTTTTAACTTTTTACCGAAAATCACGAACGGTAACGGGGGGAAAATGGGATTGCGCATACGAAGTCGCGGGCAGAAGCTAGTACTTAATAAAAGTTTGTAATATTATCATTCGAAATTTGAATAACATTTTGTTTAACCTGGAGAACTTTGATCACAGATCTCGTGCTCAAACAGTCTGGCTTAAAACTACACAGCCAAACAAGCTACTTAACATATTTATTATCACAACTCAATTATCATAATCTTTTAACTATACTAACTACTTAATACCAATAAAAAAGACAATGACACCATAAAAACAAAACAAGAGTATCAACAAATCGTTAAATTGCACAACACGTTTAAGTCAAAGGATGATCGCAACAAGATTACGGCGACAAAAAGAATCCGAGTCGCACGGTGAATGGGGGCCCTTTAATCTATACAAATCCTTCCCTAAATAGCTAAGATGGTGCATAGACGGTGCGGATTAAGAGCGACTTTGTCTTACTCAACAGCTTACGCGTTTAACGCAAGTCAATCTGTCGTGAGTATCAGGAACACGACTACATGAGTCGTGTCGTTTGGAGTAAGCCTTCGATGGTATTTCGAAGGTCTGTGACTTCTATTTATGAAGTGATACAGGATTATTAATGTCGTCACTATAAAGTACTAAAACGGACCTGGAAGTGGCCTTAGTTCCTGGTTAGCAGTGGATATCATGGAGCTGACTTGATGATGATTATGAAAATACTAAATTAGGAGGTGTAAAAACAATGTTTGGATTGTCTGCTATGGTATGTTATGAAGATAGACCTAGTCCACTACTTCACATTTGCAGCTTCAACAGATCTGTCACCAATAACGGAGTAAATAAATTGATACATTTAGACATATAATTGTACAGTAAATAAATATGCCTAAAAATATTATTTGTCAGATAAATAACAAATGACATGACAAAATGTTTGATAAAGAAAATCAAATCAAATCGATTTATTTGTGGAGACAGGTAAAACAGAGTGGGTGTTAAAATATACATTAATAATTACATTAATACATTAAAAGTAAGAATAGCCTGCGTCGAGACAGGCGGTAATCCTGGCTAATAACTGTCAAACAAAGATGTCACTTCTACATAATAGTGTGATTACTAACTCAGCTGTTTAATTACATTCGTAATGCTATTTCGGAAACACAAATGCTGCTTCGACTGATACCATAGTTACGTGGTAAATGGTAATAGATAAACCCCAATCAGAGTTTAAATTGTGTGAAGGTATTACCTTTTAATTTAAACTTTAGTCCAACCACTTACTGTAATATCTTGGAATTGGTCAAATTCGAGTGTAACTTTTTATTGTTCTTTTCTCTATAAACATTGCATCGTAATATAATATTCCCGTATGTATATGAGTATGGCTATAAAGACTTACAATTTCATACGAGGGCAATATAGATAATTAGGATTAAACTTTATAAATAAGTGCAACATACGATCTAATCCTGCAAATCTAACCGGAAAACCTTTCATAAAATCAAAATAAATGAAAGCTCATTCGATCACTTTCAATAAACTTGGAAATAAAGTAACTGTGGTACAATTTGAAGTAACAGGGCCCAACAATGGCGGTGGCATTGGTCACGCTCAACTAGGAAGTGACAAAACCCTTTCAGGAGAAAGTCCTTTGTACTTTCCTTCTCAAGGCCAACTAACGTTACTCTTTGTATAACAGTCCAATAAAGTTACGGTGCCTTGTGTAATGTCCAAAGGGTTACTTGAAAATGGTTCAGTTAACGGTTATACCTCAATTTTATGAGTAACGGTATGTGATCTAGTGACATCAATACAATACATTCCGTTAACAACAGTTATGGTAAAAGTAAACAAATGACGTTTAGGGTAATGAGTTGAAGATGCCGTTGTAGTCTGATTTATGAAGTCTGTTTGTTGCTTAGTTGGTTGAAAGGGATGAAGCTCAATTAGGGAAGAGAGTGTGATTGGTAGACAAAGAGTTTTTGATTTCTGTTGTTATAGGAAAGGATAGCTTTCTAAAAATTAAGTTAATTAATCTTCTAATGTAACCTTCTATTGTATTCTATATTATGACACCGTAATCGACTCAAAGCGCAAAAGGCAACTTTTTACACAACACCCTTTTTTACTTTCAACCAACCGAAACGTTAAAGCAGTGAATTACCTAATTCCCCAACAATCCTTGAGACATCACAATTTTGCGTTTTGTCAAAAATTTTTTGCTCGTAATTTTATTGTCAAACAGCTTCTGTTGTCATAAATAATATTGTCTTTGGACGGCCACTGGTGTTACCCTGCATTGTTCGCTTTTGTTAAATTGGCAACACAGTCCCAACTTATGACTGAAGTAAAAATATGACCCATTTTTATACCCATTGTTTCCACGTCATTATGAACAAGGCAAAATGGTGTCGTATGCTTTTCGAAAACTGTTTATTTTATTTTTCTTAACGAAAATTCGTATTTAGTAATAGGTATTATTAGTCTAATTTTCTGAAATCCAGGATCGTAATTATAGTGCGACTCATGGGTGTAATCTATATTTCCACATATGATTAGACAAAATATTGTAAGTTTTTCTTGTTTTTAGTATAGAGCAGAGTTACGTTTTACTATCTAGGTACACACGGCTACACATCGAGCTTTACATAACCAGTATAAACTGCACGTTAAATGTGCGGAAAGATGATGCGACGCGACACCAGGATAAACTGGTTTTGTATAGATTGATGTGTGGCCGTGTCTACATGGTACCTAAAAAGCAGATAAATAAGCAAGTATGTAACTGTAGGTACTCCTCTACTTACTCTTGCAAGTTAGGTAATAAACTTAATGGAAATTAGAATTTTTGATTTTTCGAATCAAAAATAATCTCCCGTTAGTGCTAGAAATCGTCAAATAATTTACGAAATTCCAACCTGTCCTTACCTTTCCTTAAACGCTTAACTAAGACAAGCACATTATCACGCCGTAGGATATAATTCTGTAACAATGTGATGACTAATAAACGGACACCTCAATCACCCACGACAGGTCCCGTCGTCACTAATAAACAGCCCGATTCTGTGCAACTACAACCAAAGGCTACACGTAGCTCCGTGAAATTGCAACACAAAGCACACAATACACTTAACTACATTTAACTCCCTAACAATATATATATATATACAAAGGACAAAATAAAAACAATGCAACAATATGAAAAATGCACAAAAGTCTCATTCTCGGTACCATGGGACAATGGCGGATTTCTTTGCCTAATGACATCTCAAACTGGCCGCATTGTGGGCCGTTTATGGCGTCCACGCGACACCATAACACCCATTAGTTCCAGTATTTTGCCAACACTGTTCTCTGGATGTGTCGATTCTTCGAATGCAGTGAAACTGGGACGTTTGTCCTAAAAAACATTGCGCGTGCCTCGGATACCGATTACTCGTACCGGTCAACTTCCACTAACTCGCTCGGGGTTGACAAATGCATAAAAAAGCTCTGTTTCATTTATTAAAACCAATACCTTTGTTTGTTATAGGACATCGTGTTTATTACTTAAATTTCCAATATGCTTTTAATAAGTCTATGAGCATATTAAAAACAAAATATTTGTAATAACAATTCTACAAACGTAATCATAAAAGCGTATTTGAAATGACAATAAAATCCTGGCATCGTATTAGTAGGAAATATTGGCTTTAGTTCACTTAGTTTTGTTTCAACGCCATGTTTCGTGCAACGTAAGTAAGTACAAACAGTACTTGTAAAAGACTTTTTAATTTTTTCTCTCTCTATTTGCAGAGAGATCTGTATAAAAACAAAACACAGATATAAAATAGATGCGCTACTTCTTTATTAAAGGAGGAAAATTCAATAAAAATATCGTAGTTTACAAATGGAAACTGGTACGTAAGTCGTCCTCGTCTACGGAGCGTTCGCGGAAATATCATCAACAAGTGACCACTTTTGTACCTACGAGTACTTTTAATCTTTTTTCGGGGGCGTGTAGTCTAGGTACATTTTTCCGTGGAACTCGAAATGACCTATGACGTGGACATTAAAGCTCGCCGGTAGCGTGTGTAATTTTCGACGCGTTGCACTTGTTAACCCCCGGCCTTCCGAATGTTTGTCGGGTGACGGCGACGCATGTCGAAAATACTTAGTGGGGCTGCGCCTCATTATAATCCCTGCATCCCGACCTCCGCCCTCCGAGCTTGATTCGACCGATATATTAACACGTCCACATTCGATACATCTGTGTATGGATACGACGTCATGGAGAGTATTTTTGCAAGTTGCTTTTTGTAATTCTGTTTTAATTTTTACTTTTCTTTCGATTAAGCTCGGATGTTTTATATTTTGGGGTTAAATATTGCATAGACAAACACTTATTCTTATGAAACGTTGAATTCATTTTCATAGTTGTAACATTCGTTTATGTTCTTCTTTTCTACTAAATAATTTGTGCTTTGAACAGTTTATTTCAATCACACGCAGTTTGGTCACAAATAACCTGTTTGCCAATTCTTAAATAGCTAACAAGAGTTCACTGACATTAAAACAAAATTAATCAACAACAATTATTTAAACACGCACTGCTTAGCTTCTTCCTAAATCAAGCAAAAATATTCGCATAACATCTTCACTAAATCTAACTGCATATCCAAGTTCTTTAGTAAGTGCCCGATATGAGTTTATTAAAGTTCATATCGAATATTTTATTTTTTGGCGTATCCACAGTGCGTTGCCGAAATCAGTGAGTGTTAAGAGGGCGCGGAGAGCGCGGTGTTCCATTGTTATAATTTTCAATAAGGGGCGCGATGAGGGGCATCTATCGATCCAGCACTACACACAGGGGGCATACAGCCCAAAGCATCATTCAGCTTCCTTTCTGTGGTGTGCATCCAACTATAAATATCCGCAGTTAGTAAACAGTCACTATAAGGAAACGTTAGAAATCACTCATGTGTCCAATTCTCTGAAAACACACATAAATTCATCAGAAGCAGTAATACTTTTTATTCAGCCCCACTGCAATTACGTTTCAGTCACATGTCGATAATAATAGCGTTCTGTACAAAAATGATAAATACTATAACTTTCATGATAATCCTTGACGTACGAGTTGAGCGGTAAAGACGATTATGTCATGCTGACTCGGAGATGTGTGCCTACTTCGTGCTTAGTTTGGACTAAACAAAACTTTGTTAGAAGTTTTCTTTCAAATTTCTCCCATATTTCTAATCAATATAGCTCAACATCTACAGTATTTGAAGGAATGAACAAAATTGAACAAATCAAGACCAATACCCGAGCAATAACTTTTCCAAATCAATTTCAAACACATGCGTCAAGGTACCGCATGTTGACTACGACGAACAACAATCGTGTAAGTATACCCAACCGCCCGGGGTGAAGCCGAATTCTATTAAAATCCAAACAATGCCGACATCCCCAACTAATATCTGGACTAAATCCCTAATAAGTATGCCATTGTGTGAGAGGGACGTGGCCAAAGCGACAAAGAACACGTTATAGCGATCTGGTAATACAACTAATATGAAAGGAGCGTAAGACGCAAAGTAGATGGTGATGTAATTTTGATTTTAGTTTCTAGCGTTAAGGTTGGTTTTAGATTGGGTTTGTGAGTGATCTTATGTTGTTCTGTTGATATGTTAAGTGGGACTAGTACACGCCGGAGTGTGGTGAACGTCTGGCCATGTAGGCTCACCGTACTTGCCGCACTCCCCTACCGAACTAGATTTGCAGTCCGGTTATAATGCTGTGGCCATTCATTACACTCGCGCTACTGTTTGTCGTGAACTTTAAAGTTTTATTGTAACGTTTTTGTAATTTGTTTGCAGATTAACGATAATGGGTATCATTTATCAACGGCTTTTTTTTTGTTATGTTGCGTAATACGTGGGGTTTGGGTATGTAGGTTTGTAGGTATATGGAACCGACATAATATGAAAGTGCGACTCCACCAATTGTACTATAAGTACTTTACAGTAACCTCACAGCAGAAGCTTCCAGTAAAATAAAGTTGAAGGATTGGAAGGGTCATACTACCTTGAAGACTTTAGAGGAATATTCAGAGACATGTAACTCTTCCTTGGCACTAATCATCTATCATCAGGTGATAAGTCTACTCGTTTACTCCATTCCACAAAAAGGATGGGAATTTGTGGAATCTTTCCACTCAAACGAAGATAAAAGAGATTTTTATGGACCCATTCACGGGCAGAAGCTAGCTGAAAGTAAAATTAACGTACTTATGTAAGAGAATAATGAAAAATTGGGCCATGATTTTACGTTATTAACGTGTCCGGCGTGTCAGCGCCTACATTTTCAATAAAGTTATAATCAAAGTGGGTAATGAGAACATAATTATTATCAAAGGCTGAGTGAAATATTTTATTTAATATTTTGGAAGAGCTGAGCAGGAATATATTCAAATATTTCCTGGTAAAATATTTTAGTAGGTATTATAGTTAAGTTTCATCCGGAATATACCTCTAAATTGCATAGTCCAATAAATGGTTTGTAGAGACCATTAACAAAAAAGCATACACTATCCTGCAGAAAGTAAGTTTATTTACTTATTTATTTATTTTCAGCCGTCCTACTGCAGGGCAAAGGCCTCCCTACTCTCCTTCTACTCTTCTCCATGTAAAACTTGTTGAGCCAATCCTTGTCATATAATATAAGTTATTCTCCTCAATCAAAGAATTACACTTAACAGCCAATATAAAAGATTATACAATTATGAACGCGTAATAGTCCACTACTGGACTATCAAACTTAGTGTGCTTGTCTTTTGGGACAGTAGGCCGTAGGAAGACAAGAGTCGAGACAAATAAATTCACTGACGTCACCTGTAGCTGTATTACTAATTAAAGTTCATTATTAAAACCTAATTCTCAAAAAGAAACGTCAGATCAAATAAAATGACATTGACAAACGTGGATATCAAAGTGTCGGCAGTCGGGATTGAAGTAGAATCAGTGTAAAGTGTAGTGTCAACAAGGCTAAGTGTTTTCTGTGTCGTCTTTGTGGGGAGAATGGGGCACCGCGTACCGTAGCCCTACTGTTGCAGTCTACAACTGCGTATCTGATGTTGGTCGTTAATAATAATTTTGCTGATGATAGAAGTGCTTAAATTTGTGCTTGTGTTCTGGTTTTTAAGTGAACTGAATGACAAATGTTTTTAATTTTATTTTTCTATTAAGTTTAATGTAAAATTACCTATCGAAACAAATATTTGTGAGAATATGTTATCATTAATGTAATCTTCTTACCTTGATAGTGATACTGTTTAGAATTATTTTCCATTTTAGAAAGGGGGATGTTAGAGAGTGCATAAGACGTGACTTGTAAAGTAAAGTAATGTGTGTGTACGAATGTTTTCACAAGACAATAACAGGTATATTACAATTATATAAAAGTGTTCTACATTGGTAAACAATTCTAATATTATTTAGCTAAACATGAACATACTGAACATGTTTCATTTGTCAAAAATAAGACGACAACGCAAAGGTTGCATAAATAATAAAAGCATCTTGTTTCTTGATTTGCATCTTCACTTTGACCTTCACTTTAGCGAAGAAAAAAAAAACTGAAACCAAACACTTCATAGCAGACTTTCATTCACAAGACTAAATGCTATATCCAATTCCAGCCGCAAAACTACTTAAGAACCTAATTATATAGTTATTTTGACATTAAAAAAATGTCACTTATCCGGTTTTGTGGCGGTAAGGCGGAATGCAACCGTATTGGGGCAGGAGGGCTGGAGACAATAGCGGCTAACTACCCCTTTCTTGTAAACCCGCCGGCCGCGGGAGGCGCGGGCCTAACCAAGCATACATTGCGTTTTGGGGTACCCACTGCGGGGACACTTGTGTACTGAAGTGTTACCCTGGTTAAGTATGTAGATATGCGTTTATTTTTTGACGAATTAATTTTTCGTTAGTAAATCGCGATGATATGGATATTTTAGTGTGTACATTCTAATAGTTACTAAGGAAGTATACCTTTATCTATAATCTAGAAAAAAGAAACTCACCTGTTAAAATATTTCACTGAAAAAATAACAAACATCAGCATAATTAAGAAACAAAGGAATCAATAACACTACCGATTTACAAAATCATGATGCCGATCCGAGCGTAATTATTTACGTACAAAGGGGAGGCAAATGAACATCGTAAAAATCAGACAACAACAAAAAATACAGGAACGTTTTTAAAACAACAAACAGAAAATGAAATAAGATATCCGACTTTCCACGTTACTTCGCCGCGTGCATTTTTAATGAAAATGAACAAAAAGATATTCGAATATTGTAAAAGCTTTGAGCGTGATTGTACCCAAAACTAGTAGTGTATGGGGTCCCACAATGCAGATTTGAAACGGGGGCCGGGTAACCGGATCACCAAATTGAAATGTTTTATATCAGCCCCTAGCAGCATTATGTGGATAATGCCGACTTTTAAATTGATAACCAGCCCATGCGTATGCGCTCACATGACAAATATTCTTTATTTTTTTATTTGGTTTAAAATTTAACCGTATCGTCGTTTAGAACTTTTATGTATTTCGGTTTAATTTGCATACGTCATATGGTCGTTGTTAAACGTTTAGTTGTCGTGTTTAAAAGTATTTCCTTGCGAGATCTTTATTGTGATTGATAGGCCCTACCTAACACAATTCCGCATATGTAAGTAAAGCATGTTTTGACGGATGTTCATTTTAGTTGCTACGCTACATAAACTTGCATTAAAATTATTTTCTAAAGTTGTTACAAAGGTTTCACTAATCATTTTGTTGGTCATAATAAAGTTATAGGTCGAATTCAAATTATAATGGAATATTATCAGTTAGTTATTTTTATCAAATCAAAGTCAAAATCATTTATTTCTATTAGACCAGGAAGGCACTTTTGAACGTCAATCAATATCAACTGGGTATTATTATCTTAAGTATCTTGTTTAGTGTAGAGCAGTTCCTAAAAGAAAACTTTAATTTAGTCAAAGTAATGAGCATACATTCTTCGAATAATGTTTGAGCAATCATGCGTTCAGCCATCTCAAGTTTATACGTTTCTCTAACTACTGAGGAAAGTCCACATTAACATATCTATCCAAAAAAAAATTTACTTGTTTTTTAAATTTACACTTTTGAGAGGTGCAATGAAGTGTGACATGATAATTAAGACGGAGGAAGTTCAATGTTTATGATAGGCACGAACTTGTATGTATCTGATAGGAAGGAGGCAATAATAAGGCGTAATAATTAGTATCGGCCACGGTTGACCGGTGCCGTAGTCGGCCATATTTCTGGTCCGGTCGCGTGACGGAACCGCGCGTCGATCGGTCTGCTGCTATTATCGCAATGATATCGCGATCAATCGAACGGGGGTAGGCAGAGTATGGGGAGGTGGAAGCAAATAAATGTATCGCTGGGCGGCGGGCGGATAAATACGCAAATAATACGAAACTACAAAAATCAAAACCCATCCGCCACTCCGATACAGTTGCAGCGTCGCGGATGCTGCTCTACTTTTAATTAATATTTTTTGCTTGTAGGCCAAACAAGGTATGATTTTAATAATTTGATGTTGGTTGGTTTCAGCATTAAATAACAAAAACCATGATTACTTCTTTTCGGTATTAACATGTCGTGCAAAGAATTTGATAATTTCATACTCCTGATTTTGAACATTTACAAATACCTTTTTGTTGTTAAATACCTACATGTAATAAAAGTAATGTGTCTGTTTCTAGCACCACTGAATTGTGAAAGTAACATGAACTGTAAGCATTGAAAGTGAAAAATGAATGATTGGAACTCAAAATTAAACAATCCCCAAAGTAAAACACTAATAAACCTTTAACCTACTTAAAAAATAATTTCCATAATTACCGCTATACAAAATAGAGAATCTTCCAGGTTATACCGCAGCCCGCGAGGCCATTATCAAGCCTATAGCTATTTGCCCCGAAAAACAAACTCTCGCGGGATGTGTTGGGTCTGCGAGGGGGTGAAGCGAGGGGCGCGGGGGCGGCACAATGCAGCCAACTGCGCGTTCACAGTACACCCCACCCAACATTTGCATTCAGTGTATGCAGCTACCAACGGCTTTGATTTTGACTGGAACTATACTGATGGGTTATTTAAATATTAAATAGTATTACTTGGTAAGCCTGATGGGCAGTATAAGAGATAGCGGCTAATCCGGATGGCCATCATAAAAGACTGATAGCCAGAAGATTTGGAGACATGGTGACGAAATTTCTCGGATGCTATCAGGATTTCTAGAACATCTGAAGAGTTACGTTGTAGTATGAGACTCTGACGGACGTGTTCCAGCAGTTGATGATGATGTTAATAATGATGAGGTTTTACTTCCTACTCAATCTCCCACCATAATATAATAATATGCTGATGCCTACGCTGTGTTGTTTATGTCATATATCTCTTAATTTGTAAATAATTGAATCACCATTTTCCTTTTCGAGGGCATGAACATCCTTCATATCTTAAGCCTTCTGCTTGCTCAGAAGATGTAATATTATTCATGGTAGTAACAGGTAGTTTATTAGCAGCAGTCTACAATACGGTTGGTGCAGTGGTTAGCAGTCGCCCAACCACAAACTTAGCGTCAGTTAAGTTTTTTTTTTTTAAAAAACGTTGCCCCACACTAGGATTTTCTCCTGTATCGTGGGTGCGTTTACAAACATACAAGTTCACATACACAATGACACCCAGACCCGAAACAACACTTTGTGGATCACACAAAGTGTTGTCCCGTGCGGGAATCGAACCCGCGACACGTTGCACGGCAGCCGGTTGCCCAACCGTGCAGTCAAGTTTGATTATCGGGTGGAACAATTCTTTTTCTACTTGACCTACGAAAGGTTATTTTAAATCAGGGTGTTATTCCAATGACAATCAAAGTTCTTAGTACACAGCTAACACAGCATCCAGTTGTCCATCCACTGCATAGTCTTCAATATTATCAAAACAATACCTACCATTAGTTATTTTACAATGCAAAAAAGGCTATAATAATACAATTCTGTCAGCGACTCTGTGGAACAGCGACAATTCGCATGTCAATTAATTGGAATCGAATGTTGAATACTAGTTGTTTCATTTATTTACTGCAAACAAAGCTGCTCACTATTATTAGCTCGCTATTTCGAAACACGCTGTATATAAACTTTAACATTTCCGATGTCTGCGATTGTTTTGTTTTGCTCATGGAACTAGTAATCTGATATTGTTATAACAAACCACTTTATTTACTTAACGAAATGTCACTCGATTTAATCCCCAAAGGTTAGGTAGATAATCTTGCGTATGCGCAGTTGTAAGTACATTATTTATGTTGTACCAAATTGGAATGATGACAGGGTATGAAAATTAAAAATATAATTAGTCCGTTAATTACGTGATGAAAAAATATTAGACACGTATTTTTAATTTTGTCGTATAATAAAACAATACCTAGATAAAACGAATCAAAGTTTAGGAGTGGGGGTTAAAACGTCATTTCTACGTATAAAATGTACATAGAAGTGACGTCACGCGACATTTCGAATCAATATATCGTCGAAAGTATTCGTCTCTGTAAGAAAATAAAAAATACGTGTCTAATGATTTTAAATAATCTACCAGACAGACATTAAAATAAAAATTAGGCATCTATCCTATTGCCAGTCTCACAGATTCAATTCGAACAACAAATAACAGACGAACAATACCTTATTGTATGACTAACAGATTGTTAATTGATAATTATTTAAAAAATGCTTTAATATACGTCCACATATGCGCTTACTCTAGTTTAATTCATTTTATTTTTGAGTTCAGCGGTAGGTTAGTACTTGTTAACAATATACCTGTGGCGATACATGGTACATGCCAACGGATGACATCACAAAAATCCTACATTGGATATGCAAAGTTTACATGCAAATTAACACGGATAGAAAATCCCAACAAACAACTGTTGGGCAGAAAGCCCGCCAGGCACGATCACCTCGCCTGGTCGGAGGATCCTCCTTTTCCGATCTTAGGGAACTATACTCTCTGTTTCCTAAATACCGATAATCTTTTACCGATAAATATTCTATAAAGTATCATAGATTCTAAACAAAAAGAAAATGTACAGCGAAACATTTCCTATGTAAAATCCGTACCCAACAATAAATCCCCTGGGATTCGTTCAAACTATTTCAAGCTTCTATAGCCCACAGCGGCAAAAGTGAAAAATACTTTTCAACTTATATCCCGGTATTTTTTTATTTATACAAAGGAAATTCATAACAGTGGCCGCTGGAAAAATAATGTCGCGTTGAAATTTGTCTATCGGTTCGGTATAGTGCGACGGCCATAGCTGGTTCGGTTATGGGTGCGTAAAAAACCTGGCTCAGCCGATTCCATTGCAACGAGCCGAGCCGATATGACGGCTCAGCGGCTTTGCCAGGATGCCAGCGAAAACTGCAGTTAGTCAACTTGTTTATAACTACAAAATCACTATTACTAGACTCGATTGTGAATTGTAAGGGGACTATTTCATATCTATATAATAAAAATTTCAAGTACAAAGAAGACAAACAAAGTTATTTCTCTCAGTCAAATATTTTGAACAAAAATTGTTAATTAACTATTGGCAATGCAAAATTCTTATATGATTATGGTAACTAATAAATACCACTAATTGAACATACATAAATAATTATTTAAATATTAGGTTAAAACAAGTTAAACGTGTTAAGGAAACTTCTTTCTTTTGAAAGGCAGCTTACGAAATATTATATCGGCGTACTGACATATTACGCCATCTATTGTTAATCAAAAGAAGTAAAGACAGTCCCCAAAGAAAAGTGCATTGAACTTTGATCCCTTCTGCATAAATTAACGTAACTATATTTGGAGTAACAGATTGTATTATTTACATAATAAATTTTGTTATGTACAAAATTACTTAGACATATACGTAACGTAATAATGTTCACTTTCTTGTATATTTAAACTACGACCAACGTTTTGATTATCCATTCGGTCAATTATATTCCTAAAACGTTTACGATTTATTCCTATATTGACTTACTGCTTATGAGATACTGTACCACAATAGTCGAAACCCAGCACTATATTTACAGAACAACGCGGCTAGGTCTTATGGTGTATTGGACGCACTCAGCGCATTCAGTCTAACTGATGTCTAGCGAATCCTTGGTAAATGTTTACATTTGTACTGCCTTCATGGAAAATGTAAGAATATTTTTATTCTGACGGTCTCGTGGCTATCGTAGTTGTTGTCACTTTAAAAATTCTTTAACTTAGATGCTTGTAGATGTTCGAAGTTCTATTTGATACAGAATAATTTGGTATTTTTTCACATACTTAAGAAAGAAATACTAGTTATTATAGATCTCATTATGATGTTCATTTTTGGGACAAGAGAGACAATTGCGTGATATCATCGATCATCTATTTTGCTGCCAGTTTTTAAATGCATCGGGGCACACTACGCGATTGGCAATTTAAAACGTTGACAATACGTCCTTCAACAATACTACAACTACAAAATAATATTAAAACAACACACACACGGTAACGTGACAATAAAGCATAATAAACATTGTACCAAACGGCCCCAAACCACCCTCTCCACAACACTCAATAAGGGCAAACATATAAATCTGGACGGTTTTACGTTCCTTGTAGCAAATTATGCCATCAAATTGTACCTCTGGATGACTGTGACACCCGTTCAGTGAGACGTTTCACCAGATTTCCATACAAATCGGTTCGCTCCGGTCGACCGTCCCCAACAGTCACACTTCATAAATTTTCATTTTAATATTTGGATTCACCCCTGCCCTGCCAATTCTCTGTTGTGCGACAAATCTTTATATGGTGAATGTTTACGGTATAAAGTGTGATGCTTTGGAAACTGTTTTTACAATGTTGCGTAATTATTTGGGTTAATTAGATGAATGTGTATGTCTGCCCTAAAAACTAACTTTACAACTTCATGTCAAACATTCCTATTCAACTAAGGTTTTCTCACTCATACTCATATCCATTAAATTTATGCGTAATGAGTTTTTTAAACGTAATGCACACAAAAACCTTTCCTCGACGGTTGCAATCTCATTCCATTCAAAGATACGACTGAATCAGAGGGATCTTGTTTAAAAACACCTTATTTCCTGACACCCCAGTACATTTTCCTCCCGACCATAAGCCGTGTGCACACAGGCAATAACAGAGATAAGGTGCCGGGTATAGAGGCAACGGTATCTCTCCTTATTGCTATGTAAATAACCTCCATCGAGACGGAGATCGTAGATACGCCGCCGATGTGGCATCCGCTTTATGGCTCTCATTATTGTCCGCCTTCGCTGGGACGCTCATAAACAATTCCTATTCACGCAAACATATGACGTAGGCATTTTAGTACTGAGTTTTATGTATTTATCCTTTAAGAGGCTGGCTACTTGTGTTCTTTGATCGCTCGAAGGTTAATGGGCATTTTTACGGGAGTTTTTAATGTAAACTGTTGTGACATCAGCAATGGATATTTTGATCGAATTCTTTTGTGTAAATCTTGTAGATGATGCAATAGTGAATTATAGTTTTTGCTAAAACAAAGTACTCTAAAGAGTATTTGTTGTGTTACTAAGAAGATAGTTTAAATTCAATACAAAATAAAAATAGTACAACAAATACAATTAAAAATGTGTAATCCCATCATCCACATCACGATAAACTAAACAGTGTATCAACGCCATAAAATCTATGAATTCAAACGGAGCGCGCTCATTCATACCGCATATCTCTTCATCAGTGTAGATATACGATAAAACCGTATCATTTGCTTAAAATATACCATAAAATTAAACAACGCAACAATGACCCGGAATACAGACTGCAAAAAACTTACAATACCCCTGTTTTTTCTCGTCCGCATTACGGGATGATCCGACATTGTTCGGGGACAGATGCGTTGATAAGGGCGCATCGCTTTATTAGCAATATACGGCCGATTTATCACAACCCCTAAAAACTATCACAGCTCCCTCTATTACATCCAAAATATTCTGTCAGCGACGGACGAGGGAGGTCTTCAAATATTGGTGTGATATAACAACACTATCGGAGGTCCGATCAGCACTAGTACGCGGTGTGCACTGATTCGAGATATTTAATACCTTCCCACGAGGACTGGGCACACGTACGTTCGTGGGAAGTACCTACTAATACCTAGCTTCCCCTTAATTTTCATGTAATTTGTTTAGACTTGTCACCTTTGATAACGTTGTCCATTCATATAAATTTTACGGTCATCGGTCGCTATTAATGTTGTGATTGCAATGAGTCGTTTATTAAAAATCACCCTTTATTTATGAGAAATATCACTGGGAGATATAAATAAACACCAATTTTTTATTTACATTCTTAAAAATCGCATGGTAAATTCTTTCTCTAAATTACACCTAAATGTTAGTGGCACCGTCGGCTTCGCGTAATCTCTCCGTAGATATACGTACATAGACTATGTAAATGACGCTCTTCGAACATTTATTAAAAGTTACAGGGGTTGTAGGGTAGCCGCATGAGGCCCTAATTAAGCCTCTTTTTACAAAAAGGCCGATGCGTCCGAGGGACCAGACTTTTTACCCTTCTGACTCCTTAATGAGCTGTTGCCAACCACCTAGTGTGGATTTCACGGGACAGTACCTTTGTTTTGATATTATGTGGTGAGTACCTCCCGACAGAAATTTGCAATAATAATGCTGGCCGGAAAACCTGGCCGCAACCGCCTGTCTTTTCATCAGATGTACGAAAACGAAAGGAAAGAACTTGACTTCTTTTTACCTCCAAAATATTTTGAGTATGTTCGTGTATTTGTACGAGATTCCCTAGCTTTAAACAATCATTACCATCATCAATGTAGATTCCCAGACATCACAACCCACAAGCAACCCCCTCATACTTCTAATTTGCTTCCCAAATTCGTGTCTACGAAGCCTCCTAAATTAAGTACCTAAGTACACAGCACACTGACCAAGCCAAAGGTATCCCTCTGTTTAGTTTCGGTCGGAGATCAGTTTAATTGCCAACGACGTAAGTCCGAAGCTTGCCGGAGAAAGCCGAACGATACCGGACAACGGGGACCTGAGGCCCAAGGATTAACTTGAGCTCATCTTATAATTAGTCACATCAGTCGTTAGTATAGGATTACGTGCCGTACCTATGGAGACAGTTCGCTGAAAAAGGATGGATTTATCTTCGTCTAGGATTTGGTTTTGAAAGATTTTTGTTTTACGACAATCGCAAATAACCACGTATTTGCGTTTGAGATATTCTATTAGTGACTGAAATTAGAACTGTCTACTTCAAAATAACCTCTCCAACCTAATGCACCTTAAGTATTCTACTAACAAAAAAAATGAAAATTTTACCCTCGAATCTTTTTCGTTTCATAAACAAATTACACGAATTCTTCTGAATTTGAGGCCATTTCATAAGACCACATCCACCAAGCCAAAAAACCACAACCGCAGAGCTACACACTCACACACACTCAATCAAATATGCGCGCTAGAAAAAATAAAAAAGAGGACCCATAAAGTTTTGCAAGTATTAAAGAACTATTAACATCAATGAACTATCCTCATCCGAATTCCGTCGTCATATTAAACCGTCATCTCGCATATCCAATATGAAACAAATCTTACCCCTTTTTCGACCAACATAACATAGACAAAAAGTTACATAATATAAAACGACGCGAGTCAAGAATCGCAAGTTGTCGTTGGGGGTGGGATATGGAACGTCTTGCCCCCACTATTGGGCTGAATGTGGCCAAATTGGACGGCCGGAAGCCGACAGTCGCCCGCGACTTGACCGGAACTCCGCCGCGCCCGCCCACGGTCTGCCCGCCTTGTCCCCTGTTTCCATAGCACGACGTCATTATTTATACAAATATTTTCTTTTTTTTCTTTAGTACATACATTAGTTTATTTGCTTAAGACCTGATATTAAAAAAGACATTGACACAGATGTTTAATGTTTTCTTTTCTTTAGAATGGAGGCAATAAACTGACGAAAATCTAATATAAGTGATCAGTGTCGCCGCAACATCAGAGGAGTTGCAAGTTGTCGGCCTTTGAGAAATAAGAGCTTGGAATTACTTCAGACGATCCTGTTCCACAAGTGAAAAATGTACGAGTAAGTTAAATAAATTGTAACTAAGTTATTAACACTTATTTTACTTACCCATTGATTTCTACAACAATTCCTTACTTCAACCAAAATAACTATTTCAAAACATCATAAGCAAACTGAATTGAATTTCGAATGTTAAATATACCGTGTCGTGGCGTCCAACAATGAAGTCAGTCACTCCACCCTCGTCGGGAGGCAGTTTGCTCAGGTAAAGTAAGCGAGTTTACGATTCGTAGACAAGCCCCGGCTTATTGAGGTAGGGTAGTGCCGCCATCATGCCTAATCATATCACTGACGCCACTGATTTCGCCACTTTTATAAGTTAATCTTTGTATAAATAATCATGTAAGGGAAAATTATTTAATATAATATGTTACTACCCGGTTGTGCTTGTTTATCTCTTCAATTATTTTGTAAAAATATTATGTTTGTTTAAATCATTAATTTAATTTAAACTGTTAATGGTCTAATTGTTGGCTTTTTCGTCCGCGAGTCACTTAAGGGGCCACTTGAATATCAGCGCAAGGTCCTGTCCTGCACACGCTGAACTGGTCCCATTTCACGGCAGACATTATTGTATCGATCAGTACCTTCAAATAGAATGACATATCTAAACATATCACCTGTTTTTATTTTGAAATAAAGATTTTCTTTCTAACTTTCTTAATGTGTATTTGGAAAATAAAACACAGACAAAATGGAGTAAGAGAATGAAGTTACTTTCAGCTAATGTAGGTTAATATTAATCATTACAATGTAATGAACTTTAATAAGAAATAAAGAGAGAACACCAAAATACAACACAATGATAGTGACTGTGTGAGGTCACAAAAACCTATAAACACCAGATTATTAAAAAAAACAGTGACGCATCGGCATCAAATACCCTAATACTAACCAAGATGCATATCCAGCCGATATCAAACCAAACATCCTTCAACGCCTTTATTATGGACATAAATCGGGTCCATTCACAAAGATCGTTTAAACAAAGCGGACTTCAGTGAGTAAAGACCCGTCAAATCCTTACAGCCATTGCTTCGCGCACGATCCCGGCAGATGTACGAGCCAGCCCAAGCGGACGTATGCTGGAACCATTCAACTGCCCACTTTTGATTGTGGTCCACCGTACTTAGGGCTCTTCAGAATAACTCTGATTTATTCGAGGATTAAACGCTGGCGACTTTTGTGTGTTCACTCTGACCATTGAATCTTTAAATTACTATAAATGCTTCTGTGCGCTGCTGTTGTTGGTATCTTTCTTTAGAAACAGTAATTTCATTACAATCATATGTGTTGACGTTATTTACATGTATTATCGTTGGAACTTGTGATGACTATAATTACCCAGAATGATAAAAATCATTTATTAGGATTTTAAAAACCATCTCCAACATTTTCAAATAAAAAACCAATCGAATAGAAAATACAGCGTGTTAGCTACTAACAAAGTTTGCACCATACTTTCCCGAACCGTACACCTCTTGATAACCTTATTCCCTTGCCATCGTATTTACATCACCTTCGCCCCCAACCGCTCCCGTTAAGCCTAAAAATCAAGCAAAACCTTTATAATACTGTGATAGTGCATTCGAAACCCTTTTAACGCGAGCGATCGACACAAAAGCCCCTCATCAAACGTCCATCTCCCAGCCTAGGAGTCCACGTCTTCGTTTTGGACCGGCGAGCGGGTGCAAGCTGTAAAAAGACTAAGAGTATGTGCTGACCCGATCATTAAATAGATTGATGGCACCTGGGCGCACGGTTCGAGCGATAAATAGTGGCGATTCGGGTAATCCAGCCGGCGGCCGATGGCGGCCGATGGGCGGCATCCATTCTCTTTATTGCACCGTGCTTTATAGCGGCCCAGAGGCTCTGTCGCCTTGATGCGTCCGACGCGGAGGTGCGCCTAACTTATTGCCGAGGCGTTATGCAAACACCAGCCCAGGGACTGGCCGACGCTTCCGATATGCTCGTGTATGTACTCTCATTACTCGGTACTCATTGCTTTAGATATTTCAGCTTTCATATTACATACTTAGATATTGTTATACCTCTAATATTAGATATGTTTTCTTCTTAGTGTGGAGGAAAAATGTAATCAGATAGTAAAATAGTGAGGGAATCCAAAATCTCAAATATATACTTTGATAAATCTAATATGAAGAAGAATAAAGAAGAAGAGCACACACCTGAGAAATCATATACAAATATAGGCCATCCTAACTATTAGGCGCTAGTTAAATATGTAAGAATTGGTCAACAAATATACAAAACTTCAATTCTACAGAATCTAACCCAAATCTTATCATACGATAGTCACACTTACAACCACTGGACCAGCCAAAATGAATAAAACAATAAAATAAATGAATAGCTAAAAACGTAAAAACGTGTTAAGATAAATAACAGCAGACGTTGCCCGAACTACTAGGATTCATCATCGACTAGCACCTTAACGTTTATAATCAATTAAGGATGCCCAAAAGGACAAAAACTTTATCTATTTTATGGTTTTTAGCAAAAAACTTGGCGTCAGTGGGCAAAACAATGGCAAATTAGCGTTGACGGTTAAAAATGACGTGAGTATTGGTCGCGCCGGTTATAAATGTCGGGTGGAACGGCGACGCGACGGCAGCCGGCAAGTTATTAATTTATAACTTTTGACAGCCCTGTGACTATTTTGTATTAATTGTCATGTGGTATACATATAAAGGTATATAAATCGTATAGTAATGAATTACTTAATTAGGTTTGAATAAAATATTGACATTGATAGTCAAATTAAAAAAAAAATTAAATCTACATACATACATACCGCCCATTATGTACTCAAATTACTATTGAAATGCTTACAATTTTTTTCTATGTGTGTAATAAAGTATAAAATAAATAAATAAATAAATACATATTTTCCGCGTACTACAAATAAGATTTTCGTATCGTCTACTGTTTTTCAACGTATATGTTAGAGAATTTTACTTACTATCAATTCTTCATTTTAGTTACTCTAATATAAAACGGATATAGCAATAATTCTTTTAGAACGTACATTCTTAAAATACGGAACGGACAGACTATCAGACACTACCTCAAACATCCAGTCATATCGCACAAAATACATGTCAGGAACCACTTAATTAATGACCATCACATAAGTGCGACTTTTTTGTCGCGATCGCACGCCGATAACAGGATGCAGACATCAAGATCGTCGCTCGTCGACTTATTGATGTCGTCTTTCAACTACTGTGTGCGGAAGTATTTGTTACAAATTTATTTATGGCTATCATTAAATTTATGTTAAGTTTTTTTTTATTTAAGTATTTTTTAAACAATGAGTCGTTGTTTTAGTAAAGTGCTAGTATTTGATTTTTTGTCTCAGTAGGAATGAAATGAGATAAATTATATAGATTTTTTTTCAGTATATAGATAAAAATGTGGATTATTTCAAATAATTTTAATATTGCAATATTCATATTACACTCCAGTCTAATATGCGTGATAGTAAACTATATATCAAAATTCACTAAAAACGGAAAGTTGTTGGACTAGGATAATATGTTTAATATTTGTGTGTATTCTCCCCTTGTCCGTTGGGTTAGAAACCAACGGTAAGTACTAATGTGACTTTTTCCGAGTTATATGTACTTTCTACTATCATTTAGACATCACTGACAAACGGTAAAGGAAAAACATCGTGAAAAAACCTGGACTTATAATTTCTAATTATAAGTTTGAAATCGCCAACCCGCAATGAGCAAGCGTTGTGATTAATGCTCAAACCTTCTCCGTGTGAGAAGAGGCTTTAACCGTAATCTACTATAACCCTAATATAATAGTTTTGGATACACAATATGAGCACGAATGAATACTAAAATAACTACATGATCCTAAAAGCATCTCACGTGATGAAATTATATTTTACACAGCTCTGAAAGGTTTTTATAAACAACCCAATTCACATATTGGCGAGTCCTTTATTTACTAGCTATGCCTCATTTTTCGGCCAACCATTGTTCAGTTTTGTGCCGTAAAAATAGTCCGAAAAAAAATAACAACGTTACGATTTGATTCTCTCGTCGGAATTCCCGATCGTGGTCAAAATAGTACGAGAGCAACTTTCAAAAGCCAGCACTAGGATACATATTTTATAACTTAGCTTCGATTGTTCCGACCGCGGGGTTTTTCTTTTTTTTTTCGTATCATACACACGCCACCGATGTGCGTCGATCGACACATGGCCAGATTTTTTTCCTTTTTCCTAGTGTTCTTTTTTTAAAAATGTCCACCGGATTGTTTGCTAGTAGCCAGTCTTTATAACGTTGAATCCGTAGTGAGGTGACTTTATTTGTAAAAATATGGTTTCATTTTTCTTTCCGGTTTTCCAAGTGCAATAAATTTTACATATTAAGCCTAGTTAGATTATGAGTATAGCTGGTATGGGTTAATGTAACACAACTAAGTAGGACAACTGCACCGTGCTACGACGGAATTGAAGGTACTGGAAGAAAGTGCCAAACAAGAGGATATCCTTGAAAAATAAAAAATAACCTATTAGAAAAACTTTGCAACGTGTGTATAGAATTTATTATGCAACATTTTCATTACTGATCCATTTAATACCATTAGTAATTAATTAAACGTGGAAATACACAGTTAAACATTTAACAAAAAAATAAGTAGTGACCATATTTATGGAATCTGTTGAGCTTTTGAATTCAGAAGAGTCTTAAAGAAAAAAAGGTTATAGGGTAAATATAAGTTCTTTTGTTTTTCGACGTTTCAAAGAATTCGAATTACTAAAATTGAACAATAAATTGGATAATTACCATTATCTCTCACAACATTTTTGCAGCTTACCACCTACCACATACATTTCTGCACTACCCAAAGGATGAGAATGCTGTTAGTATTAAGTCTTCCTTATGCAATTGTATAAAACTTAAATAAATAAATTAATTTTAAATGCAACAAATAAAAATTTTAGTAATTTCTAAAAACATAATATAACATACCTACAGTATTTGTGATCCAATTTATTTGGTAGGTACCAACTAGATTTATTATGCACAGCTTCATCATTGCAAACAGGTCATTAGTCTCAATACTTTTCTGAATGAATAAAATGAAGTTAGTTCGGTCGTCAACGTGACAATTAGTGATATTAGTTTTTAAAACCGTTTAATGTTCTAGAACGCAAAGTCGCATTTAAAATTTAATATTCAATTTAAGAAATTCGAATTTTTTTAAACGTCGAAAAACAAAAGAAGTTTTATTCACCCTATATTCGCTTTTTTCTTTGAAACACTTCTAAATTCAAAAGCGCCAACAGATTCCATAAATATGGCAGCTATTTGTGCATTGTGCAGCCGTGAAAATTTAATACATTGTAAGTCGAGAACGTCAATGAATACAGTGTAGCTATCAATTTGTGATAAAAAACAACAATGGTGGATATCGATAGCAAGATATGGCCGGGGGCATCGATCCCGGTACGATCCGTACCCACCGGAAGCTCTTCCTTCTCACACGGCATTCTACCAAACAAAGAGAGTTGTAACATGACAAATTCGACGCGGCCGATTGTCGCCTTCACAATTGCACCAACCATTGTATACATCTGATGAAATTTATTAACAACTATATATATATATATTTTTTTTGTAATATCTCCTAGTTTTTACAAGTGTTTACTCTAGGTTGAACGCACAAAGACTAAATCCGAGCATTGTTCGCCATCGCGATGCTTGCCAGATATTAAAAGCACGTGTGGCCAAACAAAGGTTGCGTTATGCGGGGGATTATTTGCCAATTTATGGCGCTTTTTGTAAATTCCGTTGAAAGCTCGGCCCCGGAAATTTGGCTCCATTTCAACAAAATGATCTTTTAACTATAAATATTACGTTAATTGTGTATTTGTGTGACAAAAATATTCGGAACGATCCCGTCCACCTTACTCGTGGGATTATTTTTTATAACATTTTATACGACGCGACGCAAATGATTGAGTGACCATTGCGTGAGTAGTTAAATTGTAATGGTGACATTGCGTACAAATAACAGTTCAATTGTTGAACTGAGTCACACTATTTTGATCTTACAGTCTAGGTTGAAAAGGCCTTAAGTGCACTATAATGCCACATTGGCCGAGTGGTCGCAAGTGCGACTGCCGGGCAAGGGGTCTCGGGTTCGATTCCCGGGTCGGACAAAGTATTACTGGGTTTCAAAAAAATTCTCAGTAGTAGCACGGAGTCTGGAATTGTGCCCGGTATTTGGCAATAGGCTCACCCCCTATTACATGGGACTCATAACATAAATAGTGAAAAATGGGTGTTACATTATACAGTGGCATAATGTGCACCTCTGTCTACCCCTTCGGGGATAAGAGGCGTGATGTTATGTGTTATATTATTTATTTTTTTTAAAAACGTTGCCCCACACTAGGATTTTCTCCTGTGTCGTGGGTGCGTTTACAAACATACAAGTTCACATACACAATGACACCCAGACCCGGAACAACAATTTGTGGATCACACAAAGTGTTGTTCCGTGCGGGATCGAACCCGCGACACGTTGCACGGCAGCCTGTTGCCCAGCCACCGCACCAACCCTGCAGTCCGTATTATTCGGATGATAGGCGGCACTACAAACTGTGAACAAGATTAATTTGTTTGAAACAATTCTAAATTGCTAATTTTCATAACAGCAAGGGAAAGATACATCAAAGCTACAGAAAAATTAAACGATACACAATAAAAAAGATTTCATTCATATCAGTCACTCATTCATTACATTTAAACCGGCTATCTACATGTCCCCAAATAAAACGATATTAGACACAAATTAACAATGTACCTGTCCCTCCTAAAATAGATCACCCCTTGTCCCGAAAACAATACATTGAGGTTTCATTTGTAGAGGGCGTTGGCTGAGCTACAGGCCTACAAATCAGTTCCATGCGCCCATTAGAGACTATAAAATTTTACGATTGTTCGCTACTTTCCGAACGTGTCGTGTCGGTCCGTCGCAACGTGTGACGCGAGAATTATTATGCTTTAAGCGCAGTTTATATGTTGTAATTGGTTTTGAAGAAGTTTTTTAAAATTAGAACTAGAATTTGTGGTTTTTTAAAAAAAAACCTAGCCATGATAGGATTCTCTCCTGTACATACAGCCTCCTACTAAAAAATACTCCTCTTACTCAAATAACATTTAGGAAAAAAATAACGTTCTCATTAACATACCTACAACCTGTACGACACGACACATCTTTAGTAAATTACTTTTAATTTTTATCAAGAGCAATTCTAGATTTTTCTTCGAAATTTCATAAACACAAAACTAATAGCTTCAGATAAATGACTTATAAATGAAACTTGACATGCACAGCAGTCGCATTCACAAATAGGCCAACAACACAACAACCAATACAATACAACAACAGAAACTAAATACCGTATCCATTTAGTAAAACACGTCATGTGAACGCATCCGTTTGGTAAGTCACACTAATTTCAGAAATTTCGGAGTGCATTTAGTCGGCGATTATTTCGGTAATCGGCGTAGCGATCCACTTAATTATACACAATTGTTTACACCATTCATCTAGACAGTCACCGTTTTAATGCTTTTAAATGTAGCTCCAAAATAGCTCAGAGGTGGTCTCCAATAATACCTCATGCTAGACGTAATGACTATTTTACTGTCCATTGCTGATTCATTATAAAAGTGTATCCTATCTTCTCTTAGATAAAGAGCAATGTATTAGAAAAAAAATCTTTTTTTACTTTGTATTCGGAACCCGTAGGGCGGTGCTACCGCGATCTATTTCTTCCGAGGCGCATAAAATTTTATGTTATTGGGCTCTGATTATTAGGTAAAACGTTCATTTTCGACTTATTTATATATGTAAGCAAAAAGTTGAACATTTTAATATATTATTAGTGGCACTAATGTTGGATTTGTTAACCGAATTATGTGATTTACACTGCTTTCTTTATAACGATTGAGGAACAAAGGAAACCGATGTTATTTGTTTCCAAAGATAGTTTTGTTGATTGTCATTTCAGGACGTAAGACATTATAATAATTTTATTAGTTTAGACATGTGGAATGTATCGAACGATCATTGTGCCGATAGTCGTATCGGCGAATGGCTTAACACCTAACAGCCTCGATGACCACCTTAGTAGGCTGAGTTAGGCGGATGGGTCAAGGACTTGATACAGAAGGCATGCAGTTCTGACGTGATCGTGACGCGGTTTCTGTCTCTGGAGTCCTATTCATTGGTAGCTTGGACCATGCTCCCGCTACTGTTCGGCTCCTATTTTTAAATATTGTTTTTCTGTTGTTTTAAAAATATAATTTTAGAGAATTTGAAATAAATTAATGTAAATATTAACTTAACCAATATCGTTTACTAATCTAATTCGGAAGTTGGATTTCCGATCTAGGTTGTACTTGAATTTCTCTCGTGTGTTTTATATTATAAAAGTTACAAAAAACTGATAAATATTCGTATTTATCCAACACTTACGCAATTAGCAATTGAAAAATTATTTGTTAAATTTGCTAATACTATTTGTCAATAATCAAATCTATTAGTATTATTTTCTTCAACTTGAAAAGTACCTCAATAAAATTTGTTACATAGGTAACCCAAACTCAAACTCAGGTGCAAACACTTGCAATACATCTCCAACCACAATTTATTGTGCAAACTTTCCCTAAACTAACAAACTACGATATCTTTATTACGTCCGACCATACACGTCACTTTTACAACAGTTTATCAAGTTGACAACTTAGTAGGAATCCGAAAAAAGTCCGACAGTCAAACGTAAAGTCAACCCCCTACTGCTAAGTTCTTGCGGTCGCAAAATGTCTCTATCTAGGAGCGACCATTAAAGAAAAAAACTCACTTATAACAGTTTGCTTTGGTATCGCCGTTCTAGTTAACGTCCCTGCTGTGACCAGAGATTTATTTGCATTTTTTTTAAGGCATAGATATCAATTAAGTACTTCGATACTCCAAGTAGAACCGTTTATCTGATTAGTGCATTGCCATGTCAGTTTTTGTCATTGTTATGCCAAAAAGAAAGCTTCTCGTTTCCCGTTACGATTTTTATTTGCCACTTTTTTAAATTCGCAATGGAAGGATTCGCTCATTGTTTAAAAAGTATTCATTTATTATATTTGCCTTTTATTCCCAACCCTAAACTGTTATGATGTTTGCTAAAACTGCAATTTGCTAAAAAGTTAAACAAAGAACCTTTTTGTGCAAAAATTGCGATTTCTATTTTTTACTCAGCCCTGACAATTATGAAGGGGTGTTACGAAAGAAAGTCGATGGCAATAAAAATAAACCTTTCGGCGGCAAACGCACCGCCACCGAAGGGTTACTATTTATTTCTATTAGCCGCCGGTTTAGGGTACGACACATTCGGGTAAGGCGCTCGTAAAAATAGAAAGGCATCTGAACGTAGCCGGGTGATGAAGACTGTTTGACGTTCCACCTCGCTGCAGTTGTAAAGGACAAAAAACTTGCGATTCGACATTGAAAGCACTCATAAAGTAATTTGCAAAAATTTGCAAAAGGGTGAAAATTGTGCAATAGAGTTAAACTTTTATTGCAAACACCCGTTATGTATAGGACGCGCGATAAAAAACTGCGACACCGTTAGACTTTTAGTTTAGTAACTCGTTTACGTCGTCCGTTTGTGTGTAATTCCACGCCTTTGTTCCAAGTTTGGCTCGATCATGATAGAGTTTGAAAACGGCTTATGTATCTGGGAATAATGAGGGTACATTCGCGGGTTAATCCGGCATAATTAGGGGTAGGTTCGGTCCTGAAAAAGAAATAAACCGTTTTATAACTTGGACTTCTTTAACCCTGGGTAAAGCCGGCAGTAAAACTCATAGGAAGATGGGATCGGCGATATGAGGCGGAAATAAATCGCCATTTAAAATCAATTTGTGTAAAGGGCGTATAGAAAGTAGTTGGGCTTTGGGGTCAGTGCGGGCGAACCGGTCACGCGCGCCTCGCACACACAATCGCTCCCACTTGCGCCGATATTGTTACAACGTGATTTCAGATAATAGACGCTGATAACCGATTTGCCACTGACATTTTATTGCTAATTTGATACTGGATTTTTCTTTACAATTTACGAGTGCGCTATAAAATTGGATTCAAATCTAGAATTAGTTTTACATTCTTATATAATTTTATTTAGTAACGATGAACCATTGTACCTATATGATACGTATAGTATATCAAAAGTTTGATTAACGTCACTCCTATACATGAAGATAACTCCAGAGCTTTACAAAACAATATCTGAAACAGCCACTTCACAAAATGAAGTCAAACAAACACATTCAGCGAAAACTCTTTAATGTTAAAAATAATATCAATTTAAGATAAACACGAGTCCTGGCCAGATAGTCACCGCATCAAATGTTCCCGGTAAATACGATCGGAGGCTCACGTCTCGTTTGTTCGACGCGGGATCGCCTAGGTGAACTTTAAGGGGCTATAGGGCTTACGGAGTGGCGTCGCCCCGCGTATTGGGGGCTTACAGTGATTTACTCGTTATACTTGCGCTTCCTTTTTTCTGTTTATTCGACGGATCAGGGGTTACCCTTTATTGGGTAAAAGTCGGAAAACTGATATTCCGTACGTTACGTAAACTTAGACGCGACTTTATTGTCGCCCTCAGATTTGTATCGGATTTGCTTTTATCGTTCTTTTGTTTTTGTATTAGTATGGGGTAGCATTGGTGGAGTTATTGTATAAATGGAAGAGTTAAAAACCTAATAGCCAAAGAAACCACGCAATATAGTTGGTCATTAACTATCGTCAGCACAATGTCCTATCTTGTTATTGAAATTTTGCCTATATAGAGGTATGATTTATCCAGAAACCTCTGCAGCCGATAAACATCCTTAATAATCATTGAACTTTACATATTTCACTCAGAACTTGAATAACAGAAATGACTATTTCAGAGACAATCAAGAAAATCTACATCGCCAGCACAGCTCTATAGGACTAGGCAACAAAGTTATAAAGTTGTGACCACATTGGACACACCGCACATGAGTTAAAAGTTATCAACTGGCGCTCGCTCATACTGTTTCAGTTAATGGACTAACAACTTGACACTAAATGACGGTTAACTGAGTAACTGTATAATAGTTTGATTCGTACTTTTTATGATCTTGTGTAATTAACTTTAGTTATTAAGCTTAAAGGAGTTATATTTATTTTTTTATTACAAAATTTATTAAGTACAAAGTGGGTTTAATGCCATGGGCATTCTCCTCCAGCCAGACCTTTGGATGATGTAGAGACAAATACAATGGTCGATGCGAGAAGCAAGCGTATTCAAGATCTATGACCAAGAGAAGTTTATAATTAAAATATTAGTTTCATCAACAGCCTATAAATGCCCACTGCTGAGCAAAGCCTCTTCTCACACGGAGAAGGTTAGAGCGTTAATCACCACGCTTGCTCAATGCGGGTTGGCGATTTCAAACTTATAATTAGAAATTATACCTCTGAGTCCAGGTTTCCTCACGATGTTTTTCCTTCACCGTTTGTCAGTGGTGTCTAAATAATCTTAGAAAGTACATATAACTCGGAAAAAGTCACATTGGTACTTGCCGTTGGTAGGTTTCGAACCCGCACCCTCATGCATGAGAAGTGGGCGTCTTAAACCTCCGGGCCACCACGACTAAATATTAGTTTAAACTTACTTAAATAAATACCTATATAAACTTACATGTATATGACACAGCAATAAACTTACGTAATTATATTATATATACTACTTAGACGTATCATAATTATACCTAGTATATTAATATCTGTGATGTAAGCAGGCCATAATGGTAACGAAGGATTAGAATACCTACATATCCCACCCCGATTTTTTTCCGCGGAGGTCATTACTGTCATAAGAACTAACTAAAGTTAAACATTACAGAGCTGATTCTTTAAAACTGTGATATTCAGCTTATAGGAATTTAAGTTTGTCTATCTATTAGTTTCCGTAGGATTTTCAGGATTTTTTTCTGTCTTGAGAACCTTCTCCTAATAATAATAAATACGACAAAAAAGAATTAGTGAAGTCGGTCCAGCCATTCACGCGAGTAGCCGTGACCAAGGGAAAAAGAAATTGATTTTTATACATATCGATTAAAGATATAAATAAAAATGAATTTGCGTTCGATAGTCTCGCTAAGGCTCAAAAACTGTTGAACCGATTAAAACTCGAGAACGGCTGAACCGATTTGGCTCATTTTGGTCTTGAATGTTCGTGGAAGTCTAGGGAAGGTTTGAAAGGAGAGAAAAAAGTTTATAGACGGTACGAAGTTTTCCGGGTTACCTAGTATTAAATAAATCCACATTCCCAAGACGAAATTCCATTACAAAAACCAGTGAAGAGCACTCAGCATGTTAGCACATACAAAATCGCAATCTTATCTTAAACATCTAGTCACAACTACATACATTAATCAAACAAACAGAATGGCGAAGTCTCACAACAAGTAAAACACGTCATTAATCACGGAATACACACTAAATTGCCCATAAATGGCCACAATCTTTATTTATACACATAGAAGTACCGTGAAATTCCTTAGAAAAAGTTATAAAGATGTTCGCACGATTTCAGAAGGCTATTGAAAATGACACAATCACATTCGTACACACGTAACGACTGCTCATCGCATAAATCAAAGTTCAACAAGATATTAACGTAAAGGGAAGGTCCATTGTACAGGTAAGAAGGAAGAAGATTAAGTTTGCTAGATTGCTGTAATATATTGTGAATTTTTATTGTTTTAGCGTGGATTAGAGTTAGAGACTTATATTACACATTGTTGTATTACTTATTTGTTTCATTATTATGAAAAAGTAGCAAATTCAGATCAGCTAATGACAAAAGACACTGGTACATGAGGAGTGAGGTGCCTCTGGGTACTAGCACAACTAAGCCTACTCTATCAGTTTTATCGATTAAAGGTTAAACGTGTTAAACTAAGCATAAAAAAATTACAAACATTGTCCCTACGACACTGATTTTGGTATCCTTTACCCAGTAAATTTGAATAAGTGGGTATTTCGAAATTCCTAGAGGAAGACAAAGCAAGAAAACACTAACTAGGTAACTAAAATCTATTTATTTACGCGGCTGACATGTTCCTGAACGCCAAAAAATCCCTAAAACCATAGAAATAAAAAAAAACTTTATAATTTAACTGAACATTTCTCAAAATTATCTTTCGGAGTCGCTGAGAACCTAACGGGATACCAGGGCTCCGGCTCGACGTGCAGGAGAAGGAACGGGGTGGTTTTTAGTCAGTAAGAGTCTGACACTCCCTCCCGCCTCACCCAGGCGGGAGCAGACATATGATTATTTTCCCGCCTTAAAAAAAACTATGGAACTCTCACAATACACTTACCAACCTCACTTGTTGTACTTCTTACCATTGCCTGCTTATGGGTGAGGTGACAAAAACTACGGTTTGAATAGGGTTGGCCACTGACTCTGTGGTCGTACGGCCTTTGCGGATTCCTACCTTCTGACATTCTATTCAACACCAAACGCGTGGATTACCGTGGGTACCAACTAATGAATGAAGAGGATGGAACTTACAAA
Organism: Spodoptera picta; assembly: GCA_038387885.1. Taxonomy (NCBI): domain Eukaryota; kingdom Metazoa; phylum Arthropoda; class Insecta; order Lepidoptera; family Noctuidae; genus Spodoptera; species Spodoptera picta. The sequence goes on along the minus strand of JAZHFQ010000100.1, from coordinate 219,809 downwards.
TGTTTGTACCTAATTTATGTGACATCAATCCTTCGTATTAATAAAAAAAAAATATTAAACTTTTTAAGTTGTTTTTTTTATTAAAAGGTGTGAGTTTTGAGTCCAGATAACGAAAGCAATGTTTCGAAATAAAAGTATTATATTCATATGTAAAAATTTTTTTTTTTTTTACAATTATTGTTCACATTAGATTTAAGTAATTAAACTTTTTTTATGTTACCATAGATAACACATTACTCTGTCAACGATATTTCATAGAGTTAATACTATAATACTACCGCGATATTTTTTTAGAACTGTCAAAACAAGAAACGTTATCATATGGAAAGTAATTAAAATTGATAAAAAGGGATTTGGAATTTAAATAATAGGCTTCAATCGTCGTTTCTTTGATTTTTCAGGTGAGATGATCATTATTATTTTGTTACTAGATTATTAGTGTAGCTAAATAGTTTTTTTCATAGCAACACACGTTTATTATTTCTATTTTAAACATTTCCCAATCAAACCCGAGCATTACATATATTCATTTGTTTAAGTCCTGTTCTAAGTAACGATCTGTAAAACCCAAGTTTTCTTTTCTTATTTGTTGTATCATTGTGATTAATATATTGTATCGCTATTTATATATATTATTTACTAATAACGATATGGTAACTAATTTTCGTATATATTTAATCTCATATTTTTTACAGTTAGGTACACGAACGCTACAAAAATAATACTGAATACAGTATCATTTATTCATTTATTTATTTTACATAGGTACAGATAAAGACGACCGATTGAAATTGTACACAACAATCTTAAATTATAAATATTGAGTCAACCTGAATTTAAATAACAACTGTAGATAAACTACATATATTAAATTACACAAACAACTGGGATGATGACAGTAATGAAAATTAAAAAAATAATTAGTCCGTAAATAAGGTAATGAAAAAATATTAGACATGTATTTTTTTATTAATTATAATCACATAACATCACGCCTTTTTATCCCCGAAGGGGTAGGCAGAGGTGCACATTACGGCACTTAATGCCACTGTACAATGTAACACCCACTTTTCACTATTTATGTTACGAGTCCCATGTAATAGGGGGTGAGCCTATTGCCATATACCGGGCACATTTCCAGACTCCGTGCTATTACAGAGAATTTTTAAAAACCCAGTAATACTTTGCCCGTTAATTATAATCGTTTTATCTAAGTACTGTTTTATTATAATAATAGAATCAAAGTTTAGGAGTGGGGGCTAAAACTTCATTTCTACGCATGAAATGTACATAGAAGTGACGTCACGCGACATTTCAAATATAATGATTTCAAATCGTCGAAAGTATTCGTTTCTGTAAGAAAATAAAAAATACGTGGATAATGATTTTAACTAATCTACCAGACGTAAGTACATTAAAATAAAAATTAAGCATCTACCCTATTCCCTTTCCTTATCATCTTTAATATAAGTGTACAACAAATTTTACATTGTTGACAAAGTAACATAACATCAACATCAAGCCTATTATCCCCGAAGGGGTAGGCAGAAGTACACTATACGACCCTTAATGCCACTGTACAATGTAACACCCACTTTTCACTATTTATGTTATGAGTTCCATTTAATAGGTGGTGAGCCTACTGCCATATACCGGGCACATTTCCAGACTCCGTGCTACTACTGAGAATTTTAAAAAACCCAGTAATACTTTGCCCGACACAAATTCAGACTCCGTGCTATTACTGACAATTTTATTGGAAAAAAAAACCAGTATCACTTTGCCCGACCCGGGAATAGAACTCGAGACCCCTTCCCGGCAGTCGCACTTGCCACAACTAATAACTCGGCCACCGAGGCAATCTGTAACTAAATATGTCTGCCAGTCTGTGATGACAAAGCGTAACTAAATAAGTACTTACCTACCTATTTTTATACCAATCAAAACTTGTTATTTGCAAACTACTACCGTTACAAATTCACCAACAATCTCTAACTACATACAGATAAACTTGATAACAAAAACAACTCGCAAAATTCAACCCTAAAAAGCGGTCGGAAACTTTCAGAGCCACTAAAACTCACAGCGCCATCTATCGGACGGGCGTCCTCATCAATATCAAGAGCGTCACCCATCATCCTCTTGTTTGCCCACATGGGAACCCTGCGGCGATACTCTTTTAACAAATCAATCACAATACGTACCGCTCTGTAGTGCAAAAAAGGTTTTTTCTAAAAAGGCGACATGCCTTCTATAATACCTAGTATAAGTGGATTAACCTTCTGTACATTTCACGTCACATTTAACCCTCTATTGTCTAATATGTTGCGTTGGAGTTTGAATATAGAATGCTTTTTATATTTTTTTAAGAAGTGCGATAAAATTTTGGACATCTGTCTTACATTGTGGAGGCCGTTTGGCCAGGATTTTTATCTGTTGATGTAAAAAGAGCAATAGATATCTTGGTACCTTTTTTAAGTTACACATATGTCGTAGGGTGTATTGTTTTGCTCTGATAATCGTCTTAAGTTAAGCTGGTGCTAAAAGAATGAATTTTATTTGAAGTGAACTTGTTTGCCGACAACTGTCGTTGGATTTTGTTTTTTTTTTAAGTGTTCTGTTCAATCTATCAGTGTTGTTTTGTAGAGCGTAGCTGTAATGCTGTTATTGTTAGGCGACACTTTTGGATACTATTACTTGATTTCAGCTGGTCTTTACAATATGTATTATGTTAATGCTGACAAAAATAAGACAGTGCCTGAATCCTTATTTACCAACAACAATTGTAGCACTTAGCAGAAGCGTGGTTCATAACTTAATACTTAATTAAATTTAAGGTTATCTGTTCGTTAACTGAGTACACTACACAGTATAAAACAAAGTCGCTATCCGCCGTCTGTCTGTCCCGATGTATGCTTAGATCTTTAAAACTCCGCAACGGATTTTGATGCAGTTTTTTAAATATATAGATTGATTGTTAAGGAAGGTTTATATGTATAATACATGCATATTGCATATAACCGTGTGAAGCTGAGGCGGGTCGCTAGTACCAAATTAAATTTATTGACGTGAAATCGAGGTATTTTTCAACGACCACATTTGTTGCCTTCATTAATAAAATTATATTATTAACCTGCATGACTACTGTCTAGTTGTATGTTGTCTATCTTTATTTTATTATAAAGTGTAAGTAAGATTTAATTATTTGCTGTATAGACTTGATCTTTCTTTTTGTTCTATATTTTAATGACTCCAAAACAAAATTTTGTAAAATACTATTTTGTAAGCCATAAATGGAGTAGCATGTATATTTTAAGACCTTGCACATAATATTCTATTCTAAAGACTTACGAACTCGCACTTTAATATTATGTAAACTCTTTATTAAACTGTTGCATACGCTGCTGTGTAGGTACCACTATTGAACATCTTCACACGAATCAAACCATGAAAAACAACAGTTGTTTTTCATGGTTTGATGTTTCAATCGAAGGAGCGTATTGTAACCGACACCATTCCCAAACAAACTTACTCCCATAACTTCATTCAGCATCACATATAAATATCAGCTATTATCGTCGGCTGTCAGTTCACTTTCATCTGGAAGGCGTATAGATATAAACACGTGCAAAACAATCAACATTTTCGCGGTGATCTGCTATAAATCACTTATTATTATAAAAGGGCATGTTCGAGTGGCTGCATTGTCGCTTTATGGATGTTATGCCATTCATTACAGGCCATTAAACGCATTATAATACGCTCACCAAACCAACAAGAGCTCCCTCTCCCTTCCCAATGTTCGAACACCTGAAGTAGAAGAGATCAATGCAATAGAAATCGAAAGGTCTTGGTATAATGGTGGCGTGATACCTCAGAAAGCTTTGTTTGGGCGCGATGCGACAAGCCATTCATGTAGTGATAATAAATGGCCAGTGATGATAGAATAGAGGACAATGAGTGTGTGATGATACACCGAAACTTGGGCGCAGGATTCTTTCAGCGACGAGCTACAGAAATGTTGGTGAAAGAAACAAGAACCAAGGTTTTTGTAAAGGACTCATTTCGAAGTAGAAAAAAGTCAAAACTGATCAGCTAACGTGGATATATAACAATTAAAAGTAGAATTGTTTATCATCATTTTAAATGGAACTCAATAAAACTCATTCAGTTATAAAAACATACATACATACATAACGTCACGCCTTTTATCCCCGAAGGGGTAGGCAGAGGTGCACATTCTACCACAGTACAATGTAACACCCACTTTTCACTAGTTGTTATAAGTCCCATGTAATAGGGGGTGAGCCTATTGCCATATACCGGGCACATTTCCAGACTCCGTGCTACTACTGAGAATTTTAAAAAACCCAGTAATACTTTGCCCGACCCGGGAATCGAACCCGAGACCCCTTGCCCGGCAGTCGCACTTGCGACTACTCGGCCAACGAGGCAGTTATAAAAACATGATATTTTATTACGTTTACTATTTATTACATTAGGTACAGTTTGTACTATTCAGGACTACATGTCTTAGTGTAATTTCAGCTAAGGTTAAAGAAGGTCTTGTAGATATTAATTTCTTTTAACATAACGTTGAAAAAATTAAATTACACATGAACAGTAACATACTTTAATTAACTAAGCACTTAATACCTAATTAATTAGAGCACACGGTCGCATTTTCAAGTTACAACAGTCAGTCACCTACCAAGAATGATAAAGAATGTAACTAATATTTTCTTACCGGTTTACAAGCTATATCTTGTAACAAGAAGCGGATTATGATGTCACAGCCCCTTCACAAAAAACACGCAAAACATGACAATAGCGTTAAACCGAATAAAAATCGTACAATCTAAATAAAACATCAACTTTGAACATCTGTCGCTTATTGACAAGATTAATAGTTCTTACAACAATCCATTTCATTCACCTTAGTGTTAAAGAACAACGTTTCACGAAATTTTATCGTCTGGAAATAACAATTTGCACTTTTGGTAAACGTTCGGGAATAAGACGGACTTTTGTTGTGCCTAGAGGGCGTGACCGCGCTTTTAAAGGCACTGCCTTTCAATGTTATGAGTCTCTCTATCCAAATATTTACTTACACAGAATCCTATTATGTAATTATGAATATTTCTTTTGATACAAATGTGGGCGGATTTGGTATGTTATATGGCTTCGTTCACAGGTGTGTCTGTAACTTTTTAATTGTATGGAACTATGGGAGAGTGATAGAAACATCAATTTAAATAATTTCTATTCCAAAGTCGTGTAAAATAAAAATATAAATATGTATAAGACCCTTGCTTTGTGCAACTTCGTCTTTAGATAAAATCCAAATGCACGGACACCTTTAAATATGTACCTAAAGACTCAACTCGTTTTTTAATTAACTTGGATATTGAATCTAAAGCTACTTGTTACACCAAAAAGTTTCTGATGTGATTACCTAGTCAATCTACGAGCCCAGAGGACCATCCTTAAAGTAAGTTTATTCCTGCCTTTCCGTTACCCAACCTATGATCTATATCAGCGATTCAATGTTCTAACAGTTCGCCAGCTCATCCTGTACACCGTTCTAAAAATGCACTCTCAGCTACCATTTAATTCGGATAATTCCACAAGCAGGAGAAGACTTACTACCGTCTGCCATATAGAAAGAAAACATTTTGGTTTCACTCAAAACTTCTTTACCTTTTTAGGCCCATACCTATATAACAAAATAAATAAAGAGCTAAGCATTCATTATCTCATCAGAAGTAAATGTAAAGAAAGCGTCAGCGACTGGCTAAATAAACTAGACTATGAGGAGACTGACAAAATTCTGAGACCACTTTCCTAAGCTACAACTTATGCAGAATTATCAATCACTACATTCATATCTACACTTCCACCTCATTCACTTACCTATACATACCCACACATAATACACATCAACTCACTCACTTACATACACATATACACGCACTCACACTACATTGTTACACACCCACAGTCACACACACACACACACACACACACACACACACCTCATACAATGTTGTCCATTTTCTTTAATTAAGGAAATACTTTATATTGTTCAATGTCTCCGGGGGTCACCCGGGCCTGGTGATCTGTAACACAGGTTATACCTTTAACAGACACCAGTCTCTTAATTGTAACATATTATATAATTTGTATCCGTAGAGTATTTTTGAGAAAATAAAGATGTTTATTATTATTTACATATATTTATTTAAAATTCTCTATAAATTACATTTCTAAATACTACTTGTAAAATAAAAAATAATATTTAAAAATATAAAAAATAGGAGCCGACCAGTAGCGAGAGCATGGTCCAAGCTACCGGTGGTTAGGGCTCCAGAGACAGAAACCTCCTCACGATACGTGCCGTTTCTAGGAGAACTGCCTTCTGTATCAGGCCCTTGATCCATCCACCTAACGCCAGCCTCCTAAGATGGATGTCGAGGCTTTTAGGGATTAACCCATTGGCCGACACGACTATCGGCACAATGATAGCCGAATCCACACTCCACATGTCGACAACCTCGTGAGCTAAGTCTTTTTTTTTTTTTTAAGGGGGGAAAATCATCGAATGACTTCTCCCGCCTGGGTGAGGCGGGAGGGAGTGTCAGACTCTTACTGACTAAAAACCACCCCGTTCCTTCTCCTGCACGTCGAGCCGGAGCCCCGGTTACCCGTTAGGTTCTCCGCGACTCCGAATCGGCATCGGCCGTATTGGGCCCCATCTGTGGTGGTCTGATGGCTCTTTGAGGCGCGCGCGGAACGCGACGCGCCGTACGCTCGGGTCTGTTTCTGGTCGGACGGGGAGCCACCCATGCTCGCCGTCCGCAGGCCCGCGCTTACGGTGGCCGGAGATCGTCTCGCGATCCCCGACGCCCGGTGTGTCCTTCGCGATGGCTGGGTTGCGAGGAGGCAGCGCTTCGCTGCCTCACGCGTCCCGCCTCCTCCTTAGCTAGCATCACTGCTTCGCAAAAGGAGGAGACGGCATCCCAGTCCCCCTCGCTCCGCATCATGGCCTGCACTAGGCCCGGACGCGAGAGGTCGCCATCGCCGAGTGAGCTAAGTCTAGATATTTTATTTGTTTATCTTTCTCAGCTTTCACGAGGTTCTCGTCATGGGGAATGGTGACATCGATTATCATCGTGGGGCGTACTTGTCGGTTTATCACCACTATGTCAGGTTTATTGGCTACAATAGTCCTGTCAGTAATGATAGACCGGTCCCAGTACAATGTGATATGGTCATTTTCCAGAACTGGAAAAGGACATTTATAATATATTTAGAATATTTATTATTATTATTAATCTGAATAGGCAATTAGCATTACTAATTAACATTATTAAAATACCGTATTCTTTTCTTTAATTGTCCCGTTCGATGGCCGAGTGGTCATGGAATGCAACTACTGGAGGAGGCATCCTAAGTTCGAATTCCTTGACCTTGTTATAAGCTATTTAAGCTAGCTTGCTATTCACTAACGTAGTAATTGTTATCAATTAACATAACATTAAAAGCATCAGGCCTTTTTACCCTCGAAGGGGTAGGCAGAGGTGCACATTACGGCACTTAATGCGACTGTGTAATGTAACACCCACTTTTCACTATTAAAGTTATTAATTAGTATAAAATTGAAATACTTGTAGTTATCATTCCACTGTCGGATAACTTATTAAAACACTTAAAAGTTTGTAGACTAGATACACATCCATCCCAAAATACAGAACTCCTAAAAATTTGTCCTACTGCTGACATCTATCTTCGATTGATTGTAACTCATAGAAGACTCAACTTAGCGCGCCTGTTTGTAACATAATTTTGTTTCGTGCTGACAGATGGCGTTGTAGTAGAATAAATAATAGTTTTGACTTTTATCGATAGATGGCACAACATGTCGACTTCTGTTACTGAATTTACAACATAATTCAGGATTTTGTTTTGAAAGACTGGATGATTGATTTGGTGTGAATTAGTATTAGTTATAATTATATGGTAGGTATTTAATTGAATTCTTTATAAAAATAATACAAAATTATTTTATTTATTACCAGAAAAATAATAATTGCAACACAGTGATTTTTTTAAATAAATAAAATTGTGTACCTAAAATTCTAATCCTACAGTTCTGGTGTTAAGGAAAAGCAATTTAAAATAATATGCAGCACCAATATTGCTAACAAATGGAATGTTAGCAGAGGATTTGCGTTCAATAACCGTCTATAGGCAGTAAAAGACATACAATAGATATTTTTGATAACACAATTAAAAAGAAAACCCTTTATAATCATTTAAAACAAAGGCATGTGCCTTTGTTTTATTGTTTTTTGTATTAGGGTAATTACGATGTCGTAATTACCCTAATACAAAAAACAATGCCTAAGTACTTAATCTTATACACACTCCATACTTGATCCCCTAAGTACATTACACATATAAATGTATAATATAGTACATATTTCATAAAATCAGGGTTCATTAGACGCAGCATCCTACTGCATTGTTTTCCGTCAATGAGATTAGTGCGCTCGCCCGGGCGAGTTCATTAACAACTTAAACCGATTATAAAATGGCCAGTGGGCGGTGCAAGACGACTCTAATAACAGGGGAGAATCACCGGGCATTTTTGCTAAAGGATGCTTTGAAGGGACTTCGGTATTGTTCGTTGCTTTTGTTGTTTAGGCGACTATTTTAGCCAAATATTCAAGTGAGTAGAATACATTCGCTAGTCTTATTCTTAACGCATTTTTTTAAGGGGGGAAAATCATCGAATGTCTGCTCCCGCCTGGGAAAGGCGGGAGGGAGGGTCAGACTCTTACTGACGAAAAACCACCCCGTTCCTTCTCTTGCACGTCGAGCAGGAACCCCGGTTACCCGTTAGGTTCTCCGGGCCATTCTTGACGTATGTGTTGTAAGGACCACCTATAAACATGAAGCAGAAATTTGACAGAAATTGAAGACTAAAGAACTAGGTATATAGTTGACAGGGACACATTTTTATTAGATCATCATAGGGAGATCGGAGTTTAAACCCAAACTTTAAACTCCGACCTCCCAATCGAACCAGGTGTTACGTGGAGATTATTGTTACCTGAACCTTCACATGTAAAATAGGTCTAAAGTCAACAATACACTGTCAAAATTGTTCTTTTACGTAGCATTTCATTTCATTTCTTACGTTGCAATATACTAAGGATTTCGGTTCAAACTTTTCCTACTTTCACAAATTTTGCACGCGCGTCTGTGGTTACTTATCATTATCAATCATCGAACCATATGTGATAGGTACCTACTTAGTTACTTACTACTAGTTAGCAATGTATTGTTCTAATGAAAGAACAAACATGATTTCATTATGAGCTATAAAAGTAACTAAACTATTCGTATTACATTGTTATATGTACCGTTCATTAGTAAACCGCAATCAACCATCATTTCAGGATCGACTTCTGAGATTCTCTATAATAGAGTTTCCAATTATGTCTTGAGGACGTTATGAGGTCCATACACCTCATCACTCGAAGTTATCTGCGAGCGAAATTAATTTACAAATTCTGCATGAAAAGAAATAACTTGCGGAATTAATTTCAAATACATAGAACGAGACATTTTATGAACATGGCAACTTCGATGAGCCAATAGGGTAATTTCATGAAAGCTCAATGGTACTTATTAAAAAAAACCTAAGTAATTTTCCACACTGGATTTTTCGGAGCCATTAAAACCGCATGACGTGTTATATCAATATTACAAAATGGTGGCTCAGTGGCGAAGTAGGAAAGTTCAATAATAATAATTATTCACTGTGCAATATGAGTCACGATAAAATTTATTAAAGAAATAATGCTTATTCCTTTTATGTAGACGAATGATTCACAAAGGCTTGTGTGTCTATAATATTCAGTGTCAATGTTGGGTTTTCATTAATTGAATATATTTTAATAATTACATAAAATATTGCCTGATGACTCCTGTTTGTGATTTTCATTAGTACACACGGCTACACATCGAGCTTTACATAACCAGTATAAACTGAACGTTAAATGTGCAGAAAGATGATACGACGCGATACCAGGATAAACTGGTTTTGTATAGGTTGATGTGTGGCCGTGTGTACCTAGCATTAATTTTAGAACTGTTTCAATGATAATTTGAATCATTCTTTTTGCCCTAAAACGCGCAGTGAGTTCGCGAGTTAGACATATATTATATGTTTATGTATAATTACATTGTTGCGCTCAACAAATAACCTTTCACTAGTTGTGTAAGTCCTACATGATTAGTAAGGGCCGAATTAATGCCATGAATTGATTACTACTTAAATTTATAGTTCCAGTTCGCAATCAATAGAATTTCCTTACCATATACATACCTACATTTGTATAAAATTCTAGGTCAAATTAGTAAGGATGTGCCTAAGTATAATATTCTAGAAACTGCCTCAACCACAATACGTAAGTTCCTATATACTTAGATACCTACATGTACTGCCCACGCCTGCGCAAGTTATAGTAATTGGAACTTACAGTGACGTCTAGGCACTTAGGTAGGTAGGTACGTTAGTATAGTCTGGGTGTTGTTGACAAACAATGGGGGTTGTTAGACAGGTAATTATTGCTGTGGGCCAATGGTTGAAGGTTCGATACGTACAGTCGTAGTAAGTACATTTAATGTTATTTTAATGTGATGTAATAAGCCGGTAAACTAGCAGACGGATCACCTGATGGTAAGCAATCGGTGCCGCCCATGGACACTGGAAACACTAGAGGTGTTACAAGTACGTTACCGGCCTTTTGGGGATAAGGAATTTGAGGATTATTGGGGATATTGGAGAGGGGGATAATTGGGCCTCCGGCAACCTCATTCACACGACGAAACACAACCCAGGTGTTGTTTCACATCGGTCTTCTGTAAGTTGTGGAAACTACGGTCGACCCGGCCCATTCGTGCCTAAGCATGACTCGCCCACACTTTACACATGTATAAGATAATAGAAGCAACTAAGAGAATCAAAGTTAAGTAAGTTACTTTCCGAGTAACTCAACCAAAATTTTAGTAAAAAAAGTATATAGTTTGAGGTTTATCCTCGTCGTGTTCGATTGAGTAATATAACTTATAATTCAAAATTGACGTTGTAAATATATTGAAGCGTATTCAGTGCCGTTTTACTAAAACATCGATTTTGTACATGAATAAAAATAGGTATGTTGTGCTACTTCTTGTAAAATGTAAATGACTGTGCTACTTAGGGTACAGGTTGTATATACAAATGAAGAATATTAAAACACATCTTTCTAATTACATTGTAGATAGGTAATATTTCAAATGATGAGTTCAACTTACATAAGTTAAACACAAGACCTTTACATCACAATCATTTAAAATTAAATTACTGTGGTTATTACCACGGCAACATCTAATTATTGTTGCTGATGATCAATCGACATTCTTTGTTACGAGGTAGCCATTAAGTGATTACATTTGCATAATGTTTAAAGGTTTCTTGTAGATTCACACGCTACTTTTAGTAAAAGCAACGACTATTTATTTATTTTAACTATTATGTAGATTGTAGACATACTGAAACATCTACAGCCAATTTTCATCATAGGTACATTGTACATTGTAGAAATATCTTGGAACTAGTTGGAACTTACTGATTCGAAAAACCTAAAGATGTCATATAAAACAATTTACGCGGCCCAGTAATCGAAACTATACTAAAATGTATTTCAATTCATTTTAAAATAATGACACATCCATGACAACACCCGGTACATCGGAACGCGTCCTAGGGACATGAATAACTGTCTTGGATATCGCAACGAAATAAATCAGAAGATTTAAATAGAGGAGAAAAAAATATAGTAAGCACGCGCCTGTGAGCCTGTATGGAGAGAGAAATAGAATAGATTAACTAACGTGGTCAATATCTCTAATATACCTTTATTATTAAGGTTAAGGTACCGGTACCGAAATATACCGGTTTCCATATAATGATACCCAAAAATAACGGTAGTGAAAAATTTCGATACCGAAATAAACCGGTACCCTTTATTTATCGGTATGACGTCACATCACAATGTAAACCCCTAATTTTCCGGTTATTCAGTCCCTGTTATTTATAACGAAATGAATAAATAAAATAAAAAGCCCTTTATTCTTGCAAAATTACTTACTTCCAAAAGAAACATATGGAAATTTATTTATATTTCTTATTAATTATTATAAAAATTATGGGAATCATCATTATATGAATTTAATTACTGATTTAAAATTACTATTTAAAATAATTATAATAAATTCAATTTTATGTACCTACACTTATAATATATAAAATTCCATCCAATAATATTCAATCTATAAGGTGAATAAATTTCGATTCCGAAATAAACGCGTAAATAAATTTGTCGATACGACGTCATATCGCAATTTAAAGGTACCCGTACCCGTTAGGTATTTTTCGGTTATTCAGTCCCTGTTATTTACGCATATTTATCATAAGTATCAAACTATGCGCATAAGTACATGATACGGAATTAAAATAAATAAGGAAAATGATGTCTCATTCAAAAACAATTAACTAGGTACGGTTTATTTAACTTATCATTTCAATACAACATATGAGGGAACGGAACCTATTTAGTATTCAATTCACGACGACTTTGTGGTTGAAAAACCCCATAATTTGTAATATATTTGAATAATATAAATTAAACAATTAGCCACAATCATTACTAAAAAATTATATATCATTTGTACATTGCTATACTAGGTTTCCGCTTGCGGCTTCGCCTATGTACTTAGTATAGGCAAAACGCAATATTATAGGCAACCTATTCCTATAGTGGCCTACCTATCTCCAAGCTCAAAAGTCATGTCATGAAATATTAGACGCACCATTACTACGTGAAAGAAAGACAAACAAATAAACACACATAACATAACATCATACCGTTTTTCTTCGAAGGGGTAGGCAGAGGTGCACATTACGACACTTAATGCCACTGTACCCGTAGAACCCACTTTTCACTATTTATATTATGAGTCCCATGTAATAGGGGGTGAGCCTATTGCTATATACCAAGCACAATTGTAGACCCCGTGCTACTACTGGGATTTTTTTAAACCCAGTTATACCTTCCCCGACCCGGGAATCGAAACCAAGACTCCTTGCCCAGCAGTCGCACTTACGACCACTCGGCCAACGAGGCAGTCACAAACACTCTTATTAAACAATTATTATATTAGTCACTTGAAAGAGGAAAAAAGGAATTATTTCTGGAACAATCGACACAGGACACGCGACAACTCTAACATCCAATAGAATTACGACCTACGTCACTACCAGAAACCTACGTCAGGTTTTTGTATAGGTCAATTGGGTACTTGCCAACTAGTCAAATTCAATACTTTTTTCGAACTGTCAAAAACGACAATTTTCTATGAATTTTGTACGAGATTGTGTATTGTGACGTCACGTTTTTTAGCGTCAATCAGCATACTTTATTCTTAAAAAATTGCTGAAAAAATACTAAAATTAAATTGGTTTTAAAAGGAATTAATGACAGTGTGATAATTTTTTAATATTTTATTGTATTGAGCAGTCGAAATAATTTATTTTTGATGAAGGCAAGTACCCAATTCTGGGATTTTCGATGACTGGCCTTTAACTGACCTCGCTAGTTTAGGTTTTACTAAAAATAAAACAGTTTCCCTATGTAGGTATTGTTTAAAATGCACGTTTGATGCCTGTCCTGTGTTATTACAGGTTTATATAAACCTACTATTTATTACGGGAAACATCGGTCCGTAAACTTTGGCAGGTACTACTAAAAGTAGTTCCATTAAAAAAACATCCAGTATTGAATATTAAGTAACAATTCCATATCTATATATAATACTTCGGTAGATACAAGTAATTTTTCGGATCGATTTTTCAAAGATTTTACTTACAGTAGATACCTAATCGTTTATTGCGATTTTGACTTGTAAAATGAACATCACAGATGTACAAACCATCAAATCAATGAAAATATTGTCTTAAAAATCCCTTAGGAACCTAACATACACAATTCTACGCATAGCCAAACAATTATTTAAACATTAGACGATACTTTCCTTTGCCTTTGAATAGCCATATACCTCTATGTAATTAGTGCCTAAGGCAAGGCCGGTCGGTATGTTACCGCCTTTTTCTTTAAGTTACATCACAACCTCTTTGGTTCAACTCTGTAATATTGTAATAGGAATGAGGAAAAAACCTAAAGAAAATAATTTACACTTTCACTAACTTCGGTACCGTCATAGGTTACGAGTGTTTCGTTAAACAATCTGACGTTTGCTATCGTTATGACGGTAGGTGTGTGGTATTGAAATTGAGAGTCTACGTAATTATTATAAGATCACCTTTTGAATGCACGTTTTTGGTAGGCAAAGAGGATTGCGGTTTTAGAGTAATTTTTTAAAGAATTAGAACATAAGAAAACATTTGAATTCACACATTCATTAAATGATTGTCATGGTATTTATAACTTTCGTGTGACAGTCACACGAAAGTTATAAATACCATGACAATCATTCTGTGACATAATAAATTAATTATTAATGGCGACCGTCGTGCTGCTGCTCAGTTGAGTTGCAGCGCTGTGTCGCGGGTCGCGGAATGCTGCTCATGAATATGAGCCCCTAGCATGGCTTGAAACTAATCGAGTTCCTCGTCAAATAATTACGTGAGTAAGCCAAAAGACATAATTAATTACGTATGGTACCGTACGGTACGTATCATGGTAGTACGTTAATATAACGTACGGAGAAATTAAAGTGTCATGTGATTAAATATATTTTAAGGTACCTAGTAACTAAGGTAGGTATATCAAGTCTTCTATAAAACCCTGATATCTCCAAACCACCATCAAGCGTGAATAGGAGACCTTTGTTCAGCTCCTTTATTAAACGTAATTTGATAATGGTGACGAAATTATTACAATTCTATTTGCTTGTATTTATTCAAGTATGAACGAAAATAACTCGTTACCCGAAGGCTCTCATGGATAGGATGCACTATCAAGCAGGCGTGTAAGTGAGTTTAGAAATAAGTATGCATACTTAATGACTCATAAATCTTATTGATTATCACAACTCTTTAACAGCATGCTGTATTACTATGTGGTAAACCGCAATATGACTTCACTGAAAAGAAAAACTTCAAACATTATTTTTAAGTTCCTCATTGGTCTATTGGTCCACTAACATCTGCGTCTGCTAAGTGCTGCATTACCTAAATGAGTCTGAGTCCTGTAAATGGTTTTCCACGTTTTCGTCTCTATATATATCTAGGCTCAATCTCAAGTACACGTCTTGGAGATCAGACATAGTAAAATAAAATGATAACTTTGGTCGACCCAGAAATCAAGAACCCTCACTGAACAGTAATGATTACGGTCTCTTCACAATCGAAGCAGTATAAGATCCACTCACTTCTGTCTATCCACAATCGGAACTAAACGCCACAGTTGCCAAGACCACCACCTCTTACAAAAAAACTTCAATTCTATGAATCGAATCAACACGAGCAGTCAAGTACCATCTATTGTTCAAATTCAAGTGAAACGGATACAAGCGTACAATAATAACAATTAATAATAAGTATTTGGGTTTTCTGTACATATTTTCCTTAACTGGTTTGAACTGGTTACTAATTGTACGGTTTAGGTGTGAATTATAAGGTCACTGGTTAACCAAACTAAATACGTGATGACCACAGTGATAATTTATAGAAATCATCAACAATTTTCCTGCTATTACTACCTATTCGATTTGATTAGTTTTGGTCTGTAGGTACTTATGTTTGTTTTGGTGATTCTACCTCTATACTTAGTTCAAGGAATTGTTACACTTTTTTTATTGACTGATTTATTACACGTTAACTTTCGAAGACCGTATTTACTCCAGATTAATCATATAACTTTTTTTCCCTTCATGTCACTAAAATGAAAAACGCAATAGTCTTTCGCACATTCACATACCTATTCCTATATTTTTCTATATTTCTTTCTATATTTTTATATAAGATACCTACTACATAAGTGTAAAATAGTAAATAAGTAACTTTTTTTTATTGTATAACTGTGTAATGTTTTGGCTTGTGCTGTAAAATTATACATGTGCTGATAAATAAATAAATTCCCCATCCTGGAAAGAAACGCTTGTTAACAGTCAAAATCTCCACTTTTACTTCTCGCTCCCCGTCTCTCTCAGAGATTATTTTGAAATGACTTATAACCAGGAGCCTTCAATGCTAAAAACTGTCCACTGGCCATATTGAACATCGTCCACAATTTAACGGAATATATTAAACAAAAATAGCCATAGAACTTTTAAAAAAAAATTACGACATTTACAGTCAACATTAAAAATCAAAGGAGGAAAATTGTAAGAAAAAACCTGCCTATACAAGTAAATATACAAAAAAATTTGAATCGTGTATTACCGATACGGTGAAAAGTAAACATTAGCACGTGGAAACCACGTTATTGAACCGGTGACGATAGAAGGCAGGTGTATTGACTTGAACTTATGTAAGTACTTAATATTATCTATGTACGTTTAGTACATTTTATGAGTCATTATGGTGTATTTTTGCCTGTATTTTTAGTTCGTATGTACCTACTCTTGTTATAATAGCTTGTGCCTGTTACAGGGTCCTTCGGATATTCGGAATGTGCAAACAATAATACAAATCCCATCAAAATTGGCGATTATTAATCGCCTAAGTAAGTATTAAAAGTAATTAAATCATCTATTTGCGTTATAAATGGTTTACATTGGTGTACAATAATACGGTAGTTGACAGGTAGTCAATTCAATACTTTTATTTAATTGACAAAAACGATACTTTTGTATGAATTTTGTATTGGATCGCAACTTATGACGTCATCATATTTCTGCGTCAAATAAGAAATCTAGAAATCTTTATTCATTATAAGAAATTGGTCATGGTACAGATAAACATCTTAATTTAAAATCAGAGATCTCACTAGGTTTGAATGCCTGTACTAGGAAGAATATCCTGTATCACAGGCGAAAGGAGCACTCACAATATTACTAATTCTAGGAAAAGTTATTTATATAAACAAATTCCTTAACATAAGTAATCGATCAAAATTAAAGTAAAGTTGATTATTTAATATACATACATACATACACACGTACATAACTACATTTAATGATAGGTAACTAAATATTAATATTATCGTAAAAGTACATTTATTAAACAAGTAATTATATTACCTTAAATACAAAACATAGATATACAATATACATATATAATATATATATAAAACATTGTAGGAACTATAGTACTGAAGAATTTAATACATCAGCAGAAACATAATCTAGTTTACAGTCCAAACGGTCATTCACTCGATGTTACAATAAAATATGCTTGAACAGCAACAAATTGTTGAGTACGTCAACCTGTTACGATGTTAATGAATATGCAAATTGCAAGGAAAGGCTTATCAACTCTGTAATCTGAGAATATGACACTTTACGCGTCCTCATAATCGATAGAGTTCATATACCTATATTCAGCTATTTTCCTAGCCGGACAGTCAGTGTCTCCGGTTTTATGTTTATTGGGCTTATTGTAACGAGAGCATGTAGCACATTTAGGGGATTCCGACTTTTTAGTGCACGAGGATTGTGCTTCTCCGCAGTGGCCACAAGATGAGTTGATCTCTCTGCATGATTTTGCTGCGTGTCCATATAGTTGGCAATTGTAGCATCGCGTTACAAGCGTAAAGTCTCTAACGGGGCAAGAAGTCCAATTGATATAAATTCTCTCTTGAGATATAAGGGCTTTACGTATCTTGCCTGGAACTTCGATGATAAAATTGCAGGTCGGCGCATCCTTTCTTCCCGATTTGTGACTTAACTTGACTGATGTTAAAAAAGACTCCATTGTCATCTCCGGGAGCTTGTCAGACACGTTCTGGTCATAAATATACCTGAAGACGTCAGCATCAGTCATTGTCGACGGCACTCCTATTACTGCGATTCGTGGTTTGCGCTTCTTGGGTTAGTCTGCGAGAAGACCAGATAACGACAGGCCAACTGCTTGCTTCACTTTTTCAACATCCTGTTTCGACTCAGTGCTGATTATTACACCTCCATTTTGTGTCTTGCGGACTCCACGCACGCGCAGCTTCATCTCACTAGGACTTATAATTGTTTGCACCATAGTTTTAGTTTCCTCGCTAGTTTTCAATTTATTGGCCGGATACACAGCGACAGAGGCCAGATTGTTTGGTCGAACGAAATCGGGTCCTTTTCTCACCATGTCCGCAAAAGACACAGTCTTGGCTGTAGTTGAGTCCTTGAGAGATTTTTTAATCTCGTCAATTTGTTCCGATGGGTCACAGTTTTCTCTCAATTCATCCATTATGTTGACGGCTAGACGAGCTTGCTGCTTCAGAACTTGATAAAGGACAGCCATTTGCGAGACATCAGCTCCAATTTTACGGCTCAGGTTTGATATTCTAAGCTTTTGCTCCGAATTGAGTTTGCCTTCCGTTGCAATGACACATACTTCATTTAACTGCTGTTCAATGCTTGCCATCCAGTTTTGAATGTCGGGCGTGGACACAGCTTCTATAGAGAAGTCAGATTTACGGCTGCTTTCTATTGGTGAGGCACAGAAAGCCAGGTTGCTCGGGATTTTATCCATTTTTATTCAAATATGATTATGTTTCCATTATAAAATACTAAATTTCAAACTAAGCAAAAACAATTTAGTAGGTCACTCTTGCGTTAATTCAACAGAATGTATGTAAATAGAATAAATATGTACTTATTTCCTTAAAATTAGCGAGAAAAAATCCAAAAGTAGGTAAATTGTCAAGTCAATGGATGAGAGTATTATTATTTTTTAAATATTTATCGCATTGAAAAGTTGAAACAATTTATTTTAAACCTAGGAAACTAGCTAATTATAGCTCAACATATTTCGCTAAGATAAAAACAATATGCAAAAGTTTGTTATTTTGACAGAAATGAGTAGATACCTAAGCAATTATCATTTCACATTCATTAAATCACTGTAAAAATTACATTCATTAAGCCACATGTATAATTCGATCTTAGATTTCCTTGTGTTCGTTACTATGGTATTTTGTTAAAAATACGTAGGTTTGAAACATTTTTATGTTTTTTGCTTAGTCACGTAACTGTTTGACGAGGACCTCGACTAGTTTCAAGCCATGCTCATATTCATTAGCAGAAACCCGCGGCGACTGTCTCGCTGCTACATAATAATCATAGTATGTGTACTCATAGCTTTTCGGTTTTTCAAATATTTTTCGGTCGGATTCTTAAAATTGTGTCCATTATATGGGATAAACCTTCGTCTATATTACAAGGCACACGTCATCAAACATAACATAATTGTTGAAAAGTGAACGTTACAAGGCGTTATTGTTACATGTTTGGGGCATATACATTTACCTACATTACTGTGGCGACACATGTCACAAGTCAACGGATGACGTCATAAAATCCTACATCGCACATGCGAAGTTTACATTCGATTTAACACGGATAGAAAATCCCAACGAGCAAATGTTGGGCAGAAAGCCCGCCAGGCACGATCACCTCGCCTGGTCGGAGGATCCTCCTTTTCCGATCTTAGGGAACTATACTCTCTGTTCCCTAAAGTGGTGACCCCGACGTGATTGGAAGCAACCTTCACTTAACGGAGCAGATCAGCACCGTCATCCTTATCGCCATCCCTCTCATTCATCATTTCTCCGCTGAGCGGTAATCAAGTCGCAGCCAACTAGCATCCTCAGCCTCATCAGGGACCACCATCGCCTGCAACGAAGTTGTGCAGCCTGGTTCTTCCCTACGGCCTCACCAGCGTATAGGCACAGCACTTCTGCACACGGTTCTGAAGGACATCTCCTCCCGTCAACGCAGACGCCAGCCACTACGCACCTACCCTCGCAGCATCTCTTCCCCGACTCACCGTGGGACACTGCGAACTCATCTCTCCGACTCACTGGAGTATCGCCCTGCACCGCTCACCCGACTCACTGGGCAATCAGCGGCACAGTTCCGACTCACTGGAACTAGGGACTTTCTACACTGGCTCTGGCACCGCACATCTCAAGCATCGACAGCCGTCTCAGCGGGATCGACCTCCGGTCTTGGGAGGGAGTGATGTGGCGACACATGTCACAAGTCAACGGATGACGTCATAAAATCCTACATCGCACATGCGAAGTTTACATTCGATTTAACACGGATAGAAAATCCCAACGAGCAAATGTTGGGCAGAAAGCCCGCCAGGCACGATCACCTCGCCTGGTCGGAGGATACTCCTTTTCCGATCTTAGGGAACTATACTCTCTGTTCCCTAAGATCGGAAAAGAAAGAAGAGCGGAAAATACTGAAATTTTAGCTTTGGCAGCTGCACACGTGTCTCACTTTCAACAAACTAACCAACCCACCACTTTTTCATACCTTTCACAAAATCCATTTACCATATCCATTAGTAGATGAATAGCAAGCAAAGTTTAATCACCAACATAACTTAAAAAACATAACATTACGCCTTTTATCCCGAAGGGGTAGGCAGAGGTGCACATTATGATATTGTACAATATAACACCCATTTTTCACTAATTTATGTTATGAGTCCCATGTAGGGGTCCCATGTAGGGTCCCGAGCGTACGGCGCGTCGCGTTCCGCGCGCTTTAAAGAGCCATCAGTCAGACCACCACAGATGGGGCCCAATAGGGCCGATGCCGATTCGGAGTCGCGGAGAACCTAACGGGTAACCGGGGCTCCGGCTCGACGTGCAGGAGAGAAGGAACGGGGTGGTTTTTAGTCAGCAGGAGTCTGACACTCCCTCCCGCCTCACCCAGGCGGGAGCAGTCATTCGATGATTTTCCCCATTAAAAAAAAAAAAAAAAAAAAGGGGTCACCCCCCAGGCTCACGCCTATTGCCATATTCCAGATTCCGTGCTACTACTGAGATTTTTTTTTAAAACCCAGTAATACTTTGCCCGACCCGGGAATCGAACCCGAGACCCCTTGCTCGGTAGTCGCACTGGCGACCACCTCGGCCAACGAGGCAGTCAAAGTTTAATCTCCAGTAGCGCATATACAAGTGCGTATTGTTAAACAACACAATAAAATATATGTATATGCACGTATGTATTAGAGGTATATGTATGTACTTTCCTCTTACATAAAGAACAACCGTTTATTCAATAAATTCTGTCTATTAACCGCATTACAGCTACATATCGAGCTATGCAAACCAGTTTATCATGGTCTCGTTTTCTATTACATTTTTGCCGACGGTCAGCTTACACTGGTTTTTGCATAGATTGATGTGGAATCGTGTACAAAGATTTTAACCACATATTTACTTTATTAACTAAGTAGTAAGTACTACTAATGGCAGTATTTGACGCTTACCCAATGTAGTAGTTTCGTAAATATTTTTATTTAAATAATGTCGTCCAATAGATTTCTAATTACGTGATTTTGGTAACTTTAGAGTTTAGTATTTTATTACAGTGGGTCGAAAATACCGGATAAGCCATGATTTAACCCGTGAGCTACAGTCTATCGGAACCAAAATCTTCATTTCGGTAGGCCGGGGGTTGAAAGAGGTACCTCATAATATATCAGTAGAGGGTTGAAACAACATAACTGACATAATATAGACAAGTCATCAAAATTGTCGAAGCCAACCTCGTAATCTTTTTTTATGAGATGTTTTATGACACACGACGAAACACAACGCAAGCGTTGTTTCACGTCGGTCTTCTGTGAGGTCATGGTATCAATCCGATCGAGCCGGCCCATTCATGCGGAAGCATAGCTCTCCCACACGTAGATCTTCCACACAATCGTAACTATCACTAAATTATATTTCATTAATTGGTCACACTTACCTTATCATAATTTAAATTTATTTGTCGTTATAAAAAAGAGATCTCAATGATATTCGGCATCAGTACCGCAGTGGTACATGACCAGCTAATTGATTCGCGGCCCAGCACCGACCGCTGCGGTCTCCACTCTTTGTTACCGCAAGCCCGCAGTACTTCACAAGCATTGGAACGCAGCGCCACAGCCCGCTGTAAGTCAAGAGCATGATAATAAAGTATGGATGTAGGCCAATGTAGGGTACAATTTATGTGCAAAAATGCTTTTCCAAATAATTTTACAACAGTTGTCAGTCACAAGTAGACTGATTAGCTACCCAATAAACTTTATAGGACTGTATTATACAGAAAAATACGTTTAAAGAATTTTATTATCATAAAAATAAAACACAATTTACTTATAATTAATTTTTTTATATTATAGTATACAGACAAAAGCAGGTAAATATTTCCTTTGTTTCCTTCACAGAGATATTAAAAACAGTTATTATATCTATGGTTTCCTTAGTATCATTACCCAATAAGACTACCGATAATATATATAGAGGTATATCATGAGAGAGATGAAGTGCAGGACAAACACTTAAACATTCTTCCAATGCAAAATTTCTTCATATAGCACTTCTATCCAACGTGTATCCAACCAATGATCTGCAGTCCAGGATGAATCCCTCAGTAATAAACGAATGAACCAATCAATAAGCAAGGTTTAATAAAAACCACCAATCGTAAGGTATGCAAACCATAAATTGGTTCGCGGTGGCACCGCGACTGATGCGGTTACCACTCTTTGTTACCGCAGCTGCTTTACAACTGTTACAGGGTTGTAGGTCAAGTGGATGACGAGATTTTACTAACACTTTTGGATATTTGCAACTTTCAATACATACAACTCGACCAATTTTGGAATAGTAACTTTACCTTATATTGTAATCCTTCTACAGGTGGAATTGACTGAACTCTTCGAAATTTCCAAAAAAAAATAAGGATATAGGAGTTTATTCAATTTTACGTGGCTAACATACCTAAGCAGGAACTTCACTATCACATATAACACCTTATTTTATTCCCGAAGGGGTAGATAGAGGTGCACACATTTCTCGACAGTCGCAATTGCGACCACTCGGCCAACGAGGCAGTTCTATCTAATTTTTTAATCACCTAAAACGGTCCTACTCTTGCTAACATGACACCTGACGAGGTAAAACATCTACTAAACTAACTGGTGCTTCCTAGTTTTAGAGTCTAAAGTAAAAAACTGGTACAGCAAATTCTTCTTTCTCTAAAATAGTACTAAAAGACTGAAAGTTCCAACCACCGAAGTTCAAGAACAATAAGTGTACAATTAGTTTCGTCGCGAGTGATGCGGTTGCTTCCTTGCCGCCGCAAAAATCGAAATCGTTGCGGTTATTGGGTTGCGGATGACGTGGACATCATGTCATTACGTCACGTGGTCCTTTGTGTCTGAACGACGTGTTAATTAGTCATTTAATGACCGGTCCTTAAGGCTTTGGCTGCCAACAAATAATTGTTGAAGGCAAATCCTCCGCTAATGTCGGTCACCGGTGACTGCCATGGCGTTTAACGTGTTAATAACTACTGAATATTAACCGCTATAGTATACCTAACTATACTAAGAAATAGTTGGAGATGTTACAAGCGAACTGCCAGTCTCAAAAACCTGTAAATAATAATTAAAGATTAATTTTTAAACCATTTTTTTTAAACGTTGCCCCACATTAGGATTTTCTCCTGTGTCGTGGGTGCGTTTACAAACATACAAGTTCACATACACAATGACACCCAGACCTGAAACAACAATTTGTGGATCACACAAAGTGTTGTTCCGAGCGGGAATCGAACCCGCGACAGCACGGCAGCCGGTTGCCCAGCCACCGCACCAACCGTGCAGTCATTTTGTGACGACTTTAACGTTTTTGAATTGAAATTAAATGAAAGAAGCTTATTGCTAAATAAAATACGACTTATCTCAAGTAGCAACCTCTATCTACAGATAACTTGTTGATTGATTCTACCTAGATACGTGTAGAAGCAGAAAGAGATTTCATGTAAAAAAAAATTTAATACAACCGAATCTAGTAAAGTTAAAGTAAAAGATTCAGAGCAGATCCCAATAACGAATTAGGAAAAGGGTTCTTGGTTCTTTGCCCAATTCAATTAGTTGGCTTAGATTAGGTTTGGAATAGAATAGAATTAAATTAATTATTAATTATAATTAATAATTGCACTGAATGTACTTACTTAACATAAGGTTTTTAACTCGAAAAACTTTTCTTTCATTGAGCATATTAAGGCTATTTATTAGTGAGAAAGCCAAAAATAACTTCTATGCGCTGACGCAAATTTCAAAAGCCACCTGGGGTCTCTCTTTTCTTACGCTCAGGATCTTATAAAGGGACAACCTACCTGGGATGCGTGTGCTACGGGGCACCTGTCTGGGCTGATAGGGCCACAATAGGCGCGGTACGGCGAAAACTTCTTCAAAGCCAGCGTCTAGCCTTGATTTTCCTGTGTAAGGCTTATAGGACGGTTAGCACTGAAGCCCTACCTGTGCTCGCGGGCGTACTTCCGGTAGATCTTGAGGTGCAGCGACGTGCTGCTATACTACAGTGCGAGACCTAATTTGTCAGCAAGCTTTCTGGCAGAACGTGATAGAAATAAAATTGCAACATTGTTTAAGCCAATAACGGACGTTTGGGATGAGCTTATAACTGAATGGCAGGGTACATGGGCATCTTCTATTAAGGGCCGCCACCTGTATCAGTTCTTCCCATCCGTGCATGAGCGGCTGGAGAGGACATGGTTGGAGGTGGATCACTGTGTTGCCCAATTTCTTACTGGCCACGGCAACTTTAAAAGCAAATTGTTCTCATTTAAACTTATTGATTCACCATGGTGCCAATGTTCGACAGAGGAGTTGCGATACGAGCAGTCGGCCCATCACATACTCTGGGAGTGTGATCTCTGGCAATATGAACGTAACACTATGTTGAATAATTCAATTGTTTCGTCAGGTGTAGCTTATTATACGGACCTTGTGGAATCTAGAACAAATTTCCGTGCGTTTAGGCGCTTTTGCCATACCTATTATTGGAAGCAAGTATAACAGCTCACACATAGGACCCACTTAGTTTTTTAGTCAAATTTCCGTGGTGCTTGGCGACTGGGCTTCACCCAGTTGTACAGTCTCTTCTTTGTGCCTTTAGGCTTAATTCATTCTGTCTCCTGCAGTAATTCACCGAGGGAAGTGGAAACTATAGTTTTTTCTTCTTCTCCTCTTATACCTCTAATATCTTCTGATTCACTTCGTTGCGGGAACCAAGACAGTCACTCATGTCCCTGGGACGCGCCGGACTTCAATGTTCCGGTGTTTTCATGGTTGTATCTACTGTAGATCCTGGCTTACAAGAGTTGCAGCGGGCTTGTCCCAAAAAAAAAAACATAAGGTTTTACAAAGATTTATCGTTCCTTGTACGTTCTACCATCTGGCATGCAAACATGTTTAAATCCTTAAAGCTATAAACATAATAAGATGTAAATGTAATAATAATATTGAAAAGGGAATGTTACGCTGGTTTGACCATGTAGAAAGGATGGATGAAAGTAGAGTAACGAAAGAAGTATTCAGAGCGGATATGAATGGGGCCATCGGTAGAGAGCGCCCTAGACAGACATTATACTAATTAGAATGGCGATATATTATAGAAGGGCCAAATTAAAAGTACCCTTAACCAACGAGCATGCATGAAATTACATGCATCTAACATACATACAAGATGTTATGTATATTATGCAGTATTATATTAAGGAAAATGCATTCAGGCCACTCCCAATTAGGCGATCTAGACTTCATTAGGATGTGGAGACCTATGTTAACAATGATCGCCATTCGCCTTGTGGTTGGCACGATGATGAAGGAAAATAACAGATTCAACTAAAAATTACGAGTTACTCATGTGAGCATACTGAGAAAAGCTCTACTACTTTCGAGTCACAGAGGGACTCTTCCTCAAGATCAGCGTACGCGGTCGCGTCGTTGTCGCGCAGCCTACAGGTAGGATCGAAACTAGTAGAGCTTTTCTCAATATATTTACATAATTTTTATTTAATTCATGCTGTTTCACGATATTTATTATAGAGGTAAAACAATGACAAATTCGTTAGAAATTACGAAAATAATAATACCAACATATAATCAGTTATCGCATTTTATTAATAATGGCTAAAACGCATTGTAATCATTTAACAACCTAATTAAACAGTTGTGTGGAACTGATAAATGAATATGGAAGTTATTTTACCGTGCAGGAAGAATTTAAGAGGAAACTGTGATATAGAACAAAATCAGTCGGTCATGTGACTGCCGGTCACTAATTAACTGACAGAATCATTAATAATAATAATACTTATTTATTTAAAATTCTCTATAAATTACATTTTTAAATACTACTAGTACTAGATAGTAGTGTCGGCCAATGGGTTAATCCCTAAATGCCTCGATATCCATCTCAGAAGGCTGGCGTTAGGTGGATAGATCAAGGGCCTGATACAGAACGCAATTCTCCTAGAAACGGCACTTATAATAACAAACCACTGTTCAAAACTATTAGCATACCATAACTAAAATTAAATATTTTATAATGGTAATATTTGTTCATGCTGGCAACTTAGGTATCAACAAAACAACACTAATTAAGAAGTGGCTTTTAGAATAGACTAGCTTTTACCCGCGGCTTCGCTCGCGTCACAAAAGGATAAAAAGTAGCCTATGTGACATATCAACACACACAGCGCCATCTATACCTATAATTTTGTTTTCCCTCGGGAATATCAAATTTTTCCGGGATAAAAAGTACCCTATTATTCAATCCGGACTTCTAACTTTATGTCTGCAAAAATTCAAAGCAATCGGTTTAGTAGTTACGGCGTGAAAGAGGAACAAACAAACTCACTTTCCGATTTATAATATTATATATAGTAAGGATTAGAATGAAGAACTGCCTCGCTGGCCGAGTGGTTGCAAGTGCGACTGCCGGGCAAGGGGTACTGACTGCCGTAATGTGCACCTCTGTCTACCCCTTCGGCGATAAAAGGCGTGATGTTATGTTAATGTTATGTAGAATGAAGAAGTTCTTCGTCTTTTACAAACGTGGGGGGGCCATCCTTCGGCACGAATGGGCAAGCTCGACCAGAGTGATACCATAGCCACACAGAAAACCGAAGTGAAACAACGCTTGCGTAGTGATTCGTCATGTGAGTGAGGTTACCGGAGGCCCAATTACCCCCCTCCGTAGTCCCCCCTCCCGAATCCCCGAATCCTCCACAATCCTCAAATTCCCAATTCCCAAAAGGCCGGTAACGCACTTGTAACGCCTTGGTGTTTCGAGTGTCCATTGGCGGCGCCGATTGCTTACCATCAGGTGATCCGTCTGCTCGTTTACCGGCTTATGCTATACAAAAAGAAGATTTTTTTATACTGTTACCTATTTCGATAGGTATACAGAATACCTATATAGATTTATATTTAAAAACTTATGAGTGCATTTACATCTCAAATGTATAATTTAATTTAGACGGAAATTCCTAACGCTTTAATGTTGTCGTTTTTGCTATTATTTTTTGTATTGGTTATAAATCCAAACAAAAAATAATAGTCTCAAATATTTCGACACAAAGGGGACTTTACTGGAGTGATACTATGTTTTGTTATGTGAGTATAGCCACTGGAGGCCCAAGACTTCCCTCCATCCCTAAACCTCCCTAATCCTCAAACCTCCAATTCCCAATCTCCAAATCCCCAATCCCTAAAAGGCCAGCACCACAATTGTAACACCTCCTGTGTGGTGGGTGCCTGATGATAAGCGGCGCTGGTTGCTTACTATCAGGTGATACTGCTCGTTTGCTGTCTTACTGACATGAAAATGGCATTTTCACCTTGCTTACATAACATAATATTTATGCTAATTACTGAACAAGTGCTTTCATCGCTCGAACTATGACTCATGTGTTTTGTGATTACAAGAAAAAAGTCACACGTTTCAAGGACACTTGGTGATTAATTGTTCTATTTGCAGTGGATTTTCCTGACTTCGATTATGTTAATATTGATTATGTATTTATCTATAAGTACAGCTTTTATTTATTTATTTATTTATTTATTTATTTATGTACACACATTCAACACAGAGGACAACACATATATAAAAACAGAGTACATAGGCCCCACATATTCCAACTGGAATCTCTTCCTGTGGGCCTGTGGCAGGAAAAGATATAATAACACTGAGACACATAGTGTGTTACACAAACAATAAAAAAAAAATAATAATAATAACGAAGACACCGATAGAAATAACAGCTTATTAGCTTTTATGTTGGTTTCTAAAATTAGAATAAAGTCCAAGTATCTACGTAAGACGTAGGAAAATGCTTTGGTCCAAGTTCCCATTAGGCCGCGCGCACACTATCCAAGTCAGTGCAACAAGTGCACTGTATCCCGACGCGCGATACGGCGGTGGCTACACGAGCACGAGGCGGCGGCGCGGCGCGGTTTACGATTTTTCCGGCCGCGAACTCCGTCTTCGCGACAGTAGGCGGGGCCGCCACGCCCAGCCGCGCACACGCCCACCGCACTATCTCAAGACCAAAACATACTGAAAAATATACACCCACACATGAAACATGAAACTCATCAAAACGCAATGAACCAACAAATTAAGCCAATATGTTAATGAGTATATAGTTTATTAGTACAAACGTGTCAAGTGACATACAATTTGGCAGCCATCAAACCTCATTAGTTCCATTAATTCGGAGCGGTAACCTTCTAATGTGATTGTTGCCATGTAATCTAATTTCACATTTGTAAACGTTATTCCGATTGCATGACGCTTTATGGATATATACCTAAATATATTTAATATAAATAAAAATAATAGGATGTAATTTAATGTTATAGACATCTCTCTCCGTTGTAACCACAGCTAGCGGACCGAAAGAGGGAGATACGCAACCACGCTTTAAAATGAAAAAGCTCATAATATTTCCCTTTCAACAATGGAACTAAACAAAAATGGTTAATGGTACAAAACTTGCGCCGGTCTCACTCGCACATAACAAACAAGTTATTAGTGCGAGAGGGAGAACAGCGCACATTTTCCCGACAAATGAAGCGTGGCTAAACCGCAGATTGACCGCAGAGAATGGAGGCAGCGAGTGACAGAATGGCGGCGGTTCAGTAGTAGAGAGTCGCGCGGGCAGCGAACACGCGCCAGCCTCCGCGAGCGGCTGACTCACGCACCACGCGACGATACCTGACCCGCGTCAGACGTGGCTCATAACTTTACAAAAAACCGAGCGCTCCGCAACCGGCCCAGGCGGCTCATTAACATATATTCATATATATATCAACTCTCAGCTGATGTTGACACAACACGGAGTGCGATTGTGAGTTACAGGTGTTCTTAGAACTTTGCCGGATCCGTTCATGTATCGAATAGTTCCTATTGGACCCCGGACTAGTGTTGTGACTCATCTAAAATGACGAAAGTTAAATTCAAGAAATCCCTCGGTTTATAGAATGAGCATCACTGGATTAAGGAAATAAAACACAATTACGTTACAACTGTAGTGCGACATACACGGACAATTAGTGAGTGAAACATCGGACACATTTGTTTACAATAAAAGTTTTATATTAGTGGTAAATATATAGACTCTAAACGCTACGAAGAGACTGACAAAGTATTAGGATCCAAAGATTTTCTAATCATAGTAAATTATCGGGTAGACGCTAACAAACTAGTACTCACACACGACTCACGTGCGAGTGTGTTCATACGGTTGGGCGAAGTACTTGAGTACTGTATTGTTGTTGTGTCCAAGGTGTAGAATAAAACTTTGGCAGCCTGCCAGTGCTCAGTCAAGCGAAGGTCGTGAAGAGTGCGGAAGTGTTGCAATTCGAGTGTTCAAACGAGCCCTTACTTGCCAAAATTAGAATTTTATTACATCGTTGTGTTTGGTGTCGATTGCTGCGTCAGTGGGACAGTTCAGGGACGCCGACCGTGGCGGTGCGGC
Source organism: Spodoptera picta (assembly GCA_038387885.1). Lineage (NCBI taxonomy): Eukaryota > Metazoa > Arthropoda > Insecta > Lepidoptera > Noctuidae > Spodoptera > Spodoptera picta. The sequence goes on along the minus strand of JAZHFQ010000100.1, from coordinate 189,725 downwards.
AAGTGAAGTGTGATGGTGTGAAGGATGCATTTGCCGTACGAGTCCCGAGGCCGTCGGCGGCGTGAGATGGCTGAGCTGGAACCTTGGTGGCTGCAGTCCATCGTCGATGAGACTCTTGCCGAGTATCCTGATCTAGGTAACGTACTACAATATCTACGTATAACAAATAGTTTAGATTCCCTATTAGTAAACGGTATTTCCAGTAAATATCACCAAAACTCACTTTATCTATTTCTTTTCTAATAACGACCTTAAAAAGTCGACAGGTTAATATTTATAGCAAAGCCTACGTGTATGAATAAGTCGTTGAAGAAGCTAAGCTCCATCCGGTCGGTGCTAAGGTCAAAAGTTGTTTATCTTGAATATTTGTTACGGTTACCGAGAAACCATTATCTGCCTATATTTGGAAACAAGATTACTTCCAAAAAAATATTATTTTTTTATATTTTTTACTGAATTTCGTTTTCAGAGATATTATTCATTTTTAATTATTAAAGTGAAATAATATGACTTCTTATAATATGTCAAGTGACAACTATTATTAAGAACCGAAAAAATATACTGTCTTTGACGATTATTTCGTGCTCAAGTAAAAGACATCAACGCGGATGTTAGAGAAAGTTCGAACAGAAAATAATTTAATCTACAATATCAATAGCATATAAATCGGCACATAACTAATTCTATACTATAAATTATAATTTGCAATAGTGTTAGATATTCGAATTAGAAATAACATAATTATTTTTTTTACTATTATTGTTACGCAAAATAGTATTGGAATTTTAATGATATAATTAAAACTTGTATTTATAATGTCATTTTATGTTAAAGTATCTTAATAATGCTAATTAAGTATATATTTAAGGGACTCATAACAACTAGTGAAATGTGGGTGTTACATTGTACTGTGGTAGAATGTACACCTCTGCCTACCCCTTCGGGGATAAAAGGCGTGATGTTATGTATGTATGTATTTTTTTGAATTAATTATATTGGGAAACCCCCATGCATACATCGTAATAGCAAAGTTTATTATAACATATTTTATGTAGTTAATACACATAACAACTTGGCAGTATTTCCCTTGAAACCTAAAGAATATAATTCCCTTGCCTTAATCACATAAGAAGCATTTCTACTTGAAACTACTTATGAATATGTGTGTTTAATTGTAGATTAAAGGTCAATGATGGCATTTCAAACTGGAATATTATTTGGTATCGTACCTATATCAACTTACTTATACGAAGGTATACTTGTTACGGGGTTTTTTAAGTGGGGAAAATCATTGAATGACTGCTCCCGCCTGGGTGAGGCGGAAGGGAGTGTCAGACTCTTACTGACTAAAAACTACCCCGTTCCTTCTCCTGCACGTCGAACCGGATAGTTGATAAGACCAAAAAATACGAATATATACATACAAATATAATACATACGAAAATAATATATACGAAGCCTTTTATGTATATACTTTTGGTTTCTGGTGACAGTAGAAAAGAAAACGATTCTGTCTGTGTCGTAAGAGCTAAATTGGGAACTATATCTCTGATAAACCTGAACCTCTTCATCTACGATCTTCAATCCTTAAATCTTACTCATCGTCATCACTAGAAAATCTTTCGTAGCTGAGCCTGTCGTGGCGTCGTACATGGGTGGTATTATCATAGTCTATTTACTAACATATTTTTTTAACGTGTAGACGTCCTCATGGATACCTTTATTTAGACAGGAGGTATGTATGTACGTATGGGTATAGTCAGTAAGAGTCAGAGAGAGTGTTTACACTAACCCTGAAAACAATGAGAGGATCACTGGGTACTCAAGTAAACGAACTGACCTGCAAAAAAGAAAAGACGTTGATGAGATCGTATACCTCAAAAAATCCCCCTATCCCGTTACCCCAAATGAGTATCAGCAGATAAGTCCAATCAACTTGATATTACTGTACAACAGTTATAATCCAAACAAATCGAACACATCTTTTTTCAATAGGATTAAAATCACGTGGGTTTTAATTCTTCTAAAAAAAATTGAAGTATCATTTTATAGTACTTGTGAGTAAAATTTCGAAGAATGAATGAATATGAAATGAATGGTGATTGGTGATTGCTTTCATATTGTTTAGTATTACGATGAGAAGTAACGTTACTATGAAGAAGTACTAACAATAATTTGTCAGGTTATGAATGAACTAATTTGAACTATTATATTTTGTTATTACGGGATCTACAGGGACTTTACGTACATATGTTTCGCCTGCTTTTGAGGTTTTCAAAAGATATTTTTGTTGTTAGATCGAAATATTATTAGATATGTTTAGTTCGATTCACTTCGTAAGTTATCAGTTTTTCTTAAGGAATTTTATCTAACTCACGTTATAGCTTTAAGGTAGATAAGGAATATTTAGATCACATAGTATTTCTACCAGAATTTATCAGTCTTTTCTTCACCTTACAATTTTGAATAGGTTATTTCATCATTATTTCGATATTACTCATCATTTCTTAAATCGAATCAACATTTAGATTTAGTCTCACTATGATATAGCATTTAAACGTGTAAATCCCATTAAATAGGATCCAACTATATAAACTATAAACTAGATTCTCTTTCGCGGTTTACCTTGCTGCTCGGCTTTGTATTGATCGTAATCGTAAACTCCACTTAAAAATCACGTCAATAAGTCGGTCCATTTTACCATGAAAGACAAATTAACAGACACACACATTTTCGCATTTCTAATATTAGTATATATGATATGGATGAATCAGTACTAAACTATGTATAAACATTGAACATTTCAAATCATTAATTGCTAATGTTAATTACATTTCAGTGGAAATATTTCCGTTTGAATCTGGAGAGCAATTAGATGTAAGGGTGGGAACACACGGGAGGCGCTCTCGTTGTAACGAACCTGTTTAGTGTACACTTGCCTAATGAGGATGTATGTAATTGGTCTAAAACGAACCTGGTAGTGAATAACTAAATGACATTAATTGAATCAGCCTTTGATCGGACTTATGAAGAACTGTCAAAACTTCTTTCTATTTTTTTCTGTTTAATTCAAAGACATCTTATGTTAACGATGCGGATGATTATCCAATAGAAATGTTGTGTCTTCAATAAATATTGTATTAATTTAGGAAAATTGTCTATTAAGTATGCCATAAACTGTTTAATATTAGGCAGCTATGTTTAAACATTTTGCTAAAGACGTAAGAACGATTTCAAAACCTAAATATTCTATTATAAAATGTCAATATTTAAAACATCCATAACCTATACGCAGCCACTTTAATTTTCATAAATAACCAACCCACAAACACCACACTGGGCGCATCATTGACCACACTTGCTGTTTTTATAGTACCACTGATCATTATAGGCCACAAATTAGCAAAAAAAAACCTTCATAAAATTGCTCTATTTTTAATATAAACACTTACAACGTACACTGTCTTATGTATGTACTTTCAAGGAGGACCGATTAAGTTTTATAAAATAGACACGTACTTACTTAAAATAAGTTTGCATTCTTGTTTAATCAACGTTATCGGATTTTAATATTAAAGAAAGGTTTAAGACAAAGATGATGATATAAATATCTCATATCTAATGTGTTTAGAGATAATAGGGGGTTTTAGCAAACGTCATCATCAACATCCATGGGTCAGTATTTCCCTCCTATGGACCACGATACCATGGCGAAAAGCAAACTACTCTTTGCACCCATTTAATACCCGCAACTGCATTGATGGGTCCACCTACTACTCGCTTGTTAAAATTCGTGACTGTAAAGACTTAGTTTATATCTACTTAGAGAGTCCTTAACTATACTTGTTATGTACTCGATCGGATCTTCTCTAACGGTCGAAATTACCACTATATAAAATACCATCTGGAAGAAATCACCATTGTGTTATAAGACTGCCCTACTTAGATTGTTTGTTACCTAGGCTATTTAAATGTGTAAAATAAACCATATATGATAATGAAGTTTTTTTTTTTAAGAGGGGACAATCATCAAATGCCTGCTTCCGCCTGGGTGGGGCGGGAGGGAGTGTCAGACTCTTACTGACTAAAAACCACCCCGTTCCTTCTCCTGCACGTCGAGTCGGAGCCCCGGTTACCCGTTAGGTTCTCCGCGACTCCGAATCGGCATCGGCCGTATTGGGCCCCATCTGTGGTGGTCTGATGGCTCTTTGAGGCGCGCGCGGAACGCGACGCGCCGTACGCTCGGGTCTGTTTCTGGTCGGACGGGGAGCCACCCATGCTCGCCGTCCGCAGGCCCGCGCTTACAGTGGCCGGAGATCGTCTCGCGATCCCCGACGCCCGGTGTGTCCTTCGCGATGGCTGGGTTGCGAGGAGGCAGCGCTTCGCTGCCTCACGCGTCCCGCCTCCTCCTTAGCTAGCATGACTGCTTCGCAAAAGGAGGAGACGGCATCCCAGTCCCACTCGCTCCGCATCATGGCCTGCACTAGGCTCGGACGCGAGAGGTCGCCATCGCCGATCACTTCCCTGAGGTCTCAGCCCACGCAGGGCATTCCGCTACAGTGTGTAAAGTGGGGTGGATAGGGATCGAGAGGTGAATGGAAAGAGAAGACGGGTGAATTCTTGGGAAGTTCTTCATAGTATCGATTGACCCCTCTTCTGTTCTTATTCACTTCTCGATCCCTATTCACCTCATAGTACCGTTATCTACTTTAGTTATTATTTCATCATTCACGTAGGCTGTCATTGACATTTACCTATATGTTTTCTTACTAAACAACCTTTTGCCTTTTATTATGACTGCCTCGTTGTCCGAGTGGTCGTAAGTGCGACTGTCGGGCAAGGAGTCTCGGGTTCGATGCCCGGTCAAGCAAAGTATTGGGTTTTAAAAAACATCTCAATAGTAGCACGGAGTCTAGAATTGTACGCGGTATATGGCAAACAGCTCACCCCCTATTACATGGGGCTTATAACATATATAGTCAAAAGTCTTCCCCTTCTGGGATCAAAGGCGTGCTGTCATGTTGTTGTTACAACCTTATTTGGATAGGTACCTAGGTACTGGTTTTTGGTCAAGGTATTATTTATAAGCATGACTGGTTCGCAAAAGGAGGAGACGGCATCCCAGTCCCCCTCGCTCCGCATCATGGCCTGCACTAGGCCCGGACGCGAGAGGTCGCCATCGCCGATCACTTCCCTGAGGGCACGGCGGTGCTCAGCCCACGCAGGGCATTCTCCCACCGTGTCCTCAGGGCGGTCCTCGCAGTGATGACACGCGGGCGTTTCCTCCCGCCCCATCAGACACAGGTACCTCCCGAAACTTCCATGTCCGGTGAGGACCTGCGTCAGGCGGTAGGTGAGGACGCCGTAGCGTCTCTCAAGCCACTCCTCAAAGAGGAGACTTACCGCTGCAATGGCAGCGAGCCCAATGAAGATATATAATTAATAACTGATATACCTATTGCAATCCAAAACCTTTGTTTCACGTTACTTTTACGGAATTTCTGTTAAAAGTTAATATCGATCCAGAGATTCTAGATAACCTACCATTAGTTCTTAACCTCGGTTAGAATTTTTCTACATGAAGAATGAGAATTTACATATGGTTTAATATTGTATCACTGATCAAAGGCTTATTCTCGCACGAAGGTTTTAATCACCACGCTCAATGCGGGTTGGCGATTTCAAACTTACCTCTATATTTAGAAATTATAAGCCTAGGTTTTCTCACGGTGTTTTCCTTCACCGTTTGTAAGTGGTGTCTAGATAATCTAAGGCAGTACATATAACTTGGAAAAAGTCACAAATTGTCCTTGCTGTTGGTAGGTTTCGATTCCGCGCCCTCATGCGTGAGAACCGGGCGACTAGAACCTCCGGGCTACCACCACATTAATATTGTATCGTTGAACCATAATTAATTAGATAGGTTATAATTTTAATTTATTAAATATATACATACATATAATAAAATCGTAGGAAACTGAAAACTGTACATTGAATATTTTTTATACTAATATTTGGGGCGTGATGTACGTAATCGATATCGAAGTTAAAAATATGGTTTATAGAATTTTTGTCTGTTTGTCTGTATGTAGGTATGTATGTCCGGGCTAAACCCAAAAAGTACAGCATGGGTTTACTTCAAATTTTGCAAGAATATTACTAACAAATCGGCCAATATATAGGCTGTATATTATCAAGCTATCACCTTCGGAGGTGTAGTTGTGAATCACTATTCCACGCGGACGAAGTCGCGGGCACAGCTAGTAGGTATAGAATAATGTACATTATGTTTATGGGGCAGCGTTGGGATCAATAACCTCATTATCATTATATTGAATAATGGTTATGCACTATAAACTTTTTCCTCCAAAGATATTTAACTCGTCGAGTACCGTCATTATAGACACAATTATAGAACAATCGGTTGCGGTCACCGGTGACCGCTTGGTGTTTCACAGTTTAAGTAATGTAAATAGAACAGAACATTCAGTAGACTTCTATTTCGGTGCTAGAGTCCTCAATATTTATATGACAAGAACATGTTTTCTAGTCTAAATAATAATATGAGAAAAGGCTAGAACTAAACAGGTTTAATATGGCACATACTATTTCCCACGTATTTTCTGATATTTACACTTATAATTATATTTACACTTACATTATTTTAATATTTACATAAGAAATCTGTATTTACCATTATTAGTTCAGAACTGTAGTTTTTATTTACTTGCCTTTTATTTATCCAAGTTGGTAGCTAATTCTTTTTTTTTTGTTTATGGAACCATTTTTGCAGTTTTATTATATTTAACTTAAAGTTAAATCAAATGAATGTTATGTTTTCGAACTTTTTAAAGATTTTTTTATATGGTTTTAGATAAAACATTTATTTCTCTTTTAAAAATTATTTCTATTCCAAATTCCATTATATATTTGATTAAATAGCGACCCGCCCGTCTTCGCACGTGTACAATATGCAAGTAGGTATTATGCATATAAAATTTCCTTAAGAACCACTCTATTAAAAAAACTGCATCAAAATGCGTTGCGTAGTTTTAAAGATCTAAGCATACCTACATAGGGACAGACAGACGGTGGAAAGCCTCTTTGAACAGATATCTACTCACTTTTATTACAATTTGTGCGATGTTGAATAATACTTGTATGTCTTTTTACGTTATGTAGGTATGGTTATATGGTTAGGTACCTTTCCCTATAATTGTATAATTTATGTAACAAAACTTCATTTTGTCGAACCCAAATATTTACATACGCAAGTGCGTTAACCGTGACTTGGGTAACCGTGGGCGAATACGCGTTCGTTTATGTAATAACAAAAAATGTTTCAAGTATATTCACCGTAATGATAACATTATGTAACAACTTTAGTTCTATCACTCAATGTTTAGGGATCCGTGCCTAGAAAGAAAAAATCGGAACCCTTAGGTATAATATGTATGATCATTTATCATCAGCTTCTACTAACGAATAAGAGATCTCCATCTCATGAGCAAGTCGTCACACTTTACAGACCATTTAAGGATCATAGAAGTAGGTCACCAAAATGGAAAATGGGAGGTAGTTGATGACAATCTTTCGCAGTGTTAGAGTATTTTTTTTAAGGGGGAAAATCATTGAATTATTGGTCCCGCCTGGGTGAGGCGGGAGGGAGTGTCAGACTCGTACTGACTAAAAACCACCCCGTTCCTTATTCTACACGTCGAGCCGGAGCCCCGGTAACCCGTTAGGTTCTCCGCGACTCCGAATCGGCATCAGCCCTATTGGGCCCCATCCTTGGTGGTCTGATGGCTCTTTGAGGCGCGCGCGGAACGCGACGCGCCGTACGCTCGGGTCTGTTTCTGGTCGGACGGGGAGACACCCATGCTCGCCGTCCACAAGCCCGCGAGTGTTAGGGTATACCACCAGTCTCATATCTGTAAACGGTTGAAGGGATCGGGATAAAATTTGGAACAGAGGTAAGTATATATAGATAAGTATGGAATAACGCATAGGCTACTCTTTATCATACGGGACGGTACGCGAAGCCGCCGACAGAGGCTAGTTGGACATATAGATATTATTAAGTCAAGGGTTAGTATATAATCAATAGGGTATATGACTAATTTTTATTTTTAATGTTTGTCTGGTAGATTATTTAAAAACATTAGACACGTATTTTTTATTTTCTAACGGAAACGAATAGTTTCGAAGATATATTGATTTGAAATATCGCACGACGTCACTTTTGAGTACGATTTATACCCTAAAATGACGTAGCTGCTTCTCACTCCTAAACTTTGATTCGTTTTATCTAATTATTGTTATCTTATACGACAAAATAAAAAATACGTGTCTAATATTTTTTCATTACCTAACTGACGGACTAATAAGATTTTTAATTTTCATACCCTATCATCATCTCTATGATGAAATATTGTGTCAAAACCATAGCTTTTAAAATTGCATTTGCCATAAAGGACAATTTATAAATACGCAAAACGGAAAGTATTAAATACCTACATTTTAGTATGTAATTTTTCCTCACATTGTGATCGTTTAGATATTAACTTATGCCGTTTATTTTACATAAAATAAACAATCTTTATTTGATAATAATATAATTAACTAACAACTATTGCATTAACAGCAGTTATTTATTTATGATATATTAATTATTTATTTATTACTATTTTACTGTCAGATAAAAGAAAGAAGTAGCATTCTGGTTTCTTAAATACCCACCTAATTGATTCTATACCTTTATATAAGTTGCTACATCTAAATATTACTTATGCATTATGTTCATAGGTTGTCTGGTAAAAATCACTATAGGTGATAAGATCGCCTTTGTGCTCATTTTTATTTATGATTGATATTTCTTTTTCTGTATGTACCTACTATATTATTAACTAGCTACTTCCGCGCGGTTTCACACGCTCCGCTCTGCTCCTATTGGTCGTAGCGTGATGTTTTATAGCCTATAGCCATCCTCGATAAATGATAGCGCATTTATCGAGGACAACACAAACAAAAAGAATTATTCAAATCAGACTTGTAGTTACGGAGATTTTAGTTACGCTTTATATCATAGTACAAGAGGTATAAGATGGTGTACAATAAATATTGTTCTATTCTATACTCCACGTAAACGTTGCGCAAATTAATTCTGTCAGACACATTTCAATGAAATTAGTGGGAAATTTTCTTAATTTCTTAATAAATAATAATTTATTGGTCAATTAACACTTAATCGATACATAACACAAATAATACATGATACATAACACTCTTGAGGAAGAACCCCTCTGTGCTTCGAAACTAGCTTTTCTCAATATATTCACGTAAGTAACCCGCAAATTTTAGTTAACATAACACAAACATAAAAACCTTATTATGTTCCCTGTCAACTGGTTGTAAGCCAACAACATGCTGACCCATTCGATGAGTTGCAGTGACGACGGCTAGCGACCTTATTCCCGAAGATTTTTATATGTATTTTAACAAATTTAACTTAGTAAATTTAGTGTGTGACATACCTACTTTTAGTTTGATAAGAATGAGAGTACACTGTTAGAACAAGTCTTCTTTTTTTTTAAGGGAATGACTGCTCCCGCCTGGGTGAGGCGGGAGGGAGTGTCAGACTCTTACTGACTAAAAACCACCCCGTTCCTTCTCCTGCACGTCGAGCCGGAGCCCCGGTTACCCGTTAGATTCTCCGCGACTCCGAGTTGAAACAAGTCTAGGATCTCACGCACGACACCCATTTCAAGCAACAAACTCGCCTTTCATACCTTACAGCTTCTGGCATGTTAACGAAACTATGAGCTAGAATATTAAGATTAGAAATACATACTTGATTTTAATAGTCCGTCCTAACTTTCAATAATTAAAAAAAAAGAACTTAAATTACAGTAACCCAATCTCTATCTCACCAGTAACCCTTCCCAACTCTTTGACCGCACCTAACCAGCAGTTTGTGGCTCCATAATTTCTATGTACCGTCAGCTTCCGTAAATACTAAAACCACATTTACACTGTTAATGTTTTTATGATTTCTTGAACCGTTACCTCATGATTTTTTGAGATAACACGCAAAGTGAGCGGTGTGATTGCGGCCTAAGTTGGCATTAGAATTTATGTTGTTTATTTCTAATACAGTGCGTTATTATTGTTTTTTGAAATTAAATCATTATGGTTTGTCCCATATTGGTGATATGGGTAACTCCCTTTACCCAACAATATCTTTTAATCAATAATAATTTTATGTAATCACTACCTGGGGGCTAAAATTATATTAATCAAAACATAATTTTCCAAAACCTTTACTTGGCTTCGGTACATAAACATCATATTAGTTTGAAGGAGATAATTAGTATTTAAAAAAACCCAGGACATCTAATCGAATCGAAAATAAATATGATATGCAAATAAAAAGAGATGTTCACAAATTCCTGCGCACTATTGACATTGGAGGTTATCTCCAATCCTGACAAGCAAATTGTCACTCAATCGTAATCACACCTACTTACTCGATATGAAATCGTTACGAATCGATTCGAAACGTCAAATCATCGATGTCGGCTAACCATCGTCATCATTACACAAGAGATGCAGGTCATTCTGGCCAAAGTTAATGATTAAAACCGCATTGTAAATTATACAACATTAAAAACTGAATACAGCTTATACATAGTCATTATATTTAGTTATAAACAACTGTTTTTCCTTGTCCAATCCAATATTTTTATAGGCAAAGCGTTACAATTAGCCGTCGGCGAGGCGTATGATAACAGTCAGTGCTGTACTGGTACTGAGTTACTGACATATTTGTTTAACTGGTATTTATCGTTTTCGTTACAGTTGATGTTTGACTGATGAGGATATGAAGGAAGTTAGTTAGTTAATTAATCAGTATTACTATTGAGTGTGAACGTAAAGAATTAACGGTATAGTTTGTGCAACGCCTTAGGTTCAATAAAAGACTATTGACCTCTTTCACAATGTTTGTCTACTTATCAGTAGACAAACATTGTGAAAGAGGTCAATAGTCGTAGAGGTTAACTGAAGGATAATTTTACTGAATTTGCATACATACTATATAATTATACTGGCCGAGTGGTCGCAAGTGCTACTGCCAGGCAAAGGGTCTCGGGTTCGATTCCCGGACAAAGTATTACTGGGTTTTAAAAAAAATCTCAGTAGTAGCACGGAGTCTGGAATTGTGCCCGACATATGGCAATAGGCTCACCCCCTATTAAATGGGACTCATAACATAAATAGTGAAAAGTGGGTGTTACATTGTACAGTGGCGTTATGTGCACCCCTGCCTACCCCTTCGGGGATAAAAGGCGTGATGTTATGTTATGTTATATATACGTAATACGTATATAGTATTCAAATATGTGTAATAATAATATTATGATCAAGGACTAAGTATTAAAATAGTATCAATCGGGTTTTCTCGGTTATTGAACATTGACTCCTCAAGAAGCTACCATACCAAAATACCTCATTAATAAATTACTTTATTAGATTTTCGATTATATTACAAAAACGATAAAGTTGAATATCTATCGAAGAAATACGGTAAAATCATCTGACCTTTATGCACCTTCTTGGATTCACCTTGGATTTTCATTTTACTCAAAAAAGTATCAATATCTCAATATCTAAATTCGTCACACATATGTACGGTATAAATAGACATGTAATAATACTGTGTGTACACTTTGTTATGCTCTATATGGTAATTAACCAAACTCTGAGGCCATTTGGCAGCGCAGTCAATTCTGAGAATGCTACGTCACAGTACAATGCTTGTAACATGATGACGTATGGACTGTAGACGTTCATAATTACGCATTGCACTGCAACATTAAACCCATGTTTACGTCACGGTTGAACAGCGTCACGGTTACTTGTATTGATAGCAAAAAGATTATTTATATATATAATTATAATTATGTTAATATACGAGCATGCATGAAAAGATTGATGACTGTTAATGAAGCGAAAAAGGTATGTAAGAATCGTAGTAATTGGCGTTCCTTAGTCTCTGCCTACCCCCATGGGAGACAGGCGTGAAGTTATGTATATTAAACACATATGCATATGCATATATGCATATTAAATGCAATTTCCACTTTCGACTAGTTTTATTAACCAATTTCATGTAGAAGAGATTCTATCGCCTATTCATTCTGTTCTACGAATCAAAGAAATCATATAACTTAATTAAATTACACGTTTCACTGACATGGAAACAATCAGCTATCTGCTCAGAAATCTATCAATGAGGTTCAACTTAAAAACAAAATAAAAAAAAACAAAATTTTCTTTGTTGACAGTAAGAACGGGCAGTCCAGACTACATGTGCTCGATGCTGCCTCAACACTGGCGGTCGAACAAAACCCTGCCGGGAGGATTCAAAGTGGTAGCCCTAGGAGAAGTCCTCGACGGAACCCTAGTCACTGTCAGGGCTGGCAATGACGAGAACTGCTCCGCGGAACTTAGGAATAATTCCGCGGTCATGAAGAATAGGGTTGCCAAGTTTAATGACTTGAGGTTCGTTGGGAGAAGCGGGAGAGGTGAGTTTCATTTTTATGATAATTTATTATATATTTGTTATAATGGAGTGACTTGAAACTGACGGGATTCCAGTATTTTTTCGAGATTGAATTCCCTGCATTCCTCCAAAGTGCTAGAACGGAAATAAATACTTTACAATTACTTCGTAAAGTTGACTTGATCACTTGAAACAACACTTCTGAAATCAAATCAAACGCAAATATTTTTATAATTGACAGATATCTAAATATTAGTAAGTACAGTATCAAGTTGCTACACTTCAAAATATACCCATAAATATTCACAAGAGACTTTTAATTTATCGAGGATTACACATATTAAATGTTACACCCACTTTTCTCTCGTTCTGTTATATAAATCTCATGTAACGTAATGTACTTCTACTTACTACCAATTTTACTAATATTCAACCAATGAGGAAAATTTTACCCAGATGTTGAAAAACTCCTACAAATAAAATTAACGGAATACTAAACAAAAAGTGGAAAACCTCATTAATTTCCCAGTTGTTCAAAGAATTTGTACTCGAAAAAAATGTTCATACAAATTCTACGAAGACGATTGTCTTCGTAGAATTTGTTTGAAAGCCTCATCCGAATACTTTTCCGAAAATATTATAATACCTAGAGCTTCCAAAGAAAAACCCATCAAGTTTTCAACAACGTGTAAGGAAATACCGATCTAATCAAAATTGAACTTCTTACATAAGTAAGCTTACATCATACAAATTTGTACGAATTTGATCTTCACGCCTCATTTTTTTCATAAACCTATTATAGATTATTTTTTGTCAAATTCAATCAGTATATACCACCCACACTTTGATTAATGGTTCAATATTTAAACATCGCACGCAGCTTGTAATAAAAAAATATAAGTACTACGCTATTTGCCGTTATTAGCCTACATGCGTGTAAAAAACGTATGTTACCGAATGCTACTAAAGGTTAAACCACTCTGGGTTAAACAATAGTTATCTTATTGGATAACCAGAAATTTGTTTGTATTTTTTTAATTCTGCTCACATTGTCTTACTGGTGACCAACGTTAGTGAAGGATTTAACTTCTTCAGTTTTATGTTGGCAGTCAAAGCCTTCAGTAACATTCTTTGTTAATATAAATCAATAGGTCCTGTAAAAGACAAGTAAAATGTTCCAATTATCACAATTGAGTACTTGCCAACTAGTCAAATTCAATACATTTTTCGAACTGTCACAACGACAGTTTTCTATTAATTTTGTACGAGATTGTGTATTGTGACGTCACTTTTTGAATGCGCCAAACAGCACACCTATTTCTTAAAAATTAGCTGGAAAAATACTAAAATTAAGTTGGTCATAAAATTAATTAATGTAAATGTGATTATATTTTAGTATTTTATTGTATTGAACAGTCGAAACAATTTATATTTGATTAAGGAAATTACCCAATCATAGCCGTTTACTAAGAAGACAGTCATAAATCTATCAAAGTCAAGTTAATGCTTAGAAAAGTCAGCCAGTTAGAGAAAATCCAAAAAGAACAATAAAATGTGTCAAATCGAAGTCAAAATCTAAAGTTTACAAAGCGTAAATATTATTATGAACTTGTAATCTAAATACCTAGTTATTAGTTTAAATGTCGTGCGCCGTCCCGTCTCACGGGGAGGCCTGTATGACGTATGACTCGTACACACGACAACACTTGCAATAAAAACAGTATAAACTGACCGTTAAACATGCAGAAAGATCATACGAAGCGAGACCCTGATAAACTGGTTTTGTGCAGCTTGATTTGTAGATCCAAAAACGTATGTATTGTCCGATTGCACCAAAAACGTACTCACGAACTGGTCTCACACCAAACTAACTACATCAAGTATTTAGTGTGAATAACCACTTACTAAGGTGAATACTTATTAATCCTATTATACGACAGCTAAAGCTAAATTCTAAATTTAATGTGTGGTACCTCGATGACGGTACCCTGGGAGGCGATGCAGATACAGTTTTAAATGATTTCCAATTTTTAAAAAACGAACTTCGAACGAACGAACGTTATTTTGTTCTGTATTCGTTGCATGTATCATCTATCTACACTGTGTCTTATGTCTTATGTTTAATTTCTTTTTCCTGTCGCAGGTCTGCAGGAAGAAATCCCTTAAGGGATATGCAGTACCTATGTACCTCATGTATATAATGTGTTGTCCTGTGTAATATTGTCTGTGTGGTGTAGGTACATAAAATGATAAATAAATAAATAAATAAATAAACTTCATGCTATTGGCCTTGACCTAAATTATTCCAAGTGTGAGATATTTTTACATGACTCTACCGACAGACAGATCATATCAAAATTTACTACTTTTGCGCCTAATATCTCGGTTGTCGATAAATGTTCACTTCGCCTCCTAGGTGCGCCCGTCTTCGAGGACTCTTTTCAAAGTTTTATTGATGAAAAAATTCAAAATTTTTCTGTCGTTTCAGAAAGACTGTATCACATTAGAATGCATTCGGCCTATACTATTATTCGTTTTTGTTGTTTTGGTCCCAAATTTATGTATTTTTTGCGCTCGACCCACCTCTGGTCTGCACCCCTTCTTTTAGAAAAAATTGACCGAAGCATTAGACAAACTTTATCCTTAATTTTGAATGTGGCTCTCGACGACCGAGCCTGGACACAAGCTACTCTGCCTGTCCGCATGGGTGGGCTTGGCGTCCGTAAAATTTCCAGTGTAAGCCTACCAGCTTTCATATCTTCCGCCCATGGTACTGAAGAATTAACCAGGAAAATTCTTTCTCAATCACTGGTTAATTTTGATGTACCATTTTTAGTGGAAGCTGTGAAAGCTTGGAAAATCGCTTGCCCAAATATTGACCCCCCGTCAAATCACTCTCCCAGAGACAATGGGACGAGCCGCTCTGCAGGAAAATGAGCGAAAATCTATTGAACTCCGCTTGTTCAACTGCAGAGCGAGCTCGCCTTTTGGCTGTGGGTGAGTGGGAGTCAGGGTTATGGCTTCTTGCTTTGCCTTCGTCCAACTTAGGTACTTTGTTGGACGACACCACATTTCGCGCTGCACTTTATTTAAGGCTTGGGGCTTCATTTTGTTCACCTCATCGTTGTCGTTGTGGTGAAGATGTCAACAGCCTTGGACACCACGGCTTGTCGTGTAGCCGTAGTGCGGGTCGTTTTGCTCGACACGCGAGTATTAATGACATAATTCGTCGAGCTCTTGTCTCCGTTGGCGTGCCACTTTAGAACCTAATGGCTTGGTACGCAACGATGGCAAGAGACCCGACGGTATGTCATTATTCCCTTGGAAGATGGGTAGGCCTTTAGTATGGGACGCCACTTGCGTTGATACTCTGGCGCCATCCCATCTTCCAAACTCAGCGTGTCGAGCCGGTGCTGCCGCTGCTGCTGCCGAGAACCTCAAACGGCGTAAGTATGATAGCCTGATTGGCAATTATGCTTTCGAACCGTTTGGGGTTGAAACTTTAGGGCCGTGGGGCCCAAGTGCACATCTTCTTTACAAAAATATTGTAAAGAGGATGGTTGACACTTCAGGTGATCGAAGGGCTGGCTTCTACCTTGGACAAAGGTTAAGCATTGCCATTCAACGTGGTAATGCTGCCAGTCTTTTGGGCACCCTACCTCACGATAATGATGAGGAAAATTTTTTTTTTTGATGCCTTATTATAGCTTATTTATTTATTATTACCTTTTTTTAAGATGTAAATATTTTAGTTCATAGTTATTTATATTTTAAGTTGTATATATTTTCATTTAGTTATAGTTAATTAAGGAAATTGATTTTGTTCAAATAAGTTATACTTACTAAGGTCAAGTTCAAAGTTCCAAATATTTGACCATAATGTAGAAAAACCGGTAAGAAAATCCATACGTCTGAATACACACTTCCTAACACATTTCTTAGAATATTATCTCAATAATGTTTGTTTTTATAGCGTACAAATATTGTGCAATTGATTTGGGTGTTTCCATGCGATTTATAAATAGAGTCCAGTTATGGTAATTTGAACTTTTTACGGCCTATTTAGAGGTCAGAGACTCAGCTACTACACTCTCTGTGGTTATAGATTTGTTTTGTAAATATTAAACAGATGAAAATATTTTCTATCGACAGTTTTCTGTAACATAACTACGTATAGTCGTGAACAATACCCTATAGAGTTTAATTACAACGAACGGTTAGAAAAAAATGTGCTCTCAATTGATCTAGACAAAAAATTTAGCCTGGTTCAAAATTGAAATATGTTCAGTTTAGTTTGAGAAGAGCCAAACATGAATTCATAGTTACATAGTACGAATGGACATAGCAGTAGTAACAGTAGTAAGTGTTGACTGGTTAAAATACATAGCTAACCATATATTAGTAGTGTACTAGGGCCGCATAATAATTGGTTAATCTGGCGCTGAACGCGGCCGACCGCCGTGATTTGCGCACCGCCTGTCTAATAAACGGATTACTGATTTTATTGTCAACATTACTGTTTTAGAGACAGTAGCGAGACGTTCAAATAGTCAAAAGTCTGAGTAATAAATAGATACAGTTAACACAATTAAAAGACTAATCAATATTCCTACAAAATTCATTCTCCTCTCATGATATCTTCTGATATATTTCGGTGCGGGATCCAAGGTAGGATTATGGCCGGCTTGTCCTATAAAGAAAAGTCCCCCAATATTATAGGTATATAAATGCTGGGATCTAGGGTCTGTTGATTTTCTCAATAGTAGAAAAATCATACTAACCTCATCAATCGAATCAGTTAGTAAGTTTAAAAACGTACAAATTATATAATAGTATACATAGGTATTATTAAGGTGTTATAATAAAATATATTAGGGAGTAGGCTCCACATAACTGAAACTCCATTTCTTAAATATAATTAGAGATCTGACAAGAGACACCCATTAAAAAATCTCTCAATCCATAATTCCAATCAAAAATTTCGACGCAATCACATCCTATCGGCATCTTCAAAAATGAATGTAAAAGTATCATCTTGATAGAAATATTGACGCATGGTACATGTGAAGATGATGAATGGCAGTATACTTGATTGAAACACACATTGATAAGCTTTGATCATGTAACAGTCAGTCGTGATGACTTATGCTGTCAATTCAATGAAATTAGAAGTGAAGCGAAAAGGCTTCGTTTTGTGTGCTATGGGACTTAAAAATATTTAGTATAGGTACATTTAAATACAAATATATAGGCGTTATAAACAATCAAAATGATCAACATTTACGTCAAATTACCTCAAACTGTAAATTTTAAATTGATTGCACAGTTGGCGCGGTAGCTGTGCAACTGGTTGCCACGCAACGGGTTCGATTCTCGCACGGAACTACTCTTTGTGTGATCCACAGATTGTTGTTCCGGGTCTGGTTGTCGTATGTATGTCAACTTGTATATTTGTAACCGCACCCACGACGCAGGAGAAAATCCGTGTGAAGCAAGTTTAAAAAAAATATAATTCAACGAATTAACACAAAACTAAACGACTAATCCTTAAAAAATTCAAATAAGAAATTAAAATCACATACTCCAAAACTAGTTTCAATACAAAATAACATTGAGGTCACTAAACAACGCTACCTACTGTTTATCATCTCAAAATGCGCACGAGCACCCATCATCTACATCTATATTACTAATATGTTTGTGACGTATCCACCCATACAAAGAAAAAGGAAAAAAACCGGTTGAACCTTCAGCTTAGATAAAATATATAATAATTCTACAATATTATATAACAGTAGGTCCAAGTAAGTTTGACATAAACTCCTCAAACGTATAAAGAAAATGTCAGTACCCTTCAAATGAACATGTTGATATGAATCATTAATATACATTATCTAATATTGACACTAATTGTATGGCGCAACGAGATATGTCATAATAAGGAAAATGATGGCCGCGCATCACTCGTAATAACTATTACTATCGTTCACTTGCGCATGCGCAAAAAATCATTACGCAATCAGTACGATATCATGTGACCTTTACTGACCCCGTCCTTGGTTTCTCGGGCAAATGTGATTTCCCGATGATTGATTAAACAACAAAAGAAGCTTTAAAAAACCCGACGTCATTAAAAAAAAGTTGGAAAATTGGAATGACGCATAGACTAGAATCGTTACAACGATGACGACACTGCGCGCGCGCAGACCGGTTTCTCAGTCTATGCACGTTCTTTATAAGTTTATCAAATCATGTCAGTGTATGTTATTGGAATCTCTTATTGTTACGCGGTAGGTAGGTTTTATTGAATTAGATTTACGTATTACGATGATGAATCACGTATGTTTTGCTTTAAAGGGATAGACAGTAGTTCATATGAAATACTGACGCTGACTAATCCCTAAATTCCCTGTAATGAGGGGTAGAAACCATGCCGTATAACTAGCCAAGTTCCGAAACCAAATATCCGTATAGTACTTTCCCCAACCACAGAATCCAACGATAAACCGTCGAAGCAAAAAGTGAATGTAGGTACTATAGGACAAGATGTGTCCCACCCACCCTTTCTTACGTACCAGTCATAACGTTACATCTATTTAAAACCATATTGACTGGTCAAGAGGGTCACGGGCTTCATGTCATCGGGCAAATATTGTTAGAGTATTTTATAAATCGTTCGTCCTTCCAAAAAATTCTTAAGAATAATGCGAAGTCTGATATTGTGCTCGGTATATGATAATAAACCATTAAAAGGAAACCATAACAGAATAGGGTAGATGCCTAATTTTTATTTTAATGTTCGTCAGGTAGATAATTTTAAATCATTAGACAAGTATTTCTTATTTTTTACAGAAACGAATACTTTCGACGGTATATTGATTTGAAATGTCGCGTGACGTCACTTCTATGTACATTTTATACGTAGAAATGACGTTTCAAATGCCACTCCTAAACTTTGATTCGTTTTATTTACGTATTGTTTTATTATACGACAAAATAAAAAAATACGTGTCTAATATTTTTTCATTACCCAACTTACGGACTAATTAGATTTTTAATTTTCGTACCTTGTCATCATCCCAATTGGTGAAAAGTCCAAATTACCTTGCGTGTCAGCATATCTTCTCGGGAATTATAAGACGTGAACATTATTATGTAAACAATGTTGAAATGTTTATAAATATCGATCTTTCTTTTCCTTATCTGTGAGAGTACTTTGTGGTCTGTGGTAGGCACAGGTCAGTCAGTGGTTTAGAAAAAAAGGTTGATTAAGAAATATCATTGTCTATTAATTAAAGATGTCTGACTAGAAACCGCTATTAATCACTCGAGCGTTTTTATGGCAGTAGCCAGCCATTTATGCAGGTTAAGTATATGATTGAGGATTTAAAATTATTGATCGAGCATCGAGTCAGAGACTTGATCGTACTATTCTTGAAACAAAATAATGTTGTGTTTTGATTGTTCCAAAATTCTTAGTCGGTCCATGCACGCAATGTAGAATTAGAATTACACCACGTAAATGGCATTATATAGCCTGACTTAGTTATTTTAAGATTGACAAGTAAGTACTTGTCAATCTTAAAATAACTAAAATTATTGATATTTCGTTTAATAACCTCGACCTACTTCTTCAAAAATAATAAAAACTACATATTCTAAGTATAATTTTAACACTGTGACTAAGATTAAGACTAAATATTTGTCTTAGAGCAACCGTAAAAGGATTCATTCATTCAGGCAGCATGACTAGTAGCTAACCAATTAGCTCTCAAGGTTGAGCGTGAGATTTTATCATAATAGGTACTAAAATAAATTATATTACACTGACTATCACGAACGACTGCTTTTTGTACTTTAAAATAAGAATAATCTTAGACTGATTGACTGGAGTAATACTTAATAAGTCATTATTTATTCGATAATGGCTCATAAATGGTAGAAATGAGTGTGTGTACAAACAAAATCTTATGGATCTGTTGTCATAGTCAAGTTGACTATAATGACATCGCTAACGATGTTATTATAGTCACTGTTCTTCTAAAAGAACAAACTAATTATTTTATAAATTATGTTTAAAAAACTGTAATTATACCTTTCCTTTTTGAAGTCGGTTAATTAACACATTAAACGCCGTGGGGGTCACCGGTGACCGACGTTAGTGGAGGATTTGCCTTCATCAGTTTTCTATTGGCAGTCAAAGGCTTAATTGGTGATGGTTAAATACTTTTCTGAAAACCGCATCAAAATCGGGTCAGTCAATCATGGGATAATGGCCTACAAACGTACATGCCTACATACAGGTGAAATAATCCTTTTTTGCTTTTTGAAGTCGGTTAAAAATCTGACAATGAGTCTCACTGTGAATGTGGTATATTACCCTTAACAAATTGTGAAGAGTAATACCAATCGCTCCATGTAAATATTCTGATATTCAGCCAAATGTAGTTAAACGTAGTTAAAGTGAGCTCTGGCCTTTTTCCGCCGTCTCAAAAATTATTACAGTGATGTATTATTATTTTTAATTGTTATTGTACTTTGTGACAGTGTGCAAATAAATATAAATAAATATCTAAATATCGACTCTAAAATAATTGAGGGAAGGCTAAAAGAAAGAAATAAGCGTTTCCATGAAATAGTATACAGAGATAATCGAATAAAAGAAAACTAAACGATCACGCTATTAAAGCACCGTTCCACAAGTCCCCTTCATAAACAAAATAATCGTTTGCGGTGAGAGAACGAACATTTTCTAAATCACGAATGTGAAAACCGATGTTTGCCGTTAACTTGGTTTCGTGTCTACAGACTGTCAATTTGTTAACACAATATTCAATGTTCATTTCGTTTGGAAATTGAATTCCAGATATAAAAGGTTTTCAGGCTCTTTTTCTATAGAAATGTTTAGAGAATCTATTTATTACTCCTAAACATTTTCCTTTTGCTTCTTTTTTTATTCAATGAAATTATTATAGGTCTGTATTATCTACTTACCAAAATATTATTCTTATACCTTTACATATTAAGCAGAGTCTATGTTATGAACTTTTGAAGAAATAAATTTATTCTCAAATAAATGACTTATCAATACAATATTTAAAAGTGGGTGTGTGCTCCCGGAAAAAAGATATGTTAGGTATGGAAAAAATCGTAGGTAACTGCGGACAACTCAACGAGTTGCCAGGGCTCCGCTCACAGCAGGAGCAGGAACGGAGTGTTTTTTAGTCAGCAAAAGCCTGACACTCCCTCCCATCTCACCCGAAGTCATTGGATGATTCCCCCCCTCAAAAAAACAGTACATTAACAATGATCGAGACCTTGAACAAAAACAAAATCAATAAGGAAGATCACAAATACTATCTAAGTACTTACTTTAGAGGAAAATCACAGATTTTTCCGCGAATTTTTTACTCCTAACATTATACCGTATTGACATTGTATAACACCTATATAATTGATGAATGAAGAAATGTCAATAGCGAAAATATAATTATGTTTTCCTATGCGTGGGAAAAATATTTAAGTACGGAAGCTATTGCTATTAACATAGTCATGCAAGTCAATAGAGGTATTCCCTCCAAAAACACGTACAAATACTACTTTTTTATACATTATTTGGTATCAAGTGCTTTTTATATGAATTGAATTAGCCAGTTTAATCTGACTCACTAGGTAAAGATGAACTTTAGGCATTTTATACTATAGTAAGTACGTCATGTTGGAGACTAAAGAGGTAAAATACCTATGGTCAATGAGTGACTTATATCTGGTGCATGTGTAAGTGAATGAATGCCTTTTTACAAAAGAGGGATATATGGATCATATACGTATAATAGTAGGTCACACGTGACATATCTATGTATGTGTGAGTGTGGACATACTTAATACATAATGATATGAGCGAAATTATTATTTGCGATTAGAATGAACGATTTAAATTTTAAACTATTAAAACTAAATGGTTGTTTCATTTAAATGAAAAGTCGCTTTTAAAATACATAACAAATTAAATACATATTTCATAGGAAAATTTTTCTATTGGTAGAAATTATTCTACGAAGTATAAAATACGGTAATAACTGCTTTTTAATCGGGTTTTAATTAATGATATTAATTAATTAACTCGGAAACCGATTACTTTTCTCAATTAATGTCGATTGTTGTGAATTAAATTATCTGCTACTTACGAATGGGGTTTTTAGTTTTGACGGAAAGATACAGAACATAAACCTAGTAGTGTTCAAAATGGTAAGAAAAATAAAAGTAAGTGACGTCAAACAACGACCTACGGGGAGAACTTTTTTATATCAGATACAGAACAAAGATTGTTTTGAATAATTCTTTTTCCTTCCTTTAAAAATGAAAATAAATTGACATCCATCATTTTTATAGTTTTCAGTGTTGCCAAGTATAAGAAAGAAAACCCTCGTCTACGGATAAATAATAGACCTTTAGTGCAAAAGTGGAATAAGATGTCAAATACTTAGGGTAGGGAAAACCTATAAACAAATTCGTAGGTACAATCTAGGAATCATTGGGAAATACGACCACAGTATTATTAAAAAATACCTTATAACTCGTTTAATATTTTAGTATCGGAATATTACTACACGTAAAGCCCTGACTGAGCTCTGAATAAATTTTCCGAAACGTATCGAACTCCCCCGAAGTGAGCGTCATCGATGCAAATGTTTGTTTCGCGAAAAATTGTGGTGGAAGTACATCGATTGACATTGTGGAAAATATATTCTTGTCACATACTAATAATATATTACGTATGTCCTTAAAGAAAACTGGTAAATAAGTATCTACAGTATATTATCTTTATGAATTTAACTTCTAACCTAATATTACCACAGAAAGTTGCATGTAAGAAAATTAATATACGGATATATTATCATGGTAATAGTAAAAACACAAGAAATACTTTAAAAGACTTTGTGTTTCGTAAAACCCCTTCGGATGGTGTAATCAATGCATGAAGAAGATAAAACAACAATATTTTTAACAGTCTCATTTTAACTAAATTTCTTAACACGTTAACTGCCGCGTAGGTCACCGGTGACCTACGTTAGCGGAGGATTTGCCTTCAACAGTTTTCTGTCGGCAGTCAAAGGCTTAAACACTATCAAGCAAAACCACACATCTCTAACACAAGATAGAAAGTGAACATTTCTATCAAGCAGATTTCTCCCATCACACGAAACGACACAATACATAAAATCATAAAAATAATGAACATTCTCATGATCCAGTGATTTCCCTAAACTGAAACATCTAAACACGACAAAGTCGGATCAGCAAGTTGGATTTTAATTTCCTAACCACAGGCGGCAGTAAACGACGTTGGCACTTTAGTGTTCCATTGTGTTCTCTGCGCAGACGCAGCCTGCCGCCATTACAGCCCACATGCACCAACAATATGGAAGGGCAGTAAAATCACGGAGATCGTTTTAACACTCCATCTCTGAGATGTGACTGGTCTCTTGCTGGCTTATGTAGTATCCATGTATCTAATATATTATCTATTGTTTGGTACCTATATACACTTATATTCGAATATAACTAAAGATTCTGTTTGAAAGTCATGGTATGTGCTAAGTTAGCCTAAACCTTAAATTTTGGGCCACCAAGATACAGGATGTGCCTTGTTTGGGGCTCACGGTTACCTCGATCACGTTTGCGTTTATGTGAACACTGCTTGCTTCCATATCTGTATGTAATATAACTTGTATATGTAAATAAATACGCTTAATTAGTCGGTGTTTAGCAATCTGTCAGGTTTATTCTCATCCTCACCAAAGGGTAGACAGACCGCTTTTTGTGTATGTTTAATTGAAATAAATACCTTAATTTTCACTTTGTCAGAAACTTCATAACCTATATTGATAATTACGTTGTTGTTGTAGACACAAGGTTTAAGGACTTAACGTCAGTTGAAGATAATGAACCTAAAGGAAACCAAAAATTTGTCAAAAACCGCAATAAATATACACCTACAAATTACTGCGTCACTAGTATTAAATTATTAGAATGATTTCCTAATATAATATTGATTTCTCAGTATTACACTGTTACTGAGGTCAATTTTAAATATTGAATTTTCTAAGAATTCTAACTTGGTTCATTTTTGATTATTTGCACCTTGTGTCCTTTTTCCAAGGTCTACACTAGGGATTCACCTAATTTTATCAATAACTTACAATTTACATTCCTACTAAGGAAGATCATCAGACATGTTTGAATACACTCTTCTGTATCTGTTATCCGTTATTATTTTAGGAAACATTCTTACTTCTGACTAATAAAAACATGTATATTTTAAATTACAAGCACCAGTCTTTAAACTGACCTTCACAATTTTCAAATGAACGGAAGAAATAAAGAAGCTGGATCTGGATGAATGAACTAGAACTTAAATAAACTAAATCTTGGCATAAGCCATATGATCAAAGTGAAGACAAACAAAAAAGAGGATTTCAAAACCGAGAATCAACCGTAACACAGTGATGACCGCCACATAAAATGATTTGGTTACACTCTGGTCATGCCGTTTATGGCCGCCCCTAATTATCTGAACAATTTATCAAAGTATGAAGGTACTCTCTTTCGACATAGCGCATTATCATCAAATTACTGATTTCGAAATATCAAAATGTGTTGTAATACAAATTTTAAAGTTCATTCATTTTGGAGTTCTGTTTGTAAATATACTGTCTAGAAGAATTTTAATCAGTTTGTTTTTAAAAGTGTTCTCTCTGATTTTTATCATTTTAGGATTATAATTTATCCTATCTCCGGAAGCTGTTCTTAGTCCCGCTACAGTTGTTATTATTAATTCGCGTAACTCAAAGAGCATAATAGGAGGCGAGGCCCAATTACCTTCCTAACCACCTTCCTATCTCGCACCTCTAATGCCTCTGGTGTTCCAGGTGACCAGGGGCGATGCCAATTGCGTACAATCAGGTGACCCGACTGCTCATAAAAATATTGCTATCTCATAAAAAAAGACTCATCAATAAAAGCGTTATCTATTTATCGTTTCCATCTTGACAATCGTTCTTTTCCTTTTCATATCCACAAGATTATATTTCTTTTGCTTTTGTAAGATATAAGATAAAAAGATCAATTTTTTCTCCGATCATGATACTCAAACAAAAAGAATGTTAATTTCCGAATCACGCCACTGGGCCAGTCCGCGCCTGTCCACTTCAATTTCGTCACATTATCGATGCACTGTTGTGATGAGCCCGTCACAACTAATGGTAGTTCACACACGATGGTGTCGAGTTACATCGTATCTATAGCTGCCGTTATATTATGTACGTTATGTTTGTAGCCAGCCTGATTTGGTTTATACTGGTATATATTACTTGGATGTGATAGTAGATTTAACTGTCATGAAATTGAATTGAAGTGATGTTGGATCAGAATTCATTTCAACGACTGTCAAACATTATGTGTTGATACAAGATTTTTTTTTTGGTATACACTTGTAGTCCCTCCATCCCATGATTTTGTATCCTTAATAATATAAATGTTTAAAATACCAACCTGACATCATTTACAGCTATATAATTTAAGTTCTTTTACGTTCCCGAAAGCTGTGAGAGCTCTGACGAGCGATATTCACATGTCGCGACAGGCGCATAACGTTTTATATTTATGCTCTTTGGGCGTTCCATACAATATTGAGAACTCATGATCGGATTCAAGCAACGACAACACATTCCCATTACTTTCCTTCCACTGCTGCTTCAAACCTGCATCATCAAACAACAATGTGTTCGAGACGGCAATAGAAAGCGACCACAGAAGTTTTTCCTGAAAATCGTGTCATATTCGTATACTCAAGAGACGAAGGTTCACAAATCGTCTTGGTCGTCTTCACTCACAAATGTCACTCAGGATTTACACTCGATCGTAAATCAAGATGGCGGCCTGTCTCCCCGCGGCCTGTGCCTGCGCACAATAATTGAATATTTCACGCGCCTCTATCAACACCTCCAGGAGATGGTTGTTGCAATACAATGTTATGTTTTACGGCTTCACTCGTATTGTGTTAGGTCCTAAACTGTTGATGAGTGATCATGTGAGTGTATTAAGTTTAATGGCAACTTTAGAAGCAATATTTCACCTCGTTCAGGACACGCCTTTTAAGGTTTACCGTGTTTTATGATGATTTGTTTCCGTATTGAAGTGTGTGAGTGAGGCTTCTAGAGACTTATGCAAAGGTTCTGCCTTACTTTGTTAATGCAAATATACTCGATATTTTATTACCGTACAAATTCATACGTTGTTCAGCTTATCACTCAACCAATTTTTCATTACCTACATCAAAATAGATATCTACCGAAAACCATGACCTCGTTTATTCAAAAAAATATAGAACATATTTTTAAACCGTATCAGTATTATATTGTGTGGGTACCTACATAAAACATGTCTTTACTTGTCACAAAAACAGGAAGCTCTAAATTCTCTTATCACAAACATAGTTGGTATAAATAATTCAGTGGAGACTACAAAACAAAATAGTACAGAATCGTTATTTTTAAGTTTTTATCTGTTTACAAAATACTGAACATTAAGTTATTGCTCACACCATAATTTTAGTAAACTATTTAAGTTGAAAAGCACACAAAGCTTCATATTTTGTACTTTTAAGTAACTGAGAATTTGAAATAAATATATGTAAAAAAGCCATTCATACATTCTCAATAGAAGTCAAAGCATAGAGTCCAGAAACTGCACTATGCACCCTGCTATCTACGCTATACAACTTTTGCCAAGCTCACCTAGCTACGAATACAAAACAAATATGTAACTATAACGTATCTAATCACGCACCCGGGACACGTCCGAATCAGTCATTTATTCCGATTCGAGCTCTACACACGAATTATCTGCATTAGACATGTTAATCCACTCATTTTAACAGTAATTTTATTCGGTATTTATCGGTGCATTCATTACTGGTAACCGCAAATCGGGCGCCCAAAAAGCTCGCCATTTTCCACCATACGCGATCCACATTAGTACCTACATTTCCGCACTAGTACATAAATGTACATAATAAAGTAGATTTTGGTAATATGAACTATATGATTAGAGGATAAAATTTCATTTAGATCTTACATGGTTTGGTGGTACATACGGTAAAGGAAACCTGGACTTAAGTTAACTTGACTGCCGACTGAAAACTGTTGAAGGCAAATCCTCCGTTAACGTAGGTCACCGGTGACCTACACGGCGGCGGTTGACGTGTTATGATTTTTGGAACTTCGAACTCTTGTCAATATTAATTACGTAGGGTTTTTTTATGGCATAAGCCGATAAACGAGCAGACTGATCTCCTGATAGTAAGCAATTGGCACCGCCCATAGACACCTAAACACCTAGGCGCTAACACCTGCAACACCAAGGCGTCAACACCTGCAACACCAAAGCGTCCCAAGTGCGTTACCGGCCTTTTGGGAATTGGGGATTTGAGGATTGTGGAGGAATCGGAGATTGGGGAGACTGGAGAGCGAGGGGTAATTTGGCCTCCGATAACCTCACTTAAGTACACGACGAAACACAACAAAAGTTGTTTCACGTCGCTCTTTTGTGAGGCCGTGGTATCACTCTGGTTGAGCCGGCCCATTTGTGCCGAAGTTTGGCTCTCCCACATTTAAAACGCGAATTGAAAGCGTTAACGCAGTTTATTTATTCGGCATAAACTTCAGTAATTATATTTTACTTAAACCATCACGTTATTTATTAAGTAGAATTGTAACAGTTACTTTTGACCCAATTAATCTGTAACATACAGAAGACGATTCAATTATTATTGAGTTATAATTAACCAGTTTATCTTGATCTCACTTTGTATAATCTCCTCACAAATTTCACGGTCAGTTTATACCGGATTTGTATATCTATACTAATATTATAAAGAGGAAAGATTTGTATTTTTGTATGTTTGTAATGAATAAACTCAAAAACTACTGGACCGATTGCAATAATTTTTTCACCATTAGAAAGCTGCATTATTCAGAAGTAACATAGGCTATATAATATCACGCTAGGTCCTATAGTTGTGGAGCAGTAACCAAAAATGTTTTAAAAACGGGGGAAAAGTATCGTTTCTGAGGCCTTCCGTGGCGTGCGCTGAGCATATAGTTAAAGTTATACAAAAATGCTCTATAGATGAATTGTTCATAAATAAATGAAGTAAGTAAATGAAGTCCGGAAAAATTTTTTCAAAAGGTAAAAAAAAACTTCCTAAATAAAAAAAAACTGAGATAAATATAAATAAAACGTAAAACTATGTAAAAAATCTTAAGTCCCCCCGTGCGAAGCCGTGACGGGCCGCTAGTTTTATATAACTCGATAAAGTATTTAGTTAAACAGGATGACTAATAAGTTGATTAATTTGATGGAACCTAGTCCGAACATTTCGTCCGATTGTGTTTAAACGTGTAAATTAGTGGTCTGCTAAACGATGTTATGATTTGTTGTATTGTATTGTATAATTGTATTGTGTGTTAAATGATTATAAATATACGTCATTAGCGAAAGTAGTTTTGTGTTGACCACATTGTGATTGGGTTCATGTTCATGTGATTACTTTAGTAACAAAATACGATACAGATTTTCTATATTGTAGTACAAAAGATAAATATACATATAGGTACATTTTTTTTTTAAGGGGGGAAATCATCGAATGGCTGCTCCCGCCTGGGTGAGGCGGGAGAGAGTGTCAGACTCTTACTGACTAAACACCACCCTGTTCCTTCTCCTGCACGTCGAGCCGGAGCCCCGGTTACCCGTTAGGTTCTTCGCGAAGCTTATTGTAAGATTCACATACGTATGCAAATTCTAAACCGAGGTTTACTAGTTACAACTTTTAACCTACAAGCGAGGGGCCAAAGGATTCCCCGTCAAAAAAAATACAAAGGTACAACCTTTTGCAGATCAAACCAACATCCCTAATAAGTTGAATAGCAGCTAGTTGCTGAACTTCTCCGATCAGATTGCAATTCTTGACAATGTCCTGATTACAGAACTAAAATAATTATCCAAATTGAAGCCAACAGGAAATCGGTGTCCTCACTCACCCACCTTTGTCATAGACCTTATTTTCAACTTTTAACGACTACTTTTGAATGAAATTATTTGGTAAACTATTGTAGATGGGATTATAAACATCATACGTTATATTATAATTACTACCGCCCGCGACTTTATCCACCCAGAATATGAATTTTAGGACATAACTATGTTTTGCTTCAATTTTCCAAAATAATAGCCTAAGTATGTTACTCCTTAGTACAGCAGCTACCTGCCAATAAAAGTCCCTTCAAAATCGGTCGAGAGATTGGCCAGTACAAACAGATAAAAATTTTATAAAATGTAATTTTGATATGTGTATCGTATGCATATAGTAAAAATGGGTTATTTTAATATGACACACAGACTTTACAATTTTATTTATCTGTATAGATATACATAGTATAGTAATCTATTTATATAATGTATAGATGTGATTAGTTCATCATTTTGTTCCAGGGAAGAGCTTCTCATTAACAATAACAATATCAACGAACCCACCTCAAGTCTGCACCTACCAAAAAGCCATCAAAGTCACTGTCGATGGACCTCGGGAGCCACGCTCCAAAACTAGTAAGTATCATAATATAATTATTATTTAGAATTTATACATATACACCCATATATCCCCAAGCGGTCACCGGTGACCACTCTCCACTAACTAGAGGTACATAATAGGCCTTATTTCCAATGTTTAGAGACTACTTTTGTGTGAACAAATTTAGGGGATGAATTTCAACAATTTTCAACAGGTTAATGTATATACTTACGCTGAAATACTCAAACGTCAATCAAATTTGAGTCGCGCTTAGGTAGGCATAGTTTTGTCACCATTCTTTGTAGTTAAAATGACAGAGATGGCATGATATTGAAGTACGACTTAACATTGATCAAGTTTGATCTTAGCCTTAAAGTTTCTTTCTTTCAATGGTTAGATAACAAAAAAATTCTGCTTCTTAAAAAACAAGCTTTATTTCATGAAACAAGACTCAATTTACAAGGAAACATTATATTAAATAGAACAAGAAATTCTAGCAATACAGATTCACGTAATAAGTCCATAATAATAATACAATTCTACGAACAGTCTGAATAACGGAACGAATTCTACTAATTGTCATTTTTACATTAAACTTAATTAATAAAAACAGGTATATCCACTACGTTTATTGATAACCAACACGTTTACACGTTACAAACAATGCGGTCGTGACAAACAAACAAAAATAAATACATTTACATAATAACAAGTTACCAATTAATTAAAAAACTAATATGAAAACATAATTCGATCGCGGGTGTCCTGTGCTCGACCCAATTTGTTATTATACGAAGCGTTTCGTAAACCGCGAACATAAACAATTAAAATAATAATATAATATTGTCAACTGTTTCTATTATTATCGTGTAATTTTCATATATTATGTGATAGCGGCGCGCGACCGCGATATCACGAATGTAGATAACTCTTTTCTTCCCACGGGAGTCGCCACTGATATGCCTCATCGGTATGGGTTTTACCTACTTTATTGTGGTGTGTGTTGCATAATGTTCAAGTATTGTGAAGGTCGTGTAGTCGATAGTATGTTACATTTTAATTATAATGTAAGTCATTAGCAACAGGATAACGTCGCATCCTTCCTGAAATTTTTCACTTCTCATTCTCTCTCATCTTAATTTTCTCAGGAGTTTGAAAGTTTGATCAACAATCACATGAGTAATAATTTTCCTAAACACTATCAACCACTAAGTTAAGCTTTACCATAAAACAATATTATTAATACACCTTCATTTAACCGACTCCACCCCAAGATAACCACGCACCAATATCTAATTAATATCATAAAATATCGTCTTCCGCCTGTCAGTCACGCGAAACTAAGGAGCTCGAACTCAAAAGGAGTTCGAACTATCGACGAAATTGGAAGAAAATATAAAAAAAACACGTTACGCCATATGGAGCGGCGGAGCCGGCGGCAAACAATAGTGAAATTATATCAGTAATAAGTTGCACTCACGCACCGCACAACTGCTGGGACCTTTGTGCCTGCTGCCGGCATGACGCGAGGTACAGGCTCAGGGACATTTCATAACTACTTTTACAAATATCACAACAATTCATAATCAATATTGCCCCAGTTACCCTGTCTTCCAACTACACTGAAACGGCTAAACATAAATAATAACTTCATAGGCTAAATACAAAACTAGTAAACAAGAACCCTCTTAATTAAATGAAAGAAACAAGTCATTAACATCATCAGATGTTTATCAAATGCTGCATAAATACCAAAAATCCTTACACAATAGCAAACAAAGAGTAGAAAGGGCACAAAAGGCTAGTACTTAGCGAATAAGCTCCAAAACTCTGGTGCACAAGAAAGGAAGATATCGTATGCTGGGGGACTTAAAAGTTTGACTTAATAGACTTAATTTGTAGGCAGGACGTAAGCCGCTTCGCAGTGACCCTCGCTAATTGCGCTGTACCCCCACATTACACGGACTATCGACTATCGATAAAATGCAATTTATTTGCAGCTTTAACGGGCAAATGATAATTAGTAATTGGACTTGATTTCAATTTGAAATTATTGTAAACAAATTTTTTCGTTATTCAACAAAAAATTGTACTACTCTATAGTCACTTATTTTTTTAAATCGTTACTAAACTCTCATAGTTTTTAATCTTACTTAGAATCTAAGAAATATTCACATTCCAAAACAAATGTGGCAATTTAGAATCGCTTACTTTATCATAAGTATTTGTTAAATCATATCAGATTATACTGTACCTGTTATAAATTAATAGCTTGGCCTATCGTAAATTAATAAAATAATATCGATAGTTATCTATCACCGCAGCCCATCACTACGCCCTATTATTGTACAACAACAAATAATAATTAACTGACTGCATTTGTTTGCGTCGGCTCACTACATAATTGCGGTATACGACCATCTTACATTGTGTAAACTCATAAACTAATTATATCTATGAATTTTTTCTAACACGAGACCGAAATAATTAGGGCGGTGCCTTTTTAAAGGTCCGACAGAAGGATCGCCAATTTTTGGTTAAAAAAAATTGGGTAATAGGTGATTGACACTTTGACGTTTAAGTGAAGATCGGACGCCGGAAACTTATAGTTTTTAGGCTAGTTTAGAAAATTAATTTAATTATTTACCGAACTAGTGCGTGACACAGGTAGGGAATTAAATAGTTATTTTGAACCGCATTAAATTGAATTTATATTTATTTCTATAGCTGCATTAGAAAAAAATATTTGTAACTTTAACATTGTTTTAGAAAACTTAATCATAAACTGAAATATCTTCGTTTTTTTCCTATGTTTCTGCAAAAATGCAATTAAAATTTATACTATGAATTAATAGATATTAAGAACTCCTTTTAAAATTGACTTCACAGGTACAAATGCTTCGCCGCACCAAATCAGGTCCTTTGGCCTGCAGCGGTCCCTGATCACGTGTGACAGCGCATCCCTAGCTCTTCGGGAGATGGACTACAAGACCTCCTCTGTGAGGAGTCTCCGGTCCCTCTCTCATGAGGAACGAGAGTACAAGACTAACGCCAACCTACCCGCTGGAGGTATGTACCCTGATGGTTAGTTAACAATCATTAACTATTTATTACCTGTTAAAATATTTTGTTATTTCAGTAGGAAATCGCAGAGATGAAGTAAGCTCTAACTAAAAAAATAATCAATGCTTTTAATTTCTTCATTTGAAATGCAGTTTCTAGATTGATTTCTTTACATGTGTATTCTGTAGGTATGTGTAGACCAATACTACTTACAAATAATTAACACCTGGTGTAAGTTTTTATACTTAGGTCCTAAAAAACTACAGAAAACCATTGGTGAATTTACAACTGAGTGACTGACTGTACGGTTGGTGCGGTGGCAGTCCCAGTTGTGTGATTCACAATGTGTTGTTTGGGATCTGGGTGTCATGTGTATGTAAACTTGTATGTTTTGTAAACGCACCCACGACACAGGAAACAATCTTAGTGGAGGGCAACGTTTAAAAAAAAACAAAAAGAAACAACAGACAGGATTTGTGACTCCAAATATTTTTAATTTGCATCGTTGCTTAGCAACGAGACATACATAGGTAACAAATCAAAAAAGAGTGCATGTATGCACATATGTGCATTAGGTAACTTGAGTGGTCACATTTTTCCTTAAGTCTTGGTATTTGAATACTTCCTGTTGGCTGACCCAATGTCAACAGGACCGGTGTTCATTAATTTGTCAGATTTAGAAAACAAGACACTTATGGTATCTCAAAATATATAAAGTCCCACAAAAATCGTTGATCGAGACGTGCATAAAATCACCTTTTTGCTTCATAGAAATGTAGCGATATTAAACTCACACATAAAAATGAGCAAGAATGGAAACGATATTAAAGTCATTAATCACAATAATACAAATTCCTAATCACCATTAACAATCCCAAAAATCAGCTCTACACTAAATCTAATCTCAAACGCAACATAAATCACAAACTCAACATAAAAATAATGCAGCAAATCATGTAACAACAACAGTAGACGGATAGGTAATTTTCCTGACGTAATTATGGCCTAAATAACTGTAAAGTGTCCCGGCGTTGCCTGCGTTAAATTTATTAATATCCGCGCTCATTATGCGCGGCTCACAATCACGAACCTCTAACTGACTGCCGCCTTATTTACCGACGAGCTGTTGTGTATAAACCGCTGAATCTAGCAGACCCGGTAAATGAAAAATAAATTGGGTGTTTTAATTTATGTTACGTAATGAGTAAATTATTATGTGCCTTAAAATATGGCTAATATTTATATGGCAAAAAGTAATGAATTTTATCCGTTCTGAATCCTTACTAGATGTCTCGAATATAGTACCTACATACTTGAATAATTTCGATCCATCATCACTAGTGAAAAATAAAAACTTAGAAAATTATGTGTTTGTTTTTGATAGGACCACTCGTTGTTTTTCACGCTACGACTGTTAACTACTTAACCAGACAAAGCCCTACAGCAGCCTCTGCCGAGGCAGGGCAACTGTAATTATATGTGTGCATGCTAAAGTATATTTTTTAAATGGCTACACATTTTGTGTCTACACCTCTTTTGTAACATTAGATACTATTGTATTGTACTACAAAAGTATTAATTTTTATTATAATTTGCACCTCGAACGTAGTATTTAAAAAAAAGTAGCATCCAAGATATTTCCACCATTATTGATTTAGTGTTAAATTGGAGATCAATTAAATTAACCACAAATTGCTTCTGATGGCATCCGTGAAATTGTCGAAAAACGTAAGAGTATAGCAAGCTTCTGCAATTAACAAATATGTTCCTAGAAATCGAAAAAAATATGAGAAACACATCGATTTATTTTTGAAATATTTTTAATTGTTGTTGTTAATACCTCTAGGTACTATAAACACACCAACATATAATTAAAGCGAACTGTACCGGGTTATTCTATGTTACCAAGCAATGAAATTACTACCATTCTAACGATTTATGACATTGAGAGAAAAAAAAATCATTAAAAATATAATAATAATTAAAATTATGTCCTATCTACTGATTCCTAATGCAGTTTCATACTCGAGGCGTTTACAAGGCAATCCCAGTGGGTTTCATCAGCGGTGCCGGCAATCTGCGCGCGCGCCTCTAATGACGATCTGCCATTACGCACGTTATTAGCCGCTGCGCCGACAGCCCATGTCAACTCTAATGCTTGTTGCTAACTGTCGGATTGCTTCGTGCATATTAGAGTTAATTATTTTTCACAGTACTTATGTATGAGGTGATTGGTCCTTTGATTCGGGTTTTTGGTCCTTCGGTCTTAGAGGCAATTTGTAAGTTGTTCTTTGATTTTTCAATAGATTGTAGTAATTTTTTCGGTATTTCTAACCTTTCTCAATATTGGACAGGTTTTGGAATTGCGTCAAGTTTTTATTACATTAGATTATTGTTATAACTAATCAATCAAGCAATATCATTTTAAATGCGAGTTAAAGACGGACCGTTCAGTCTTCATCATTCGTTCTTTCATGTATTTCATGTATTTCTTTCTTCTTCGGTATTGCATGTACCGTTGCAGTGGCCATGACTAGTAAAATTACAAAGGCATCATAGCTTATAAATTACAAATTGTTGAATGGAAGAAAATTGTACTTAATAAAACGATCGATATTGCATCGGTAATGGTTTGTTTCCTGTCTGAGAAATATCTTCGTAATGGTCTACTTCGATTGCATTCTTATGATTCACGGCTATAATTTAACGACATCTACGTGGTTACGAGTCCATAGCTTCCTTGTGTTCTTAATTTTGTGAACGATTTTCTTCAATTCACTCCCATAAAGTAGAAAATTGTAGAAGCATGCCTTAAAAGCCCCTTTATTGTCATGCTTTTAGTGATTTAGATAGAACTTTTAAGTTCTAAAAGCAGAATGATATGTAAATGTATAATTTAAATCGAAATCAATTTCGACATATAGGTTTGTATTTTCCTTGAAAAATAGTGGATCGTTCGATACACAGGCAAACAATGCGGTTATAGAATGATGACGTAGACGGCTCGTGATGGGGGGATGCGCTCCCGTACAATCGGAACCAGCCAATTATGCGCACTGATCGAACACCTTGCAAGCTTACACACGCCAAACGACGTGCGTTTAAATAAGTTATGGTTTAAAATTTGAACTTTGCGAACATGTTCTTAAAACGTAATTGAAATTTTAACGGATCATTCTGAATTTCTAAATCCTCCTTTCCTGAAACCTCGTTGTGAATTTGAATGAATTATTTCATATGTAACTATATAACATTTGCGAATATATAGGTATGTGAAGTGTACTATTTATAATAATCAAACAACGATTGCCATATAAAGTATATGTGTAGGAAAAACGAATCCTTAAAGTCAACATATAGGTGTTTTAAAATGTGATAAAAGAAATAATAAACCTACAGTTGGGTAAACTATGGGCAATAACTAATTAATGCAGCCTTATTGGGTAGTGGCCAATTGCTCATTATTTTTAGTACGTCATACTTATATGAGCAAAAAATTAAAAAAAAACGATGTGTACCTACTAAAAATTTCTGAAGGTTACTTAATTTACCTTCTAGAAGAGTAATAATTTTTAAAACCATCGTCCTCCGTAATACCTGTCTTGTATTGAACAATGGCCTCCCTCTTAAGAGAAGGTTAAATGGTACCCCTTAACCGTCATATTTGGCAGAAGACCTCTGCATTACAACCACGTCACAGAAAGAAGCCTTGATATAGAGATTTCATGTCAATAAAAATTATCCTGCATCCTGGAAGAAGCTGCAGAGTGCAGGGAAACTGGCTGTATTTCTATAAGAAACTTATATTATAAGGTATCCTTATTAAACAGATCTACAGGTACGTTATTTAAATTGGACATAATTATGGAATAAGTAGGTACAGTCTACCTTAGTAGGTAGTATAACGTTATTCACACAAACACATTACGAAATAGCGTTAGTTTGGATTAGAGCAACAACGAAAACAATTTGGATTAGAGCAACAACAAAATTGTTTGCGCGTGTGAGAAGAGGCTTTGGTCAGTGTGCACTTATGTTGTTGATGTGAAGGTTATCCTTACACTTTAAAAAGCTCAGATTGTCGTCAACCCCAATCTTATAGCCTGAACATTATCTTTTTAGGATTTTTAATCCTGAAATTGAGAGGCGAAAAGAATGTCTTACTTTATTTTTTTAATTACTCCTCTACATATGCACCATCTTACACGACTAAAAATACAAATCCATAATGACGCCTAACAGTGTTAAAGACCAATAATAAATAAATAACACATCATCGTCAAATGTTCACTCGACAAAAAATAGAAGGAACATTCAAAATATTTAGTGAATATATTTCTATGAAGGAACTAGCAGAAGCTGAGATAAGTCGTCGACCTCTAGATGGGCTACAAGAGAAAAATAATAACAATAACATCAAATGCGATGGAGAGAAAAAACGGACGCGCTGGCACAATGTCATTACGTCGGCGGCTTAACATCGTGCACCACAGACTAGAGAAAGAATAGAGCTACACATTTCGTGCTTAAATCTCTATAACTGTCATACTCAGTCTCAAAGTCAGAGACTTTATAGTAATTACTTAAATTATTCCTTAGCAGCGATTTTGCCCCGATAAAAGACTGGGTAACTACATTAAATGATTCTAAGTACATAATGGACTTTTACTCAACTAAGGCTAAGAATTTACCCACTCTATAACTTACAGATTTGACTTTGTAAATGTATCAACTAATCTAGGCTAGGTGCTATGACTCTCATTTTTGGTTTCAAGATACAATTACACTGCTTTAACTAATATATTTACTGTTTAAATTTTTATTTACACTTTTTACACTATGCCTAGTGGCATTCTCTAACAGTCAAGCTTATGATGATGCAGAGAGACACAATAGTAGGTAAGTGTAAAAGTTTAACATGGAAACGGTTCGAGGATGTTATAAATACTTAAGTATCTAAACATTTTTATACTACTGATACTGGGTATAGAAGCTATAAAGCTTCAGTCGCTAAGAATTCCAAAACAACATAATATGAAACAAGATTAATGTTTAGCTATGGGAAGGATATATTTTCCACACTATGTTCTAATCCATCTACGAGATGATTAATCCTACAGCGTGCACTTGTCTATCACTATTTGAATCCAAAGTAATCAGCGTGGCGGTCCATTCACTGACGGCTGCTATTGCCATTGGCACACCATGTAATCACTTCTACGTGAAATACTATCAATTTCATCGGCTCCCGGCGCTGCCCAATAATTACTCCACACCTACTCTCGACACATTGTTTAACTTGCAATGAGACTTCCAACTTACCGTTTAACCTACCATCAGTGAAACAATCCCACACAAAATCCATGTAACAACAATTTTCACACTTTTACTAAAATTGTTACAAAACAAAATCTATTTTTGAAAACATTCAATTCTAAGAACAAAGCAATATTACATCTCACCTTATTTCCGGTAGACATTTTCGATTTGATTGATCAATTTCGATGATCAATATCTCGGGCGCCGTGATTGGCTACTGACCGACAACCTATCGCATTATAGCGATACTTTTCACTGTTTCACACTCCAATACCTTTAATTCACTAGAGAAACAATTGAAAAATGGTATCGGGACGGCTATGTATCGTAAAGCGGAGTCAAGAGTGTCGGTTATCGCGCGTTAGCCGGTGTAGGCGCGTCGATCTGCGGTTACACTTACTCAAATAAAGTCAATCTTGGTGCGGGCCGAGGGTCCGTGTGAAAATTTGATAACGAAACTATAGATCGATGGGGCTGCAGAAATCAGGGGCCGCTGGCTGCGGTTTCAATCGGTGTGCTACTGTGGGATGTAATAAGCGGCAACGGATTAGCCTCCTACGCACAGCGCCGACGTACTGCGCTACACGCGCTAGCCAATTGTAACCGCTTCACACCTGGAACAATTTGCGCCAATATTGCTATAAGCTTCGCCATTCTGAAATTTATAACAACATCGTTCCTCGTGAAAGCTAGTGTTTGTTTGCTTGAAAATAACAAATATTTGTAAGTGGAGTGGAGTGGAGTATTTGCACTTTTCAACCCTATTGACAAAATATTTGATCTAACATGTACCACGTCAATACATGAAGTATATTAAGTAAAAGACATAACCAAACAACATCAGAAATTGCTTTAAATCCACCGAAATACACCGGATATGAAACATTCTGACTTCAAACACCTTGACTTAAATTGAGCAATCAAATGGAGATCGAACCACCCGCACTTAACCCTATTCTAGCAACCTGCATCTATCGAAATAATTTAGACTCGACGTCCTGTTGACCTCACACGATCGAAAATGAGTCACGTGCTGTATAACGTCTTCATTTCTAGTATTTCATAACTAGCTGTTAGAAAAAACTTATTAGAAAAATATCGGAATACATCTACGAATGGCTAATGGTAATCGGCTATTGAAGATAGCTTCTTGGGGCATTAAAACTATTAAAATGTATGGTGGGCGGAGCGGCGCGGGTAGAATTAAGTCCAGCCGCAAAACCACAGCTCCTGGATCGACTGGACAGTTAACCCGCTACGTGCTGAGTATTATCGATACGTCAATTTTATAATTGCCTTTTTAAAGCCATGTAAGTTCTTACAGTGTCCAGTCGTATTTATTGATAGTTATAGTAAGAGCGTTCGTACAACTAAGGAGAATGTAATGATTGATTTTAATGGTAATGAATAGAAGTTAAAAAATAAGACTGAATTATGCGAGTGCGATATAAAAGTAGAATATCAATGTCGGTCGGTAAAAAACGGCCTTATCATTCGCTTAATAAAATTGACGTGTAAAAGTGCTGCCTTGTAGCCTATTTGCAGAAATAAATTCACTTGTAATAACTGTGGATTTTAGATCGATTTTAAATTTTACATAGATATACGAGCATAATATCTAATTATTTGCTACACGTAGAATAAATTTAGAGCTAAAACACTATAAAAATATTATAGGTACATACTATCGATAACATTCGATCGCGAACCGTCAGACACAACCCTCGCCGCGCGCTACAAAAAGCAAACACAAAACTTCTAAACAGTTAACTTCTGAATGATTTTATCGGCATTTGGCCGACAAACGTTTGTATTATTCATGTAACTTCGCATGTCCCCCAACTCATTACAGACACTATTTTCCAATGTGGCAATATTCGCGCATTTTAAATGCACTAGTAAAGTGCACTATAAAAGCGAAAACCACAAAGATTCGACTGTTATTTTAGTATATAATTAACCCTAAAACATGCTTTATCGCGAGTCTATCTGAAATAATAGTAGATGTATTATATTATGTAGTTGTGCTTAATATACCTTTGTCTTTAAATGTTTCTTAAACTACACCGTTCTTCACCAGAACTTTAAAATGTTAGTCTACTTATTGATAAATATAGGTTAAAATTTGAGAGTTCTGGTGACCAAACCAATCCATACCTACTTGCTTAAGTTTTCATTGATTTATTGGTTTCCATTTCCATTACTAACTTACATCGTTCACTTGCATAAGAAATCTTAGGCATGGCTGTTATTACCTAAGGAATTAAACGCTTCTCTTGTCATTTCATCAATCATGCATATTTCATGCATTTTTTCTAAATCTAACTTTTATCCACTGTATATTAATTAGATTAAGTCATTCACCGTTCGTTGGTCTAGTACGAGTATCTGATAAGTATTTATTGTTCGGTCTGCGGTCTCCCGGTCGGGTGGCAACCGCCCCAAACTTCACCGCAGCCACCGAAACACTATTTCAATAAGTTCACCAAGATTTCTGACCACTCATATTAAACCGACATTTTGTTTTTGTTTTTCTTCGCTTCCGTACTCTTTGGGGTTATTGTTTTGATTGTTTTTCTTTCCTTAGTTACATTGTCGATCTAAAAAGTTTTAAGCTTCCTTAACTTGAACTATCGCTATACGTCTGAAAACATTTCTACCAGCTTCTGCCTACTTTTAACACCTGCAAGTCGATAAATCTTTTGTTTTACAAAAGGCGAGCGCCGATAGTGTCGGTGCACGTATCACGTATGAAACATTAAGTGCAGAAGCATCGCAGCTCGAGATCGGGCTCAGGTGGCTCCTCCGAGCCGTAATG
Organism: Spodoptera picta; assembly: GCA_038387885.1. Taxonomy (NCBI): domain Eukaryota; kingdom Metazoa; phylum Arthropoda; class Insecta; order Lepidoptera; family Noctuidae; genus Spodoptera; species Spodoptera picta. Next base: position 148,331 of record JAZHFQ010000100.1, on the reverse strand, counting down.
TCTCGCATTTGCGGTCGCCCGGCAGGATACGCGCTTGTACAGTAATGAGCAACACATAACGAAGCCTTACAAATAATTCCACCCACGAAAAAAACACACCGAATCACGTACTCGTATCCTTCAGAGGAAAACGCATATCGGATAGCACCGTCCACACTCCTTTCTCTTTTCTTCATAGCACACTCTATAAGCACGAGGGAGATGCAGAATTAATATTCGCTCCTCATGCTTACCGATACATTTTTGAGGTGTCGGCCAGGCTCAATACAATCAATTATTGTTCTACGTGCTGCCCGGCTGCCTTCTGTAGGTAATGTGTTTGAGTTTGTTACTAAAAAATATTGCAAAAATATCGTGTCGGCAATTTGCGTTTCGACTTACGACATCATGTTCCAAGTTTCGACAACAATTTAAAGCTCCATATTATTATAATTTAGTATCGTCGCGTCATATCGAACGAGCTCAGTAAACGGATAGAGGAACACTTTATTTTATTTAGGTTCAGCTCTAAATAAGTGCCCGTTGTGTTGTCAGGCGGTAATGATTTGATTATCTCGCTGAAAGAGCACGGGCAATGCACAAAGCTTACAGCACACTGGTGCACTAGCCACGTACAAACTGCTAATTTTAGTGTAATTTTCCTTTTGTACACGGAGCTTGAGCTTGAGTAGATACGCTTGGACGTTACTTCAAGGGGAGTTAGTGGAAAGTATGCGAGGTGAGTGTGTGATAGGGGAAATTACTTCTATGACCAGCTTATGCAGAATAGTGTATGTCAAATGTACACAAACAACCACTTTTTTTTTTTTTTTTTTTAAGGGGGGAAAATCATCGAATGACTTCTCCCGCCTGGGTGAGGCGGGAGGGAGTGTCAGACTCTTACTGACTAAAAACCACCCCGTTCCTTCTCCTGCACGTCGAGCCGGAGCCCCGGTTACCCGTTAGGTTCTCCGCGACTCCGAATCGGCATCGGCCGTATTGGGCCCCATCTGTGGTGGTCTGATGGCTCTTTGAGGCGCGCGCGGAACGCGACGCGCCGTACGCTCGGGTCTGTTTCTGGTCGGACGGGGAGCCACCCATGCTCGCCGTCCGCAGGCCCGCGCTTACGGTGGCCGGAGATCGTCTCGCGATCCCCGACGCCCGGTGTGTCCTTCGCGATGGCTGGGTTGCGAGGAGGCAGCGCTTCGCTGCCTCACGCGTCCCGCCTCCTCCTTAGCTAGCATCACTGCTTCGCAAAAGGAGGAGACGGCATCCCAGTCCCCCTCGCTCCGCATCATGGCCTGCACTAGGCCCGGACGCGAGAGGTCGCCATCGCCGATCACTTCCCTGAGGACACGGCGGTGCTCAGCCCACGAAGGGCATTCTCCCACCGTGTGTTCCACCGTGTCCTCAGGGCGGTCCTCGCAGTGATGACACCCGGGCGTTTCCTCCCGCCCCATCAGACACAGGTACCTCCCGAAACTTCCATGTCCGGTGAGGACCTGCGTCAGGCGGTAGGTGAGGACGCCGTAGCGTCTCTCAAGCCACTCCTCAAAGAGGGGACTTACCGCTGCGATGGCAGCGAGCCCAGCCCTCGGTTGCGACAGTCGTTGCTGCCATTCCGCCATGAGATCGCGCCGGAGCTCATCCCGCCACGCACCTATTTGGCGCGGCAGCGGGGTTTCGCCCCGGCGACGTGCCTCCGCGCGCATGCCGTACACGCGCGCGAGCACCTTCGCCTCCAGATCCCACGGCGGTAATCCGGCAAGGAGGTTCGCCGACTCCCCAGAGATCGTGCGGTATCCGCGGATCATTCGGATCGCCATGACCCTCTGTGCCATGAGCAGCGTCCGAGCGGGACGCCGCAACAGGTTTGGCGCCCAAACAGGGGCGCCGTAGAGGGCCATGGACCGCACGACCCCGGCGTATAACCTCCGGCAGGAGGCGTTTGGCCCCCGAGGTTGGGGAGGATGCGTTTAAACGCAGCCCCCGTCCTCTCCAACTTTGGGGCCAAACGTCGGAAGTGTTCTATGAAGTTCCACCGACTGTCGAGGACGAGTCCTAGGTACTTCATCGTCGTCTCGACGTCGATGGTAACTCCTCCCGCCGTTATTTGGGACCCACCCGGAGGTGGCGCGTTCCCGCGGCCATGAAAACACATGGCCTCGGACTTGTGGAGCGCCACCTCGAGTCCCAACTGCCGGATTCTCTCAACGACTGTCGCAACCGCTGTCGCCATTAAGTCGGCCGCCGCCTGGTGTGACCTCCCGTGCGCTAGCACCAGCGTATCGTCGGCGTAGCATATTGTGCTAACGCCGTTCGGGAGGTCGGTGCGCAGCACCCAGTCATAGCCGATGTTCCACAGGAGCGGCCCCAGAACCGAACCCTGTGGAACACCGCGTGACATCTCTCGCCGGTTCCACTCGCCCCGGTGACCGGGGTAGCTGACGGACCTGTCCGTCAGGTAAGCCTCGATTACACGACGGAGGTAGGTAGGCACCCGATGATATCGGAGTGCCTCCAAGATGCAGCTCCAGGGCAGGGAGTTGAAGGCGTTGGCGATGTCCAGAGACACCGCCACTACGACCTTACCCCTGGACACTGCAGTCCCCGTCGTGAGGTCTCTAACGCGCATGATGGCGTCCACCGTGGAGCGCCCTCTGCGGAAGCCGAACTGGCCGTCCGACAAGTCCGGCCCAATGTCCGTCAGGTGCGCGACGAGGCGGTTCGAAATGATTCTTTCGAAGACTTTCCCCACCTCGTCGAGCAACACTATGGGCCGGTACGCGGACGGAGAGTCCGCAGGGCGCCCCGTCTTCCGCACGAGGACCAGTTTTCCCGCTTTCCAGAGAAGCGGGAACTGGCCTCTCTCCAGACATGCGCTGTAGAGACCAATCAATCGAGGCCCGAGAGCCTCTGAGGCCAGGACCCATGCCTTGCCATGCAGGCCGTCGGGTCCTGGGGCGGTGTTCTTGGCGCCCATCCGGCGCACCGCCGCTCTCAATTCTGCCTCGGTCACCTCTGGGACGATGTCGTCGTCGTCGTCGCTGTAGCCCGCGTCGGGCACCGCAGGGGGCGGAGTCATATACGGAGGGGTGAACCCCCTCCACAGTCGAGGGAATAGGGTGCCAATCACCTCCTCCAAGACTTCTTGCCGGAGACTCTGGGTGAGCGGGGGAACCCAAGCGCGGAGCTTGTCGCGTACCATCCGGTACGGGCGTCCCCACGGATCTCTGTCCAGAGTCCCCAGCATCTCTCGGCGGGCCTCCTCCTTGGCCCGCAATATCTCCACCTTGAGGAGGGCCTTGGCCGCCCTGTATCCCTCGTACAACTCCGCCTCTCTCGCCTCCGCATTAGGAGGACGGATGCGGCGCCTGCGGTGCCTAGTGTACTGGCGTCGCGCAGCAGTGCACGCCTTGCGTAGAGCTGCTAGCTCTTGCGACCACCAGTACACCTGGCGCTTTTGTTGCCTCGACCGGATCCGGGGCATCGCCACGTCACAGATCCTGGACATGGCGTCCTGGAGCCACTTGGCCTCATCGTCTATGTCGGCAGGCCTGACCGGTGGTATCACCCAGGCCTGCACGATGGCGGCTTCCAGGAGCAGCTCCCGGTCCAGCTGTTTCAGCGCCCAACGCGGGCCACATGGGGCCTGTCTGACCGGCGGGTCTGCGGACTCGGCGGAGACGTCGAACCGGATATACCGGTGGTCGGAGTACGTCTCCACCTCCTCCATGACGCGCCAGTCAACAATACGCGGTGACAGAGCAGGGCTGGCGAACGAGATGTCCACCACCGACTCGCCCTGCATCCGCACGCACGTGGGGACAGAACCCCGGTTCAGGACGACTAGGCCCGTCTCAAGGGCCCAGTCTTCCACCATCCTACCCCGGACGTCGGTGAACCGGGAACCCCAAGCCAAGTTTTTGGCATTGAAGTCCCCGAGGACGAGCACGGGGAGGGAACGGAACCCGACGACGACGGTGACCAACTCCCTCAAGGAGTTGTGGAACTCGGCGAGAGTTCGGTTCGGAGAGAAGTACACGCCCACCACAGCGAGCTCTCCGAACCGTGCTGCGACACAACCCCGGCCTCTTTGAGCAGCCTCAAAAGTCGGGGTACCGGCGGCGGCCGACGAGATGATGGTCACCGAGCCGTCCAGGTCCGCCACCCAGTGATCCCTGGGCTGGACAAAATACGGCTCGGAGACCACGGCGACATTGATCGACCACTGCGCCATGCTCTGGAGCAGGAGATCCTGAGCAGCGGCGCAGTGGTTGATGTTCGCCTGGAGGAGGCGGAATGGAGCCACTATTGACAGTCCATTCCGACCTCCTCAGTGGCGGCAGCGGCGACTGCGGTGGCAGTGGCGGCGGCGGCGGCGGAAACGGCAGGGGCGGCGGAGGGCCTACCTTTGCCCTTTTTAGCAGGAGGGGAGCAGCCCTTGCTCCCGACCCGGTGATTGGCCGGCTTGCCAGCCGCCGCACATGCGTTGCAGTGCAGCGGGGCGTTGCACGAGCCGGCCTTGTGACCGGGCCGACCGCAGCGGAAGCAACAGTCGCTGCGGTCCACCTCCGAGGTGCATTTGACACTCACGTGCTCCCCCACGTGACAGCGGTAGCACCTCAGAGGCCGGGTCTCGAGCAGCTTGACCTGCGCCGAGACCCATCCCACCAAGAGCCTTTTGCCCTCCTTTAATGTTTTGGCCGCTGTGACGGGGCAGCTCACCACCACCGTGCGCAGCCCCGAGTTGTCCGGACGTATGGTGCCCACCCTGACCTGGTCAGCAGGGCACCCTCCCGTCCTGGCCACAGCGGCCACCACCTCCGTCTCCGTTACGGAGTCGTCCAGGCCCAAGATCCTGACATCCAGGCATTTGGTGGGCCTGGACACGCGGGCCTCGTCCGCACCGAGGCACGCCCTAAGCCTCTCGGCCAGGGCGTCGGCCGATGGGCCGCTGGTCGCGCCGGGGACCTCCAAAAGACGGGCTCCGGTAGCGGTCACCTTGACCGCGAACCCGTCTGGCGCCCCGAACTCCGCAGGAGATACCGCCCCCTTCAATTTGGCGAGGACGTCGCCGTAAGTGACGCCCCTATTGACCGCCTCGGGCTGCAGCGTAATCACTACAGCCGCGGTCTTAGGGGCGAGGAGCAAGGCAGCAGCGCGTTTCTCCCTGCGCTGCTGCTGCCGTCGAAGCCGCTGCGCCTTCTTGCGGCGCTTCCGGCCCTCCCTGGCGACTCTCCTCGCCTCGCCGGCGATTTGCCACCCGCCGCCGTCCTCCGCTCGCGGGGCGGGTTCCACCACCGCTGCCGCAACTCCAGCCTGCCGGGCTGGAGCGCCTCTCCTCTCCTTGCGCCCTGCGGGCGCTGGCGCCGTCGGCGCAGCTGGGGTCTGCGTCGGCGGGGACGCAGAGGCCCTCGCTGGGGCAGCCGGTCGCGCCCTTGCCGGCGGTTGGGAGCTGCGGCTAGCCTGACTCGAGGTCGAAGGCTTGGCCGCAGCGGCCGCGTACGACCGCGGGACCGCGGGGGCGACCTGACTCGCCGCGAGTGGGGGGCGCAAGAGCCTGCCCTCCAGCACGTCGAAACGTCGCTGGAAGGCAGCCAACTCCGCCCGCAGCAGTCCGACTACGTCGGACTCCGCCGGGGGCTGGGGGCGACTGCCGCGAGCAGCGGCGAGCTCGGCCCTGGCCGTCCGCAGCTCGGCCTCCAGAGCCGCATTGGAGGCCGCCAAGCGCGCCAGCTCTCGCCGCATCTCGGCCAGCTCGGAGCGCACCTTTCCCGCAGTGGGCACCGCACACTGCTCCAAGGCCGCCTCCGTTATTGTGGCCGCCGCCGCCTTGAGGAGGCGGAACCTAACCGGCTGGGATTTCCCCATCGCCAGCTTGTAGAGCTCCGCCGTAATGGCCTGTTGGAGGCCCCCGGAGCAGCTCTCGCTCTCAGAGCCGCGCTCGCCCTCCGACATCTCCACGCCGGACATCTCGGCCGCAGAGGACTCCGAACGGGCAGCGCTCGAGAGAGCCCTGCCCTCCGCGGCCAGCCGCTCGGCTGACTCCGCGCAGGCAGCTGGTGCCGGTTTCCGGCGACCGCTGCCCTTGCCGCCCCTACCCCGCGCTGCCGTGGGGACCTTGGGGGGAGGCGCCTCCTGAGCGCCGGAGGACGGGGACAAACTGTCCTCCTCCAGCCTGGGGCGTTTGAACGTCCCCGTCGCGCGGCGGCGTGAGCCTTTCGAGCTCACGCTCAGCCGCTCCGCTAATGTCGCGTCGGACTCTGAGTCCGACCCCCTCCGACTAGACTCCCGTGTGTGGGGCCTGCTGGACGAGTCCAGCGCCCCACCACGAGTCCCGGAGCCACTTGGGCTCCCTTCTCCTGCTACTGCAGGCGAGCCAAGCTCACCCGCACTCTCCTCCTCCGGTTGTGTGGTTTTTATTTTTGTATTCAACTCCATAAAGTTCCCACGAGTATGGGGGAAATATTCGGTCCACCCAGGCAGTGCCCCCTGTACCTGGGTAAGTGAAAATTTGTTTCCCAACTAGAGGGTCCACTGGTCCCCTAGCTGGGGGTGCGCTCGCGACTGACACTACTCCTCAGCCATGCATACTCTCGCCACGCACCAGAACTTAGTATTAGAGGAATTTTTTATAGAGGTTATCTTCCTCGCGGTCCGGGCGACCAAGCCAAGACCCTCGTCCCGTTCAGAGTCACAAAACATGACCGTGACCTCCTTACGGATTACGATATCGACGGCTGCAATCGGGGACAGCTTGTGTCCCGATGCTGCTCGCTGGCAGGGTGAGTGCACAACGAGCACCGCCCTTGCCTCTCCGCCACGCTCTCTGCTAAGTTCAGAGAGACAGGCGGAGAAACGCCCCACGGAAGCGCGGGCTATGAGCACACAGCCCGCCGCCTCCAGAACCCTGTCGGGTTCGCCCGCCCAGTCCAGAAGTCTGCTGCGGGCGACAGTCACTCCAACCCTATCACCCCCGCTAGGGAGACTGTCGCCCGCACCCAGGGTGCACCACGGGGAGGTCTTCTGGCACCGCACCCCACAAACAACCACTAATGAGTCGATAAAGATTTTTATAGATGAATGCAGCTAGGTTTGCGCGGAGTGTGCGCCTGCGCTGGTCCACGAGTATGAGTACCTATGTTTGTGTGTATGTATGTGTATGTGCGCGAGATAGGTAACGCTAGCCTGCGTATCGCGTGTACGGCGGATAATGTTACGCGCCCGGCCGGCTGTATCAACGATCGTCAATCGGCCGGATCCATTCCGTGTAACAATACCTTCGGTAGGGCCACTATTGCAGCGAGCTGGCGGAATAAAATGAGATATCATTATGTTCGTATACCGTCTGTCAGAAATTACATTAAAATCGAATTAACTTTTGTAAGTTTGACGACGTATTAATTTTTGTTCGATTTAATTGACCTTTTCAAACATATTCTAAATTGACTTCCTTGATCACTAAATTCATTTTACTTTTTATAGGTATATTTGTTTAAAAAAATATTTATCACTTATTTAGTAAGTTAGGCAAAACTTTGGTTTAAAATTAAATCTAACAAACTAAAAGTCAAGTACGCACGCAATGCAACCAATATGCATTATGCATAACGTGTATTCTGATCAAGCCCTATTACCCTATATTACCAAACAAAATGAAAGAAAGTTAAAAACAATTATTTAAAAAAATGTAATTGCTAACAAACGACAAATAAAAACTAAAACCCTTCGATAAAAGAGACTCGAGCAAACAACGAATTTAGTGGCCACGCATCTAATCTCGGCAACTTACATTACCCACAGTGAACGTGCCTTAAGAATCGAACGCATTGGACCGAACAATGTTACCGTTTGTACTTATTTACACGATACTTTTTACTATTAGATACCTTTGTATAATCATTTTGCATAATAATGGCGGTGAGTGTTCGTAATTGTGATTTGGACGGCCTAAGCAGACTTTTTTGCTGCCATTTTCGACAGTCATGGCTAAACTATCCTGCTTGATGTTAAAGAAATGTAGGCTAATCATTTTGATACAGATTCTTTATATCACGTTTAAGTAAATGTTCTTAGTTATGGCACACTTAGATAACATAACGTCATATCACACCTTTTATCCTCGATGGGATAGGCAGAGGTGCACATTACGGCACTTAATGCCACTATACAATGTAACGCTCACTTTTTACTATTTATGTTATGAGACCCATGTAATAGATACACATGACACTTTTTAGTTGTGTATTAGGCGTCTTCATATATACTCTATATCTTCAATAATCTGAAATCTTAAAGTAATTGTTGACCCTCTGTAAACATAGTTGCCAAAATTTTCCGGAAAATTTTAGCTAAACCAACCATTTTCAGCCTGTATACAAGAAATGCTGTTTGTGTAAGATGAATAAATGAAACCGGACATCCGTTGTCCGGCTGTCCGCCGTAAGTTTAGACCGGATTTCCGTCATCCGGCTAATAATTATTGTCAATTCCGTTGCCTATGACGGTCCACAGGAATGAAATGAAAATGTTGCGGGTGTAGACGTCTGACAATCGTTTTTAAACTGTTTTTGAACTAAAACAATTTTAAAAGTATGATTTTTGTCTCGTACATATGAACTTCTACCTATTTACATGTGTTATCTATATATAACATATATAACATCACGCCTTTTATCCCCGAAGGGGTAGGCAGAGGTGCACATTCTACCACAGTACAATGTAACACCCACTTTTCACTAGTTGTTATGAGTCCCATGTAATAGGGGGTGAGCCTATTGCCATATACCGGGCACATTTCCAGACTCCGTGCTACTACTGAGAATTTTAAAAAACCCAGTAATACTTTGCCCGACCCGGGAATCGAACCCGAGACCCCTTGCCCGGCAGTCGCACTTGCGACTACTCGGCCAACGAGGCAGTCATGTGTTACATGTGTTATCCTATCTCTAATATTACAGAGGATACTCTGTAATATTGTCTGCTTTATGGTGTCCATGAAATGATAAATAAATAAATAAATAAACTTCTTGAAGCATAAAAGTTTACTCAAAGTATCATACATAACTATTTTCTTTGAGTTAATAGTCATGAAGGATTCAGTATACATAAAGGATACCACTGATACTGATGAACAATAAATCAGTCGTCATTTTCGTAAAACTAAATGTTTTAGTTCCCAAAAAAAAACTGAACAACATAACAACTTTAACAACTTTACCTTTCGCATTACTTTCATAACATGGACCAAAAACTACATCTCTTTTCAGTACACAACGAATTCATAATTTTTTCTCTGGAAATATGGCTGTTAGACCCTTTCGACTTGTACAGCATCCAAGGAGGGCCGTGAAGCACAGGATGTATCGAATTACGCCAACTAGCGATGTAAGTGATCACCAATAAAAACAAAACGCGATCGGTGCGAGGGGTGAGAATATTCTTATGGAACTATAATGAGCTTTGTAAAGCTTCATATAAGTATGTGTGTGTTATTTTACTCTGTCGAGTTACTTGTAGGGGTTTTCTTAACGATGGGATTTAATTTTTATTTTTATTGAGTGGTGCTTATTGTGTTTCATAGGGGGTTTCTTTTCACTTTTTACTATGTCTACGTTCATTTTTGTACTGATTAACAAGCTGACAGGAGATATTATAACAAACTTAATTAATGAAACTACTATGGAGGCTATAGTCGTGTTGTCATGGCTCGGAGGTTAGAGAGGCTCACATCTCGTGCATGAGGGTGCGGGTTTGAAACCTACCAACGGCCAATGTAACCAATGTAACTTTTTCCGAGTTATAAGTACTTTTTAAGATTATCTAGACACCGTGAGGAAAACTGGGCTTATAATTTCATATTATAAGTTTGAAATCGCCAACCCGCATTGAGCAAGTGTGGTGATTATTGTTCAAACCTTTTCCGTGTGAGAAGAGGCTTTGTTCAGCATTGGGCATTTATAGGCTGTTGATGTGATAGAGGCTATAGAATAATAAACAAAAATTGTTCCCATCGTCTGGTCCGGACTACAGACTACCACGAAACTACTAATCGAGATCACACCAAATCATCCCTTAAGACATAATTATGAAATCCAATTTACACCTGAACTGGTATCCAATTAGAAGGAAATTAATTCAGCCATTTACTCGTATTTGGGACATCGTAACGACCATAGTTGACACCGCATACATCGATTATATGTCTAATGTCATGTTAAACAAGAACAGTGGCGGTGTGATCAAAGGCGCCTAATTACACCCCCCCGCCCCTAATCAATGCCTTGATTGGCTCCTTCGTGTTTGCATACGACACAATGACTTGTACGCTAACTATAGTTAGGTAATTATATGGTAAAAATTGTAGACGGTAATTAACGTTTAGAATGGTGTGTATTAGAAGTGTTTAAATGAAAATTACAAAGAACTTTGGATTAGGTAGAATTGCAATTGCAATGTTTAAATTGTAAAAAACCAAACTTTATATCGATGTGTTTCAAAGGCTGATTGATCGTGATTTTAGTTTGCTAAAAGCTATCTTTGGAAGATGTAATATACTGATCTAGTCAGATTTTAGGAAAATAACCAAAAAATTATCCTACTTTTGTAGTTAATTCTCTAGCTAATCGACTTAGAACTTGTATTTGGACTTTTATGTCATCTTGAAGCTAATCTAGAATCTAGATGAATAGCAAGTAGCTCTTATAAAGATTTAGTTTAAATTAAAACCAAAACATCCCACAAACAATTTCACAAATCTAACACAGTCCAACACAAACTCGCAATTACCCCACCTCTATTAAACTCGGCATATCACCGCCATCCAGCGTTACTGGCCAATTTTAATCGCTATTTTCATTTATTTCATATTCGTTAAACATGGCGCGATGTTTTGACAGTTTCCACGCGGACGCCCGGAGGTAGCAGTGTTAATGTGACATTACCGTGGGTGTCGCTGAGGGGGTGAAGGGGGAGGGGGAGAGGAGGTCGTAGCGCAGGGGACGGCCGGTAATTATCCCACGTCACCGGCAGGCCTAGGCTCCCTGTCCTGCCTATGTTAACAGCTAGCTTTCATAACTACCGCGTTATACTCTCCGGTTATGTTGACGGTTTAAGGAACAAGTATGTTAATCGGGTTCTTAGTACCTATTTCTTTACTGACAAAATCATTTGTAGACAATGACGTCCTCTGAATTGTAGATAATTATAATCGTAAATACAAAAAATATATTCTTAAGGAACAATAGTTGTTAATCAACTACCTACGTAATTGAAAAGATAGAGAAATATAAATTATAAGTTAATATTAATCTAAAAACAAAACAAACGTTTTTAAAATCAAAATTCATAAATCCAACACGACAAAACATTGTTAAACAACACAAAATTTTACATGGCAACACTATCGTTACCGCAGCGGGCAACACAGGGAGCTTTTATTTAGACACCTAATTAAATATTAATTAAGTGCATATCACATTTATACATTAAACCGATTTTAATTTCATGTTCGAGCGCGCAAAATTAGGACTGTTTCACGTAGTACCACAAAATGAAGTGGATTCGTTGAATGCGGCCTGGCCGGGTGCGAGTGGCATCGACTACGGAAAATCATTATCCAATACACTTTTGATTAATAAACTGCTGCCTGTAATTATTGCAATTGCTGGTTGTTTTAAGCTTGTTCAAATTCAGCTGAGTGCAGTTTAGGAATTGACGTAATAGTCCTTGATGCTTGTTGAACTCATTATTGCTGAGTGTGGACTAGGCTCTACTTTGTAACTGTTTAGTCGTAGGTAGGTACATATTTTGTACTTAGGTATTTTCTGTTTCATTTCGAATATCGTTTCCCCATATTTGGGTTTTCTTAAGTGTACATACCTACAAATACTACTTATCCTATTTTTCATTTACATACATAGTTGATTGTAAAAACCAACATTACTTATGACTTTATTTTTCATTTTATTATGTCGTAGTAACTTGACTGCCTCGTTGTCCGAGTTGTCGCAAGTATGACTGCCGGGCAAGGGGTCTCGAGTTCGATTCCCGGGTCGGGCAAAGTATTACTGGTTTTTTTTTTATTCTCAGTAGCAGCATGGAGTCGGGAAATATGTCCGGTATATGGCAATAGGCTCACCCCCTATTACATGGGACTGATAACATAAATAATAAAAGGTGGGTGTTACACTGTACAGTGGCATTAAGTGCCGCAATATGCACCTCTGCCTACCCCTTCGGGGATAAAAGGCGTGATATTATGTATCTCATAGTAAGTTTGATTTACTGGTTTCGTTAAATTTGAAGTCTCTCAAGTGAGTCAAACTCAAGCCTTAGCCATGTCTAGACCCAGAAATCTCACAATCTCTGATTTAGTTAACGTTAACTTAATTGACATTGAGGTAGTTTGCCTAATTTGACACAACTCGTTTGGCAAATACGTGTAATGATGAGTCAGCTAGACGGAAACTTTTTAACTTAAACTTGATTAGAGTTTGTGAAACACGCCTTTTTTTTTTTTTTTTTTTTTAAGGGGGGAAAAATCATCGAATGACTTCTCCCGCCTGGGTGAGGCGGGAGGGAGTGTCAGACTCTTACTGACTAAAAACCACCCCGTTCCTTCTCCTGCACGTCGAGCCGGAGCCCCGGTTACCCGTTAGGTTCTCCGCGACTCCGAATCGGCATCGGCCGTATTGGGCCCCATCTGTGGTGGTCTGATGGCTCTTTGAGGCGCGCGCGGAACGCGACGCGCCGTACGCTCGGGTCTGTTTCTGGTCGGACGGGGAGCCACCCATGCTCGCCGTCCGCAGGCCCGCGCTTACGGTGGCCGGAGATCGTCTCGCGATCCCCGACGCCCGGTGTGTCCTTCGCGATGGCTGGGTTGCGAGGAGGCAGCGCTTCGCTGCCTCACGCGTCCCGCCTCCTCCTTAGCTAGCATCACTGCTTCGCAAAAGGAGGAGACGGCATCCCAGTCCCCCTCGCTCCGCATCATGGCCTGCACTAGGCCCGGACGCGAGAGGTCGCCATCGCCGATCACTTCCCTGAGGACACGGCGGTGCTCAGCCCACGAAGGGCATTCTCCCACCGTGTGTTCCACCGTGTCCTCAGGGGTGAAACACGCCCTAAGCGGTGTTTACTAACATTATAAACTTACTACACTTACAAACTAACATTGTACTATTTAGTACCTACTAAAGGCACTTGTTTATTGCGAGATCAAGGATTCGCAAGATTATGTAAAAGGCGAGTCTATCGGTAATACCTTGCAGTTCTGGGGAATACCATTTATTTACATACTTACTTCGTCTAAAAGGCTATGTGTCCCTTATAAATTTTAATGTATACAGTTTTAAACGGGACTTATAATGTTTGTGTTTTAATTGAATAATATCTGTTATTTTAAACCATAGTTTATATTTTAAAACGTTTTAATGATAACATAAAGGTTTATTTTAAGACTTGAGTACTCTACTTAAGAACCAATGCTTTGGTAGATTAAACCGATCAGAATCAGTTGGTTGAGATAGAATTCGCTGCCTTTAGTAATACCTACTTATACATATGTATTAAGTATTACCTGCCTAGCTGACTACATTCCTCATGCTGACTGTTAGCATCTGTAACCTACATAGACGAGAAAAGTCTCGACATATTAAAAAACTTTTAACTCGTCGAGTACCGGTATTGTAGACACAATTATAGAACAATAGGTTGAGGTCACCGGTGACCGCTTGGTGTTTGACAGTTTAAGTAACAATTATTTTACATACAAACATAACTTCACGCCTGTCGCACATGGGGGTAGGCAGAGACTATGGAACGCCAATTGCTACGATTCCTACATACCTCTTTCGCTTCATCAATAGCATAGTCATCAATCTTTTCATGCATGCTCGTCGGTTAAGGGTAACTACTTTTAATTTGGAACTTCTTTTATCATATCACCAATCTGGTTGTTATATGTTCGTCTAGGACGCCCTCTACCGACGCCCGCATTCATATCCGCTCTGTATACCTATTACAATTATTTTATTAACAAAGTAAAGTTAATCTATATCTATATTATACAAAAAAAAATATACTTAGGTCAATGCCTCAAAGTTATATTTTCTTTGAATTTAATTACCAAAGAGTTACAATCAAGTGACTCAGGCGCAGACGTCATGCCATGCGCCATTGACTAGTTACGTCTGTCCTTTACGCAAGTTTACTTGATATTAGTGAAATCACTAAATTAATACCATATTACTGTTAAGGTTATGATGCACATAAATATGACTATGCATGCGTATTATGTATTTTTTCCTGTATCTTGGGTATTGTGCCTACCTACACATAGAGGTATATTCAAGTACTTACCTAAGTTTGATTGTTGAATGAATCAAATCAAAATAAAAGGTATTATGTAGTACCTACAATTATTTTGTAAAATGAATTACCTATATTTGTTGCCTTATTGAGAGCGAGGGAGACTGACGAGCAAAATGCTTTTCGAATTTCTTATTTGCACGGTTTCTGGGGTTATGCCAAGTGCGCGACACTCGCTTGTTTCTAGTGAATAATTAAATGAATTTTATAAAATAATAACATAATCTAACATCACGCCTTTTATCTCTGAAGGGGTAGGCAGAGGTGCACATTATGCTACTGTACAATATAACACCCGCTTTTCACTATTTATGTTATGAGTCCCATGTAATAGGGGGTGAGCCTATTGCCATATACCGGGCACATTTCCAGACTCTGTGCTACTACTGAGATTTTCATTTTCTCTCAGCCAACGAGGCAGTCTTGTGTAAAATAATAACGTTTATATAATCCTTAAAAGTAATTTTACAAAATGAATAATTTTGTCTAAATGAAAAATGCCAATGTGGTTATTTTAACTTATAAAGGTAACAAAAGTGGAAGAAATTCCTTATAAGTTTTGTAATGTTTGTGTTGACTTAATTACCATAACCTTAGGTTGGACTATAAATAGATATAAAATGTCAATAATCTCATTTTCTATGTTATATTTAGTTTTATTATGTTTGCAAATTAGAAAGGAAGATTTATTAACGTTGGGTATTACCAGGGCCGTTTGCGTCAATGAATAACTAAGTTCCAGTAGGTAACGATAATTTTATTTAATTGTTAGAATTAATTTACAAGTAAGTATGTTGTACACACTGTGTTTGTGTTAGTCATTCCGATATATCCACATGAATGAGTAATATTGAGATGAATAGACAAACTATTTATAATTATGTAAAATAATACCTTGACCAAAAACCAGTACCTAGGTACCTATCCAAATAAGGTTGTAACAACAACATGACAGCACGCCTTTGATCCCAGAAGGGGAAGACTTTTGACTATTTATGTTATAAGCCCCATGTAATAGGGGTGAGCCGTTTGCCATATACCGGGCACAATTCTAGACTCCGTGCTACTATATTAAGATGTTTTTTAAAACCCAATACTTAATAATACTTTGCTTGACCGGGCATCGAACCCGAGACTCCTTGCCCGACAGTCGAACTTACGACCACTCGGACAACGAGGCGGTCACAATAAGGCAAAAGGTTGTTTAGTAAGAAAACATAGGTAAATGTCAGTGACAGCCTACGTGAATGATGAAATAATAACTAAAATAGATAACGGTACTATGAGGTGAATAGGGATCGAGAAGTGAATAAGAACAGAAGAGGGGTCTATCGATACTATGAAGAACTTCCCAAGAATTCACCCGTCTTCTCTTTCCATTCACCTCTTGATCCCTATCCACCCCACTTTACACACTGTAGCGCAATGCCTTGCGTGGGCTGAGCACCGCCGTGCCCTCAGGGAAGTGATTGGCGATGGCGACCTCTCGCGTCCGTGCCTAGTGCAGGCCATGATGCGGAGCGAGGGGGACTGGGATGCGTCTCCTTTTGCGAAGCAGTCATGCTAGCTAAGAAGGAGGAGACGAGACGCGTGAGGCAGCGAAGCGCTGCCTCCTAGCAACCCAGCCATCGCGAAGGACACACCGGGCGTCGGGGATCGCGAGACGATCTCCGGCCACCGTAAGCGCGGGCCTGCGGATGGCGAGCATGGGTGGCTCCCCGTCCGACCAGAAACAGACCCGAGCGTACGGCGCGTCGCGTTCCGCGCGCGCCTCAAAGAGCCATCAGACCACCACAGATGGGATAGATTTGGATAGTGCGTAAATATAGTATACCAACAATTGGTAAATTTTTCCATAATCGGAATACTTTCAGGGAAAATACGTAGATACCTAGGTACATATAATAAAAGCAAAATTTACAAATACATATAGGTATATATAGCCACCAAGTTATGTAATTACTATGTGTTAGGCACTTGTGGTTTGTGGCGCAACAAAGAGTTGAATTGTTAATTAATTTACTGGCTTTGTTACTGTCAACAATACATGATTATGCCAATCATATTTAAGGGAAATTGGTTTTAATACCTCTGTAGCTATTTATGAATGAATTTGTGTGTTATTTGTTAAACCGTAAAGTCCATGTTACATTACCCACCTACCAGTATTTTTTCCATTTACTAGGTATATAGTACCTAAACCTTTAAAGTTTTTACTATGTTCCTTAAATTGCATTTTACTTGTCTTATTGTGGTCTTATATAACGAAACGATAGGGAAAAATCCAAAAGAAACCTAAGACGTCATTTGTTAAAGATAAGCTGTCGACAGCTTCATAAATCAAGTTCCCAAATCAAATACAACCTCAGAGTCAGAATTTGCAATGCATTAACAAAGTGTTAAATTGGTTTCATTACATTTAGGTAGATAGCCTACCTAACACCTTTTGTTCCCCAAAAACTGGACAATTATACGTAAAAACATATATTTTACTAGTTATATTGTTAGTAGGTAGGTACATATACCATCAGGAAAATGAATGTAGATTTGCATATCAAATCTGAAAGCGGAAAAATATGGAAAGGTACAAAATCGTCATAAAGGGTGTCTTCACTTCACTTAAGCTGATAAACAACAAACAAAATAATTTATTCCACAATGAAAACATTAAACAATAAACGTCTGTCTAAAACAAAAAGCAGACGCGTCAAAATTAAACGAAAGATAAAATCAATATTCTTTATAGACGACGAATTCTGCATTATGATTAACTTGGAAAGCGCCAAAATTGTAGTCGAACATTTGAATAAAGTGTGTGTACGTGACACATGTCTTGTACAACAGCATGAATACACAAAGCTAACTTACATATTAACATAATAATGATTTGTTTTTATCAGTACCTAGTACTGGTCCGAGTACTGACTCAGTACTTGCTGAGGTCTGGACAATAATAACGTAAACTACGCACGTTTTGGAAACACCCTCTAAGTTGTGCATCATCGTTCGTGTATAAAATGTTCTTTTTATATCTATATTATGTGTATTATCCCAGTTGTCATGTGGAGGTATGGTTTGAACTGCCCAATTGTCATAATGTGTGGTCAAAAGTGAATATAATAAAAAGGATATTTTGTGATCCCTATTGAGTTTTGCCTGGACCCTTACCTTCTAAGGAAGCTGCTTGTAGCCCAAACCCAAAGGACTTTAAGCCTTTCACCGAAGAGACTGAAGCACTTAACATTTCATTATTGATTTCAAATCATTGTCAGACAGCCAATCATTCAAGAAAGCAGCAAAAAGCACGACACAAGACAAAAGCAGTACCTATCCTTATCATCCCAAGTAAAAAAGAAAAGGACAATAAATTATAACAGAACGCAAAGCAAAGGGTATTTGGCACTGAGCCAAGGTCACAACGATTTACAAATAATGCACTTTCACCAGGATTTCAATCTACTTACTCATAATGTATGTGTCAGTATAAATCCAAGAAATAATATTTGGAAACTGAATTTAATTAAGTGGAATATTTTAATGTTTTTCTAGAAAATGTTTTGAAACTGCCATTTTGTTTGTTATTTTGGGAGCAGGGGATGTCCATTTTCCGAACTTGTGAGTTCTACTGACTTCATGAGTACTTACTGCAACGAAATAAATTTATAGCAACTGTTTGTCTAATAGATCACAGTCATGCTAGGTACCTCTGTAGAATACATGATCAACTTTTTTCCTACAAGTGCAAAAAGTAGAGTTACGTCGTACCTACGTACAACAAAATTTTTATAACTATACGAGCGCATAAACGAAATCAAGAAATAGTAAATTCTAATTTAATATCCAAAAATACCTACACCGTAAATCCTGATTTCTCCAATTTTTTAAAGTTTGCCATGCAAAATACATAATTATATGTTTCCTACCTACTCAGTAAGTAGACTTAGTACCTAACCATAAAAGCTGAGTCGCGTAGAACCTAACGGGTTACCGGGGCTCCGGCTCGGAAGCGCAGGAGAAGGAACGGGGTGGTTTTTAGTCAGTAAGAGTCTGACACTCCCTCCTCGGAGTGTCATTCGATGATTTTCCCCCCTTAAAAAATCCATAAAAGCCGATTTTCTTTATCTTTGTGCCCTTATCCCAAACTACTTAAAGCTATCATAGGATAGCTTAGGGAGTTGGGGATAGCCCCAACTCCCTTCTCGTTCACATAATGATCAAAAAGTAATTGAAATTTTCAATTTATATCATTATTTATACCACACGAACCAAATTCAACACGCTGACCCATAAACACAACCTAATCTAAGCCCGATTGTGTACGTAAAGGCTGGTGTCACAAACCTTGAGTTCACCAATTCGCATTGTTATAGCTCTGGCCTCACTTTCGTTAGTGTGGCACCACTGATGAATCAGCTGGCAATCCCAAATCGCTACGACTAGTTCCGTAGACGCGACACACATAATTAATTAGTTATGATACACTATCGTTTATATTCCATACGACTTTATTACCGATAATAAAATACGTAATGCTAGATTTAAGTTGCAATGATATGCATCTAATAATATTGTTGGTGATATAGTCATTGATTATACTAGAGGTAATATATTATTATTAATGAGGTTCTTTTTATAAGAATAATGATGAAAACAGATAGCTGTCTAAAATAAAAATTCTGAAGTAAGCATCAGGAATTTGTAAATCGCGGATATAGGTAGGTACCTATATCCGCGATTTACTAATTTCTAAGTAAGCTAAGTAGGTACTTAGCCCTAAAATTATAATTACCTACCAAAGTACCATACAAGAATTAAATTGCAAGTACGGTTAGACATTAAAATGAATATTAAACTACAGTTGCAGCCCATTAGGTTTTTCTCCTGTGTCATGGGTACGTTTATAAACATACAAGTTCACATCCACGTGACACCCAACCACCGCAGCAACAGTATTAAAAACATTCACTTCAAAGATAAAATACATCGATAAACATAATTAATAAAAGTAGGTACCAATTTATCAATGGCGACTCTATTGCGATAAATAATAAATAATTATTCGTAGTGTTTGCGTGGAATATTAATTCTGTATTTCTGTTTCACTTTCAATAAGTATGAGTAATCGTTGGGAAATGCGTGTCTCTAGAATATAGGTAACCTTGAACCGAAATGGTTCCGGCACCTGTAGGTAAATGCAGTACTTAAATGTCTTTAAGAAATATCCGGTGGACTTTCTCATAAAACTAGAACTATAATGGGTATGTACCTATAAGTACCTACTGAATATGTTCCGTATTGTAGCCGTGCCATTTTATACAAACTGGTCCACTATTCACCTAAAATGTACTAAGTTTTAAAGACTTTTTTTAAATTCCTATGTGTTGGAGTTCGTATGGAATGTAGCATAATAAATTGGCATCTAGCTTGTATTCAGGTTCTCAATTTCAAGCTAATACTATTCCGCAGGTAACGGAGTGAGAAATTATAAACGTTAATCAAATAGTACTTACATTTATTATATTCCAACTTACACAATCGTTTATTTGAGGTTACAGCAATCTTATTCTTAACACGACAAGTAGGTTGTTTGGAACGACTTCCTTTCACGGCGTGAAGTGGTCAACTGCGCTTAGGACGGACACGGCAAACAAGTGGGGCTATCCCCACCACTAACTTCGAATAACAAGTTTGCCGTGTCACGACTGAGCGCATTTGTCAAATTATTGTAGGGTAGGTAGTAAAAAAATAATAATTATAATAATGAGATGAAGACATGCATAATATAGGTACCAGTAAATATACAATTGATAACAGTCGGCCATCCAGTAACATTGTGCGTCCTCGTACAACAAAAAAAAAAAAAGAAAAACAAAAAAAGAAAAAAGAAGAAGAAACAACAGAGAGAAAAAAAAAACTGCCAGTAGGAAAGGGAAATCACAATCATCAGGAAAACATTCTTTTATACATAGCAAAATAAAAATCGATAAATTAAATACATTGATTTTGCTCAATAACCCTTTCCTTTCAGGCTTAAAAATAGAAACATATCTACCCATAAACATATAGTTATTGCAATTTTAATAAAAGATTATACAATTTTAGGTTAAGATTATATTCTACATTTGAACCTCAATAATTACAATAAGCAAATATAAATTATATTATGTCAATCGTATTGTTGATATTCAATAATGAACACAAAACATAACTAGTAAGAAAAATAAATAGATTTTATTTTCATACAAAAACATTTCATAAAAAACATAAATTGGATTTACACAAACTGAGGTTGCAACGAGAATTGATTATACAAAAATAAATGTGTGGGCATTATTTCATGGCCCTAATAATTACGAGCATTATTTCATGGCTCTTGATAAATGCGGGCATTATTTCATGGCCCTAATAAGTAAGTATGACAGGCATTATTTCATGGCCTGAGTAAAATTGGTCTTAGTGGACATTATTTCATGGTCCACCAAGGTAAGGTCTTAAACTGAAACAGAGTTTTGTTAACAAAACACAATTATATAATGGTATTAGATAATAATATAGTTGTATATTATATAATATATATCATAAATATAATATATTTGGTATAATATAGTTGTATATTTTATTATTGGCAATCACCATCGTCATCACCATCATCATCATGCGGTCTCTTAAAGTTTAGCCATGCCTTGATTTTATCACAGGCGACTATAGCGGAGTATGGTCGATTGGACTTACGAGTAAGGGGCGTATCCTCAATTTGGTACCTATCGTAGTCACACACTTTTACAATTCGGTAAGGACCTTGAAATTTGGGGACAAGCTTTTTACTGTTACCTGTGGCTGGGACTTGCCGTTCGACTCGTACGAGATCGCCTATTTTATATTTTGGAGCATCAAAACGCTTTGCGTCGTATGCTCTTTTTTGTGCTTCTTGATAGAGTTTGACATGAGAGTTTATCTCTTGTCTGATTTGGGCGACATTATTGTCACTGACAGGTCCAGATACGTCCTTAGACAATTCAGAGGCAATTCTGCAGTCGTTAGGTCCAGCTGGTCTTATACCGAAAAGCGCCTCAGATGGTGTACGGTTAATGCCCTTATTAACGGTATTATTCATACCCCATTGTACGTCAGGTAGATGCTCGTCCCATTTATTTTCAGCAGAACCAACACATTTTGCTGTCAGGGCCTCAATAAGCGTTCTATTGTAACGCTCTACCTGCCCATTTGCTCTTGGAGTAGACACGGCATTCAATACGTGTTTGATGTTCCTTTCACTGACGAATTTTTTTAAAACTGTCACTGGTGAACGAGGTTCCTCGATCAGTAATGATCCTTTTTGGGACACCGAATATACCAAAGAATTCGCGGAACACCTTTATAGTAGTCGAGGTTTTAGTGTTACGTACGGGTTTTAGGTATATATAACGGGTAAACGCATCGATGAGCGCTAAGACGTACATGTTTCCCTTTGCGCTGCGCACAAAAGGGCCGACATGATCGGCGTGTATAGTATCAAATGGAACATCAACTTTTGGTATCGGATGAAGAGTCCCAGGCCTTTTCCCTCCTGACGACTTCGCGTATGCACATTCCAGACAAGAATTTATGTATTTCTTCACGAAATTGCGCATTTTTGCAAACCAATATGTGGCCTTTATACGTTCCATGGTCTTATCGAGGGCGAAGTGTCCAATGTCATCGTGATTTTGCTTCACGATCTGCCATCGCACTCCCTTCGGTACTACCCACCTGTCACCATCAGGGGTAACCCTGTAGAGCCTCTCGTTCTTTGTCTTATAGTTGGCTTTTATATCAACTATGTCATCGAACTGGGGGTCCTTAAGGATACCGACTATTCTTTGAATTTCGTCGTCAGCACCCTGAACGGTCGCTAGCCAATCGAACTCATTCACAACCATAACATCAAGTGTCTGTTGGATTGGGTTGCGACTGAGAGCGTCAACGTGAGTCATGCGACTACCAGCCCTATATTCGATAGAAAAGTTGAATTCTTGCATCTGCTCCCACCATCTAGCTACTCGGGGAACCATATCTCTCTTTTGGAAAGTGGCGCGCAGTGAGTTACAGTCTGTGATAATTTTAAAGGGAATTCCTACTAAGTAGACACGAAACCTTTGTAAGGATGAGACTACTGCAAGAGTTTCGAGGTCGTAGGACGAATAGTTTTGCTCTTCTGGTGTAGTTTGCCTACTATAGTAGGCAACTGGCCTAAGACGGTTACCTCTATCACTTTGCAACAAAATACCTGCCACTCCGATTTTGCAAGCGTCTGTGTGGAGTTGAGTTTCTGCCTTTGGGTCGTACAAGGACAATGTGGGACGTTGTATCAGCTCCTTTTGTAGGTGGCGAAATGCAGTCTCTTGATCTGTATCCCATGACCATTTCGCATCCTTCTTCAAAAGATGCGTGAGTGGTTTAGCTATTACCGAGAAATTTTGTATAAATCTCCGGAAAAAACTCGCCAACCCAAGGAACTGACGTACATTATGTTGGTTCTGTGGAGTTGGGAAGCGCTCCACTGCTTCTATTTTCTTAAGGCCAGGTCGAATTCCTTTGGCAGATATTTCAAATCCCAAGTAATCGACTGATCTACCGAAAAAGAAACATTTCGGAAGCTTCAATGTAAGGCCAGCACCAGCGAATAGATGCAACACGGACTCTAACCTTGACATACCTTCATGTATGTCTTTTGATGGGATAATCACATCATCCAAGTAGGCTAGAGCTTCTTTATGACGCAACGACCCTAGCACTTGATTCATAATACGTTGAAACGTAGCTGGGGCATTTGCGAGACCAAATGGCATACGATTGAATTCGTAGTGGCCATCCGGCGTCACAAACCCCGTTTTATGTCGGTCGGCTTCGCGAATTGGGATCTGGTAGTAGCCAGACGCGAGGTCCAGGGTAGTGTAGTATTGGTTACCAGAGAGTACGTCCAGTTGATCATCGATTAATGGCATTGGATAGGTTTCCCGAACAGTTTTCTTATTCAACGCCCGATAATCTATACATAGTCGAAGTTCTCCGGATTTCTTTTTTACCACAACTATAGGACTCGCGTATGATGATGTTGACGGTCTTACTATATTATGTTGTAATAGTTCAGAAACCATTTCCCTAACCTTTTCCTTTTCGCTAATAGATAAGCGATAAGGTCTATAAATAACCGGCTCATAGTCATGAAGAGTAATAGTCATATCCCCGGCAGTAGTGTGTCCTAGTTCAGACAAGTTAAATGCAAAACAGGACCGATATTTATTCAATAAATTAAGTAGTTGAATTTTATGCTCAGAGGACAGTGCATCGTTCATGCTCACATCAGCTTCGGTTATTGGTTTTGAGTTATCGGCAACAACTGACGCGACATTTAAAGATTGCAATGTGTTATCTTCCTGCGCGATGCGACCCCTTGCTACTAGAAAATCTTTTGGCAATAGCAATGGTGACGCTGAAGTGTTGCCGATAACAACCTGTCCTATTCCACGTTCATCTAATCGAAATAATCCTGCCAATATTGAATAATGGATGCCCTTATAGAAGCGAATATCGTCATCGACAAAAATGTCTCCCGTATAGGCAGAATCTGTATAAACATCCACGGTAGCGAGGCCCATAACCTCTACATAGTCCTTGCAAAATAGATTAACCTTATTATTCTGGACAACATCGCGATATTCGAGCTCAGATATTTCTAGAGTATCGCTTGTCTTGCGTATGGTTATGTGCGGCTGCTCCGTAAATGTTTGTCCGATTAGGAGGGGAACATGCATAGCGTTGTCAGATACTATTAGTAGTTCAAGACCAGCCTCTACATTGTCTATAGTGACCTTAACTTGTTGTTTACCAATGCAAGTGACCATAAAATTGCCAAAACCTCTTAGAACCGGGAGATTATGGATCTCGTACTTCAAGGACAACTTAAGGAACTCCGACAGCTTAATCATAGAGCATTCACTACCAAAATCAACGAATGCTGTTAATGGTAACCCATTAACTACAGCAGTTTTAAAATATTTTTTATTAGCGTCAGATACTTGATTAGCTATTTTTGAAGTACAAAATGAGTCTAATTCGTTACTTTTATCTTCTACTCGCAAGACCTTTTTCTCTTCGGTTGTTGGGAGTTTGGCATAGCATTGTTCAGTGTCATGACCTATCCTGTTACATCGACTACACTTTTTTATTGGTTGAGTGCATTGCGATGTAACATGCCCATCTTTCTTGCAATTGGAGCAACGTATAGTTTTCGTAAAGTTGTGGCCAATCGAATTTTTCGGGGGTAGATTTTTATTCGATTTACGGTCAATGATCGATTTTATATTACGAGCATTTCGTAAATACGCCAAAAGCTTGTTGGGGTCGTCAAACTGGGCCGCTTCTGCGCCCAATCTGACTGATCGATCGTCAATACCGTGTAAAAGACACTCCACTGCACGTTTGCCGAGTATCCCACACCTATTAATGAGTGCTAGCTTGTCATAATAGTAATCTTCTAATGAATCTGTAAATCTAGCTCGCTTCGCCAACATATCGCTGAGCATTTGCCCGTAGTTTTCTTCTGACGGAAAAGCTGCCAACAGTTTTTCCTGCCATTCGGCCCAGGTAAATAAGACGGAAGGTAGACCCTCATACCATCTCTGGGCAACGCCCTTTAGTTTAGGTAGGGCATAGTGGACAATTTGTTTTTCTGACCATCCATAGATAGTAGCGCACTCGTTGACTTTGTGAAGCCACATTATCATGGTTTGTTCTCGTTTACAGGGATCGAATTCAGGTACAGTATTATTAAGGGATCCGAACTTCTCGGGATTATTACCAGACATTGATTTTAATATGGTGACCAGTTCAGATAATGCGGTAACTTCTAATTGAGGAATTGACTCACCAGTATTATCTTGAGTGATGGATCCAGGGCAGCAGCTAGTTTCTGGTATCGCGTCACCCATCATTTTGGTCTGCGATTGTTCTGCTTGGCTGCGAGGGCGTTGACTGGCATGGCTGCATGAGCGGCAACTCGAACGGCTGCGACGCTGGTGGCTCGCCCGGCTGCCAGTCTGGCGGCTCGCCCGGCTGCCAGTCCGGCGGCTCGCCCGGCTGCCAGCCCGGCGGCTCGCCCGGCTGCCAGCCCGGCGGCTCGCCCGGCCGCCAGTCTGGCGGCTCGCCCGGCTGCCAGTCCGGCGGCTCGCCCGGCTGCGACTCCGGTGGCTCGCCCGGCTGCGACTCCGGTGGCTCGCCCGGTTGCGACTCCGGTGGCTCGCCCGGCTGAGACTCCGGTGGCTCGCCCGGCTGAGACTCCGGTGGCTCGCCCGGCTGCGACTCCGGTGGCTCGCCCGGCTGCGACTCCGGTGGCTCGCCCGGCTGCGACTCCGGTGGCTCGCCCGGCTGCGACTCCGGTGGCTCGCCCGGCTGCGACTCCGGTGGCTCGCCCGGCTGCGACTCCGGTGGCTTGCCCGGCTGCGATTCCGGTGGCTCACCCGGCTGCGACTCCGGTGGCTCGGCCGGCTGCGACTCCGGTGGCTCGCCCGGCTGCGAATCTGGCGCCTTACCCGGCTTCGCGAACGGTGACCCGTGGGATCCGTCGGAGTGTAGACTACTCGTTCTCGATTGTTTCCCTCCATGGAATGGACTGAAAAGTGAATTATATCCCCGCGAACAGCAAACTAGTGTTAGGCATAGTATGATTAAGAAATATAGGCGTTGTAGTAAGCGTGGCCATAGAATCTTATACACATTGACATAGCAACACAGCACAGGAAAAGTAATATTTTAAATGATCTGATTATGGGTTATTAATAGCAATAAATTTGTAGGGTACAACCGAATATATCAACAAACTAGCAAATCTAGGTTTTGAAAAGCGGACACGCTTTAGGTGTAGGCTGTTTACTACAAATGAGTATGCACAATAGCAGGGCATTATGTTTATTAAAAGCAGCAACATGAATCCACCAATTGTAGTTAAAAACCCGTGTTACAACAAGTAAATTATTGTAATCGATTGATTTTTAGATAGAGAAAAAAAAAATTAAAAACACGAACAGGGAGAAAAAATAAACAACAATAATTACGTATATTTCGAGTCTATACACGTATCCGCAATAACCACTTATTGTAATAATAAATTAGCATATAGTTAACAATACGGGGCCTTTATCCCACTTCTGAGATGTTGGAGTTCGTATGGAATGTAGCATAATAAATTGGCATCTAGCTTGTATTCAGGTTCTCAATTTCAAGCTAATACTATTCCGCAGGTAACGGAGTGAGAAATTATAAACGTTAATCAAATAGTACTTACATTTATTATATTCCAACTTACACAATCGTTTATTTGAGGTTACAGCAATCTTATTCTTAACACGACAAGTAGGTTGTTTGGAACGACTTCCTTTCACGGCGTGAAGTGGTCAACTGCGCTTAGGACGGACACGGCAAACAAGTGGGGCTATCCCCACCACTAACTTCGAATAACAAGTTTGCCGTGTCACGACTGAGCGCATTTGTCAAATTATTGTAGGGTAGGTAGTAAAAAAATAATAATTATAATAATGAGATGAAGACATGCATAATATAGGTACCAGTAAATATACAATTGATAACATATGATTCTTAACATTTTTATAAAATGTATCCGATACAAAATTAAATTGTATGAACCTAGCTAACTTGATTGACACACGTGTGATATTAAAGAAACTATGTAACCTGGAGTCGTCTGATATCTCGTTCTAAGTTTTAAATGGTCATGGCCGCGGCACATGACTCAGAATACGTAGAATAATTTTACGCTTTCTAGAACTTATGAAAGAAATTCAGCTCGTCACATTAAAAAATACAAAATGTTACCTCAATATAGATAACCTACCTACTTAATTATTTTAAAGATTTTCCTCGGTTATATTTTATCTGGCGTTGGAAAAATCGGCCCTCGGTAAACAAAATAAAAAAAACAATTTGGCAGCACCCATATAGACTGCACCCTCTTATTAAATATAGCTATCATATTAATATAGGAGTATTATTTTGTATCACAAACTTTTTAAGTATTTTTTCCTCATTTACTCATCCAAAACATTAACCAATATAAAAGTTTCGTTTTAACAACAGTTTAATGATATAGTTCATATCTAAATGAATCGGTCGTTAGGTACCTAATCAATCAAAAGAATAAGTACACAGGTGTTCAGGGACGTCTTAACACGTTCTCTGGTGTTTTCGGTGACCCAATTATTCGATTCCCAAGCGACCTGCCAAGCATGGCGGTTAAACAAACCCGTTTAAGAGAGATGCCTTAATTCAACTATGGACGTATCCACAATGCTTTCGAAACGCAAACCATGTTTATTGTATTTACCTACACTTAAATAGTTTATTTACATTTTATAATCTAAGCAAATCATTTGCATTTTTACAGAAGCCAGCGGGAATATCCTGGGAGCAAGCGAGTGGAACACGGGGTACCCTTCGACGGCTTCCATGTACCCTGCGTACGCGCCGCTACAACCACCTTATTATAAACCAGACCCCACTATACATATACCTGCAGGTGAGTTATCTATTTATAACAGAAATAAGAATTATCTGTTGATTGAAAAATCGGGACTGCCTCGTTGGCCGAGTGGTCGCAAGTGCGACTGCCGGGCAAGGGGTCTCGGGTTCGATTCCCGGGTCGGGCAAAGTATTACTGGGTTTTTAAAAAAATCTCATTAGTAGCACGGAGTCTGGAAATGTGCCCGGTATATGGCAATAGGCTCACCCCCTATTACATGGGACTCGTAACATAAATAGTGAAAAGTGGGTGTTACATTGTACAGTGGCATTAAGTGCCCTAATGTGCACCTCTGCCTACCCCTTCGGGGATAAAAAGGCGTGATGTTATGTTATGTGAAAAATCGGGTCTAAATTTTGATATCAATTTGTTAAGGTAGATATTTTACCTTCTCTCATCAAATTCACTGCTAATTAGACTCAAGACTACAACACTAATTAGACTTAGAACATTCAAAAAAGTCCCAAAAATTAATACAGCATCCGGTCGTTTTTTTTTAAATCCGATTGTGCTATTAATGCCGCTAACGCCATCTCTTAATGAAACAATGCATCAATTCTGAAAAGCTGTGTAGAGCTACTCGTCAAACCGCGTTAAACTATTAATACAGCAGAGCTGATAAATTAGTTACTTAATATAAAACATGAGAAATTATAAAAAGAACATCGTTGAATCCGAGGATTAATATAATAATTTAATAATAGCTACAGATACAATTTCATAAAATCAGTTCATTCAGTACCTATACAGTGAGTAGGCATGATACAATTAAATGTTTTCTTGATTAAACCTTATTTTCCTAAACTATGTACATATTATTTTATACATGAACCTCTGACACCATGTCAGAATAGAAGATTACGATAATGCAGTAATGTCGTGTCGTGACTGTACTATATGTACGAAGCGCGCACATTCATAATACTATAAAATCATTTATTGGTGGAATAGGTTAAAAAGCATCGATGAAACAACACAATGTAATAATTATCTATTTATACCCAGTTTTTGACATATTGGTAGAAAATTTCTGAAGCTCAAAACTCAAGCCTACATTTTTTTCATAATCAATGCTGCTTGCATTCATTACAATAACAATTCAAAAATTAATTAATTAATCTCCTTACCTTATTTCTTATCTTATACGTAAACTTTATCCCAGGGTTCTCTCTTGAAACCAATCTCAATGTCAGTGCAAATTCAATCTCAATAATTATTCGATGTCAAAACTATAGAGGTACAACCCCTATCGTAGCTGTTAAAATAGCATTCTTAGTACGGAATATAAAGCCAAACTCAATACCATTTAGATTATTAAATATCCACGCGATAAGGATGCAATGGGCGCTAATGTTTGCAACTCACACAAGAATACGAAATTTCACAATACCAATGTCGATCGATCAGAATTGGATTCAAGAGTAAGCCCCCCTTACTAGTAGGTTACTTGGAGTCGACTCAGTATGTCCAAAGTTAGTTTCTTTATTCTATTGTTCCTTGAGCACTTATTTGTAAGAGCTCATTAGATTAATTCATACTTATATGACAGGATATTGAAAAGTAAGCAAATGAAGTTGTTATGGCCTTTAGTTATACCCATAATAGGTAGGTATTATGTTACTCATTATTTCATTAACCGCAGTTTATAAAGATTTAAGTAACCTTCTACCAGCACCAGACAACAAATTCGACCTCTTTAATTTGTAACTTATTTGTACCATTGCATTGTGATACATTTGTCATCAGACACAATTTTAGTCATGAATTGACGAAAATGAAAATGTGAATCATTTTATTTTTGATTGCATGCATAGGTTATTGTCTCATTTGAAAAGTATGACATAATTTATTACAAATAGACTTTTTTCGCTTTCATGGTAGAAGATTGCTGAAAACGAATGTCCTGTACAATGGTGTATCCTAATACTATGGCGAACTTTTACAGGATTACAAAGCCTTTGAGTTATATAGGTACCTTTCAAAACAAAATAAGCCCCAATAGGCTACCTATGTTCGTATTTTGTTAAGCGGTTTTATTTAGCAGGACCCGGTTGTTTGTTGTCTATAATAATCAGAATATCACACTCTTCGTGACGATAAATCAATCTGATTATTAGTACACACTCTTTATCTTGATGACCATGCAATATATCTAAGTATTTATTTCCACAACTACCTCCATTACGAAATTCAAACGAAAGAAGTTGATTGGTAGAACAGAATTCATGAAAAAATTTATTACTTGTTTTTATGTATGTGTATCAATTACAGGCAAAACATCTAGGTAATTAAATGTTATTGTTTCTAACACCATTACAATTTGCGTCATGCATTAAATAGGTACTGATAAACGGACTTCCTCCATTCAAGCCGTGGTTACCCGCCGTAATGGAGCGGTTGACCACATGATAGGGACCGAACTACCACATACCTATAATTCTTGTATTATTCAATTATTATGAAGTAGAATCCTTCGCACCTCATTATTTCGATTAGATAAAAAAGTAAAAATATTAAATACTGCTTATTTATGCATTTGCTTTAAATAAGCAGGTCCTATGATTATGAAACCCTCTTGAAATCTTTGATCATACTCCAAAGTCTATCTATTAATTATTGTCGTTTTCTATCTTTCGCAGTGTTACCTGAAATCCCGATTGGCCACACAGAGTACACTGGCTTCCAACCAACCACGACAGGTTTCGTGAAGAGCAGTCCAAGCAGCACAGGAGCTGCGCTTACCGAGCTCAACTCACCTCCAGCACTACCGACGCAGCGATACGACGCCAACTACTACAACTCCTGGCCAAACAACACCTATAATTACAATAACTATCAATACAATAGCATAAACAATAATCCAACCTGCATACAATCACATGCACCGTACAACCCGCAGATGATCCTTCCGAACCTTTACTCAACAGTCAACCAAAACCAAATACATGTCCATCTACACAGTTCTGGCGATAAACACAATTTAGAACAATGTTTTCCCAGCGAAATTAAGATCAGCGATATCGATGGAGGTATCTCTATAACCACGGAGCTACAGGGAACTGGCGAGGCTAGTGGCATGGTTCAAAGCTGTGATGGCAACGACGAAGTGAAACATGGCCTCTATGGTGCGGGAAACCAAGAAGTTTGGAGACCATATTGATATTCCGTTCCAATTGTGAACAAAAACATTATGTTGTATATATTGTGATATACTTAAATGATCTGTTCAATGATTCTTAATTAGAGATGTGCCGACTATGACTAGCCCACTACTTAGTGCTTAAGATTATTATTTTTCCGTGATACAAATCAGCGTC
This sequence comes from Spodoptera picta, assembly GCA_038387885.1. Lineage (NCBI taxonomy): Eukaryota > Metazoa > Arthropoda > Insecta > Lepidoptera > Noctuidae > Spodoptera > Spodoptera picta. Next base: position 117,092 of record JAZHFQ010000100.1, on the reverse strand, counting down.
ATGTCTTACAAATCTTGTCCAACTTAGACTGTTTTCAGTTTCCCATTACTGGAACTAATTACTCTCAAGATTTCTTATTAAACATAATCAATCTCGGCAAGACACATTACAATCTTTCTTTTTTCCTACCGCCTTTGTCTTTGACTGGATTTGAAGTGATCTTATCAATCCCGTAAAGTTAAGTAGGTACTACTTAACGATTACTTCTCGTACTGGGCAGGAAAACCTAGGACATACTCCTAACAAATATTTTAAACAACTGATAGTCGACACATCTCTATTTCTAATAGTTCATAAGAAATTCCAACTAAATTAATGTTAAACATTAATTAGATGTTAATTGTTAAATTAATGAATTAAGTAATAAAATATTAAATTAAAAATTAAGCAGGTTTTGTTTTATTCACACATATTAGTTTGAAATATGAGACTGGACCAGATATTATGAAAACCAAACTGCAAAACTACGTAAGTAAATAGGTCATATTTCTACACAATGTGAATAAAACACATTTCCAGTTGTAGAACTGTTTCTTTTTTAGAATCAGTAGGCACTCCGTCTCGTCTCCATTCCAAAAAAAATAGGTGACCACTAGTACTAACTGGATGTTTCTTCGAAAAACTTTAACTTTTATTTAACTAATAATAATTATTTTCCCGCATTGTTAAACACCACAGTAACTTATTATCATCATATAATTCTGTATTTTATTGGATCGGTTAAAAACAGTGACACGGCTCAGTTTTTGGGTTTTAATCAGCACCATTGTTAACGTTGCCTTGAAGATAATTGTGTTGGTTTTGGTGGACTTCTCGAATGCATTCAATATGGTCGATCATGATATCCTGTTAGCGATCCTTTCCCAGGTTTCGGTATCTAATGACGCACTGGAATGGTTCTCATCCTATCTTCGCGAGCGTCAGCAGTTGGTCCAGGTTGGCGATACACGTCATCGAGCTGGTGCCAATTGACTGCTGACGTTTCTCAAGGCGGAATTCTCTCTCCTTTTCTATTCTCAACTTTTATAAATCGAGTCACTTCCGAACTTCAGTGTGCGTACCATCTATATGCCGACGACTTGCAGTTGTATTGCCAGGCTAGAGTCGAAGATTTGCCCGATGCGATCTCAAGGTTAAATGCGGACCTGGCTGCCTTGAACGATCGGTCAACAAGTTTTGGTATAGCAGTGAATCCCAGTAAATGCCAGACAATAATTTTAGGAAGTTCCCGTACCTTTGGTAGAATCGACAGCGCAGCAGTGCCGCCGCTTCTATATGACGGTGCGATTATCTCGCTCAACAGTGACGTGAAGGATCTGGGACTGCACATCGACAATAATTTGACGTGGCGTGTTCAGATCGCTGGTGTTTGTAAACGGGTGACGGGCACGCTTCGGTCTTTGTATCGCCTTAAAAATTTTCTTCCGTCCTCCACCAAGATAATGCTTGTCCGTTCCTTGGTCTTTCCTATCATTGACTATGCTGATGTTTGCTACTACGACCTGAATGCAGATCTCATCAATAAACTGGACCGCCTTCTGAATAACTGTATTCGATTCATCTTCAACCTGCGTAAATACGACCATGTTTCTGCATACCGATTGCAACTAAAATGGTTGCCCATACGTCAACGCAGGGAACAACGGGCACTAACCACTTTATACAGCACCACTTCTCCAAGTTATTTAGCCTCCTACTTTCAATATGTGAGCACCAACCACAATAAGTATCTCCGTTCAACAAACAATCTCCTCCTCCAAGGTCCCACACACCGAACCGACTTTCTCCACTCGTCATTTTTCATTCAGTCAGTCTTACTGTGGAATGCGCTGCCCACGGATATCAGGACGGCCTCCAGTCGGCTATCCTTTAAATTTAAAGTCAAAGAACATCTTCAGAACAAACTGACACAATCAAGTCTCAATTAGCACCCTCCTCAGAAACTTTATATATATAATTATATAAAATATATAAACCCATTATATATTTATTTTATATTATATTTTATATTACATATAATATATATTTATATATATATTTAATTATTTACATATTATATTTATGTTTCATACTAGTATGTAGTTTATGTACTAGGATACCTTTATACATATGTACGTACATTTATCACCCTCGTTTTTATTTTTTTCGATAGATGCAAACTTCTTTTAAAACCTACTGTAACACTTCTCTGCATCACCCTATGGTTGGCTGGTAGAGAATGCCATTCGGCATTAAGTCCGCCATTGTATACAGTTGTACATAAAGTGTTAAATAAAAAAAAATAATAATAATTAATCCGTATATTTTTGTATTTTTTGGAGATTTTCATTCAATTCTACATAAATAGTGCACTTTTATACAAATAATATAATAATACCTATACATAGTAAACTTGCCTCGTTGGCCGAGTGGTCGCAAGTGCGACTGCCGGACAAGGGGTCTCGGGTTCGATTCACGGGTCGGGCAAAGTATTACTGGGTTTTTAAAAAAATCTCAGTAGTAGCACGGAGTCTGGAATTGTGCCCGGTATATGGCAATAGGCTCAACCCCTATTACATGGGACTCATAACATAAATAGTAAAAAGTGGGTGTTACATTGTACAGTGGTATAATGTGCACTTCTGCCTACCCCTTCAGGGATAAAAGGCGCGATATTATGTTATGTTATATTATGTTACTTAATAAACTTTTCGTAACAATATTTTATTTTCATACCGATGATCTTGATGATACTTACCTAACATTTTGCAACCGCTGAGAACTAAATACGTATATATAGAGGTAGGTAATAATAGCTGTAGGTGAACTATCAAATATTCACCAGTTATAAGTACCCACTCGCTTTAAAAAGTGGGATCTTTCGGTGTAAGTTAGCAAAGGTTAAATAAAATACGAATCCGAGCGCAGAAACACAAAATAAATAAGATTATGCTGGGATGTGGAGTAGGTACTTATGAGTCAAGACTCAGTTAGAATCAGAGGAGATCATACCAACTAACCGCATTAAACTAGCTGAAAAGCCATGAGTATTTACCTGCTACGAGTACACAGCTATTTGATGTCCATATATTCTAAATAGGTCTGGTTTCTATCAAACCGCGTTAAAACTTGGTTTTGGCATTTAGCATTGTATAGACATTTTCTTCTTCCTGCCCTTGTGCCAAGTCATTTGGAGTCGGTAATATATAAACGTCTTCTTCTTCCAATATCCAAGTCCATCTTATCATATTAAGTCATACCTACTCATCACATCATGTAATCAAATTCTTCTTGAAATAATAACATTTTTTTATTCTGCGTTATTGTAGATAATGGGAATCAGGACGGATAGATTTCCTTCACATGCAATGATTTGTTGTCCAAATAGATTAATTATCTATTAACACTTCTAAATATTAAATTTCATTTTTATACTAAGGATACGGCGTATGACAATGCGTACCTGTAACATAAAACTATCTTTGATGATGGTAACAAAGAGTGGTCACTAAATAAAGATTAAGTAGTGATTCATTAATTTAATAATTGCAAAATTACAGGAAGCCTTGCCACGTTTTATGGCAATCAATATTATTAGGAATAAATAATTTCTGTCGGGTGAGGAAACAAATGAATTTAACAAAAAGCAGCAAATACAATTTAAAATTTCGCGCCAGATACCAATACTAACTGTCAATGTCAAACAGAATCAGAGAACATCATAGTGTCTATGGGTGGGTAAAATCATTGTAATTTTTTTAAGCTGGATCTTAAATTTTTCATTTATTTCACTAAAACACAATAACAAAATTTCAAATATTCAATTTATGATTAAATAAATTAGACATTATAGTTTGTAATTTTAAAATCGTACAAGAATTTTACCGTTTATTAACCGTAATATTAAAACTAATTTCTAGGTCATCTCTATTAATGTTGCCACAGAAAAAATTTAATATTAATCAGTCCTTTAAGTCTTTCTTACAATTTTCATTTATAATACGAAACAATATTTTAAATAGTTTCTGGTTTAGCAAAAGGTACAATCTTTTAATAAAATAATTTAACATAAATAGGTATAATCATTTATACATTTGAAAAACTTGGTCACCCTATAGTGGTATGCGATAAAATGGCGTCTGTCTTGTTTCGTTTGATGACCTCGTAAAATATTAGAAATAGTTTTAGTGTGTGATCGTTATTGTATGTAATAGTTATTTCTAATTTAAAGAAAATCTAATTATTATTCGTAGAAACCGTAAGTATCCCGACCGTTGTTGATAATGACAGTTTACGTTACGACAGGTTTTTGATAACGGCGGAGAATGCAAATTAATCTCTTTGTAGGATTAACTTTGGTTGTTTCCTTGCAGTTAAAAAGGGACTCTTAAAGTACGTATTAGTAAGAGTGAAATGTCCGAGGAGACCGAGCGGCATGGCGAGGCGTCGTGTGATGTGGGAGCAGGTGGCGGAGGCTCGAGCATAGCCCGCGTGTTAATGACCCCGCTCCAGCTCGACGCCGCCGCGGCAGACTCGCTCCGCGCCGCGTGGAGAAACCAGGACTTGTACATAGACCATCTTGAAACGTTGAACAAACAGTTGGAAGGTATTTAAGAAAGTTACATCGGCTTGGTAGCGTCAGGTCGGCGACGTTACGACGCTCGACCCGCGAGTTGTTTTGTTATCTCTATATCGACAATACTTTAACTAAAAATTAACTAGTGATACTGTTATGACATATTGAAATGTTACTGTGATAATGAAAATTGTTTAGTTATAAAACGGAATGGTGTACGGGTGTATTTAGGTGCTTTAAGTTATAAAAGGTGAAGACGAAGAAATGGTGTTTTCCCGTGTAAGAGAGGTGCCAGTGGAGTGTTTAGTGGAAGTGCAATTATCGGCAGAGAGCCGTGTGATGTCTCCAGATGAACCTGGAGGTGTGTCCATGTTCAGTGATATTGCGCTACCCTCGGTACCCGAGCCTGCCGAGTGGTCCGGTCTATGCTCACATGAAAAAGTAAATATGTTTTCATCACTTCTTTTGCTGTATAGTTAAGATATTATTTTGTATTTGCTTTATTTATCTTTTGTCTTCAAGTATTGTTATTGTTACTTATGAATTATTGTGTTAATTAATGTTATTAACAAAAAAATATAATGTTAATAGTTGTTATCTTAAACCTAGAGCTGTGACAAAACAATTTTACTACAAATAATATTTATATTGCTCTATAGTTGGACAGCGGATGATAAGATAACATGTTAAACAATTATAGGAATTATTTAGAAAAAGGTAAACAAGAAATAAACATGCAAGTTTATTATACATTTAAGCTGTATACTACAGTATGCTACTACTCTATGCTACATGTGTAGTCTGCTTCATATCTTGTTTCTGGTATAAAACACATTCTGTTTCTCTTGCCAGTTTTAAACTAATGCTCTATAATCTATTCTGCTGCCTGGCTTGTGAGTCATTGCATGTATCTCATAAATAAATATAAACTAAACCATATTCATAGCTTATTAGCCATTATGACTAACATTTCTCATTTTCAACTTCAGTTCTATCTATAAGACTACTTAAAAAGTCTAAAATATCGTTTTTTTATGTTGAATGCTGAATGTTAATAATATACCTAGTTAGGTAATCATTTCAATATGCTTTATATCTTAAATATACTGCTAAATCATATTGAAATTATTGTTCTAGTTCAGATTCGGAATAATTATTTTTAGTTGTTATTGAACTGATAAACATGGCCTCAAAACAAGTAATTTTTTAATATTTAGCTAATTGAAAACAAAGATTTGGTGGATGTACTGATTAAAATTTAATTGGTCTTCATGAAATTTGTGAATTCTAGTTCATTTATGTAATAAACTAATATTTTCAATTTGTATAATATTTCTAATAGACATGCCTATTGTGTGGGAAAATGTGATTTTCATTTACAAAATTTATGCAGTTACATGTCTCTTTTCGCACCAAAATGTATGGTGCAAAAATAGAACAGACAAAAAGTAACATTTACTTGGAGAATATATATTATTTGATACTATCTTAGACTGATTCGGTAAATCACCTATAACTTCAATAGCTAATAAATTATGCAAGTCTTATTAGCAAAAATTAACTAATTATACAAAAAGAATAATTTACTAAGATTGAAAATAAACTAGAATACTTTAGGTAGTAGTATCTAATATTGTACCTAATTTAATAGAAATATTTATTTGTTCTTAACTGTTACTGTTTAATTATTAATAGATAATTAAACGGAAACAATTTCATCAGGAATATCTATAAAATATGATATTTATTGAAAGACTTGAAGTCTATGGAGAGATTATCGATTAACAAAATATTTTATTGGTGGTCTTTCCTTGTGGAATGACTTTAAGTTGCAGAACAAATTTTGGTATCAGATTAGAATAAAGTTTCTTAGGAATATTTCGACAAAATTGTTCCCACAATCTACAATTTTTGAAAGGGATTTCAAATTCTTTTAAGACTATTTATGATTACTGATCAGTCTGTTTGAAACTAAGTTAAAGTCCGCCATGTGGCGCAGGTTTGATATTTTTAAGAAAAAATTTAGGTTTTTTTCCATTAATGATTGTCTGCCTATTTACCTTCTACCTGGATTTTGGATATGGAAACTTGCTTTATTATTGTAGTCTTGTAGTAATGTGAGAATTTTAAATTCATTGTTTAGTCCTGTACTTCCTCCTGACTTTCTTGAGTTGTAATCTTGTTGAAATTAAAGGTTGCACTGCCTGCCTTTCAACAGATAACTTTTCTACTCCAGTCACATTTACCAAACAATACCAATGTTGGTTGAAATAGTATTTAATGTTCAAATATTCGATTTTTTATTATTATTGTTGTCGTTTGTATACTTTAGTTAAGGTGTTGTCGATTTGAATATTGTAATCAATAAACCACACAAAGTGCATAACATTTTGTCCACAATATTACTACTTTTAGATAACCCCTTATCTTATCAGTTGTGGAGTGTAAAATTATCATCACATGATATACAAAATGTTATGCATTTAAAGTGGGTTCACTGATATGAAATGTGACATTAAACAATGTCCGTACCAAACTGTATGATTGCAGGAATAATATAATGTGAACAAACAAGATGTGCTTACACTCTAATACAAGGTATTAATTATATGATTGGTGTGTACAGGAAGCCTGGAAAAGGCGAAAGAGGTAGAAGATAGAATAAAACAGCAGTATGCTGAGTCCCAACATAGAGAGAAGGTGTTAGTTAGACGGCTTGCAGCTAAGGAGCAAGAGATACAAGATTATGTTGTAAGTACTCATTATATTTAGGTACATAGCTAGCTGACCAATTTTTGGCAGAATTACATGCAAGTAGATTCGTTAGATTTACAATATTAATTAGATTTCATTTCATTTCAGAGTCAAATTACGGAATTAAAGTCTTCCCATGCGAGTCTCAATGGACGGCCGACCCTATTAGATCCAGCAGTCAATGTACTAATTTTAAGGTTAAAACAAGAACTCACATCAACTAAAGCGAGATTAGAAGAAACTCAGAACGAACTGTCTGCATGGAAATTCACACCAGACTCAAACACTGGCAAAAAACTTATGGCAAAATGCAGGCTGTTGCACCAAGAAAATGAAGACCTTGGACGTATGACTTCAAGTGGGCGAATAGCTAAGTTAGAGGGCGATCTAGCACTACAGAAAAGCTTTAGCGAAGAAGTTAAAAAATCACAATCAGGTCTGTGTCGCTGCATGCATGTAATGCATAACATCCACAAATATTGCTCTATAAATGTAATTTAACACGTAAACTCGTGATTTCAGAACTCGACGAGTTTCTGCAGGAGTTGGACGAGGATGTGGAGGGCATGCAGAGTACGGTACTGTTCTTGCAACAGGAGCTGCGCGCGTCGCACGCCACAGTGAACGGCACGCGCACGGCGTCGCGCGCCGCCTCGCCCGAGAAGCGCACGTACTCGGGCAGCGACTGCAGCGACACGCCGCCCGGCAAGAGGAGGCGCGCCTCGGTGCTGTCGCTGGACTACAACGAGGACGAGGAGCCGCTCACCGTACCCAACGGGGACGCCGACTAGCGCAGGAGCGCGCGCTTCACATACAGAACACGCTACTTTAATATGAACTAGTGAACTTGTGAAACGCTATCGTATCTTTGTAGCCTTATGGCCATTTCGTTGACTCGAAATTGTTATTGATGAATTATTGTGAGTGATCATTAATGTCCAATTATGAGGTGAAACGCTGGTTCCGTGTCTAATCACTCATTTACAAAACATGTGAGATGCTTATTTATTAGCATATAAAGTGTATTCTTAAAAAAAACTATGTACTTTCATTAGAAGACATAATAAATAGACGAATATGTGTCATTTCCATTGACAATTAATTGGTGATGATTGTGTCTATCGTGATGATAATAATAAGAAAACATTTGGTAAAAAGCATAGTTTTGCGTTTTTATGCACAATGGACCATGTGATCAGATTTAATAGTGAATCGTTTTTGACATTGTTTTTACACTGAAATAATTGAGAATAGACGCTGAGTTGACGATTTTATAATTTATTTATAATAAGTGAATTAATTGTGATACTTATTAGAGACCCAATGATATATGAAGTAATGCGATGACCTGTGTTGCAACAGCTTAATGTTTGGTGGCATTTATTTTATTTGTATGCCACAGAATGGAATAACATAGTGTGTTGGTACTGTTGGTAGCAATAATGTGTAACACCAAGCCTAATGTTTTAATAATTGTCACATTTATAATAAATTTATGTGAGTTCCAAAATGAAATCTTTCTATTTTCAAATTACAATGATTGTATATAGTAATGTTAATAAACATATATAACTTGCGTCATCTTTGGTTATTATTTATGTGAAACGAATATTATACATTTTCACAAAGCCAACTGCTAGGCTCGACACGATCGATAAAACTTTTATCAGTAAAGAAAATGTTCAATAACATTCAGTTGTAATAAATTGAAATGAAATGCCTTTTGTAAATGTATATTGGATTTTCTTCTCTGTAGGTGAGTGAAAACGTTGGAAAATATATTAGTTTTGTAGATTGTCATATTGATTCAGTTTTTCTATCCAGCAATCTATGGGTCGTCTGCACAAAAGGTCTCATACGAAGGAGCTCAAGTGTGGCAGACTGATCTGAAGGGGTCGGACGATGTACTCTTCATCAAGCGACTCGGCGACAGCCAAGGTTACACTGCTCATACATATTATGTCCTTCTTAAAAGAATCGTCACCAAATTAAAATTACCGGTATTTATTTTTTAAACTTTATTTTCTATATATTTATTTATTGAATAACACTAAAATTACATTATTAATGACTATTAAAAAATGTTTATACCAGCTGACCAGTAGCGGGAACATGGTCCAAGCTACCGGTCGGCGGTGGTTAAGGCCTCTAAGGCAGGAATCTCCTCACGATGCGTGGCGTGCCAAAAAGAACTGCCTTCTATATCAGGACTTATCCAATCGCCCAATGTTAGCTTCCTAAGGTGGTTGTTGAGTCGAGTCCACTCCACATTTTAATAATAGCGCAAGCTAAGACCCAATATGGGTGTCATGTGTATGTGAACTTATACAGTGTGTTAGGTTAAACGAGGGACTTATTGAGGGAGGGTATTCAGTATTCGATTCTCGTCCCGAATATGTAAAAAACCTATAACCAAAAATTTTGAAGTAATTGTCCAATAAAATAAATCATCATGAACACTGAGCGCGCAACAAGTGAACTTGTAAACAGAAACAGTACTTACATAAAGTAAGTCGCGTTGCAAAACATGCGCCGATCTTGCCGAAAAGGATAGAGTGCGCTTAAGCCCGCTAAGCCGTAACCCGTAAGCGTAAGCGGAAGCGTTTTTATGGTTCTGTCTGTTATTTATTAGTGTTTTCGTTTCGTTTATATGTTTGTTAGGTTCATGTGAGTATACACTATTATGGGTTTGAATATGTCCCTCGTTTAACCTAACATACTGTATATTTGTATAGTCACCCATTGCACAGGAGAAAATTCTAGTGTGGGACATGTTTTTTAATGTTGTTTAGCTTTACCAGGTTTCCCCATGTTCTCGTAATGAGGAATAATCGTAATTCCGGCTAGTCGGTCTATCATCACTATATCTGGCTTATGCCAATAATGGCAACAATAGAAGTGCATCAGGATGTTGGGTGTATTTTCCAGATTTCCCTAAATTTATTATAGTTATTTTGGGCCTAGACACGGATGGCTGAAGCTGCTGAAACATAAGCGGCACGTTACGCAGTGAGGTTAGTTCCTCTCTTAGCTAGCTAAGCGTAGTATAAGCATATGACATTCTTATTAATAGAATAGAGTCTATTTCTGGCTCTGGAAGCGGAGGCCCATCCTGTTGGCCCCAAGCTTCCGACCCCATCGGTGACCGACCTTTCTTCGGCCTACATCTGTGGGGAGAAATGTCGCTTGAGCTTAACGCAACTGCTTGCTGTCACCGGTGATTCTGTGGGTGCCGGCGACGGTGAGGCGGAGCTGAGCAACGAGGCCGGTGGGGGTCTCTGGCTCTTGTCAACATGTAGATTTGGTCACTGAGATTATTTCAGATATTTTAATAGTTTTCACATTACAGCTGTCACTGTCATTTTTTCACTTTAATTTTTTTATTGTAAATATGATCTTGTTAAATTAGTTTTTATTATTATTATAATGGCCAACAAAAGTGACAATCAAGTATTACGGAATCAAAATAGAATCCAGTTAATGTTTGTCTCAGCCAAAATTGTTGCTAGTTTATGTAAGGCAATTTCTGATGTTTTTCAAATTACCTATCGTTTCTATTGAGAAACGATTGGTAATTTGAAAAACATTTGATTTAAGTACATAGGCATTGTCGGTTTATTAGTGGTTGCCTAAGTATGAAGTGCGCATCTTTTTTTTTGTGGGGGGAAAATCATCCAATTTCTTCTCCCGCCTTGCGTTGGCGCGAGTGAGTGTCAGACTCTTACTGACTAAAAACCTCCCCGTTCCTACTCCTGCTCTTCGAGCCGGAGCCCCGGCAACCCGTTAGGCCTTCCGCGGCTCCGTATCGGGCATCAGCCCTACTGAGCCCCATCTATGGTGGTCTGATGGCTCGCGCCGTACGCTCGGGATGAAGTGCGCATCTGGATTTGTGTCTATGATTTTGAAAAATATTTGTGTGTGTGGTGCATAGATTTATAAATTTATCATATCAGTGGTGCGGTGTGAGCTATGACTTTTCCCTATACTTATTATACTCTTTGCTGTATGCGTTTTGGTTATCTACGTTGTATTTGGAATCAGGCACCTACCTACCAATAACTAAGTAATTTGATTATTTTTTTAGTAGGTACCTACTTACGAAGGTTAGTACCTATGTGGACATTTTTTAATTATAGAGATGGAAGTATTAGATTAGACTGCTGTACAAGGCTTTATCTAAAGAATATTTTTTAAGTGTAAGATTTAGAAAGTACTTAGATACTTATAGCTAACGTCGGCGCAGCAAAAACTAATTTGTAAGCAACATGGTTTATCAAGCCCAACTACTTACCGAGTATAACACCGCTACATTATTATTGTACGTAATACAATATATCCCCGGATTACTTGCCAATTACGTTATTAGTAGGTAGTGGTAGACTCTAGGAAACTTTATAACCTACGTATCTACTTATAAAAAAATATAGTACAGAAATTTTAAACTGGTTTAATGACAAGTACTAAAGTACCCTAATGCTACAGGTATTTAGGTTGCATTTTTAGTGACACATTAAGTAGTTATAGTAGGTACCTACTGTTGGCGTTGTGGTTACTGCTAAGCGTGGCGCAGGTTCAATTCCATAGGTACTCAATAGGGCCACATGGTGCATTGCGTTATCATAATAAGATATTATCTTACTTATTCTGGGCATTATCAATAATTAGGTACATAGGTACCTTGGCACTGTTATTAATTTTTCTAATTGCTTATCAAAAAGCTATTAATTTTCAACAAGTTTCAATGTAACACCAGATATATCAATATGGAGTTTATCTCCGACGAAAGCGGACTTCCTGGTGAAAGCCGAGCACAATGTGGAGGTGCGCGATCAATTGCTGGCTCGCAACCTGAACCATACGGTACTCATCAGAAATGTACAGCGGCGCATTGACACCGAACCAGCCGTGCCTTCGCTGTGGACGGAAACCTCGCTTAGAGACGGCAAGTACCTTCAACTTCAGTTGTACGAAACACTACGTCAACTATTTCCCCACTCTACTGTCTATCGAATAACAAGGACTACTGTCGAGCAATTTCTCGAGTACGACTCCCAGGTCAGGCAGTTTTATTAGGTATATAAGGTACATACCATAGATATGTCATGGAATGTATTTTTATTGGCGCTCACCAGGTAACTATAGGTAACGCACTTCGTGCACTGATTATTTTCGAGAATCGAACCCGTGTTTGCCAGCCATCAAGGTTATACAAACTAGGTTTCAAATTTAAAAAATACAAACATCAAGGTTTTGAAATTTAAAATGTTAGACAGCAACATGCGAAACAATACCTAATGTCCATAATAAAAGCTTCGTTGATGGTCATATACCTACTACTAAATTGCAGGACACCGTCTGAATTGGAAGAAGTATCCTACATTAAATATAATAGAGGAATATTATAATTTCTTGGCCGAGGACTATTCATCGATATGTAGAGTACAATCCATAGGCCGTACTGTCGAGAACCGAACAATAAACGTAAGTATACTTCCATAATTATGTACTTAGGGTACTTGAATTAAGATAAATAACTGTCTTCTTATCGAATTTTAGTAGTTCGAATACCTATAAACTTTCATTAATCAAGGTGTAGTTTCAAAGTTAAGCCGTGTCATTTCTCGGGGGTATGTCACAGACAGAAGTCATAAAGGTTCAATGTAAGAGAAAATTTCGGGCCAATAGTTAAAAATACGGCTATAATAAATCGTTTAAGTTGGACAGTATTTCAGGAAAAGCGACAGTAATGTTTCTTATTGGATTTTATGGAATTAGAAATAATATCAATTACGTGTTTGAGTTTGTGTGTGTTAAGCCGCTTTATAAAGCTATTTACAAGACGGCGGGGTGTATTTCACACTTGCGGATTTCTGTTATCTACAGAAAAATGAAAAATATTTACCTACCATTTTTTTATTGATTTGGACTCAGAATCGATAGCCGAGTTACGTCCTAGAAAATGACGCGGCTTTAAAACAACACCTTGTATACGTTACTGTAGTTGAGTACTTAATTAATGAATTGAAAACAATGACATAATGTAACCTGCTAGACACATGTAAATAGCAGTCACATAAACCGGAGACTTAGAATACCTAGCCTGAATTCGCCTAGCTAGGTACATTTGCCAGTGGGCCAACCTACTCAAGTGCACAAGGGCTAAGAAAAGGTCGAGGTTTTCACAACAATGAACAAATATGCCAAAAGGGCTTTTCGAACGCGTCTAAAATATTTTCAAGTAGGTACCTTTTTTTTGATGACGGTGGGAAACCTTCAATAGGCGCCTAGCCTTTTTGGGGATAAAAGACTAAGGAGTGTAGAAATTTTTACCTCACTAAAACCGCCCCGGTGGCCACCCTCAACACCTGAATGGAGGCACCGGATCCTCAAAAAGAGACCTGCTCCGGAGCCTACGGTGCGGTGCACGGTGCAACGCCTAGTAGGTACCTACCTACTTAACCTTCAGAAAGAATATGTCATGCCAACGCCCGTGATGGGCATCACGGGCGTTGGCAATGACAATGAGAAGTCGATATCCATAACTAGATTTCTTATCTATGATTACTTAGATTCCAATGGAAATAGACATTAGCTATGTTATTGGGTCAGATAAAGACAAAGTTGTTATCTAATGCGGGCTTTCTCCTCATGTCATGGACTAGTTTGTTTCATTAATAAAATCAAGGTTTATTGAAGTACCTAGGTGTCGTGATATGGGAAACAAGGTTTTTAGTTTTTACTATCTTTCACCAGGTACATGTGGCGCACCTATTTGAAATTACGTGTTCATGCAACACTAATTTGTCCTTTTTCAAACCTTACGTTTCAACAATAAAGTTTAAAATTATACTTAAGTGTAGATAGATACCAATTTCGTGGGTTCTATTTGTTTTTATAGAGATAGTACAGCCAGCCTATTCTGTAAGAAGTCAATCCGACCTTTCGAAGTGAGATCGATCGCGGTACGCCATGTCATTGGTTATGAGAATAATTTCCACCAATGACAGGCGAGAATGCGATCCAGCTCACTTCGAGAGTTCGAATTGACATTGCAGAATAGCCAAGCGGTATTTTAAATGTTTTAGATGATCAACATTACAAATGGTAATCCCAGAAACAAAATAATTTTAATAACAGGAGGACAACATGCGCGCGAGTGGATCTCTGTGACATCAGCCCTGTACATATTGCACACTATTGTCACTAAGTTCGATACACAAAAAAATTATATGAAAAACAAAAATTGGTAAGGAAGCACTCAATAGATAAGTGACGAACTACAGTGAACCAGCTACCATCTTATTTAATGAATCATATTTTAGTCAAGGCTGTGCTTTGGATGGTCCTAATCGCAAAACCTCAACATGCCAGTTAGAATTTACAGTGAATGAATGAAGACCCATTCCTTTGTGCGGAGGCCTATGTTCAGCAGTGACCGTCTTATGGCAGATACAGGTAATTGATTTTAGAAGAGCAACCATGAAGAGCGCCATGAACGCTACCGAAGTCCAGGCGTACACATAAAAATCTCGCAATATCTCAAAATTTAGAGCTAAATAAATCTACCCCGGCGTAGAGGTAGGTAAAAAAGATAGAGTGGAAGTGACTTTTGCCTGGAATGTGTCCATTTATGGTATTAAACACATCCTGTGTCGCATGGTAGGTAAACATTTTCGAGGATATAGGGTAACTTAGGACTGATTTTCTCCTGGAGGGTAATATTGACCTTGCAGGCCAAGGCCAAGGAAATCCTCATCTCAAAATGTAGAGCTATTTTCAGGTTAATAATTCCTGTGGTAAACCCTGACGGATATGCGTACACGCACGGAGTGGACAGGCTGTGGCGTAAGAATCGACGCAGGTTTTTGAGCTGTAATGGCGTGGACGTTAACAGGAACTTTGAGTAAGTCATGTTATTTGAATGCCCTTGAGAGCAGCGTGTGCAGTTTCTGTTAAACATTCTCATAACATAACATCACGCCTTTTATCCCTGAATGGGTAGGCTGAGGTGCACATTACG
Organism: Spodoptera picta; assembly: GCA_038387885.1. Lineage (NCBI taxonomy): Eukaryota > Metazoa > Arthropoda > Insecta > Lepidoptera > Noctuidae > Spodoptera > Spodoptera picta. The sequence continues at coordinate 101,763 of JAZHFQ010000100.1, read as the reverse complement.
GCACTTGATGCCACTGTATGTACTTACCACCCACTTCACTATTTATATTATGAGTCCCATGTAATAGGGGGTGAGCCCATTGCTGAGAACTTAAAAAAAGCAGTAAATAATTCTCATAGAAATATAAATTAACATAGGTAGTCCTACGTCTGTTTAGTGTGTTTACTATGGCGAATCCTCTTACTCAGAGGAGGTTCTGCAGTAGTCTATCACTGGCTATTCGTGATGTTAATTTGGTAGTCATATTTAAGTTATATACGTATATGTTTCAGAACTGACTGGCGTATTCCTGGTATAACACAACACAGTGAGTGCAAAGCTACATATTCTGGACCATATCCATTTTCTGAAGCAGAATCAACAGCGTTACGAGTAAGTTTTAGTAGGTAACTGTCTAATGTAAGTATGTATTAAATTGTCTGGATCTACCTACTGGATTAATTATTCTAACCTTCACTACCTACCATAAGGGTTTACCTGAGTATTTTTTGTCATAAGGACGAGCATAAGCACTCTTAGGTGCTATAAACTTTCACATTTTCATCGTAAAGTTACTATTCTGCCTGATTGTCTCATTGGCCGAGTGGTCGCAAGTGCAACTGCCGGGCAAGGGGTCTCGGGTTCGATAAACGGGAACCTCTATACTTATTATACTCTTTGACCTGGGTCGGGCAAAGTATTACTGGGTTTTTCTCAGTGGTAGCACGAAGTTTGGAAATGTGCCCGGTATATGGCAATAGGCTTACCACCTATTACATGGGACTCTAACATGAGTTAAGTGCCGTAATGTGCACCTCTGCCTACACCTTCGGGGATAAAAGGCGTGATGTTAAGTTATGTGTAGTTACTATTTCGCAATCCCTTCTTTTTTCCAGGATTTAATATTATCGCTGACACCGAAACCCGTTGCATTAGTTGATCTCCACGCATACGGGAAGCTGATTCTATTTCCTTGGAGTGCAAGGACGGCTGCCACACCAGACCTTGATATGCACAAAGCCGTCGCTTCCAAAATGAAAACTGTGAGTACCTATGCGGTACTTATACGTACTTCCTATATCATTATTAGTCAGTTTTTATTTCACCATCTTCTCAAAAAGCCCCTCAATGACCTCTATCTTTGCCTTTCGTCTCCAATTACTGTCAGCTATTTAGCAGATATTGTGACTCCTACCTACGACCTAGCTGGAACGAATTATTCCCAGCCGTCATCGATTCTGCGACTTTGACCGGCCCCTTTAGTTTACCTACTGATCTTTTGGGCCCCATGTTAATAATTTATTGTCTGCAAATCTCAAGTATATAAAGATACTTATATATACTTTATATTAAAGAAGGGCCAAATTTAAAGTACCCCTAATCGACGAGCATGCATGAAAAGATTGATGACTGTTGATGAGGCGAAAGAGGTCTGTAGGAATCGTAGTAATTGGCGTTCCATAGTCTCTGCCTACCTACCCCCATGGGAGACAGGCGTGAAGTTATGTATGTATGTAGGTATAAATAAACTCTTTACTTAATACATATATAATGAAATTACTTTTTTCAGTCAATATATAAAACCACCAAAGAAAACTACACATTCGGAGCGACATACCACCTAGTGTACCCAGCTACAGGCACGTTTGTGGATTGGGCATACTCTAATGGAGTAACACACGCCTACGTCATCGAGAGTAGAGACAAAGGAAAGCTAGGGTTTTTCATACCACCAGAGGAAATAGAAGATACTGGGAAGGAACTATACGCTGCCGTCCGATCTCTGTCCAAATTCATCGATATACCAAATAGATTAAGTCAAGAAAATCTTGAAAACCAAACGTGGTTCTAATGTTACAATTTAAAGCCATAGTTCAACTTTGTTTTTGTAACAACTCAATTTGAATAAAAAATATTGCTACTAAACTCCGTTTTTTATTAACTTTTCGCATGTTGTAAGTTCCTCCCCTGCCGGGGGCGAATTATAGTCCCTTATAGGGATCATCAGCCACCAGATTTTTGAAAATCGAAAGACAGCGACTATCCAATCTTGGGATCGAAATACCTACAATCATCTTATACTGTAGCGTCTCTTACCTACCAGTTTACTACTCGATCAATGACAATCGACTGAGTAGGTACTTAGCCTAAGAGTAGGTACCTATATCTACATAAATATATGTAACCGTGGAGATTTTCAATACAGTTGATTCCAGTTTATCTAAATAGAAGTAAGTCTGTCAGCTAATCTAATTATGCCCCAGCAGAGAAACTGCACTTTAGATGCAAACTAGTGAAATGTAGGTGTTGCATGCTTAGCTGCATTTAACACTTTTTCTTTTTTCTCTCGTTTACAAGCGATCTGTTATTGATTGTTAATTTCTATCGCTACTAATTCAAGTAGACCAGAAATATATAAAATATACCCGTGCCATTCAAGTAGAAGAAAAAATGAATGTGATTTTGACGTCAAAATGACAAGTAATCGTCAAACCGATTTTTAATAAAGGTAACACGGTCAATAAAATGTATGGTCAGGACGGTAAATTTGGATAAGTGAATTATTTATCTGTATTGTTCAAATAAAACTCGTTCAAGTACACAAATAAACTTATTTATTATTGTTCGTACAATTACAAGGCACCACAGTTATTACTTTTGTCATTGGTGGGTCCGAACTTAAATTTAATAACTCACGAAAATAGGACTAGAATTTTTGCGTTATAGGAATAGCTTAAGTTCGAATAGGTATACATCATGTATCAGTCTAACGCGCGAGTACCTACTGAAAGGCTACTAAAATTTAAGTTGTACTTAAATATTGTGCCATCTGTGTGATTTTACAAAGAATTTGTAGTGACAGGTAGTTAAGCGCGACTTAAAATTGAGTACTTTCAGTATTCGCGCGTAACATTTGCCAATTTCAAATCTTATTCAGAACATAATAGAGTTTAAAATCAGCAAATATTAGGCTATATTAAAATTATTCTGTATTGTGTGTTATCTATTCCGTAAACAACTGTCGAACATAATCTTAACTCGTCGAGTACCGTCATTATAGACACAATTATAGAACAATAAGTTGCGGTCACCGGTGACCGCTTGGTGTTTGACAGTTTAAGTGGGCTATCTAGGCACTCGAAGCATTCCTTATATCTAATTACATGGTCCCATTTTACAGCTACGTATAAGAAAACCTTGACTTTGTTTCAAACTAGTCATTAGTCGTAGGTACAGCGCGCATTAAGGTATTCTCGAAGAATATAGCAACAGAATTACATATATTATGTAGGCACAAGTACCTTTGTTCAAATTATCGTTCAGGAATTTGTAATTCTATTACTTCATTCATTAAAGTTGCATGATTTTTTAACCAATACTTAAAATAGTTAGACATACATAATTAGATTATTTTTAACAGTAATTTATAGAGTAAAAAACAACCGATAAAATGATACATGAAGCATAACTTCCTAAAGTATATCTGTAACACATAAGGCTACGCAACGAAAAAAAAATATTAATAACTAAACTTTTTCCGTAAGAACTATGACGAAATAGAGATCCTAGTGTAATTTGTGAATGACGGCGTTGCGCAGTCAATTTTACTCATATTTATGAGCCCCAGGCTTGCCTCGATACTTGTCGAGCCCCCTCGAATAGTGCAAAGGATAAATTAATCTCCGTTTGTCAGTTTAAATCAAAACCAAATTCCCTTCTTTTACATTTTATAACATTCTACTAAACATAACTTATCTATGCTAATATTTTACTAATATTTGACCAGAAAATCTTATATGTTAAACATTTTACTATATAAAAGACACGGACAAGGCACATGAGTATATCTATATAATTTCTAAGTTATATCTAACATACAAACAAATTACTTAAACATATAAATGCAACGACATTATTGTGCTAAGAATCTATTAGAAAAATACAACCTTTCTTATGCATCATCACACTAAAATGAACCTCTTTTAGTCGCACATATAGCACATTTTACGAAAATACACTCAAGCATTTATTTCTCAAAAATATTTCATAATTGCCTCCATACTTCAATTTTGATACAATTACGTAGGACGTCTAAACACCACATTGTTTTACCAAATTGAAGCCAAGACTTTCCATTCAAAACGCCGGCCGCCCAACAACTTCAACACCCAACACCACCGTGCGAATCAAGTTTTAGTTTTGATTACTCGATTATTTTTATCAAAAGCAGAACTCGTTTCGGTCATCGACTTTCCCTAAACAACATTTAAAAATATACCTCAACTTTAGCATATTGTCATTTGCCATTTTATATTAGGACCCCATTTCATTGGTACACTATGGTCGTATGGTACGACTAAGTAACGCATAGGTCGCCGACACTCAGTTGCGCAACCATATTAATATCAGAAGAAATACCCAAAAACAATGCCCCTGTCTACTTTTTTGGTTTTTGTGGGATGGTGCGGTAAACGGCCTCATCAGACCACTTGATTGTAAGACACCGTGTTGCCGGCCTTTTGGGAGTGGGTGATTTGAGTATTAGGGGATGGGGGAAAGATTCGGCACGAATGGGCCGGCTCGACCGGAGTGATACCACGGCCTCACAGAAAACCGACGTGAAGCAACGTTTGCGTTGTGTTTCGTCGTGTGAGTGAGGTTACCGGAGGCCCAATTACCTTCCCCTTTCCCAATATGCCCAATCCCTGAATCCCCAACGATCCTCAAACTCCTAATTCCCCAAAAGGCCGGTAACGCACTTGTAACGCCTCTGGTGTTCCAGGTATCCATGGGCGACGCCGATTGCTTACCATCAGGTGATCCGTCTGACCGTTTACCGGTTTATGACATAAAAAAAGATATGGGCCTCCGGTAACCTCACACGGCGAAATACCTTGTCGCGGAGAACCTAACGGGTAACCGGGGCTCCGGCTCGACGTGCAGGAGAAGGAACGGGGTGGTTTTTAGTCAGTAAGAGTCTGACACTCCCTCCCGCCTCACCCAGGCGGAAGCAGTCATTCGATGATTTTCCCCCCTTAAAAAAAAAAAACGCCGAAATACCTACAACGTAAGTTGCGGCCGTACGACCACTGTGCTCAAATAAAACAAGTCTCTTATTATGCCCATCGTTGCATTTCTAATTTCTATGCAAACGGCCATCGATTTAGGCGCTTGACCGATCTTTTACGCCTTATACCTACTTGATTTTGCAGTGCCACTGCTGGCTTTTGATAAATATACCTTAATACCAATACGAAACAATTTTAAATTAATCCAACCTTCTAGATACGTAATCCTAATTTGTGCTTGTTTTGTGAACATACGGCAAGTTTGTTACCCTTAGGTGTGTCTTATTGTAAGAAAAGTAAAATAGAAATTACACAAAAGGAACGTCATTTAACTGACACTGTACTTGTTTCGTTTGCATATCTGTGCTTAAATAAAACAGGCCCCCATAAATTAGGCAGACACCTATAACAGAAATTCACTATGCACGCAAGGATTATTCATCAACGAGCTCACACTATTATTTCCAACAATATAAAATACAAATAAGCGGCTACACACAAACAACACACTGACACCAGATTATTATCATTTGTCAATTTTTGTTACATTTTTGTTTAAAAAAAATCCTACGCATTTTTTGCATAAAACATAAAACATACCGCATTTTATATAAAAATAAAGAAAGATCAATCGTAAAGCGTTAATTAAGTAGATAAGTACCAAATTAACAAAATTTCTTTAACGGTTCTATAATAATTAAAAAAAACGACCCAATTAAACCATTAAATGAAACTGTCACGGATCAACCCAAACACGAGTTACGCGCTCTTGAACGCTTCAAGCAGCGTGTCTATGGTTCCAATTTGACAACTGAATTAAAGCTAACGGTCCCTTTTATTTTTATTGCAATTATTGTCGCCCCCCGCAAGCACGTCATCTTTCATGCCAGCCTGGTACCTCATAAGCTTTTCTTCCGTAGTTCGCACCCGCTCCTGAAGAATTTCCACTGTTTTGTTGAGAAGTTTAATCTCCTCTTGCAACGGGTAAACTTGGAGATTCATCTGCATCAACTCCTTTTCGTGTGCTAGTTGTAGAGTATGAAGCTAAAACGAAGAGTTAAAAATTAAAGAAGGTTTTTTATACACATAGGTACTGTGAGACATTAATATTGTGAATACAGATCAGGCCCGCCGCTAGCTATTCGAGCGCCCGCGAACAAATACCGATTATTCCGCCCTTTGTTGGTGGGTAAAAAGTCATCAAAAGACTCTTGAGGAAGTGACTCTTACAACTCTTACTAACTAAAAACCACCCTATTCCTTCCAACACTTGCTTAAAGCCGGGGCCTCAGTACCCATATGACAACCTACTCTCCAGCAACGTAACAATCCTGGTGGGCCCTGTCTAGGGTGGTCTGATCGGGCTCGCTGCCATTGCAGCGGTAAGTCCCCTCTTTGAGGAGTAACTTGAGAGACGCTACGGCGTCCTCACCTACCGCCTGACGCAGGTCCTCACCGAACATGGGAAGTTTCGGGAAGTACCTGTGTCTGATGGGGCGGGAGGAAACGTCTGGGTGTCATCACTGCGAGGCCCGCCCTGAGGACACGGTGGAACACACTGTAGCGGAATGCCCTGCGTGGGCTGAGCACCGCCGTGCCCTCAGGGAAGTGATCAGCGATGGCGACCTCTCTGGGACTGGGATGCCGTCTCCTCCTTTTGCGAAGCAGTCATGCTAGCTAAGGAGGAGGCGGGACGCGTGAGGCAGCGAAGCGCTGCCTCCTCGCAACCCAGCCATCGCGAAGGACACACCGGGCGTCCGGGATCGCGGGACGATCTCTGGCCACCGTAAGCGCGGGCCTGCGGACGGCGAACATGGGTGGCTCCCCGTCCGACCAGAAACAGACCCGAGCGTACGGCGCGTCGCGTTCCGCGCGCGCCTCAAAGAGCCATCAGACCACCACAGATGCCGATTCGGAGTCGCGGAGAACCTAACGGGTAACCGGGGCTCCGGCTCGACGTGCAGGAGATGGAACGGGGTGATTTTTAGTCAATAAGAGTCTGACACTCCCTCCCGCCTCACCCAGGCGGGAGCAGTCATTCGATGATTTTCCCCCCTTAAAAAAAAAGGGTGGTCTGATGGCACTTTCTGGCCCGTATTTTACGCGACGCGCCGTACGCTCGGGTCTGGTACCTGTCAGGTGGTGAGCTATCCTTGCTTGCCGTCCGCAGATTTGCGCTTACGGTGTGGCCGGAGATCCCGACATCGCGATGCGATATTACACCCAAAGCAGCTCCTGCTACCTCTAGAAAATGATCCGATGAATGATGACGTTTTGAAAATGATCGAGGGCACTCGATCTTCTTCCATGACGCTCGATAGATTTCGAGGTAGTCTCAAAAGTGAACTAAAGATGTAGTCGGGTTTCGACTCGGCTCCTTATGGCGGGCCTGATGCAGATACTAAATTGTAAGTCAAAACAAGTTCAGTAATTTGGACTGGTACTGATTTTGAGAGATGCTTAAATATTAAAGGAAACACTAACTTTACGTAGCTATAAAAACCACGGGTCTAGTAAAGACTAAACCAGCTAAAGAGCCGTACTCAACCCGAACCACGAAATATTAACCTTTTAAGCGCATAAGTTAAATACAGAAGCCCGGCTACAAAGCGAAAAAAAATCTACAGTACATGAGGAGCAGTTATGTTAATCAAACGAAATAATCATGCATATTCTCTGTCGCAGAAATAGGACATGAGCAGTAAGAACACAGAAATATGTGTCGCATGTTAAAGACGTAACTTGATCACGAAAAACCATTTTCATAAACATAACCATTTGAATACCTACATTAATATAATATAAAGACTGCCTCTTCGGCCGAGTGGTCGTAGGTACGACTCGGCGGGCAACGGGTCTCTGGTTCGATTCCCGGGTCGGGCAAAGTATTACTTGGTTTTTAAATATTCTCAGTAGTAGCACGGAGTCTGGAATTGTGCCCGGTATATGGCAATAGGCTCACCTCCTATTACATTGTACAGTGGTATAATGTGCACCTCTGTCTACCCCTTCGGGGATAAAAGGCGTGATGTTATGTATGTATTATAATAATATATAGTCAAAATAGTAACATTTATGTGATATAATAGCAATATCATTCATACAGTAGTCAACCAACCAGAAAGAATGCGGTGAAAATTTATATTTCATCGCACAAAACCTCATTGTATTAAATGTGCCATTATGTTGTTGAAATTATTTATTTACTGAACCCACGCGTGTATGAAATAACAGTTTTTTAAAGAATAAAACGTCCGGGTTTCGTAATGTAACATGTTACACATAATTGGTAACAGTGCTTTCATTTCCCGTAGGAATATTAGGAAAGAGGTATGAAAGTTACTATTATTTTAGACTACTTCACTATTATTTTTCATGGGGCTACTTATTAAATAGGTACTTTTATTACCTTGTTGTAAAAACAATTGTCGGCAGTCTTCGCAGTTTTAATCAGCTACAATAATAATAATATATTATTTATTTTGTTATTAATAACAGCGACCACTACACATTAACTAGGTACACTATGGACCACTAGATAGACAAAAACTAAATCACTACTTTCAAGACTTTCAACTGAAATTCTGGAGCATTGACCTTCGCTATGAATACGGCTATTAACTATTCTACATTTTCATTTTACTCATAACAGTTAACCAATGAACATTTTGGCTCTAAAAACTATAACAAGAAAGAGACCTAAAAACTACCCGTGCGGAAAGTAGCTTAGCACTCGCTTGAGTTATTTTGGGTGGTCTAATTTATACCATTGTGCGAGTTCCTAGTCGTACTAGAACCGATAAAAGGAAAAACACTTCAAACTAATAAATAATGGATTTGAAATCAAAACATCCACTGCAAGACATCTACTGTATAAATGTATTATGTTGGGTCTGTTCCGTGAAAAGTTTGTTTGATGATATGAAATTTTGATCCATTTACACAAAATTACCTCATATTTAAATGAGGGGACGGACTCTAAACGCTAAATATAATGAAAATTACAGAATTAAAAATAACTTACATCTTGAATCCGTTTCTTCTTCAACAATATGAATTCCTCATTCGTACGTTTTAATGAATCGAGTAACGTGTTCCGTTCTTGCATTAGCACTTCCTTTTGTGTCCTTATTTCCGCTAGTTCGGCTTCCATTTCCGTGTTCATCCTTGCCAATATATTCTCAGTTGACTTGCTTCTATTACTAGTCTTCTTGTGCGGATGTAGATTAAGCAATACTAAAAGAAACAACTTTACGACTTAAAGTGAACTATAAACTCGTATCTTAAAAACGCTTATGAGTAGGGCTTATTGTCCAAGTGTCAATGTTCCAGTCACCTAGATTTAAAACTATACATAATTTAGAAGAAAAAACACTGAACAAAGGAAACACATTATAATTCCATTAACTACCATTTGACGACCAAACCAACTATGAGAATAAGATGATTCATAGTTTTCGCACGAATGTTATTTCACATAAAGGTACCGTTTCGAAAAATTTGATAGTTACTGCTAACGCTTTATATTCCAACAGTGTTACGTGAAAAGCACACGTAAGCAACACGGTTGACGAGTCAGTAATTTATTGTATGTAAATTAAACCAAAGAACTTCCACGAAATGTAAAAGTGAAATGGAATTTAACGTTCTTTGTTTGTCAACAACAAAAAGAAACTCAGCTGATTGCAAAAAAAACACTTTAAAAATCGAAACTTTAAGTAAAAACATGTTACATACCTTCTTTTTCCTTTTGTAGATTCCGTAAGTTTTTCCTTAATTCCTCAGTCTCTCTGTTTATCTTTGCAATAGTCCGTTGTTTGACTGTGAGTTCAGATTGCAGCCCTTTTATGGTAGCTACTAAATAACTGTCCTCTTTTAACCTATTCAAAATTAAAGCCGAATTTTGTGACAGTCTGCTTACTGCAGACGATGCCCTATCGGGTTTAATGAAGGTTTGTGTAGATACCGTATGTTTACTTTTTGTTACAGTTTGAGTAGCTGCATCGACTAGATTTTGTTTATTCAACTTGTTCTTCAATTCAGTATTGACTTTTCGGTCATCCATCAGCTGTCTCTCAACATCTATAATGTGGCTTTCGTATTTTTGTTTCATGTCTCCAAATTTTTCTTGTAACGTCAGTAATATGCCCTGAAAATGATCCTCCTTGTCTTTAAGTTCTTGTTCTAATCTGGCAATACGTTCTTCCAATAACTTTTTCTTGTTATCTTCCACTGTTGACGATTTTGAAGCCACTGTAAGAATATCAAATTTCAATAAACGACTACAAAGAAAGAACTTGAGGTATTAAAAGTATGTGACTCACCGATCAAAGCTGACACAGAGTCTGGATGTTTTCTTCTTAATATCATTTCCATTTCTTTTACTTGGCGTTGTAAGTCGTGTATGATAACTATGTCCTTCTCATGTTGTATGGTCAGATTTTTCCTATCATTCCGTTCTTTTTGAAGTTCCGCTAATATTTTATTTTCATTTTCCTTAATACTCTTTAATTCTGTGCTCTTATTCTCATATTCCTTACTTAGTCTCCCTACAAACTTTTCACATTCAGCTAACTTCAATTCGGCAACATGTTTCTCCTCAGAGATAGCTTCTAATTTCTTCCTTAACGTTTTATTGTCATCATTTAGATGAACATTTAACAACTCTAAGCTTTTTGCTCTTTCCGTGGTGTCCTTTAATTCTTCTACCAAATTATCGTGTTTACAACTAACCGTCTTCTTAGGAGAATTCGTAACTGACTTTGTAATCTTATTTGTTTCGCGTTTCTTTGAATCGATGACGCCCGCGGAGAAAGGCCTTAACTTTGGCTTACGGCGTATTTCAGTGTCTTCCTTAGCATTTTGTTTAGCATACTGGTTAACCTACAAACACATTTTACGATTATTACTACGACAAGTACATTACTCTCTGCTTTCTTAATATTTTGCTGTATTAAAATAACATAGATTCTAGAAACTTTAAAATGGATGAATGACCTCACATAACCTCGTATACTATGTATGAAACATTTAGTACCTACACAAAATAATAAATCGACACTAAGTGATAGACCAATAAAGATAAAGTTTAAGCACAAGTTATTCGAGCCATAGCCGTGAAATAACCATTAGATAAATAAATCGTTAAAAACGTGTTTACAGTAAACAAAGTTTGTCATCAAAGTTAAATAACTGCAACTTGGTGGCAACGACCGGGCATGGCGCCCGCGCAGGTCGAGAGAAAAGTTGTCAGGCTGGTTCTATACAAATACAGTACCTATAGATGAGATGACGCATTTTTGCAAATGTTGATCCGAATCTAATGCGTGAAAATAGAATTTAAGTGAATTTGATCGTAAAAAGAATTGCCATGCCATCATACGTATAGGTTTTTATGAGAAGAAGATTATGTCTTGATTAAATTAGTACCTAATTAACTTGTATTTAAACGACCTATATATATATATATAACATCACGCCTTTTATCCCCGAAGGGGTAGGCAGAGGTGCACATTCTACCACAGTACAATGTAACACCCTCTTAATTAAACGACCTCTTTTATCGGATTGGTTTTATTTATCAGGTGTTGGTGCGTACTGGAAACAACCATTACAGACAAACCTATTGCTTCTAATTAGTTATAAAATAAATTATTGTCAAGAGACTAAAGTTATACTTTGCTGCAGGAGCTGTCACTATTTAATTAAATGCCGACACACAAATAGCATAATCACCATTACAGTAGGTAAAACATTTAACACACTAATGAAGCTCTGGAAGAAGAAAAGAATGAATCTGCGAATCGCGTAAACCTTAAAAGCACGTTCCAAAAATAATACTGAGAAAAAAGTTAAGAATTGATAAGGCTTTGAACTTTTAGATTGTCATGAGTAGGACTTACAATATTATTGTATAATCAAGTACATACATCTTTAAACAAATTACGTGAACATATTTTTCAGAATGCCTACTTATGTAAGAACACAATGATTCACTCCGTATTATTAAACCTGGTCAAGTGTAGTTTGTATCTCAAGTTATCAGTACCGGCATGTTTATCGGAGCTTAAAAGAGGCAATCGATGTGCGCAAACGCATCAGTGTGATCACCTGCGGCAGAGCGCCCGCACCGTCAGTAGCCATGGGGTCCTTGACGAAGACAGTCGTGTTCCTGTGCGTCGCATCCTCCGTGTTATGTACCCCGTTCATCAATAAACTACCGCCGGGACAAGGTACGAAAGGCTCAATTTATTTAATAAGCTCATTTGCGTATTCCAAAAAATGATGTACTAAATTAAAAAACACTAGGCACATTTTACAATTATTTTAATCAAAACAATAATTCAATCGATTATAATGAATTAGATTCAGTTGACCTAACTTATTATTTTCCATCATTTTAACAGTAAAATATAATATTCGTAGAGTATCTGTATACTCTACGAATATTAGGTATATTTAGAGTTCAAAAAGTAAGGACACGAAAGAATACAAATGAAAAAAAAAATACAAAAAAAAGAATACATTGTTGTATTATAAATATAGTCATTACTTATTCAGCCCATCTCAATTCAGTGCACAATGTTGCCTTCGAAATGCGTGATCAAAATCTAATATTGAAAGTCGCGGAAACCCTTGGGTAAGTTCAGTTCAAGTTCGACATACACCGTTAGACCGGCCAAGATCAGGCCAGCCACGAATGGAAAACAAGCCGTGGCCAGAGAAAGTCATTAAACATGTCACAGGAGACACGAGCCATGCATTCTAATCTATTCTATTATCAATTCGTTAGGTGTCGCTATCGGTACTTAAAACTTAAAACATATTATAGTTAGTGTTTATATCCGCAGTAAATTATTGTAGAAATCGCTCACACCTTTTACGTGTTCTTATTCAAATAAAAAATACAATACACTCAAGTGAATCAGCTTAATTGATCTCCTTTGGTTTTTAGTGTTAATAAAAACTCCGAGCCGAGATTTACAGATGCTATTATTCAAAATACAACAGCTGAAGTTGACCTTGCTACTACATTATAACACCATTCATTCATTCACCAAAACAAAACCGTAAAACATCGTGTAAAAACAATGATCATAGTTACTCTGCAGTGAAATAATACAGACAAAAGCATTTATTATCTGACCATCTATACATGATTGTACTCCCTATATTTTAAATTATCTACCTGACAGCAAAAAGCGGCATTAGTGCAAATTAACTATACATTACGATTAAACAAAACATGTGACACGTTGATGATGGATAATAAGTCACGATCATACAAAAACAAATGTAATTGCAACTAACTTATAACCTACTGATAACTACGTTTTTTTTTCAGAATGGCCCAGAAGGAGCTCTTTGAAACAACCATTTAATCAAGCCGAATCTGCAGAGTCTTCAGAGGGCGCAGTCACCAAAAATGAAGAAACACTTGTTAATGCCGTTGTTGACAAGGACAAAGCTACTGATGACGATAAACCTATAGAGACATTAAAAGATGAAGTCGAGAGAATAGATTATACGGGTACCCAAGTATGGAAAGTGTCAATAAAAAATAGCGCTCAACGTGTCATTAACCAATTAGCTTCTGAAAAATGTAAGATTTTAGTTTGTCATTGTTTAATAATTTCTTTGTACTTTTTCAGTTGAATAACAAATATTAATAGAGTTCAATTATTTTGCAGTGATAGCTTCATGGGGAGGAAATCACTCATCAATTGATATACTTGTCAAGCCAAAAGCTCTAGAAAACGTAACAGCTGCTTTAAAAACAAAAGACATTTCATATTATGTCATGATTGAAGATTTGCAACAAAGAATTAACGAAGAAAACCCACCTTTGGATGAGAACGAATTGGAGCTTCAAGATAGAAGAGGTTTGTATTGCTAATGAAGTGATCTACTATGAGCTTTTTTAAGGGTATAATGTATAGTATAGGTATAATAACAATATTCCAAGGGTCGATGTAATTTTGTTCCAGCAAGAGCTTACAATTTTTGGCGTTACAGGGCATCTCATCGCCGATTAGGTTTCATAAGTGCCTACATGGGGTACAATTCTCTCAACCTTCCCATGGAGTATTGGCCAAATGCGAATTGGGGTTCGTTGTTGTTGTTCGGCACCGAATCACTATTGTTATGCACTTCTTTGTTTTAATGAATTCGGTTCTAAATTCACATGGCGTGTCTAACTTTTTGGATCTGGAATTTATCTAACAGTTTATTCTTCTTTTAATTCCCTAACAGTTTTCAAATTATATTTTTGGAAGGATTTTCTTTTCGTCACTAATCTGGAGCAAGAGGCCTCGCAAGTTGGGAGAATCGTGTGATTAAACGGAGTTTGTGGAAGATGGTTGAGATGTGCTCCTACTAAGTTTTAATGTAGACTCTAATTTCAGGTCACCGTATGACATGGAAGCAGTATCATAGACTGGAAGATATTCACGGGTTTATGGACTATTTAGCAAAAACCTACCCTTCTATCATCAGTGTGAAGACTATTGGAAAATCCTTCGAAGGCCGCGACCTTAAGGTAAATAAAGCTGATATTATAGTTTCCTTGAAGTAAATAATAATCAATATTATGTTAATTACATCAAACCATATAAATGAAAGAACGAATTTACGATAGACATTGAACAATTTAAGTACACCAATGATAGGATAGGAAAGTATGCATTTTGTTTTAGCAGGAAAATGCGATTATAATTAAAATTTATAATAATTAAATATGTTCATCTAAATTACATTAAATATGAATGATTTTTCGTACTAGCGTAGTACTGATAGCAGAAAAATATTATTAATTGAATAAATTATAATTGAATTTGTAACCAGAGGTTTGTTTGTTACCTAGATGTTACGAATCTCAGATGGGAAACCTAGCAACAAAGCCGTATTTATTGACGGAGGTATTCATGCGCGTGAGTGGATCAGTCCTGCAGTTGTCACCTACTTCATCAATCAATTCGCAGAAAACTTTGACGTCGAATCCGATGACATCAAGAACATTGACTGGTACGAATGTTTAATATCTATAAAATCACCTCATTTTTGTATGCAGAATATTTTCTGAATTAATTGTTTGGTTTAGGTATTTCTTGCCGGTTGTAAATCCCGACGGATATGAGTACACGCACAAGACTGATCGTCTATGGCGCAAGAATAGAAAATACGGATTTGGGGCCGGTTCTTGTACGGGCACAGATCTTAACAGAAACTTTGGGTAAGTTTATGCTAGAAAAGATATAAAATTATTGAATTTTGTCTTTATGTATTTTAAAACTGGAACTATGGACCGTTTGAAAACAATGTGCTCAAGATTTTGAACCAGTGAAAGTGCAATAACACCTAGCATCAGGAAAATATCTAAATAATGATATTCATCGTGACCCAGTTAGTTGTTGTGCCAAGGCTAACTATTGTGGCCCTGTACACGACATGACGTGTTTATTTCAAATAATGAGAAAAGTTTGTACATAGAAAACTATTTGTTATGTCACGGAAAATTGTATTAAGTTTAGTTAATACAATTTAGTTGTTTATTATTAAAATTTTAAAAACTTTCCTTTTATAAGTTGAGTATTTTGGACCCAGTAATAATGTTCTAAGTTTATGAGTCTACCTTTTGGTGCTATAGAAAGAAAGAAAATCAAATTCTTACACACGCAATAACTAATAAGGCGAGAAGTTAGAGTTAGATCGTTATTCATTCAGATTCAGATTCATATTTATGAAGGATTCTCAAAAGAGAAAGATACGTCCAGTATACGGTAGTATTTAATTTTTACGTATTCGTCGGCGGTATATCCGAACCGATACGACCTTCAAACCTTCAAGAAAAGAGCGTATTCCTTTTAAAAAAGCCGGCAACGCACCTGTGACTCCTCTGGTGTTGCGGGTGTCCATGGGCGGTGCTGATCGCTTACCATCAGGTGAACCGTGTGCTCGTTTGCCTCCTATTCTATAAAAAAAAAGTATAGTGCACGTGTACGCACGCACACGGCCCCGAATCAGGCTAATGTTAAATTGTTTTCTGTCCAATAGATACCGCTGGGGAGGAAAAGGATCTTCTACTTATCCATGCAGCGACATTTACCGTGGCAGTGGACCGTTCTCTGAACCAGAATCTAAAGCTATTAACGTAAGTGACCCATCTTTGCAGACAGTAATATGTAGTTCTTTAGTACCTAGGTATGGTACTAAAGAACACTGACACAGAAGCTGGGTAGGCTTTACAAGGTGAAAGGGGTAATATCTTAGGTTTTAGATCTTTTAAATCATAATATTATTAAAAAAAAAAATAATATTAAGTCAAACTACTCCTAGCTCTTCAGAAAAGTTTGTGTACTTAGTTAACTCGTCTAGTCCTAACAACATCCGTGAATAGGGTACGAATGTGGAAATTGAATTGTTTTCGTAATATTTTTACGAGTTATTATTATTAGGTTGGTATTTCTTAGTCAGAAGAACAAATCTACCTACTACACTTACAGGTAGGGAGGATTTTTATTTATTTTATTTATTTACACTTCTGTACAATAACATACGAAGGCGGACTTACTGCCGGGTGGCATTCTCTAACAATCAACCAATACCCATGGATTTTGTATATAAAACAAACTGTATATTCGACAAATAATTTTCGTGTCGTATTACAGAGAAAGGTTAAGGGTTGCGGTTCGCGCTACCGTGATATTGTGACTTATCTTGTCAAATTTCAAATGGGGGAATACAACCAAATCAATCATGACTCAAACCCATTGGAAACAATCGAATTATCGTGTTACGTTTCAAAATTAGTTTCTTATGTATTTCTGACCATAGTTAGTAAATAAGAAAGTCATAAAAACATGCAACATATGGGACTTGCACTCATAACATATAATAGTGAAATATAAAATACAGTAGGTACTTAATACTTCGGGAATAAAAGGCGTGATGTTATGTTGTGATAAAAAACATTCACACATTCAAACACAACCCTATAAGACTAATACACTACAATATATTAACTACCCATGCATTTCACCATGATAATATGTAGGTAGTAAGTAGGTTACTTTATGCAACTACAAAAGCAATGCTTTTAACAAAATCACCCTAGATATTTCATAGAACCTAAGTAGTAAAATATGTATAAGGAACATGACAATGCAATCCCTAAGAGACTGAATAGGAATGATTTGCATGAACACACCTAAGTACTAACACTGAAAATTAAACTCTACACACATTAAAGTTTAATTTAATTACATCTGTTGTACAGGATTTCTTCAAGAGCACTGCTGTGAAATTCTCAGCCTATTTGACATACCATAGCTATGGGCAGTACTTGCTGTACCCATGGGGATATGACAATGCATTGCCACCAGACCACAAGGACCTTGAAACCATGGGCAAGCTCATAGCTCAGGTAAGAGATTAAGTATTTGATATCTAACCATTATTCTTATTCCATCAAACTGTCAAACACCGGCAGTCACCGGTGACCGCAACCTATTGTTCTTTAACTCGTCGAGTACCGTCATTATAGAAACAATTATAGAACAATAGGTCGTGGTCACCGGTGACCACTTGGTGTTTGACAGTTTAATTGTGTCTATAATGACGGTATTAACCAAGAGTTAATTAGTTTAAGTATATCAACTACAAATATTACCTATTCAAATAAAATAGTCAACTAATAATTTTTGTTTTTGTTCGTTTAGGCAATCCAAAACACAGGAGGATCAAGTTATCAAGTTGGGTCATCCAGCGGACTACTCTACCCAGCCTCCGGTGGCTCCGATGACTGGGCCAAGTCCCAGAACATCAAGTACACCTACACTATTGAACTAAGTGACACCGGTCGTTATGGCTTTGTGTTGCCAGCAACTTATATTGAACCTGTAGCTAGAGAAAACATAGCCGGTGTCAGAGTCTTAGCCAGATATCTGGGCAAAATATAATCTGTATTGCATACTAAGTATGTATAAATTATTTATAACTTAAAACATTCCTACTTATGAATGTACAAATAATAGATACTTAGGACAATAGTCTCATTATTCAATTAAGACTTAAAAAAAAGAAGGCTGAATATAAGAAATGTAAGGCTGTTCAGCAATATAGTTTTAAGAATAAATATTTTCAAAATATTCTGTTTTTTTTCTGACATGTAGAATCATTTTATTTAAG
Organism: Spodoptera picta; assembly: GCA_038387885.1. Classification (NCBI taxonomy): domain Eukaryota; kingdom Metazoa; phylum Arthropoda; class Insecta; order Lepidoptera; family Noctuidae; genus Spodoptera; species Spodoptera picta. The sequence goes on along the minus strand of JAZHFQ010000100.1, from coordinate 83,530 downwards.
TATATCATGCATTTACTAGAAGAGTGAATTGTAGGTAGAATAAATAAATAAAATAATCGGTCTGCAAGTTGCTTACCTTAGTATTATTTTCCTTATGCTCCGACACATCCTTTTCATTCTCACAGGGTTTTGTTACTTTGATTTGGGGAATAACACTTGATTCACTCTTGTTTGGGCTGCAGATACTCTTTGCTATTGACTTAGGACTGCTTTTGAGTAAAATTTCAGTTTCCTGTGCAATATCTTCAGCCCTTTTTAGAATGAAATCAACATCATCAATATCTTCACTTATCACATTCTCAGGCTTGTTGTGTGCCGATAATTTCTTAATTTCGTTAAAAATCATTTTAATTTCTTCGTCATCATCTTTGTACGCTTCACAAGTTTTTTCAAATTGCAAAAATTCTTTAGTCGAAATGCTGTTACTGTTATCATTCGAACCAAGTTCCTGAGTAATTGCAATCAAACTCTGTGCCATGACGTTCACAATGTCTTGCACTTTAGTAAGCCTAATACCGAATAAGTGAAATCAAAAGACTCGAAATAATAACAAAATAGCTTCAGCTGAGTTCTTCGGTTATTTTTTTCTAAATTTTATTCAAAATACAACTCTTCGTTGCTAGGCAACAATCATAGACAATGAAATGAAATAACTTTTATAGAGAGGGTGGAATAAACGAAATTTCGAAAATTACCGGTTTTCTCTGAAAACCCTTGCTTTTTTATAGGGCAACCAAAAATAGTACCAGAGAACTGGTAACACCTAATAGAAAATGTCAATGAAATTAACATTGACATTTATTAAACGTCAAAATCGACGACGACGATATCAAAGAGTTTACGAGTAGAAAGCAAAGCGAAAATAAATTAGAAATTGTGTTTATCTAGAGTGAAATAATAAAAAAGAGGTGATTAGTTGTAGAATTTATTTATTAATATTGTGAATCAATCAGTGTTTAGATCGATAATGTCGGTGCCTCCACAGGCGTTTGTAAACAAAAACAAAAAACATTTCCTGGGTATCCCCGCGCCCTTAGGTTATGTTGCTGGTGTTGGTCGAGGGTACGTATTGTTTATTTATTTGATTATATACTTTTGTAAACTTTAACATATAAATAACCATTTGATTTCCTTTACAGAGCGACTGGTTTCACCACACGATCAGATATCGGTCCTGCCAGAGATGCGAACGATGTCTCGTAAGTAAACCATTATTTGAATATATTACAACATATTTTGAAATAGGATTTAAGAAGTATGTAATGATTACTACTCTTCTATGTAGTATTTTATAATAAACTTGTCATTTTTACTTTTTAGTGATGATCGTCATGCACCCCCTGCTGCCAAACGCAAGAAAACCGAGGAGGAAGATGATGATGAGGATTTGAATGACTCCAATTATGATGAATTCTCAGGATACAGTGGTTCATTGTTTTCCAAGGTATGTTTTATGAGTAACATATTTAAAAGGCTCACCCCTACATGGGAGTCATAACATAAATAGTGGAAAGTTACATTTTACAATGGTACTAAGTGTCGTAATGTGCACCTCTGCCTACACCTTCGGGGATAAAAAGGCGAGATGTTATGTCATGTCATTTTTATGGCTGTTATTTTTTAAGAAACAACTGAAAATAGTTAGTTCCATTATGTTTGTCTGGCTTAGGTTTATATTCCAGTAAACCATGGATTAAACTGTCAAACACCGTGCGGTCACCGGTGACCGCAACCTATTGTTCTTTAATTGTGTCTATAATGACGGTACTCACTGAAGTAATAGCATAAACACTGAGTAAAGTTAATGTTTGTTTGGAACAAAATGTGTAGAATTTCAAAATCACCAATCTTAACCATATACTGTTATAGAAAGCTTGTATAAATTGTAAGAGTAGTACAGCTATTAATTAATTTATACATATAAAAAACAATTTTTATACCTAGTAGTAGTATGAAAAATCTTAACCCGTTGATATCCATCCCCTAAATTTGGTCATACAAAAGTATTCTCTAAACATTAGAAATAAGGTCTATAACGTAATGTAATATTAGTGGAAAGCGGTCACCGGTGACCGCTTGGTGATTTATGGGTTAAAAGGTGTATTTTCCATTTTCAGGACCCTTATGACAAGGACGATGCTGAAGCCGATGCTATATATGAGTCTATTGACAAAAGAATGGATGAGAAGAGGAAGGAATACAGGGAGAAACGGCTCAAAGAAGACTTGGAGAGATACCGTCAAGAGAGGTGAGTCCGTACCGAATACCGAGTACCGTCAACGTCATGTTTTTTATTCCTTTAAAATTTTAATTTAATGACCCCTTACATTTACAGTTTAAATTGTTTTATGACCTAACCAACCACTGCATACAATTTATCCTTCTTTAGCCATATCCTACTAATATTATAAATGTGACCAGTTTCTATCCCAAAGGAACGCGGGCAAAGCTGCTGGCAGAAACTAGTCTAATATAATAGAATCAAACAATATTCCCTTTAAAACTATAATCTTTCTTTTCAGACCAAAAATTCAACAACAGTTCTCAGATTTAAAACGAGAATTGAAATCAGTGTCTGAGGATGAATGGTCAGCGATTCCTGAAGTGGGTGATGCTCGTAACAGGAAACAGAGGAACCCTAGAGCAGAGAAGTTTACCCCGTTGCCTGACAGTGTACTGTCCAGGAATTTGGGTGGCGAATCTTCTTCATCCATCGACCCTGGGTCTGGACTGGCTTCAATGATGCCTGGTGTCATGACTCCTGGCATGTTGACCCCATCTGGTAAGGACTATTTTTGTTGCTTTTTCTTACTCCATAACTCAGCATTCATTATTATGTGTTGTTTCAATTATATGATGGCTTTTAAAAATCATATATCATTTTAAAATATCATTAGCTCATATTAAATCTCCTTGCAGTCTAAGAAAATGAAAAGTCATCATAGAATTGCTACAAAGAGATCGAAAATTGGTAATAACAATTTATTTCTTTTTCTTTCTAGGTGACTTGGATTTAAGAAAGATAGGTCAAGCTCGTAACACTTTGATGACAGTGAAACTGTCACAAGTATCTGACTCGGTAACTGGACAAACTGTGGTGGATCCGAAGGGATATCTGACAGACTTGCAGTCCATGATCCCTACTTATGGTGGTGATATAAATGATATTAAGAAGGCCAGGTTGTTGCTGAAGTCTGTTAGAGAGACTAACCCTAACCATCCACCTGCTTGGATCGCTAGTGCGAGGTTAGAAGAAGTTACAGGTATGTTTTTTAAGTCCTTAGTTTTTGTTTATTGTAATTACTTTTTACTTACATTAAGTATGACAATATTAAAGCCAATTCATAAGCTATTCACAGAAATAAATATCAATTGATTTTATGTCACAAACAGCTCCAACTTTTAAGTTCAGTTTTGAAGAGTCTGATACTGATATTGGCATCTGTATTAGTTAAATATTTTCATAAAAAAACAAATATCTGAAATCTCTTCATAACCGTGTTAATGTTTTTTTTATTATTTCAGGTAAAGTCCAATCAGCTCGTAACTTGATAATGAAGGGTTGCGAGGTGAACCCGAGCAGCGAGGAGCTGTGGCTGGAGGCGGCGCGCCTGCAGCCGCGGGACACGGCGCGCGCCGTCGTCGCGCACGCCGCCAGGAACCTGCCCCACAGTGTCCGGATATGGGTCAAAGCCGCCGATTTAGAACAGGAGACTAAGGTAATTGTACTATACCTGCTGAAAAATGCAGACAGATTTACTTCAAATGTTAATCGAGCATCATCTTGTTCCTACATGTATCCCAAGACACTTGCAGTCTATCACTGCGAGGACCGCCCTGAGGACACGGTGGAACACACAGTGGGAGAATGCCATGCGTGGGCTGAGCACCGCCGTGCCCTCAGGGAAGTGATCGGCGATGGCGACCTCTCGCGTCCGGGCCTAGTGCAGGCCATGATACGGAGCGAGGGGGATTGGGATGCCATCTCCTCCTTTTGCGAAGCAGTCACGCTAGCTAAGGAGGAGGCGGGACGCGTGAGGCAGCGAAGCGCTGCCTCCTCGCAACCCAGCCATCGCGAAGGACACACCGGGCGTCGGGGATCGCGAGACGATCTCCGGCCACCGTAAGCGCGGGCCTGCGGACGGCGAGCATGGGTGGCTCCCCGTCCGACCAGAAACAGACCTGAGCGTACGGCGCGTCGCGTTCCGCGCGCGCCTCAAAGAGCCATCAGACCACCACAGATGGGGCCCAATACGGTCGATGCCGATTCGGAGTCGCGGAGAACCTAACGGGTAACCGGGGCTCCGGCTCGACGTGCAGGAGAATGAACGGGGTGGTTTTTAGTCAGTAAGAGTCTGACACTCCCTCCCGCCTCACCCAGGCGGGAGCAGTCATTCGATGATTTCCCCCCCAAAAAAAAAAAAGACACTTGCAGTCTATGCAACATGTCTTTTTCCGTTCTCTCCCATCAGACGCTTTTCTTTCATAATATGATCCCTTACACAGATTACCCCATTAAACCCACTCCACTGGCCATTATAGAGTACCTGTGTACAGAGCAGCTGGAGTCCCCAAAGTTCAATTTCTGTTTTTGCAGACACTAGACTCATAAAGATACTTGTTATCGTTAATATCCATAATCTTTACTTTACAGGCAAAACGCCGAGTCTACCGCAAAGCCCTGGAACACATACCCAACTCAGTCCGTTTATGGAAAGCTGCAGTTGAGCTGGAAAACCCAGAAGATGCTAGGATCCTATTGTCCAGGGCCGTGGAGTGTTGCCATACTAGTGTCGAACTGTGGCTCGCGTTGGCAAGACTGGAAACTTACGAGAATGCAAGAAAAGTACTCAACAAGGCTCGTGAGAATATACCTACTGATAGACAGATTTGGGTAACTGCTGCCAAGCTTGAAGAGGCACATGGTGAGTTTGATTTTATACTTTAATGTCTGACTTGTAGCGTTTAAGTTTTAATACGTCATCTGTTGTTAATATTATGATGAGTTTTTATGTTAAATTCAATTTCTTTTATGCTTTAATCAAATTATCTTCATGGTAAGGGCATGCGAAGTGCTATTATCGACGAAATTTTCATATGAAAACTTTGTAATAGAAAAAATATCAATTCGTTTGGTTAATTTATTTGCGTGAATAAAAGAAGAAGAAATGAATACATAATTTATTTTATTTTATTTTATTTAGGAAACAAACAGTCACATAAAAAACAAAACTTATATAAGAAAACAATAGGTTCAAAAAGACTTCGAGTTCCATACAATTTTTAAGTGTAGCATGAAAGTAACCTACCCACAATTTATTTTAAACAGAATACACAAGCACATGCAGTCAAACATAGGTTACATTATTTTAAGAGAAGGTTGCGCAATTTAATTTTATATGATGCTAAACTGTGGTTAAATACATCTATTTCGTTAAATTTACAATTATAAGTGTCTGTGCTACGTCTGAAGAAGCTATTACTGGTGTAAACCGTTTTATAGAAAGGAACTGAAAAAAGTTTTTGTGAAAGATAAATACAGATGAATTTCCGTTTGTTAGTTTAACTAAAACTCGAAAACATCTGAACAGATTTGGTTAATTTTGGTCTTGAAACAATTGTGGAAGTACAGGGAAGGTTTAAAAGGTGCGAAAAAATTTTTAGGTGATATGATCCTTGCCGGGTCCTTTAGTACTTTAATAAAAATAAGAAACTTTACAAAATAATGTAATAAGTAATAAACTAATTCCTTTCCTCAGGTAACACGCATATGGTGGAGAAGATTATAGATCGTGCCATCACCTCGTTGAGCGCGAATGGTGTGGAGATCAACCGCGAGCATTGGTTCAAGGAGGCCATGGAAGCTGAAAAGTCCGGCGCAGTACACACTTGCCAGGTTTGTAACGAATGTTATCATTTTTTGTTTTAATTGTTGGTATATAGGTACAATTGGGATGATGACAGGGTATAAAGTCATAGTCATTACCTAACGTAATGAAAAAAATATTAGACACGTATTTTTTTTATTTTGTCGTATAATAAATCAATACTTAGATAAAACGCATCAAAGTTTAGGAGTGGGGCTAAAACATTTTAGGGAGTTAGCACTACCACCAATGCGGCGGAAAGTAAATAATGTTTAAGGTGTAAAGTAATCTGTTTTAATAAAATATAATCATCGTGAAGACATTTATATATGGAAAAATTATGACAGAAGAAACAAAATAATTTGACAGATTGTATTAAAAGAAGAAAATACCAAAGAAAAGAGGTGAGCTAACTAATAGTAAAAAGTATGAATTTGAGGAAGGTATAGAATAATGAAATGTAGGTGAGTAGCCTACATCACCCCCCTCCAGAGACCGCCAAGGGCGATAAAAATCTTACTCCGGCAGAGGTCCGATCAGATCAATATGGATCTGTTTGAAGCGGGTACGAGGAAGAGTAAACGTACCTAGAGGTGAAGAGACATGGCGGTTAACCTTAGCTTTTTGGCAAGCTAAGCAAGCCTGTGCCCATTCCCTGCAGTTTTTACGTATCCCTGGCCAGACAAATCGCTCTGCTACAAGTTTAGCAGAAGCATTAGGACCAGGGTGGCTTAAAGAATGCAAACTTTCAAATACTTGTTTGCGATAGAATTTCGGGACAAAAGGCCTGGAAGTCGGTGTACTGACGTCGCAATACAGAGGTATACGGCTTCCAGGAAGATTCAACTTCTCTAAACGAAGTGATGAACCATTGTCCAGTAAATGTTTAAGTTCAAGGTCGGTAGGTTGATCTTTGGCTAAAGTCTCGACGCTGACGGGAGCTCCTAGTTCTTCGATCCGTGACAAGGTATCTGCCACTATATTATCCTTGCCTGATATATGGCGGATATCGGTAGTGAACTGAGAAATAAAATCGGGATATCTATACTGCCTTGGCGAACAATTTTTTTTCCTCTCATGGAATGCAAAACTGATCGGCTTATGGTCAGTATAGATGATAGTGTCGGGCCTCAAGCATATGCCTAAAATATTTTATCCCTTCATATATGGCAAGTAGCTCACGATCATAAGGCGAGTATTTTCCCTGTGAAGGGCTAAGTTTCCTTGAAAAGAAGGATAAAGGTTGCCAAGCACCATCTTTATGTTGTTGAAGGACTGCACCGATTGCCTTATCGGAGGCATCTGTCACCAAGGCAAGTTGAGCGGAACAGTCAGGATGTGCCAATAAAGCAGCATTGGCTAGACTGTCTTTACATGCATTAAAGGCTGATAAGGCATCTCCAATTAAATTAACTGGCTGAGATCCTTTAACTGAGCCTGTCAACAAAGCATGCAACGGGGCTTGAATTTCTGCAGCTCGGGGAAGGAATCTCCCATAAAAGTTGAGCATGCCTAAAAATGCTTTGAGCTGACGTACAGTTTTCGGCACTGGAAAGTCCGTAATGGCCTGCACTTTTGAGTGCAACGGCTTTGTACCTTTCTCTGATATGGAGTAACCTAAAAAAGTTACCTCTGGCATACCGAGAACGCATTTCCCCGTGTTCAACGACATGCCGTAGTCTCTCAGCTTGGTGAAAATATGACGGAGATGTTCTTCATGAGTTTGTTCATCTTTTGAAAACACTAAAATGTCATCAAGATAACAGAAGGTTCGAGGCTCCGAGTGATTTCATCCATAAACCTCTGAAAGGTTTGGCCCGCATTCCGAAATCCAAAGGTCATAAAAGGAAATTCATACAAACCAAATGGTGTTGTGATGGCAGTCTTCGGAATATCGTCCTCGTTGACAGGTACCTGATTGTATGCCTTCAATAAATCTAAGGTGCTGAAAACTTTGCAACCAATTAGATTGTGGGCAAAGTCGTGAATGTGATTGATTGGGTACCTGTCAGGAACAGTGCGTGCGTTAAGCATGTGGTAATCACCGCAAGGACGCCAGCCGTTATCTTTCTTCGGAGCTAGGTGGAGAGGTGATTCCCAGGGACTTTTCGATGGCCTAGCTGTGCCGTTGGCAAGCATTGCATCGAACTCCTGTTTAGCTATTTTTAATTTGTCTGGCGCTAGTCTACGCGGAGTGCATGATACTGGAGGGCCTGGAGTTGTGCGGATGTAATGGACAGTTTGGTGCTTGATATGACGGTGAATGCCGGTTGACCGGGTAATCTCGGGAAATTCTTGAAAAATTTTATGATATCAAGACTCCCCGGTCAAAACCTTGATAGACGCTATGTTGCTACATTTAGCTACTATAGCTACGGAAGATAAAGAAGTAGTGTTATCTAACAGACGTTTGTTACGGCAATCTACAATAAGGTTATAAAAATTCAAAAAATCTACACCAATGATAGGTTTTGTTACATCGGCTACGATGAAACGCCATTGAAAAATTCTGCGTAAACCTAAATCTAATGCTAAATTAATACAACCATATGTTTTTATGTTAGAACCATTAGCTGCACACAAATTATAGTCCGTAGAAGCGCGACGATCGCGAAGAGCTGACCGTGGGAACACGCAGAGGTCGCTCCCTGTGTCGACCAGGAACTGCGTCTTCGAAGATCGGTCAGTAACGAACAGGCGACCAGAAGCGAACAAAGGGCAATCGTCAGTCGCCATTATCGACCGCCCCTGGAGTTTTCCGCCTTGTAGTCGTTTTGATCTGGACCGGTGAGAAGTGCGACTACGGGATCTACCTCTTGACCGAGACAATCTTTCTACTTTATTCGCCAACTTTTCCATTTGCTTGGTCAGCGCAGCAATCTCCATGTTCAAATTACCACCTGAGGTGCTCGACGTTGCGGTGACTGCAGCCGTTGAAGCAATCTGGACGCCGACGACGTCGTGAACTGCGTCCGCCAATTCAGCTAACTCGACCAGGCACATTTTGGATTGTGAAGCGGCTACAATAGCTTGCGTGCTGCTGGACATCCGACTCGTCCAAATAGTCCGCAGAAACTCCTCTGGAACACCTGGGCCTGCCAGATTCAGGAGATGGCGGTAAAACTGAGAGGGCTTGCGATCCCCCAGCTCTTCGTGCATGTGCAGCTGTTTAACCCTCTTCTCACGCGAAGCCGAAAGCCTTTTAATGAGTTCAGACTTAAGTTTATCATACTTCCCTGTAGTAGGAGGATAGGCGATGATATCCTCGACTTCGGATGCGTACTGGGAGTCCAGATTGCCCGTGACGTAGAAAAATTTCGTTTCGACCGGTTCTATGTTCGCCAACATAAACTGCGCCTCCATTTGGTTGAACCATAACTCTGGTTTTTCGGGGTAGAATGGTGGAATTCGAACTCCGACACGGAAACTTTCCGTAGTCATACCGCCGGCCGCGGCGTGGCACGCCGCCGTTTTGTCTTCAGCCATAGTTTACGTGTTGTTCTCGGGGTCACCACTTTAGGTAGTTAGCACTATAGGGTCCACCAATGCGGCGGAAAGTAAATAATGTTTAAGGTGTAAAGTAACCTGTTTTAATAAAATATAATCATCGTGAAGACATTTATATATGTAAAAATTATGACATAAGAAACAAAATAATTTGACAGATTGTATTAAAAGAAGAAAATACCAAAGAAAAGAGGTGAGCTAACTAATAGTAAAAAGTATGAATTTGAGGAAGGTATAGAATAATGAAATGTAGGTGAGTAGCCTACATCATCATTACTACGTATAAAATGTACATAAAAGTGACGTCACGCGACATTTCAAGTCAATATATCGGCGAAAGTATTCGTTTCTGTAAGAAAATAAAAAATACGTGTCCACTGTCCAATGATTTAAAATAATCTACCAGACGGACATTAAAATAAAAATTAGGCATCTACCCTATTAAGGTAGCAAGAACAGTTCTAGATAGGCCTACCTAGAAGTCATTGGGAGGCCTATTTTCGTCAGAAGACGTCAAAGTTGATACGATGATATGAACAGCTTAAAGTGTATGTTTTGGTATCTCAAAAATCGTTATGATATTTCTAAAATCACTGTAATGTAACTTTCTCCCACAGGCCATTATACGCGCGGTCATAGGACACGGCATTGAACCTGAAGACCAGAAACACACGTGGATGGAGGATGCAGAAGCTGTGAGTAACTTCTTAATTAAATAAAATTCAAACCCATCTGAGTCTGACACTCCCTCCCGCCTCACCTTGGCGGGAGCAGTCATTTGATGATTTTAACCCCTTAAGAAAAATAAAAACACATCAGAAATAAGTTCTATAATACAGTGGAAGAGTGGTCACCGGTGACTGCTTGGGTCTTGACCAGAGAATTAAGTTTAAATTTTTACCGTTTTTTTGTCTTTGTCATAATAGGTATATAGGTAAGTAATTTTATCATAAAACCATGTAACATAAATAAATAAATGCTCATTTTTTTTTCCAGTGCGCAAATGAAGGCGCGTACGAGTGCGCTCGCGCAGTGTACGGGTATGCTCTGTCAGTGTTTCCCTCCAAAAAATCAATATGGCTGCGGGCAGCGTACTTGGAGAAGCAACATGGCACCCGCGCTAGTCTGGAGGCACTACTACAACGAGCCGTGGCTCATTGTCCCAAGTCTGAGGTGCTGTGGCTAATGGGAGCCAAGTCTAAGTGGTTGGCAGGTTGGTCTTGTTATTTTTATTCACTTCTTTATTTTTAAATATAGATATAGAACAAAATAATCTTAACCAGATCGGGCTGAATGTCAGAATTTTATAAAGAACACCTCGCTAAGTGTAACATATATATGCTTAGACATTGTAAAACGACATTTTAATACATCTTTATAAATTCGTTTATATATCGCACCGAAACTGCCCAAAATTTGTTCATACAAAAGTAGTCTCTAAACATCGGAAATAAGGTCTATAATGGAGTCAGTGGAGTTCAGTCACCGGTGACTGCTTGGGGATTTAGCAGTTAAGATCGCATTCTTGGTAAGACCCGTTTTAATGATTATTTAGACATAACATAACATCACGCCTTTTATCCCCGAAGGGGTAGGCAGAGGTGCACACAGAAGTAACACCCACTTTTCACTATTTGTGTTATAAGTCCCATGTAATAGGGGGTGAGCCTATTGCCATATACCGGGCACATTTCCAGACTCCGTGCTACTACTGAGATTTTTTTAAAAACCCAGTAATACTTTGCCCGACCCGGGAATCGAACCCGAGACCCCTTGCCCGGCAGTCGCACTCGCGACCACTCGGCCAACGAGGCATGATTATTTAGCTTCTTTAGAAACCGATGGTTTAACTCAATGTATTGAAAAATATATTACCTACTTTAAAAATGTTATCCCACAGACTATATTATAATATTTGAGAAGAAAAATAAGTAATAATATTTATACTCCTTTCTCTCCACAGGTGACGTACCAGCGGCGCGAGGTATTCTATCCCTAGCGTTCCAAGCCAATCCCAACTCTGAAGAGATCTGGTTGGCTGCCGTCAAGTTGGAGAGTGAGAACAAAGAGTACGACAGAGCGAGACGACTGCTGTCTAAAGCCCGTGCTTCTGCGCCCACGCCGAGGGTAAGTTATACCTATATTTTTATGTAGTTTTGTACATTGCGTCTTTAAACTAAATCGTCTTTTTGAAAATTTTCAAATAAAATATGTAGCATCATAGATAGCTATTGATTTTTTGTTGAAATAAAATAATATGAAGCTCATGATGTATCAAGATACAAGCTTAATCGTGATTTTCCTTAATATTTTGTAATTAAAAATACTCGACCTCAGACTGTTTAAAATTAAATTATGTATGGATGTATGATTGAATGAAAATAATTTTTATAGCATTAAGGACTTTTTTGAACATAAATTAGTAGTTCGTTAAAATAAGTTAAAAGCTAAAATTTGCATGCTTTATTTATTAAGCAAAACATGATCATCTATTATATTGTAACTATAACATCTTTGTATTGGTATACAAGAAAGATAGACATTTATTTGCGTAAAAACATGGTTCTTTTTGTTCTACAGGTGATGATAAAGTCCGCTAAACTGGAATGGGCTCTGAACAACTTGGATGTCGCGCTGAAACTTCTAGAAGAAGCTATCAAAGTGTTTGGTGATTATGCGAAGTTGCACATGATGAAGGGACAAATTGAGGAGCAGATGAATAAGGATGAAGAAGCACGCAATACTTATTCGCAAGGGGTAGAGTATACATTTATTAATTGTTTTTTATTTTTGAATATCATAATCGTTTTTTTTTAATTTCCGCTAACTGTAACAAGGTTAAAAGGTAACATACAGTTATATTACAAATTTAATGTAATACGTAGGTCACTACAAAAGTTTTGTCGTATGACAAATAGTTAATAGTTATAATTCAACTGAGGGTAGATTCTAATACATCAACTAATGTCAACATAATTTGCATAAGTTTCGTTGGAGTAACTAGCTTAGTATTTTTTTAGTGAATTTTTAAACAATTGAATATGTCAGATTTTAATCGTCGTGACGTTCGGGTGATAATTTTGTATAACTTTAAGCGTGGATTATCAAAACAACAATGCTTCGAAGAAATGAGTGGTGTGTTGGGTGATAATTGTCCATCCCTTAGGACCATAGAAAGATGGTTTTTACAATTCAATCGTGGCAATTTTAATTTAGAAGATTCAAGACCGGGCAGGCCGATTGACGCAACCACTGATAAGAATATTGTGGCTGTGCGAAAACTGATTAAAGGAGATCGCCATGTAACATACCGTCAGATCGAGGAAACACTCAATTTAAGTGCACCAACTATTCATCGAATTCGAATCTCGAAAAATCATGAAAACTTAGGAGTACGAAAGCTTTGGTCACTTTGGGTACCACATTTGCTAACTGATGCGATTAGGGAACAGCGCGTCAAATGGTGTAAATAAATGTTAAAAAAATTCAATGACGGCAAATCTAACTATGTGAATTCAATAATCACTGGTGACGAAACCTGGCTGTATTATTTCGACGTTCCAACTAAATCCCAGAGTAAAGTGTGGGTGTTTGAAGACGAAGATCCTCCGACGTCCGTTAAAATGTCCCGGTCAGTCAAAAAAAGAATGGTAGCCGTATTTTTCTCCAGAAGAGGTATTTTATCAATAATTGTGCTTGATAAACAGAAGACTGTGACAGCTGCCTGGTACACTGAAAAATGTTTACCTCAAATTTTAGAATCTTTGAAAAATGAACGTCCAAACTCAAGACTCGACACTTGGTTCTTGCATCATGATAACGCTCCCGCGCATCGAGCAGGCAAAACTGTGGACTATCTGAGTCAAACTGGGATCAAATTACTGGGACACCCTCCTTATAGCCCAGACTTAGCACCGTGTGATTTTGGCCTGTTCCCGTATGCAAAAAAGCAACTAAAAGGCCGCAAGTTTACTAATGATGACCAACTTTTAGGTGCTTTTGAGGAGATATGCAGCAGTGTGCAGGAAGGATTCTGGAGCGACATCTTTGATACGTGGCTTGCACGTATGAAGACCTGCCTAAGTGCCAATGGAGAACACTTCGAAAAAAAATAATATTTCACGGAGTACGTCAAAACTTTTGTAGTGACCTACGTATGTGGGCGAATCTTAAGTCGCACAGCAAGCACTTCTTTGTTATAAATACTCATTTATTCACAATATTATTTCCATCCTTATTTTGATGACACGAAATTGAAATATTTTTTCTCTTGGCCCTTTTCCAAATAGGTTAAGATTGTAAGTCGTAACCAGTTTGGGCTGAATTTCAGTATGTGTGAATTTAACATGAAACAACTGCTATAAAACTCAGAAAATATGGAATGAATCTGCGCCTGCGCAATTTGTTCATTATTTTTATTATTATTTCAGCTCAAGAAATGTGCAACGAGTGTGCCCATGTGGATTTTACTGTCAAGACTTGAAGAGAAACTGAAGAATGTTACCAAAGCTAGATCGGTGTTGGAGAAAGCCAGACTTAGGAATACTAAGACAGCTGAATTATGGTAAGAAGCTATAAATTATATATTTATAAATAAACATAAAGACTGCACGGTTGGTGCGGTGACTGGGCAACCGGCTACCGCGTAACGTGTCGCGGGTTCGATTCCCCCACGGGACAACTCTTTGTGATCCACAAATTGTTGTTCCAGATCTGGGTGTGATGTGTATGTGTACTTGTATGTTCGTAAACGCACCCACGACACAGGAGAAATCCTAATGTCCAGCTTTAAGAAAAAAACAAATAAAAATATTATATCAAAAAGTTTGCTTCGAGTAATTGTTTGGGCTAGATTGGTCTCATCTATACACAGGGTATCGGTTTCATTCCTATCATTTAGTTAGATAGTTAGTTTGCCTATATAAATATACAGAACTGTAGAAACCTTCGAACTTCCAAGAAAAGAGTTTACTTCATAGACAAAGCATTTATTTCAGTTAAACCATAATTTGGTACTTTATAAAATACGTCCTCGTTGGCCGAGTGATCGCAAGTGCGACTGCTGGGCAAGGGGTTTCGGGTTCGATTCCCGGGTCGGGTAAATTATTACTAGGTTTTAAAAAAAAAATCTCATTGGTAACACGGAGTCTGGAATTGTGCCCGGTATATGGCAATAGGCTCACCCCCTATTACATGGGACTCATAACATAAATGGTGAATAGTGGGTGTTACATTGTACAGTGACATAATGTGCACCTCTGCCTACCCCTTTGGCGATAAAAGGCGTGATGTTATGTATGTATGTAAAATAAATAATAGTCTACAAAATTATGTCCTAATAATAGTCCTTCCTTATATTAAACTTACATAATTGTGACGTCTATGGTGTAGCGATTGATTAGAAGACAGACACCGCCGGCAGTCAACTAAAGGCTTTATTCATATTCGATATATTTCTTAAAGGTTTTCTTTTCCAATGCAGGTTAGAGAGTGTAAGACTGGAGAGAAGAAACGGCAGTGCAGAGATAGCCAACGCAGTAATGGCAAAAGCACTGCAGGAGTGTCCTAACGCCGGCCGACTGTGGGCAGAGGCCATATTCATGGAGTCTCGACCACAGAGGAAGACTAAGAGTGTAAGTTAATATTCAATTTTCATTCAAACAACTATAAATAATATCTATATTATATAAAAGTGAAACCCGTTTCCCGTTGTCACGCCATAACTTGAGAACGGCTAGATCGATTTGGCCAATTTTTTTTTTGTTGTGTTTGTTATTCAAAATAAAAAATCCTGAAAATACTATGGAAACGGGAGAAAACGGGATTGTGCGTACGAAGTCGCGGGCAGAGGCTAGTTATAAATAAAAAAGATTTGATTGTTTTTTGGCATTTGACGTCATAGCTTGTTACAGATAGTAGTTCTAATAAATTACGCAACACCGTGGTTTAATACGTTGATATATCATCTCCTAAATTACTTCATACAAAAGTAGTCTCAAAACATCGGAAATAAGGTCTATAATGGAGTTAATAGAGAACGATCACCGGTGACCGCTTTGGGATTGAACAGAGGACTTAATACGAGTTTCTTTTACGTTTAAAGTAATCGTAACGAGTACGCGTTCGGCACAGTGATTGGCCGGTGCCAATAAACAAACCAATCAGAGCACCGAATGCCGCGCGTCGTCTCGTCTCGATTACTTTAAACGTAAAGGAACTCGTTCTAAGCCCTCAGTTATGGTGTGCGACTTAGAGCACAGTCTATTCGAATACGTGTCTTAACTTAAAACATCGTTATTTATCAAAAATTTGGTTAAATTTTCCACTATTATAGAAATCATAATTGCACGAGTGTCATGAGCTTGGTATGGTGTACAGGTGGACGCGCTGAAGAAGTGCGAGCACGACGCGCACGTGCTGCTGGCCGTGTCGCAGCTGTTCTGGACGGAGCGGAAACTCAACAAGTGCCGGGAGTGGTTCAACAGGACGGTATGCCTATATATCTTACGTTACATCTTTATCATCGAAGGGGTAGGCAGAGGTGCACATTACGGCACGTATGCCAATGCAATATACCGGAGGATCCAATCGGATGCAATCCGGCAATGTGCTAGACTTCAGTGTTCCGGTGTTTTCAGGGTTGTCTCTACTGTAGATCCTGGCTTACAGGAGTTGCAGTGGTTTTGGAAAGTTGTGGCGGGGTAGTCCTCTTTAAAAAAAAAACGTGCCGTAATGCCATTGTAGTGTACAATGATTGTACAATGCAACACCCACTTTTGACTATTTATGTTCTAAGTCTCATGTATTAGGGGGTGAGCCTATTGCCATATACCGGGCACAATTCTAGACTCAGTGCTAGTATTGAGAATTTTGTAAAAACCTAGTAATACTTTGCCTGCCCCGAGAAATAAACCCGAGACACTTTGCCCAGCAGTCGCACTTTCGACCACTCGGCCAACGAGGTAGTTATATATCTTACTGAACATTATATATGTAATATCATGCTAATCATCCTCTATAAGGGTTAGTTAGCTGAGATCAGTACATTACACACCTTTATAAAATGTCAATAGTATTGGGTACTTTGACGACTGCTGAAATACACTAAAATATTTTAAAAAAAATACACTTTCATTAATTGATTTTATGACAAACTTAATTTTAGTATTTTTCCAGTAAATTTTTAAGAATTAAGTAAGCTGTTTGACGCTAAAAAAATGTGACGTCATAATCTCGTACAAAATTCATAGAAAACTGTCGTTTTTGACAGTTCTAAAAAAGTATTGAATTTGAATAGTTGTCAAATTTTGTATTATTTGCTTACTAATGGTACAAAAGAGCCTAATTTACAGTATGCACTGACAATTTAGTGGTTAAAAATAAAATAGCTAGTTTCTACTGTTATTTGACAGTCTATTGCAATACAGTAATGAAATTTTTCATTATACTTTTCCCCGCCCGCAAATCGAACACGAGACTTATTGTTCGGCTATGCAACATGACAACTCACTATAATATTTTAATTTAAATAAGACAACAAATCTAAATCCTTTAACTTTTATCAAAACTAACTTCAAAATCTTTTACAGGTCAAAATCGATCCGGACCTAGGTGACGCTTGGGCTTATTTCTACAAGTTCGAGTTATTGCACGGGAACGATCAGCAACAAGAGGACGTGAAGTCCCGCTGCAAAGCCGCTGAACCTCACCACGGCGAGGCCTGGTGTAAAGTCTCCAAAGACATCGCCAACTGGTGCTTCAGCACTGAACAGGTCCTACTGCTCGTTGCCAAGAACTTACCCGTACCCACGTGAAGATTTACGTTAGTGTTTTAAGATTAAGACAATGCTGTGCTAAGTAAGTGTTTCTAGACTTTTTCTTTTCAAAGTGTGGCTATCTTAACGATGGTTTTGAAATATGTGAAGGCAAATAACTTATTAGGATCAAATCTAACAAGATTTTACGTTTCTAAACTATTCAGCTATTATTTTTATTTCATAAGAAAAATTACGACGATAAGTTTTAAAAAAATAAATAAAAAAGATAAAACAATAATAAAATATTTTTTTTCTATGTAGTAGAATAATTATTTTTTTCAGTCTTTCTTGTTTTCTGTGCTAGCACTCATTTACAACACTAGTTTTTTAAGAAGTATATTAGTTATTTTTAAGAATGAAATACAATGTATTACTGCATGGTGCAAATGTCACGTTTGGTGTCTTCAAGGTAAATTTTTGATTCTGGTCTGAGTATGATATACAGTGTGTTAGGTTAAACGAGGGACTTATTGAGGGAGGGTATTCAGTATTCGATTCTCGTCCCGAATATGTAAAAAACCTATAACCAAAATTTTTGAAGTAATTGTCCAATAAAATAAATCATCATGAACACTGAGCGCGCAACAAGTGAACTTGTAAACAGAAACAGTACTTACATAAAGTAAGTCGCGTTGCAAAACATGCGCCGATCTTGCCGAAAAGGATAGAGTGCGCTTAAGCCCGCTAAGCCGTAACCCGTAAGCGTAAGCGGAAGCGTTTTTATGGTTCTGTCTGTTATTTATTAGTGTTTTCGTTTCGTTTATATGTTTGTTAGGTTCATGTGAGTATACACTATTATGGGTTTGAATATGTCCCTCGTTTAATTTAACATACTGTATATGTGTGTGTGTTTCTAAGTGCATGAAAGAAGTTAAAAAACAACGTATGTACGAGTAACTGTCTTAAATTAATTATTACATTTAAAGTCAAATCAATCATCTAAAAATAAATTAAGTAGGTTAGTTCAGTAATAGGGTAGATAACTAATTTTTATTTAAATGTCCGTCTGGTAGATTATTTTAAATCATTAGACACGTATTTTTATTTTCTTACAGAAACCAATACTTTCAACGATAAATTGATTTGAAATGTCGCGTGACATCACTTCTATGTACATTTTATACGTAGAAATGACGTTTCAGCCCCACTCCTAAACTTTGTTTCGTTTTATCTAAGTATTGTTTTATTATACGACAAAATAAAAAAATACATGTTTAATATTTTTTCATTACCTTACGGACTAATTATATATTATTATACAGTATACTATAGTTCTACCTGGACTGTTTTCCATAAGTTTTGAAAATTGACAATTCTGTACATTTGATGTGCTCTTTCCGATTTCCATTTTGCACCCTCGTACGTGCGCCGCTCGCGCCGCCATCTTAAGAAAATAGACCAAAAAATATTTTTTTTTTCCAATATCTCATTTCCTGTGAAAACGTTACCTATAAAATTTAACTACTCACAATTTTATACAATTTATGTCTAGACAGCTTTCCGCACGTACGAGGGTGCCTAATGGAAATAGGAAAGAGCGCATCAAAATCTAAAATCAATTTTCAAAACTCCCGGAACGGTTTTCCAGGCAACCCCTATATATTTCCCCCTTAATGATCGAACTATATCATATTTAAGTTTATGTTTTTTATTTTCATTAAACAAAAGTGGTTGTAGATATTAAGCAATTGTTTTGTTAGCCACACTTGTATAAGAATAAATGTAGCTAGAACGTAGAAGGTTTCATTAATATTGATGAAAAGTTATATATTTCAATTTTTGTGTCACCCTTGTAGTGTGTAAAATATAACTAAATATCCACTTTTAAATATGTCTGAACCTGTCAATAAACATGATTTTTCTTCTAAAAATGTCTACCATGTTGTAATGTCAGATGAGATAAATATATCTAATTAACAAAATATTTAACGTATTTTTATTATTAAACCTCGATACTTTTAAGACAGTGCTATTTTTGTTGACTGCCTCGTTGGCCGAGTGGTCGCAAGTGCGACTGCCGGGCAAGGGGTCTCGGGTTCGATTCCCGGGTCGGGCAAAGTATTACTGGGTTTTAAAAAAAATCTCAGTAGTAGCACTGAGTCTGGAAATGTGCCCGGTATATGGCAATAGGCTAACCCCCTATTACATGGGACTTATAACATAAATAGTGAAAAGTGGGTGTTACTTCTGTGTGCACCTCTGCCTACCCCTTCGGGGATAAAAGGCGTGATGTTATGTTATGCTATTTTTGTGTGCAATACCTAAGTTAATTACTTCAGTTTTAAATATAAGTCATTTTATCCTAAGCACTTTGAATGTCGCATATTCATTAAGCGACACGATAGAAATAGTAATGATATTTTACAACATAATGCTTTGGTTCCAAATGTCACAATATTAATGTCTTAGAAACTGTTGCCTCGTCTTTATTTATATCAATACGAGATAAACCTAACACAAAACACACCGATTAAACGTACATAGTTGTAAACGTCAGACATAAAAATGTACCATTAACCCATCGAATGCTTTATTCGCGCGCGACTGGCGTTGTTACTCACGCGCAGAGACCGCTCGGTAGATCTCAATTTTTATGTACGAAATCAGTTTATAATAACAATTGCATACGCCACTAGCCATAAACACCTTTTATAAAAGTTCTAAAAATACGGCGCGAGTTGTGTGAGTTTGAATTATACACGTGCGCTGGCGCAGTGCCAGCCGCGCGGTGCGCATGCGTGAGCTAAATAGCTACACCATTTTTCACTTCTTTCTCTTCCCAAAACTGAAAGCCGCAGCACTGATACTGCGATGCTCAATTAGTGCGACTTAGTAGTGTTATATTAGTGAAAGTGATATTTTATTTAGTTGGACCTCTGTAGTTTGTGCAAACATGTCGCCCAAGTTACCAGTGCCGCCGCTACAGGAGATCACTCTGTCGTTAGTGGCGAGACAGTTGATCCACGCCCTGTCTCGTGTTTCATCTGAAGAAGATTCCGCGCTGGAGTTCGCTATGGTCTCCTCGTACTACGAGAGCATGGGCGCCACCAATGACATATTCCAGGATCTCATTAACTTAATACTTAGCTCGGAGTACTTAGAACCCTCCGTTAGATACTACACAATGAAACTACTGCTCAAAGAAAACGTCAAAAGTTTAGCGACGGGAATCTTTCCTCTACCCTATTATAGGAAGGTCCTTGAGCTCATTATGGAGCAAGGCCACCACTTGACTGCTCTCAATTTGAAAGGAGTGTGGGTTAAGGACGACCACTTGCCAATAATGTATCAGTTGTTGAAAAATCTTCCTAATTTAACATGTTTAAATATTCCATACATTGCTAACGACGAAGTGCTCAAATATATCGGCAAGTACAATAAGGTGTTGAAGTTGTTGGACATTTCTGGTGAAACGGACATCACAGAGATCGGTATAGACGCTATGTTGACGGGGAACCCGCAATTAACTCAAAGTCTGACTGTGGTAAACATAGGAATGTACGGCGAGGAGAACATTGATCACACAGATGTCGCTTTATTAATACGGCGGCTGCCAAACCTCAGTAATCTTGGCAGTTACTCGTTTGTTGGTAAATCTGTTTACTCGATATACAGGACGGACCCGGATTTCAAAACAAAGCTCCAGTACATGCATGACGTGCAGACTAACATGCGCACGATGAAGGCGATCATTGCGCTGTGTCCGATGATAGAGACCATTTACCTGGAGGAGCCGGACCAAGGTGTACTGCAGCAGATCAAAGAGTTGAACAATGTTACTAAGATTAAGCTGAATAAATTCCAGTGTCACGAACTTCACCAGTTACTTGATAAGGTTGGTCACAAGATAGAAACGTTGATGCTATCTGCATCTACAGGGTCGTTCAACTTCACCAGGGTCGCAGAAACATGTAGGAATCTGGAAAGTTTAGAGTTCTATCAAATACAAACGGCGACGCATGAAGAAGAGATACCGTTCAACAATTTGCAGCACATTGAAATTATTCACGGGAACCTGTCGACATCGTGTCTCAAGTACCTGATGACTGGTAGTCCTAAGCTAAAGAAATTGATTATCGGCGACGAAATCAAGTTGGATGACAATGATATGTCGCGGTAAGTGATTTATGTTCTGTTCAGTTATTTTTGTATCGTAACAAATTGTCTTTGTATAAGTATTGTTTATTTCTATTTGTTTACGGACTTTTATCATTATATCGTTTAATAATCGTCTAACGACAAACAATGTTGAAATTAAAGTTGACGATTTAAAATTATCTAAATACATAATGAAGTCAAGCTTCACCTAAACATTGCCGATAGACATTTAAGTTAGAACATTGGGATTATAACTAAAAACAAAAACAGATCTGTTTTTATCGTCAAATATTTCCCATTACAGGATGCTTCGCCGAAACAAATTCGAGCATTTGGAGGGCATTTGGTTCCCCAATGCGCCGCGTTTGACAAGAGACACAGTCGACCTCTTGATCGAGTGCTGTCCCAAACTTACGAGCCTCGGTCAGCTGAGTGGATGGCAGTTCACTCCCGATGACATGATGCTGATGAGAGCAATCACCGCAAGCACCAACACTGATATTGTATTATCACCCCTGGGGATATTCCAACAAGGACGTTAAGTGTGTAAGTGACAATCGACTTTATAGGGCGGTATTAAAGCCTAGTTTGACATGATGTGGACTTATTAGTTTTTCTACGCAGTCGCTATGACTATGTGCATTTGTTTTATATAGATATCAAGCTTTTAAGTAGTCACACTGCTGGGTAAAGGTCTCCTATACAGAGAAGGAATGCGCAATTGAATGCTCACAACACAAAACTTGCTCATGGCCAATTGTTGATTTTACGATTTCTCATTTTATCAGAAAGTTCCCAACTAGTGAAATTCAATACTTTTCGACAAAAACAATAGCTTTTTATGAATTATGTTTCACAAAAATATCAATTTAATTTACTTTTAAATACTGTACCTATAATTATTTTTAGTGAAAACAATATGTTTTTGTTTACAGAAACATAACCATTGTCTCAAGTCCAGTTTATCTCAAGATACGTATTAAAAATTTTTGATACATGAAATATGTATCAAAAATTTTCATTCATTCTGTGAATTTAGATTCATCGTCAACTCAGGTTTGTTAAAATATTATTATAAATATAAAAATGGATGTATAAAATGACTTACTTATAAATTAGTTTCTGAAATTAAGAATGTATTGTATGTATAGACACGTAGGCAATTAATTTTTTACGTATTTATTATAGGTAAGTACTGACATATATAAAAATATTTTTTTGTACAATCTAGGAACATAACAGGTGGAAAGTGATTGTTGCATTGTATAATTATGTATGTAATATGTACAGTGTGCACTTCTGTCTATCCCTTTGGGGAGTAAAAGGTGTGTTAATAATATACTATTCTAGTCTAGTCAATGATATACCTAAAACATACAAAATGAAATTGTGAAATAAAACAAATATTTTTTTTTATGTTCTGTCATTATATTTATTCAAATTCATTATTTATATAAATGTCATAAATTGATAAAAAAAATATGCACATATTTGTATTATTACTTGCATACTTTAAACTTAACGTTAGGTCTCTTTCGTATCATACAATTTTTTAATTTATATTCAGTTTCCATAAAACTTAAACCCTGATCAGTTCTTAATTGTATAAAATGTGAAACATAAACATCAAGTAACTACCATTGTGTACGTAGGATCACATCACGTCGTAAAATTCTATTTACAGACTATTAATTACATTAATACATATATATTATTTATCATTTTATTCTACCATTATACATTTCATATAATATTTAATTAATTAAAATATTTAAAACCGTCACATTCTCGAAATCGGCTCAAGCGATTTCGATAAGACTCACAATACAGGGTTTTCCTGGGGTGAAAAATTTTAGATTTCGTTTTAATTTTCACCCAAGTAAAGCCCAGTAACATAGGTATTTTACTATTAAAGTGAAAAATAAAAATATAATTTCCTTAAATACTAAAATATCATAAGTAAAATCTTAAGTAATAAGTCTTTAACACAGTGCACAATGGTCAGTTAACACAAGTTTAGTTAAAACAGAGTTTAATTTAAACAATGTTACACTAAATGCCGTACCCATAGATATTCAATGATTACTTTAACTATTCCTCAGTAATGATTTTGTTCCCAAAAATAACTGCTCAGGACTGGGTTAAGGAGGCATTAAACGACTCTGAGAACGATTGTAAAACACTTCATCTCTGAAACCATATAAACGAAAGAGAAAACGAAACATAAAAAATCATAAGTACATTAAAAATATAAAGTATATTATTGCCGGTAACGAATTTTATATATTCATATAAAATGCTCATTCAAAAGAATTTTTTCTTTGGGACTGCACATAGTCCATATTTCGTACTTACCCCCTACTGAATGGGCTGAATGGTACCACTACTGTTTTAACAGTCGCAATATTTTAACTTTTGTACATGCGGCAACATGTCTATTCGCACCGTACCGCTAACATGCACAGAAAACAAAATTATTAGGTATAACAACCACATACCTAATCTTTGCTTAGATCCTAATTATTGAATTGCGCTTCTATACGACAACCGTTTGGTATAAATATAGTCAAGTACAATGTAGGTATTATTTATCACAATTTACCGCATACAAAATTTTTGTTATACATATATATTGAGACTATTGATAGACGTATGGTAATTATACCATCTCCGACGACATAATTACCGTGTTCTGTTAGTCGTTTGGGTATTTTTAAAGACTGATGAATATAGTCTGTTTCATTTGCGAGTAAAAGCTTAAAAAATTGAAGTTTATAATATATTCTTTTTGCTGTTAAATATAATGTAAGTTTAATTCACGTTGGTCCTGCGGGAAATGTTTTTATTTATTATTCATTGATGTTTTGTTCTTTTTATAATTTCAATAATTTTGTTCTGTTCTTATTTTCTTCATTGGACTTGACGACGATGACGATGAAGATGTTGTTGATGGGGCGGACAATGAGGATAATTGCATATCATTGTCACTGTATTGGTCTACTATCTCTGGCTCAATGGTGCGGCTGGGGCCGGCGAGCCCGTGGTCGAGATGGCTGGGGCCAGGCTGGATGTCATCTTCAGATCTGTTGCTAGAACTAAGAATGTCCCACAGATCCTGTAACTGTGGTGCATTCACAAAGTCCGGTGCTGTTCCTTTATCATATGCATCCCTAATAAATGAGAAAAAACGTAGAAATATGTTAGCCATAGTTTTATTTCTATCACATGTCATACGATCTAAAGGACCACCTGGAGACGTTGGTAGTATTATGCTACCTGTGTTACTGTTATTATCTCTGTTACGTCTCCTGCGACGTATCCTGCGGGTACTGTTCGTTTGTTGTGGAGACTGCACCTGTGGTGCAGTATTCTCTTTTACTGATTCAATCATTGTTTGTAGGTCTGCTGTTGATGGCTTCGTAACTATGACGGAAGTACGGTTAAAATTGTTCGGGATTGGAACATTGTCGTCATCAGACGATTGACCATGGTTAAGAATATTCTCACTGGCATGGTCTTCTCTGGGGCGGCTAGGACCAGCTTGGAACAAATCTAGAATTTCTAATAATGTATTCTTAAGGTCATCACTAGTTATTACGGGCTCATTATTATTGGCCTGCGCAATTTGTAGGTCTAACGACTCCGACGGCAGCGATGGCAAATTCCACGACGTCGACGACTGAGATGGCAGATCCGATGATCTCAACGGCTGCGATGACGAATCTAACGACCTTGATGTCTGAGATGGAGAGTCCAACGATTCCGACGGCTGCGGTTGCGAGTCTGACGACCCTGATGGCCGCCGTTGCCAGTCTGATGACCTCGACGGCAGCGGTTGCGAGTCTGACGACCCCGACGACTGCGGTTGCGAGTCAGATG
This sequence comes from Spodoptera picta, assembly GCA_038387885.1. Classification (NCBI taxonomy): domain Eukaryota; kingdom Metazoa; phylum Arthropoda; class Insecta; order Lepidoptera; family Noctuidae; genus Spodoptera; species Spodoptera picta. Next base: position 58,362 of record JAZHFQ010000100.1, on the reverse strand, counting down.
GCTCTGATGGCCGTGTTTGCCAGTCCGATGATCTTGACGGCCGCGGTGGCGAGTCTAACGACCCCGACGGCCGTGGTTCCGAGTCTGACGACCTCGACGGCGGCGGTTGCGAGTCTGACGACCCCGACGGCTGCGGTTGCGAGTCTGACGACCCTGACGGCTGCGGTTTTGAGTCAGACGACCCGGACGGCTGCGGTTGTGAGTCTGACAACCCCGACGGTTGCCGTTGTGAGTCCGACGATTCCGATGACTGCGGTTGCGAGTCTGACGACCCCGACGGCCGCGGTTGTGAGTCGGACGACCCTGTTGGCTGCGGTTGCGAGACTGACGACCCCGATGGCCCCGGTTGCGTGTCTGACGACCCCGATGGCTGCGGTTGCGAGTCTGATGACCCCGAAGGCTGCGATTGCGAATCTGACGACCCTGATGGCTGAGGTGATGAGTCAGAGGACCCCGACAGCTGCAGTAGTGGGTTTAACGTCCTTAACAGCAGTGGTGGTGGGTTTAAGGACCCAATCGCTATAAAACTAATTACATTAAACTCTATCTCATTCTCATTCATGTTTTCCACTGTATTAAAATTACTACGGCTAGGACCTGGGGACCCGTTGGTATATCCGTTGCTAGTTCCGTTAGTATGGGGTTGGCTTCTGGTCGTAATGCCTGAAGTGCTTGGTTGTGGTGCAGACAGCGGTAATATTGGAATGGGCCTGTGTATTCTTTGTTGCCATCTTTGTTCTGCCAACCAGGGCTGATTATCATGTTGACAATAGAATCGTTCTATCCAAGTATTTACGGAGTCATTCTGTAAATGTTCATATTACTTATTTCTTACAATTGAAATTGTGGTACTGTTAAGAAAACATGAAGAAAGAAAGCATTTATTTGGTACAGGAATTAATAAAATACACAATACAAAAAAACAATAAAAGAAAAATAATAATACAAAAATAAACAGAATAAATAACATAAATACATATTCCAATAAATGATTTCGAAATGTCCAAAACGTCATAGCTTATTTACGTCGAATAGAAAATGTACAAATTTTGTATAGCAAATGTAAAGACTGAATTTAAAATTAAATCAGTTAATGGAAGCAGGTATCATTGTTTTCAGAAACTCTATTTTAATTGATAATAATGAGCTTTTGGCTGAACAGTCCGCGAATGTCTACGCATCATGAACTAATCACAGCGTGATTTATGGATACACTACACGAAAAGAATTATTCGATTCGAACTAGTAATTTCGGATTACTAGTTCGAATCGAACAATTCGATCGGATTCGATTAGCGATGTTCAAACAACGACCGTAAGCACGGGCCTGCGGACAGCGAGCACGGGAGACTCGCCGCCCGACCAGGGTGCTTACTCTTGAAACCAATCTCAATGTCAATGCAATTTCAATCCAATAAAATCTCAATAATTATCCGATGTCAAAATTATACAACCCCAACCGTAGCTATTAAAATAGCTTACAGAGTACGGAGTATAAGGTTCATTCAATATCCACGCAATACGGCTGCAATGGGCGCTAGTGTTGTAACTCAAGAGTACGAAATTTCACAATACCAATGTCTATCGATCGGAATTGGATTCAAGAGTAAGCCCACAGAACCAGGCCCGAGTGTACGGCCTTAAGGAGAATGTTTGAATTTTTTGTAGGGAAACCTATCTTAGAGCAAATTTTTTAATTTTAATTTTAACTATAGAATAAAATTGACGTTTATTGACAGTTTCTAGTATGAAAGAATTCTCAAATATTCCAATACATATTATAGAAACGTGAACCAACCTCGGTTAGCTCTGGAGATTCGGCACCATCACTTGGCATACTAGACGATGACGAGTTGGATAATCTTCTTACCCTTCGAGCTCTTGCTCTTAGTCCTCTTCTAACTGGATCTGGATCCAGTAACAGGCGATTATCTGTGAAAAATAACCCGTTAACAGTACAGCGGATTCATTGCTTGTGTGCTAGTGCTTACGGTTGGGTAACCGGCTACCGCGTAATGTGTCGTGCAGGCTTGATTCCCGCGCGGTTGAGGGACGAGAATTTTTTTTTTTAGCCAAATTTTAGTCATCTCTCGACCCCTTAAGTACAATAATAATATAATTATTGTAAAGACAATCATTATCCGTCTACCCCATTGTTCCATACTCTATCTATTTAAAATACCTTCCACATAAGTTTTTTAATATTTAATACGTAAATTATTTGGCAGATATCGCTTAAAGGTTGCCTGGAAGATATCGCTTTTAGCGATAAGGCCGCCCTTGTACCCTCCTTATTCTTTATAATTTCCGAATATGTGTAATTACTTGCTTGGTGTACAATAAAGCTTATTTATTATTATTATGTATGTCTTTACCATTCACGGGACCACAGGGTCCCGGTCATTTGGGAGGCGTACGAGGGGCCGAAGCCAACTGCGCAGAGGCCCTTTAGACAACTTTAATCTAAATGTAATGGAGACATATTATTTGCGTTTTATTAGTTATCAAGTGATTTATACAGGCACACAATCTATTTGCAAAAAATATGAGAGTCGGATAGGGCAAACGTTACTAATGTAGGTATATATTTGTTTAGTGAATTCGACTAGTGAATGACATGAATGTACTCTTCACACCATTATCTTTAACCTAAGACCATGATAGCAAGATTCGGCAGGCGACTGCTACGGAATATGTCTTATGTTTGATTTCACGCAAAAAAAAAATGTGTGATTAATAAAATATGTTACCAGAGTGCTAAGTGTATTGTATACATACATGCATATATGCACTTAACACCTACAAAAAGGGGAAAATTCTTACTTGAAATCGCCACGATAGTGGCTCGTCTTGGTCGGTTGCCATACGACAGTATCACCGACTGATTCAGCGTATAAATTCTAAGTACAGGGCTCAGTACTTCGTTAGTGGACACCACGATTTGTCCTCTTTCTCCATCTGTCCATTGCACGAGGAGATAACCAGAATGTTCTCGAAAACCACTCATCTTGGAAAACACGACTCGCTGATCGTATGTCCAACTTCCAAGAGTGGTCCAGATTTCGTAAATGGCAAGCCGTATTACATTGGTAAAACTCGGATAAAGTTTTATTGCGACTTTACAGCAGTGATTACTTCCCCCGTCTAGAGAACACGTCAAATGTTTCGCCAATAGCCCAATGTGGGTACCGACACAATTATTACATTCTTATTGCAGTTTACCTACTTTATTGTCAATTTATCAGTGTTGCAATTAATATAAATTTAAATATAATTTAGAATGTTTCAAATAAAACAACATACAATTGTCAATTATTAGTTTTGTTTACTTATAATAAATCTGTTAGAAATCATTTATGATTATTAACCTTTAAGTGTGACAAATAAATGAGTAAAAGTATACGAAGTTTAATGATATAGCAATGTTTTATTAATGTCAAAAATTTAGAGGATCTGTGTTCCTTATCAAATGTTGATTTTATTAGGGTAAAAGATCCAGATCCATTCCTAGTCTTTCTCCCCCAAATCTAGTCGTCCTTTGAAGGTTTCCCCTCACACATTTGACTATGAAGTAAATGACCTACCCATTGGTGATCACAATATTGTATTGTAATTTAACACACCTACAAATAACCAGAGATCTTGTGCATAGCCAAGGAAAACGACTTTCAATAGGTTCTAAATAGTGTATACAAATAGATACTAGTTAATACTAGATTCCGCCTCCGACTTTATCGGTCTAGAATAGTGAATTTAGGCAGAATACCACAAAATTCAAAGACTTCCACGATGCCTATGACATTAAGTCTATGTACCTGTGTATGGAAACATGAAAAAAATATACGTGAAAAATAGACAATGCAATGCAATGGAGAACATATTCGTAGACTCGTAGTCGCGTAGGCTTCATTGTTTTGTAGACTTCGTAGTCCTGTAGACCTCGTAGCCTCGTAGACCACGTAGAGTTGTAGACCTGTTTACTCTTGTAGACATACTCACAGATCTCATAGACTCGTATACATCGACACACTTACGCCCTAGTCTTGTGCTAACCTACCTAACCTCAGCATCAGCAACCTCAACTGGTGGCAGCGGCGGCGGCAGGTTTTCATTGTCTGCCCTCGTGTACGACTCCTTCTTTCTCTGTTGCACAAATTTAATGATATTCCTATAAATATATGTGCCCTGATAGGATTCACCCGTAGATCCTCACCATTGAATGCACTGCAGATCCACCTATACTGAAGATACATAATAATATCTATCTAAATTAGTGTCTGGTGTGAGTACCTAGTTAATATGAGGAAGCTTATAGCTATCCCTTTATTTGATTGTCTGTACAAATAGGTTGTCACTTATATAGGTTCGTGAAAACAAAAATGTCATTAACCTTTCGAATACACCGATATAAGACACAATAGACAATACATTGTGTCTCGCGGGGATCCACGTCTTAGACACACAAAAGGTTAAATGTCACCAATCTTAGCTTAGCTCGTTTAAATTTAAATACTTATGATATTTAGAGGTACACATGTCATTGATGGCACGGTTGGTGCGGTGGCTGGACAACCGGCTGACACACGTTGAGTGTCGCGGGTTCAATTCCCGCACGGAGCAACGGTTAATGTAATCCACAAACTGTTGTTCCGGATCTGGGTGTCATATGTATGTGAACTTGTATGTTTGTAAACGCACCCACGACACAGGAGAAAATTATAGTGTGGGTCAACGTCATAAAAAAATGGTGTCTAAACAAACTCAGAAAGAATATGCGCTTTTTCCGCTGTAACTTTAGTTTCCTCAACCTAGAGCCCTGGATGGGGCTAGCCATAATAACACCTTCGATTTTCTTCTTCCGTGTCTGAGGGCCAAGATCAATCTCGTCAATCAATGGTTCAGTAATTTCCTAGTGTGCCAATTGTCACAGAGTGCTTCGTCATGTAATTTAGACGAAGTTGTATTATGATATAACAGTACTTAGTGATTTTTTACAGTCGACAGCACACACCAAAAGACTTCTCGAACAGTCCAGTGCTCAGTGGGTACCAAGAAAAATAATGCATTCTTTTTACTGCAGGCCCCAGAGTTAAGAGGAAAGGATGGTGTGCCACGCTGGTTTCATGCTCGACTTCTGAGGGAATCTAATCTATAACTAAATACATAAAACTTTGACTTTCTGAAATAAAACAACTAGGTACATTCAATAAAAGTCATTATTAATTATTACAAATTAATTTGAAGAGTACATTATATACACATTCAATTTTAGTGTGTAATTATTACAGTCTCTAATTGACAATGAGCCTCTTTCGTAACACTAATATTAAGAGGTACCTAGTCAGTGTAAAATAGTAAGTAGGTATTATGTACTTACCAATCCAGATGAAATATTAGTAATTTGAAACTATTATGGCCGTTTGACCCATTATCTAAATCGGGTCAAACGGCCTAACATTATAGGGTTTTCCTAGGGTTAAAAATTTTAAATGTCATCACAGTATATTGGCAAAGTAATTAGATATTTTGTTTTCATGAGACCCTGTCTTGTCAGTGCTGTTCTTTAAATGCTAAAAATACTTGCTTATAATGGCTTATATGTTCGTAAACTAGAAACAAGTAAGTGGTATTTATTTTAAAATGAAACTTAAATACCGTACCGTAGTTGGTTCTAAAAACGGTGGTCAATTGACGTGAATTGAATAGTAATATGGTAGGTCAGGCTCAGATTTTTTTTATATTTTATAGGATGACGTTTGACCTCTATCTCGCCTGGTGGTAAGCAATGATGCGGTCTACGATGGATCACGTCGTCCCATAAGCACCCAGTTTTAATGCTATGGTATTGGTCAATGGTTTCAACCTGGAGACAATGAAATTTCGGCCACAATTAATTCAGTTCTCTTATCACTAGGATCATTTTGTATGGTTTTATCAATGGAATACACACATGGGTAGGTTATCAACTTCTCCAGCCTGTTCTTACTCCTTATTCAGGTGCTGGTGGTGGTGTAGCAGCCTCAGCTGTTGGTGGTGGAAGGTTTTCGTTGTTTACTCTAGCAAACGGTATCTGTCTCATACGTGCTTTGCGTATCCTGGCCTCATCAGCGCATGTAGTTGTAATGATGCTCCTGCAAATAAGTATGTCGTTAAGTGGCCAAATTCAGATGGTTTCTTTCAGGACGTTCATGCAAGCCAATTTATAAGTCATCTTCCAATAACATAAATACTTATATTTAGTATAATTATAATTATTCTTTTAGGCTGTTATAATGGTTTATGGCGCAAAACTATATAATTACATTATTAACTCACCGAAATCCTCGTTTGCCGAGTGGTTACAAGTACGACTGCCGGGCAAAGGGTCTCGGGTTCGAATCCCAGTGCACGGAATATGGAATTGTGAACGGTATATGCCAATAGGCTTACCTTCTATTACGTGGGACTTATAACATAAATAGTGAAAAGTGAGTGGTATTATTGGCAGTGGCATTATAAGTGCCGTTATGTGCACCTCCGCCTACCCGTTCGGGGTTAAAGGCGTGATTATATGTGTTTATTAACTCGTCGAGTACCGGTTTTGTAGACACAATTATAGAACAATAGGTTGCGGTCACCGGTGACCGCTTGGTGTTTGACAGTTTAACTCACCGAATCTTATTTTCTGGGGCACCACATTTCTTCATTACCTCCTGAATTACATCGGCAACTTTTCTCGGATCCAAATACAATTTTGCTTGACTTGGTGGATTCTTCCTACTCAAACAATGGGTCGCCAAGATCCTGAGAAATTAAATTTGTTCCATTAGTAATTTACCCTACTACAGAAACCAAAAGAAGGATAAGAGCTTCAATGTAGCCTATGAAAATCAAATTACACAGTATAGTTTACTTACTGTCTTGGAAAGGTTAGACGAAGTAAAGACCTTGTGGCGATACCATAAGACTCCCAGTTGATACTTTCGTACTCATCTTTATGTATCATCGTGTGTCCAGTGCCAATGCCGATCTGGAAATGATATTTCTTTTCAGCTTTAATTCTAACGCAAGAATACTATGTGCTTCTCCTGATAGTATAATTTGTTTTTTTTTTTTTTGTAAGGTCTTATTCTATTTTATTCCCAATGCGGCGTTTCAAGGTTTCTATGACTTATGAGATTTTTTTCTCAATGTGACTTTTGAATAGCTTTCGTTATTTGTAACTTTCGATAGGTAGATATCATACATGTTTACGGTTTAATATACATTATATGTAATTGTTGATAGTGAGTAGATGTGTGTAGATGCAGAAGATTTAGATGAAGATGCAGAAAATGTTGTCGGATGATTTCAATTAAAACTTTATGTAACTTAACTGTAATGCAATCTTTCAACATTCGTAAATATTCTTTACAAAATTTGCTACCTATGCGAAATATGGGAGGCTAACAAAAAATCTTGCATCTCTTAGAAGAGCGCGAGCGAAACCGTAGGCTAAAGGTAAGTATATAGTGTGTTTTTAAACGAAATATAAATAAAATTATAACATTACCCATTCTACTCCTCGTTCCATATTTGACATCCTAAAGTTCCTGTCATTTTGCATCTTACTTGTTACTTCGGCACTATAATTGTTTGGTCGATTGCCATCATTCAGGGCCACGTTGTACGGTTGCCTCGACACTAGGTGGGAGCCCACCATACCTTGATCATGGTCTTTATCTTCATTCACATAGTCAACGTCCTTTTCTCTTAAACTATTCATTTTGAAACTAATTGATTTCTTCCAAATGTAGTACTGTTTTAGTACACGTCAAGTCTAGCGTACCTACTTCGCTAGATAACTCAGACAAAGTTCTATTTCAGGACTCGCCAATAGATTTTACTAACTGCCCTGGCTGCTGCGGGTAACAATAAAAAAACTTATTGAAATCTGTGGGTAGATGTTAATGAGATGTTTTCTTTGTCAGTTTATACATTGTATACTTAGCGCTTCAATAAAAGCGGGGTTATTTAGGAATATCACATATACATATTTATTGTTTTGTTACTCTTTGAGTACCGTCATTATAGACACAATTAAGGAACAATTTTTTATTTTTTTTTTTAAGGGGGGAAAATCATCGAATGACTGCTCCCGCCTGGGTGAGGCGGGAGGGAGTGTCAGACTCTTACTGACTAAAAACCACCCCGTTCCTTCTACTGCACGTCGAGCCGGAGCCCCGGTTACCCGTTAGGTTCTCCGCGACTCCGAATCGGCATCGGCCGTATTGGTGGTGGTTATGCACTATAAACTTTTTCCTCCAAAGATATTTAACTTGTCGAGTACCGTCATTATAGACACAATTATAGAACAATAGGTTGCGGTCACCGGTGTCCTCGCGGTGTTTTACAGTTTAATTTGCTTTGGTCACGCTTTAAATATTACCCCGTAGTATAAAAATATTATCATACTTTGCTTTTTGAATAGTCAGTTTACCAGCGATAAATGAAATTTTGAAACTGGTTCAGTAGTTTTAGATTCAGAGCTTATTCTATGCTGTCAATGTTTTCCTTGCTTTATAATACCTATTAGTTCTTTAGAATTTATATAAAAACTAGGTACTTAAAATACAACTTCTATTCTTTCTTTATTAATAAAACTTGGCCATACACTACGATTTTCGCCTGTGTTGTGGATGCGTTTACAAACATACAAGTTCACAGTGAGTGAGTTTTTAATTGTTTCACGACCCGAAACAATTAAAAACTCAATTCAATCTGATCACTGTAAAGATCAATTAGGGGGTTTCCTATTTTTTTTCGTCGAGTACCGTCATTACAGACACAATTATAGAACAATAGGTTGCGGTCACCGGTGACCGCTTGGTGTTTGACAGTTTGTTCTAAAAATTTCATCGACTGACTGCACCCACCTGGGTGAGGCGGGAGTGAGTGTCAGACTCTAACTGACTAAAAACCACCCCGTAGGAACGGGGCCTGCCCTTCGAGCCGGAGCTCCGGCAACCCGCGGCTCCGTAGCGGCATCAGCCCTATTGGACCCCATTCATGGTGGTCGAAATCGTTGTCGATCAAACTCGACTGATGTATGTGAATACGAAAAGGATTTGAACGATTAAGTCGCTACGATATCGCTACGGTTTTTATTACTTGAATCGGCCTGCTGATGGCTCTTTGAGGCGCGCGCGGAACGCGACGCTCCGTACGCTTGGGTCTGGTTCTGGTCGGGCGGCAAACCACCCATGCTCGCTGTCCGCAGGCCCGCGCTTACGGTGGCCGAAGATTGTCCTGCGGTTCCCGACGCCCGGAGTGTCCTTCGCAATGGCTGGGTTGTGAAAAAGCAGCGCCCTCCTTAGCTAGCATGACTGCTTCGCAAAAGGAGCAGACGACATCCCAGTCCCCCTCGCTCCGCATCATGACCCGCACTAGGGCCGGACGCGAGAGGTCGCCATCGCCGATCACGTCCCCGAGGGCACGGCGATGCTCAGCCCATGCAGGGATGACACCCGGGCGTTTCCTCCCGCCCCATCAGACACAGGTACCTCCCGAAACTATGTCCCAAAAAAACCCATGTCCGGTGAGGACCTGCGTCAGGCGGTAGGTGAGGACGTTGTAGCGTCTACCGTTGCCGTTGTAATGGCAGCGACCCCAGCCCTCAGTTGCGACAGTTGTTGCTGCCATTCCGCCATGAGATCGCGCCGGAGCTCTTCCTGCCACGCACTTATCTGGCGCGGCAGCGGAGTTTCGCCCCGGTGACGTGCCTCCGCACGCAGACAATACACGCGTGCGAGCACCTTCGCCTCCAGGTCTCACGGCGGTAATCCGGCAAGGAGGCTCGCCGCCTCCCCGGAGATCGTGCGGTATCCGCAGATCATTCGGATCGCCATGGCACTCTGTGACGTGAGCAGCGCCCGAGCGGGCCGCCGCATCAAGTTAGGCGCCCACACAGCGGCGCCGTAGAGGGCCATGGACCGCACGATCCCGGCATATAACCTTCGGAAGGAGGCGTTTGGCCCCCCGAGTTCGGGTAGGAGGTGCTTAAGCGCCGCCCCCGTCCTTTCCAACTTTGGAGCCAAACGTCGGATGTGCTCCACGAAGTTCCACTGACCGTCGAGGACGAGCCCTAGGTAGGTACTTCATCGCCGTCTCGACGCCGATGGAACCCCTCCCGCCATTATTTGGGACTCATCCGGAGGTGGCGCCTCCCCGCGGCCATGAAAACACATGGCCTCGGACTTGTGGAGCACCATCTCGAGTTCCAATTGCCGGATTCTCTCAACGACTGTCGCAACCGCTGTCGCCATTAAATCGGCCGCCGCCTGGTGCGACCTCGGTGCGCAGTACCTAGACATAACCGATGTTCCACAGGAGCGGCCCTAGAACCGATCCCTGTGGAACACCGCGTGACATCTATAAGGGAATGTATATTATATAGTATACTACTTTTTGATGAATAAAACAAAATAACTAAAATTTTATTATTTTATTAAGTGCACTTATTTATAATATTTTATTCAATCTTAATATATAATTATAATCTTAATATAAAAGTCATCAGAGAAATCAATATAAAAGACATAAGACATACACATTACACAAACAAGTCTATAATTATTCAATTCTTAATTAAAAGAGTTTTTCTTATCACAAAATAATATTCATAACTTTAGTTATTGAAGTTGATCGTGGAGGTGTCCCTTAAAGTAGGTGTGTTATAAACAAACAGTTGCATGGATAAGGTCATGCCATAACTTTTTCCCAAAGAATGTCTATGCAATTCTGAACGGTTCAAAAGTTGTAACTATTTTATTCAACCATTTCCCACAATATGGTGATAAAACGATGAAAAAATTAATAGGTAGTTCATTTCTATTTATATTTAATTATGTGCTATTGATCTGTTTCGAAGAGCACTGACGTTACCAGGGCTTAAAAGTTGGATTTTGTCCTTCCCATACCCCTGTTCGATATGGTCGGTACTTTCAGGGACACCTACTTATAATAAAATCAGGCGAAACTTAAACATCAGGTTATTGACAAATCTTTTTTTGTCCAAAATCACATATTGGATTTTTAATATATGTTTATTTATTCGGAAACATAATAGTAGACAACTGATGTTTAGACTTGACATTTGCGACAATTAACCCAAAAGTAGGTTTTCGCGGTAACGTTTTTCATTTGATTGTAAGTACCAAATTGTTTTCATCATTTCAAGTTCTCCCAAACGTCAAGGACAATATACCTCTAATTATGACATAACTATATTGTCCTTGTATTACTTACAATACTTACAATCATACCTTGTACTTACAACCTTGTAATACTTACAAGGTTGTAAGTACAAGGTTGTAAGGCATCAATATAAGTCAAGTAAAAAAATCCAGTCTGCCTTGCTATCGTTGACTAAAGAAGCACTTAGTCGAATAGACTTTTTTAAATTTTAGGAACCCATTTGTATTTCTATTCGTACCGTATCGCAAAAGGACGCAGAGACTTACAATAGACTTATTAACTTACAATTAATATTAAAACAAGACAATCACATTTGACAATATTCAATTCAATTAGATAATAATTAATTACCTTAAACTGTCAAACACCAAGCGGTCACCGGTGACCGCAACCTATTGTTCTATAATTGTGTCTACAAAACCGGTACTCGACGAGTTAAACAGCCAAACAGGTATATATAATACTTTATAAGAATAACAATCTGTTATGGATCGAGCCCATATTTGCCACTTTCCCCACATGGTGTACGTTACAGACCAACGGAATCTATTGCATTGCTTTTATCAAAGTGTTTGACTAAACTCAAAATTTTTGTTTATTAGTTTCTAATTTCTTACCAAATCGATTTATAACTTAGCAAATGTTTTTGAATCATTCAGGTGAGTGGTGGGACTTTTTACCTTTGTATCTTTTTATGGATAATGTGTAACGTATAATACATATATTAGCGTAATCGGTTAACGTAGGTATCGGAAATGCGATACGCATTGTAGTCGTATAGCTGGTCAACTAACAACATCTAGGGTTTTCCGTCTGCATTTGGTGGCGGCGGGATGTTTTCGTCATCTGCACATTTATCGTGACGCATTTTGAGCATCTTAGCCTCATCGGAGCACTTAGTAGTAATGGTGGCCCTGAAAATAAAATTAAGGGTTAATTTGTCTATTAAAGAATTTAACCATAGTTAAAGCAATTATTATATTTATCGGCCTACTCACGTAACTATTTGACGAGGAGCTCGACTAGTTTCAAGTCATGCTAGAGGCTCATATTTATTACCAGCATTCCGCGACCCGCGACGCAGCGACTGTCGCGCTTGGTCGCGCTGCTACTCGTCAAACAATTACGTAAGAAGCCGAAAACTATATATAAAACTATTAATTTGGTATGTCTATGGTATGATAGTCCATTTATCAAGAAGGATATTTCATTAACAATTATGCTGCAAACAACAAGAGCTAAGAAAAGCGGGTGAAACCTCGACGATTAGCTATACGATGACGCGGCGTTGTCGCTGTGCTACTTACCTCGTCAAATAATTATACGAGTAAGCCGAAAAATATACTAAATAATTTACTCTGTCTCACGAAACAAATTTAAATATTTCTAATACTATTGGAGAAAGAACACTAGAAATAGCTATCAACTCACCGAACTAAACTTTCTTCTACGTCAAATTTGTCCATAATCTCATAAATTACATCAGTAACTGTTTGTGGATCCAGGCACAATTTGGCTGGCTTGTGAAGGAAGGCTGGCGACTTTTTTCCAGTCAAAGAATGTGTAGCCAAGATTCTGTGGAATCAAATAGTAGTGTTTCTTTACTTTAGAATTATACAATTGCATTATAGGACTTAATGCTAACAGCATTATCTGTCAGTCATCCTTTAGGTAGTGTAGTATATGTATATGTGGTAGGTGGTAAGATGCAAAAAGGTTATGTGAGGTAGTGGTAACTATCCAAATTATTACAAGATCATCAAAAGCATAAACGAAATATGTACATGATAATAATTATAAGTCTTTAGTATTCTATACAAAGTATCAGATGCCTTCAATATAATTTAAATCTGTAAATGCATGTATTTCAATAAAAAAACTTAAATAACAACTATGTCTATAATGCGGACGAGTTTTTCGATGCCTTATAAATAGTTTATTTTTCCTATAATTAATTTTAATCATAAGTTGTATATATTTAATTTAGTAATATTTAGTTTTAATTTTATTTAATTTAAACTGTCAAATACCAAGCGGTCACCGGTGACCGCAACCTATTGTTCTATAATTGTGTCTGCAAAACCGGTACTCGACGAGTTAAATAAAAAAAGAAATTCAAAATGTAACATCCAACCATATGTATAAAATTTACGTTTTAACCTCCACACCTATTAGGTGTGGAGGTTAATAAAAAATTACTTACGAATATACTTTGAGTAGTTTAACGATACCTCAAAACTTTGCTAGTTCCATACTTCCCCCCAAGCGGCCACCGGTGACCGCTCTCTACTAACTACATTATAGACCAATGTATGAACAATGTGTTTTTATAACTTGTTTATTGTTCAAGTAACAATGATTAACTAAATTGATCCGTTTAATTAATTAACTAATATATCACGTCAACGTTCAATGTTCGGCGCGCGAGTTCAAATCCCGCAAATCACAAACACTTTTCGATAAGTCACTTTGGTAACACTGACTAAGCTACTTATATCCTGCTCTAAGGCCGCCCACTGGGCGTGTAAAACAGGTAATAACCGCGTAAGTGCGACAAGGAATCAAAGTGTTCCAATTGTAGCCAATCACGGACCTTCAGCTAGCAAAACCCGGAGGCAACCGACACGCGTCCACTCGTTAATGCAGCCAGCGACCGAATCAATCAAAAATCCAAATCATTTAACATTGTATAAAAGTGGACATAATGCAAGAGACTTTACTTGGTAAGCAGGCTGTAATGTGTTGGACCAAAACAATACATTGATCTCTTTTATTGAAATATCAAAACTCCAAACTGACCTATACGCTCGGTGGATTGGAGGAGCTTCGTCTCTTTTAATTCTTGAAGTCAGCACTCTCACTATATTTGAACATAATTATAACTTTCGTGAGACATACTATTTAATCTTTATATTTTTTGGTTTATCCTCTCTTTCGTCTGGATCTCAGTTGTGAGCAGACGTGCGCTGCCTATTAGTTAAAAATATTTTAATTCTTAAGTCTAAATATTAATCAGTTTAGATTTTAATAAACTCGCAATTTCAATACATATTTAAAGGTGAAAGTAAACGAGCGGTCGTCGCCGCCCGCGCTGGTGACTGGCGGGCCCTGCCCCCCGCGACCCTCGAGTGAAAAGGACCATCTCCATAATTGCCCTCTCTGTCACCTACGTGGGCGAGGCGAGCATCGCGCAAATCGCTACGAAACCTGACGTCACGAGCTACGGGCTACGACGGCTACGGCGCGGCGGCTACCTGTGCTTCGATACGGACCGAGTGTTATTATTATAATTTGTGTCTGTTTACCGAAAGATAGTAACTTCAATCGTTATATCTTTATACGACAGCAGAATGGACCGACCCAGCTTGGATAGATCCCTATCGGAAACGGATTTAGACCGGGTAGGACTGCAACAACCTGAGCTTAAAACGCCCCCCAACTTTGTGTCACCCCGGCAAAAAAGAAAACGTGACGAGGTTTCTGCTGATGATTTTGCCAAATTTAAGGAAGAGATGCAGTCTATGTTCTCCAAGATGATGACAGCCCAAGAGAACGAATTAAAAAAAAATGCCACTATACTCCAAGGAATACAACAATCAAGTTCCAACATTGAAAGTTCCATCGCCTTTTTGATGGCTCAAAATAATGAATCTAAGAAAAAAATTGAATCTCTAGAGGAAAAAATAAAAGAGGATAAAAAATATATTACTATATTGCAGGATCAAATAGAAAGTATGCAACAGGATAACAGAAAGGCTAATTTTGAAATAAAAAATGTTCCTAGGAAAACAAACGAAACCAAAGATGACCTAATTCATATGGTTATCAGCCTGTCGAACTCAGTGGGTTGTCCGCTTGACAAAACAAATATCTGTGATATATACCGAGTTCGGACAAAGAAAGAATTAAGCAACACGCCTATTGTAGTATAGTGGAAGTGCTCACATTGAGCAAATGGTGGCAAATGCCCCTAAAGCACTGGGTTTTGTACAAAGGCTCGGGGGCTGTTTCAGAAAGGCCAAAACACTTAAGATCCTGTACTGCACATTCGTCAGAAGCCATCTTGAATATGCTTCCCAAATCTGGAACCCCTGCTATGACAAGTACATAGACCGCATTGAGAGCATCCAAAAAAGATTTATTCGCTTTCTTTGTTTTCGTCTGAAGATACCGTATCGATCGGAGAATTATATGGAACTATGCAAAAAATTTCATCTCCACCCACTTATTAATCGCCGTCGAATAGCGGATTGCACTTATTTTGCCAAGATACTGAATAGCGAAATCGATTGCTCAGACCTTTTGCATAAGCTGTCATTTAATGTTCCGAAAAAGTCGGTTCGATTTAACCCACCAATTGCTGTCCCAACTTCTTCCTCAAATTATAGACAAAATTCCTATATTGTGCGAGTGAGTTGGAATTATAATAGATTGTGCAAGGATTTAGGACTAATGGATCAACATTTACCACAAGCAGTTCTAAGGTGCGTAGGCGACTAAACCTAAAATTTTTTGAATGACTATCCATGTTTTATACTTTTATGTGCATTGCATTCGCAAAACCTCTGTAAAAATATACTATAGCTAGACGTGGAAACCTATATTGGCTTTGTATTAGCATATTCAGAAATTTTATTATTTGTTTTATAGCTGTTGGTTACCCGAATTAAAATAAAATAAAAAAATAAAAATAAAATCAGTTCCAGGGGATGGATTTCAACAGGCGTACATGACGCGTGGGAGGACTCAAGCGACGCTTTGGGCATTTTTTGTGACTTATCCAAGGCGTTCGATTGTGTCCTTCATGATACATTGATCAGGAAGCTATCCTACTATGGAATTTGGGCTCGCTGCCATCGCAGCGGTAAGTCCCCTCTTTGAGGAGTGGCTTGAGAGACGCTACGGCGTCCTCACCTACCGCTTGACGCAGGTCCTCACCGGACATGGAAGTTTCGGGAGGTACCTGTGTCTGATGGGGCGGGAGGAAACGCCCAGGTGTCATCACTACTAGGACCGCCCTGAGGACACACGGTGGGAGAATGCCCTGCATGGGCTGAGCACCGCCGTGCCCTCAGGGAAGTGATCGGCGATGGCGACCTCTCGCGTCCGGGCCTAGTGCAGGCCATGATGCGGAGCGAGGGGGACTGGGATGCCGTCTCCTCCTTTTGCGAAGCAGTCATGCTAGCTAAGGAGGAGGCGGGACGCGTGAGGCAGCGAAGCCTGCCTCCTCGCAACCCAGCCATCGCGAAGGACACACCGGGCGTCGGGGATCGCGGGACGATCTCCGGCCACCGTAAGCGCGGGCCTGCGGACGGCGAGCATGGGTGGCTCCCCGTCCGACCAGAAACAGATCCGAGCGTGCGGCGCGTCGCGTTCCGCGCGCGTCTCAAAGAGCCATCAGACCACCACATATGGGGCTCAATAGGGCCGATGCCGATTCGGAGTCGCGGAGAACCTAACGGGTAACCGGGGCTCCGGCTCGGCGTGCAGGAGAAGGAACGGGGTGGTTTTTAGTCATTAAGAGTCTGACACTCCCTCCCGCCTCACCCAGGCGGGAGCAGCCATTCGATGATTTTCCCCCTTAAAAAAAAATCCCACTATGGAATAAGAGGTAAATCTCGGGATCTTCTTACCTCATACTTGAGTAACAGAATTCTGAGATTCGAGAGAAACGGAAAAGTCTCCGCCGGGTCTGTTATTAGGATGGGAGTTCCGTAGGGGTCAATTCTCGGCCCTTTTCTGATTCTTATATATATAAATGACTTGTCTTACCTTGTAAGGGATAACCACGGGATAGTACTGTTTGCTGATGATACTTCGTTATTATTTAAACTTAAACGTAGTCATTGATAATGTGAACATTACTCTCTCGGAGATAGTACACTGGTTTAGTGCCAACAACCTATTACTAAATGGAACTAAAACTAAATGCATTAAATTTACAACACCAAATGTTGGACATGTGAAAACCAGAGAACTAATTAAGGGTGAGGAGTTGGGCCCTGTAGATTCTACTGTCTTATTAGGTATAACCCTAGACGCTAACCTCCAGTGGGCTCCACATATATATAGATAAGTTATCAAAAACAATCAGTTCTGTAGCATATGCCGTTAAAAAAAAATTGAAATTTAACCGATGTAGATACAGCCCAATTAGTATGCTTTAGTTATTTTCATAGTGTCATGTCATATAGTATTCTCCTATGGGGGAATGCTGCTGACATTCAGTCTATCTTTGTTCTGCAGAAGAGGGCCATTCGATCAATTATATTCGATTATCTTAGTCTGAAGTACTCTCTCAGGGAACTATTTAAAGAAATTAATGTAATGACTGTTGCCTCTCAATACATTTATGAAAATGTAGTATATGCTCATAAAAACAAAAGTTTACTTAAAAATCATAGTAATATACATAATATCAACACGAGAAATAAAGACAAATATGGTGTTCCCACTAGACTTAAGAAAATAAGTGGTTCGTTTAGATGTTAGAGTATACGCTTTTACAATAAAATTCCCAGCCATATCCAAAATTTAAGTGTAAATAAATTTAAAAATGTTATTAAAGACAAACATTAGAGAAAAGAAAAAGGTTTTCTTAATTTTTTAATTGACTACTTTGTCAAATAGTCTTTGTTTTTTTAAAAACGTCAATATGTGACTTTTGTGTTAAAGAATTTATAGCAGCATAAAACATTAAATGTCGTTTCTTAATTTTACAAAGCAACACATTAGTTTTATTTCATTCTAAATAATACGATTTAGTTTTATATACCTATAGTAAAGCTTTTTATAAAATAAAAGACTACCTAGATGATAGTCGGGCTTGGGAATAAACTACTGTAATGTCCACACAGGTCATGTTGACATGTTTATAACATATAGTTACATTTTTTTTATAAGTATGCAATTTGACATTATTATTTTAAATTGTCATTTTTTTTTATTTGAAATTTTTTATTTTTTTTTCTACCTTGACATTTACTTTTTATTTTTACAATAATTGTTAGTGCTAGGACCGTGCGAGACTTTACCTCGCCATTTCTTTTCAAATTTCCCATATTCTGACAGTTTGAGTATTTGTGCGACCCGCGCAAATGTTCTTTAACAACAACAACGTCGTCAGTCAAACTCACCTGTAATTGAGCTGACTGTAAACCGACACATGCGTACTGCCTTTAGAACGGGTCCGCTCAAACTGTTGTGGTTCTTTTCTCAAAAGGCCACTACAGAAAGAACTTGTTCGGTTTTCACACATTATGTTTTATACACAATTGTCTGGACTTTAAAAGAGACGGACTTCTGAATTTCTTTCGGCAATTCTTCTCAGAGTAGTCAGTTAGGAAATGTCGGCCTCATCGTTCGCTTAATAAAATTGACGTGTAAAAGTGCTGCTTCATAGCCTATTTGCAGAAATAAATTCACTTGGTTCACTAATGTTTTTAAATAATCTACCAGACGGACATTAAAATAAAAATTAATCATCTACCCTATTCCAATTTTCCACAACACAGTTATGATATGTATAGTTTGCATTACTTACCTTCTTGGAAAGACTGCAAGAAGCAAAGTCCTTGTGGCAATTGTATAGGACTTCCAGTTGACATTTTTGAACTTGTCCTTATGCACCAATGTTTTTCCGGTGCCAATGCCGATCTGAAAAGAATATTATTATCATTCTAATGTAAACCTTTTGATAAAAATATTATTGGAACTCTTCGTCATTTCATATTTCTATTGTCATAAGTAATAGTAAAAAGTACATGTCTTTTTCGACCTATGTTCTTATTGTTACATTGCCCTTACCCCCAATTCAATAAGAGTCTTCTAAGTTTCGCCTTATAAAGTTTTCTAATAAGTTATTTAGTTTGTTTTTGATAACAGTAACGTGTTCCAATTGGTATTTGACATTTAAGGTAAAGTCAAATACCAATTGGAACACGTTATTGTTAGTTGGAACACCACCAACACCAGTCCCAGTTTCCTGTGTATTCACAAAAGCATTGATTTGTTAGCGATTTAGAATTATGACGTAGGCACAATTATTTCAGTTTAACCTGAAGTAAAATGTTATTAATATAATATATGCATACTAACTGTACTTTTCTAAGATAATAATTAAAAGCCTTTTTAATGGAAAGTTAAATAATAGGTACTAAAGTATTATTATTTAACTTCTCATTTTCAGGAATACGGTAAGTATATAAAGGAACTATAACAAAGTATAACATTACCCATTCTTTATCTTGTTTGTTTATTGGTTGTATGGTAGTAATGTTATTTTCATTTTCCTCATTGCCTTTAAATTCGGTAATTGCTTTACTTATTTTTAGTTCGTCTGCGAGCCTCTTTATACTTTTCTCTATAGTTTTAAGATTGATATTTTTATCCGTTTTCATTCTATGAATTTCTTTATCGAGAACTTTGCTGAACTTGTTACTGACGAGGACCTCGTCATCTGATCGATCAAACTCATCCTCATGATCTTCCTCCATGGGTTCCACGGGGCGGCTGGGGCCAGCTTGAGCCTCATCTAGAAAGCTGTTCATATGTTTTCGCTGTTGTTTCCTATTATAAGGCTGTGCATCCAGTGACTCCGATGACTTCGATAACTCAGATGACTCATGCCTCTGTGGCGCCTCGGGCGACTCTCGCCATTGTTGCGTCTCGGGTGGCTCATGCCACTCTGGTGCCTCGGGTGGCTCATGCCACTCTGGTGCCTCGGGTGGCTCATGCCACTCTTCTCGCGCCTCGGGCGACTTATGCCATTGTGTTGCTTGGGGTGACTCCTCCAGCCACCGAGCCTTCGGCGACATATTGTTTCTGCGTTCCATGATAGAATCTAGTAGGCACTCAAAACTCGTTAACAAATTTTCAATACGATTAAGATAATCGGCTCTTTTAATTGGTTGAATATTCTGATTATTTCTCTCAGCGCTGATATTTCTTGCCAAAGCCGGCAATGAGCTGTCTGTACATACCTTGTTAATTCTACCATCCTGGGACTTTACGTTCTTTCTGTGTAAATTCTTTAATGATGACTCAGAACGCGATTCAATTGGAGGGGACCTGTGCTTTGGAGTCACTAGGTTATTCATTGAATGTCGGTTTAATAGTCGGCGTTTCTTGGCAATAATTTTGTGCTTTCTGATTGCTTGGATGTCCTGCAAAAGTTTATAATTTCAAAGTTAAATAAAATAACAATGGTAACATTTTTACGAATATTTTTGGGACAGTAATTGAATATGAAGGTAAGACAAGAAAAAATTAAGGAAATAACTAAATTTAAAGATGCAGGGAAATTATGTAAAACACTAAAATGGCAATGGGCAGGGCATATGATAAGAGAGAGGAATATGCAATGGACAAAGACAATATCAGAATGGTACCCCAGTCCCCAGAGATGGGAAAAGGAGCAAAGGGCGACATCCAAACCAAACCGTTGGGAAGATGATGAGAATTGCGAGAGATAGGGAAAACTGGAAATCTTTGGAGGCCTATGTCGAAGGACAAGCTGGGGATAAATCTACTAATGTATAGTATAGTAATGTAGACTAAATTGTAAATTTGTCCATCCATAACATAACATCACGCCTTTTATCCCCGAAGGGGTAGGCAGAGGTGCACATTCTACCACAGTACAATGTAACACCCACTTTTCACTAGTTGTTATGAGTCCCATGTAATAGGGTGTGAGCCTATTGCCATATACCGGGCACATTTCCAGACTCCGTGCTACTACTGAGAATTTTAAAAAACCCAGTAATACTTTGCCCGACCCGGGAATCGAACCCGAGACCCCTTGCCCGGCAGTCGCACTTGCGACTACTCGGCCAACGAGAGCAGTAAATTTGTAACCTCAGTAATAAAGGCTTAGTTTATTTTATTTATTTATTAATTTATTTTATTTTAATTGAATATGACATCACACCTTTTTACTTTTTACGTAACATTATTTTAGTTATTAGATAAAATGAGTATATTGAATATAGGTATACATACTAGTTATACAAATGTAATTGATACTTATACTATACTATACCTAACAACGGTACGATCATACAGGAATACCTAGTTTAGACGACACGGTTACATTATTTGTATAGATTTGTGCAGATATAACAAATTGTACCTTGTAGGTACATCTGTTCTTGTGTATATGGAAATAATATTTCTTCATGTTTAGTAACCAAACTTGTTCAAACACGCATTTATATATATTTTATAATTAGTAAAGGTGAATGAACCTCATCGGAGTCTGCGGACGACGTAGTCTCATCATCACTTGGCTTCCAAGACGAAGCACTCGAGGAATTATCCCCATCGATCTCTTCCATCTTCCTGCTCCTGCTAGGACCTGCTACAGGTGACCTTGGTCGTTTCATCATACTTTCCAGCCTTTGACGATCATCTGCAAGAAATCGTTAGTGTACCGGTTGGTTTTAATTTACCGACTTTAACAAAAGAAGGAGGTTCTTATGTTTGTGCACGATTATCTCGCGACTGGGTGAACCGATTTTGTTTGGGTTTTCAGAAAAGTGTTTGTTATACTTTGGAGAAGGTTAACCGACTTTAAAAAAAGGAGGGACTGAAGTCGGTTTATTTAATTTACAGATTTTTTTATTGGGTCGATGGTACATGGTGTTTTATTTAAAAAAAATAATTGTTCTGTCACCGCACTCGTGTAAACCACTCGCGCGTGTGTAGTTTTAACGTAGTCAAATTATTCTTATATTCACGCATCGGCGATGAACGTGATCTGATAATGGCCACAGGGTACAGTGATGATAGTACGAGTGACCAAGAAGACATCAATCAAGGTCCAGGAGATAGATGGATGTCACACATTTTAATAGAAGAGAAAGAAGGAGACAAAATAGATTTAGTAGAAAACTCTGCAGAAGCTACTAATAACGAAATACAAGTTATGGAAGAAGATATAATAAGTAAACCAATGAAACGAGGAAGAGAAGAAGAAGATGAAGGAAGTTGGACTAAAGTGGTAAGAGACAAGGGGAAAAAACATAAACAATTTAAAAAACAAGTCTTTATGTGTAGTAAAGAAAAGCTACCTAAAAAATTTGCCATATCAAAATTATTTAATAGTATAGGTTTAACTGAGATAAAGCATGTTAAGTACACTAAACTAATATAAATTAAGAATCGAAGTTTCGACCGAGGAATGTGTAAATAAGTTATTGGACTGTCAAGAGTTTCAAACCAAAGATTGGAAGGTGTTTTTTTTTAAGGGGGGAAAATCATCGAATGACTGCTCCCGCCTGGGTGAAGCGGGAGGGAGTGTCAGACTCTTACTGACTAAAATCCACCCCGTTCCTTCTCCTGCACGTCGAGCCGGAGCCCCGGTTACCCGTTAGGTTCTCCGCGACAAACCAAAGGTTGGAAGGTGTACGGCGCCACGGACGTGAATACCTCAAAGTTATACGGAACGTGGATTTGGAGTTAAAAGAAGACGAAATATTTACTGCGATTAAATGTCCTAGTAATATTGGTAGTAAAATTTAATTTTACTTATTCCCTTTAATCTTCAGTTTGTAATTGTTTAAGTCTAAATTTATTTCTTTTTATTTATTTTTATAAACTTATGTTTAGCTGATGTCCTTGGTATAGTAGGATCGCCTACCACAAGCATTTCAGGTTTTTTCCTAATATTTTGTTGGTATGTACCTACATAATAGTTGATGAAATAAGTTATTTTTATTTTTTTTATTTATATTCAAATAATATCTGTAAAAAGGCTACAGAGGCGCCATGAAACCGGCTGGGTACCGGGTGAGGTAGTACGGATCGGCTTAGTGAGTCACACTTACCAAGCTTTATTTATGTAGATTGTTTACGTACGGACGTACCAAGGTAGATCCTTTTGTTTTTCCGGTAATCCGGTGCT
Organism: Spodoptera picta; assembly: GCA_038387885.1. Taxonomy (NCBI): domain Eukaryota; kingdom Metazoa; phylum Arthropoda; class Insecta; order Lepidoptera; family Noctuidae; genus Spodoptera; species Spodoptera picta. The sequence goes on along the minus strand of JAZHFQ010000100.1, from coordinate 35,243 downwards.
CAAAGTGCTGGAATTTTGCCACATTAAAACAAGATGTAACAAAATTGTATGTACATAATGGTATAGTAATTGTGAAATTAACAAAGTCAAATGTGTGAATTGTCGGGGTGACCACAAGGCATTGAACAAGAATTGTCCGATGTATGCTCGAGAGAAGCGCGTGAGAGAACTCATGAAAGAATATAACTGTTCCTATTACGTAGCGTGTAACATGTACGTGAAACCTCAGCTGCCACTTGATGCAAAAACAGTGCGACAAAATGAAGAACCGAAGATCGATCCCAATAACAGCTTTAATGGATTAAATATTGAAGAATCAGGTAGTAGTTGTAAGTATATAACAGATCTATTACTTTTTTTCAGTACTTTCTCATTCCAGTACTTACTAGATGTTACGGACGACGCGACGCCACACAGAGCCGTCGGTTAGCGTCGCGTCGAGCGGGACGGCTGGATGTAATACATGTACAAAATAGTACAAATGCATGTGAGAGCATGTTTTTGTAACCGTAAGTACTTACCTACGACAAAGGATACAATCCTAGCAATGATATTTAAAAAGAAAGAAGAGTGACAGATATCTATTGTTCAATGTGCAATAAAGTGATAATGGAATATTATAATTAATGGTATATTCAAGGTAACCAAGGCTTGCACACATGCTGCCATGAGACGCAATTTCCCGCGGTTCTAAACGTTAATTGCGATTTATTGCGGCAAGGCGTTCCCCTACCACGATTCGAACAAGCATTCCTTTCGAGTAGCCAATCAGAAGCCATGGAATTTTGACGATACAAAAATGGCGGCTCTTGTTAGAATTAAATGCTTAGGTAACTGATTAGGTAAATTCAAGAATAAGGTTTAGGTATCAAATTGATTGCTTCATGTTCATGGATAATGAACGAATTCGAAGCGGAAAGGGATTTAATCGTCACCACAACAACTGAAGCAGCAAATGACCTCAGAGGCAAACTATCCTGCCGAATCGGAGGATTAGTCAAATCCAAAGTCCGAACAATGGCATCCATTTTAGTGAACGGATTAAAAGAGCAAGAGAGCTGCCACCGAATCATGGTAGATGAGGCTCTCATGAATCACTTTGGGGCCATTGTGATGGCGGCCCGAATAACTCAGGCCAAAGAAGTTCTGCTGATTGGTGACATAAATCAACTTCCCTTCATTGACCGAGACAACCTCTTCCCCTCATTTACAACCGCCCTACACACGTCGTGGCTATTAGCCAAGAACTTCTCTGCACTCACAGGAACCCTATGGATGTAGCATATGCTCTTAGTACTGTGTACAGTGGCATATATTCGTCTGCGTCGGGTGTGAGATCCCTTGAGTTAAAAAGCTTCTCAGGTTCGCGGATACCCAAATCTCCTCCAAAAACGTTATACCTGGTACACACTCAGGTAGAAAAGGAATCCCTTAAAAACCAGGGATACGGATCGGGTGTGGGATCCCGCGTACTCACAATACACGAGGCTCAGGGGCTTTCGTACGCGGCAGTGGTTCTTGTAAATACAGCGGAGAAGAAACAGCGGATACACGACAGTGTACCGCACGCCGTGGTAGCTATATCCCGTCACACTAACAGCTGCGTTTACTACACGAATACCAGTGACGACGCGATCAGCAAATTAATCAGACGGGCGGTGGGTGAGAGTGAGCGGGGGATCCTGGACTATAACTTGAAAATGGCTATCAGGAATAGGGACATGGCGGTAGTGGGCGCTCTTTTGGGTGGGGAGGGCTCGCTGTAGGCTTGAATTGTGATGCAGGCGTGACATTGATATATATATATTGATATATGTATTGTGTGTGTTTAATAATGTTAAAATGTAGTAAATATAATGTAACGTAATGTAAATTTTATCAATCAGACTGACAAAATCCATTGGCACTACTGGAATCGGCTTACTGCTGCGTGAGCAGACGTCATGCATTCTTAAATGTTCTATAGTCGGTGGCGCTGTGGGCTGGGTCGCTCCGTTCCCTACGAAATGGTTGATCGGACCGATTGCTGGCCCTCACGTCATGCTCGTGAACGGGCGCCTTCTGCTGGAGCAGGTCGGCTCGCTCATCGCGCGTGTGAGCCGATCCAGTAAGGTTAATGTAAATGTAGTAAAACATGTATTGTGTATATATAGGTAGATATTAGACACAACTTGTTTGAGGAAAAAAAAATGTGGTTAATGTAGCACGTAAGATTTCTGTAACAATTAATTTAGACTGTACATTAAAAGAAAATGTAATGGAATGACAAGGGCACGGACAAGAGTCCGTGGAGAATAAGAAATGCAATATATAAAAAAAAAAAAAAAAAAAAATTGATTGCTTCACAATCTGATTACACCTAAATAAAATACCATTAGATATGTATGTTCGTAAAGTGGTCTTAAAATACACATGAATAGACAGACGGAGAGACAATACATAACAATTCTATAGGGTACCCTAAACCGAATGTCAGGTAATTCTTTAAAACATTGTTCTAGAAACAAAGTCGAATAGATAACATCATAAAATCCTGGTGTCGGGTACCTTCGTGCAAACTTATTGTTATATTCTGTTACCTACGCTTTGTCTATTGTCAATTATACTAGTTGGAACAAACCACTTTTATCTTTCTTTCTTTATGAATTCGGCTGGATATACAAATAAGACCAAATTTGATAATTATGTTCTCAATAGACCTTTTCAATTAAATATGATCAATGGGTACGCTTTCGGACGGATGGGTCCTACTTTTAAACAATTAGTACTTCTTTTTCCTGTTAATCCTTTCACAGGTAAATTTTAATTGAAGGGAAGAGACATTATCTAAAAAATTTCTAAACCAGCTCTTGCTTCGCCCGCGTTACCATAATAAAAATTCCAATAAATAATTCCAGACTGTATAAAAATCTATATCTGAACAAAATCACATCCAAACCCATCCATTAGTTTTTCATGTCAGGGTAGTAAACATACTATACATACATGGTACTACATCCATCTTTACAAATCGCATATAGGTATATTTTTTATAATTACCTACGTATACCTCTATTTAGATATACCTTTGTTGTGAAATATGTTTATGTATCTCACATAATGTACCGATAAAGTTTAGCATGATACTTTATAATTAGACAATTAGGTAGGTACTTACTTGAAACCGCAACAACAAGTGCCGAATGCTCCCTCCCAGCCCAGTGCAGGTTAACATGTCTTCCGGCTTTCACAAATTGCGAAGGGCACAAAATAGATAGCATGTTGACCAAATCACGCTTTTTAGTTGGCCATTCCACGATGACCCACTCATCTCTCGAAGAACCCCTAAATCTAAAATTTACAGGCCGCATAATTATGTATATCCAGTCACTCCGAAGTGTGGTACACTACTGAATGGCAAACCGTACGTAACTCAGGTAAAAGTTCCAGTGCACCCTTACTGCGCAGTTATTGCTACCCTCGCCCACCGGACACAACAATAGATTTCGCCAAAGGCCCGGGTTCGGGTACCCACAAAAAAACATCCTTTTTTGCAACATACCAACTTCCTTGTCAGTTCTCTGTTGGCGACTTATATGATTTTGTGCTCCAACCCGCATTTGTATAAAATAACGTGTCGAAGTACTTGTTGGGCGGCTTTAGATACTATTTGATTGTAGTAGGTAACTATGTATGTAGTATATTTTAATTATAATCTATCTGTTTCTCTGTCCATCGACTTGGTGAAACTTAATTACAGTAGCAACACTTTTATCATTAATTGGTACCTATTTAGTTCTATAGATACTAGTATTATACGACGAGACTTCGTTCGTGTGGTTCTTATGTATCGTACCTACTTATATATAACCTAAGTACTAACTTAGGTACCTAAAAAACCTAAATCTTCTTCAATTATCTTATTTCTAAATTCTAATAGCGTTTTATATTTGCCAACACGACTGTGAATCACGGAATTGGTACTTACCAATTGACACATAGGGAGTAATATCAATATATGAAAATATGTCAAAGATGTGTTTAAAAACAAACTTTTAATCAAATGTGCTAAAATTAAATAACAAAAATATTTATAACGCATTATACACATTTGTTTGTTTGTTTGAACGCGTTAATCTCAGGAACTACGGGTCTGATTTGAAAACAGCTTTTTGAGTTGGATAGTTCATTTATCAAGAAAGGCTAAAATTAAATAACAAAAATATTTATTACGCATTATACATGTCGGAAGGATGGGGTGGGCGATGTCAAGCGAGAACCCTCTTCGTCATATATGTATATCGGTAGAGGTATGTTTATGCAGTAATAAAACAATTAAATCTTCGTAATTAAAGTAACATTTACTTTCGACAGTGCACAATAAAATTACTCAGCGATTGCGTAACATGTGAACTGGGCAACGATTGACGAACGACTCCCCGAGCTTGCGCTTGCGCTGCTTTATATATCACTCGGTGGTGGAGTTGAAGTGACGTCGGCCAGTTGTTTGTTCACTGCTTGCCCATTACATTCGCAGTTTACGAAATAATGACGGCGGCGCCGTCACGGCCATACTGACGTACGCTCGTCCTCGAGCGTCTTCCGAGCATCTGGGAACAAGATAACAACCCGTTCGTTCATCCTGGCATTTCTAATCTCTATCTAGTATAACCTTTAACAAAAGCTTTCAATATTGTGCGGGTTCGGTTAACCCTTCAGCTTACCACAACTACTACGTTATCATCACTCATCAGTATTAGAACTGGAGACGATTGTGTTAGGCCGGATAAATATCCCTTTAGCGAATGCTAGACCGGACATCAGTCCCTTTAGCGTATGCTAGACCGGACATCAGTCCTTTTAGCGTATGCTAGACCGGACATCAGTCCCTTTAGCGTATGCTAGACCGGACATCAGTCCCTTTAGCGTATGCTAGACCGGACATCAGTCCCTTTAGCGAATGCTAGACCGGACATCAGTCTCTTTAGCGTATGCTAGACCGGACATCTGTCCCTTTAGCAAATGCTAGACCGGACAACAGTCCCTATAGCGAAACATGCTAGACCGGACAACAGTCCCTATAGCGAAACATGCTAGACCGGATTGCAATCCTTATGGTCGGATCGCAACCCCTTTAGCTGAGTCATTGGACTGGATTTTCCCTTCAATGACTCTTTCCTACATTTTTTTGTTACTTTTTTTTTCTTTTTTTTTTCTTTTTTTTTAATTTTATAAATAAGTAATCAGTTACAACACTCATTCACTCTGGTAAATCTGGTGATGGACTTTCCATATTATTACTAATAGCGCTCAAGGTACGTGAACTAGCCGATACAGTGCTGCTATTAACAGATATAGTGTCGCCATTAACAGATATAGTGTCGCTATTAACAGATATAGTGTCGCTATCGGAAAGTTCATCCTCAGTATCACCAATCACAGCTATGTCACACAGTATATTATTACCGCGATCAGTTTCATGGACAAAATCACTCTGGCTATCATCCGCCGTCACGTCATCATCATAACTTTCGGCTATTTCTATAAAACCTAATGGACCGCGGGGTACCTCGCGTAAGTTCTCATGGGCGACCTTGTACGTTCGATTAGAACCATTAACGAGTTTCTATTCGTACCTATCGTTTTCTAAAAAATCAGTGATTTTGTAGGGACCTTTATACTTTAGGAATACGTTTACAGTTAAAAGTTTAAAAAGTTACGACGTTTCAGTAGCAAAATCAATAACCAGAAAACTTATAGACAAACTGACGTTTCACAATCTCACAAGAATATTATTCTAACAAGCAACCCAAAGCATTTAAACTTTACAAGTGATCACGGCTGTGCATAGCCCAGTAACTCACAGCTACTCTTTTCTAACGCGAAACTTACAGGACACAAGAGAACGTGAACGAGAGAGACAAGAAACATCTATCTGCGGAGTATCTCTGGAGGATCGAATCAGAGACAAGATAATCTGACAGATAACCAAACATTTAATCTTACAAACTGAAACTGCATAAAAATCAATACGATACTAACTAACGTCACACAGACCAGTTGCCAACCAGGCAATTCACCAATCAGATGCATTGCCACACAGGCGGTTTGCCACACAGGCGCTTTACCACACAGGCCCATCGCTACATGATCCTCATGAATGTGGTCTGGTGTGTGAAGACCCATAGCCACAAGTTCCTCATGGGTGCGGTCAGAGTACGAGTGCGTGAATATGATGTAAGTGTGGGTATTTTTTTTTTGTTGATGGGACAAGCCCGCCACAATCTCCCAAAACCGCTGCAACTCCTGTAAGCCAGGATCTACAGTAGATACAACCATGAAAACACCGGAACATTGAAGTCCGGCGCGTCCAGGGACATGAGTAACTGTCTTGGTTCCCGCAACGAAGTGAATCAGAAGATATTATAAGAGGAGAAGAAGAAAAAACTATAGTTTCCACTTCCCTCTGTGAATATTACTGCAGGAGACAGAATGAATTAAGCCTGAAGACACAAAGAAGAGACCGTACAACTGGGTGTAGTTATCTAGGCAGGAAACCAGTGATCAAGGAGCTGGTCTTAAATCCTTGACGCCGGATGTCTCTTAACACTTTATCTTTCTATATGTGTTCGATCCCCCCAAAAAAAATGAAAAATGAAGTGTGGGTATGTGAGTTATAGGTGTTGAGTGCAACTCATGACATTGTCACTTTATAAAATTCTCAAAGAACCTGGTGATCAGATATTCTCCTCATCCTTAGTCCTCAGATCTACTGTATTTCAATTTCATCTGTTATTATTGAAATTACTCGACATTTTACGTAACTTATAGGCGCTGCGATAGACATTTTTTGTAAGACGCAATATAATAATGAAATGCAGAGTCTCGTTACTCCACGTTTTCTCTATTAGACAAAACCCGACTTCACTGCATTTGGAATAACCACCGAACAGCCTATCTACTCACTACAACGCACTTAGCGAAAACATATCTCAAGGTCCTTTTAATCAAAATAAATGATCAACAGCCATCAAGTTCTTCAAGGTAACCACAATTTATACACTACACAAGTGTGGATAGTCACTCCAGTATTCCAGAGCCACAAGTCAGCCACGACTGTAGTTTCATTATATGGACTAGAGTCCCTGCCCCAGTAACGACTACGACTAGCACACACGATACAGTAGAATAAATGAGAAGTTTTACCCTTACAATTACTAACTCACTAGGTACCCTAGGGAAAGGCCCTAATTATAACAAATCCTAATGGCAAGATCAAGGGAAGCATGTTTCTCATCAGAGTATTCTTAGCGCTATTTTCCAAGCCAACAATAATCCTAAATGAATGTAGGACTTTAGAGGACTCTTCAATTCTGACTTTAACTACCAATTATTATTAGCAGCTTTTGACCTTTATTTTTTTTTCAATACTCTGTACCGCATTAGACAGCAAGCACCACTTAACTCGTCGAATACCGTCATGATAGACACAATCACAGAACAACAGGTTGAGGTCACCGGTGACCGCTTGGTGTCTGACAGTTTAATTCTGCATCTACCTCGCGGAAACCATACCTCCAAGTTCCAACCAAATGAAAGCCTAAAACTACTTGAGATATTACCTAACAATACACAACACAAAATAACACTATCAGATGTAATTCTAATGACCATGTATAATCTCGGATCTAAAACATCACGGCTATTTTCTTTAAATAACTACCCGACAAAATAAAATAATATTTCAAATTGGAAAACTAACAATTGTAAACTCAAGTCTTTGACTCGTTTTTGACCCATAAAGTACTTTGTATCGGAATCATAATAAATGGAACAAAGTCACCTGGTATAATCCCGATGGCAGCAGTGTCCAATTGCAAACATCAACACGCCGCTCACCAAACGCTGCGTTAACGCCGCGTATCTCATGCTGTCACTGGACGCCAATGTACTCCGGCTTGAATTGGGACCACGTCATGTCTTCATTTGCTGCTTCAGATAGCGATTCAGTTCGAAGTAGCTGCCTCAACGTTAGCCACGTTGAATCTTCACTACTGAGTACCTAGCTATGTATAGCTAAGCACTTCCAATCTTGCAGCACTATCTTCTTTGTCGCATTTGCATGTAGGTAGTTCTTCACGAACCGGCTTCGATAATTTTAACATTTTCAATAATCCTGGTCCATCCCACTTCTGATGTCGGAAGGATGGGGTGGGCGATGTCAAGCGAGAACCCTCTTCGTCATATATATCGGTAGAGGTATGTTTATGCAGTAATAAAACAATTAAATCTTCGTAATTAAAGTAACATTTACTTTCGACAGTGCACAATAAAATTACTCAGCGATTGCGTAACGTGTGAACTGGGCAACGATTGACGAACGACTCCCCGAGCTTGCGCTTGCGCTGCTTTATATATCACTCGGTGGTGGAGTTGAAGTGACGTCGGCCAGTTGTTTGTTCACTGCTTGCCCATTACATTCGCAGTTTACGAAATAATGACGGCGGCGCCGTCATACACATTTGTTTGTTTGTTTGAACGCGTTAATCTCAGGAACTACGGGTCTGATTTGAAAACAGCTTTTTGAGTTGGATAGTTCATTTATCAAGAAAGGCTCTAAAACATCACGCTCCGATCAATAGGCGCTGAGCAGAGCGGGTAAAACCGAGCGGAAGTAGTTAAGCAATTCAGTTTGTTTTGTTACCTACGTTTGATTTGCTTAAAATGAGTTTAAAAATAAATACATAATCAATTATTGTTTTATTGATTACGATATAAAAATATGAACCAATGTTTTGTAGCACAATATAAAGGAAAATTCCGAAAACCCTAATTTTTTTGTTCAGTCACCACAACTGTTTACTATGCAGGTAACAAAATAAAGATTGATTCAGTACAGAGACAGCAACCATTGGTTGGCTGCTGAACCGATAAATGGTTACAAAAGATGGGCTTATTTAAAAACTACATACATAATCTACATCTACACTAATAGTAGGTACAAAGAGGAAAGTATAGTAATAGTTTTATGTATAGGAAGTCTCCTTCGAAACTACAGGACCGATTTGAAAAATTATTTTACCGTCGGAATCCTACATTATCGATGATGATCATAGGCTATCACTACACTAGTACCTATTAAACAAAGTAGCCGTCGTCCGTCTGTCCCTATGTATGCTTAGATCTTTAAAACTACATAATATACATCTACATTTTTCAGCGAGATCTATCTTAGCTGGTTTGATTCACGCAGAGGCTATGTGGATAATCAATCAATGGTACCGACGCGGGACTCCAGGTGGCATTAGCACACAGTGACATCTATCACGACTTGTGTGAATCACTTAGAGGCGTTGTTAATAAATCAATCAACTAGTACCGACACAGGACACTAGGTGGCATTAGTCACACCATAACAAAAAATTATTGCCATCATAATATTGACATTTCACAAAAGCCGCTCAGATGCCTCTCGCTCAGGGCCCTCGGTACTGTCACTCACATGCCGTATCTGTGACGGAAAGTACCATTGCGAGTGCCTCAATATATCGCAACATCAATTTGCGGGCTTTACTTGTGACCAAAAGTCTCACTGGATGTGCTTCTCCTGCGATAATATTACCCGACGGGGTCGCTCCAATTCCACCATTAATAATCGCTCTGTGTATGTACATATTTTTGAACAGTGAGGACACAATGAATATGTCTTGTGACAACTTGGAACAGCAAGCTTTGTCACCGGTCTCGTCATAAAGCTCCACATGTCTCGGGCAACGATACGCGAACTGCCGTTGCCGTCGACGAACTGGGTACATTCTCCTCAGAACTTAACAACACCCTGAAGGAATGGCGTAAGTATGTAGATCGTACTGTGCTATCATTCGCTGATGGCATTAAAGGCACCTTGCGCGGTTGGCGTGTAAAGATGGAGGTTACCATATCTAGATTCAGCGACGATATTCTTTATTATATCAGTGGTCAGAAATCAAAAAGGGCATGAATATTCTTCGCATGGAACAAGTTTGAAGGCACGCGTTGATGATGATAATCAGATTGTTACAGACTTGACTACTTCCATGCAATTTCAGGCTGATAAACACAAAGATCTTATGGAGCGTATCGAAAACATTGCCCGTAACTGCTCGGATGCATTATTTGGCAGTCTTCAACACAAAATCGACTCTTTAGAGCAGCAAGCGAGAAGTTGTAACATCGAAATCTGCAACGATCCGGAAAAATATCAGAGGCCTTAGTACGAGTTTGATTTACGTTTAAAGTAAGTAACGAAATGAGTACGCGTTCAGCACTCTGATTGGCAGGCTCCAATGAAGCAACTAGTCAAAACTCTTGAAGTGAATATGCGTCGTATTTCTTCAGCTTCAGGGCTAATTTTGTAGGAAATTAGTTGCATTATCACCTCCCGAGAGGAATACGTCAAGTTACAAGTTACCCTGTATAATTAAGCTTTCTCATATCATGTACTACTTAATGGATTTTCTTGTTTTTAAACTTGCTTATTCATTCATAAATGTTAGTTGTTACATCGCCTGTCAATTCACTTATATCACATACAACCAGAACGTTACCATAATATCTATATTGTTAAATTGTTCAGATTCTCTTCTTTCATAATGCAATCAATATTTCCAATGGGGTAGACGACTAATTTTTATTTCAATGTCCGTCTGGTAGATTATTTAAAAACATTACACACGTATTTTTTATTTTCTTACGGAAACGAATAGTTTCGAAGATATATTGATTTGAAATGTCGCGTGACGTCACTTCTCAGTACATTTTAAACTAAGAAATGACGTTTTAGCCCCCACTCCTAAACTTTGATTCGTTTTATCTAAGTATTGTTTTATTATAAAACAAAATAAAAAAATACGTGTCTAATATTTTTTTATTACCTAAGTTACGGACTAATTATATTTTTAATTTTCATACCCTGTCATCATCCCCATTATACGCCGGATCAGCTGGGTACCTGGTTTTTATTTAGTATTGTTTTTTTTAATACTTAATAGGTCGACGTTTGACCACCATCTCGCCTAGTGGTAAGCGACGATGTGGCCGACGATGGAGCACGCCTACCTATGAGCAATCTGTTCACTCGGCACTTGAAGACCCCCAGTCATATTTGACAGGAAACACAGACTCTGGCAAGGAATTCTATTTCCATTCCATTCGGAAGTGGTTCGCACGAGGAAGCTTGACGAGAAACGCTTCGTGTGAATGGGTGAAATGTCCATGTTTATTATTCAGGTAATGTTTCGATCGAGTCTACCGTACCCCTTGACGAAATTATTAATATAGAATAATCATACCAAATTTCATCTTAATCAGACCGGTAGTTTTTGTGTGATGCGTGAACAGACATAGACTATATGAACAGACAGACAAAAAAATCTTAATCACATTTTTGGGTTTGGTGTCTATCTAGTAACACCCCTTATTTCCTTTTTTTAATATTTTCAATTTACAGAATTTACATTTCTAGAGTTTTAATTTATGCAGTGAAATGTATTTCGTTTTCCTCCCATAGTGAAATGGTTTTTGGTAATACAACAGTTTAAGGCATTGGCTGCCAATAAAAAACTGTTGAAGGCAAATCCTCCGCTAATGTCGGTCACCGGTGACTGCCATGGCGTTTAACGTGTTAAAAAAGAAATAAAATGTTTAAAACAAAAAATAACTGGTGAGTCATTGCAAAAAGTTAACTTACGAACTCATAGTAAGTACCTACATTATCAAACCATCACGCTATGTAATTCTCGAAGAGATATTTCTCGTCTAGTATTTCATGTGCGTATACCAATGACTTTAATTAAATAAAAAAAAATATATGAGCAAGTTGTTTTGCCGCGGGACGAAAACGAAATACATTTCACGGTTTATGTGTAGATATTGTACCAATATCATTATTGTGTTATGTGTAGAATATTTAAGTAAAGGTCCACCGCATTCATGAATATATAAGTAACAGATAGTTCATGTACTTAAATTACGTCCTATACTTATAGGAGAGTACATGTTGGCTAACCAGACATTAGGAAACGGGCCAACAATTTAACTTGTAAGTCATAACAAAGAAAATGAAATTGTAAAATAAAACATTCTATTTTTTGCTCTTAAATATTTTTATTAGCTTAAAACTAATTAAAACTAAAGTTAATACACACTTAAACATTTTTATAAACTAATGTTAAACTTACCTATGTTATTTTTCTTTCATTTTATATTTTGTGCATTTTTTTTTAATTTTATGTATTTTTTTTATTATATTATTACTTATTCCATGTAATCCATAAACTAAATTTTACACAATTTATTTAATATTTACATCTTATTTACATGTGAACAGTTTCCTTGGGCCAGAAACGTCTGTGTAGTGTTTTACTACACACCAGAGCAATGTTTCGTACATCTGCTTACATTTTTAATAGACTCAATTTACACCGCGTCGGAATATAATGGAAACGACGAAACTGTACATAGCACAATGAACATTAGGTATACCTATCAACTTAAGAACACGCAAATTAAGAAATTCTCGAGGACTTCGCGGCATTTCGAGGGAGAGGCGCGTTCAATTTTTGCTCGTATTCATAGCAAAGTAAGTGGATATATAGTTCATTATGCAAAGTTCAGTTTCGTTGCAAAAACTCACTTGCATTTCATTCCACGGGGGTGCAAATTGAGCCTTAGCCTTCTACAGGATCTACATTCTCCGAGGTATCTTCCTGTTCTGGTTGTACTTCGTCAGCTGGATGTTGTTCTTCATGTTGGTTTCGGTTTCCTCTCCCGGTGAGTGCACTCTCCGCATCTTGCACTCATCGGCGTATTTGGTCGTTATAACTGTAACAGCTCTGCAAATAAAATAAAATGAAATTAGCTTGAAACAAAGGTCTAACTAACTCGTTAATTCTGTTCAAGAGTAGCACGACTTCTGCCAGTGGACGTTCTTATGCAAACTACCAATTTCAGAATTTAGGTATATATAGGCATCTAGTTATCAATGTATATTAATTGCAAAGTAAATCTGGGTCCGAGAAAACAATCTGAAACATTTTCATAAAATTGCATCAGTTATAAAAGTTGAGGAATCTGTCAAGCGATGCTATTTCTTACATGACAAATAATACTACATTATTTTTGATCGACTGGAGAAAATAGTAAGTATGTAACTTTGTGTGGAACAACTTACCTAACCATACTTTCTGTAACATTAAATTTGACACAGGCTTCTTCTATAACATCTTTCACCTTCGTACCATCTAGGCATTGTTTGGCTGCCTTATTTTGGTGGGCTGGCGATTTTTTCCCTGAACGTGCTGCCAGCTCTCTGTAAATATTACCTCTAAACATTATTACGATTAATTACAATAAAGACACAAGACACAGTGGTGCCTTTATTACTTTTTCTGCCACAGGTTTACAGGAACAAGAAAATGGAATATGTAGTGTGTACTCATATAAAAATTAATATCATAATAAGTGCAATAGTCACCCACACTGACATAAAAGAGTTTTTTCATTCAAATCTGTAGTTCCGACTTCCGGAGGTTAGCGAGATATATTATTTAAATAAATGGTAATTTTTAACATTAAATGTTTACTTAAGTGTACTAGTCGGGTTGTCTAATGAAAAACAAAAAGCGACATTATTTTATTTTATTTTTTTTTATAATGCGATTTTATAATTTTAATCCTCATAGACTTCCCACGCCGTGGGGACAACGGGGGGGTGTGCCGGACTCTTACCGGCTAAAACCACCGCGGTGTTCCTCCTCTGCCTGTGGCCGTGACCCGGGACGCCCTTGCGGATTCCCCGCACCCGGCAGGCCTCGACCTACCACTACATTGTGGCAGGTCCCACCACGTAGCATTCCTCAAAAGCTGCGATTTCCTTCCTCGAGTGGCGCGCGTGAACACACCGCTAACGCCTACTCCTGCCCATACAGCTGACGACTGACTGCCCTAATCAGTCGCCCGCAGGGGCCGCAGGTCTCTCCTATGGAGGTCGCAGATCAGCTACTACCTCGCGGCGTTGACGGCCGGCGCGTCTACGGCGGGAAGGGAGAGAGCTGGACGCCTCCCTCTCCCTTTCAGCCGCCTCCTTTGCCAACATGACACGTTCACAGAAGGAAGCGACTCCATCCCATGCACTCTCACTGTCAACCATAGCTCGCACTACGGTCGGAAATGAGAGATCATTCCCTCCGAGCGCTGTAATGAGTTCACGACGCAGCTCTGCCCATGTAGAGCACTCTTCGAGCGTATGCCGCGCCGTATCCTCCAAATTGTCATTACACTGATGACACGCCGACGTCTGCTCCATGTACTTTCCGAAGCAGCCGTGTCCGGAAAGGACCTGTGTCAACCGGAAGCTTGGAGCACCATGCTCTCTGCCGATCCACGACTCCATAACTGGACTTACCGCAAGTCGCATCTTCCACTCTGCCATTGTTTCACGACGTATTTCTAAGCGTCGTGCCTCAAGAACTCGTGGCGGGTATTTCTCGCTCCGGGCAGTCAACTCCCCGCGCCACCTATATAGTGACGCGAGAGCCTTTGCTTCTAGGTCCCATGGCGGAGATCTAGCTAGAAGGGTGGCCGCTTCAAAAGAGATCGTGCCGTACCCCTTATTACTCTGACGGCCATCGCGCGCTGCGGACCTCGCAGCAAAGCAACGTTGCGTTCCGTCAGACCGTCTGCCCAAACTGGTGCCCCGTAAAGGGCCATCGACCGCACGATCACCGGCAACAACATACAACCACCGGCAGGAGGAATTAGGGTTTCCCAAATTAGGAAGCAACCGCGAAAGTGCCCCGGCTGCCACCCTCAGTTTGCGAACCAACTGTCGAAAGTGGGGCCCGAAGTCCCACCGACTATCAAGGACTAGTCCGAGATATTTCATTGTCAACTTGACAGAGATGTGAACCCCTCCAACTACAATGTGTGACCCTGCAGGTGGACCACGCCTAGGCTTATGAAAACATAAGGCTTCAGATTTATTGAGAGCCACCTTCAGGCCCAGACGCCGGATCCTCGACACGACTTGCGCAACACCAACCGTCGCCAATACCGCAGCGTCGCGATAACTCTTTTCGCGTGCTGTCACCAACATATCATCCGCATAGCAGGTGACAGCAACGCCATGAAGCAAAGCACCGCGAAGTACCCAGTCGTATCCGATGTTCCACAGGAGCGGTCCTAGGACCGAGCCCTGAGGAACACCGGTCGACACCTCGTGCTGACCCCATCTCTGGGAACCCGGGTAAATAATTGACCTTTCTGAGAGATAAGCCCCGACTGTGCGGCGGAGGTAAGCAGGCACTGCACGATACCTGAGTGCCTCCTTGATGCAGCTCCAGGGCAGAGTGTTGAACGCATTGGCGATGTCCAAAGACACCGCCAAAACCACTTCACCCCGAGATACAGCTTCCTCCGCCAAAACAAAAAACGACCTGCCTGACCCAGTCTAACCTACAAATGTATAGAGCAGCGACGTCATCTATGACGTCGATGGTATGGCATAATGAAAATAATAGTTCACGTTATTTGTAGTACTTACCTTCGTCCAAATATTGCAACCAGAAGACCCCTTGTAGCAGCAAGGTAATTGTGCCATTTTATTTTATCAAACTTGCTCCTATGAATTACTGTTTCTCCGGTGCCAATATTAACCTGAAAATAATATTGTCATTCAGATACATTTATAATACGAACCTTTTTAGACAAATGTGTTCTTCTTCTACGATTCTTTGAATTTTATTAATTTTCCAAAGAGTAACATGTAATTCTTTCCCAAATTAATTAAATCAAAATATATCATTACTCTCAGCCGTTAGCACTACATCAATGAGTCTCATAAGATGTACATGAATCTCATTGCAAAACCACTTAAAGGAAGGAACATCCAATGTGAAGTAGGTATCCATCTATTGGACAGTCGCAGTTTACTGTTCACCGTCGACAAACAATGAAAATTATGATGCAGTGTTAATCAGAATTTAAATAATTACACATGCCTACAAATTGTTATTTAGTTTAAGAGAAGCGTCAGCCCTAAGTTTCATAAATACTTCTTACTATTCGATTCTTGTCCATAGGAATCTACACTTTGGAATGAGCAAATAGCTTCACTAGGGGACAGACCGACGACTGACACTTTTTACGTTTAAATATTTATTCTGAAGTTCAAAAGTCCCTTATATTAACCAATTGTTATACATAAATGATTTGACTTTGACTTTGAATTCAATTTCTAAGTAATTTCTTAATTTATAAGTAAGTTATGTCTTTTTTTCGAAAATACTAAAAGTCTTACGATGCAATAAAGGAAATAAATATAAGTAAAGCATTAAATTACCCATTCACTTCTTGGTGTACTGTTTCTTCTATTGCAAACCTCATTACTTGATAAGTCGTTCAAGTGTTGGTTATGTTGCTTTTTACCATGTACTATTTCACAATCTTCGTCAATTGATTCTCTGCGGTGGCGGCAGCTGGGGCGAGGCCGGTTGTCACCCCTATCCGTGTTAATGTTGTCACCCGGTGCCGGTGTCTCCTGATTACTTGACTCTGATGTGTAGTATTTTCTGGATAACCTTTTTCTACGGAATTCCTCTAGAAGTGGAGCTGCTGGAGTCCGGACTGGAGCCCGGGCTGGAGTCCGGGCTGGAGCCAATGCTGAACCCGGGGTTAGCTCCCATATTCCACTCAGGGCCAGAAGCGCCTCCGCAGCGGTGAGCATCTTTTCGTCGGTATGATTATAACTTGCACTATTTTTCATAATTTTGATTTTGCTCTGGGGAGTTCTGTTCGCAATGAAGACACGGAAGATACTGAACTACGCCTGACTGAACGGAATAAAGTAACTTGCAAAAGTAGAGATTAAAATGGTAGTCATATAAACGAACTGCTAAGTACGGAGATGGCTCCAGTAATCGATGCTAACAAGCTGGTACAGGACATCAGTCGAGAAGTGAAGAGGGCCTTCCGCGAAGAGATTGGAAATCTCGAAAACTCGCTAGAATTCTTCAGTGATCAACTGTCATCTATGGAGCAGGCTATTAAAAAGCAAGACACCAAAATCAAGGATCTTGAAAACAAAAATTGTGACCTCCAAAATAAAAACAAGAACCTAGAGTTGCGCATTGCCGTTCTGGAGCAAGGGTTCCAAGAAGTTGAGCAGCAATCCCTCGAAACAGTATTGGAAGTCGCCGGATTACCCGAAATACCCTCTAAGGATATAGAGAAGGTTATGGATACCGTGGCCGACAAATTGAATGTGGCTGGTCGAAAAATACTTTCAACACGCCGCCTACCAGGAAGTAAGGATAAACCAGGACCCATCCTCGTTGAACTTAAGTCGAAGTCGCTCCAGCAACAATGGATAGGTGCTAGCAAAGAAAACTGTATTACAGTGGGTCAAATAGTGCCGAACGTTCCAAAGGAAAAAGCTGATAACCGCGTCTACATAAGGGAGGCCCTCACCAAATATCAAAAAACACTACTATATAATGCGAAAACCCAATTGTTAAATAAATCCTGTCAATTTGTATGGTGCAAGAATGGCAAGGTGTATGCTAGGAAGCTCAGTAATAGCAAAATTTATTATATCCGTACACTGCAGGATATAAAACAAGTAGAAAATATATGTTTAACTCAATCCGAAAAACGAACAGATGGATAGCTTCGTTATAAAGTCTGCATAGCTTTCTCTGTATCTCAGGTAGCACTTTTATTTAATATTTTATATTGCTGTCCACAAGTTTAAGTTAGTGTAATATAATTATGAACATAAAGATACAAGAAATCTTCAATTGCAACTCCACTAATCACTTTTTCAAACAAATACCTCCAAAAACTAGTATAAGGTTATTCAGATCGCTCACTAAAAACTTTCCGAAATTACAACAAACCATTCATACATGTAATTATCTACTAGACCTCATCATTTTAACCGAAGTGGGTATTTCTGACAAAATTGTTAACTTGTATAATTTACCTGGCTATAGATTGTACTCGCAATTGCGATCAAGTCGAAAAGGCGGCGGAATTGTCATGTATGTACGGAATCATATTAAGTTTACACTACTCGAACAAATAAAAACTAAGACATTTGAAAACCTTACAGGATACATAAAAGTAGATTCACTTAGCGCAATTGTCTCTGCAATTTATAGGCCACCGTCTACGAATAAAAATGTATTTGTTTCTGAGCTAGCTAACCATGTAACTGGGTTTGATTTGAAACAAAATTTACTACTTATTGGTGATATGAACATTAATCTGAAAGAAAGTTCAACATACAAAGATTCATACCTTAGAGCACTGAGCGAATATGGGTTGATGTGTGGAATAACAGATTACACTAGAATTGAAACTAAAAAATATTTAATCACTAGGTCTTGTATTGACCACGTATTTGCACGCTTTCCCACACTCCAACCGTTCGCAGCGGTGCTCGATGTCGTACTAGCTGACCATCGGGGCATTATTTTTACCTGCGGTGACGATTCGTTTAGGAATACCAGGTGTATACAGGCTGTTTTAAAAAAAACTATTAATTATGATCTATTTTACAAGGAACTTCGAGGTGTTGACTGGACTAAAACTACTAGTATGAATTGCCCTAACGATATTCTAAGTTTTATTTATGAAGCGTTTGATAAAGCAGAAAAGTCTGCAAGTAATAATAAAGCAAGAAAATTGAGTAACGGGTACTCGAAGCGTGTTACTATACCTTGGATTGATAATAATATCACCCGGCTTTGTGATAAAAGAGACAAATTATATAGTGATTGGAAAAATAATTTAAGAAATTCAAATATTAAATTAGAATATAATAAAATTAGAAATAAAATTCATAAAATATTAGAAAATAGAAGAAACAAATATTACATACAATATATTAATGATAATTTTAAAAATGTTAAAAAAATGTATAGTCTTCTAAATCAAATGTTGGGGAGAGTGACCTTGTCACTCGATACGGCTATTCTTAGAGCCTTTGATGGTCAAGGAATCACTACTAAAACCATCGCTGACAACTTTGCAAATTGTTTTGACAGAGCGGTCAAAGACATAGTTCCTAAGTGTAGTATTAAAATTACAGACCCTGAAGCTACACGTATACCCTTGCATTCTAGTATGCTGTTTAAAAAGGCCTCGGCTGGCAGCGTTCACAATGTCATTAAGCAACTCAACTCAAGAAAAGCTCCAGGCCCAGACAATATTAAAGTTTCGGATATTAAAATGATAGGAGATTATATATCGAAACCCATTGCCGACTTAATTAATCGAAGCATTGAAACTGGTTTATATCCAGATGACCTTAAACTAGGTTGCATAAGGCCAATCTACAAAAAGGGTAAAAAAAACGATTATTCAAACTATCGCCCAATAACACTGCTATCATCTATTGATAAAATAGTTGAAAAGTATGTATGTGAACAAATTCATGCATTTTACAGGCAACACAACGTGATTAACCAATACCAATTCGGTTTCCGGGCCGGCAAAAGCACGACGAACCTCTTGTCAGAGTTCACCGATGAAGTCAATAAGCATCTAAATGATAAAAAATACGTTCTTGCTCTTTTTATTGACTTCTCACGTGCCTTTGATACACTCATTCATAATCAGCTGGTTACAAAATTGGATGACTGCGGAGTGCGTGGTCCGGTACTCAATTGGTGTAAAAATTATTTACAAAATCGAACGTTTTCTGTAAAAGTGGATAACATTAGTAGTGCACGCAAGCCTGTAACTGAAGGAACAGCTCAAGGTTCAGTATTGGGGCCCTTGCACTTCTTGTCATATGTAAATGATATGAGTAATTGCATCACAAAAAGTACATGCTTTCAGTTTGCGGATGACACTTGTCTTGTTATTGCTGATAGAAATCCTCATTTAGCCTGTGAACGCTTACAATATGACCTGGATGCTCTGACAAGGTGGTGTCATGATGCTGGCCTAGTACTTAATTCAAGCAAAACGAAACTACTGGTTATCAGATCTCCATATATTAAAAAACCGTCCTTGCAGAGCCTAATAGCCCATGACCATAATTGTTTGCATACAGTCAATGTGACTAATTGCAACTGCCCTCAAATAGAGGCTGTCAGTAAGCAAACATATTTGGGAGTAATTATAGACGACAAGTTTAACTGGAGTTATCACATAGAACGTGTTTGCGATAAACTTCGTCAATTTCTTGCTACTGTGACCATTCTCGAAAAGCGCCTACCCTTCAAAGTGAAGTTAATGCTTTACTATGCGTTGGCGGAATCTTACATCCAGTATGGCCTTAGTAGCTATGGTCGAACTTATAAAACATATCTTGACAATATTTACAAAATTCAACTTCAAATTTTAAAAAAACTAGTTTCACCCACAATTAAAAACAAATTTTACGATAACATAGATGGCCTTTTTAAGCATTGTAATGTCTTACCAGTTAATACACTATTCAAGTTTTTAATATTAAAAGAACAATTTTTCAACAAAAATTTAAGAAACAAAATCGAACATCCTGTATGCACTCGGGCAATTTCTGAGAATAAGCTTCATACTCAGCGCGCCAACAACACGTATGGCGAACGAACTACCGCTTACATTGTACCCAGACTCATTAATAGCATACCCTCAGAAATAAAAAATAATATTACGCAAAAGAACATAAAATGTAAACTAAAGCAATATTACATAAGTGTCATTTAGGAAAGTGTTTGTTTATCCAAGGTTGTTTATATTGTTGTCATTAACGTATATATGTATTTGTAAAACCTCATTTTATAAAAATTAGATTTCGAGATTGATTTATGATAGCATAAGTTTAAACCTTCGTGGATTTTGGTTGCTATTTTAAATGAATAATCCTGTAATTATTGTAGATACGATAAATAAATAAAAAAAAAAAAAAACAAAAAAAGTCAGGTACCAGGCGAAAATAAATCCCATTTTGAATAGAAAGTAATTATCAGTTATTATCAGTTATTTATTTATTTATTTATTTATACATTTGGAAAACCAACAGCTATACAATTTGATTAAATAGAATGTGGTATGCAACAAGAAGCCAATTACTGGTTTCCACGATTAGTAACAGAAAGTAGAAACATGCTAACACAGTACTAAAATTACTCATTAAACTCGTTAAACCACAGGCAGTCTATAATGATGCACAAATTACTCCGATGATTAAGTACCATATAGGTACCCACTATGAATTAAAGAAATCAAGGTTCAGCTGCCTGCGTGCCACAGTAAGTTTTGTGTTAAATGGGTCGAATGAAAACTCTTTGCACAGTTTATTGAAATCATTGCTCGCTCGCACAAAATTACTCCGATAGTTGGTTGAGGAATTAGGTATCGATATCGGTACACTGAACCTAAATGACTTACGGGGAACATTAAAATGAAGTCTTTGCAGTATTTTAGGGCAGTCAATGTCATTAGATAGTATTTTTAACATGAATGAAAAATCCGCCAATTTACGCCTGTTTACAAGGGGTTGCAAGTGAAATCTCTTGCAAAGATTTAGATAGTCAGCACTGTGATAGTCAATTTTCAAGCGATAACATAAAGATTTTACAAACCGCTTCTGGATGTTTTCAATTCGATCGATATAATTATGATAATATGGGTTCCATATCTGAGACGCATATTCGAGGCTACTTCTTACAAATGTGCAGTATAAAATCTTGAATGTCTTTGCCTGTTTAAAACACCCAGATATTCTCATGACAAAACCGAGCGCTTTCGAAGCCTTAGCTATTATTTGATCAATATGGATATTGAACTGAAGTCTTGCATCATGATAAACACCAAGATCTCGCACTCCGTCACACCATTGCAGAACCCGACCCTTCAGCTCGTATGGATGAATCATCGGGAACCGCTTTCTACTAAAAGTAATCACTGAGCATTTTGCGGGATTCAGGTCAAGTTTATTCAACTGGCAATACTCATCCAGGCGCTTTAAGTCATCCTGGAGAGCTAGCATGTCCTCCACCGATGTTATTTTGGAGTAAATCTTCATGTCGTCGGCAAAAATAAGAAGATTAGAGCTATGGAAGCAGAGGTCAATGTCATTCACGTATAAGATGAAAAGTAGGGGGCCAATTAGAGATCCCTGCGGAACACCGCTTGGAATCGTGACCCAGCTAGATATGTAGTTATTGACTACGACAGATTGAGACCTGTTTTCTAGGTAGGATGCAAACCATCTGAGTAAGTCACCGCATATATCAATACGATATAGCTTAGTTTTAAGGATATTATGGTCAATTCTGTCGAAGGCTTTGCTATAGTCGGTATAAATGACATCAACCTGTGCCCCACCATCCATACTGTCAGTCAAGTAGTCATTTAGTAAGATCAAGTTTGATACTGTGGAGCGACCCTTCAGGAAACCATGTTGCGTGGGACTAAGCGAGCTCCTAACCGCAGCGTAAACCTGATCATACACGATTCTCTCAAAAACCTTTGCCAATATGCAAAGTTTGGATATTGGCCTATAGTTAGCTACTTCATTCTTTGAACCCTTCTTATGCACTGGTGTTATATAGGCTGACTTCCAAATCTGAGGAACGACAGATTCAGTCAAAGATCTCTCAAACAGCATAGTAACGGGCACAGCGATAGTTTTTGCACAGCATATCAAAAACTGGGGGGACAAATCATCAGGACCAGCCGATTTGCTTGAATCAAGATTGGTTAATAATTTTTTGACACGTTCGACATCTATCTCAATCGCGCCAATATTAGACAAGGTATCCAATATGGAATTAGGACATTCAGGAGTAACGTCGGAATCAACACCAGTCGGAGCAAGAAAGGTGGAATAAAAATGCAAGCTAAAGGCATTGCAAATTTCTTCGGGCGAGGAAATCGATACATCCTTGTGTTTAAAATAACTGGGGATTGAGGTAGATTTAGATCTGTGCTTTACAAATGACCAGAAAGACTTAGGGTTTCTCCCGATAGATGCTTCAGTAGAAGCGATATAACTCGCATAACATTCACTCTCAACCTTTTTCACCCTTTCGCGTAAAAGCCTGAATGTCGTTCCATCCGATATCCTACCATATAACCTAAATCTGCGTAGGTGCTTATGTTTCTCCTTTATGAGCCGCTTAAGTGACGGAGAATACCAGATCGGATAAGTGCTAGGGTGTATAAGTTTGCTTGGGACATACTTCGAGCGCATCTCCGATAAAACTTTATAGAAGTGATTAATTGAGTCCTCCAATGATAAATTTCCAAAAATAATATCCCAATCAATACTGGATAAATCGTTGTTGATTGCATCGTAGTCTCCCCTACTATAGAGAAACCGTGTATATGGCGCTGGTATTATATAACTGGATCTAGCAAAATTTACGTCAATTATCAGGGCCGGATGATATTTGTCAATAGGTGCTAGGGGTACTAGGCATTCGCTAACAGATATAGTATCAGTACATAAAACCAAGTCCAACATTTTTCCATAGAAATTTAAGACACTATTAAATTGACTAAGACCCAACACAGATAATTCATCCACTAGCGCATGCTCATCACCGCTAATTACATTTGTGGGAATCAGCGAATTATTATCTGATGACAGCCACGAAATTCCACTCAAATTAAAATCTCCCACAATTAAAAACTTGTCATCTGGGTTACCCATTATAGAATCATTCAATCTACCTAGGTAGTTTGATAATTGCTCAGTAAAAGAATATCCGCGTTTCTCACAACACAGATACAAAACACCCAGGTGTAATTTAACGAAATCGTTGCTATCATAATGGCGTAAACTCACGGAAACCCAAAGATCCTCCGCAGTGGATTGAAATATCGGTTGGGGCACTGCTGATATGAGCTTGTTCACTGCTATCAGCACACCACCTCCCCGAGTTTGACCCGTACGATGATAATCTCGATCACGGCGCCACACAATATAGCGGTCACAAAATAACTCCGAATCAGATATTCCATTCACCAGCCAAGTTTCCGTCAATACAACAACGTCGTACAAATTAACACATAATTGACGATAGAAGTCATCGGTTTTAGTGCGTAGTCCGCGTATATTCTGGTAGTATATAGATAGTTTTTTAGCAGTATCATTGGCCATTAGGAATAACGCAAGACATAATAACCGCATCAATAGCAAAGTACATTGTTACACCACCGTGAATGAATGAAACGAACACAACAAGCAATCGACAATCCAAACAAAACAAAATCAAGGGTAGAACATAATAAACCAAGAACAAATAATAAGCAACGCGAACGAGAAAGCAATAGATCAATTCACGCATTAACCACATAAGTGCGAGCAAGACAATTAAATTACGTTTAATAATTTCATATTGAATAATGTGATATGCAAGTGCGACACAAAGAACCCAGGTATATAAAAAATGGTCAAGTAGCGTACCGCGGCAAAAGGCAGGGAAACTCAACCCTTTTCTAAATTTTGAAATTATTTTAACATAATACAAAGACATGAAATAATAATAAAAAAAAAAAAAATTGGAACAATAAAGGTTATAAACTGGATATTGTTAAGTTAACACGACTGATTAAAATATCGATGGTGCAAACCTTCTTACAGACAACAAAACATTCTATTTTAGTCTGTTTAAATCGCCATCACTAGCTATGATAAGAACAGCAGAACCATCGTGTTTCCGAATATGATCTTAGCGTGCTTGACCCAAACGTGTTTATATTCCTTCTCCTTCGCCATTAATCGGGTTCTGTTTAATAGCTTCTTTGAGTTGGAATTAAGATGGTCATTAATATAAACACGATTAGAAACACCAACAAATCCCAGATCGGATCCAGACAGGCCCTTTAGTGAGCGAGCAGCCGCAATGAAATCCTCCTTGATGTAGCGGTTCAGGAAGCTAACAATAATCGGCTTATCCTTTCCACTAAAAACCGGAATTCTGGTTATGAAATTAATTTGGTTTTGAAGCACTGGAAAGTTAACTCTCTGACTGATCCTATCCAGGATAGTAAAGAGGTTTTCATCCTTCCTTTGCGGAATGCCTTTGATCTCGACATTATTTAGCCTTGATCTTTGATCACTCATTGCCAATTCTGACTTGATGGTGTCGACATCTGTCTGTAGCGAGAACAAAGATTCCTCTAGGTTTTCTAGTTTAACAACTCTGGACTCAATCCCCGCAAGCTTTGCTGAGAATTCATCCAACCTACATCCATCGAATTCACGACTTGTTTTGAGATCCTTCAGCTCCTCTCTCATCAATTTCACATCCTCGGACAAAATGGGAAGGCCAGCCAACTGCATCTTAAGCTCCCGAAACTCACTCAAGATAGTCTCGAGTGATGCAGGTTCAGGTGTCGGAATCGGTGATAGGATAGGTGTACGGGCCGGTGAGGCAATTCGACACCTTGGGCACTTCCAAGCGGCTCTTCTGTCATTACCGAGTTTCCTCCAGCCAACTTCGGTAATATTGGCACATGCGAAGTCCAAGTGCCCCCCACATGACGAACATTGGACACCGTCGTTGAAATCCACACTACAACTGACGCACTTCATTGCAATGATGGAGAGTGGCAATCAAAAGATAAAAATGTTTAGAACCCCTGACAGAGGTGAGCGCGGGCAAGTGGTAGGCCTGAGTGATCGCGCCAAACACGTTTGGCGTATTGTATGGTTTCCGATAAGTAAGACAATAGACTTGTTGTAACGGCCTAAAGGATCATTTGTTTCAAATTATCATTTATACAATACTCAGTAATCAGAAGGTTTAGAATCACATGTTCCCCAAACTTTCTTCTTAAAGTTTCTAGGGCAACATTTATATAAAATCTTGAGCCCTTACGCGGTGTGGGGGAGGCATGGTATCTTCCAGGGCCTTTGCAAGCACAGCCTATTATTAATTGAATAATTTTTATTAGCAGTTAAGCATCGGTTGTGAATGTGTGCTCTGTCGCTTTCGCTACATAAAGCTGATGAAGACTTTATTTAAACACGCTAATCTCAGGACCTTTTTGTATCGGATAGTCCATTTATCAAGGAAAGCTATAAAATACCACGCTTCGGTTAATAGGAGCTGAGCAGCGGTGAAATTGCGCGGGCGGAACTAGTATTATGTGGTTTTTTTATCAATTGGTGTGGGTTTTGGATTACAGACTTACTCTTTAGTAAGTTAGTAGGTACCTTTTTAAAATGGTGGATATGTAAATATCATCTGACGGTAATAAGTTACACGTGGGAATATTAGTAGGTAGTTCCAGACATCACAGATGCTCCGTCATTAGTACAGGTAACGTTTTAGACAATGGGTTGAAACAAAAGAAGAATTGTTTTAATGCACACAATACTCAAGTATTGTGTGCCTGTACATGGAAGTAAGAGAGCATTCAAACGCAGGATTAGCAACCGCCCGAACTTCTTTGTTCACTTCAAAATTAACTGCCTTCTTTCGATATTCAGTACAGGATTTGTAAAACCATTGACTGAAACAATGACGTATATAGCTTTATCTTATCTTTTAAAAGCCGACATCTCTTTTTTTCTCAAATGGGTTGATTTATACAAATAATAAAACTGTAGAAGTGTACATTCTGTACATTGAAAATATTAAAAAAATAAATGGTAGGCGGTGTTACCCGACTGTACGGCGAGTTGCTTACCGCGTGCGCCTCAAAGAGCCATCAGACCACCACGGATGGGGCCCAACAGGGCTGATGCCGATACAGAGCTGCGGAGAACCAAACGGGTTACCGAGGCTATGGCGCGAAGTGCAGGTGTAGGAACGGGGTGGATTTTAGTCAGTAAGAGTTTGACACTTCCTCCCGCCTCAACCAGGCGGGAGAAGTCATTCGATGATTTTCCCCCCTAAAAAAAGGCGGTGTGACTAGATAGACAATGAACCATAGACAGTGAACCCAAAAATGTGATTAAAAAGAAGGTTTTCTGTATGTTCACACAAAAACTGCCGGTACAATTACGATGAAACCTGGTATGATTATACTCGCCTACATTTGTTTCAAATTATCATTTACACCCTCAAAGTCGTTAGGCAATTAAACTTATAATTTAGGTTATTAATTAATAGTAAATAATCATGCTGTTTTATTTATCTGATGTCTTTCTACTTTCTTGCGTTGGTAGGTAAGATAATTTGACCATGGGAGAGAAATTAAATCCAATAAAACATACCTAAGGACATCGGTTGGCATTATGTTTCAATCAAAAAAGTAGTGTGTTGTTTTAACGTTACTACGGCAAAATTAAATGAACACAAAAATAATTATTCAATTCAAACCCGTAGTCCGAACATTAGCGACAAATTCATTAAATTTTTTTTAAACTGTGAAAAACGACAGTTTTCTATGAATTTTGTACGAAATTGTGTATTGGGACATCACGTTTTTTTAGCGTCAAACAGCATGTTTATTTCTTAAAAATTTGCTGGAAAATTACTAAAATTAAGTTAGTCATACAATCTTAATGAAAGTGTGATTATTTTTTAATATTTTATTGTATTGAACAGTCGAAATAATTTATTTTTGATTAAGGAAACTACCACATTGTATATAATATTAAAGAATGAATGGGAGATAATGTCAGGACATGAAAATAAGAACAAGCACCTTGTTATTTTACATTACATCAATGACTAATTTACCAATAAGAGATACCTAATACTTAACTACCATGTACTTACTTATTAGCTACTCCGTTAATGCTACTAAATATTTTAGGCGATTAGCGCATTCAAACAAACGAATTCTTCAGATTTATACATTGGTGTCATTTTGAAATAATACGTTTAGTATCCAAAAAATTATGATGTCTTTTTTATTATAAGTACATATGTGTAACGGTTTTATAATTAATTTTCTTTAAAGATTACAGCGAGAACTGCTTGCTGGTGATAATTATTATATTCCTCGGTGGCATTGAGGAGCAAGGCCTACTAGCGACACCTGGTGGCTTACTCTTGAATCCAATACCGATCGATCGACATTGGTATTGTGAAATTACGTACTCTCGAGTTGTAACACTAGCGCCCATTGCATCTGTATTGCGTGGATATTGAATGAACTAAATAGTATTGAGTTTAGATTTATATTCCGTACTCTGAATGCTATTTTAACAGTTACGATAGGGGTCATATAGTTTTGACATTGAATAATTATTGAGATTTTATTGGATTGAAATTGCATTGACATTGAGATTGGTTTCAAGAGTAAGCACCCTGTAATGTCCAAATACTCAAACGAACTCAATTTTAAGACGCACTTAAGTCTAGTTCTATCACTACAAATAATTTGTAAAATAACAGAGACGGCACGATATTTAAACAGCTTAAAATTGAGTAGCCTTTCAGTATTCGGGCGTAAGTGTTCAGTGTGCAGCTGTGAATGTAAGTTAGGGTTGTCGTTAAAATGTTTTATGAATCTTTGAATTTTTGTAGGAAAAATTATCTTAGAGCCAATTTTTCAATTTTAATTTTGACTATAGAATAAAATTGACGTACCTTGACAGTTTCTAGTATGGAAGAATTCTCAAATATTCAAAGATTTCGTTAAAATTTTAAATCGGCGTTGGAAAACTCGGCCATAAGTATTTTAACTAGGTCAACTATAGTCTAAAAGGTCAATGACATAATAATATTATTTCATACTAGCTGTGCCCGCCACTTCGTTCGCGTAGAATAGTGACTATGAGCAGCGTTTTTTTTTAAATATATACTTATTTTTATTTTAGATTTGGATCATAATCACAGTCATTTTGGGTAGCTAAAAAACCTACTTTACTGTAATGCTTCTCTATATAGAGGTACAATATTAGACGTATGGCCATCGGGGGTGAAAGCATACAGGCTGCTGGGATTGCTAACACGGGACAGAGCCACATACAATTGACCGTGCGAAAAACAGCTGATACTTAGATCTATACCCACAACTTTTAGAGTCTGACCTTGAGCTTTATTAATTGTCATGGCGAAACATAGGCTCACTGGAAACTGAATTCGTTTAAAATTAAACCGAAAACTTGTACTTAGAAGAAACGAACGACGAGTGAGTAACCGCTTATTTTTATTCAAAGAAAAGGTACTTATCTGTCTATACATAATAAATCAGTAGAAAAATATTTTTTGTATATTGAAGAAATTGACAAAAAAAAATAGCCAGCGTTGTAAATGTAAATGATAACTAATATAGCCATAGCCATCATTTTTGAAAATTTTGTCCTTAGGTCTGTTTGTTTGTGCGCGCATCACGTAAAATCTACGAATTTAATACAGACATTGCTTATATACAAAAATTCTACGCAACTTGAGGTATAACTTCGTTTCATCGAAATCGGTTCACTCTATCAGAAGATATGATTAATTTAGTGAGTTCAAGAAGTAAAATATTACAACACGCAATTCAGTATAGTACTTGCAACGACACCTTAAGATTAAAAATAGAACTAATGTTGACAGTTGAAATCTTTATCCGAAGGATGCTGTTGTGCAGTTACGTAATTTTCTGAATGGCGGTGTTAAGATTGTCCGCGCGAGAATCACCTTCGACCGTGTTTTCTTTGCCGATTGAATTTAGTTAGGAATCAATCAGATTCTTGAGTGTACCGTTAAAGGTCTTTGGCTGATTGGAAAATTTGTTTCGTTTGGTCATTGGTTTGAAGTCCGAAGTAAAGATACCTACTATTTGATATTTAAAACAAGTAGAATAAGCATGAGAATGAGATATACCTGCATTATTCTATACCCGGGCTCTAAAGTATGGGTATGGCCGGATTTTTTTTTGTGTTTTTTTAAGGGGGTAAAATCATCGAATGACTGCTCCCGCCTGGGTGAGGCGGGAGGGAGTGTCAGACTCTTACTGACTAAAAACCACCCCGTTCCTTCTCCTGCACGTCGAGCCGGAGCCCCGGTTACCCGTTAGGTTCTCCGCGACATGGGTATGGCCGTATACCCAGTATCGAAATACCTATAATAATAGGTATTTTGAAATCTGGCCTTTACGGTCGCCTTAAATTCAGAACGTCAGTCGTACGAACGACCTTTTTGTAACATATTTGAATGAACGAAAACGAAAACAAAATCAGTCCAGTATACAATTAGTTGTACTGTGTTGCTTTTTCCAATCACTGTAATTAATTACAATAATTAAGCAGTTTTTGTTGTTTTTTTTAATTTATTAATTTTTTTTCTATTTTTTATTTACTGTCATTTATTTTTTGTTTTGGTGCTGAAATAGCAGTTGCGACAAATTTCGACTACCGCGATCTCCGTTCAGTAAAATCACTTTTATCTTTATTAAATAACATAAACAACTTTTTTACGGAAAAAAGCTTTAATAATTCAAAATAAATACTCTTTAACATTATTACGCAATAAACTTCTGAATGCACGTAGAAATAAAGAACAAATTTGTATCACCGCGTGTATTCGGGAAGCGTCGTGACTGTTCGGGTAAATTCGTAATTCTCCGCGAGAGAGGCGAGCTGCATTAAGATTATTAATGACCGCACTGGGTATTAGTGGGTATGACGTCATACCCGGTCAATAGGGCCGTACTGTCAGTTCTGTCACAGTCTATACAGTCGTCGAACGAAGACGTCTAGACAGGGCAATCGTGCGGGGCGTGAAGGGCGAGACGCGGGTAGGCCGATCCCGAGCTGCGAACAAAACGATGTTAGTAGCTCAGGATATAATTATTATTTAGGGTTAACGCGTGTTTGTTTTTACCGACTTAAAAAAAGGAGGATGATTGTTTCTTTTTTATGTATGTTTTCCGTTGCATGCAATTTTCAATTTATCGTCATGGGTGTCGTTTTCATGGTTTTCGAGGTTGGTGAAAATGATAGTTGTCAAAATGTAAATCCAAGATGGCCACACCCTGAAACTTTCAACTTTTGTTCATGGGTATCTTTTTCAGGGTTTTTGAGGTTGGTAAAAATGATAATTGTCAAAATGTAAATCCAAGATGGCTACTGTCTGAAATTTTCAACTTTTTTCATGGGTGTCGTTTTCAGGGTTTTCGAGGGTGGTAAAATCGATGGTGCTATCAAAATGTAAATCCAAGATGGCGGCTGCACGAAATTTTTA
Source organism: Spodoptera picta (assembly GCA_038387885.1). Taxonomy (NCBI): domain Eukaryota; kingdom Metazoa; phylum Arthropoda; class Insecta; order Lepidoptera; family Noctuidae; genus Spodoptera; species Spodoptera picta. The sequence continues at coordinate 4,152 of JAZHFQ010000100.1, read as the reverse complement.
ATTTATCGCCATGGTTTTTGAGGGTGGTGACAATGATGGCGCTGTCAGAATCTAAATCCAAGATGGCGGCTGCATGAAATATTCAATTTATTGTCATGGGTGTCGTTTTTACGTAACTACATTGTGTTTGGGTTTGTATAATTTGTATTGATTAGAACTTTGCACCTATGTGGATTATAAGTGGTCAAAACGGGTCTATGTAACCCTAAAAAAAAAAAATAACTATATTAGTACTGATGAGTTACTATTGTGTCATTAACGCCACTATCTATTTTTGAGTTCAACTTTCGATAAAACATTTTCTCATTGTTGGCAAATAGGTAATTGTCCTGTCTTCTTTGTAATGCGGTTCTATATCTTTTATATCTATGTATTTGATTTGAGTGCTAGATTTTGCTTTAGGGTGTCGAGGTATTCTTCCGGTGTTTTGTTGTTTGGTTCGTGTCTAGTATGTAGTCTTGTATTATTAAATATTGCTCTGTCACTCTGTCTACTACCTTTTTAGATCTATTATTGTGTGCAATGTATTGAGTGAGTTTTTCTATATCTGACCTTAACTTATTTATTTGTCTTTCTAGTCTTATTTGCCATGCGGGTTTCCGATCTTGTGAAAATCGTTTAGGTCTATCATTATCTTGTAGTTTATATCCTAGCTCGTGTGATGCAGTACAGTAAATTAATCTATGAATATCACTAAGTTTTGAATCAATTGTTATGTATTTTTCTAGTAGACTATTATTAAATATATGAACTAATTTGAGAAGGTGTTTGCTGTATTTTAACTTAGGTAGTTTAAGGATGTGCTGAAGAATCCATTCCGGAAAAGAGTAAAATAGCGCTTTGTAATTTTTCATCCAGGTTTCGTATTTTCGTTTCTATTTTCAACCGCAAGAGATTCTACTTCGTTTTCAATTAATAATGTTATAATATCTGTTTGAGTGCTCCTGTCTGATGTTGATTGTTGTGTTGATAATATATGCCCGATGTATGAGTCAGATGTTTGAGATGTGTATGACTTAGTGACCTAGGTACATTAGTTATGGTAGCGTGGTTATGAGTGGGAGGATAGTATGAGTGTGGTTGTGAGTTTGTGAAGTCATGTACTACATGACCAATACCAACCAACCAGGTACTCCGTGCGGTGGAGTGATCTTGAAACGGATAGTGGTGAGGACTTGTGGGGAGACTTTACATGTTGTTTATATTAAGCCTAGTGCTAGTGATGATGAGTACATGAGATGGTTTTGTAAAGAAGAAGAATTTCACTGGTCTACAAAAATAAGTATTTTCAAAGTAACAGCTGAAACAATGCATTTTTTTTATAGAACTATGCATGGTGAGTACCAACTTTGAAGAAAGTGTATGTCTATCACGTCTAGATTTTATGTTATCTGTTAACAAAGGTAACCAATTTGATTATTATAACGTATTTTATTGCTTTACATAAAATTTACAATTCCATTTACTATACATTTAACAAATTAATTTAAAAGTTACGAGTTTAATCTTTTCTTTACACTTTGAGTTAATACTTTAACATGCACCATAGCTGAGATATATGGCTGGTGCGGTGGCTGGGCAACCGGCTGGTGTGCAACGTGTCGCGGGTTCAATTCCCACACGGAACAACGTTCGTGTGATCCACAAATTGTTGTTTCGGGTCTGGGTGTCATTGTGTATGTGAACTTGTATGTTTGTAAACGCACACACAGGAGAAAACGTGTCACCGATATTAACAATGTTCTATGCACAATTCTGTCTAAATTTCAAATTTCTATAACTCAGTGATGATATAATCTAGAGAAACAATTCCATATGATATGGAAAGAATAAGATTTGTACAATATATTGCACTTATAATTTTTTTTTAAAATACAAACGTATTTTTCTACAAAGTCACGGAATAAGCAAACAATTATAAAATTTCAAGAATTTTACAGTAGATTACACAAAATCTAGATGTGATAGACATGTACTTTCTTTGAACAATTTGGTTATCTTGCTTATTTCTATTCAAAAAGATGGTAGTTTTAATTGTTACAAAATACTTGTCGACCAGTGTTTTTAAACACTTTAAAAGGTTTTGTTATAATTTTAGGAGACATAAATTAACGACATAATTAATATAGCGTATCGTTAATTATTAAAAATTATTAACTAAAAATCTCGGGTTACTCACGCGAATATACTGAGACAAGCTCTACTAGTTTCGAACTACAGAGGGGTTCTTCCTCATGAGCAGCGTGCGCGGTCGCGGCGATGTCGCGCAGCCTACTGTTATTTTAAAAACATAAAAAAATTATTATTAGTGTTACTTTTGTCAGTTTTTAGTCTGAGTGAGATGAATGTTGTGAAGAATTTGCACGGAGGATCGTGTTTATCTCAAATCAGAAAATCGGAGTTATTTAGTTTTCCTACTACGGGGACCATATAAGTTGCTAACAGAGTAACTGACAAGGAAGTTGGTATGTTGCAAAAAAAGATGCTTTTTTTGTGGGCACCCGAACCCGGGCCGTTGGCGAAATCTATTGTTGTGTCCGGCGGGCGGGGGTCGGGGGTAGCAATAACTGCGCAGTAAGGGTGCACTGGAACTTTTACCTGAGTTACGTACGGCTTGTCATTCAGTAGTGTACCACACTTCGGAGTGACTGGATATACATAATTATGCGGTCTGTGAGTCCAACATCTGGAGGTTCTCCGAGAAATATGAAGTGGGTTCTCGTGCAATGGCCAACTAAAAAGCGTGATTTGGTCAACATGCAATCCCTTTTGTGCTCTTCGGAGGAGGAGGTCAAGATCGGAAGAAATGTAAACCTGCACTGGGCTGGGAGGCAGAATACGGCACTTGTTGTTGCGATTTCAGGTAAGTACCTAATTGTCTTATTGTAAAGTATCATGCTAAATTTTAACGGTACATAAACATTTTTCACAACAATGGTATACCTAAATATACGTAATGTGTAATACGTAATTAAATAATAATTATAAAAAATATAACTCATGCGAAAATTTGTGCAGATTGATGTGCCTATATATGTATATGTTTATTACCCTTACACGAAAAACTAATGGATGTGATTTTGTATAGATATAGATTATACAGTCTGGAATTATTGTGGACGAAGCCGAATGGTAAGAGCTGGTTTAGAAATTTTTTAGATAATATCTCTTCCCTTCACTTGAAAATTTACCTGTGAAACGTGGTATTTTTATATTAGACAAAAGGATTAACAGGAAAAGAAAGTACTAATTGTTTAAGTAGGATCCATCCGTCCGATCGACCGTATTTAACTGAAAAGGTCTATTAAGAGCATAATTGTCAAATTCGATTTTATTTCTGTATCCTTAAAGCCGAATTCAAGTTGTAAGGTAAAACTAGCATTGACAATAGACAAAGCGTAGGTAACAGAATATAACAATAAGTTTGCACGAAGATACCCAATACCCGGAATTTATGATGTTATCTATTGGACTTTGTTTCAAGAACAATGTTTTAAAGAATTACCTGACATTCGGTTTAGGGTACCCTATAGAATTGCTATTTATTGTCTCTCCGTCTGTCTATTCATGTGTATTTTAAGACCACTGTACGAACATACATATCTAATGGTATCTATTTTATTTAGGTGTAATCAGATTGTGAAGTAATCAATTTGGCTTACTCTTGAATTTACCTAATCAGTTACCTAAGCATTTAATTCTAACAAGATCCGCCATTTTTGTGTCGTCAAAATTCCAAGGCTTCTGATTGGCTAGTCGAAAGGAATGCTTGTTCGCATAGTGAAAGGGGGAACGCCTTGCCGCAATAAATCGCATCGCAACGTATAGAACCGCGGGAAATTGCGTCGCATCGCAGCATGTGTGCAAGCCTTGGTTGCCTTGAATACCATGGATTAATTAGAATATTCCATTATCACTTTATTGCACATTGAACAATATATAACTGTCACTCTTCTTTCTTTTTAAATATCATTGCTAGGATTTAATCCTATGTCGTAGGCACTTACGGTTACAAAAACACCGCCTGGACGTAATACATGTGATCACATGTGTTATTTTTTTTATTTATTTATTCTTTTATGTACAAAATTTTATTATGGCACATAAGGCGAACTTAATGCCATATGGCATTCTCTACCAGTCAACCTTAGG